>CM059437.1:85151879-86428010 GCA_030390025.1 Squalus acanthias
GACTTGCTGTTTGACCATGTTTATTTCATGTAATATTTGAATAGAAGGCAATGAAGGGTAGGGCTTGTAGTTTGTTTATGTGGGAGGCAGAGCAGCAAGAAGAGGGTGAGGAGAGGGGCGTAGTGCAGGAGGAGTAAAATCAAGAAATGTAAATTGAGTGCTGCATGCTTGTATGAACGCATAGAGGAAGAAAAACAAAATGGGCGACAGCCCTAGTTAGCTTTAAGTAAAGAGAAAGCCAGTCAGCTCATGCCTACGGCCATACTAGTCTGAATACGCCTGATCTCGTCTGATCTTGGAAGTTAAGCAGAGTCAGGCCTGGTTAGTACTTGGATGGGAGACTGCCTGGGAATACCAGGTGCAGTAGGCTTTTGCTGCCGCCACAGGCTGCTCAACGTATTGCACTCTCACACGCACACGCACACACTGCTGTTAATCAATCAACAGCCTTTTTGCTGCTCTCTCTCTCTCACTCTCTCACTTTCCTTTGACCATTTCTTCGCTGCACATTCTCCTGATGCTACACAAATGCAAGGGGCTCGAGACACGGGGGCGAAAAAAGCAGAAGAAGAAAATAAGATATCCAAAATACACACACTGGCGGAGGGGAACCAGGACACAGCAGCAGAGAGGAGAGACGAGGTGCATAGAAACCTAGGAGGGAGAAACAGCAACAGAATAAAAGAATAATGTAGAAAGAGCAGCAGTTAAATTCAGGAAAAAAAGCAAAGCCAACTAGCATGCTGTTGGAATGCATGTGTGTTAATGCGAGGACTGTTACAAATAAGATTGACGAGTTGCAGGCGCAAGTTGCCACATGGAGTTATGAAATAGTGGCTATAACGGAGACCTGGCTTAAAAATGGGCAGGATTGGAAACTAAACAAAGAAGGCCTGGCTGGAGGTTGCCCATGAGGTCAGTAGCAGGAGTGTGATGCCTTGCTCGTGGATTCAATGCCGAAAGCGGTTTAATGACCTAAGCAGGGCAGGCAAGATGAGTACAGTGGCACATTCACCTACATGCTGATGTGTGTATCACCCCAACCTTCTCTCTCTGCCTTCTCAAGCCTTCTCCAACACATCAGTTTTCACACCAACTTACCTTGCAGGTGCACCCATCCCTCTCTGTCTCTGCACTTTCTCACCTCCCCATCTGTCCATCCACCACTGACACTCACCCTCATAGTTATGCAATGTCATGCCTCTCCCTCAGTCACCCTCAACAAATGCTCTCCATCCATCTGTTCAACACATGCCATTACTTTCACTCATAGGTCTCTTCTTTCCATCCTTGCAGGAGAGGAGAGCACAGAACAAGAGGGAGAGGCAGAGAACCGGAGGTGGCCCTCCAGCCATCTCACAAGTGACAGCTGCAAAGGAGGAGGCGCTGAACATCAGTGGAGTCTCGGCGTGCCTGGCCGTCGGAGATGGGGGCCTCCTAGCTACCTAGTGACAAAATTAAATACCAGACAGCCACATGGATTGCAACACTCACTCATGTTGACTTGATGTCTGCAGCGAGTGAAGTATGATCATGCGCATAATTTTCACTTAAAACATTCTTACCTTGACAGTTCTAATTCATGTCTTTAATCTCCCACAGGGCCTTTTAGCGTCCTGCAGGAGGTGGTCTAGGAGCACCAATACGACTGAGAGGAGGCCACTCTCCCTGAGGGTGCACCGTCACAGGACTCATGCACCAGCTCAGATACTCGCACTTCAGTGGTAAGGCAGATAGTTGGGTTTTCACCTGGTGACTCACACATCACAAGTGAGCAAGAGCAGATGGTGGAGACAGGGACAGCAGGGGGGTGTCCACGTAGGATGCTCCAAGCTCTGCTCAGCTGGACACAGCCGCTGTACCTCGGGGGCCATCGGCGAACAGGATACTTCTGGAGCAGCAGCAAAGAATGTGCAATGTAGTGGCAGGCGTTCCAGTCTCACTGTGCATGCTTGCAGAGAGATTGGAGGAATCCGGCTCAAGCATGAATGGCATGATGTCGCAGGCCTTTGTGAGGATGTCTTCGTCCACGAGTGGCTACCTACATGGAGCATCAAACGCGGCAATCAAATGAGTGCATGCAGGTCCTCACCACTGGCTTGCACACTATGAATGCCACCTTAAATAGGAGGAATGATACCGTAGCCTTGGCCATTCATCGCCCGACTGATCTGCAGCAAAGTGTTCTCCAGCTCATTGCTAGCAGGGAATTGCAGGCGGGCCATGAGAGTGATGATGGTGAAAAGGGACCTGGACGTGGGGGCTCGGCTCAAAGCGCTTCCACTTCTCACCCATTGCCCCAGCCCCCCCAGCCAGTACCCAACATGCTGCCATGTGTACCTATGCCAAGTCTGCCCCTGCACAGGTGCAGGTGAAGAAGTCTTTGGCGGGGCCCCCACGGGCTCCAAAACCCAGAGGACGTCGGCCAAGAGCATCTCAGCAGTCAGAGCAGGGATCTGAGCAGCCTGCCTCGACCTCTGCTGAAGCCACAGTAAAAGTGCTAGCAAGAGGAAGAGTAAAAATTTGTAGCTGCACAAGCGTATGCACACGGGTGTGTGACACACTGTTAGATTGGTAAGTTTCTGGTTTATTTTTGAGCCACATATTATTTCTTTCCACCACTTTCCTGTCTAGCCCATTTTTGGTTGCTGGCTGTCAAGTGGCCTTTTCACTTGTGATGAATGGTAAGACATGAATTGACACTGAGCAATGGGGGGCTGTGAAAGGGTTGTTTACAGGCCTGTTTTGTGTTAGTGTCATTGGGGGTTGGGGGTGGGTGTGGGAAAGTGGCTTTTGCATGTGGCTGTCAGATGGGTAGACTGGGGGAACCAAGTGAACCTCGCAATAATGAGGCCATTCCAGGCAGCAATGAGCATGCTGGTGCATTGACCGCATCATGTTCCACCTCCTCCTCCTCAGAATCGTCTGAAGAGGCTCTGTGCTTTGTTCCTCCTGCAGGTCCAAATCTCGGGGAACCAGTAGACGTAGTGTATTTAGACTTCCAGAAAGCATTCGACAAGGTGCCACATAAAAGATTATTGCTCAAGATAAAAAATCACTGGATTGGGGGTAATATTCTGGCATGGGTGGAGGATTGGTTATCTAACAGGAAGCAGAGAGTTGGGATAAATGGTTCATTCTCGGACTGGCAATCAGTAGCCAGTGGTGTTCCGCAGGGGTCGGTGCTGGGTCCCCAACTCTTTACAATCTATATTAACGATTTGGAGGAGGGGACCGAGTGTAACATATCAAAGTTTGCAGATGATACTAAGATGGGAGGGAAAGTAGTGAGTGAGGAGGACATAAAAAACCTACAAGGGGATATGGACAGGCTGGGTGATTGGGCGGAGATTTGGCAGATGCAATACAATATTGGAAAATGTGAGGTTATGCACTTTGGCAGGAAAAATCAGAGAGCAAGTTATTATCTTAATGGCGAGAAACTGAAAAGTACTGCAGTACAAAGGGATCTGGGGGTCCTAGTGCAAGAAAATCAAAAAGTTAGTATGCAGGTGCAGCAGGTGATCAAGAAGGCCAACGGAATGTTGGCTTTTATTGCTAGGGGGATAGATTATAAAAACAGGGAGGTATTGCTGCAGTTATATAAGGTATTGGTGAGACCGCACCTGGAATACTGCATGCAGTTTTGGTGTCCATACTTAAGAAAAGACATACTTGCTCTCGAGGCAGTACAAAGAAGGTTCACTCGGTTAATCCCGGGGATGAGGGGGTGGACATATGAGGAGAGGTTGAGTAGATTGGGACTCTACTCATTGGAGTTCAGAAGAATGAGAGGCGATCTTATTGAAACATATAAGATTGTGAAGGGGCTTGATCGGGTGGATGCGGTAAGGATGTTCCCAAGGATGGGTGAAACTAGAACTAGGGGGCATAATCTTAGAATAAGGGGCTGCTCTTTCAAAACTGATTTGAGGAGAAACTTCTTCACCCAGAGGGTAGTAGGTCTGTGGAATTTTCTGCCCCAGGAAGCTACATCATTAAATAAATTTAAAACAGAAATAGATAGTTTCCTAGAGGTAAAGGGAATTAGGGGTTACGGTGAGCGGGCAGGAAATTGGACATGAGGCTGAGTTCGGATCGGTCAGGGCCCTGTGGGTGGCGGAGCGGGCCCAGGGGCTGAGTGGCCGGGTCCTGCTCCTACTTCTTGTGTTCTTTAGATTTGAGGTTAGGATCAGATCAGCCATGATCTTATTGAATGGCGGAGCAGGCTCGAGGGGCCGATTGGCCTACTCCTGCTCCTATTTCTTATGTTCTTATGCTGTGCAATGTTGTGCAGAGCGCATCACACCACGACCATTCTGGAGACCCTGGCTGGTGCTTACTGAAGTGCGCCTCCAGATCTGTCCAGGCACCTGAAGTGCATCTTCAGTATGCTGATGGCTTGCTCAATGACATATCTGGATGTCAATATGGCTTTCATTGTATCGCTCCTGGGCCTCATTGGTTGGGTTCCTCACGGGTGACATTAGCCACATGTTAAGTGGATAGCCCTTGTCTCCGAGCAGCCAGCTGGTAAGTCTGCTTCGTGCAAAGAGATCAGGGAGGGTGGACTGCCGCAGGAAGAAAGCATGATGGCAGCTTTCCGGGCACCTGCATAAAGATATTTTTGTGGTTGCACACCAACTATACATTGATGGAGTGGAAGTTCTTGCGGTTGATGAATAGTCCTGGGTGATCTGGAGGTGCCTTAATTGCCACATGCGTGCAGTTGATGACACCCGGCACCTGTGGGAAGCCAGCCAGAGCCGCAAACCCGAGCGCCCGCTCATTCTGACTGGCGTCATTGCAGGAAAAGTGTACGTAATTGCCGGCCTTGACAAACAAGCCATCAGTCACCTGTCTTATGCATTTGTGGGCCACCGACTGCGAGATCCTGCAAATCCTGCAGAGCCCTGGAAGGATCCAGAAGCAAAGAAGTTGAGGGCGGTGGTGACTTTGACAGCCACTGGTAAAGCGTGGCCACCAGGTCCACTTGGCAGCAGGTCTTGTTCCAGCAGGCTGCAAATGTCTTCCACCACCTGACACGATACCCTGAGCCTCCAAAGACACTGGTGTTCCGACATATCGAGGAAGTTTATCCTCTGCCTGTAGACCCTGTGTGCCGGGTGTGGCTTTCTGCTGATCCCCTCTCTCCTGTGGAGCTACAGGTCTGTGAGCAGCAGACTGTTGCTGCTCCTGCTGGTGCTGCTCATCTTGGTCCTCATCCAAGGTCCAATGTAACACAGGATAAGCGGCACCCATGCTGATCTGATAGATTAGAGCTCTAAAGAGCAGATCAGACATACAAACCTCCAAAGTGTTAGATGACACCTCCACATTGTAAAAGTAATCTCTCAGCACAAGTACTGTGAACAAAGCCTTTCACACAGCAGGCAAGAAAGCAGCTGTGAGGTTTCAGTACTTATTGGCATATTTCCCTGTCATGTCTTCACCCCCCTCAATTGCTGCTGTGTTCTCGCCTTGCTTTCACTGGCGAGTTCCAGGAAGCCTGGGAAACCCTTGGACCCACGGTTAAATTGAAAAAGCCATGCTAATATCGCTTTAATTGAGCGATTAACATGTTGAAATTGACTGAGGGGGAGGGAGTTGCGGCACACAGCCTAACGCGCTGCAGTTAAATGCGGAAGTTGGCGGTTTGGAGTCGGCTTCCCAACGCACTCACATTTTTCCAGGACTTAACCCCCCCACCCGCATCCAAACCCACGCGCTCATCCACGTTAAAAATCCCACCTTATTCTCCACCAAAAAATTAGTATAGATTCCCGTTATTTTCCACATGACTTATTTTTTATGGAAATCTGTAGTAAGCTCTAAAATGTTTCACTTCTGAAGATACTACATCAGGACAAGAACCTGAGCCCAGCCACCAGCATTCTTCAACGGCTCAGCTGGTTAAATCAGTGAGTAGCTGAGCCATTTGGACTGTGATGTCCTCTGGATTTGGGAGGGAAAAATTCAGCCAGGGTTCCTTTTACTGGTTGCTATCCAGTTATCCCTGTTGGAAAATGCATGATTCAGGACATGATCAATCTCGGCTGTGTCGATTTGCCTGCTGGCGCTGATGGTCTACGCTCACACATGAAGAATGGCCAGGTGGGCAAGGTTACATTGAGTTACATCAAGTCTACAGCACAGACAGAGGCCATTCGGCCCAACTGGGCTATGCCACCGTTCATGCTCCATCCTCCCATCCTTTTTCATCTAACCTGGTCAGCATGAGCTTCTGTTCCTTTCTCCCTCATGTGATTATCAGAGGCAACAGTCCTGGTGCTCATGGAATTGTAACCCAGCAGGGAGTCAGTGCCTTCAAGAAAAGAGAACAAACTGGGAGACAAAAAATGAAAATTACATTTAAAACATCCAATATTTAAATAATTACAATTCAATCATTCTAATATCTTTTTAATGAGTTTTGGATTTCAGCAATCTTGTCAGATCAACTGAGCAAGTTCTAATTTAACCATCTCATACGGTCAAGTTCAGTAACTCTGCCAAACCATTCCCTTGATACTATGGACTCCACAGTGCAACACGGTCTCCTAGCGGCTGGCTGAAAGAATCGTACAAGTTGATTGCAGGAGGTTCTTACCTACTCTTGATTCGAGAATGATGTGCTGAGGGATTTGGGGGGTGTGAAGAGACGAGAAGTGATAAGGCAATTAGTGTTATTATTGGTGAGACTGTCTCTAAACAGTAATTAAAGACAAATGCAGTATTGTTGTTTCACAGACATGATTGTGATTTGATTTATGTACGTTGTGATCTCAAAAGGTTGTGAGTGATTATCCTGATCAGTGCCAGTATTCGGTGTCTCAGTGTGGTGCCTCAGCGTTTCAATTCATGCTTGGCAACCACAGCCCTGTGAACCTCATCTGGACCATCAGCGAGTCGCAATGCACGTGCCCAGCCGAAAAACTGAGCCAATGGGTAGTCACTGCTGAGCCCGGCAGCTCCAAATGCCTGAAAAATACAGAAACAAACTGTCAGCAAACACTGAGTTGGAAGATGATGATGCAGATCCAAGCTGGAGATGCTTGGGAACCATTGAGAGGAAAAGGAGCGAGTGGAATAAACTGTGACAGTATCGCCAATGTTATCCTGTGATTGCATGCTGAAGGGGTGTTTACAGTTGGGTGTGATCAGCAGGTTGCCTCTATCCCCATCCCTCCCAATATGGAACACTCTGCTGTCAAAAGGCACGTTATCCAGCAACTCACCCAATGACCAAAAAAAATCCCAATTAAGACTGATGGATCAGAGTGTCAGATGGAGCTTGAATGGCTAACATTTGGATCAGACTAATACAATCCTGGAATGTAAACTCTTGACTTCAGGATTATGCAGAGTAATTTTTCATGAGTACAGCCCTGAGTTCCTTAATTATTTCAAGCTTCACCATACAATGGATGGACCAAGGTTGACCCGTCACTCACATTAACACTGGCTTTCAGGCAAACCTTTGGCAGATTTCTTGTAATTTAAAAATAAAACTCCTGAGGAGAGTAGAACATATTTTAGCAGACTAGTTTTGTGTAGGGGGTGAGGGACGTACCAACTGTTAAGGATCATTCCCTGCAAATGTGTAAAAGAAATGATCCAGTTTGAAGGGAACCTGCACTGGGCTATCTCTCATTTTGCTTTGATCGCGAATCATTTCTAGCCTAAGGGTTTACACAGGTATATCAGCAGTAAAAACATTGGCTGTGGAACTCAGGCAGAAAGAGAGAGAGAGAGAAAGAAATTAACATTTTTATTTGTGTAAGTTTGTAATTCAGATGAAAAGGGCGCATGCTTGAATAAAAGAATAGGTTTATACAAGTCAGTGTATTTGTTGGTTTACACATTAGCCACCCTCACCTGGATTGCACGATCAATGACATGTAACGCCATGTTTGGTGCCACCAATTTAATCATGGAGATCTCGGAGGCGGCTTCCTGCAATGATAAAAGATTAAATGCTCAAAATGCACTGCAGTGAGCATGAACCAGGAACAAGAGAAAGGATGCAACACATAAAGGAGACAGTACAACACAGAACTATCTCGACACTGCTGTCCCATCAGTAATCCATTAAGAAGCAGCAATGAAATGACTTCAAAACTTAATGAACAGCTGGCAGAGTTACAGCGTTCATAATGAACAGCTGGCAGAGTTACAGAATTTACAGTGAACAGCTGGAAGAGTTACAGAGTGTATAATTGACAGCTGGCAGTGAGTTACAGAGTGTATAATGAACAGCTGGCAGTGAGTTAGAGAGTGTATAATGAACAGCTGGCAGTGAGTTACAGAGTGTATAATGAACAGCTGGCAGTGAGTTACAGAGTGTGTAATGAACAGCTTGCAGTGAGTTACAGAGTGTATAATGAATAGCTTGCAGTGAGTTACAGAGTGTATAATGAATAGCTGGCAGTGAGTTACAGAGTGTGTAATGAACAGCTTGCAGTGAGTTACAGAGTGTATAATGAACAGCTGGCAGTGAGTTACAGAGTGTATAATGAACAGCTGGCAGTGAGTTACAGAGTGTATAATGAACAGCTGGCAGTGAGTTACAGAGTGTATAATGAATAGCTGGCAGTGAGTTACAGAGTGTATAATTGACAGCTGGCAGTGAGTTACAGAGTGTATAATGAACAGCTTGCAGTGAGTTACAGAGTGTACAACGAACAGCTGGCAGTGAGTTACAGGGTGTGTAATGAGCACTGGCAGAGAGTTACAGAGAGTGCACTGAACAGCTGGCAGAGTTACAGAGTTTATAATGAACAGCTGGCTAAGAATTATAGAGTGTATAATGAACAGCTGGCAGTGAGTTACAGAGTGTATAATGAACAGCTGGCAGTGAATTACAGAGTGTATAACGAACAGCTGGCAGTGAATTACAGAGTGTATAATGAACAGCTGGCAGTGAATTACAGAATGTATAACAAACAGCTGGCAGAGTTAGAGTGTATAATGAACAGCCATAAAAGACTAGTTGATCACCCATGTCATTACTCGTAGACAAAGATTTAAAAAGAGTAGCACCTCCCTCGTAGCATGGCCCACAATAAGTTGGAGGACGCGCTGTTTTAGAATGATGGGAGTGTTACTATGTAATGCAATACTGGATAACATATTCTATTTCCTGTGGCATCGCTCACTGGTGGTCTGGTACAAAGACTGGGAATGGCATGACTGGTTGGGGCAATGCAGCTAATGCTGGCTGGACATCATAAACCAACACAATACAATTCGAGTGGCATTGAGCGGCCGAGAAAGATTCAACATACCACAGCCTGAGAAGAAGTGGCTTATTTATTCCTATAAATTTATGAGCCAGAACTGATAGGTTGTATACATGCGAGCACAGCAAGGGACTGAGTGGCAGGGAGGTTGCAGGTGTGCAAAGTCCCAGGTTAAAAAAAATATACGATGAGGGTTCAAATGAACACAAACCCCAGTCCCCGAATGAGAGGCAGAAAATTATTGCAGAGATTTGTAACAGTCCATGGGTAAGTTCGTGGGCAACCAGCGTTCTTTATAAATGTTATTTTTCAGTGAACCCTAGATCTGTGGGGTTGTTGGAAAACAAGATGGACACTCAAAGCAGTTGGAAAAAAATGTCAACCCTTTAATTGTTTGGTCCTGCCTGTTGTTTATTGGTTTCACTTTTTGAATGGAATTTTTTATCACCATAGACAGATAGAGGTTTATAGTCAATAACACTTTTTGTAATTTGTGGTTTGCTCATTTTTCATCAATGGACCAATCAGTAATTTGTTTTTATGAATGAGCCAATCAGCATGCTTCACGCCCTACAAAGGTGTAGCAGACACAAGATAGTCAAACTGATAAATCGATCGATTAATGTGGCCAAAATTGAGAAATCAAACAGGCATGGAAATAGTAAGTACACTTCACACAGTGACACGAGTTATGCTGCTTTAACGCCACAATGCTTGGACAGTTTTACAAAAGACCTGCTGCAATCTGATTTGATGAAACCGTGGAGCAAATTTGAAGCTTTCATCTTCAACGAGTTTTTACCTTGTTTCCCACTGTATCCATGAGATGGGCAGCTTTCAGCACGAGCAACCGTGCCTGCTCAATCTCAATCCGGGAGTTAGCAATGTCTGCCATGATCGTGCCCTGCTCAGCTAATGGTCTTCCAAAGGCCACTCGTGTTTTTACCTACATGCAGTGGGGTGGGAGGTGAGAAAGTGAGTTAGAGTCTGCATTACATTACTGCATCCCCTTCATAAAGTTGCAGCTAATGTTAGCTAATGGAACACTTGTGAATTAGGTCAGGAATGCCTGAGCTTTTTGTCTTTATGAGCTGTTTAGATGCATTTCATTGAGCCTTCTGAGACACATATAAAGTGTAAATCAATGTTCCCATTAATTTGCAGGCATCTCAAACTGTTGATGCTAATAAGATCTGGTGTTCTTAGAATCATAGAAAAATTACGACACAGAAGGCCATCGTGTCTGTGCTGGTCGGAAAAGAGCTATCCACCCTAATCGCACATTCCAGCACTAGGTCCGTAGCCCTGTAGGTTACGGCTCTTCAAGTGCACATCCAAGTACTTTTTAAATGTGATGAGGGTTTCTGCCTCTATCACCCTTTCGGGCAGTGAGTTCCAGACCCCCACCACCCTCTGGGTGAAATTATTTTTCCTCATCTCCCCTCTAATCCTTCTATCAACTACTTTAAATCTATACCCCCTGGTTCTTGACCCTTCTGCTAAGGGAAATAGGTCCTTCCTATCCACTCTATCTAGGCCCCTCATAATTTTATACATCTCAATTAAATCTCCCCTCAGCCTCCTCTGTTCCAAGGAAAACAGCCCCAGCCTATCCAATCTTTCCTCATAGCTAAAGTTTTCCAGTCCTGGCAACATCCTCGTAAATCTCCTCTGCACCATCTCTAGTGCAAGCACATCCTTCCTGTAATGTGGTGACCAGAACGGCACGCAGTACTCAAGCTGTGGCCTAACTAGTGTTTTATACAGTTCTAGCAGAACTTCCCTGCTCTTATATTCTATGCCTCAGCTAATAAAGGAAAGCATTCCATATGCTTTTTTAACTACTTTATCGACCTGTCCTGCCACCTTTAAGGATCTGTGGACATACACTCCAAGGTCCCTCTGTTCCTCCACACCTCTCAGTATCCTCCCATTAATTGTGTATTCCCTTGCCTTGTTGCCCCTCCCCAAATGCATTACCTCACACTTTTCCAGATTGAATTCCATTTGCCACTTTTCTGCCCAACTGACCAGTTCATTGATATCTTCCTGCAGTCTAAAGCTTTCCTCCTCACTGTCAACCACACGGCCAATTTTTGTATCAGCTGCAAATTTCTTTATCATGCCCCATACATTTAAGTCTAAATCATTAATATATACTACAAAAAGTAAGGGACCCAGTACTGAGCCCTGTGGAACCCCACTGGAAACAGCCTTCCAGTCACAAAAACTCCCCTCAACCATTACCCTTTGCTTCCTGCCACTGAGCCAATTTTGGATCCAATTTGCCACTCTCCCTTGGATCCCATGGGGTTTTACTTTTTTGATCAGCCTGCCATGTGGGATCTTGTCAAAAGCCTTGATAAAATCCATGTAGACTACATCAAACACACTGCCCTCATCGAACTTCCTTGTTACCTCCTCAAAGAATTTAATCAAGTTAGTCAGACATGACCTTCCCTTAACAAAACCACGCTGACTGTCCTTGATTAATCTGTGTCTTTCTAAATGAAGGTTTATACTGTCCCTCAGAATTGATTCCAGTAATTTGCCCACCACCGAGGTTAAACTAACTGGCCTGTAATTGCTCGGTTTATCCCTTCCTCCCTTTTTAAACAATGGTATAACGTTAGTAGCTCTCCAATCATCTGGCACCACTCCTGTAGCCAGGGAGGATTGGAAAATGATGGTCAGAGCCTCCGCAATTCACTCCCTTGCTTCTTTTAATATCCTCGGATATATTTCATCCGGCCCTGGCGATTTATCTACTTTCAAGGATGCTAAACCCCTTAATACTTCCTCTCTTACTATGTTTATCCCGTCCAATATTTCACTCTCTTCTTCCTTAATTTCAACGTTGGCATCATCCCCCTCCTCTGTGAAGACAGCTGCAAAGTATTCATTAATTACCTTCCCCACATCCTCCGCACATAGATCACCATTTTGGTCCCTGATAGGCCCGACTCTTTCCTCAGTTATCCTCTTGCTCTTTGTGTAATTATAAAAGATCTTAGGGTTTTCTTTGATTCTATTTGCCAGTATTTTTTCATGCCCTCTTTTTGCTTTCCTAATTTCCTCCTTAATTTCACCCCGACACTTTCTGTACTCTTCTCGGCTTTCTGCAGTATTGAGCTCACGATATCTGATATAGGCTTCCCTTTTTTGCCTTATCTTATCCTGTATGCACCTTTCATCCAGGGAGCGTGAAATTTGGCAGTTCTACCCTTTTTCTTTGTGGGAACATGTTTACCCTGAACTCCATGTATCTCCCTCTTGAATGCCTCCCACTGCTCTGACACTGATTTACCTTCAAGTAACTGTTTCCAGTCCACTTTTGCTAAATCACTTCTCAACCTAGTAAAATTGGCCTTCCCCCAATTTAGAACCCTTACTCCTGTTTTTTCTTTGTCCTTATCCATAATTATGCTAATACTAACTGAATTATGATCACTACCACAAAAATGCTCTCCCAGTGATACTCCTTCTACCTGCCCAGCTTCATTCCCTAAAACTAAATCCTGAACTGCCCCCCCTTTTATTGGGCTTGCTACGTATTGGCTAAAAAAGTTCTTCAGAATGCTATTTAGGAATTCTGTGCCCTCTATACCTTTTACACTGGTAGTATCCCAGTTAATATTGGGGTAATTGAAATCCCCCACTATTACTGCCTTATTGTTTTTGCACTTGTCAGAAATTTGCCTACAAATTTGCTCTTTTATCTCCCTCGGACTGTTTGGGGGTCTATAGTACACTCCCAGCAGTGTGATTGCCCCTTTTTTGTTCTTTAGTTCAACCCATATAGCCTCATTTGATGATCCTTCTAACATATCACCTTATTTCCTTTGCAAACATCCAGAAACACAAAAGTGAACAGAACATGCCAGCAGTAAGAGGCACAGATAGAACAGAGTTGCCTGGGCTTTATGGGTCGTATTGACAGGGCTTGTTGGTCGCCTATGGCCTGTGGGCCGTAATTTGGACTATCTAGAGTTAGGAGGATCTAAAATTAGCCAGAGTTCCACTGGTGGACGAAATAAACCCGTCAGTACCCCAGCCTCCCATAATTCACATTTCTGCCAGGGTTACAGACACACAAGTCAACCTTAGAAAATAAACAAAAAGCAAAAAAACACAGATGCAGGAACTCTGAAACAAAAACTGAAAACACTGGAAACACTCAGCAGGTCTACCAGCATCTGTGGAGTGATCAGACCAGTTAAAGTTTTGGGTGTGGACCTTTCTTTAAAACTGCAAAAAATAAGATGGTCTTTTGGCTAGAATGCGACATTCACAACGAGGAGACCTCCACTCAGATCAGAGTCTCGAGTTACAGTTGCAAATTTCATCAGTTGATTCGCAGAATGTGGAAAACAATACAAGGAAAGATCCCGTTCCACTCAACACATATTGACAAAAGAAGCCACACTTGTGGCATCCACAGGGTGCAGTGTCGTGATCTTACGACTGAGGAAGATAACTTGACTATAAAAGGTAGTTTTTTTTTAAGATCATGCAGAAAAGGTGCGGTAGATGTGGTCTGGGGGAATTATCAAACCTAAAAATTAAAATAATGGTCATTTGCCAATAATCCAAAACTGGGAGGCAAGACTGATCGCTGGCACATGCTGGAGGAAGCTACAGGGAGCACTGATGTCAGCCTGGGAGCAGGCCGTGGGCCTGTTATCATAGCAGCAGAGCAGTAAAGATAGGTTTTCAATTAACTTTTCAATGGCATTTTATAGCGCTGATAGGCCTCAAACATTTGAGCAGGAGTGACACAAAGGCAAGGGGGTCGAGACAGAGGGGGAAAAAAGCAGAAGAAAATAAGATAGCAAAAAACACACACTGGCGGAGGGGCACCATGACACAGCAGCAGAGAGGAGTGACATGGTGCATAGAAAACTAGGAGGGACAATAAAGAGAAGTGTGAGGCGATGAATTTTGGCAGAAGGGATAGGGAGAGGCAATATAGACTTAATGGCACAGTTCTAAAGAGTGTGCAGGGACAGAGAGACCTGAGGATTCATGTGCATAGATCTTTGAAGGTGGCAGGATATATTGCAAGAGTAGTTAGCAAAGCATATGGGATCTTGGGCTTCATAAATAGAGGTATTGAGTATAAAAGTAGGGAAGTTATGCTGGACCTTTATAAAGCTCTGGTTAGGCCACAACTAGAGTATTGCATCCAGTTCTGGTCACCACACTTTAGGAAGGATGTGAAGGTCCTTGAGAGGGTGCACAGGAGATTTACCAGAATGGTTCCAGGGATGAGGGATCTTAGCTACAAGGTTAGGTTGGAGAAGCTGGGGTTGTTCTCCTTAGAGCAAAGGAGGTTGAGGGGAGATTTGATAGAGGTGTACAAGATTATGACGGGTGTGGATAAGGTAGACAGAGAAAGGCTGTTCCCATTAGCTGATGGTACAAGGACTAGGGGATACAGATTTAAGGTTTTGGGCAGGAGGTACAGGGGGGATGTGAGGAAGAACTTTTTTACGCAGCGAGTGGTAATGACCTGGAACTCGCTGCCGACGAGGGTGGTGGAAGCGGAGACGATCAATGATTTCAAAAGGAAATTGGATAGGCACTTGAGAGAAATAAACTTGCAGGGCTACGGAGTGGGACTGACTGGATCGCTCTACAGAGAGCCGGCATGGACTCGATGGGCCGAATGGCCCCCTTCTGTGCCATAATGACTGTATGACTCTATAAACAATCCTGGCTACAATGTAATAACATTTGTAGAAGTGGTGTGGGCAGATGTCACATGATCAGGCAGCACATGGTCAGATGTCATGTGGTGGGATGGTCACAGGACCATACCTCCAGGAATTCCTCCAACCAGAGTTGGCAACACTACTTGCGAGAAAAGGCTGCTCCCCGACTGTCTGTATTTTGAGGCATCAGTGAGCAATGTTTTTGCACAAGTGAGTGATTTGGGAGTCAGCGAGTGAGTGAGTGGGTGATTTGGGGGGTGAGTCAGTGAAGGTGAAACTAAGGTACTTTTGAAGCTTGAGGCAAGGCACTGATGGGTAGGGCTTGTAGTTTGTTTCTGTGGAAGGCAGAACACCAAGAGAGAAAGAAAAGAACGGGGGGGGGGGTTTGGGTCAGATGTCACGTGGTCCGGCATCACATGGTCAGATGTCATGTGTTGAGAATGTCACATGGCCTACCTCCAACCAGAGCTGGTAACATTACCTGGGACCAATATCCTTGCGGGAGGGTTAACTAATGCTGTGGGGGTGGGTTTAAACTACTTACCCAGGGGGTTGGGCACCAGGATGTAGTATTAAAAAGTAGAAACAAGGTGCACAGAGGACTAGGACAGACAGTTAGTTAGGAATAATACAGAATTAGGTAGGATCATGGAAAATACAAAGAGGTCTAAGTTAGGTTTGGAGTGCATGTGTGTAAAAGGACAAAGCGTGTTTAATAAGGTTGGTGAGCTACAGGCGCAAATAGGCACATTGGAATATGATGTAGTGGCGATAACTGAGACCTGGCTCAAAAAAGGGAAGGATTGGATGCTTAATATTCCTGGCTACAATGTATTCAGGAAAGATAGGGAAGGGAAAAAAAGAGGAGAGGTAGCAGTTTTGATTAAGGAAAATATTACAGTGCTAGAAAGAGAGAATGTCCTTGAGGGGCCAAAGACAGAATCTATTTGGTTGGAGTTGAGAAACAATAAAGGAGCTAATACCCTAATTGGTGTATTTTATAGGCCACCGAATAATGGGAAGGAGATAGAGGAGCAGATTTGCAAAGAAATAACTGAGAGGTGCAAGAACTATAGCGTAGTGATAATGGGAGACTTTAACTACCCCAATATTGAATATTGGATTGTGTTAAGAGCAGAGAAGGGGAGGAATTTCTGAAGTGTGTTCAGGAGATTTTCTTGATCAGTATGTTTCCTGCCCAATGAGGACGGAGGCATTGCTGGATCTAGTCCTGGGGAATGAAGTGGGTCAAGTGGAGAATGTCACAGTTGGAGAAAATCTCAGAAATAGTGATCATAGTATCGTAAGGCTTGGATTAGTTATGGAGAAGGACAAGGAGCAATCTAAAATAAAAATACTTAACTGGAGGAAGGCTAATTTCAGTGAATTGAGGAGGGATCTGGCTCGGGTAAATTGGAGTCAGACTGGCAGGCAAAAATATAATGAAGCAATGGGCGGCCTTTAAAGACGAGATGGTTCATTAGGTACATTCCTATAAGGGGGAAAGGGAGGGCAACCAAAGCCAGAGCTCCCTGGATGACAAAGGAGTTGGAGAGTAGGACGAAGCAGAAAAAGGGGGCATTTGACAGATGTCAGCTTGATAATACAAGGGAGAATCAGGGTGAATATAAAAAGTACAGAGAAGTGAAAAAGGAAATAAGAGGGGCAAAGAGACAGTACGAGAATAGATTTGCAGCTAACATAAAGGGGAATCCAAAGGTCTTCTATAGGCGTATTAACAGTAAAAGGGTTGTCAAAAGAGCGGTGGGGCTGAATAGGGACCAAAATGGAGAACTATTGGTGGAGGCAGAAGGCATAGCTGAGGTACTAAATGAGTACTTTGCATCGGTGTTTACCAAGGAGGAGGACTTTGCCAAAGCTATGGTAAACGAGGAGGTTGCTGGGATACTGGATGAGATCAAAATAGATAAAGAGGAAGTACTAGACAGGCTGGCGGTAATTAAAGTAGAAAAGTCACGCAGTCCGGATTGGGTACATCCTAGGTTACCGAGGGAAGTAATGGTAGAGATTGCCGAGGTGCTGGCCACAATCTTACAATCCTCCTTAGATACAGGGGTGGTGCCAAAGGACTGGAGGATTGCAAATGTTACACCGTTGTTCAAAAAAGGAGAGATAAATCTGGCAATTACAGGCCAGTCAGTTTAATGTCGGTGATGGGGAAGCTTTTAGAAACAATAATCCGGGAGAAATTTAACAGCCACTTGGACAAGCATGGACTAATAAAGGAGAGCCAACACGGATTTGTTAAGGGCAAATCGTGTTTGACTAACTTGATTGAGTTTTTTGATGAGGTAACAGAGAGGGTGGATGAGGGCAGTGCAGTTGATGTTGTGTATATGAACTTGCAAAAGGCATTTGATAAAGTACCACGTGCTAGGCTTGTTTTCAAAATTGAAGCCCATGGGATAAAAGGGGCAGTAGCAGCATGGATACAAAACTGGCTACGGGATAGAAACAGAGAGTTGTGGTGAATTGCTGCTTTTCGGACTGGAAAGAAATATAGAGTGGCATTTCCCAAAGTTCAGTACTCGGGCCACTGCTGTTTTTGATATACATTAATGACTTGGACTTGGGGGTACAGGGCACAATTTCAAAATCTGCAGATGACACGAAACTTGGAAGTGTAGTAAACAGTGAGGAGGATAGTAATAGATTTCATGAAGACAGTCAGGCTGGTGGAATGGGCAGACACATCATTGAGAAGTGTGAGGTGATACATTTTGGTAGGAAGAATGAGGAGAGACCATACACACTAAATTATACAATTTTAAAGGGTGTGCAAGAACAAAGAGACCTGGGGTGCTTGTGCACAAACCTTTGAAGGTGGCAGAACAGGTTAATAAAGCATATGGGATTCTGGGCTTTATAAATAGAGGCATAGAGTACAAAAGCCACAAAGTTATGCTAAACCTATATAAAACACTAGTATTGTGTCCAATTCTGGGCACCACACTTTAGGAAGGACGTGAAGGCTTTGGAGAGGGTACAGAAGAGATTTACTCAAATGGTTCCAGGGATGAGGGAATACAGTTATGTGGATAGACTTGAGAAGCTGGGGTTGTTCTCCTTAGAGCAGAGAAGAGGTTTGATAGAGGCGTTTAAAATCATGAAGGATTTAGATAGCATAAATAAAGAGAAACTGTTTCCAATGGCTGAAGGGTCAATAACCAGAGGGCAGATTTAAGGTGACTGGCAAAAGAACCAGAGGCGACATGAGGAAAAACTTTTTTACGCAACGAGTGGTTAAGATTTGGAATGCACTGCCTGATAGGGTGGTGGATACAGAGTAAATAGTAGCCTTCAAAAAAGGAGAAAAAAATTGCGGGGATACGGGAAAAGAATGGGGAGTGGGACTAACTGGACTGCTCTTCGAAAGAGCCGGCGCAAACTCGATGGGCCGAATGGCCTCCTTCTGTGTTGTACTATTCTATGATAGGTTCTGACTATTTTTGTTATGCATTTAATACTTTATATGGTTAAAAAAAACTCTCACTGACCTCAAGGGCCAGATATTGCTGCAGAAATAACAGTGAGTCTAACAATGCTCACCGTTATTAAAGTATATACTAAACAGCAACTTCCGGTGTCCTCACATGCGCAGTAAAATGTGGAAATCCTGAAGTTGCTGTCCGAGTTGCCCTGCTCCTCCAGAAACTGCGCTATACCGGTATCTCACTGAGAGACTTGGCATTTAAATACATGGAAGGGCGTGAAGTTGCTGTACGTACGTGATATATACCCACTAAACTCGCCGGAAAAAGTTTGAGCTGGTCCATTCCAGTGTAAATTGATTTTTAACAGAGTGACAAGTCTTAATTATTGCCAAACAACTTCTCTGGCACTGAAAATTAACTTTTACAAGTGTGGAGTCTCATTCCTTCAGATTTTAATTATTGTTGGAGATTTTAAAAATAAACACATTTAAATTTAATTTTTTTTAACTTTACCTTTCCGTCTCTTATCTCGCTCTCTTAATCCCATCTTTCTTTACATGATTTGACATTGAATTAAATATTCTAACTGACACTTCCTGGTTCAAACTCTGTGCTGCTCATTAACGATTCTTCAATCTGATTGGTTAAGGAGATACACAGTTACTTGCCCTGTTCACACAGGCCCCAGATACCCTGGAACTTCCAGTGCAAAATCCCATAGAAAGTCTATGGACAAATACAAGTGTAACAAACGGCTGGTGACTGTCGTTCGCTGCAGAGAGCCCTATATATTTCAGTGACAATTACTTGGCAAAGTTGGAGTCATAGTGAGTCCAATTTTTGTTTCAAGCAGGAATGGAGCAGTCGACGCTGAAGATTGTGGTGCACTACTTACCCCTTTCCCAGCAATGTTCAACCCACCATATTTTTTAAGTGGACCAGGAAACAGGTGAGCTGCCTACTTAAATATGTAAATTGGGGTCCTATGTCTTTAAAGTGACTGCTGCAGGCCGCTCTGAAAATGGGAGAAAACGTTGTGGTACTGATTTTGGTGGGGCCAGGAGGAGCATGAATCTTATCACCCGCTGGCAGTCCCTTCATTCCCTCCCTCCCCCCCACTTTAAAGGCTTAACGCTGCAGAGGTACCACCAGGTTGCCCCCCACACCTCCGATCAACGAGCTGCCTGTCAGTACTCATTCAGTGCTGGCAGCTTGCTAAAAGTATTCTCGCTGGTGCCATTGGGTATTGGCCCCAGTGAGCGGAATGGTCATGTGCCTCAGTTACACAGGCAACTCTTCTACGCAGTCTCAGATCCCACATCAACACTTGCAAGCTGGAATTTCCTGACAGTCTCCTCAAATTAACCTGCGACATAGCGCATCGAGAAGTTCGTTCTCTAGCTTCCTCACTTCATTGATAGTGCCAATTTCCCCCTTCCTCTCTAGCTCAAGAACACCAAGGCCTATTGTAGTTCCTCCACTGCTGTCCTGGCTAAGAATCACTAACTCTAGGGATCAAACCTGGAACCTACCTGCTCTACCTGGCACAGGACCAATTCCATTTATTCCAGCCTAAATCTTTGGTCACTGACCATTCTGCACCATTAAGCTGGGTGGCTAATCTGTTCTCGGCTCCCAACAAGGCAGCTCCTCAGCTTGTCACAAGGTGGTGTGATCAACCCTCCATTTCATCCCTTCTCCATGTACAGAAGTAGAAAAGGTAAAGTCACCATGTGAGGGAGGAGAAAAACGAAAAAACACATGCGATTGAAGCCACATCCTACCCCATCACAACAGAGCGAATCAGAGAAAATTACATTATTTCATTTATATAGCATCTTATATTGTCAAAACATCTCTGCACACAATGAGCTACTTTTGGAGTACAGGGCATTTACTCCCATACCAATAGCAACAAGCAATGTGGGTTTGCATGTAACAGTCATCAGTGAGGGGCTCTTTTAAACAGCCACCTTTGGCCTAGATCTGAATGGTACATGATCCAGATGGTCTTAAAAGCAACACCCACATCCCGTAAACGAATAAAAAACTCACCCGCTCCTTCATAAGTTGCAAAGCTCGATCTGCATAGCCAATGAGTCGCATGCAGTGGTGTATTCTTCCTGGTCCCAGCCTACCTTGGGCAATTTCAAAGCCTCGACCAGGCCCCAATAGAATGTTCTCTTTTGGCACTCGAACATTTTCAAATACAAGTTCTCCATGACCTCCTAAAGTAAAGGAACAAATGTGTTTTTATACCCGATCACAACTACAGCCATATCTCCCTCCTCTCAGCATTACAGCTGTACCATCATCTCTCTTCTCGCTCTCAGTCCAGACAGTTGCATCGTTTCTACTTCTTCCCCACCATTCCAACCAAGCCCAACAACTGGATCAGCCCTTCCTCCCCTCCTGTCCTGGCAGCTGGATAAACTCCCCGTCTCTTCTCTTCAGACTAGTTACAGATAATTTATTCAGGTAGCTCTACTATCCCATGGCACTAGTGAGCGGTCTCATTAGTTCTCGTCTGAGCCACCCAGCTTGCAGCATATGTTGATTGATAGGGAAATTAGGGATAGCATAAGATCCAAGGAGAGTACATATAAATTGGCCAGAAAAAGCAGTAAACCTGAGGATTGGGAGCAGTTTAGGATTCAACAAAGGAGGACAAAGGGATTAATTAAGAAGGGGAAAATAGAATATGAGAGGAAGCTTGCAGGGAACATAAAAACTGACTGTAAAAGCTTTTATAGATATGTGAAAAGAAAAAGATTGGTGAAGTTAAGTGTAGGTCCCTTACAGTCAGAATCAGGGGAACTTATAATGGGGAACAAAGAAATGGCAGACCAATTAAATACATATTTTGGTTCTGTCTTCACAAAGGAGGACACAAATAACCTCCCAGAGATGTCAGGGAACATAGGGTCTGATGAAAGGGAGGAACTGAAAGAAATCAGTATTTGTAGGGAAATGGTGTTAGGGAAATTGGCGGGTTTGAAGGCCGATAAATCCCCAGGGCCTGATAATCTACATCCTAGGGTACTTAAGGAAGTGGCCCTAGAAATAGTAGATGCATTGCTGATCATCTTCCAACATTCGATGGAATCTGGAACAATACCCATGGATTGGAGGGTAGCTAATGTTACCCCACTATTCAAAAAAGGTGGTAGAGAGAAAACGGGGAATTACAGCCTGACATCGGTAGTGGGGAAAATGCTAGAGTCCATTATCAAAGATGTAATAGCAGAGCTCTTGGAAAACAGTGACAGGATCGGACAAAGTCAACATGGATTTACAAAAGGTAAATCGTGCTTGACTAATCTACTGGAATTTTTTGAGGATGTAACTAGTAAAATAGATAAGGGAGAACCAGTGGATGTGGTGTATTTGGACTTTCAAAAGGCTTTCGATAAGGTCCCGCATAAGAGATTAGCATGTAAAGTTAAGGCACATGGGATTGGGGGCAAGGTATTGACTTGGATAGAGAACTGGTTGGCAGACAGAAAGCAAAGAGTTGGAATAAACGGGTCTTTTTCCGAGTGGCAGGCAGTGACTAGTGGGGTACCGCAGGGATCGATCCTTGGACCCCAGCTATTCACAATATATATTAATGATCTAGACAAGGGAACTAGATGTAATATCTCCAAGTTTGCAGATGACACAAAGCTGGGTAGGCGTGTGTGCTGTGAGGAGGATGCCGAGAAACTCCAGGATGATTTGGACAGGTTGGGTGACTGGGCAGAAGCATGGCAGATGCAATATAACGTGGATAAATGCGAGGTTATCCACTTTGGTGTCAAAAACAGGAAGGCAGATTATTATCTGAATGGCAATAGATTGGGAGAAGGGGAAGTGCAATGAGACCTGGGTGTCCTTGTGCACCAGTCGCTGAAGGTAAGCATGCAGGTGCAGCAGGCGGTTAAGAAGGCAAATGGTATGTTGGCCTTCGTAGCGAGAGGGTTTGAGTGCAGGAACAAAGATGTCTTGCTGCAGTTGTACAGGGCCTTGGTGAGACCACATCTTGAGTATTGTGTGCAGTTTTGGTCGCCTTATCTGAGGAAGGAGGTTCTTGCCATGGAAGGAGTTCAGCGAAGATTCACCAGGCTGATACCTGGGATGGCAGGAATGACGTATGAGGAGTGATTGGGTCGATTGGGCTTATACTCACTGGAGTTTAGAAGAATGAGAGGGGATCTCATTGAAACTTATAAAATTCTGAAAGGACTGGACAGACTAGATGCAGGAAGGATGTTCCCGATGGTCAGGGAGTCCAGAACCAGGGGTCACAGTCTAAGGATAAGGGGTAAGCCATTTAGGACAGAAATGAGGAAGAATTTCTTCACCCAGAGTGGTGAACCTGTGGAAATCTCTACCACAGAAGGCAGTAGAGGCCAATTCATTAAATATATTCAAGAAGGAGTTGGATATATTTCTTAAGGCTAAAGGGATCAAGGGATATGGGGAGAAAGCAGGGACAGGGTTCTGAATTTGGATGATCAGCCATGATCGCATTGAATGGCGGAGCAGGCTAGAGGGGTTGAATGGCCTGCTCCTGCTCCTATCTTCTATGTTTCTATGATCGTATCATACAGCATAGAAGGAGGCTGACGTAAGAAAACTACTGGGCACTTGGTCTAAGCGTTAAACAAAGCTTTAATCAACTGTTTTACAACATGGAGGTCGAGTTGTGTCCTTCACTAGTTCCGGTTAAGAATGTCCTGCGCAAGCTGGGCCCGTGCCCGAGTATTTATACTCTCCCTGGACAGCGCCACCCGCAGGCCACTCAGTATTATTTCATAAGTCATGAATGACAGATTCATGTCCGAGGCCATTCGGCCCATTCTGCCTGTGCCTGTGCCAGCTCTTTGAAAGAGCTCCCCAATTAGTCCCACTCCCCTGCTCTTTCCCCATAGCCCTGCAATTTTTTCCTTTTCAAGTATTTATCCAATTGCCTTTTGAAAGTTACTATTGAATCTGCTTCCACCACCCTTTCAGGCAGTGCATTCCAAATCATAACTCGCTGTGTAAAAAGAATTCTCCTCTGGCTTTTTTGCTGATTATCTTAAATTTGTGTCTTCTGGTTACTGACCCTCCTGCCAGTGAAAACAGTTTCGCCCTATCTACTCTAACAAAACCCCTCATGTTGCTCAGGGTGCCAGCTGAAATGCTTTACAGTAAATGGCTGCTTCATCTTTAAGAGAAGGCAAATTCTTACAGGCATTCATCCTGTCCAAGAGTGAGACACCTACCATCTGGGCACAGCACAACAGTGACAGGAAACCCGTGGCTCCTTTATTCCCATTGCCAGATAAAGGGAACTGCGCAGAGAGAGCAATCTTGGAGGCATTTAAGTTTTGTGAATTTTAGGTTCATCAAGGTGATGGACATCACTGCTAGGAAGTGGAACAGTTTCCCATTTCAAGCACCCAGTGTCAGCAACAAGCACTCTCAGATCAAAGACAACAGAGTTAGGTAGAGAATAAAGTCCCCTCTACTTTGTTCCAACCTCAGAAAAGCACCTCTTCTGAATCAATGTGGCAC
Organism: Squalus acanthias; assembly: GCA_030390025.1. Classification (NCBI taxonomy): domain Eukaryota; kingdom Metazoa; phylum Chordata; class Chondrichthyes; order Squaliformes; family Squalidae; genus Squalus; species Squalus acanthias. The sequence continues at coordinate 85,175,832 of CM059437.1, forward strand.
TTTCACACCAGCCAGCCTGTAATTTCCCTGAATGAGACTGCAATTTCACATCACATTAGGGGCAGTTTAGTGCCCACAGGGAACTGAGTTGAGACTAAATAAACTTACTTGACAAGAGTCCTTACAGCCAACGGACAAAGAGAATTTCTAACACTGCTTCAGCCGAGATATCCACTATACCAGAACCAGTTGCGTCATCTTGGGCACCCTCCAAATGTAACCTTTTTCCAGGGTTATTTCCAAGCACATAACCTGCTCACCTACACAGTCCCTCAATTGTACAATGCACTTTCACCTCACTCAGGTGATCCTCCAATAATAGCCTGCCTCACCTGGAGGGTCTTCCATCCCGTAAACAGATAGGGGTCGGACAACCTTAACCCCTGGCGTATCCATAGAAACCAGAATCATGGACTGCTGTCTGTGTCGATGAGCCTGTGAATCAGTCTTTCCCATAAACACACAGAGTTTGCAGCGAGGATCCATTGCGCCTGTCAAGATACACAAAGGATCAACAGCTACGATCACACCCAAGACCAGAGAATCACGGATGGTTGTCATGCTGCCAGAGATAGAATCATGTAACACAGTGATCACACTGCTCATATTAATTCAGTTATAACACACCGATAATTTTCTTCCTAGTTCTGGTCACCATACCACAAAAATACAAAGTGAGTTTTAAAGAAAGATCAGAAAAGTTCAAGCTTAAGCTCTATAGCTAAGGAAGAAGCCATTTAAAGAGGTCCTGAGGAACATCAATGATTGATTATAAAGTGTTACATAGTGTAGAGACAAGGGGCTGGATTTTGTCTTGGGGTCGGGTTGGGGTCGTGTCATCCGCATTTCGTCTTCCCTCCCCCCAACTCCAGATTAATGTGGCTGAATGATGCAATTTTCACTTAATTGGGCAATTGAGTTGGTGAGAGAGGACCTGCCTGGCTGATTGCTGTGAGTGGACTGCATGCAAATACAGAGAGACAGAGACAAATTTTTTGCATCCAAATCCTCTCACAGTAAAGGCCATACAGTCTCTGAAAACATTTAATGCAGCAGCATCAGAGGCGACTTTCAGACCTAATACTACTTTCATCACATCTCCGTTGTAATAGTGGACCTGCAGCTGATAGTCAGCTATCCACTTGTGCTCCCGCCAGGTTTCACTGGAGTGTTTCACACCAGGCGTACTTCACATCGGAAAAGAGTTAAACTAGCTAAAACATTTCAAAATGGCATTACAGACCCAATTTAGGGCTTGTTAAGGGCTTTAATGACCTCTCCCGCCTCTTGGAAGCGGGACGGAGTTGGGAACCCCGCGACTGATTTTGTCAAAATTGCGTGGAGGCGGGATGGAGTCGGGACCCCCGACCCCGCAAATTTAACACCCCAGACGCCTCCAAACCCGACTCCATGGGTCATTCAAAATCCAGCCCAAGGTATCCCAGGATATTACTTTCTAAGCCAGGAGAGTAGTAAAATATTTATTTTAAGTGAAAAGTAAATTTAAAACAGATATTAAGAACTTATTTATTCAAAGAGTAATAAATCTGCTATTTAGGGTAGTAGAGACAAAAATAGAAATTCAAGCCACAGCTGAATGCTATAATGGGAGGTCTAGAGTACTAGATGGATAAGCATAATGGACGGAATAATCTTTTTTGACTTCTCTTATGTTACTCCGAAATATTTCTATTATATCGTCCTGTGACTTATGCAGCACTATTATTCTATATTAGTATTACTGGTAATTTTTTTTAGCTCTTTTTAAACCTTTTCTAGATTATTTCAGTTCTCATTCTTCATAAATGAATTGGTCAGACCACGAATAGTGCGCTCAATTTTGGCTACCAAAGAAAGGCTACATAAGAAAGGGTGCAGAGAAGAGCAGCGAGATTGATACCAAGTGTGAAGTTGATGAGCTATGAGGAAAGGGGAGAAGTTTTAACTTAAGTAGGTGGTTAAAGCAGACCTCAACGTGTGTATAATATGACGTAGTATAGATAGGGTAAACCCAAACAGATGCTTCAAAGTAAGTCAAGGAAGTAAATAAGTGGAAATGCATGAAATCAGGATAAATCAGGAAACACATCTATAGTGAGAACTAAATATGCAAAACATTGGGATTAATCAAAATACTATTAGATGTCACAATGGGTAGTGGAGGATGGGCAAAATGGCCTTTTATCATCCCAACTTTTGTTTTATTTTCAAATCCAGATCCAAGAAATAAATAGACAGTGTACTAACCCAGCCCATCCTCTCATTATTCTCACTCAATCATGTTGTGCATTTTTCCTTGGTCACTCTTACCCGATGTCCACCATTTGTGGCCATTGAGGATATAAATGTCCCCCTCCTTAACGATTGAGGCTTCAATGTTCGTAGCATCTGAACAGGCAACCTGCGCGTTGCAAGAAGAACAAGGCAATATGGATTAATCGGAAACCTCTGAACGTTACAGTCACCTGTAACTTTTCAAAGTGACTACCTTCTCGTATCAGAATCTACAAGATTAGCAGCAGTTGAAACTTTACCAATGCCAAAAAGCCTGAATACCAGTATGTTAAAAATAAAGAAAATTCCCCCTCCCTTAAAGGTGCGGATTCTCTCTGGGATATGGTTCCACGGACATCAGCATTCAGAGTCAAGTGGTCATTCTTCATGCGGAGCCTTGACAGGGAGTGTTAGCCAAGCCATATTCTTTCCTCACCCGATGTCCAGACATGCACTTTCCAGCAAGGGCCAATGGATAGTGATTAGGAGTGGAGACCCAGGCTAGTTTTTCCCCTCACCTTTACCCACAGAGGCCAATTGTAGTGTCCTTACTGCTGAGAGTAGCTAACTTTGCACAAGTCAGAGACTGAGGTTCCCATCTGTACAGCTCAGTTCTATAGCAAGCAGTGCACTTACCAAATGGGCCAAAAAGGGAGTCCTAGGACATTAGTAATACGGTGACAATGTGTCGCTGGGATGCAGATGATAGGTTCTGCTTAAATGGCTATACACGTGCCTCTAGTAAGGTTGATAACAAAAGAACTCCAAGGAGTACATTGGTAAAGTTAACCCACAACTAAATCGCATGTGTAAAATAAAATCGTTTTCTAATTGTATATCAGCCAGCACAACAACACTGCGCAGCTGGTAACATGGTTAGAAATTTCAGAAATCGGATTCCAGTGGTCGCTGAGATCACAGAAAAACCTGGAGAAATTGAACTGAATGACCAAAGAGTAAGTCACAGGATTCCCACAGCCCAACACGTTCCAATAACCCATGTCTAGTAAGTGACAGGTAATTCTGTAACTGAACTATGTACAAGGGAGAGAGTTTTCCATGGAATATCAGAGAATTCCACAGGCGGGAAAAGCTTCATTGCTGCTATTCTACTTTAAATTGGTGCAGGTTGTTTTGGTGCAGTTGCAGAGCTTTTCAGCAGTAACTGTTGTGGTTCTGCTCTGTACCTTGCGGAGGATTGACAGACAGACCGTAAACCACTACAGCCAATCTGTAGATTAAATGCAGGATAGGAAAATGCCATTAATGTTTAAATCTCTTTAACCATCCCAACAAGCAATCCTCTGCTGGAAATGGCTAATTGTGAATAATTGGTGAGCAATTTAATTAATTACAATACCAAATTATACTTTGTTTTTTGAACTGGCCCATTTTTCGGAGTAGGATTTAGATAATTCTACCAACAGCTGCTATGAAGGGCTACTACTCCTTTGCAAACAGAGGCAGCCAAAGGAAGCAAGTTATTTGTAGATTTACTGTAGGGTGTATAAACTTCCTGCCTAGTCACATTGTTGCACTATTAAAGTGGAGATAAATATTAATCTTGCATCCAAAATTACATTTAATTCATTCACACATTACAACAGTGACTCCACTTCAAAAGTACTTCATTGGCTGTAAAGCGCTTTGGGACGTCCGGTGGTCGTGAAAGGCGCTATAGAAATGCAAGTGTTTTTCTTTCATATAATAACAGCCATCTGATAGTGCCTCAGGTGTTGAAGCCATCTCCCAGCATTGCTATCAGCTGAGTATGCATTTTGAACTCTAATACACAAGGGGCAGAGTTGTTCATCATCTGAATGCATTATCCAATGGGAAGGCTCATGCAGTGGATTCTTCAGGCCTTCAAGATGCCTCAGCAGCTGTCAAGGTTAACTCTCCTGGGAATCTGTGCTCAATACCTTTGAATCCGGCTGCACTCTTGCTGTCGGCAACTTTAAATATGCAGAAGGCAGAGGTCAGGTCAGGTCACCAGGAGCACGCAGGCAATGGCAATTTATCGGTCAATGTAATGTCTTATTGAAATGGGTTTCCTCCAAAGTAAAACATAATTCTGACTGTCTGTTTTAGGTTTTAACTGGAGGAGGAGCAGTTGGGGGGCAGCAACAAAGGTCAGAATATCTGTCATACCTGGGGTTCAGTCATGGCAAAACAGGACCTGATTTTCCCTTCCAACAATGGCAGAAGCCATTGCTCCTTCTGTGCTTCAGTCCCATATTTCACCAGCACCTCCATGTTTCCTGTATCTGGTGCAGAACAGTTAAAAGCCTGTAAAACAGGGAATTCGGAATGACAAAAAAAAATACAGTACACTCATTAGGCCACGCTAAAAAAGCAAGTGGACTCTTCACAACAAAGACTCACAAATAATTCTAGTAATACCTCAGGAGCATGCAGAGACCGCCCCATAACCTCACACAGGTGAGCATATTCCAGATTCGTCAGTCCGGCTCCATACTTAATCTCAGGATCAGTTTCCAATGGTAAAAACAGGTTCCAGAGACCATCCGCTTTAGCTTCATTCTGAAAATGCAAAAAAGAATCCTTTCACGACTGGTTATTAGTCACTATCTGCAAAGAATATTTTCTAGTCATTCCTGTCCAAACTCAGTCATCTCCCACCACATACAACTATGAACCACCAGTCCTCAGAACAAAAACTCACATCGGCCATCAAGCTGCAGATTGAATGACTTTCTAGAGCTCTGTTGGGAATGTCTAACCCAGGCAGCTTCTAGTTATTTTTGAATCCTGAGTCAGAGAGTGTACATATTAATTTAAAAGTACCCACCCTAATGAGGTAATGTTAAATGGTAAAATAATCTTCTAGTTTCATAGCATTGTCCGACTCCCCCCCACACTACATGAAACACACAAGCTTGATGTCTCCAATTCCCTACTCACCTCCACCGTACATAAACCCCAAATCCAAAACGGTGCCATCACATTCTGTCATGCTCATCTATCACCCCTATCCTTACTGACGTCTCATCCCCAATATACTGACTTCAAAAACCTCATCCTTGTTTACAAATCCTTTCACAGTCTACCTCTGCAACCATTTCCCGCCCTGCGTACCAGTCCACACCTTCTGACTCTGGCCTGCTCTGCAATCTTGCCCCGCCCCATCACCATCAATGACAGAGCTTTCAGCCATCACCACCCTGCATTTGAACTCTCTCCCTAAACCCCCTCCACCTTGCTACATCTCCTCCCACCTTCAAAAGTCTTCTCAAATCTCTCGCTTCAACGAAGCTCTATGCCACCTTTCTTAATTCTTCGATCTCGATATTCATGCTCTCTCCTCTTTTTTGAAGGACCTCGGGATATTTCGCTACTCTAAAGAGGCTATACAAGCTCAAGTAAGATATTTGTATTACAATCTTTTTCTTTCCCCGATTCTTTTTGGGTCTCCACACAGCAATGAGCCAATCTATCAATGTCCACGGTGAGTGAACAGCTCCATCGAGCGGCATCCCAGCCTGGTGTGGAGTGCCGCCATGTACTGTAATAGGCTGTATGCATGTTACAGATCAGCCCAGATTCCAATCGACAGAATGCTCAGTCAGGCTGCCTGGTGAAAGATCGCACTGCTGATACAAATGGAGCAGCTTCCAGCTGTGTGTGGGAATGGAAAGGGAAATTAAAATAGGTGTCAATTATTCCTTAAGAATTTATTTTTCAAAATGGCTTCAAGTATTTTAAAGCCAAAGTACTCCCTCTTTCCAACACTTGCATTCTCCGTTAACTCAGAGGGGGTGATTTTGCCAATGGGGAGCTTTTGGAGGCAGGACTCCCACTTGTCGGGTTTCAGTCCCGCCTTCATCAACTTCTGGCCAACCCATGCTATTTTCCCTTGATTGACCTTGTTAAGCCCGCCCAGCGGGCTTAGCAGGCCAATTAAGGGAAAGCCGGTTGCAGAGAACGTCAATGTATGACGTTTCATCTGTCAAAAGACCTCATCAAACCTCTTTCTTTCGCAGAAATTAGATGGTTGTTGTACTGGAGAATGCAACAGCCATCTGTCATCTCTACCGCGGAGGTGCGAGACTCTCCGCATACCCACCGACTGAAGCCTGCAGGAAGAAACAAAGGTAAGTACACTTTTTCTAACACTTTCCACTCACCTCACATACTCACCTCTCCACACTTGCACCCATCATTTACCTTCACAGCGCACTTTTGCACCCCTCCGACCCCCGCAGACCCACTACTCGCCTCGGTGACCCTGGCGGGGTTTGAAGCCTTCGGGAAGCCCGCACTTGTGTGGGCAAACTGGTGATAAGCCTATTTTCTGCCTGTTAACTACCTGTTAACAGGCAGTTAAATGGCTGTAATCCCTTCCCGCCTCCAAGGAGATGGGACCCGGCGCGGGGTGGCTACCTGCCTCCTGGCAAGATGGCACAGAGGCAGGTTGGGGCGGGTTGGGCACCCGCCCCCAAATTCTGCTATTTTCCCGGCAGTCCCGCCTCCATACCCGCCTCCCCAGGGCTGGCAAGATCGCGCCCAGAGTCTGTAACCCAGAATATCACTTTTTTTTCTTAAACCTCTTCCACCCCGGGGACTGCTGAATAATTGCCTCTTTCTTAAAGATTGGTCTAGGCCAGGCCTCTGGAACCAAATTATTTCAGAGTGTGGACATTTTGGTGTGGCACAGCATGCCAGAACATCATGGGGGAAAAATTTGGTTGGTTAGCGCCTCCCATTAGCGCCTCCGGGGGGCGCTAACAGGGCGCTAGGAACTTAGCACCCGAGCGTGGCGATTTTAGCGCCGCTCGTGAAATTGACCAGTCGTTTTGCGGCGGCGATAAACACTACTGCCACGATCTCCTGCGCCCGCAGATCGTGACGTCAGTCAAGCGTGCAACGCCCTGGACTGGATATTGAGTCGCGCCCCCTGCCTTAGTGCTTGCCGCTAGGAACAACAGGTAGAGGGGAACGTTTTCAAGTCGGGAAGGGGCTGGGGGAGCGCTATTTAAAGGCGGGCACTTCTTGCCTTTTCTTGTCGGCAAAATTTTTGGTTTTAACGCTGTCCTAAGGAGTTTTGGCCCTCAGCTCCACTTTTGAGGTTCCTAAGCGCCGAGCTCTTTCCCTGGGCCTATCCATTAGTGCTTCCAACACAATTGCTTTAGAGGTCTCTCCAGGCCGAGATGCAAGGCTGCAATGAGCAGGGTGTGGCTGGCCAGCAAGATGGCCCCTCCCCTTTAAGAACTGGACAGCGCCAGTCTGTCTGGCTTCCATGGTAATTGGCATCGCCTGAGCTTCGGTAGCGTTCTGAGGTAGCGCCTCGCTCCCTGACGTTTGCACCTTAAGGGAGGTGTGTAACGCCTGATTTAGCACTCTGTAGGGGCGATAGAGGCGAATTTTGCAGTCGGAGGCGATAATTAGTGCTGGGGACTAAACTTTGCGCCCGGACGATATTAGCACCCCAAAATGGGCGATACCAAATTTTTCCCCCCCATGTCTCTGTAGGGATCGATGAAATGCAAGTACGCCTGACATACCCTTCACATACATACCTTCAGTTCCTCAATTCTAGGATTTGGGATCCATCGATTTTCAGCCCTCTGGTGGTCCATAAGTTCCTGCTCCAGGGGATAGACATGTTTGTCCATGAACACAGTCAGTTTGTGGTACAACTCTTGCACTCGGGCAGGCAGCCCCTCAGGTGAGACAATCAAATGTCCTTTAGGAACTGACACCAAATGTCTGGAGCGGTTAGCATCAAGCGACGAGGCAGATAAAAAGCCTGCTGCTGATGTCCTCTGTCTGTTCCATGTGGAGTACTTTCTCAATGGAGGACCTGGATTTCCAGTAGGAATTGATTTGAAGATTCGGAATCCTTCCCTTACAGCAAACACCCATGCCAGGTCAGCCATTTTCTCAGCAAGTTTCCCAGCTGTTTCAGCTTTTGCTGAACTTGCCTGTCCTAAACAGAACATTAAAAAGAGAAAAATTACACCATGGCAATATGTACATAGAATCATAGAAATTTACAGCACAGAAAGAGGCCATTCGGCCCGCCATGCCCGTGCTGGCTCTTTGAAAGAGCAGTCGTGCTTCGTCCCACACCCCCGCTTTTTGTCCGTAACCCTCTAAGTTCCTCATCTTCAAGTACCCGTCCAACTCCCTTTTAAAATTATAATGGACTGCACGACCCATCCCATTCAAAAGTCCGCACATGCGGGTTTTTTCAATTTAACAGCCAGCTCACTGGCTGCGCGGGACCCTTGGAGCGCGGCGCAGCTTAAAGGGAACATTGGTTACAACTATAACATTTAATAAGTACTGTATTCCATTATGTTGACAAAGTATGCTGCAGACATTTAGGAACAGAAGATCATGTCTTCATTTCTTCATTGAAGACTTACAATCACCAACTCAGTGTTAGCTTGGCTCAATGGTGGTCCTCTAACCTGAATCAGAGGTTCCGGGTTCAAGCTCTATTGCAGGACTTGAACACAGAATCTAGGCTGATGCTTCAGTGCAGTACTGAACTGTCATTGCTGCACTGTTGGCGCCATCTTTCAGCTGAGATATTAAACCAAGGTCCTGTTTGTGTGTTTGTGTGTTGCTGTGTTTGCCTACAAAACAACAGTGTACACACTTCAAAAAGTAATTTATTGATTATGAAGCACTTTAAGATGTTCTGAGATGTGAAAGGAGATTTTCAAATGCAAGTTCTTCTTTTCTTTCCTTCATGTGTGAGCCAAGACAGAAAGCATTGTCTGATCTTGTCCTCATTTGACATCTATTCATGTACTGATATCCAGACAGGGCAACAAGTCAGATCTGAGAAACGTAGGCCCATTAGCTTAACGTTAGTTGCAGGAAGGTTAAGAGAAGGGATCATTAGGGATGCCGTTGACAGAGGAGGGATTATTACGGATATGCAACATGGCTTGGGGAAAAGGTCATGTCTTACCAACTTGATTGAATTCTTCAAGGAGGTTACTAGGTTGATGGATGAAGGTAATCCTATAGACATTGTGTATTTGGATTTTCAAAAAGTTTTAGACCAGGTGCCTCACAATAGGTTACTATTGAGTCCTGTGTGGTTGGATAGGGAATTGGCTGCGTTCTCATGGTCAGATGGTTGTCATTAATGGTAGTGGCTCCGCATGGAGACCGGTTACAAGTGGAGTCCTGTTGGGAATAATGTAAGGGCTGTTAACGCTTCACGATTTATATCAATGATCTGGATGAAGGCATTGGGGATACAGATGCCACAAAGATCTGTGCTGGTGTCAGAACCCTTGAGGAGAAAAAAAAGATTACAATTTGATCTAGATGCGATGGGGAAATGGGCCAGAATCTGGCAGATGATGTCAGCTGTGGCTCAGTGGGTAGCAGTCTCGCCTCTAAGTCAGAAAGAAAAGAAAGACTTGCATTTATATAGCGCCTTTCACGACCATGAACACACAACCTTCTGACTCAGAGGCGAGTGTGTTACCAACTGAGCCACAAGTCCCACTCCAGAGACTTGAGCACAAAAATCTATGCTGACACTCCAGTGCAGTGCTGAGGGAGTGCTGCACTGTTGGAGGTGCCGTCTTTCGCACGAGACGTTAAACCGAGGCCCTGTTTGCTCTCTCAGGTGGACGTAAAAGATCCCATGGCCACTATTTCGAAGAAGAGCAGGGGAGTTATCCCCGGTGTCCGGGCCAATATTTATCCCTCAATCAACATAACAAGAGACAGATTATCTGGTCATTATCACATTGCTGTTTGTGGGAGCTTGCTGTGCGCAAATTGGCTGCTGTGTTTCCTACATTACAACAGTGGCTACACTTTAAAAGTACTTCATTGGATGTAAAGCACTTTGGGACGTCCAGGGTTGTGAAAGACGCTATATAAATGCAAGTCTTTCTTTTTTTTAATGACATTTAATGTAGATGCATGTAGTGTAATGCATGTGGGTAGGGCTAATGCCAAGCATGTGTATACCATACTGGGCTCTGAAATAAAGTCTGTTGAGAGGGAAAAACATGTGGGTGTTACAGTGCATGAGTCTCTAAAGGTCCACAACCAGTATCGAGAGGCTATAATGAAAGTAAATAGAGTATTAGATGTACAGCTAGGACGATCCAATATAAAACAAAGAGTACACTAGTGTCCTTGTACAAGACCTTGGTTAGGTCTCATCGAGAAAACTGTCCAATTCTGGTCCCCTCACATGGAAGATATAGAGGCTCTGGAAAAGGTTCAGAGGAAGTTCCACTAGATTAATACCCAGTGTAAAAACCCTTAGATATTACAACAGGCTCAGGGAGCTAGGTCTTTTTACTCTAGAAAAAAAGTAGACTTCGGGGAGACGTCATTGAAGTATTTAAAATGAAAGGACTAGACTGTGTACATATGAACAGATTATTTGAATTGGGTAAGTTAGGGAGAATGAGGAAACATGCATACAAGTTAAGCAGAGAAGGTGGTTAGACGTCAGGAAACTTTTCTTTACGCTGGTAGTATAAACCTTTAGTAGATGGTTCCCGGCTCATGCAGTGAGGGCAGATTCACTGCAAACCTTCAAAAAGGAGCTGGACAAGATCCTGGAAGAGGCTGACATTGCGTCATACAAAAGGTAGGTGGGACTTTGGGTAATGTGCCTCATGGTCACGGATATCTCCTAGAGCTCATTTTTAATCATCTTTGGGGTGTTGGAGAGAAATTACCCCAAATTTCTTTCTTTCCCTGAATTGGCCTCAGGTTTTTTTTTTTAAGTCTCTCCTAGGAGATTCAATGGCTGCTGATGGTGGGGAATATTCAGGGTTGTGTTGCCTAGTTGCTACATGGCTGAATGGGACAGACTCGATGGACCAGCTGGTCTTTTTTGTATGTGCACTTTCTAGCAGGTGTTATTAGCTAATGATCAGGAGTGGGAATCCTTGCTGTCTTTCCCCCTACTAGCCATTGAAGCCAATTGTGGCACCCTAGCTGAGAGCAACTAACCTGGAACTGTCCTGGCCTGTATGGCTCAGTACCGGTCTGTACTGATTAGTATTATAACATGTGGTACATTTACCTTTAAGCCATTGGTGATGCCTCAGTCACTGAGGAGTCTGTATTACTCCTCCAAAATCATCCCTACAGGACAAGGTCCAATAGTCCAACCCTTCTGTGTTTGGTCACTAAAATGTCTGTGATATCCAGCCACTAAAAGAAAGCACTCTAAGACATGGTCCAGACTCTCACCTTGAAGTGACCGCTTATAGACTCCCTGGAGTATGGCTGTGACTCGGAAAAAGGAGAAAGCCATATAGAAATTCCAGTTTTCAACAGGATTCATCCCCATGTTGTCACAGTAAAGAGTCAGGCATTCCAAATCAGACGGGATTCCTAACTCCATCAAATCACACTTACTCATCCCTATGGCAGAAAGGAAAGAGACATTATGTGGGTATACACTAAATTAGGATTAAACAACCACAAAGAGATGCACTGATGCGATTAAAGATAGATCTACAAAGAGATGACAAACTCATTTAAATGCAAGCTTAAGGGGGAAATAAAACATTGTGTCAGATGAGCCTTAGATGTATTTATATTAAATTGGGGATCCAACTACATAAACTCAAGCAACTGGTGCATTAGTCACTTTAGTCAGCCTGTTGAACAAATTATATCAAATGGGAACCTGACAGGTTTGATATTTATATTATGGGAATCACAGAAAATAATGTTTAAAAATGGACTAAAACTAATTAAGTATCAAACTATCCAAATAAAAAGTTGCAGATTTACAGGTGGATTAACCTGCTGAGGTGTGAATTGACATTGTAATGGATTATAAAAGCCTATCAGACAGCTGCTGTGCAAGAGGCTGAATAACACACTAGTTATAAGTACTAAGCCTCAAAACTCCCATAATTGCTCCGCCCACTGCCAACATCTGAAAGACCCCACCTCAGTGCTAATTCGAGGACTTTGTGCACGTGGTCAGCAAGTATTTTTCACTAAGATTACCTATAACAATAAAACAGCTCCCAGTCGGCATAGTTGTGCCAATGCCAGCAACACTTTGTAGAGTGTATTTGCTGTTAGCCTTTTTCACTGCTAGTTCCTAGGTCACCAAGTACTAAGGATCAAATATTTTCCATCACTGATATGGATGTTTCCTTTCGCACCAATTATAAAAATGTTATTTTACTGGACATTATGCTGGCATATCACGTTAGAGCAGCAGCACGCAACGTTTGAATTGTAGGCCCAGGTTTGATCACCACCTCTCCACTGCGCTCAGCTGTATTTCCATGGGCGCACCTTGGCTTAAAAAAAAAAGCAGTGAATGCTCCATCCAGCAGCATGGACATCGCTCAGATTGATAATTAAAAAATGTTTTCTTCAACTTTGTTTCGCCTCCTCCTCTCTTGAAGGGACCAACTATTGCTGGGCACAGTTGCACGAGTACTGACAGGTGATATTTATATCGTGGTAATCATTATGTGCAAGTGTCAGTCAGCTACTGAACAGAGAACACCGCAGCTGAGACTGATCCACATCAACACACTTTTCAGTAGGGATCTGAAGTGGGCACCCTGGATGATCTTCCCGCTCTCTAACCTGGGGCACAGAGGCAAGTGTAGCATTCCTGCCCTTCTCCCAGCTGAGATAAGGTAACTCAGCACAGATCAGAGATCTTCCTGGTGTTTGTGACTCTGATCCACACTGGGCAATGCACTGAACCATTAAACCCTCGGGCAAATAAAGAAGTATTTAAATTTTTTAAATCAGAAAACTGAAACAAAAAATGACAATAAAACATATACACAAAAACCCTATTGTGTCAGCTTGGCCCAGTGGTAGCACTATTGCCTTGGAGCAAGAAGGTCATGGTTCAAGCTTCACTTCAGAGATTTAAGCATATAACCTAGGCTGGCACCTCAGTGCAGTCCAAAGAAAGTGTCGCACTGTCGGAGATGCTGTCTCTTGGAGGAGACGTTAAACCGAGGCTCTGTTTGCCTGCTCAAATGGATGTAAAAGATCTCATGGCACTATCTGAAGAAGAGCAAGTGAGTTTCCCCAGTGTCTTGATCAACAATTATCCTCAATTAACATCTCCAAAAATAGATTAACTGAAAAAGAAAGACTTGGATTTCTATAGCGCCTTTCACGACCACCGGACGTCCCAAAGCGCTTTACACCCAATGAAGTACTTTTGAAGTGTAGTCACTGTTGTAATGATGGAAATGTATCTCATTGTTATTTGTGGAACCCTGCTGTGTGCAAATTGGTTGCTGTGTTCTCCTATAAAACAAGTAATTACACTGTGGGAAAGGCGCAATATAAATGCAAGTTCTTTCTTTCAAAGAAACATTAAGGACTCAGTGTGAGTAAACAGCTTAACCCATTACCTTTCAAGAGGGGGAAGTCTGCTGGGAGATGGTGCGTCAAACAATTATACGCCACATCAGAGATGGGATCGCCCAGTGTGGACAGTTCCCAGTCCAAAACCGCCAGCACCTCGGGCTTGTCAGGGTGGAAAACCAGATTGTCCAGTCTAAGGAGAGAGGGAGAGTACAGAAAGGAATGGGGGTAGGGAAGAGGAGATCGGGAGAGAGAATGGGAGGAGAGAGAATGGGGAGAGAGAGAAAATGGGGAGAGAAAGAAAATGGGGGAGAGAGAGAAAATGGGGGAGAGAGAGAAAAAGAAAGCAAGAGACAGAGGAGAGTTAGAGAAGAAAAGAGAAAAAGTGTTAAACTACAGTTTGATTTATAAAATTGATGTACGATGCTCACTACAGGTTAGATTCTTAATTATTTAGATTGGTACATTGGAGCTGTGGTTTGAGTGGGATGCACTGTATCCCATGGTTTAAATCAAGTCTTCACAGCCCAATGAAATTTAAACCCTAATCTTAAAAATCATTCTCAATTGTTATCTCCAAATCTTGTGGATAAACTCTTATCCGATTAAACGATTATCAAGCACTTAAATAGTTATATTACATACCTGAAGTCTCCGTGCACAACCGTGGTCTTTTCGTGCGTTGGGAGGTGTTCTGGAAGCCATTTTATGAGCTGCTCCATTGCTGGAATGACATGAGTCTCACTTGCTCGGTACTGCTTAGTCCATGTGCGAACCTGACGCTCGATGTAATTGCCTAAGAGTAAATACTATTAAGACAGATCAGCACAATACCAGGAGTTGCACGAGAAATGAGAAGGAGGGGGATCAAACCCTTGGAAGAAACAAGAGAGATTAAGCCGACACTCTATTGTCGACTTCTGTGGATACGAATCTCCAATTTTTTCCTAGGTATATCATTTGGTTTATGCGCCAGATTTCCCACAATAGTTTTGTGGATAAATGGACTGCTCACTGTGGTACAGAGCCACATAGATCAGAAGTTCCCTGGTTTCATTCCTGGTCTGCGCTGAATCAGCTGCTCTCAACCAGGACAGCATTTGGTGTCCTTGGCTAGAAGAAAACAAAATCAGCCAGTCTGATGCTCGATCTAACACACACTTAATAAGAAGCACTGATTAAGAGTTGTGCAAGCATCTTATAAGGGCAGCAGCGGTGACAGAATACACTGGTTTTCCAACAAACTGCAGCCACAGAAGAATAGGGTGCAAGCTCAATCCTGTGATTCACCAGGTCGAAAGATCTGGTTCTCAACTTGCATGACAGAAGTGCCATGGGGAAAAAGGGAATAAAAACTGAAGAGGGTGATGAATTATCCAACATTTGTAAAATAAAAATGATCCCTAGGAATACGAAAAAAAATTTAATCTAACCAAACTCAATACTCAGTGCTGTACATAACTAGAAGGAGCAAATATATGCAAAGTAATAATCAATTAGATCCAGGAGACATTCCTTACCATATTTTCCATAATCCTCCAATCCAACAGCCCGGATGCCAACGTGGTGAATCTGGCAAAGAACACTGTTCATGGCGGTGTAAATGTCTCTCCGCTGGCTGGCAGTTAATCCCGGCAGTGTTGGGTCCTTAAATATCCTTCCCGGGCAGTATTCCATCAGGTAAAAGGAAGTTCCAAGAACACTGGAAAATAGAAAAAATTACTGAGAGCTTTGCCTCTGTTTGCAAAGGAGGAATTATCATTCAATCCTTGCGTGCAAATGCATGTTAACATATAACTAGGTCAGAGGGCACCACATGGGTCCCAAAGTAATACTACATTTAAACAAGTGATAGTCAAAAGTGTATTATGTGCACTTGCAACACGAGTTCCAGTAGAATCTAAGTTGGGTTCAGCCCATTTTCAAAATTTAAAAACCAGCACAAGCCATATCCTGACAAAAATCCACAAAGCCACACATATCAGCTAGTCTATATCTAAAAGAGGTTCTACTCTCTCTTTACCACCCGCTCTCATTCCCTCACTATTTTATAATGCCCCAGTCTCCCTTCTTTATTTCCCCTTCATTCTCCAGTATCTCTCATTCTGTCCCATTTTTCTCCATTATTCTTTCATACCTCCTTTTCTCCTCTCTCATTGCCCGTTTCCCCCTCTACTTCTCCTTTTCTCTGTCTCTCTCTCTCAGCAGCTGTTTGTCTCACACCAGGTAACATTACCTGACTTTTTTGCTGCATTTGTGATGGTGGCAAGTTGAGGCAATGCTACTACTTGTGTCAGCTTGCCTCAGTGGTAGCACTCTCACCTTTGAGTCCAAAGGTTGTGGATTCCAGCGCCACGCCAGGACTCGAGCATACCACCTAGCCAGACCAGTGCAGTTATGAGGAAGTGCCATCTTTTCAGATGAGATGTCAAACCGAGGCCTCACCTGCCTGCACAGGTGGACGTAAAAGATCCCATGGCATTATTCGAGGAAGAGCAGGGAGCTCTCCTGGTGTCCTGGCCAGCATTCCTCGCTAAAGTACCACCACCAAAACAGATTAACTGGTCATTCATCTCATTTGTATTATTTAAATGGTGATAGATTGGGAAATGTTGATGTACAGAAGAACCTGGGTGTCCTTGTACACCAGTCACTGAAAGCAAACATGCAGGTGCAGCAAGCAGTTAGGAAGGGAAATGGTATGTTGGCCTTCATTGCAAGAGGATTTGAGTACAGGAGCAAGGATGTCTTACTACAGTTATACAGGGCCTTGGTGAGACCACACCTAGAGTACTGTGCGCAGTTTTGGTCTCCTTATCCAAGAAAGGATATACTTGCCATAGAGGGAGTGCAGCGAAGGTTCACCAGACTGATTCCTGGGATGGCAGAACTGTCGTATGAGGAGAGATTGGGTCGACTAGGTCTGTACTCACTAGAGTTTAGAAGAATGAGAGGGGATCTCATTGAAACGTATAAAATTCTGACAGGGCTAGACAGACTGGATGCAGGGAGGATGTTTCCCCTGGCTGGGGGGTCTAAAACCAGGGGTCACAATCTCAGGATACAGGGTAGGACATTTAGGACTG
Organism: Squalus acanthias; assembly: GCA_030390025.1. Classification (NCBI taxonomy): domain Eukaryota; kingdom Metazoa; phylum Chordata; class Chondrichthyes; order Squaliformes; family Squalidae; genus Squalus; species Squalus acanthias. The sequence continues at coordinate 85,192,517 of CM059437.1, forward strand.
AGATGAGGAGAAATTTCTTCACTCAGAGGGTGGTGAACCTGTGGAATTCTCTACCACAGAAGGCTGTGGAGGCCAAGTCACTGAATATATTTAAGAAGGAGATAGATAGATTTCTAGACACAAAAGGCATCAAGGGGTATGGGGAGAGAGCGGGAATATGGTATTGAGATAGAGGATCAGCCATGATCATATTGAATGGTGGAGCAGGCTCGAAGGGCCGAATGGCCTACTCCTGCTCCTATTTTTCTATTTTCTATGTTTCCTTACTGTGGGCCCATTCTGTGTGAAAATTGGCTACCACAGTGACTACACTTCAAATGTAATTCATTGGCTATGAAGAACTATATAAATGCAAGTTCTTTCTTTAGTTGTTTGCTGTCCACCTTGTTTAAACACCGAGTTTGTGCCATAGGCCCATGAATTATTGGGTAGGTGGAAAGAGTCACACTTCAAACACAAAAAAGCCACATGCAATTCCCATGATGGTATCTGTCCACCCCAATTCAAGCTATCCAAGCCTTCGAATCCCAGCTTATTGAACACATTCCTGAAGAGAGGCCGTATTAACATAAGAAATAGGAGCAGGAGTAGGCCTGCTCCGCCATTCAATAAGATCATGGCTGATCTGATCTTGAACTCAACTCCACTTTCCTGCCCGCTTCCCATAACCCTCGACTCCCCTATCATTCAAAAATTGGTCTATCTCCACCTTAAATATATTCAATCACTATATTCAATAAAGCAAGTGGCACTGAAGAGGACATGGCTACAAGTGCTGGGATCACCCACATTACCAAGCGCTGGACAGCTAGTACTGTCTATTTCAAGACCCACCATGGGAAAGAAAAAAATGCTCTTTCACCATTACATAGTCAGGTTCATCGGGTGCTCCAGTTGTCATGCAAGCACCAAGTTACACAGCTTCTATATGTTTCCGACATTACAACAGTGACTACACTTCAAAAAAGTACCTCTTTGGCTGTAAAGCGCTTTGGGACCTCTGGTGGTCGTGAAAGGCGCTATAGAAATGCAAGTCTTTCTTTTTCTTTTGTGTTGATATGCAGTGTATCCAGCTGGTATTCTCAGAGCCAGCAGCTCGAAATTGGTTCTAATCGCATACCAATCCAAAGTCATGCCCCCACTGCAATTGATGGAGCCTATCCAGTAAACAAGTGGCATCATATGTTTAGAGAGAGTCCTTTTAAAAAAAAAGTACTGCCCCAGACTTCCTTTCCCCTTTAAAAGATTATTTTATTTTTGGTCTCTCCCTCCCAGTGGGGACGTTTATACTCTTCACTCTCTCCGATGTCCATCTCGGACACTAAACAAGACAGAAATCTCCCTTTACTGTGGCTCAATAATGTGCTTCAACAGCACCAAAAGACTGAATGCTGCCACCTGCCACACCAGCTATTTTTTTAGCATCTGATTGAAGCTGCTGTTTTAGTGCTGAGTGTCATGTTGTGTATTCACATCTACCAGGAACTGGGTCAAATTTTCTCTGATAACGCTCCTGTGAAGCGCCTTGGGACGTTTTACTACAGGTACGTTAAAGGTGCTATATAAATGCAAGTAGTTGTTGTTGTTTTGGATATCTAATCATCCTACCAGATCCCAGAGGCAAGAGGACAGCACCTTGAAACCTAACATCACCCAGCTTCCATGCCCACCCTGTTTCTTCAAACAGAGTTCCTTTCTCCTCCTCTCCAATACATTACTCTTACTGAATGTTATGTATGGGTACGGTAGCATAATGGTTATGTTACTGGACTAGTAATCCAAAGGCCTGGACTAATGATCCGTGAGTTCAAATCCCACCACGGCAGCTGGGGAAGTTAAATTCAAATAATTAAATAAATTAGTTAGTATCAGTAATGGTGATCAGGATTGTCGTAAAAACCCAGCTGGTTCACTAATGTCCTTTAGGGAAGGAAATCTGCCGTCCTTATATGTGACTCCAGACCCGCAGCAAGTCACTCAGTTGTCAAGAAGGCAGGTCACCACCACCTTCTCCAGGGTGGGCAATAAATGCTGGCCTTGCCAGCGATGTCCACATCCAATGAATAAAAAAAAATTAATGATACGCACATACTTATGCACTGCAACTACGGAGCTTGACTTTTGTACCTGGGGTCCTCGCAGATGGCAAATGTCTTGGGAACAGGAACTCCCGCGGCTCCAAGAGCTTTCATCACCCTGAATGGACCACAAAATGAAATGAAACTTATTCAACCGACTAAAACACAGTAGCAGCAAGTTGACTGCAGAATAACATTCAGAACAGAGCACAATTAACTGTACACGCCCTCTGCAACTCACCTATTTTTAACCAATTTTCTCTCCTCCTCCCCTGAAGGTGCCAATTCTCACTGGCATAGAGTTCAACAGGTGCTGGGGGCTTTCACCCAAAGCTAGAGAGTGAGTGTTGGCAGAGTATTTGACTGTGGGAGGGGGGGCAACACAACCATGCCCAACTATGACTTCATTCAACGCCCATATATACACTCCAGGTGATCAAGAGCTGGAAATTGGTCTGATGTTCCCCTCTTTAGTCCAGAGACACCGAAGCCAATAGTGCTTCGAGTGCCAACTCGGCTGAAATCAACTGAATTGGCACAGATGGGAATCCAACTGGGGAGCTTCCTGATCAGTACGGCTCAATACCAGGCAGTACAGTTACCTAATAAGGCATTAAGGAGCTATGAGCTGAAAACTTTAGTTTTATAAAGTGGCTGGCCCAGAGACCCTGGAACCCCCTACACCTGGCAGCAGGCTAAGCATTAAACATTCAGCTCATTGAGCTGCTGACTGAGTGAAGAGGAATGATCAGTTTTGTAAGACACAGCGACTCTCTCCATTTTACTCACAACACACCTGTATTCTCTCTCCACTGCGTGTGCCGACTGCAGTAGTTTTCCGGGTGGTTTCTTTCTCAGGGTCAGCTGTTGGTCACCACTCCGCACGTGGTATGTGGGGTTGGATTGGCCGTGACTAAACTGCCGGAGAGTCAGCGGCTCTGAAACCAGACACAACCATTTGGCATATCAATCAAACTTCATCAGTACAAGTAATTACTATCATGGCAACACTAATAACTCAAATAACTCTACAGGAGATCTGGTGGCATGGTGCACTGCTCAACTACCTTGCTGCTCTGCAGAATAGTCAGCTGCAGGTTCTCTCTGGGCAATCTCTTCCCAGTGTCAGCCTGGTTGTCTAGGGAGAGGCAAGCAGGACAAGTCAATCTACAATCTTGTGAGCACCTCCTAACGTTCAGTGTGTAAACCCCCATCAGCAGACCATCTCTGAGCCTTCTTACATTATAACAGTTCAAAAGTACTTCATTGGCTGTGAAGCGTTTTGGGACGTCCTGAGGTCATGAACGGTCCTGTACAAATGCAAGTTCGTTCTTTCTTTCTCAAACAGGGACCAAGGGGGTACTTTGGGGATCTGGGGGGCCGTGCTAACTAAATGGGAGACACAAACTCTCAAAATTGAAAAGAGCCCTAACATTTCTCAATACACCATTTGTTTAAAATAAAGCTTCACCACAAACTAAAATAAAGAGAACCACATCATCCCTTTGAAATTAGCCACTCATATCAATGCTACTCTCCTCATCTGGGAACGCAGTACGCTCCAACCCCGGGGCATCCAATCAACTAGTTAAGCCACTGCTTGGTCAAACACGGTCAGCCAATTGCTGCCTCCCTCCTGGGAAAAAGATTTAATCGCTGCAGGAAGTGAACTTATGCAAAAAGCAATCTGCAGTTGATACCTAAGAATGAAATCTCCACAGGAACTAAAAGAAATTGATGATAAAGGATCAGGGCAATTGTACTGTAACGCAATACAATAAAAGGCATGATTGGGCAGAATGGTGAATGTGTGGTTACTCACAGTGCAGTTATCTACAGAGTCATCAGAGAAGCTCCAGTTGATGGCATTTCTAAAACTCTTCTTTCTACAAACACAATTACACAAACTGCATCTGGCTGGAAGGTTTGCTTGAGATCTGAAATTTCTTCCAGTTCAAAAAATGAAAATCCAGAAGAAAAGCATTTATCCGAGGTGACCAGTTAACCACATCCCAGCACACCCTGTGTGCGTCATTATTTCATCACGCTGCGCATCGCTTCATATCATTTAATAGAGTGCCGCACTAGATTGAATCTGATCAAGTATCAGAGTCATTTAGTTGTCCAAACAGGGATCATTCCAAAACTGTTCTAATAAATCGTGTCCCATTGTAATGAAGCTATTCTACAAATACGCACGCTTCTGGTGTAAACAGTTCAGTATGCTCAGAGTTTGGGTCGGAGCATGGCGCTGGATGGTGAACCTACCTGCTGAACTTAGCCCCAGAGTGGTTTGGAGATACTCCTTCAGTCTGTCTGTAGGAATCTCCATGCCCTTACGAACAGCCTGTGTGCCATGCACATAACCGTGCAACGGGAACCCCAGCATCGATTCCAACTCCTGAATGGCTGTAGCTGTGTCTTCAACCTAGAAATTAAAATGAAACACCTTTTCCGTATTGCTGTTCAGCTGCAGATTCCCTGTTCTCCATGTAACAGTATGAACTTGAACTTGAACTTAACGTGGCCTCACGAGTAAAAGCAACACCCAGTGCACCATTCAGACCAAACAAGGTCCTAGGTTTGATTCCTAGTCTGATCTCCAGCTGGGGAAGCTGTTGGCCGCAGTCCCCCTAGCTAGAATGTTAAATAAGCCATGGTTTCCCCTCCTGATTGACAAACAGTAACCTAGAAAATACGTGTGGATAGGATCTGGCTCTACTGTGATGCCTCAACAGTTGAATATCCAGCTGATATTCACCATCTAGTTCATATATAAATGCCCAGTTGGCCAAGGTACTAGAGGTCTGAGGAAGGTTGTGTAACTGTACCCCAGCAGGAGAAAATACCGTCAGATGATGGAGGGAAAGAAAAGCCATAATTCATTTCTAGAACACTAATGTCACCTTTACACTGCACCTCTCTCTCCAGTCACTTCTCCACTGCGTGCTACGACCCTCCAAATTGTTTCTCTGTGCCCAGCAACTACCAATAAACAGCCTTACCTTAATAGTGCTGATTCCGAGCTGAGCTGCTGCTTTCAAGTTTGGTCCAAGGTCATCGAGGAAAATTGATTCTTCAGGGCGGACCTTCAGACGTTCCAAACAGCGCTTGTAAATCTCAGGGCTCGGTTTGGAAACTCCTTCACGGCATGACTCGACAATCTGCAAACATTGAAGAAAATGTCAGAAAGCAGTGAAGCTAAGGAACTCGGTTCTCAAACCAATTTGATTCCTGCATCCCTCTCTCGCAATTTGCGCTCTTGCCTCTGCTGTCCTTTTTGATCAGAGGCCGGATCTCTGATGAACTACACAAATGACAGGTTTGGGAATCAACATGATCGATGCAACTTTACGAAAATATCCACTAAAGTTTGCTTATACAATTAATAAGCATCATTGGATAAGTGGTTATAGATGTGCAGGGAACAACAGGAGAACAGATCATGCTTTCAAACCCTCATGTACCATAAAATCATAGCCCTCTGGGGACATGACTTATGCACTAATACATATCATATGTTACTGCTCACAATAAAAAAATCTTTTGCAATTTTTGCACTCATGACACATACACTTATTTATGTAGTATTTAAGCAGGCAACTTGAAAAGGATTTTGTGTTTCAACTGTACACAACCTCATTATCTTGTGCAACCATACGATGGCTATTAGCCAGGGAGATCATTACAGTCCAGCCCCTAGTCATTTATAACAGAAACATCAATACCCCTGCCACCCTCATACGTCTTCATAACCTCAAGGCTCAATTTCTCCAACTCACTTCTTGCCAGCTCCCCTGCACATCGGCAAATCAACCTGAACTCTAAGGCCTGCATCGTACCCCACACAAAGTCCTTCCCCTCCATCACCCCTCCTCCATCACCCCTGTCCTCATCGACCTTTCCTGGCTCAGAATTTTCTCATCGTCAAACCCCTTATGGCTTTATTCCATTCTACCTCTGCAACCTTCCCAGCTCAAATGTTCCAGCAGGCAGGAGTTACTCTTCTGATTCTGAAAAACTGGGCATTTCCTCTCCCTCTGCTCCCCTGCACTTTGGAATTCTTTGCCTATGCCTCTTCATCTTGCTAGTTCTCTCCCCATCTTCTACAGCCTCCACAGTGCTTACCTCTTTGACTAGGTCTTCAGTCACCTCCCCTAATGCTCTCCTCCTTCCTTCTTATTGTCCCAACACCTGGTTCCCCTGTAAAGCATCCTGACACATCTCATTTTGTGAGAAGTGCTAGAGAAATGCAAGTTGCTGCTACGCACCAAACTCCTTGGGAGGCTCTATTGTAGACGTCATAAAAATACACACGGACGCCCACATACTTGCTTAACTATCATTTCCCATCTATGGTAGGTGCAGTACTTGAGATGCACAAGCGAGAATGTCCATCAAGACCATTTCCTAGACAAAAGTATGATGCTCACCAATACAGTATTCAGTGAAGATGCTTTTTACAGTATTTTGTATTTTCATCCCTTGTAGATGGAGCTGAAAGGTAGACGCACACCTCACTTCCAAGTTGCCACTAACACCCCTGTAGCCGACCACCAAGAGGTGTCAGAGTCCGACAACGTATGACGAGCCCGAGTTTCCCTCCCCTTTGCTGAGCGATGCCACAGGCTCCACTTCGTGTTTCCCTGCTCAATGTAACTCCGACCAGGAAATGAGCGGAGCAGGATTCAAAGCGGTGTCTGTTCCCCACTCTGTGGCACCGAGTGCTAGCACGCTAATGCTCAGCACTGCTGCACCAAGAAGTAATTCTAATCAGAGTTTTCCCTTACGCACCCACCACAGCAGAGATGCATGAAAGGAAATAAAATCCTGAAGTGCTTGATGAATTGTACTCACCACATCAAAATGAACTTTCTCCACAGGCAAGAAACTCTGGCCTTTGAGCCAGAAGTTATTAGTCAGTACAGCAGTTTGCAGTCCCTCCGCCCTGATACACTGGACTGCTTCTCTCATCGCAGGACAAGGCTGATTAGTCACATGACTTGTCACTTCTAATAAATAGGACTGGATTAGATCAGAGGTCTGATTCTGTGTAAAGAAAAGGAAAACTGTTCGAGTTAGTGACAGAGAGAAACAATGTGAGAGAGAGGAGAGTGAGAGCAAAAGAAAGTCAAGCAAGAGAAACAGCAAGAGCAAGAAACAGTACACGAGAGAAAAAAAGATAAAATAAAAGAAAGAAAAAGAACAGGGAGAGCATGAACGACAACGGGATGGCAGCAGCAAAAGTCTGAGTGAGGCTGGCTGCGAAATCAGAAATGAGAGTAAAATAAAAGATGAGAGATTGATCGTGATTTGGGAGTAGGGACTGAAAGGGAGAGAGAGTGCATGTGTGCAAGACCAGGGAAGCTGAGAGCAAGGTGAACAAGACAATGAAGAGAGGGACAAAGATGCAGAGAGGAGCAAGACTAAGCTGAGACTATGAGGTGCAGTGCACTGGTGGTAGGTTAAGGATTTGTGTCTACAATTCCCCATCTCCTAAGTTTCAGATGTAGGCCATGCTGTCAGCCTGGTGTTGAAGTGAAGGGTGGCCAATCAAGTGGAACGGCGGGCCATTCAAGAGCGGGGAGTAAATAGAAATGTTGTAGTGGTAGGGGATAGTATTATTAGGGGGATAGATAGAGTTCTCTGCAGCCGAGAGCGAGAGTCCCGTAGGCTGTGTTGCCTGCCTGGTGCCAGGGTTAAGGACATCTCCTCTGGGCTGGAAAGAAACTTGCAGTGGGAGGGGGTGGATCCAGTTGTCGTGGTCCATGTTGGTACAAACGACGTAGATAGGACAAGGAAGCCGGTTCTGTTAAAGGAGTATGAGCAGCTAGGGGTCAAATTAAAAAACAGAACCTCAAGGGTAATAATCTCTGGATTATTACCTGAGCCACGAGCGAATTTGGCTAGGACAAATAAAATTAGAGAGTTAAATGAGTGGCTCAAAGACTGGTGTGGGAGAAATGAGTTTTGCTTCCTGGGACACTGGCACCAGTACTGGGGCAGGAGGGAGCTGTTCCGTTGGGACGGGCTTCACTTGGCCAGTGCTGGGACAAGAGTCCTCGCGGATCATATAACTAGGGCTGTAGAGAGGGCTTTAAACTAACTAGTGGGGGGGAGGTTCCTAGAGAGCAAATAATAAAAATGACAACAGAGAAGGTCATAAACTTAGGTAGCAGTGGGGAAATTAAAAGCCAGAGTGTGTCAGGAAGGGGCAGAAGGTATGGAGTAAAAGGTAAAGTAATAAAAAGGGCAAAAGCAGGAACTAAGTGTCACAAAACATATTTGAAAGTTCTCTATCTGAATGCACGTAGCATTCGTAACAAAATAGACGAGTTAATGGCACAAATAACTACATATGGGTATGATCTTGTGGCCATTACAGAAACATGGCTGCAGGGTGACAATGCCTGGGAATTAAACATACCAGGTTATTTAACGATCAGGAACGACAGGCAGGAAGGAAGGGGAGGTGGGGTGGCTATGTTAATAAAGGAAGGAATCACTGTAATACAGAGAAATGATATTGGGTCAAAAGATCAGGTTAATGAAACAGTTTGGGTGGAGATAAGGAATAATAAGGGGGAAAAAATACTAGTGGGCGTAGTCTATAGGCCTCCGAATAGTTGCAACTCTGTTGGACGGAGTATCAATCGGGAAATAGTTGAGGCTTGTAATAAGGGAACATCTATAATTATGGGGGATTTTAACTATCATATTAATTGGACAAATCAAATTGGGCAGGGCTGCCTTGAGGATGAGTTAATTGAGTGTATTAGGGATGGGTTTCTTGAGCAATATGTAACTGAACCGACCAGGGGGCAAGCAACCTTAGATCTGGTCCTGTGTAACGAGACAGGATTAATTAAAAATGTCCTAGTAAAGGATCCCCTTGGAATGAGTGACCATAACATGGTTGAATTCCATATTCAATTAGAGGGTGAGAAGGTTGGATCTCAAACAAGCATGCAAAGCTTGAATAAAGGAGACTATGAAGGTATGCGAGCGGAATTGAGTAGAGTGGATTGGGAAAATAGATTAAAGGGTAAGACGATACATGATCAGTGGTGTACATTTAAGGAGTTATTTTACAACTTCCAAAAAATATATATTCCACTGAGAAGAAAAGGGTGTAAAAGAAAAGACAGTCATCCGTGGCTAAGTAAAGAAATTAAGGATAGTATTCGACTAAAACAAGGGCATATAAGGTAGCCAAATCTAGTGGGAGGATAGAGGATTGGGAAAACTTTAAAAGACAGCAAAAAATAAGAAAAAGATTGATTAAGAAAGGGAAGATAGATTATGAAAGTAAATTAGCAAAAAATATAAAAACAGATAGTAAGAGTTTTTATCGTTATATAAAAAGAAAAAGGGTGGCTAAAGTAAATGTTGGTCCCTTAGAGGATGAGACCGGGAAATTAATGGTGGGAAATATGGAGATGGCAAATACACTGAATGAATATTTTGTATCAGTCTTTACAGTAGAGGACACTAAGAATATCCCAACACTGGACAAACAGGGGGCTATAGGGGGGGAGGAGCTAAACACGATCAAAATCACTAAGGAAGTGGTACTCGGTAAAATAATGGGACTCAAGGCGGATAAATCACCTGGACCTGATGGCTTACATCCTAGGGTCTTCAGGGAAGTGGCGGTAGGGATTGTGGATGCATTGGTAATAATTTTCCAAAACTCCCTGGACTCAGCAAAGATCCCGGCAGACTGGAAAACTGCTAATGTAACACCCTTATTTAAAAAGGGCAGTAGACAGAAGGCTGGAAACTATAGACCGGTTAGCCTAACATCTGTGGTAGGTAAAATTTTGGAGTCCATTATTAAGGAGACATTAATGGGACATTTGGATAATCATAATTTAATAGGACAAAGTCAGCATGGTTTTATGAAGGGGAAGTCATGTTTGACAAATTTGCTGGAGTTCTTTGAGGAAGTAACATACAGGGTGGATAAAGGGGAACCCGTGGATGTGGTGTATTTAGACTTCCAAAAGGCATTTGACAAGGTGCCACACAAGATTATTGCTTAAGATAAAAAATCACAGGATTGGGGGTAATATTCTGGCATGGATAGAGGATTGGCTATCTAACAGAAGGCAGAGAGTTGGGATAAATGGTTCATTCTCAGACTGGCAATCAGTAACTAGTGGTGTTCTGCAGGGGTCAGTGCTGGGTCCCCAACTCTTTACAATCTATATTAACGATTTGGAGGAGGGGACCGAGTGTAACATATCAAAGTTTGCAGATGATACTAAGATGGGAGGGAAAGTAGTGAGTGAGGAGGACATAAAAAATCTGCAAGGGGACATAGACAGGCTAAGTAAGTGGGCAGAGATTTGGCAGATGGAATACAATACTGGAAAGTGTGAGGTTATGCACTTTGGCAGGAAAAATAGTAGAGCAAGTTATTATCTAAATGGCAAGAAACTGGAAAGTACTGAAGTACAAAGGGATCTGGGGGTCCTGGTGCACGAAACTCAAAAGATTAGTATGCAGGTGCAGCAAGTGATTAAGAAGGCCAATGGAATGTTGGCTTTCATTGCTAAGGGGATAGAATATAAAAATAGGGAGGTATTGCTTCAGTTGTACAAGGTATTGGTGAGACCGCACCTGGAATACTGCATACAGTTTTGGTGTCCATACTTAAGAAAAGACATGCTTGCTCTCGAGCCAGTACAAAGAAGGTTCACTCGGTTATTCCCGGGGATGAGGGGATGGACATATGAGGAGAGGTTAGGTAGATTGGGACTCTACTCATTGGAGTTCAGAAGAATGAGAGGCGATCTTATTGAAACATATAAGATTGTGAAGGGGTTGGATCGGGTGGATGCGGGGAGGATGTTCCCGATGATGGGTGAAACTAGAACTAGGGGGTATAGTCTTAGAATAAGGGGCTGCTCTTTCAAAACTGAGATGAGAAGGAACTACTTCACTCAGAGGGTGGTAGGTCCATGGAATATGCTGCCCCAAAAAGCTGTAGAAGCTACATCATTACATAAATTTAAAACAGAAATAGACAGTTTCCTAGAAGTAAAGGGAATTAAGGGTTACGGGGAGCGGGCAGGAATTTGGACATGAGTCTAGGTTCGGATTGGTCATGGCCCTGTGGGTAGCATAGCGGGCCCAGGGGCCGTGCAGCCTGATCCTGCTCCTGTTTTGTGTGTCCAATTCTGTTAGGTTCAGGAGATGGTTCTGTGATAGTAGATTGGCGGTTAGGATCAGATCAGCCATGATCTTATTGAATGGCGGAGCAGGCTCGAGGGGCCAATTGGCCTACTCCTGCTCCTATTTCTTATGTTCTTATGTATGATTCATGCACAGCAAGAACTGTGTCATTCAGACTTCCTGGTGGCTGGTTACACAGCAGCCCTGGGAACAGTGTTGAACAGAAAGGCCTAAAGTGGGTGCAGAGAAGGGACCAAAAAAAGGAGAAAATAAGAGGTGAAAACATGACACTGAAAAAGGCAATAATATAACAAGAGGCGATACAGGAAAAGAAAAACAGCAGAGGCATTACAAATGAGAAAAAAAAATAAAAAGAGGTGGAACACAACAATACGGTATCTGCACCGCTGAGTGTGAATGGAAAGCAATGCCGCATTTTAGGAATGCAAAATATGGGTAAATAACCCCACCACCGACACCTCACAGTGAACCCACATTCCTGCTCACCAAGCAGAAGAAAGGACACGAAATGGGCAGTGAATGAAAAGGGAGAAAGATGCAAGGGAAGCAGGGGTGGCCAGGAATGGACAGAGAAAGCAGAGAACGATTTACCAGGACAGTCAATCCTACTCTCATGCAGTCTGAAGACCTCAGAGTTCCACACAAGCAGGTGTGTCTGTATCAGTGCAAATTGTTCTTTACATGCTCTATTTCTGTACTGGATGCAGGAGGATAATATCTGAACGATTCATAGTTGTCTTTATTTTCACATACAGGCCCCAAACAAAAGGGGATCTGAGACAGGCAGACAAACATACATTTGATGTCAGATTAAGAACTTACTTCTCCCCCAATCTTTTTCCCTTCTCTCCTGAAGACACTGACACTAGTACCTTTTGACAAGTGGTTGTTCTTTAGATGTGAGCCTACATAATGCGGCTATTTGAGTGTGCAGGAAGGAACTCCCAGAAGAATCCTTTCCCCACCTAACAAACAGGAGGGAAGAAAGGTAAACCAAGAAGTAATGTTCGGTGATACCAAACTTAGGTTTTAAGCCTGCATGAGGACTGGAAAACTGAGGAAGGCAAGGAGCCCCACAGTTTGGAAGTCCTGAAACAGAAGGTGTTAAAGTAGTAGACAACGCACCGAGTCTTGATTTCAACACAGTAGGAATGTAGAGAAGGATGAGCATGTAGGATTGGGGTTGCAACTTATAAGGAACGAGTCAAAATGTTCAGAGGAACACTGGCCACAGTACCATCAATAAAAGAGAGGTAATTTAGAGGTGAACTAATGTTAAAAGGTCATGTTAAAAGGGGCATACTGGGAAACCTGGCTGTTTTTATCTGCTCCCTAACGCAGGGCACTGTGAATGATTGCAGTACTACACTTATTGACCCAGCTGGGATCAGCTAGCTCAGGAAAACAGGAAAAAAGAAGGCACCTTTTTGGCGAGTATGGCTGATTACTGCACTGGTAGCCGCTTCACTCCCTAGGTCATTGGGGGGAGCCTCGTGCGAGGGAACTAGACAGCCACGAAGAGTACCTCAGCAGCAGTCAGTATCCTCAGGAGAGGAGGCAAGAAAATTGGTGGGGGGAAGTGTGCGAATTGTTATTTTAAACCCGAGACATCAGACTCAATATATAATACTTACTGCAGCCCCCACCTCTTTGCTGCACACTTTTACAAGCTCCTCGAACGTCAGTTCTCCTCTCATGCACCGGTCCCAGGCAATGCGTTTCTCTCCAGATAATATAGCTTGCCAGATCGATCCAGCTTGAAGACCATTCTGCAGCTCCAATTCTATTGAATACAAAGGGCACAGGTCACGGATTATAGAATACTGGAGGTGGAGGAGCTATAAAACCTGTATACAGTAGGTGCTCTATAGCTACTTCAACTAACGCAGAACTAAAGAACGTAGAAAATGACAGAATTTACTATATTTCATATTTTCCTATGCACGGCCGCATACTTAAGTACAGGTTGTGGTAACACAATACAGCTTCCTGTGACTCGAACTTTATTACATCACTTCCTGTGATTAGTCCAGGATAAATACTGGGCTGATCAGTTGGATCCTGGAGAGGCATAGAGTAAGACCTCTTTTGTATGTAGCACCTTTTTAGTTGATTAAAGCTTACTTTAAGTTCACCACGCGTAAGGCTCATTCTTACGACAATTTAATCAACTTTGAAAAACTTCGCACTCAAACTTTTTGGACGAACTCGGAACTAAGGATCCAGGGAATCACCCATCATGGAAAACATCCTTAAACCATCGCGTCTTGACTTGGACCCAAACACCCCAGCAGCCGGTAAGGTGTGGAAACACTGGTATCGCACGTTTGACAATTTTCTTGAATATTGCAAGGCTGATGATGACTCAAAATTGCGGATACTCATCAACTGTGTCACCCCGAATGTATTTCAGTATGTCGAGGAATGGGGCAGTTACGAGGAGGCAATTCGGACGCTTAAAAGACTATATACTAAGACACCGAATGAGGTCTATGCCAGACATCTACTAGCTACAGCCCAACAAGGGCCGGAGGAATCCATTGATAAATTCCTCCAAGAGCTTCGCAGACTTAGTATGGACTGTAACTTTCAGGCGGCCTCAGCTGAGCTGTACCGTGAAGAAATGATCCGTGATGCTTTCATCTGCGGGCTTGTCTCCCCATTTATACGCCAGCGTCTACTGGAAAGTAAGACACTTGAGCTTCAGAGAGCTTATGACATGGCTTGCTCTCTAGATCTGGCAAAAAGAAATGCAGACCTTTATACAGTGCCCAGACCTCGGTCTGCTGCCTTAACTACAGTCAGGCAATTTAAGAGGCCACAGGTGAACTCTATTAGGGAGGACTTTATCCCTGACGATCAATCTGATGACTTCACTGATGAAGAGGATGATGACCCCACTGTGGCAGCCTCTTGGCAATCTAAGAAATGCTTCTTTTGTGGTGATGAGTTTCACCCTCGGAAATTCTGCCCTGCTCGCAATGCGTTTTGCAGTCATTGCAACAAAAAGGGTCATTTTGCAAAGGTTTGCCTATCAAGAGCCTCTACGAGGGCTTATCAAGCTAAGTCCTACCGAACTGCCCCGGTAAGGGCCTATCAAGATGTTCCGGCTAAAATCTATCGTGCTTCCTCTCGGGTTTTCTCTCGAAGAAACACACCTAGAGTTTCAGCCACTCTTTGTGCAACGACACCAATTACAGCTGCTTGTCCTCAGAACCTATTCCATGCAGCTACAAAAGCATCAATTAATGGACATACTTTAGATGCCTTAATTGACTCAGGTAGCACTGATAGTTTCATTAGGGAACAGATTGTTGCAGAGTTAAAGCTACATGTTTTCCCATCGGACCAGGCAATTGCGATGGCTCAGTCATCACTTAATACCAGAATTTCTGGCTTTTGTATGGTTGAAATAACACTTAATGGTCACAGGTATCCCTCCACCCGGCTTTCGGTGCTCAAGGACTTATGTAGTGATCTTATCTTAGGGCTAGATTTTCAAAAGCAGCATAAGAAGCTCACCATTGAGTTCGGCGGATCCAAACCTGAACTCACTATTTCTAATATACGACCTCGATTACCGTTCTGTGCATTGTCAGCAGCTTCACTGGATGAACCCTCACTGTTTACCAGTATCCCTCCTCGATGCAAACCGATTATAACAAAGTCACGACGTTTCAGTCAGGAAGACCAGTCTTTTATTGCGGCTGAGATTTCTCGGCTTTTAGCAGAGGATATCATCGAGCCTTGTTCGTCGCCATGGCGCGCCCAGGTCGTTATTGTTAAGAACCCTCTACAACCTCACAAGAAACGGCTGTGCATTGACTATTCACAGACCATCAATCAATATACGGACTTGGACGCATACCCATTGCCGCGCATCGATGATATGGTTAATAAACTTGCTGAGTACACGGTGTTCTCAACATATGATCTGAAAAGTGCCTATCATCAGGTACCCTTGAAGGT
Source organism: Squalus acanthias (assembly GCA_030390025.1). Lineage (NCBI taxonomy): Eukaryota > Metazoa > Chordata > Chondrichthyes > Squaliformes > Squalidae > Squalus > Squalus acanthias. The sequence continues at coordinate 85,207,765 of CM059437.1, forward strand.
CTCAGACAAGCAGTATACGGCCTTTGAAGCCAATGGACGGCTGTATCAATTTCGTCGCCTCCCCTTTGGGGTCACTAATGGAGTGGCTGTCTTCCAGCGAGCAATGGATGACCTGGTCAAACAGGAAGACTTAAGGATACGTTTCCTTATCTGGACAATATTACTGTCGCAGGTCGCAATCAGCGAGAACATGACGCCAATCTCCAACGATTTTGGGATGCACTCCAGCACCGTAATTTGACATTAAATGCGGCTAAATCCATTGAGTCACAACCAACCATCAACATCCTTGGCTATTGTGTGGGCAATGGCATCATTAAACCTGACCCTGAAAGGCTTCGCCCACTCCAAGAACTCCCGCCACCTAAGAATCCGGCCTCCTTGCGCCGGGCCCTCAGCCTGTTTGCATACTATGCTAAATGGATTCCTAACTTCTCGGACCGAATCCAACCTCTACTGAAGGCCAGCACATTCCCACTAGACACAGCGGCTGTTGCAGCCTTTAACCTCCTGAAAAAACAGTTGGAGAAAGCGGCTCTTCACCCCATCGATGAGAGTCTTCCTTTTGTTGTTGAGTGTGATGCCTCGGAGGTGGCGATCTCGGCCACTCTGAATCAGGAAGGTCGTCCGGTGGCATTTTTGTCCAGGACTTTTCAAGGGGCTGAGCTACATTATCCTCCAGTCGAGAAAGAAGCTACAGCCATCATAGAGGCAGTACGGAAGTGGACTCATCTCCTAGCTCGCCAGCACTTTACCTTAATCACGGACCAGCGATCGGTCGCCTTCATGCTCGATAATCGAAAACGGACCAAAATTAAAAATAATAAAATCCAGCTTTGGCGGCTGGAATTGGCCTCTTTTGGTTACACCATCCACTATCGACCTGGCAAGGAGAATGTGGCTCCGGATACCCTCACACGAGCATTCTGCTCCGCCATGGCACCCTCTACGCTCGTAGACATCCATGATGGGTTGTGTCATCCGGGCGTTACTCGCATGCTACACTTCGTGCGGTCCCGAAATCTCCCATTCTCTACCGGGGATGTAAAGAAGATGTGCTCGGACTGCAGAGTCAGTGCGGAATTGAAACCTCAGTTTTTCCGCCCCTCGGGTGGTATACTCATACATGCGACCCAGCCAATGCAACGGCTTAGCATCGATTTTAAGGGGCCGTTGCCCTCTTCAACTCGCAACACTTATCTATTGACCATGGTCGATGAGTATTCCCGTTTTCCGTTTGCCTTTCCCTGCCCCAATATGCTGACGACCACGGTTATCAGCTGCCTTGAGCAGGTATTTGCTTTCTGTGGCATGGCATCCTATGTTCATTCGGATCGGGGCCCTTCTTTTATGTCAGGAGAACTCAAGGCCTATCTCTCGGAACGGGGTATTGCTGCCAGCAGAACGACGCCTTATCATCCGGTCGGAAATGGGCAAGTCGAGCGTTTTAACGCTATCATCTGGAATGCGGTACGTCTGGCTTTGAGATCTCGGGGCCTACCCAACCAGCAATGGGAAGCAGTACTTCCAGACGCATTACACTCCACACGGTCCCTCCTTTCGACCGCCACAAATACGACGCCTCATGAACGGTTCTTCCGATTTCAGCGTCGCTCATCCTATGGGATATCTCTCCCGTCATGGCTGACTGCACCAGGACCAGTGCTACTCCGAAGATATGTTCGGGCGTCTAAGAATGACCCCCTGGTAGATGAGGTTGAGCTCACTGACGTCAACCCTACCTACGCCTATATTCGGTATCCTGACGGTCGGGAATCTACCGTGTCATTGCGGGATCTGGTTCCCTGCCCGCCGAAACATAGAGGGACACCAGGGGATGATATTGTACCAGGCACATCTCTGGGCTCGCCAGGTGCCTCTCATCACGATCTGGATCTGACGCCGGCTGGTACCTCACTCCAGCGTGCCGACCTGGGGCAGACTGACTATGAGCCCGTCGGGGCTCGCACGCGCAGCCACGATCCACCCCGTACCATACGCTCGGAAACGGATCTGCCACAGCCCTGCCCGACACCCGTTCGGGCACCAGTACACAGTCAGGATCGTCCTGACCCCTCACAGAGCGGGCTGGATCACTCGGACTCTGGTCCACGGCCCGCGGCGGGTAAACGGGCTAGGGGCCCTCTACCGCTATGAGAACCCAAACGGGTGCGGCTCTCCCTCGTCCAGCGGCTACGAAATGGAGGGAGAATGTGGTAACACAATACAGCTTCCTGTGACTCGAACTTCATCCCGGCCTCCTAATCTTTTGGGGGGGGAGAATGTGGTAACACAATACAGCTTCCTGTGACTCGAACTTTATTACATCACTTCCTGTGATTAGTCCAGGATAAATACTGGGCTGATCAGTTGGATCCTGGAGAGGCATAGAGTAAGACCTCTTTTGTATGTAGCACCTTTTTAGTTGATTAAAGCTTACTTTAAGTTCACCACGCGTAAGGCTCATTCTTACGACACAGGTATTCCACCCCGCACAGCTAAGAGAGCAGAAAACCTGTTCCTGGTTCTTCACTACTAACACTCTGAAACCTTCCAGTAGGAAAGGTGCAAAAGCAGCCAAGGAATGAGTCTGTCAGCCCACCCCCATTGATCCCTTCAAAAAAGTGCTTGGCCTCAACTCATTGCTTCCCTAAGAATGGCACAGCGGAGGTAAGGAACGCAGAATTGCATGTGCAACCCTTTGTCCTATCTCTCCATCTACGAGATGATTCAAGGACATCTATAAATGCAAGTTCTAGTTCTATTCCATCATGCCCACTATTACATATTTTAAAAACCCTGCTTGAGAGGTGTGACGGATTGCAGGTTGGATATCATACTCTAGCTGATGTAGCAGGTTGGGTTAGAGGTGCATTGGAGAACAGGAGCATTTCACCCCCTCACCATGCCAATTTTCTCCTGGTGGTAGCTGATTCCTTGCTGGGGCATAGCTCCATGGCTGCTGGATGCCCTCCAGTACCTTGCCCAAGTGGCAATTATTCAAGTGTGAGCCTAGACAGTGATTGCCTATAGGCTATTCAACCACAGGTGGCACCACAGCCAAGCCCAATGCTCACAAGATTACAAGAAATTAATATGAGCAAGGTCATTTGACCCATCCTAATTCATCCATCCAAAAAGACACTATAAATCCTGCCATTTCACCATCTAATTTTTTTTTTTAATGATTCCATGGTTTTCACCTCCACTACTCTATCTGAAAGTCCATTCCAAGTGTTAATCACACGGTGTGTAGAACTAATTCTTGATAGCAGTTTTAAATTTACCTTTTACTAATTTGAACCCGTGTTACCTCGTCCTACTCAGTTAAATTTAAAGCAATATTCCGTATTTATCTTTTCCATTTCCTTATATAAGACCTGTACTTTTAGCGCCCCGAAAAAATTAGCGTCCCCGCGGCCGAAATTCATCAGTAGCGCCCCAAGAGGGAAGCGGGGCACTACTGGAAGCGCCCCGCCTCCCTCTTGGGGCGCTGCAAGGGAATATCATAGCACGTCGCGCTGCGGTATTGCAGGCCTTCCTCCCCTTCAGCTGGGGCACAGGGATCGGAGTGCCGGCAAAGGAGCCCGGCACTCCGGGGGGGGGGGGGGGGGTGCTCAGGAGGCCAGGGACGGCAATGGAGGCAGGTGCTGGCAGGCGGCCAGCAACAAAAATGGCCGCCCAGCACCTCGCCTTTAATTAGTGCCGCCCCAGCCGCAGGTAGGCCCCCCTGACCCCGTTGGACATAGCGTCCGCCGGTAAGTCAGGAGGCGCTACCAAAGTTCGCGGCCAGGGTGCGATGACATTGCTGCGCACGGCGATGACAGCGCCGCGGGGTGCTAGCGGTTACTGCCGCCGCTAACCTCCCGCTGAATTTCGCGGGAGGCGTTGGCAGCGCCGCGGCCAGGCGCTAGTTGCTTTGCGCCCTGTTAGTGCCCTCTTAGGGCGCTAATGGGAGGCGCAAATCAACCGAATTTCTCCCCCCAGTTTTCTCCAGTCTTTTTATAGCTCCAACCCTTACTGCTAGAAATTAGCCTCCTGATTCCTCTCTGCACTGCTTCCAGTGCATGAAGGTCTTTGTTTCTCAGTGACCAGAATCGTACCTTTCCCAACATCCATACATGCCCGCTCCCAGCAGAGATTAGTGGATAGTATTCAGGAGAAGCAACCATGGCCAATTTTTCCCCTCTCTTGCCAGAGGCCATTGAGGCAAATTATATTGCCCTTAAGATTTATCCCAGATGGGATCAGTTAATTCAGCACATATCAGGCATGGTCCCTGGGATCTTCATGGTTTCACTGAGCCACGAGGGAGCAGCAATCATTTTTGTACACGCTGTTTTTAGATAAAATATGCCTCTCCATTAACAAACCTGTAAAAGTTCGCTTCCGAAGGATTTAATTTTTTTTAAAAACAAATAAAATCTCTGCACATCTGCTCACCAACAGCCAATTTGTACGGAGAAGGAAGCAGAACTCCACCCATGTCAAAAATCACAGCCTTGTACTGCCGAGAGTCGGAGTGTTTCCATCGCGACGAAACCCACACCGAGACATGTGGTTGTTTGCACAGGGACACGACTCTTTGTGCTTTGGCCAAGAAACAGTGCGGAGCACGGAAAATTCCAGAGACAGACATGCTGGTGGGAGTCGCTGTGGAAAGAAACAGAGGTTACAAAAACGGTGCCACAAAACAAACTGCAGTAAATATTTCTGAACGGAGAGCCTGAGCATGCTGAAGCTGCTACTGTCAGAACACTGGAATAGGAGACCTTAGGTCATACTTACCAACATCAGGGAAAAAAAGTAAGGATAAAGAAAACTGGCATGGAACTGACAGGGGCAGGGGCTTAGGAGGTGAAGTACTTTTGTTTTCTCATTTCCATCACTGTGTCAGGAGCAACAAAGTTATAATCCCACTCTCTGCCCCACTCATATCCTGACCTCGCCCAGCTTTGACCTCAGCAGAAGGGGACAACTCTATTCCGTATGAATGACGTCACACCACCACTACGAGGAGCACACTGACCAACGTGAGTATATTCAAGGCTGAGATACGATAGATTTTTGGACTCTAGGGGAAAACAAGGGATATGGAGATCAGGCGGGAAAGTGGAGTTGAGGTCGATGATCAGCCATGATCTTATTGAATGGCGGAGCAGGCTCGAGGGGCCGTATGGACTACTCCTGCTCTTATTTGTTATGTTCTTATGTCCAAAGCAGTGACAACAAATAGAATCCCAAACCACTCTTGCAAACTCCAGCCTGTAACTCACTCCAGGTGTTTGTTTCTATATATAAACCCATCTGACTCACTCAATTAGATTCTAACCCATAATCAACACCTGTATCCATTCTCTGGTTACATCTTCATTATGTTTGGTGTTTATTCTATTGGGATGGATAGCTCGTGTGATGCAGTAACACAGCTGCCCTGACACTAATCAGACTTATATACTGGGACAAAACTAAAATACATCAATTGCAGTTCTTATTATAATCCAAACACCACATCTTTGGAGATACAATATATACACACACATATACATACATACACATAATGTGGAGGGAAACGAGTACTTTGATACTCACCCCTTGTTTTGTGGTCCTAGGGCAATTCCTGATTTGGAATATTTTAGCCACGACCGATCTCACTAACTTGCCCAGTAGAGGGTGCTCACTTAATACGCTGTTCATGGGCCAGAAATTCGGCTGTTGTCGGGTGAGTACGCGCTGTGTATTCACCCGTAAGGCCACCTGAAGTGTTGGTTTCCTGCATGCACTGCGCATGCGCGGGAAACCGGAACTTCCGTTCCCCTGAAGGGAGGGGTTCAGAAGTCGAACGCGTGCGCGGGAGAGGCTGCGCGCACGCAGCGAACTTCGGTTTTTTTTCAGGTTTCTCCGGGAGGGTAAGTATGGAGAAGCTGCACTTTTAAAAAGGAGGCGCAAGGCCTGTTTTTAACAAGGTAAGTGGTTAATTAATTACAATTTAAACATTTTTTCAACAGGTTTATCTTTTTTAGATACTTTAAAGAAAGGTAAGTTTATTTTTAGCACCGTTAAAAAATATAATTAATTTTTTCAAAAATGTAAATTTTTGTTTAAAGTAGTTAATTTATGTAACTTATAGTTATTTTAAGAATGTGATTTAAAAAAAATGTATTTGAAGTTTAAGTGTGGTTTTGGGGCCGATCTCTATTCATAGATTTGACAGGTCTTCCTGTCAAATCTATGAATGAAAATGCCCTGCTAGGATTGGCTCTCCATGGCCCACGTGATCCCAGGGGACGCTTCGAACTAACTGCGCCCCTGGGACACGCAAGCACTGCGCGCCGGCAGCTGGAGGAGGCCCAGGACCCGAAGTTCTCGTGGGCCCAAAACACAACAGCAGGCGCGGTAGGCAAGTACGCGTGCGATGCTTGCACCCGCAGGAAGCCGGAAAGCCGAATTTCTGGCCCCATATGTTGTAGTACTTTGGTCCCTGCACCATTAGAGGGGGTTACCATCTTTACAATTACATTCACACCTGTCAGATTTTACTCACTGGTAAGGCCATCAGAAACCTGTGTGTATGGATTTTGCACTCAAAATGAGAATTTTCGAATACCGCAAGTCTGTGGAGATTTTTTTTTTTTTTAATCCAGACATTTTGCAGCAACTTATATGTCTTTGCCTCCCTCTCGACTCTGGATCAGCTGCTACCTGCCACATGAAGGAAATGTTCAGGTCAAGAAATTTTTCTGCAGCTAAACTTAGTCTGTTTCTTCATTTACAGGGCGAGAGCGCAGGTTAGTACCGTGAAGTGTACAGGAAGATTCGTCGTTCCAGACTCAAGTAAAGCTAGCTGCTCTCCAGATGTAGATTGAGTGCTGTACTTGTGAGGTTGTGGTTGGAGCTCACTCTACAGTCAGCCACAGCACCATAATAATACATTGACATGATGTCAGGAAGCACTTCTTCACACAAAGGGCAGCGGAAATCTGGAACTCTCTCCCCCAAAAAGGCTGGGGGTCGATTGAAAATTTCAAAACTGAGATTTATGTTCGGCAAGAGTATTAAGGGTTACGGAACCAAGGCGGGCAGATGGAGTTAAGATCATGATCTTAAGCAGCCATGATCTCACTGAATGGCAAAACAGGCTCAAGGGGCTGAATGGCCTACTCCTGCTCCTATGTTCCTAATCTGCACCTGGAGTACAGTCAGCTTTACTTGAGGGCAAAATACAGGAAACTCTCTTTTAACCGGCACCTAAATATCCAGAAATCTCTCTTAACCGGCAAAATTCAGGAGTAGGTTCAGGTAAGTTTTACTATATATTAGTGGTCGTGTAACCGGGGTTCCTGGATCTGTGGCCGTGTAACCGGGGTTCCTGCACCTGTGGCCGTGCAACAGGGACTCCTGGATCTGTGGCCGTGTAACTGGGACTCCTGCACAAGTGCCGTGTAACCGGGGCTCCTGCACCTGTGGCCGTGTACGGGGCTCTCGTACCTTGGTAAGTATACCTCTCTGTAATCCGGACTTTTTGATCAACCGGCACCACGTCGGTCCCGTCGGTGCCGGATAAAAAAGAGTTTCCTGTAACAATTTTCTAGTATTCTTTGTTGCACTAATCCCAGCTGTTAAGCTCTAACTACAGGTACAGAATAAGTTTAGCTGGAAAAAAAAATTGGGATTTGGGGCCAAATTTTGATTCAAATTTCCACTGATTTCTGATAGCCCTGCTCAATGAGACTCTTGGGTCACTCCTGGCTCATTGGTAGCACTCCCACCTCTGAATCAGAAGGTTGTGGATTCAAGCCTCATTCCACCACATAATCTAGGCTGAAACTTCAGTGCCGTACCGAGGGTGTGCTGCATTGTCGGAGATGGAGTCTCTCAGATGAGACTTTAAACTAAGGCTGTCTGCCTGCTTCGATGGATGTAAAAGATCCCATGACACTATTTGAAGGGGAGCAGGCGAGTTGTCCTGGCCAATATCTATCCTTTAACCAATACCATCAAAACAGATTACCTGGTTATTCGTTTCATTGCTGTTTGCAAATTGGCTGCCACATTTGCCTACAGAACAAGTGACTAAACTTCAAAAGTAATACTTTGGGATGTCCCGAGAGGCACTATATAAATGCACGTTCTTTTTGGTTTAAAATGTAGCCTTTAATGCACATCAGTATTGAAAATAAACACAGCTCCCTCTATACTTAACTGGGTTCACCATCTGTGTCATTCTTGCCAATCAGGAGTGTGATTCATAACATTTGTCCAATGCCAACAGCTTCTCACAACCCCACTTCCCCCTGCCAATTCACAAATAGGTGTTCACCATCCATGGATGCCTCACTTTAGTGACCTTCTTGCATTAGTGCAGCACAATGGTGCAAGCCCCACAGGTGTCATTTCTTTACAAATCATCTAGTGCCACTTACAGAAAGTCATCTATGCCCACCTGTTCCCACCCAGTTGGTTTTCAATGAAATTTTCTAAAACATAAAATCAAACACCAAAAGTATGTTTTTTTATACAAACAGAAGTCTGTTTTATTTTTTTCCTCTTCTGTGGAATACCAGTATTTGTGCACCAATTTGGTATTTTATAGTACGAGATTCGGATGTTGTTCCCAATATCATAAGAGCTGTGCACCCAGAAATCAGCTGCTACATATGTGTGCCAGCTCCCTGTTGGTAAAGGATGGGATCAGTGCAGTGGTGAGAAGTGATATTGGCTCAGAAGATCAAGATGTAGAATCGGTTTGGGTGGAGATAAAAATTAATAAAGGGAAAAAGTCTCTGGTGGGCGTAGTCTACAGGCCCCGAACAGTAGCAATACTGTTGGACAGAGTATAAATCAACAAATAATAGAGGCCTGTAAAAAAGGTACGGTAATAATCATGGGTGATTTTAATCTCCATATTGATTGGACAAATCAAATTGGCCATGGTAGCCTTGAGGAGGAGTTCATAGAGTGCATCCGGGATGGTTTCCTAGAACAGTATGTAATGGAACTGACCAGAGAGCAGGCTATCTTGGATCTGGTACTGTGTAATGAGACAGAATTAATAAATGATCTCATAGTAAAGGATCCTCTAGGAAAGAGTGATTATAGCATGGTTGAATTTCAAATTCAGTTGGAGGGTGAGAAAGTTGTATCTCAAACCAGTGTCCTGATCTTAAACAATGGCAATTACAATGGCATGAGGGCAGAACTGGCTAAAGTGGACTGGAAAAATAAATTAAAGGGTAAGACAGTTGAAATGCAGTGGCGGACATTTAAGGAGATATTTCATAACTCTCAACAAAAATATATTCCAGTGAGAAAGAAAGATTTTAAGAGAAGGGGACACCATCCGTGGCTAACTAAGGAAGTAAAGGATGGTATCAAATTGAAAATGAAGGCATACAATGTTGCCAAGATTAGTGGGAGACCAGAGGATTGGGAAATTTTTAAAAACCATCAAAGGATGACTAAAAAAAAATAAAGAGAGAGAAGATCAATTATGAGATTAAACTGGCAAGAAACATTAAAACAGATAGTAAGAGCTTCTACAGGTATATAAAAAGAGGGTAGCTAAAGTAAACGTTGGTCCCTTAGAGGATGAGACTGGGGAATTAATAATGGGGAACGGGGAAATGGCAGAGACTCTGAACAAATATTTTGTATCTGTCTTCACGGTAGAAGACACTAACAACATCCCAATAATGGATAATCAAGGGGCCACAGGGAGGGGGGAACTAAAGACAATCACTATCACTATGGAAATAGTACTTGGTTAAATAATGGGACTAAAAGATGACAAGTCCCCTGGACCAGATGGCCTGCATCCCAGGGCCTTAAAAGACGTGGCTGCAGAGATAGTGGATGCATTGGTTGCAATATACCAAAATTCCCTGGACTCTGGAGAGGTCCCTAGCGGATTGGAAAACCGCAAATGTAACACCCCTATTTAAGAAAGGAGGGAGACAGAAAGCAGGAAACTATAGACCAGTTAGCCTAACATCTGTCGTTGGGAAAATGCTGGAGTCCTTCATTAAGGAAGCAGTAGCAGGGCATTTGGAAAATCATAATGCAGTCAAGCAGAGTCAGCATGGTTTTATGAAAGGGAAATCATGTTTAACAAACTTGCTGGAGTTCTTTGAGGAGGTAACAAGTAGGGTGGACAAAAGTGAACCAGTGGATGCGGTGTATTTGGATTTCCAGAACGCATTCGATAAGGTGCCACATACAAGGTTACTGCATAAGATAAGAGCTCACGGAATTGGGGGTAATATATTAGCATGGATAGAGAATTGGCTAACTAGCAGAAAGTCAGGATAAATGGGTCATTTTCCGGTTGGCAAAAGGTAACTAGTGGGGTGCCACAGAGATTGGTGCTCGGGCCTCAACTATTTACAATCTACATTAATGACTTGGATGAAGGGACCGAGTGTAATGTAGCCAAGTTTGCGGATGATACAAAGATGGGTGGGAAAGCAAGTTGTGCAGAGGACTCAAAAAGGCAAATGGAATGTTGGCCTTTATTTCAAAGGGGTTGGAGTATAAAAGCAGGTAAGTCCTGCTACAACTGTACAGGGTATTGGTGAGACGACACCTCGAGTACTGCGTACAGTTTTGGTCTCCTTATTTAAGGAAGGATATACTTGCATTGGAGGCAGTTCAGAGACGATTCACTAAGTTAATTCCAGAGATGAGGAGGTTGACTTATGAGGAAAGGTTGAGCAGGCTGGGCCTATACTCATTGGAATTTAGAAGAATGAGAGGTGATCTTATTGAAACATATAAGATACTGAGGAGGCTCGACAAGGTAGAGGCAGAGAGGATGTTTCCCCTCGTGGGGAAATCTAGAACTCGGGGGCATAGTTTCTGAATAAAGGGTTGCCCTTTTAGAACTGAGATGAGGAGGAATTTCTTCTCTCAGAGGGTCGTAAATCTGTGGAATTCTCTGCCCCAGAGAGCTGTGGAGGCTGGGTCATTAAATACATTTAAGGTGGAAATAGACGGATTTTTGCAAGATAAGGGAGTGAAGGGTTATGGGGAGCGGGCGGGGAAGTGGCTTTGGTCCCAAGATCAGCCATGATCTTTTTGAATGGCGGAGTAGGCTCGAGGGGCCAAGTGGCCTATTCCTGCTCCTATTTCTTATGTTCTCCCTAGCATGGTACATCAACCCCAGGCAACCTCTTTGAGGTACACCATTAAAAGAGAGGCAGTGATTTAGTCAAAGTCTGGCTTCAGTATTACAAAAAAGTCACAAACCCCAAACTGTACTTGTGAATTACACTTTGAGGCAGACCGCAACCTGAAACGGTAACTCTGTTTCTCTCTCCACAGATGCTGAGTATTTCCAGCATTTTCTGTTTTTATTATAGTGGCTCAGTTGGTAGCACCCTCAGCTCTGAGTCAGAAGGTTGTGGGTTCAAGTCCCACTCCAGAGGCTTGAGCACAAAAAACTCCAGGGCAGTACTGAGGGAGCGCTGCACTGTTGGAGGTGCCATCTTTCGGATGAGACGTTAAACCGAGGTCCCGTCTGCTCTCTCAGGTGGATGTAAAAGATCCCATGGCACTATTTTGAAGACGAGCCAGGGGCATTATCCCCGGTGTCCTGGCCAATATTTATACCTCAATCAACATCACCAAAAAAAATAAAACCAGAAAATGCTGACCCTTTGTCATCGACCTAAAACGTTAACTCTGTTTCTCTCTTTACAGATGCTGCCTGACCTGCTAAGTATTTCCAGCACTTTGTGTTTTTATTTCAGATTTCCAGCATCCGCAGTATTTTGCTTTTGTATCACTAAAACAGATTATCTGGTCATTATCACATTGCGGTTTGTGGGAGCTTACTGTGCGCAAATTGGTTGCTGCGTTTCCTACACTACAACAGTGACTACACTCCAAAAAAGTACTTCATTGGCTGTTATGCGCTTTGGGACTTCCAGTGGCTGTGACGGGCGCAATAGAAATGCAAGTCTTTCTTTTATAAACAGACCTTGTGGATTGAATTAAATATAGAACTGCCCAAATCTCACTCACTGAAGTTCAAAAATAGATGCACCTCATTATTAAAAATCAATGCAACGCCATTTGTTTAAATGAATTGAAACCTCTCTCACTCTTGAGTCAGTTTGTAGTAATCACTGACAATGGCAGCAAGCAGGAGTTGGGAACTCGGTCTTAAATCTCTAACTTGAACCTTCTGTTCCTGTATTCCCAGTCAGACGCACTGTGGTTACAACCAGTAAGTCACGTTTCCTTGACGCAAGTGTTCTTCAGTCATTTTAAACCGGCAATTCTGCTGAAATTGGGCCTGGTCACCTTCAGCTCGAGCGGCTCCCTCCGAGGCCTAACTGACTGCCTCCGCCCGCTGACCTCATCACCCCGCGACAGTCTAGCTGCGACAGTGAAGCCGGGCTCCGCCATCTTGGTAAAGGCAGGCCCACCGTCTGGGAAGCTGAGGGAGAGTTTAGCATTGGAACCGGTTGTAGAAAAAAGGAGCCGGAGAAAAAGGAGCCAATTCACCTCCAAATGTGTCAGCCAGTGGCTCGGTGGGGTAGCACTCTCGCCTCTGAGTCGGAAGGTTGTGGGCTCAAGTCCCACTCCAGAGACTTGAGCGCAAAAAAACTCCAGGGCAGTGCGGCGCTGAAGGAGTGCCGCGCTGTCGGAGGTGCCGTCTTTCGGATGAGACGTTAAAGCGAGGACCCCGTCTGCTCTCTCAGGTGTATGTAAAAGATCGCAGAGCACTATTTCGAAGAGCAGCGGTGTTATCCCCGGTGTCCTGGCCAATATTTATCCCTCAATCAACATCACTAAAAAAAAACAGATTATCTGGTCATTATCACATTGCTGTTTGTGGGAGCTTGCTGTGTGCAAATTGGCTGCTGCGTTTCCTACACTACAACAGTGACTACATTTCAAAAAGGTACTTCATTGGCTGTAAAGCACTTTGAGACGTCCGGTGTTCCTGAAAGGCGCGATATAAATGCAAGTCTTTCTTTCAAATGTGAACCGTGCGTTCGAAGAACTGTCAACAATAGAGAAATAGGCTTACGAATAGGACCAAAATGTGTCAGCTTGAGCTGTGGCCCAGTATTCTTGCTTTTCAGTCAGAAAGTTGTGTCCCACTCCAGAGACACAAAGGGGGCATTTGTAGAATTCTCATTCCATTCTCACCTACCTTCCAATTGCATCAATACTGTTATGGTCATGTCAATTCCAAATACATCTACATGCTCTTTCTCCTGCTTGCATCATTTCTGTGCTAAAAGCAAGCCCTGTATGCAGCTCTCCCACTCTATCTAATTCTTTCCCAGGAGTTCATTACTTTTGAGCTTCACATCTGCGGTTTGCACCTGCGCACTTTCTTTGCCTGTTTGCAAAACATTGTGACATTGTGGAATGACCATCTTTGGATTTAATTCTTGCAAGTTTACAGTACCTCTTCTACCCTTCCTTTGAGAAATGAGGGATAATATGTAGAATAATACTCCTGCGAAATCTATTAATTGTTTTTGTTGAGTTGCGTATTTATCCTCTCAAAACCTTATTAAGGAATGTTCTGCTGTGCCTGTCCCTACTTCACCATACCAAAACGTGGCTGTTCCCCAATAACCCAGCTAACTTTCCATGTTTGGAGGTCTCTTGACACAGGTTGACCCATGTCAGCTATGATGTGCAACCCCATGAGACTATAATTCCCAGGATATGGTGCAATCCAATGGATTCTCAAAGGAAGAGGCTTGTTTCCTCATATCACCTGTGGTGTTGTCCACGGTTAGACAGAAATTACATTGTTGCAAGGGAAGAGGTGATGGGGCAGTAATCAGGCGGTGGGAGCAGAAAATGGTGTAATTTGATGGCTATTTCATATATTCGGGAGGGTCCCCCCCTGTTTCAGATGGGAATTCTGTCCACCTGAAAATCAGACCCCATGTTAGAGCAGCGGTAAGTGTTTGGGATTAACAGCTGCTGTGTTTTGGGACTTCTACTGCCCTGTTTTTTGAGTGCAGTCAGTTCGGTAACAAGACAACATCGTGTTTTACAAGGATTTACAACACTGTACAGGCAACGCTATGAGTGGGAATAAGCATTTTACTCTGCATTGTTTCATTTTGTATTGGTTTCTTACGTTACAAGAGTTACATAAATGGATATATCTTCAGGTGGCTGAAAAATCAATACATCAGCGGCATTGATTCGTGTGAGGCACCACTGCTCCCCTCACTCAGGCCTCTGGTTAAAATAGCAGATTGGGACCCAATGACATCATTGGAGGCGGATCTGCATATTTAAAGAGAACCTCTCTGGCTTGGGGCAAGTGCCCTTGCCTCTGTCAAATTTTAAATTGAAGGCAGTCGGATCGGAGAGAAAGGAGTAGGTAAATCTCCCACTCCATTCTGTCACTCCATCTGGTTTCTGCCAGGTTGGGGGGTGGGGAGTTGAAATTGGTGCTAGTGTTTTAGATGAACATTTAAAAAAAATGATGGAGTATGATATGAAGACTGATACGTTATATCATTCTTAAAACCTAACTATTTGACCAAGCTGTCAGTCACCTTTCTAGTGGCCCGGATTTTACGGTGCTTCCGACAGCGTACACACAGCATACGCTGTAGGAAGCCCTCAGAATGGCCCCGCAGGTTCCGGGTCTCCGCATGCGCTGTGCATGCGCGAAAACCGGGAACTTGCGATCTGTCAAGTTTCGCTTGGTCAGATCCACTGCATCCGCTTGTAAATTCACTTTCGCTGGCGCAGAGCGGGGCTATTTGCCCATCTACTGCCCAGCGAGTACCCGCCAAACCCTTACGCCTGGTAAAAGCAGGCGTAAGGCCTTCTTTTACCAGCCTAAGGGTTAAAATAAATGTTAAAATAACATTTTTTAAATGATTTAAACATTCACTTACACTTAAAATTAGTTGAGATAAATTTTGTCCCGTTTAAAAATGTTTAAATTTCTTTTTCAAACATTTTTTTATTTTAAATGTTTAATTAAAGGGTATTTTAATTAATTTTGAACCTGTGATCATTTATTTTTATTTAAGTAGTGTGAAATTTTATTTATTAGGTGATTTCTATTATGCTCTTGGGGATTCCGTAGGTAAATGGAATCCCCATAAGCATCATAGGAACCCCCCTTTTTGATTGGTTGGGCCGGCCCACGTGATCCCAGGGACGCTTGCGAACTGCCTGCGCCCCCGGGATCCGTGGGCCTTTACGCAGGCGTACTGTAAGATCCGGATCACAGGCCACACACAGATTGCCCAAAAGGGTTTTAGAAGTTGTAAGGCTTTTATTAAAGAGCTACAGTTTTAAAGCATAATCAGGTATTACATATGGATTAAGCCGAGTATAATAGACATACAACCCGCGACAGTAGGAGCGATTTACGACTCCCGAATCGGAATGCCACGACCGGACGGACGGGGAGGCAGTACGGTGGTCTCGGATTGGGTGGATTCCTGCAGTCTGCTACAGCGGTCACTTCCGTTGGGTCATCTCTCAAGCTGTTAGAGGTGTTAGGCCGTCAGCCACCTCAGAGGTTAAACTTGACCAAGGTGTTAGGCCGTAGCCACCTCGGGGAAGCCTTCGCCCCTAACTGCCTGATTGCATTTTACGATTCCCTTGTCACTTCTATTTGTCTTTTGATGCTTGATATTCGACCTTGCTCGCATTTCTGTTCCCGGCTGCATGTTGTCAGTCTCTGTTCTAAGAATTAAAACCCATCTTTGAATCTAACAGCTATTTCTTACAGTACGCCCGCAGGCCCAGGACCCGAAGCTCCGGAGACAGCAGGTAAGTTCGTAGTTTTCTTTCAGATCGGAGGCGTACGCGGGCGGCAAGCCTCCGACTGCAATTTCCAGGCCAGTATCTCCTTTTTTGGCCCGTCGTCCATTTTTGTCTGATTATGCCTCTGTGAAGTGTTGTGGGACGTTTTTCTACATTAATGGTGTTATATAAATGTAAGTTGTTATATACTGCTGCCAACTAAGGCTACAGTGTCAGCTAGGCTCTGCCAGGCACCCTAGATGCTGCTTGCTTTTTGCAATTTCCCATCCAACAAATATAGATCCCAAAGTCATCCATCTACATTATTAAACTTCAATAGCACATGTACCGTAATTTGTGCCTTGTTGTATCCATGTCACATAATCAGTATTTTTTAAGTGATTAACCTTTACTGCACTACTTTGACCAATCTTTTATGTTTTAAGGTGTTATTCTCTTGTATTTTAATCTCACCGTCAACTTCAGTACAAAAAGAACACTGATAGAAAAATTGTGATTTATCACCTGTGGCTCTGACGTTCATGGGACATGTGTACCACCCACTTTTACTTCCACTTTACACCTGTCTGCACATAAGAAGGAACAATGGGTGGCACACATGCTCCATGAATGGTCTTCAAATAGCTAAGATTAAAGTTTAAAGAGGCCTTGGTGTATTAATAGCCTCAATGCTGAGCAAGTCCAACCAATCTAGAGCAACAATCAACAAAGCCAATACAATGTTGAACCAGAGGCAAACTAATAGCATAATAAGTCAGAGGAAATTGAGATTAAATTGTACAACGCTCTGGTCAGACCACACCTCGAGTACTGTGGTCACCAAGCAACAAGAGACATATTCAAGTGCTGGAGGCAATGCAGAGAAGGGTCAAAGGGTGTGAAGAAGTGCTTCCTGACATCACCCCTGAACAGCCTAGCTCTAATTTTAAGGTTACACCCCCTTGTTCTGGACACCCCCACCAGAGGAAATAGTTTCTCTTTATCTACCCGATCAACTCCTTTAATCATCTTCAACACCTCAATTAGATCACCCCTCAATCTTCTACACTCAAGGGAATACAAGCTTAGTCTATGCAAATAGTCCTCATAATTTAATCCTTTAAGCCCAGGTATCATTCTGGTGAATCTGTGCTGCACCCCCCTCCAAGGGCATTGTATCCTTCCTGAGGTTTTGTGCCCAGAACTGAACACAGTACTTTAAATGGGGTCTAACCAGAGCTTTATATAACTGTAACATTATTTCCACCCCTTTGTATTCCAGCCCCCTTGCAATAAAGGCCAACATTTCATTAGCCCTTATTATTTTTTGTACCTGCCCACTAGCTTTTAGTGATTTCTGGACTTGGACCCCGAAATCTCACTACGCCTTCGCAGTTCCTAACTTCTCACCATTTAGAAAATACTCTGATCTATCTTTCTTCGGTCAAAAGTAGATGAGCTCACACTTCCCCCACATTGAACTCCATCTGCAGTGTTAGAAATTAGGGTATCCAAAAGATATGGGGTTATGCGAATAAAACTGTGACGCGAATAAGACTGTGTTTACATGACTGTATTTGAACTTGAGACAAAAAGTCTTTTCAGACTAGTACTAGAATAACTAGATAGATGCTTAGAATCTGCTTCTGTTTTAATTTCCTGTGGATGTTATAACATTCTGCAGCGTGACGGTCATATGTGACCTTGTTTCCAGGCTAGCTATCTGCTGTTTGTAAGTTAGGATTTTGACTTTGTTTAACAAAACTGCTTTAAAATGCATAAGTTAACCAGTGTATGAGAATAGAAGATATCTTTGGGAATTTAATGATTCATTCCATGGTACAATAGTCTGATAATGAAACAGTTAGCTTTGCATAGCTAAAGCTGCATGAACAATAATAACTGATAACAAGGAGCAATGAACAACTGATGGCTGAGAATGGCATGTCTGACTCCAAACTAGGGAGGATAGGGACAAGGGAGATAAGAGAAATTCCAATGGATAAACCTTCAAAACGTATAAACAATAAAGCATGTGTAATGATTGTGAAGACCCCTCCTGGAGGGAGGATCTTCATCTCGAAGTTGAGACAAAGAACTCGACGTGCCATTGGGCACCTTGGTTTAGGAAGAGCCCTTACAGGTTAAATAGTCCTGTCCATATATTGGTTTGCAGTCAATCCTGATTATTTCAAAGACCAGAGATAAGCTAATATCAACAAATAGGCTAATCTCAACAGCAGGAGGACTGAGAGCCGCCCAGTTCAGCAAGGAAGCAATGGGCATGCTTCTCTACAAAGGGGGAGGAGGCCTGCACTGTTTGGGTCAGAGAGACATAGGCCCCAAAGGAGAGCAGTGCAGCAGCAGTAGCAATAGGTAGTCAGGGCAATGAACCACAACAATGCCACACCACACACTGTGGCCTAATGTCTCAAATAATTTAATGACCTTACCAGGCCAGGCAAGGTAGAAAGTGTCAGCAGCACCTTGTGAGAATGCACTGTAGAAAGCATGTCATCCACTAGCAGTGACTTCCCCTCACTCTTTGTTAAAGTTCTTGAATAGCTCACCATCAATGTCTAAGCAGCAGCACGGTGTCCTTTACATCCCGATCCATCACCTCACAGTAGTCCTTCCTTCAAAGCCTTATATCCTATTACTGTGCTGAAAAACTCTCATGAATTCTAATTGATATTGCATCATGACTAATGCGAGCTCTTTTCATATTTGGAAAAAAATATGGTCTCTCTGTCCCTCCAATCCTCTCACGCACGACAAGGAGATAGTCCTCACAATTCTGGGAAGGGAGAGCAGGTGTCAGAGATGTCAAAGCAGGAGGACAGTTGCCAGGGAAGAAAGCATTCACTTCATGATGCAGTATTGCTGGTTGCAGATAAGCTTGACTTTAAGAGATTGGAAGAGCTTGACTTTAAGAGATCGGAAGGAAAACAATCAGCCTAGTAGACCATAGAAGAGAAATGAGAGGAAAACCTCACATTTTCCAGCAACAGAGAAGTAAAGGCCTCCAGGAATAAATAATGAGAAAAGTGAAAAGTAGGTCACAACAGGGAAACTGACAAGACCAGATGTAACTGAAAGTATTAGCTTGAGGGGAAGAATGCTGGAATAATCATTGAATAAATAAGGAACCATTTAAGAATAAAAAGGGAGAAATTATTCTGGATTGAAACAAGATTGTTTATCTAGAGTAAAGAATAGGACAGAGTGCGTAAAAAAAAATGAAATGCCAAACTGCGAGTCCAATATCAGTTTTATAAACAATCTTTTTTGCATTCTTATATTTTAATAGAATGTCTCCTCCAAAAAGAGAACTGGGTGAATATCTAGTTTGGGGTTGGATTGAAGGTTATAGAAATCAACTTTGGGGTTGTCCCGCAGTTCGATTTATTAATATAAAAAAAGTATTGCACAGAGATAGTCAAATACTCCCTGGGAACATGAATAGTTCCTGTGTTGCTGGGAACAAGGAAATGTCATCTGTGCAAAGCAACCAGCTGGGCAGGGCTAAATGCTGGAAATACGAGGATGGATTACATTTCTTTAATTCTGTGCCAGAAGCCGAGTCCAGAAATTCATCTAAAAGGAAATTAGTTTCTTGGGAGAAAGGAACACAGAAGTGTAAGAGAAACGAGTAGAAGAGTATGATTAGACTAGGCGTTCATGTAGAGGAAAACACTGGTGCAGACTTGATGGACTGAATGGCCAGTTTCTCTGCTGTAACAGTCCATGATCCATGTGGGCCTCTGAGTCTAAGGATGGCTAGAGTGGACAGTGTTGCTTACCGTATGTACCTTCAAGAATCTTTGGAGCAATCTTATAGTAGTGTGACACTATATATATATATATATATATATATATAAAATCAGGTTTATAATAGTGCGTTTAAGTATTCTACTTGTCCCTCTCACAACTACTAATTTTCCAAAATAAAAACAGAAAATGCTGGAAATACTCATCAGGTCAGGCAGCATCTGTGGAGAGAGAAACAGAGTTAACGTTTCAGGTCGATGACCCTTCGTCAGAACTGGAAAAAGCTGGAAATCGAACAGGTTTTTAAGCAAGTGTAGGGGCAGGGAAAGGGGGGAGGGGAGGAAAGAACAAAAGGGAAGGTCTGTGATAGGATGGAAGGCAGGAGAGATTAAGAGACATTAAGAGATGGTGCAAGGCAAAAGGAATTGCCTTTACCATCTCCTTTTGCCTTGCACCATCTCTTAATGTCTCTTAATCTCTCCTGCCTTCCATCCTATCACAGACCTTCCCTTTTGTTCTTTCCTCCCCGCCCCCCTTTCCCTGCCCCTGCACTTGCTTAAAAACCTGTTCGATTTCCAGCTTTTTCCAGTTCTGACGAAGGGTCATCGACCTGAAACGTTAACTCTGTTTCTCTCTCCACAGATGCTGCCTGACCTGATGAGTATTTTCAGCATTTTCTGTTTTTATTTCAGATTTCCAGCATCCGCAGTAATTTGCTTTTGTACTGATTTTCCAAGTTCTCGCATCTTTGTGCCATGTGAGCACTGGAAGTAATTGTCCTGAACAGTTACTTGTAATAGCTCCGCTCCCCCATTAACAATCAATGGTGATGGCGAATTTGCTGAATGAAAGCTACTTTGATCGCCACTCCCACTTAGATCGTTAAAGAGTGGACCTGGTGCGCCCTTAGTGACTTGGTAGCGGTCGGTGTGAGTTAATGAACCTACCATGCTTTATATTCACAATCAAAAGCAAATCCATTGCACCCATTGTAATCCTTTTTGTGTGTGTGTGTGTGTGTGTGTGTGTGTGTATATAATAAAATAAAACTGACAAGTATTTCTGAGCCATAATCTCAAACATTGAATGCAGACAGGAGTAAAAAAAAAAATCATGGGTCAGTTTTCACTGCATTTAATTTATTCTAAAGGCAATTCTCAAAATGCCTTACAAAAAAAGTGCACTTTTCAAAAATCGAACCCCTGGAATTTATGTTCACAAACACTGAATTCAATCAAGGTCATTACATACAGACAAAATAGATGCGAATGGTAGAGACCACCACCAATTACTGATCACTGCATCGCTTACCATGAAAAGCTAATTCCAGACAGCAGGTGTGGAAAGCTCTTGATAATTCAGCAGTGGTCACTAAAATTACTCATCAACAAAACAGTATTGGACTCATTTGGTTAATGATGTGATCACCGTGAAGCAATATAAAGTTCAAATAATAGTGTCAATTGTTGTTAGGCCTGGACAAAGTAGATAGGTAAAATTATTTAGAATATATAAAGCCTTGCAATATTGGCATGTCTTTGAATAATCAGACAGTGGCATCTCGTTTTAATTGTCCACCTTTTGTGATCAATAAACTGCTTCATAAAGTCAAATTAGACTTTGCTTTAGGAAGGTACAGCACAGATCATTACCAACAGACTTCTGTGATGACCCAGATAACCTTTGCACATCACAGCCGGTGATGGCTACATTACAGGGTTGTACAAATAGATGCAGCGAGCTCTCTGGCCCTGAAAGATGCCTCTAGTCCATTAAAGCAACAGAACTTCCTAAAATATATGAACTCAATTATTCAGCGTATCCTTTAGACAGAGTGAGCTTGACTGCACCCAGAATTATCCAGGTTTGTGCAGTTAGAGTGCTAAGCATCACTGGTTTTAGAAGTGCCATTTCTTCTCCAATATCTTGAGCCGCAATTGGAGAAATAAATTAATTTTTAAGAAACTAATAGGATTCCCCAATAGATCATAACTCTGGTGAAACGGACACGTTTATTTTTGCAATTGCATAGACAAGTATCTGTCTGGTGAGAAGTAGTATCTGAAGTTTCTGGAACAAGAACTGAGCAAAATCCATGTGAGTACAGGAGGGAGAGCGCGAGATTAGGCAAGAAATATCAAAAATAAAGCTGGGATTATATTGGACCAAAACTAAAAATATTTAAGTTCTTTTTTAAAACATTATCCTTATTATTTAAATTATGGAGACATTGGACTGTAGCTGGCCAAGTTTCAAAAACATTTGTATGTAGTCTCGTCTTAAGCGAGACTGCGTTAACAGTTTGTGTGTGTGGTTGTGACTCCGGTTTGCCCAACCCAGATAAAGGCGTTGACAGAACTGTTGAATCAACAAATCTCAGCTTTGTCTGTAAATATTTAATTTCCAAAATTTGGTGTATATGTGAAATCAGAAAACTAGCCAGTCTGGCACAATAAAATCTGTCTGTTATCTTAATGACTAGTTTTGGGTTGTCAATGCCCTTGCAGGCAGCATCAGTCTTTTTCTGTTGACAATTTGTTTTAGTTTATCAATTAGATCAGGATTAATTACATAGAATTTACAGAATTGAAACAGGCCATTCTGTCCAACTGGTCTATGCTGATGTTTATGCTCTATACAAGCCTCCTCCCACCCCTCTTCATCTAACCCCATCAGCATGCTCTTCTATTCCTTTCCCTCTCATATGCCTATCTAGCTTCCCCTTAAAAAAATGCATCTATGCTATTTGCCTCAACGACTCCTTGTCATAGAGTTATACAGCACAGAAAGAGGCCCTTCGGCCCATCGTGTCCGCGCCGGCCATCAAGCCCTGTCTATTCTAATCCCATTTTCCAGCACTTTGTCCGTAGCCTTGTATGCTATGGCGTTTCAAGTGCTCATCTAAATGCTTCTTGAATGTTGTGAGGGTTCCTGCCTCTACCACCCTTTCAGGCAGTGAGTTCCAGATTCCAACCACCCTCTGGGTGAAAAAGTTTTTCCTCAAATCCCCTCTAAACCTCCTGCCCCTTACCTTGAAACTATGCCCCCTGGTTATTGACCCTTCTACTAAGGGGAAAAGTTCCTTTCTATCTACCCTATCTATGCCCCTCGTAATTTTGTACACCTCAATCAGGTCCCCCCTCAGCCTTCTCCGCTCGAAGGAAAACAACCCCAGCCTGTCCAGTCTCTCTTCATAGCTGAAGCGCTCCAGCCCAGGTAACATCCTGGTGAATCTCCTCTGCACCCTCTCCAATGCAATCACATCCTTCCTGTAGTGTGGCGACCAGAACTGCACACAGTATTCCAGCTGTGGCCTAACTAGCGTTTTGTACAGCTCCATCATAACCTCCCAGCTCTTATATTCTATGCCTCGGCTAATGAAGGCAAGTATCCCATTTGCCTTTTTAACCACCTTATCTACCTGTCCTGCTGCCTTCAGGGATCTATGTATATGCACACCAAGGTCCCTCTGATCCTCTGTCCTTCCTAGGGTCCTACCATTCATTGTGTATTCCCTTGCCTTGTAGCGAGTTCCATATTCTTAACACTCTCTGGGTGACGAAGTTTCTTCTGAATTCCCTATTGGATTTATTGGTGACTATCTTATATTTATGGCCCCTAGATTTGGACTCCCCACAAGTTGAAACATCTTCAAGTCTACCCTATCAAACCCCTTCAGAATTTTAAAGACCACTATTAGGTCACCTATCAGCCTTCTCTTTTCTAGAGAAAAGAACCCCAGCCTGTTCAGCGTTTCTGGTATCATCCTTGTAAATCTTTTTTTTTGCATCTTCTCCAGTGCCTGTATATATTTTTTATAATATGGAGACCAGAACTGTGCACAGTACTCTCTGTGGTCTGACCAAGGTTCGATATAAGTTTAACATAACTTCTCTGCTTTTCAATTCTATCCCTCTAGAAATGAACCCCAGTGCTTGGTTTGCTTTTGTTATGGCCTCAGTGAATAAAGCCTCAAAAAAATGGAAAAACAGGTTTATATCATACGCCTCACTCTACTAGAGAATGCGTGTTAACTAGTTTAATATAAACGCGTTAACGCCTTCTTTACGAGGGTTGAGGAATTGGATATGGATGCATTAGCCAATCGGTACCAAACAGTAATTTTCAGCCTTAAATGACCCCGTCATTGCATCTTTCAATTTAGAACTAAAGCAAAAGCTGTTTTTATACCGTTCTTTAATTTTATTCTGGGAGGCCAGCATCAGTGACCCCGGCTCCTGATGTTTATGCTGTTAAATCCATTCTCAATAGCCCGCTGGGAGTCCCACAGGCCCAGGTTCTGCCACTAGGCTATAGAAAACAAATTTACCATCATAAATGCCCAGGAGCCGGCTCATAGATGCTGAATCCGAATTAAACGAACGGTATAAAAGTACAGTCCCCGCCACTTATAGCTCGTATGTTGGTGCTAACGCGATTTGCCCGTTATGCAGGTTGGACGGTTTAAAGGGGTAGCGCGAAGACTGTAGTAAATCACTACTGAATAAACTAAACAAGACTGTATGCAGTGTGACTAGCTTTATTTTAATCACACCTTGTTAAAAAGTTAAATACATATGTTATAAAATGTTTATTAAAAGTTTTAAAAATTAGTGACATTAAAAATGATATTATTGAATAGAAATTTACACCACAATAGTCCTGCATGTCTCCACCAAAAATCTTTGGAATCCAAGTCGGAACAGTCTTTCTCTGGCAGTGTGGACGCCAAGCTAAGTCCTCCTTTGTGAGGGCCGAGGTGCTGCTTCATAACACGGCGTCATGTCAGAACCGCAGTTACCATAATCTCTTCACTGCCCAGATCCTGCTCCTGTTCTCCCTCCTCTTCCATTTTGGGCTCGCATTTCAACCCACCACCACTCCCATGTCATCGGAGTCAGGAGCGTTGGTGTCAGCAACAGCTGAAGTACACGAGGGAGGTGTGAACTACTGAGTAAGCACCCGTTTCTGTCTGAAATACACGAACGCTCAACACTACAAGTGGCAACTTTGTAATTGACTAATAGAAATGGTTAGCGCTTTTTTTGGTCGATTTAAAACATTTGCCCGCTATAAAGGTGGACAGTTTACGTGGTGGGGGACTGTAATTAGTCAATTCTCAACACGCGAATAAAACATCCGGAAAAAGAAAAATCAGGTTACAAACTGTGATTCGGGCCTCACAGTAATTTGGACACAAGATAAAGTTTGACTCATGCATCATCACCAAGTATAGATGAGGGAGACCATTCTGTCCCATCCTTTCATTAGAAACTCAAGTCTCCCCATCACAGCATCTAACTGTCTCTAAAGTTAATCCAGAGTTTTGGCTCCCATTATCAATTTGGTATTAATCGGTGAAGTTGTGCTTCCCGACATCAGTCCTTGAAATTCTCTTACTAGTTTGTACCTTTGTCCTGTAGTCATGGTTCTAACTTGAAACAGTCTTTCAGTATAACCATTTCTACACTTTTATAAGAACTCCGGTCATTTGTATCCTTTCAAGACTGAGTTTTCTAATCTTTCCTCATAACCCAGTCCTCAGACTCAAGGGATAAGCTTTGTGGACACCACTTCCAGCACTTGTACGTTTTCCTTGTGCCTTGTTGGCCAGAACTGCATGGAGTATTTAAAAAGCACAGCCTGACCAGAGCACTATAATAGCTTCAGCATTCTGGCTCAGACATGTGTTCTACTGATTTTTCTATATAGCTAAGCATTCTATTTGCTTTATCGATTGCTCCTTTTCAATGACTGGATATGGCAAGTCTACTAACACTCCAGGTCTCTTTCAATAGTGCGACCCCGTTCATCAATTATGTCCCACTTTTTCTTCCAGCAAGACCTTGAACTTGTATTGAATTTGATTCTGCAGTAGTTCTGCCCAATAACAAACGTGTCCAGATCCTTCTGTAGTTTTCTGTTTCATCAGGCTGCCAATATCACCAACTTGCATCATGTGTCCGAGTCGAAGTTGTTTATGTAGATTAGAAACTGTACGAGTCCCAGCACCAGTCCCTGGGACATTCCATAAACTGTAGGTCTACAACACTCATCTTAAAAAAGGGGGGAAGGTGTGATCTTGAAAGGCTTAATTCTCATTAAAACAATCTGAAGCATTACAAAAATAAAAGGAGTCTGAAATTATAAGCAACATTAAGACTCTAAAGGGATACAAAGGGAACAAGCAACAAGGATGGTCGCTAAGCTTGGATTGCTTCATTAGGAGAGGGTTATTCAGGTTGGAGCATCTGGTCACCCTTTAAAATCAAGAAGGATGAAGTGGAGTAGATTTGGTGAAGTTTTACAGAATGGATGAGAGTATAGCTATAAAATATGAACAAAGTTAGATTAGATGCCAGGAGGCACTTCTTTTGTCAGAGAGTTGTTGCCCTCTGGAACTGGCAACCTGGAGATGTGGCAAGTACGGGCGTGCTACAGTCCTTTAGACGGGACTTGACAAATTCCTGAATGAGCAGGACGCTGCAGTGGGTGGAGGGAGTTAAATAGGTTCCCAACATCATGATCTCCTGGAGCTTTCTCAACTGTCTTATGGAGTTGGGCAGAAATGTCCCAGTTCCCACCCCCCCCAAAATTGCTCAGCTTTCCCCCTCCCCCCCCCACCTTTTCACCTGCCTCAGGAGTTAACAGTACTGAGAGGGGAGGTGTGGGGGTGTGCCAGTACATGAGGTTGCATAGTCTAGCGGATAGCGAGTAGGTTTTTATATTTGATGAAGTGAACGGGTCCCCCCACCTCACTCTGTTACTCCAGGAGAAAATTGCTGCCAACTGCACCTCCCCGAAAAAAGGTCGCGATTAAGCAGCTACTGAAACCCACATAACCACAAACAGCACTTTCGAAAAGCATTTAAAAAATAACACACAATTCATTGTACATATAAATGCATAACCATCCCTGTGTCACAATTGTGACTGTAAACACCAAGTACTCCATTGCAGATCAGTTGTATTCAGGAATGTTTAAAAAGAAAGCATAAATGCAGTCACCATTTAAAACACAGAAATAATGTGCTATAAAGTACTTGCATATTAACAACATCCCTTCCCTCCCTCCCTCCCAAAAATAAACAACATCGACAGTACTGTCAAATGCCAATATTAGAGATTATCAAAGTTTCCTGATTACAACATACTATGCCGTAGCTTAATGGAGCAACATTTTTTTAAAAGAGCAGTTTTAGTAATAACAGGTTTACAATACCAGAGGTTTGTTTTCATTTTTTTTTTAAATTGGCAATTCACAATTAAAAAAAAAATCAAATTACCAATAGGACAGCTATAAAGGAAACACAAACACATGATACTTTTAGACACAGCAAGTAGATTGTAACCTGGGAGCCAGGTTCGGTATGAAATGAAGGCTCACTCTTTTTTTTCCAAATTGAGGATAAACGCCCTTAAATTCCACCCTCTCACCACCAAGAGAAACCTCCCCAGTCTCCTTGGGCCACACACCAGCTGGGAGACCATTATTTTCTCTCCCAAGTTGCCACCATATTGCTCTCAGGCAGCCATTAAAGCTTTGTGTGAATGTCACCAGAGACTTCCCTGCCCCCACCCTCCTCCCCCTCCCACACCAAACCAGATCACCTGCCATCCTAAGCGAGGTATCCTTCCTGGGGTGGGGGTTGTTTGGCCTCCATTCAGCAGTTCCACACAACAGTGCAAAAACTGGGAGCTCAGCAAACCGGTGTCCCACCACGCTGCACTTCCGTTTATTTAAAACTGCAAACGGTCATCCTAGGTCTCAGATTAAAACAATGAATATTCGCCGCACTAGATCGAAAACTAAAAATCCTACTGCGTGCATACATGATTAAGACAGACAGACAACATAAGCAAATTCTGGGTCTAAATTTGAAAACATTTCATTCAAGTTTAATTTCAGCTCTAATATGCACCTTCTGCATTTAATAAATATTTACTTTCTAAAACATCCATTAAAAATGTAAAGAAATGTGTCAGTTGCAAAATCAATAATTTAAGTATTTTTACAAAAGCAAAATACTGCAGATGCTGGAAATCTGAAATAAAATCTGACGAAGGGTCATTGACCTTAAAACGCTAACTCTGTTTCTCTCTCCACAGATGCTGCCTGACCGGCTGAGTATTTCCAGCATTTTCTGTTTTTATTTAAGTATTTTTGTTGCGGTAAAATTCCTTTCTTTGCCTCTCCACAAGAGGTATTACAAAAATGCTGCTCAACGGATCTTCAAGCTGTCAGAGCAGGTTGCAGGGTGGCGTTAACTGCCTCACAGCTCTCTCCCAGATTGAAAAGATTTTTTCCCCTTGCTAACTTGCTTCCACCCCCATCTCCCCTGAAGAGTGTGTGTGTGTGGGCATCACTGGCCGAGCCCCACTGTCCAAACCAAACGTCTGTACACTTGCACCTCCAGCAGGTGAGTCACTGGACAGTGTCCAGCTGTGGGAACAATGGCTGAATTCTCTTCACTAACCCAGGGGCGCTGAAGCCAATTGTAGCTCTGGGCAAGATCAGTTAACTGGGCACACATTGGAGATCAAGCGTGGGACCTTCTGTACGGCTAGCTCAGCTGTTGACTGTTTAAGCCTTCTGAACCACCAGGGGATGGGATGGGCGGGGAAATAGATTAAAACAGTACTGGACCACCAACCACATCACAACTTAAACTGTCAGTTCTAGAACAGCAGGAGACATTAGCTAGTAACAATGGTGGGTTGGTGAGGAGTTGGCGGTGGGAGACAAATTGCATTCTTCCAGTGTTTTTACTGGGGCTTCAGGCGAAGTGGAATGGTGAGTTATGTGAATCTGTTTATACATTATCTATGTAATGTGTGAAAAAAAAATCAACCAGTCGTATTATCCGATTAGAATATAGATTCTTTTCTCCAGCGAAGCTTGGGCGGTGTCTGTTGAGAATATTCTGAGGTATACAACACAGGGTGAAGTATTGGTCATGTAATTTGAGGTGATGAATTGAGTCAATAGACTTTAATATTGCCCATATATTTTGCGATATAATTTTTAAATAGAATTTTTCCTAAATAAGCCCAATGCCGACACAGTTCCACGAACTGCCATTGCGCCTTCTATTCCCTGGCATTAACTGTTACTTATTCCATGCTATCCACTTGCCATCACCTACTAAGCTCATTGCCGTTACATTCCCGTGGAATATTTTCACACAGGGACAGAGAGGCTAAATTATACATAACCGCACAATTCCAAAAATCAGAAGTTAAAAGTCTGTTACCATAGCACCAGAATATGCCTATTTTGCCTTTAAGCAAAAAGAAATTTCAGTGGAACTAATGTACCCAACACTACATCCATAAGTTAAAAAAAAACACATCACATGCTCATTTCTTTAGTGAGGTCAATGCTGTCAGGAAGGATGGCAGAACAGGCAGGCCTGTACGCGCCAGACTTCAACTTGACCACCAGGTCCCGGTTTTCTGTTGGAATTACATCACTGACTGGAGATATTGAAGAGCGAAGGCGCTGAAAGACAATGAAAGACATTTTGTTTACATTAAACAAGACCTTGCTGAAAACTCAAAGTTTTACGGCCCTGAAATGTCACAGGGTTGTCCTGATCGCCTGCTGTATTTTCCATGGGAGGTTGGCGGAACTCCCGGACACGTGATGTCAAATGGCCATTTTTAGCGGTTTGCGCTATTTGCCTTGCTGTCACCATTTCTCTGGGCTTTCAGCTCGATCTCCCACAATAAGTTCAGGCATACCTTCCTTCTAATACCTCAATTTTGACTGTGGACATGATTTCACAAGTACAGGCAGCCCTTGAAAAATTAGCCAAGGCTCCTAATCTGAATCCCTATCCAGCGACCTTTGCTGGAAGTGCACGTGAATATCATGTGAGTTGCCACAATATTCCTGATCAACATAAATGATTACATGGTTTACAACTCTATATTCTGTTGCTACAAATGGGAAGTCTGTTCTTTAATTGCTGGCAACGTCTCTCCTCTCCTAAAGACATCAACACCTCCACAATCTGGTTCCAAGGACACAGGCTGCTTCCGTTGCCTCCCCCAAATATCCAGTCTTAACAGAAGAGTCCATTCAGTGAACACCAGCAGACACTTTTAGCTGGCTAAACTCCAGCAACATTCCTGTGCACACTTGGGGCACTCGCCAACCTGAGTAAGAACATAAGAGATAGGAGCAGGAGTCGGCCATACGGCCCCTCGAGCCTGCTCCGCCATTCAATAAGATCACGGCTGATCATCGACCTCAACTCCACTCTCCCGCCCGATCTCCATATCCCTGGATTCCCCCAGAGTCCAAAAATCTATCGATCTCAGCCTTGAATATACTCAAAGACTCAGCATTCACAGCCCACTGGGGCAGAGAATTCCAAAGATTCACAACCCTCTGAGTGAAGAAATTCCTCCTCATCTCAGTCTGAAATGGCCTACCCCTTATTCTGAGACTATGCCCCCTAGTTCTAGACTCTCCAGTCAGGGGAAACAACCTCTCAGCATCTACCCTGTCAATCCCCTTCAGAATCTTGTATGTTTCAATGAGATCACCTCTCATTCTTCTAAACTCCGGAGAGTACAGGCCCATTCTACACAATCTCTCATCATAGGACAGCCCTCTCATCCCAGGAATCAATCTAGTGAATCTTCGTTGCACCGCCTCCAAGGCACGTATATCCTTCCTTCGATAAGGAGACCAAAACTGTGCACAGTACTCCAGGTGTGGTCTCACCAAGGCCCTGCACAATTCTAGCAAGACTTCCTTACTCTAATACCCCAACCCCCTTGCAATAAAGGCCAACATGCCATTTGCCTTCCTTATTGCTTGCTTGTACCTGTATACTAGTTTTCTGTGTTTCTTGCATGAGGACACCCAAATCCTGAACACCAACATTTGAAAGTTTCTCACCATTTAAAAAATATTCTGTTTTTCTATTCTTCCTACCAAAGTGAATAACCTCACATTTCCCTACATTATACTCCATCTGCCACCTTACTGCCCACTCACTTAGTCTATCTATATCCCTTTGCAGACTCTTTGTGTTCTCCTCACAGCTTACTGTCCCACCTAGCTTTGTATCGTCAGCAAACTTGGGTACATTACACTCGGTCCCTCCATTCATCTAGGTCATTAATATAGATTGTAAATAGCTGAGGCCCCAACACTGATCCTTGCGGCACCCCACTAGTTACAGCCTGCCAACCTGAAAAAGATCCGTTTATCCCTACTCTCTGTTTTCTGTCCGTTAACCGATCCTCTATCCAAGCTACTATATTACCCCCAACCTCATGAGCCCTAATCTTGTGTACTAACCTTTTAGGTGGCACCTTATCGAATGCCTTTTGGAAATCCAAATATACGACATCCACTGGTTCCCCTTTATCTACCCTGCTAATTACATCCTCAAAAAACTCTTAATAAATTTGTCAAACACAATTTCCCTTTCATAAAACCATGTTGACTCTGCCTAATCATTTTATGATTTTCCAAGTGCCCTGATACCACTTCCTTAAGTATAAGCTCTCTGGACTTGGGTTAAGTGATGAGTGTCCCTACAGGGAGAGACTCTGCATTACATATCCGGCAAACAGAACCTCAACCTGTGTGGAATTCTCAGCGGAGCCTCGCAAGCATTGTGATGCTACAGACAAATTAAAAGAAAGCTCTCCAGGTTCCCACTCCTGCTCATTATCCGAGGAGTCTGTTGGAAAGTGTGTACAAGTGAATTTCGATTGGGCCCATGACTGTGTTGTGCCCTTATGGTCACGTAGTCTGCTGACAGCCATTACCTGGGCTCACACATGAATGGCCACTCGAACTGGATATGTCATTACTTGTAAGACTGTACATGAATCACTGCCTCCTGGAGAGGGGGAAGTAAGGAGAGAAAATACATATTTTATACAAGTCTAGTTTAAATATGTTGCTTTGTGCATGTACTATTGGTCTGTAGGGGGAAGGTGGATAACCTAATTTTGCAATACTTATAGTCTTGGTTCAGTACTATCCAAGATGTCAGAAACGGCAAGCCTTGATCTTTACAGTACTGGCTACATACGCAGCCCATTAAAAACACCTGTCCACTCTCTCTCTCTCTCCTCCCTCCCTCCATTACACTCACCTGAATAAAGGAGCCTTTGCTAGTATACAGGGTGTGTGCAGCTCCAAGTGGGATCCAGATGATCGAGCAGAGGGAGATAATCCAGCCGAGGCCCTCAGCCCAAGGTGGGTAGGTGTATGTTTTACCGTATCGGGCAGGGTTGTAGCGGACTACACTGGACACAAGGATAACCTGCAGGAAATCAACACACAGAAGGTTAGAGGCGACTTGTCTCCAGACTATTTTTTTTTTATATAAACGTTTAAGTTTGTGAACAGCTCAGTCTAATTTTCGGATGATGAAGTCAGATGAATATTTTCACGAAATGTCCCATTTCTTCACATTTCCGCCCCCCCTCCCCGAAAGCTGCGCGATGCTGGGGTCCAGCTCGAAGGTGCTGGCCACCCTCTGCTACCTTGTCCAAGTGGCCATTATTCCCCCCGCCAAGTCAGCTGATTGTCCCAATTTCCAACTGTGCCCCTCATCCCTCCAGGGAACATGAAGGCCAGTTATGACAGCGCCACCACCACTTCACTGATCAACTCACTCAGCTCAGAGCCGTGATCTAAGCTGGGACATTCCTGAAAGCAAAATACTGCGGATGCTGGAAATCTGAAACAGAAACAGAAAACGCTGGAAACGCTCGGCAGGTCAGGCAGCAGCTGTGGGGGCGGGAAACAAGAGTTAACGTTTCCGGTCGGCGAGTTCGGACGACAGGTCGTCGACCTGAAAAGGTTAACTCTCTTTCTCCCTCTCCACTGATGCTGCCTGACCTGCTGAGTACTCCCAAGCATTTTTCTGTTTTTATTCCTGATCTCTATGGTTCAGTCCCACACCAGGCCATGCATTCACCCCACCCCCACGCCACAGAAGAAATAGAACTTGTTCACACTTTAAAAGAACAAGTGTCACGATCAGGACCCCTTTAAAAAAAAAAATGAAAGAATGATCAAATTTAAAATGCTTTTTTTTGGGGAGAAAAAAAAAGGGTACATTTTTTTTTTCTTCTTGTTTAAATCATTGAGTGCCAATAATATCACCGAGGAATGGGCCTGAAACAGTTGGTGAACCGGATAAAGCAGCACGAGTAAGATAAACAGTAATGAACCAGTATGTACTTCCCCTGCATAGCCTCACAGGCAAAGGCACAACCCACACACCGGGAAAGTCCCAAGTTAGTCCGAGTGAACTGATCTCAGCCGGACTCTCAGGCAGATTGGCACAACTGGTCTTAGCGGCATCTGGGTTAGACGAGAGGAAACCCTGCACAGCTCGCGCTCTCATTTCGCATCATTCAGTGACTTCTGCTGGAAAGTGCACACGCGTGGCGGCCGTCTGCTGAGGAGACAGCAAAGGGCTTGGCTGTGATGGCCTCGCTGGCCGAATAGCCTGCCAAAATTCACCATCAAGAATGGCCACTTGGGCAAGCCGGGTGGCGAGGAACCACAGCAGCAACAGTCAGTACCTTCAGGAAAGGAAGAGAGAAGATTCTGAGTGTGGAGGTGGTGGGGGGGGGGGAGGGAGGAAGTGTAAAGCAAAAGATGCTATAGAAACATAGAAAAATAGGAGCGGGAGTAGGCCATTCGGCCCTTCGAGCCTGCTCCGCCATTCAATATGATCATGGCTGATCCTCTATCTCAATACCATATTCCCACTTTCTCCCCATACCCCTTGATGCCTTTTGTGTCTAGAAATCTATCTATCTCCTTCTTAAATATATTCAGTGACTTGGCCTCCACAGCCTTCTGTGGTAGAGAATTCCACAGGTTCACCACCCTCTGACTGAAGAAATTTCTCCTCATCTCAGTCCTAAATGTCCTACCCCGTATCCTGAGACTGTGACCCCTCGTTCTAGACCCCCCAGCCAGGGGAAACATCCTGCCTGCATCCAGTCTGTCTAGCCCTGTCAGAATTTTATACGTTTCAATGAGATCCCCTCTCATTCTTCTAAACTCTAGTGAATACAGGCCTAGTCGACCCAATCTCTCCTCATACGACAGTCCTGCCATCCCAGGAATCAGTCTGGTGAACCTAGCCCAGCATGATTTAGCTTCAACTATTTACTAAATGGTCTTCTTCAATAATTCCAAACCTCAATGAACTGCACATTGTTTGCAACAAATTGAAGAAAGAGAGAAAGGACATTATAATTCAAATCATAACTCACTGAAGGGGGTTTCAGCTTATCCATATACTAAGAACCATGTGTCTGTGTGCACGTCCTGGCTGCAAAATTTACTTACGGTTTCATATTTTAGTGCCAACTTTTTCTCTTGTAAGTTCCGAGGATCACATTTATAAAAAGGAAACTGCCTATTATATAAACTCGTCCCATTATAATTACACCATCCGGCCAGGAGCACCTCAGTTTTGCATCTCCCAACTGCTTAGCAGGTATTGCAGAGAAAGTCAACACTCCCACCAACTCTACTTCTCCCTTTCTCAAATTGTCATAAGCTTTGCTACATGGCTATAAATTGACCTCATTATTAAAAATTATACATCTGCTACACTTCCGGTCTACAAAATCTTACTTTCTGTTACACTTCTGTGTCATCCCCCCCCCCCACCAAATCTGGAATAAAAAGCTAGTATCAGTAATGGTGACCATGAAACTACCGGACTGTCGTAAAAACCCATCTGGTTCACTAATGTCCTTTAGAGAAAGGAAATCTGCCGCCCTTACCCGGTCTGGCCTATATGTGACTCCAGACCCACAGCAATGTGGTTGACTCTTAACTGCCCCTATGAAATGGCCTAGAGAGACACTCAGTTGTCAAGAAGGCAGCTCACCACCACCTTCTCAAGGGCAATTAGGGATGGGCAATAAATGCTGGCCTTGCCGGCGACGCCCGTGAATGAATAAAAAAAATTATAAATTCCCATGTCCACATCTTTATATAATTAAAATATGTACGTCCTTATGGACATTTCAGTGTTACTTCAGTCCGCATCTATAGTACCTCCAGTGATGCCTGCTCTGTCAATACGCCAACCAACTATACTTCTGGGTTTCTCAAATTGTCCTTATCTTTACTGCACGGCTACAAATTTAAATATGAGTTTCCTATTAATGTGGGAGTCTGTGAAGCTCGATTATTTGACACACATTGACCGGAGTTTTCTGGAGGTAGGCGGGCTGGGGGCCGGGAGCCTCCATTGAGGGGCCTGATTTGCACGTGAGGCCTCGGTTTCCCGCCCGCAGCCAGCCAGATGGAGAGGCTGGCTGGCTGCGGGCAGGCAGGTAGGGCCTGCAGCTGCAGAGAGGGAGGGAGGGTTCGGTCCTGGGGAAGGATTGGGGCGGGGGGTCGGTCAGGGATCGGGGAGTTGGCGGGGGTGTGGTCGGCCGGAGGATCAGGGATTGGTGGGGGGTGGGGGAAATCAGCGAGGATCAGGGCCAGCCTCAGCATCATCGGTGGGCTGGGCGGGGGGGGGGCCTCATGGTGGGGATCGGAGGCCTGGCGAGCTGATCGGAGGCCCTGTGAGGGGGTGGGTTAGGCAGGGACCCTGGATCCAGCAGTCCCCACCTCGGTTTAACTGCCAGATTTCACGAATTGTGTGAAACCCGTCCAACATGGAGCTAAATTCAAAATGGAGGTTAAAAAAGAGGCTTCCAGCCCAATTATAATATTTAAATTGACGTTCTGCTCCCTGGGAGCAGGTTGGTTGCCCGCCCACCCTCCCGGCCCCGTCTAAACCGGAAGTGGGCGGGTTGGAGGCGGGATCTGGTCGGAGATCCCATTTTTAACAATTTAACTGCTCCAAACCCACCCTTTTTTTTAGGGGAAATGAGTCTGCCTGCAAGTACAGGCCCTGACCACTGGGTGTCACTGTAGTTCAGTTTTTAAAAAGTTTCTCAACTTCCAGCTTGTCAGTGAAGTAACAACAGCTGAACACGACACCAACATTTCCCTCCATTGGACATCTCAAACCTCCTCTGCCCTGCCGCTGCTGTCGGCCATGGGCCTGTCCTTTCTTTGTGCCACCATCTTGTGTTTTGGCAATCATTTCCCCCTACTCCTCTGTTACCCGCCTCTGGTCTTGGGCTCCCGATGTGATTGGCCCACCCGTTCCCCTGCTGCCTATTGCCCGCCCGAAGAGGAACCGTGTCAAGTCTCCCTCCCTGTTTCGCCGCTCTGTGGCACGAGAAGCGTTTCTCACTCACTCGCTCAGGGTTCCGACGAAGGGAGATGCCCGACAGGTTAACTCCTCAGATGCTGCGCTCGACTTGCTGAATGTTCCCATTCGCTATTTTCGTTTCAGATTTCCAGGGTCCGCAGTATTTCCGGGTTTTTCTTGTCTCACTCCCTCGTTGGCGACTCCAATACCCAACAAGAGCCCCCTACCCTGGGAGGCTACGCTGAGGCCCAATAGAAGAACCTCACTCCCTTGGCTGGACTAATGTCCAGGACCGAATTTTTTTTTAATTCTTAAACATTTAATATTTTTTTAAAATACAACAAAGATTGCTCACAAACTTTTCTCACATTGTAGCCAGACATATCAGCAGAAGAAAAATGTGAATCCAAGATTGGTTGGGTTTCTGTCCCACTACTTTTTTTTAAAAAAAACACTGTTTCAAGCGGTCGGCCTTTTTAATAATCAGATCGGAGTTCTATGACATACGTGGGACTGCGATAGCAATTTCTTCCACGTAAAAGCCGATGAGCAGCCTGCGCGGGACCGCCGCCCGGATTAGCGGAAACGTTGCTTCCCCGCCCAGTTTTAACCAACAGAAGAGGCACCAAAGAGGTCAGTTTTAAAATGACTTTTGTGGGGCCAGGAAGCTCAAGTGTCCTCCTCTGAGCTCCAGAAAAAGAAAGGTGGACACCGCCACAGCTGGGTCGGACCCTGGGTTCCCCCACCCCCCCACTCCGACTTTGCGCCGGGCCCGGAACCAGCCAGCTGCAGCAGGGCTCCCACAGCGTGCCGGAGGTCTGGTAATGAAGCCGGGCCTCGAAATGAACCGGGTCTCGCCCGCTGGCAGCATCGGGTGGCACTCCATTGGGTCAGTCACCCGATTAAGTTAAAATCCACCGCACAGTGCCAGCTTTACGCGGGCATCAATCGTCAATGTCCCAGTCGGGGAACACTTCAGCAAGTCAAGGACATTCAGCCTCGGATCTGCGGGTTAGCGTTCTCCAAGGCGGCCTTCGAGACACACGACAACGCAAAATCATCGAGCAGAAACTGATAGCCAAGTTCCGCACCCATGAGGACGGCCTCAACCGGGATCTCGGTTTCATGTCACGCTACAGAACGTGACTCGACATCGTTGTCTGGTTCACAGGTGTGACTTCCAGTTTTTTAAAAATAAGTTAAAAGCTTAACTGCAGACTGCAGCATTTGACACGTTGGACCCCGTGACCCCACCTCATTGTCTCAGCTGTATTCTGCTGTGTCTTTGATGTAATGCCTGCCTGACGGATTGTATCTCTGCAGACACATTGTTCTCTGTCTATATATACTTTGTAACTGATTTGTATTCCCTCACTGTACCTGAAGAAGGAGCAGAGCTCCGAAAGCTCGTAATTTCAAATAAAACTGTTGGACTATAACCTGGTGTTGTGCGACTTCTCATTAATGTCACACAGGACAGTGTCTCACAGGTATCTCTGCAACTGAAGTAGATTAAGTTTCCCTTTACTGCAGGAGATTCCACGGGTGAGGAAAAGTTGTTGGAAAAGGTTTGTTACTCACTGTGACGAGCACTGGAGAAGCAACCCACCAGCACAGCTTGAAAAAGAGATTTGGAGGAGCACCCAGCATTTCCCTGTAGTTGGCAGATAATCGACGGACACCTGCAATAGGACCAAACACAGAACCCAATGAAGCTGTTGTTCTATAAACAGTATCTTGTCTTATAAATAGTATCTTGCCTTAAAGAGGATGTGTAGTCTACTAAATTATGACATAATCCTAAGACTCAGTCATTCATCGTTACCCTGTTTAAGCCGTAGAATGGTGGGCTGGAGGAAGCCTGGTAGCAGCCATTCTTTGCCCCCTGGTCATGTTACATTGTGAAGTTCTAGTCCTGTGACACCATGAGTAGGGATAGTGAATTGTGAGCAGTAAAACTCCTCATTTCAGCTCACAGAAAGGAGAGGGTTTTTTTTTTAATACGAAGTCTCCCCACTCCCAGACTGCCCGAAATCACAGGTTCTGAAACTTAAAACCGGGGGGGGGGGGGGTCAGATCAGAGGGAGACAGTGCAAAGCACGCAGATCGCTCTCTCCCTTAACCTGCTATTTCAACCTTTACTGTCGCAAAGTGTCTCGAGGCACTTCAAATGGAAATCCAATATAGAGCGGGAGTTGGGAGAAGAGTTAGGGGAGGTGATCGAATCATAGGTTTTGAGCAAGGGGAAGATAACGATACGACATATGATAAGAGCATTCCAGACTGCAGTCTTGATGGGCTCAAGACTCAGCTACCGATGTGGATGGAGGGAAGGGGCCAGTCAGGAAAGCCTAAGCTGCGAGCTGGAGTGTAGGACTGGAGGACGTTCCACAGATAAGAACATAAGACGTAGGAGCAGGAGTAGGTCATTTGGCCCCTCGAGCCTGCTCCACCATTCAATAAGACCATGGCTGATCTGATCGTGGCCTCAACTCCACTTTCCTGCCCGCTCCCCATAACCCTTGACTCCCTTACCGTTCAAAAATCTGTCTATCTCCACCTTAAATATATTCAATGACTCCGCCTCCACAGCTCTCTGGGGAAGAGAATTCCAAAGATTCACGACCCTCTGAGAAGAAATTCCTCCTCATTTCCGATTTAAAAGGGTGCCCCCTTATTCTGAAACTATGCCCCCTAGTTCTAGATTCCCCCACGAGGGGAAACAACCTCTCAGCATCTACCCTGTCAAGCCCCTTCAGAATCTTACATGTTTCAATAAGATCCCCTCTCATTCTTCTAAACTCCAGAGAGTATCGGCCCAACCTGCTCAACCTTTCCTCATAAGAAAACCCCTTCATCTCCGGAATCAACCTCGTGAACCTTCTCTGCACTGCCTCCAATGCAAATATATCTTTCTTTAAATAAGGAGACCAAAACTAGGGTGGGGTGGGGTGAGGCCATGAAGGCATTTGCAGACAATTGAATTTTGAAATAAATGAGCTGGCAGATGGAGTGATGAGCCATGTACAGGATATGTTGCAACAGCAGAATTCTGGATGAGACTTGACTATTACCAGGTCCCTTACTTCTCATTCCATTTTCAAAGTTCTGAATCTACAATACAGTGCTTCAAAAGATTTTATTTTGCATAAATGGCATTGCGCTCTTCTCCTGTAATGAACGGTTCCTTACAGGTTGGGCACATAATGCAAAGATCATGGTTGGAATTCAGCACGTGACCACATTTGTGGAATAGTCCAGAGGAACAGCATAAAACTTGACAATTCAGACCATAACCTCTGCCCCACCCCTTTTTTTTCTCCATTTGTTTTATTTATTATATATTTTTTTCTCTCTCCTACAGGGCAGCTGTCTTTCATTCTGCCAGTGCCATTTAAACTTCATCGAGAGCCATCCTTTGTTTCTTAACTTGTCCCATTACCATCTCCTTTTGCCTTGCACCATCTCTTAATCTCTCTTAACCTCTCCTGCCTTCCATCCGATCACAGACCTTCCCTTTTGTTCTTTCCTCCCCTCCCCCCTTTCCCTGCCCCTGCACTTGCTTAAAAACCTGTTCCATCTCCAGCTTTTTCCAGTTCTGACGCAGGGTCATCGACCTGAAACGTTGACTCTGTTTCTCTCTCCACAGATGCTGCCTGACCTACTGAGTATTTCCAGCAGTTTGTGTTTTTATTAATGCAGATGTATGTTTGGGATTTTGAATTTTTTTTTTTGGGGGGGGGGGGGGGGGGGGGAGGATCCATTACTGGTTTAGAATTAATAAAAAGGTTAATTTGCAATTTATCTGCAGTCCTTGCACAGGACAGCTCCTTAACTCATTGGTGTTATTGTGAGTGAGCTTGAGGCAGAGGGAAGAAACAGCAGGGCAAGGAAATGAAAGCAGACGAGGTAGAGAACATAAGAACCAGGAGCAGGAGTAGGCCGCACGGCCCCTCGAGCCCGCTCCGCCATTCAATAAAGTCATGGTTGATCTTCCACCTCAACCCCACATCCCTCCATTCCCCTAAAGTCCAAAAATCTATCTGTCTCCGCCTTGAACATACTCAGCCTCCACAGAGGACAAGAATTGGACAAAGCAAAGGAAGGACTCGCACAACAGCAAGTGAAGGGCAGCACAAAGTAGCAGTGAAATAAATGTTGACGAGGCAAAATGAACGCTCTACCATAAACCCAACAAACGGCCACAACTTCAAAGAACGCCAGGAACATGAGAGAGACGACAGCTGTGTAATGATCCATCAGTTGGAAGAAATAAATTCCACCCTTTAAAGAAAAAAAACACGCAAAAGTTACTTAATTACCTCTAGCTTTACACAGACATTGTTTAAATCTAATTTCTGAAAGAATCCTGAGGATACTACAATATAGTAAAAGAAGAAACAGGTCCACCAACATCTGAAGCAAGAAATACCTTGGGTGTAAACCTGTCCTGATGGATCTGCTGTGTATTTCCAGCATTTTCTATTTTTAGTTCAGATTTCCAGTATTCACCATTTCTAGCTTTTAACCTGTACTGCAAGACAGTAGAGACGCTTGATCGCCAAGCATCAGTCAACCTAACCCCAAGGTTGCCCTACTTTGTGAAACACAATTTACAGTGAACTTTGGTGCTGTAGCTCCCTAAAGGCTCAGCACAGTCTGGTATAGCACTGGGCTATACAGAGCAGGAACCCTGCCGGTCTAATTCCTGGTCTGTGCGGAGCTAGCTGATCTCAGGAGAGTTTGCCTTCAATATAGACAGATCTTAGCTACAAGGACGGGTTGGAGAAGCTGCATTTGTTTTCATTAGAGCAAAGGAGGTTGCGGGGTGATTTGACAGAGGTGTACAAGTATATGATGGGTTTGGATAGGCTAGACGGGGAAAGGCTGTTCCCACTAGTTGATGGTACAAGGACTAGGGGGCACAGATTTAAGGTTTTGGGCAAGAGATACAGGGCGGGGGGGATGTGAGGGGAAACTTTTTTTACGCAGCGAGTGGTGAGGACCTGGAACTCGCTGCCGACAGAAGTGGTGGAAGCGGAGACACTCAATGTTTTCAAAGGGAGACTGGATAGGCACTTGAGAGAAATAAACTTGCAGGGCTACGGGGATAGAGCGGGGGAATGGGACTGACTGGATTGCTCTACAGAGAGCTGGTGCGGACTCGATGTGCCAAATGGCCTCCTTCTATGCCGTTATGACTCTATGTGGCGGTACATGCGAGAACATAGCATCCAGTACTCGCAACAAGGGGTCCAAGTTACA
The DNA here is from genome assembly GCA_030390025.1 of Squalus acanthias. Taxonomy (NCBI): domain Eukaryota; kingdom Metazoa; phylum Chordata; class Chondrichthyes; order Squaliformes; family Squalidae; genus Squalus; species Squalus acanthias. Next base: position 85,248,774 of record CM059437.1, read on the forward strand.
ATTCCTGGGCGACACTACTGTTTAACTAGTTATTGGGAAGCACTGTGTTTACAACCAATGAGTACACTATTTACTCAATCAGCAAGACATTTTTGACTATGCTACTAGTGTATTATACGGTTATGCCTGTCTGCTGGATAAAGACCGTGTGCAACAGCCAATCCTGATGTGTATCCTGCACATGTCTGCTTAAATGTTGTAGCAGAAAGAAAGAATCGAGTGTACCTGGGTGATGTTGGGAATCCCAAGCATGAAAGCTACAAAACAGATGGCAAGAACCATAAGCTCTTTGCGTTTGAAGAAGTGAAGCAAGCTCTTTCCCCAGCCGTCCATCAGACTGGTGACCATCACCTCCACCATGGCAAACTACAAGAAAGAAAAGGAGGAGAAAACAACAAAGAGTCAAAAAAATACAATGCAGAATCAGTCTGGCCACCATCAGAAACACCATCAGGCTCGGGTTGATAAGTGGCAAGTAACATTCGAGCCACACAAGTGCCAGGCAATGACTATCTCCAACAAGCGAGAGTCTAACCACCTCCCCTTGACATTCAATGGCATTACCATCGCCGAATCCCCCACCATCAACATCCTGGGGGTCACCATTGACCAGAAACTTAACTGGACCAGCCACATAAATACTGTGGCTACAAGAGCAGGTCAGAGGCTGGGTATTCTGCAGCGAGTGTCTCACCTTTTGACTCCCCAAAGCCTTTCCACCATCTACAAGGCACAAGTCAGGAGTGTGATGGAATATTCTCCACTTGGATGAGTGCAGCTCCAACAACACTCAAGAAGCTCGACACCATCCAGGACAAAGCAGCCCGCTTGATTAGCACCCCATCCACCACCTTAAACATTCGCTCCCTCCACCACCGGCGTACCGTGGCTGCAGTGTGTACCATCTACAAGATGCACTGCAGCAACTCGCCAAGGCTTCTTTGGCAGCACCTCCCAAACCCGCGACCTCTTCCACCTAGAAGGACAAGGGCAGCAGGTGCATAGGAACACCACCACCTCCAAGTTCCCCTCCAAGTCACACACCATCCTGACTTGGAAATATATCGCCGGTCCTTCATCATCGCTGGGTCAAAATCCTGGAACTCCCTCCCAAACAGCACTGTGGGAGTACCATCACCACACGGACTGCAGCGGTTCAAGGCGGCGGCTCACCACCACCTTCTCGAGGGCAACTAGGGATGGGCAATGAATGCTGGCCTTGCCAGCGACGCCCACATCCCAGGAACGAATATGAAAAGAAACCATGCAGCAAAGCAGTTTACTGCTGGAGGAACCGGCTCTTCGTTTAAAAGGGTGTGCTGACGCTCAAATGCTTCTTGGTCAGAATGGAAGATCGTGTACTTCTGTCACAACTCCACACATTGTCCGCGGCACCCGATTGCTTTTGGTTGTTGTTTTGCCTCAAACAATAAAACAGAGATGGCAGTAGGTCTGATGCAAGGTCGTCGACCTGAACTGTTCCCTCGGTTTCTCTCTCTCTCTCTCTCTCTCTCTCTACAGAGGCTGCCTGACCTGCCGAGTGCTGCGCTTGTTGAAAACTGATAAACAACGTATTCCACACCCTTCGTGCCATTTGAAAAATTGACATCTGACTTTATTCCTTGAAAGTTTTCTTTGCACCGTACACCACTCCCTAACTGACTCACTCCTAAGAGACGTAGCAGCTGGAAAGCGAGGTGTGAGGAAGCAGCTTATTCTCGACTTCTGCCTCGCCAAAGCACCGATGATATCAGGAATTTGACATGTGGGGAAAATCAAGCGCGTATCCTCCACACTGCCCCGCTGAGCCTCCCTCTGTTGGTTTGATTATTTATTTCTGACCACGGCCAGCGCGGTTCATGCGACCAGTCAGCAAGGGTCAAGTGGACAACGGGGCAAAGGTCAGTCTCTCACCCCCTTTCACGCTGGAGGGAAATACTCCAATTCCTGATACAGGACATCTCGAACCTGAATGGTTCCCGTTACAATCTGGTGTTAAGACCAGCTATTATTCTGGCCCAATGGGGTTGCTTCTGTAACTCATCAAACTGCAGACAATTCCAAGCGGTGCAGACCTTGTCCCCCTGCATTCTTGATGTCGTCACTCCTCCCGCCCTTCTTTGCTTGATTGAGGTGTACAAAATTATGAGGGGCATAGATAGGGTAGATAGAAAGGCACTTTTCCCCTTAGTAGAGGGGTCAATAACCAGGGGGCATAGTTTCAAGGTAAGGGGCAGGAGGTTTAGAGGGGATTTGAGGAAAAACTTTTTCACCCAGAGGGTGGTTGGAATCTGGAACTCGATGCCTGAAAAGGGTGGTAGAGGTAGGAACCCTCACAACATTCAAGAAGCATTTAGAGGAGCACTTGAAACGCCATAGCATACAAGGCTACGGACCAAGTGCTGGAAAATGGGATTTGAATAGATAGGGCTTGATGGCCGGCGCAGACACGATGGGCCGAAGGGCCTCTTTCTGTGCTGTATAACTCTATGCTCAGGCCGTACAGCGGTGAGCCCTTCTGTCAGCTGTTTGAGCGCATTTGGCTCCTTACCTGGCTATCCACACCCAAGCAGAGAAGCATGAAGAAGAAAAGTGTGGCCCACATCGGTGCGATGGGCATGGTTACAAAGGCTTCTGGGTAAACAACAAACACCAGTCCTGGGCCTGAGTAAGAGAAGTAAAGTATATTAGTCAGAAGATTGTGCAGCACAGACATTACCCAACAATATGTGACTACTAACTCTTCTGCTAGTCCTCATTCCAGCCTCAAAGTGAGGTGGGTGAAGAAGGAGGACAGCAACTCCATGCTTGCCCCAGAGTGAGTTGATCAGGCGGGAACAGTAAATACCATTCCCCAGATTGAGTTGATGTACAGGTGGTAACCGCACCGATCACCTCTGGGACAGTGTCCAAGTGATAAAACTGAGCCTCTAAGCCATGAAATTTGAATGTCTGAACAAAATACCAAAACAAACGCAGCTGCTGTTTGATGGTTTTCTTATTTATTCAAAAATGTTTCAGGGAATGGTATAAATCGCCAATCATTAACCACTGCTCTACAAAGCATATGTTATACAAATCATTTCTAAATGGGTGGGAGGAAATGGGAACAATTGCAATCTCAATGTTTCACGAGGGAGTTTCACTGATGCCCGAATACCCCCAGACTGGTCAGAAGGAAACCCACCGTCAGTGGCGATGTCCTCGATCGGCAGGTTGTATTGGTGGCCCATGTACCCAATTGCAGAGAAAACCACAAATCCTGCAAAAATACTTGTGACTGAGTTCGTCACTGCAACAATGAGCGTATCTCTGGGAGGAGAAACAAGCATAAAGATGTGTAAACATAAAATATACGCAAGGCATAGAAACAAAACACTCAAAATTCATCTGATCTCTAGCTCCAAAGTCATTTGGGGCAAAATTGGGTCGTGCCACCTTTGGGGCACTAACTTCGCCTGGGCGCTACTTTTAGCGCCCCGAAAAAGTTAGCGCCCCCGCGCCCAAAATTCTCTTGGGGCGCTGCGAGGGAATATCGCGGCGCCACGCTCTGCGGCACGTCACGTCGCGGTATTGCAGGCCTTCCTCCCCTTATTAAAAGGGAGGGGCCTAGCGCAGCGCAAACCGGGGCCCAGCTGGGCCACCAGGCAAAAGAGCCCGGCACTTCTCTTGAAGAAAAAAATCTTGATGAAAATTTAACCCCATCCCCCTTACTCGTTCTCTCCTGAACTCACACTTGTGTACAGTTCCATAAATGCCAGCAGGCATTCCCTACTTGACCGAGCATTCATTGTTTGTGTGTGTACCCCACACACACACACACACGAAGCTGAAAGGATTAGTTTTTTTCCTCCATCTTGCTGGATAATAAGGTCTGTTGGTTCTCCCAACACACAAAGCTGCCCCTTTCTAAAAAAGAAAAACATGGATCAGAAATTCAACTCTTACCTGAGAATGTTGTTATTAAATTTGTTGTAACTGGCCAGAGATAACATGGTGCCAAACCCGATCCCAAGGGAGTTGAAAATCTGTGCAGCAGCATTCACCCATACCTGTGGCAAGAATGCAGAAATTTAACAATAACACATACATGTACAGCAATCTGCGATGAGAGTGTCAGCAGAGCTTGCGCATCCGTTACAAATCATTGGCAAAACACTGCGGATACTGGAAATCTGAAATATAAAGAGAAAATGCTGGAAATACTCAGCTGGTCAGGCAGCATCTGTGAAGGGAGAGCGCGAGAAATCGAGTTAACATTTCAGGCCGATGACTGTTAGTCAGAACGTCTGACGAGAGGTCATCGACCGGAAACGCTAACTCTGTTTCTCTCTCTCTCTCTCTCTCTCTCCACAGATGCTGCCTGACCCGCTGAGTAGTTCCAGCATTTCCTATTTTTATGTCACAAATCATTGTCTGCCTGGAGACAAACTTTATTGTCCACTGGTTTAATCCACAGGAGTTAATGTCAGTTATTTCCGAATCAGAATTTTAGACTGCCCTCTTCCGTAGGAAATTGCATATATTTCTCTGTCCCTCCGCCTGCTTATCTTCCACTCTTCTCTCTTTCTTTCTTTTGTGCTTTTTCTATCGGCCTGAGAGCCTCTCAGTAGTTTCTGTATCGGTTGTCTCCAACAACTCCTTATTCTTTTTCCCTCCCTTGTGAAGAAAAATAAGCAGACATTGAGAAAAATGTGGTTACTGGCAGCAAAGATCACTCCACAGGTTTTCTCAGCCAAATATGCACACAGATCCACAAGTGTTACTTTACCTGATCTCAATGTCTGGATATTTTCCTCTTCGGTTTTGCTAAAAAGAGTTTTCTACCAACTGAACCATTGGGGATGCTCATATTTTTCCTTTTTTGGGGTGGGGGCTTTTCTGTAGGAAAGAAATGTCTTGAGGCGCGAGCTCAAGGTTCACACTTGTTCATGTCTGCGAGTGTATAGGCGCTCGGAACTTCTGTCATTGCCCCATCCCTGGTCACCCATCAGGGATATTGTCTGCACTCTATAGAGGCTAACAGCATTTATCTTGTATCAAAATGTTTAACCAATTTCAAATGACCATATCTCTCTGTCTTGCCAAACTCCCTCTTAGGTTGTTGCTGCATCAAGGATACTGTTCACCTGATGTAATATAGTGATGGCATAATGGAAGAGGAACAGTGGACAGTGAAGGGAGACTCCTGGACAACTAGATCTAGTATTACAGCGTAAAGATCTAGAAACAGTGCGATTCTCAGACTGAGAACATCTATTGATGGTAATTATATTCTGCTGGTTTTATTACTTTTCCACACATCTTTACAAAGTAATACTTGTTGAGAACCATCCTCATTGGAAAATGAACAAAATCAGTCCAGACTCATTGCTTTGTGTTTGGTCTCTGGGACAGGAGATTTAAATAATCAACTCGCCCTGAAATGACACGAACGACACAATGTTTATTAATAATTGATAGATTTTACTTGCTGGCATGATTGAAATGGAGCAATCAATCAAATCTGTATTCTTTTTAATATTAAAACTAAAATTTTCACTGGACTTGACCCTCTGTTTAAAATAAAACAAAATCTCGGCACAACTGCTTAAAATGTGCTGTAAATATTCTTGTATAGTGATCGGTACTCTTCCCTCATGATCGAGTCACGAGTTTGACGCCATCTATGATAACACAAATTTATTCGCCTTCCTTCTCTCTCCAAAGCCTTCTGGACTTTGCCTTTTACATCCAACTTTCCCTTCTCCAGGGATGGAAGGAGTCGGAACTCCAAACTCGCCACAGTCCAGTCCCTCTAGATCAATGCACAGTCTTCCACTGAAGTACTGACGCTGCCATTTTAACAATTTAGACATTGTCCAAATCAGATTAGAAACTTTTTCTCCGCCCCTTCCCCCAAGAAAAATAGCGCCAGATTGCAAACCTGTTCAAATAAATGGAGCTGGGCCCATATGCTTTTTACAATGACACATAAAAAAAGAGGTTATCTTTTACCACAAAATAACAGTGAATCACTGGACATCTGCACTTCCTGCTTCTGCCCCCCCCACCCCCACCCCCACCCCCCACCCCACCACAGTCAAAACCCAGTAACTGTTCTGGCACTTACCTGGACTTCCAGCAGCTTGTTCCATTTGGGTGTGAGGAAGAAGAGGATTCCATCCTTGGCTCCTGGTAGCTGTACATTATTGATCAGTAGTATTATCAGGATGATGTACGGAAAAATGGCTGTAAAATACACCACCTGGGAAGGCAGAGAGTGAGAGACTGGTTGCATACATCGAAGAAATGACCTAAATAAGAACAGCCTTCTATTTTTAAACAAACAGAGGGGAAAATCTCAGCTTGAAGAACCATTTTTTGTTGCTTTTTACAATATTCCTGATCAGACAATTAGTTCTCACCCATTTTCAAGACTGAGAGTTCTGCCTCAGTGTGGTGACATACCAATTACCATAGTGATCGATCACAGCCAACGATCCTGCCCCCACATAAGGAACTGCTAATCCCAATTATTCCGGGGAGTAGGTGGCAGGTGGATTCCAGCCGCAATGCCCAGAAAGAGTGGGAGAAGAAAAAAATATTTAGAGCATTGTCTCCCCCGGTGGACTCGCAAGTTTATTCAGTGTGTAGTTCAGTCGTAAACACTAGGAAGCTTCCAGGTTCAAAGCCGCGGTCTGCGCCGAGTTAGCTGATCTTATAGGCAGTAGCAGTGGGAGAGGGCAGCTCTGAGCCCGTGCCCTGCACCAGTAGCACCAAGGAGTGGTAACCGATGTCGCTGCTTCCCTAAGGCCTCCTCCAACCTCGGCATGAAGGAGCTTCAGACGCGAGCCCCCTGGACACTCCCAAGACAACTGCTTCAACGAGACGTGTCACCTCACGCCTCTAAGGCTGCAGACAAACCATCCCAGTCACTCACCACTCGACATTGCTTCACTCAGGAAGCAGTTTGAAGAATTAGCAGACTCGGAGCTTAAGCAAGTCAGGCAGCTGGCACACAGGGTACACGTGGGGCGCAATCTTGCCAGCCCTGGGGAGGCAGGATTGCCGGGAAAATGGCAGAATTTGGGGGCGGGTGTCCAACCCGCCCCCAACCCGCCTCCGTGCCATCTTGCCAGGAGGCGGGTAGCCGACCCGTGCCTGGTCCAGTCTCCTGGAGGCGGGAAGGGATTACAGCCACTTAACCCCATTTTACCCACACAAGTGCAGGCTTCCCGAAGGCTGCGAACCCCGCCAGGGTCACCGAGACAAGCAGTGGGTCTGCGGGGGGCAAAAGTGCGCTGTGAAGGTAAGTGATGGGTGCAAGTGTGGAGAGGTGAGTATGTGAGGTAAGTGGAAAGTGTTAGAAAAAGTTTACTTACCTTTGTTTCTTCACAGAGCTGTCAAACGATGACAATTCATCTGTCAAAAATTTTTGACAGATGAAACGTCATACGCTGACGTTCTCTGTAACCGGCTTTCCCTTAATTGGCCTGCTAAGCCCACTGGGCGGGCTTAACAAGGTCAATCAAGGGAAAATAGCATGGGTTGGCCACAAATCGATGGAGGCGGGACATCGACCCGACAAGCAGCAGTCCCGCCTCCAACGCGCCCCCATTGGCGAAATCACGCCCACGGTGTTAAGAAGTAGTTGTAGGTAGATCGGGGGAATTCGTTGTTTCTTATGAGAATCCAACGTGGGGACTTTTGCCCTATTTTAGGGGGGAAAATTGGGCATTAGAGTTAACAACGAGCCACACAGAGATCCACAGCTAGAACTACGCCGATCACTGGCTCTCTGGCTTCAACTGGGGCAAGAGGAAGGAGATGTAATTACATTTTATTTGTGCTATTGGATTTCTAAAATCAAGTCAAAATTAGTCCAGCTAAAAAGCACTCACATCTACTGCTCCTCACCTTTCCAGTCGATTTAACTCCTTTGAATATGCAGAAATATACGACGACCCAAGCCAACAGGAGGATACCAAACAGGTCCCAGCGTATGCTGCCGATCTCTTCAATCCCACTGCTCATCTGCAGCAACCTGTAACTGTACAAAAAAAGTGAATTTGCGGCTTTTATTTTTTCCACCATTGCAGGGTTTTCATTTCCATAACATTTGTTTCTCCTTTTGCCAATTGTGCTTGCACTCTTATACGGGCCGACAGTGGTACTGTAGAAATGGATTTGCACCCATGATCTACTGTGAATTACCAACCTCAATCGCGGTGAGAGGGTGGCGAGCAGTGCCAGACTGGCACTAACTCCCTCTTTTATCTATTTCGCACCTTAAGGAGAAAGATAAATTGAAGAGTCACCTTGGGCAACTCCCACATGCACCCTGATGGCCAATGCCAAAGCAGCACTTGTCGAGGGTAAGGTGGTGTTTGCCCACCTGCCTGGCTGAGAATGGTATGTGGCATGAGGAAGGGGGGGGGGGGGGGGGGTCAGGAAAAGGAGAAAATACATTCAAAACAAGAATCCTTGCAGTCCATGTCACAGGATAGTTTACCTTTCCCGTGGGCTCCAGAGATAAGATATTAAAAACATTAAACTGTTACTTTCCAATTCTTTTGTATATTAGTTGGCATGACAACAGGATGCCGCAGACGATAACTATTATAGATCACAAAGCCAATTTGGCTGTTGCTGGCAGCAAGACTTGGACAAGTTGTACCAGGATGCCAATGAACAAATCACCCATCTTTCCATAGCCTAATGCCCATAGTTCAGCAAACAAGGGTCACATTGCATTTGAACTTCAACCACATTGCCTGGGAGAGCATTTTACAGGCAGGAGAAGCTGTGTAGGAACCTTTGTTACTGGTATCCTAGACTGATTTTTTTGGGATTGATGAAAAACGAGATGGTATAGCCGCAATGGTTCTTGCATTCTTGGATAAGTATGGAAGCCTCCTCTAGTACTGATGCTCCAGTAATAATCCAGGAGGACTGAGAGTCCAGACTCATCTTTTCAAATGTTTACTTACTGTAGACCATCCTCATGGAATCCACTGGTCTGCCTGGATTTGGACTGTACCAAGTCTTGGACTGAGAGAAATTTTCTCTGTACCGTCAAACAACGTTCCAGTTTGGGTTTCTGCCTTGATAACTGGAGAGTTTGCAAACCTTAAGCGTACAAATGCTCTATAACAACTAGGAGGCACAATAGCCCCAAGGGCTATTTAAGAAAGGAGAGAGAGAGGGAAACCAGGGAATGATAGACCAGTTAGCCTAACATCTGTTGTCCGGAAATTACTAGTCTATAATTAAGGGTAGAGCGACTGAACACTTTGAAAATTTTCAGCTGATCAGAGAGAGCCAGCATGGAATTGTAAAGAGTAGATCATGCCTAACGAATCTGATTGAATTTTTTGAAGAGGTTACTAAAGTAGAATGTCTCTGGATGTTATTTATATGGACATCCAGAAGGCATTTGATAAAGTCCCTCATAAGAGACTGTTAGCTAAGGTTGAAGCTCATGGCACTGAAGGCAAATTATTGACCTGGTTAGGAAATGGGCTGAGCGGCAGGAGACAGAGAGTAGGGATAATGGGCAGGTACTCTAATTGGCAGGATGTGACTAGTGGTGTCCTGCAAGAATCTGTGTTGGGACCTCAACTATTCACCATGTGTGTTAAGAACTTAGATGATGGGTAGAAAGCCACATATTCAAGTTTGCTGATGACACAAAGATAGGCAGCTTTGTAAGCAGTGTAGATGGAAGCATAAAATTACAAAGAGATATTAATAGATTAAGCAAATGGGCAAAACTGTGGCAAATGGATTTCAATGTAGGCAAAGGTGAGGTCATCCACTTTGGACCTAAAAAGGATAGAACAGGGTACTTTCTAAATGGTGAAAAGCTAGAAACAGTGGGGGTCCAAAGAGACTTGACAGGGGTGGGGTGTCCATGTACATCGATCATTAAAATGTCATGGACAGGTACAGAAAATAATCAAAAAGGCTAATGGGATGCTGGCCTTTATATCTAGTGGACTAGAATACAAGGGGGTAGAAGTTATGCTGCAGCTATATAAAGCCCTGGTTAGACCACACCTGGAGTACTGTGGGCAGTTCTGGAGCCACACCTGAGGAAGGATATATTGGCCTTGGAGGGAGTGCAGCGGAGGTTTACCAGAATGATACCCGGACTCCAGGGGTTAAATTACGAGGAGGGATTACACAAACTAGGGCTGTATTCCCTGGAATTTAGAAGGTTAAGGGGTGATCTAGGACTAGGGGGCATAGTCTAAAAATTAGAGCCAGGCCTTTCAGGAGTGAAGTTAGGAAACACTTCTACACACAAAGGGTGTTGAAGTTTGGAACTCTCTTCCGCAAATGGCAATTGATGCTGGGCCAATTATTCATTTTAAATCGAAGATTGATAGATTTTTGTTAACCAAAGGTATTAAGGGATAAGGGGCAAAGGTGGGTATGTGAAGTTAGGTCGCAGATCAGCCATGATCTCATTGAATGGTGGAACTGGCTCGAGGGGCTGAATGGCCTCCTCCTGTTCCTAACTTCCCTCCCACTTACAATTATTAAACCATAACATAAATGGCAAAGCTCAAACAGCATCCAATCGCAGTTTGGACTCACTTCTAGTTATGAATCAAATGGAAAAATAGCACCCAGGTTGCCGTGGAAGAGGCAAATCATTCTATCATTCTAATAACAAACGGGATGATGATGTGATGGGAGGTTCGTTCCCTCACTCGAGTGTGTTCCCAATGTCTGCAATACTGCTGTGGGGCGTCAGGTTTACAAGGAAAGGCCAGGTAGAAAAGGGGAAGAGCGAGGAAAAATATTCATCACTGACCACTCGTGCAAACGTCCAAGCCCCTGGTTTGGGAGAAGCATCGGAGAAGGCCTGGGCATAAGCCCGTCACCTGGCTTCTTGGCTGCAGGTGTTCGGTTGGCGGGGTGGCGGAGTGGGGAAGAAGAGTAGCAAACACACATACACACGGGAAATGTCTGAGCAGATATACAACACTGACAAACAACAAATCCAAACACGACCTGTATACTATTACTTATTGAAATGATCCGTATCCCAGGCCATCAGGCTTTTCCTTCCTGTTCATTCCCTTGCTGTACTCACTCAAAAAATTGTTGACTGGCAGATCGGAGGTGGGTGGAGTTCCCAGGAAATCCATTCGAGCAATTTTCCACAATGTTCCAGGTGTTGTTGCAGCTTTGCCAGGGTAGCGATGACCGAAATGAGTTGAAGAGGTAGTACAAAGCCCAGGTGATAATAACATTGTAATAAGTACAGAGCAAGAATGAAATCACAACCGTCGCTACGCCGACACCTGCATAGCACCAAAGAGAGGGTCATTAACAAAGAAATGCACATGGCGGTCTGCACAATTAACATTTGTGCCTCTTAGCGACACAAAGTGAGCTTGAAGTTCCAATACGAAACCTTGTTGATGGATAAAAATCAACAGTCAAAACTAAATAACCATTTGAGGACTGTAGTAGCAGTTCTGCACCAAAATGTTGTAAGGGGAAAGCAATAGTAGGTGACATGTTCTCCAAATAAAAATCATCAATTTCTCTCTTGCAGTTTCCGCCCCCCCCCCCCCCAAAAAAAAGGGTGGGAAAATAGGGACAAAAGGATTTAGAAAACATTTTTGAAATCTCCAATGGGTGTTTCTAAGCCACACTCAATTCACTCATCCCCAGAATAAGTGGGTAGGGAGGTTACCTGTAGACACCTAGAGGGATAAGAGAATGGCCAATTATCCCACCCCTGAATAGAAATTTCAGAGTCCAGCTCCCACCATCATGGGGTAATGCATCTGAATAGGTCCCGATCCAGTGGGTTTAGACCAAGCCAGATCTTCAAAGCTTGGCTCATTTAGGGCATGAAACATTCATTGGACTACTGCACAACTTCAGTCGAATCAAAATGTCATTTTTTTTTGTACACTACAAAATACTTTGTTTTTTAAAAATTCGTTTATGGGATGTGGGCGTCGCCAGCAAGGCCAGCATTTATTACCCATCCCTAATTGTCCTCGAGAAGGTGGTGGTGAGCCGCCACCTTGAACCACTGCGGTCCGTGTGGTGAAGGTACTCCCACAGTGCCGTTAGGGAGGGAGTTCCAGGATTTTGACCCAGCGACGATGAAGGAATGGCCGATATACTTCTAAGTCAGGATGGTGTGTGACTTGGCGGGGAACTTGGAGTTGTTGGTGTTCCCATGCGCCTGCTGCCCTTGTCCTTCTCGGTGGAAGAGGTCGTGGGTTTGGGAGGAGCTGCCGAAGAAGCCTTGGCGAGTTGCTGCAGTGCATCTTGTAGATGGGACACACTGCAGCCACGGTACGCCGGTGGTGGAGGGAGTGAATGTTTAAGGTGGTGGATGGGGTGCCAATCAAGTAGAAGTGAAGGAAGGGCCAAGACAGCGAACTGAAACATCCTGGAATAGTTACCATCAATCAGCGAAGTCCCAAAATAATGCAGAACTCCAATTCATTGTGCATAATCCTTTGCGCATCAACAAGCTCAATTTACACACCGGTGTGACCAGGATTAGGCTCTTTGCTCATATGGTTCAACAGGGTGTGGAAAGTCTGCCAGGACATTGAGTCGCTGCCTCAATTTTTTTTTTAAACTAATTCTCAAGATGTGGGCGTCACTGGCAAGGCCAACATTTATTTCCCATCCCTAGTTGTCCTCAAGAAGATGGAGAAGGGCTTTCTTCTTGAACCATTACAGTCTGTGTGGTGATGGTGCTCCCAGAATGTTAGGGAGAGTTCCAGGAATTCGACCCAGCAACGATGAAGGAATGGCGATACATGTCCAAGTCAGGATGGTATGGAACTTGGAGGTGGTGGTATTCCCATGCATCTGCTGCCCATGTCCTTCTAGGTGGTGAAACATGCATGTTTGGGAGATGCTGCTAAAGAAGCCATGGAAAATTGCTGCAGTGCATCCTGTAAATAGTACACAATGCAGCCAAGGTACGCCGGTGGTGGAGGGGGGTGAACATTTAGACTAGAGGATGACGTGCCAAGCAAGCAGACGGCTTTGTCCTGGATGGTGTTGAGCTTCTTGAGTGCTGTTGTAGCTGCACTCATCCAGGCAAGTGGAGAGTATTCCATCACACTCCTGACCTGTGCCTTCTGGGTGGTGGAGAGGCTTTTGGGAGTCATGAGGCGAGTCACTCGTCACAGAATACACAACCTCTGACCTGCTCCAGTAGCCACGGCATTTATGTGGCTGGTCCAGTTGAGTTTCTGGTCAATGGTGACCCCCCCACGATATTGATGGTGAGAGACTCGGTGATGGTAATGCCATTGAGTGTCAAGAGGAAGTGGTTAGGCTCTCTCTTGTTGGAGTTGGTCATTGCTTGGCACTTGTGTGGCGCGAATATTACTTGCTACCTATCAGCCCAAACCTGGATGTTGTCCAGGTCTTGCTGCATGAACTGCTCCATTATCTGACAAATTGTGAATGGAGTGGAACACTGTGCAATCATCAGCAAACAGTCCCAATCCCAACCTTGTGCTGGAGGGATTGTCATTGACTAAGCAGCTGGACCTAATATGCTCCCTTGGGGCTGAGATGATTGGCCTGCAACAACCACAACCATCTTCCTGTGTGCCAGGCATGACTACAGTCATTGAAGAGTTTTCCTCCTGATCCTTATTGACTTCACTTTTATTCGGGTTCCTTGGTGCCACACTCCGTCTAATGCTGCCTTGGTGTCAGGGGCATTACTCTCACCTCACCTCTGAAATTCAGCTTGTGTGTCCATGTTTGGACCAAGGCTGCAATGAGGTCGAGAGTCAAATTTTCTTGTTGGAACCCAAACTGAGCATCAGTGAGCAGGTTATTAGTGAGTAAGTGACGTTTAATAGCACTATTGATGACTCCTTCCTTCACTCTGCAGATGATCAGGAGACGGCTGATGGGGCGGTAATTGGCTAGGCTGAATTTGTCCTGTTTTTCCTGGACAGGACATGCCTGGGCAATTTTGCATATTGTCGGGTAGCTGTCAGTGTTGTAACTGTAGTGGAACAGCTTAGCTAAGGGCGCGGCTATTTCAGGAACACAGGTCTTCAGCACTACAGCCAGGATGTTATGTCCTGTGCATTCAGCTGTTTTTCGCTGAAGACTGGCATCTGTGATGGTGGGGACCTCAGGAAGAGGCAGAGAAGGATCATCCACTCGGTACTTTTGGCTGAAGGTGGTTGCAAATGCTTCAGCCTTGTCTTTGCCCTCACATGCTGGGCTCTGCCATCATTGAGGACGAGGATATTCACAGAGCATCCTCCTCCCGTTAGTTGCTTAATTGTCCACCACAATTCAAGACTGGATGTGGCAGGGTTGCAGAGCCTATCCGTTGGTTGCGGGATTGCTTAGCTCTGTCTATAGCATGCTGCTTTCGCTATTTAGCACAGCTGTAGTCCTGTGTTGTAACTTCATCGGGTTGGCACTTCATTTTCAGGTACACCTGGTGCTGCTCTCGTATGCTTTTCTGCATTCCTCCTTGAACTAGGGTTGGAATTTGGCTTGATGGTGATGGAAGAGTGAGATATATGCCGGGCCATGAGGTTACAGATTGTGGTGGTATACAATGGAGTTGCTAGATCAATTCTTAATATGGCCCACTTAGCACGGTGGTAGTGCCACATGACACGATGGAGGGTGTCCTCAGTGTGAAGACAGACTTGGTCTCTATGAGGACTGTGTGGTGGTCACGCCTACCAATGCTGTCATGGACAGACGCATCTGCAACAGGCAGATTGCTGAGGAAGATTTCAAGTAGGTTGTTCCTTTGTGTTGGTGCAAATAGACACAGCCATAAATGCTGGACTTGCCAGTGACGCCCACATCCCGTGAATGAATAGGAAGGCTGTGTGTGAGGTTACTGAATAAAAGGCCCCCCAAACCCCTTAGCCCTGGATCACCTTCTCCTCCCCTTCACCCCCCAGAGTTCCTGACCTTCTCTCTTTCTTCCCCCCCCCTCACTTATCGAGTTTCTGATCTTCTCCCTTTTTTCCCCCTCCGCCAAGTTCCTGATCTTATCATGTGACATGGTGCTTCCTAGGTAGGTGAACCTATCTACTGCAGACAGCACGTGCCCATTGATGGCAATACTGGGTGGCACCTAGATTTTCCAGGGGCAGGCTGGTAATGAACTTCCATCTGCTTCAACCTGATACGAGGCCAAATTTCTTACAAGTTTCCGAGAAATGGTCCACGCTGACTTGGAGGTCCTCTGTGTGGGCAACAAGGGTACAACGATCAGCAAACAGGAGCTCCCAAACAAGTTCTTCAGGGGTTGTAGTTTTGGACTGCAGGTGGCGGGGAAATTGTACAATTTGCACATCCATCCTGAAACATGAGTACTGATTCATCAGCTGAAGGAGGGTGATAATTAGCAGGTAGTTTCCTTGTCCATTGACCTGAAGCCAAGAGACCTCATGGGGTCCAGAGTCAATGTTAAGGAATCCTAGGGCCTCTCCCTACCCGACTGTGTCAGGCTGTTGCTCGACTGGTTTGTGGGATAGCTCTCCCAACTTTGACAGCAGTCCCTAGAAACTAATGAGGAGGGCTTTGCAGGGCTTGGTGTCTTAGTTATGTCCTGATTCAATGCCTAGGTCGCAGCAGAGCGGGCCATCTGGTTTGATTCTGGCTACTTTTTCTAGTGGTTTGATAGAACCGAGTGGCTTGCTCTGGTCACTTTCAGGGTGCAATTAAGAGTCAAGCACATTGGTGTGGGACTGGATACGGTTTCCTTCCTAAAAGGACGTTCATGAACCGTTGGGTTTTAAACGACAATCCGCTACCAGTTCTATAAAAAACTGTATTCAAATTCTCAAACTGCCATGTTCAATGGATTACTAGTCCAGCAACATGACCACTACCCTACCGAATCCAATATTCAGTTTAGTTAGCAAGGACCCTGCTGCCTATTTAACTCATTCCTACTTCTCATTAGCATTTCTCTGTGCTGAGCAATGTTCCCTCTAATTCAAAATACCCTGCATGCACGGTTTTTGCATTGAAAAGCCAGCTGCACAGGATCCCTGGACCGCTGCGCAGCCACACAGCTCTTAAAAGGGAACATTGTTACTGAGGTATTAAAGCCAGATCTTAATTCCAGGTTTCACTGTAGATGAATGTTAGGGTGGTGTTTCCAGAGAAGAGTTCAAGGCATAAAAAGAACACATGTTCTTATGAGTTTCCAATAGATCCAAATCAGAAACACCCCAGCGACCAAGATGACAACATCAACTGACGTTGCTCTGAACTGGAGAAGTTCACTGAATATTGTTCTTATTTCCACCTGGTCTCTCACCCTCAGGTGGCCCATCTTTGGACCTCCCTGCAGGAAGAAGGGTGAAGAGACCAAAGACTCCATCCCTTTCATTCAGTTTCTCCTGATGTATCTGCTCCATTTTTTACAACAGAGCTTCTGGCTCTGCAGTGTCGTTGAGTAGATTCAAGGTTGATAGGTTTTTGGACTCTAGGGTGAAATCAAGAGATATGGAGATTGGGTGGGAAAGTGGAGTTGAGGTCGACTATCAGCCATGATCGTACTGAATGGTTCGAAGGGCCGGATGGCCTACTCCCTAATTCTTATGTCCTTTTTGCCTCTGCTGGAGTTTTCAGTCATCTGTGATCAAGGATCAGATCTCCCTCCCCCTTCCTCCAACAGGCATCTGCCTCATGTCATTCCCACTAACTGCAGTGTTATTCCCAGCACATCATTGCCTCTCCTCCTTACTTTGCCACGTGACTGCAGCTTCTATGACACCCTTCTTCATACTTCCTTGGACCCCTCCCCATCAGCTGCTCTTTCTGAAGTCCTTGCCCCTGCAACCACCCACAGTAGAGTCAACACTTGTACATGTGCTTCTTTCCACACTTGGTCGCCAAAAAACACTTTCCATGGAAGGCAGTGACTTACACGCACCTGCTCCAATCTAGTATGCTATATTCAGTGCGGACTGTGTGGTCTTCTCTATATTGGGGCAGCCAAATGAAGTTTGGATGACCGCTTTGCCCAACTGCCCTCAAGGATGATTTTGACGCACCGATAGCCTGTCGCTGTCACTCTCCCTCATGTTCGCCCTCCAAACTTCAGCCCATTCTCCTACACTGCTCCAATCAAAGTTCAAAGCTAAACTTCAAGAGCATTCTCTCTCTCTCCTGGTGACCTTTAGTCTGAACTCTAACTAAAAATTTCAAACCTTAACTGGTTCCATTCATAGTCTACTCCTCTCCCTTCCATTTTGGAGCCATGACCGAGATGACTTTCGTATAGTCTATACTAGGTATTTTCACTGCTTTTCTGGATTAAATCAACTAGCTCTTTGTGAATGTAGTTGACAAATCTGTACTCGTGGCTTCTGCCTGTTGATCGCCCCCCCCCAGACTCGCTCAACTTATCCGGGGGAAAAAAAAAAGTGAATCCGACAAATTTAATGCTTTTTGCGTGGGTCGAAGTAGACGAAAACCGGCACATTTTGAAATGGATGGAGCCACTCAGTACTCAAAGGGTCAAGCATCAGATGGAACAAAACTTTAAGAAAAAAAAATAATTTCTGCTTCTCCTCTCATTCTCTGTCCGGGATTTTAATTTTTAGAAATGTTTTAAGACAGCTAGCCAGACACTTCATCTTTCCAATCAAGAATCACAAAAAAACAGGGCACGGAGCAATTACCAGTTCTCTGCTTTATGCGAGTGTCTGTTTAAATATTCACCCCCCTTCCCATTTACCAAATGGTAGCATAAAGACTCACTTGTAACCTAGGCTCCCACAGTGGGTTTTTTTTACATTTAAAAGAAATTCTAGATGAGAAACAGAAATATTTTCCAATACAATTAAGCACTTAAATTAGAACTCAATCCCCGAGGCCTGATAAAGACCTTGTCTTGTATGCAAACGGAGCTGTTTCAGTCAGTATCAGGGAATGGACTTATTACAACTGTCCATTTTAAGAGGGGGAAAAAAAAAAACTAGTATTTGCACCAATGAGTCATCCAATAACTGCAACTGTGACATTGCTGTATGCGTCCAGAGAATACTCTGTGCTACATTGGACAGTGATGTGGAGTGGGTGAAAAGGAGACCGATGCAAAGTAGCCTACCCTGGGGTGTGGGATATGTGCAATCAAGTCAATGCAGACAGTGAGGTGACTATTACAGACACACAGCAGTGTTATAATGCAGTGTTTTGAAAAAAAAGTATTTTTCAGTAAGAATGCCATTTGCTGATGATGTTACAATCCAGGTCCAGGTGAATCTTGTAGCCACCTCCCTTCCTACAATGTGTTGCGAGCCCGCCCTGATAAAATTTGGCAGCCGTAATGGTGGCATTAAAAGGAGAAAAAAAAAGAAAAAAAGATTAATTATAAAGCTGTAATGGAAGTCACAAAATCTAGCAGTAAAACTCAAACAGGAATGCACACTTCAAAATATGTTTTATAAAAAAGGGGACTGCAGAAATTTTAAAGAGTAAAATCATCAAATGAAAACACACTCAAGGTTCAGAACAGCACTTATAAATCAATCACCTAAACCATGGTTCAGAACATCATCTGATCACCGAACACATCACAGTTTGCATCATGATCCTTAGCATCTTTCACGGAGAGTGAATAATTAAGTCAAAATACATTAAAACATAGACAAGTCTGGTTAATTTAAAAAAAAAAAAATCCAATTAATTCATGGACAAGGCCAATTCATTCTGTCGACAGAGTGTCTTTGGTGCAGCATTTCCTCTCTGCATTCAATAGGAATTATTGCACGATCAGCAGTGATACAATTTTCCATGAGATTCTCTGCTTTCAACCACAATGCAGCGACTTCAATTGGAGATTCAAAAAAAAATAGCCGAAGGGTAAATTGGTCTTTAGAAATACACTCCTGACAAATTGCGTTAAGGCAGACAAAAAAAAAGTTGAGAGAAACACAATGGGCCGTATATTCCGATCCCTACGAGTGTGTACGTGCTGTGTACACACCGGTAGGGACATCGGAAATGCCGGTTTCAGGCATGCCAAGCGCATGCGCTGAAAACCGGCATTTCCGCTCTGTCAAGAATGCTCGACAGATCGGACGCCTGCCCTAGAGAAGGGCTTCTGCGGGCAGATAGTTCCGCTTTCTGGAGAACCTCCGCCTGCAGAAAACCCTTAGAAATCTTGCACCTGGTAAAAGTAGGCATAAGGCCTGTTTTTACCTGCATAAGAGTTGAAAAAAGTTTTTTTTTTTTTTTTAATTCACTCATTTATCATTTAAAAGTACTTTTTAAAAAAAAGTTTATTTTTAGGCCCGTAAAAAACTAATTATTTTTTTCAAAAAATTAAATTTTTGTTTAAAATACTTAATTTATTGTAATTTCAACTCATTTTAAAAATGTGATTTTAAAAAATTTATTTCATGTTTTACAGTGTTTTTGGGGTGATCTCCATTCATAGAAACATAGAAGATAGGAGCAGGAGTAGGCCATTCGGCCCCTCGAGCCTGCTCCGCCATTCGATGAGATCATGGCTGATCATCCAAACTCAGTACCCTGTCCCTGCTTTCTCCCCATATCCCTTGATACCTTTAGCTTTAAGAAATATATCTAACTCATTCTTGAATATATTTAATGACTTGGCCTCAACTAACTTCTGTGGTAGAGAATATATTTGACAGGTCTATCGGTTAAGTGTATGAAGGGAGATTCCTTTCTTTGATTGGCTCCCCATGGCCCACGTGATCCCAGGGACGCTTGCAAACAGCATGCGCCTCTAGGATACGTGGGCCCTGTGCATTTCAAGTTGGAGAGGCCCAGGAGCGGAAGTGTCTGGACCTCGGGAGCCCTCAGGTAAGTCTGTAGATTTTTTCCAGATCGGAGGCCTCCGCACGCAGGAAGCCTCCGATCGGAAAATACGGGCCAATTATTTCTCAACAGTAAGTGTACCCATCTGCACACCAGCCAGATAAATGGCACCCCCCACCACCGAACTGCACAGTGCCACGAGAAATAGCTCGAGTTGATCTGCCAATTCACAGTTAAAAATGCACACACAAGAATCATAGAATGGTTACAGCACAGGAGGCCGCCATTCGGCCCGTCGAGCCTGTGCCGGCTCTCTGCAAGAGCCCTTCAGCTAGTCCCACTGCCCTGCCCTTTCCCCATAGCCCTGCAAATTTTTCTTTTAGGTCTTATTCAACTCCCTTTTGAAAGCAGTGATTGAGTCTGCCTCCACCACCCTTTCAGGTAGTGCATTCCAGATCCTAACCACTCGCTGCGTAAAAAAGTTTTTCCTCATGTCGCCTTTGGTTCTTCTGCCAATCGCCTTAAATCTGTGTCCTCTAGTTCTCGACCCTTCTGCCAATAGGAAGTTTCTCTTTATCTACTCTGTCCAGACCCCTCATGATTTTGAGCACCTCTATCAAATCTTCTCTCAAACTTCTCTGCTCTAAGGAGAACAACCCCAGCTTCTCCAGTCTATCCACGTAACTGAAGTCCCTCATCCCTGGAATCATTCTCGTAAATCTTTTCTGCACCCTCTCTAAGGTCTTCACATCCTGCCTAAAGTGCGGTGCCCAGAATTGGACACAATACTCCGGTTGAGGCCGAACCAGTGTTTTATACAGGTTCATCATAATTTCCTTGCTTTTGTACTCTATACCTCTATTTACGGGATCTTGGGTTCATGTCACGCTACATGACATAGAGTCATCCAGACTCGAGTCGTCGTTGGCTTGTTCACAGATGTGATTTCCAGTAAAAAAAAAGTAAAAAGTTTAAAGTTTATGGTTTTCCATACAGACTGCAGCATTTGACACATTAGACCCCGTGACCCCACCTCATTGTCTTAGTTGTATCTTGCTATGTCTTTGATATAATGCCTTCCTGACTGTTTCTCTGTCGAGGTGTGATAAAAGGCAGTCAGGAAGATTAACTGTAGTCATCTGACATTGTACGCTGCACAGGCATTGTTCTCTGTCTATATATGCTTTGCCGATTCATATTCCTTCACTTCACCTGACGAAGGGGCAGCAGCTCCGAAAGCTTGTGATTTCAAATAAAACTGTTGGACTATAACCTGGTGTTGTGCCACTTCTCACTTCTATTTATGAAGCCCAGGATCCCGTAAGCTTTTTTAAGTGCTTTCGCAACCTACCCTGCCACCTTCAACGATTTGTGCACATGTACCCCTAGGTCTCTCTGTTCATGCACCCCCTTTAGAATTGTACCCTTTAGTTTATATTTCCTCTCCTCATTCTTTCTACCAAAATGTATCACACTACACTTTTCTGCGTTAAATTTCATCTGCCACGTGTCCGCCCATTCCACCAGCTTGTCTATGTGCTCTTGAAGTCTATCACTATCCTCCTCACTGTTCACTATACTTCCAAGTTTTGTGTCATCTGCAAATTTTGAAATAGTGCCCTGTACTCCCAAGTCTAAGTCATTATTATACATCAAGAAAAGCAGTGGTCCTAGATCGACCCCTGGGGAACAGCACTGTGTACCTTCCTTCAGTCCGAAAAACCACCGTTCACCACTACTCTGTTTCCTGTCACTTACCCAATTCCGTATCCATGCTGCCACTGTCCCTTTTATTCCATGGGCTTCAACTTTTCTGGCAAGCCTATTATGTGGCAGTTTGTCAAACGCCTTTTGGAAATCCATGTACACCACGTCAACCGCATTGTCCTCATCAACCCTCTGTTACCTCATCAAAAAACTCGATCAAGTTGGTTAAACACGATTTGCCTTTAACAAATCCGTGCTGGCTTTCCTTAATTAATCCACACTTGTTCAAGTGACTGTTAACTTTGTCCCTGATTATTGTTTCTAAAAGCTCCCCCACTACCGAGGTTAAACTGATTGAATTCACATCTAACGACTGGATTTGAATGCAATTACAATAACTGGAAGCCAAACAGCAAAGCTTCTACTTGGCTTTCCAATTGAGACATTTGGTTTGTAAAACATACTGAGCACACGCTTTGGTCAGAAAATTCAAATACTTGACACTGACCACCTTAAACCCTAGCTTGCTTTACCTTGAAAGTTCTCGTACTAGGACTGGGATAGTCGCCATTGAAGCTTGCAAGGTTTTTAAGCAGGTAGTGGTAGCGGGTTGGCTGGCTTACCAACACTTCCAGAGAGTGGGTTTGAACTTAATTCCTCACAGCAAATTCTTCCTCTTGGTCGAGTCATTATAGGGAGAATTCAAACCAAATTATGACATTTAGATTCTATAGGCAGACAAGTCTGGTCAAGAACACCACCTTCTAACTGGTTAGAGAGCATCATTGGCAGAAACCTGCCTCTTTTCTTGGGTGGGGGAAATTAGAATGGAGAATATTCTCTATCTGCTTTAAAGTTTAAACGTTAATCATATAATACACACACTAATACACAAACAAACTTTTACACAAACTACCACAATCAAGAAACATATTGCTCATCCAAACTCCGCTCCCTGTATCCTATCTCGCACCGTAGTCCCACTCGCCCATCACTCTGTCCTCGCTGACCTACATTGGTTCCAGGTTCCCCAATGGCTCAAATTTAAAATTCTCAATCGTGTTTAAATCCTTCCCGAGAGTTACCTCATCCCAGCTCGACAACCTCATGCAGCGTTACATTGCCCCGCCCCACCCCGAAATCTCCATTCTTGACTCTGGCGCCACACTCTGGAATTCCCTTCCTCAATTTTTTGGTCACCTCTTCGAAAATCTCTTCCTTTGGCTCAGAGTCCATTTCTTTGAAGCGCCTTGGGATGTTTTTCTATGTTAACTGCACCAAATAAATGATGCAAGTTGTTGATCTTGGTGCCTTAGGTCTCCCCTAACCAACCTACTCAATTTTCTTTATTGTTGTGACTTGAGGCCTGTTCCTAGAAGTGAGGAGTGCAATAGAAATGCAGATTGTTGTTGAGGAGAAAAATGTTATTCCAAATTTTTAAAAAATGGGTTATTTCTACTCTGTTCCCCTTCTATGCAACTGGGCGCTAATGATTTGGAACCAAAGTTTAAAAGCAGTTTTAGATTGTTGGAAGTATTCTTGGTGACAGATGCATGGCCTTCCATGAAGTGCACTCTTCATATGACCCAACTTCTGGGGGCCACCCCTCCCCACGAGCAGAGACCCAGATGTTTCTGGATCTCATGAGCTGGCATTTTGTGTCCAGTTAAAACTAAAAAAGCAGATTCCCTGGGGACCACATTGGGGAGACCAAACGCAGATTGGGTGACCGCTTTGCGGAACACCTCCATTCAGTCCGTAAGGGTGACCCCGAGCTTCCGGTCGCCTGTCACTTTAATTGTCCACTCCACTCCCACTCTGATCCCTCAGTCCTCGGCCTCTTACACTGTTCCAACAAAGCTCAACATAAGCTCGAGGAACAGCACCTCATCTTTCGATTAGGCACTTTATAGCCTTCTGGACTCAACAATTGAGTTCAACAATTTCAGATCATAACCTCGGCCCCTATATTTTTTTTCCCCCTCACATAGCTGTTGATTCTGCCATCGCCATTTACAAGTCATCTAGTCATCTTTTGTTTCTTAACTTGTCTCATTACCTTCTCTTGTTGCCTTGCACCATCATCCCTTTTGTCTTTTAATTTCTCCTGCCTTCCAGCCTATCACAGTCCCTCCCTTTGTTCTTTCCTCCCCTCCTCCCAGCCCCTGCATTGGCTTAAAAATTTCTCTTCTCTAACCTTTTCCAGTTCTGATGAAGGGTCCTCGACCCAAAACATTGACTCTGTTTCTCTCTCCTCAATGCTGCCCGACCTGCTGAGTGTTTCCAGCATTTTCTGTTATTAAAGCAGATTCCCTTCCCCCTAGTTATGGGAATTGTGGATGTCTGGCCTAGAGTTGAAGCTCTTACAGAAGAGCAGTGTACGGGGCTCACGTGAATGAGCGCCACTCCCCAGGATCACTTTATATAACAAGGTGGGAATGGAGAAAAGAGAGAAAGGATAGAAAGATAGTCAGAAATAGACATTAACCACTTTAAGCCCCAATTCCCCCACCTGATCCCTCCTCTCAATGTGTGATTTTTTTACGCAGAGAGTGGTGATGACCTGGAACTTGCCGCCGACAGAAGTGGTGGAAGCGGAGACACTCAAATGTTTTCAAGGGGAGACTGGATAGGCACTTGAGGGAAATAAACTTGCAGGGCTACAGGAATAGAGCGGGGGAATGGGACTGACTGGATTGCTCTACAGAGAGCCGGTACGGACTTGATATGCCGAATGGCCTCCTTGTATGACTATTCTTTAAAGATTCAATTAAAAATGAACACAGGATACCACACAGTTCACATTAGATAATCTAACTTCCTACTGTAATTGTGTGAATACTTAAATTTCAGAAGTTTTTAAAAAATCAGACTCCACTT
Source organism: Squalus acanthias (assembly GCA_030390025.1). Classification (NCBI taxonomy): domain Eukaryota; kingdom Metazoa; phylum Chordata; class Chondrichthyes; order Squaliformes; family Squalidae; genus Squalus; species Squalus acanthias. The sequence goes on from CM059437.1 coordinate 85,273,137, forward strand.
TTATTATTCCTCTCCGCCCACTTAAAAAAAATCACGTAGCCTTCACACTAGGTTTCTGTCCTTCACAGCAATCAAAACTGAATGCCAGTGCACAGATCAGTGTCACAACATATCTCTGGGTCAGTGTCACAGTAATATCTGACACAGCTGGGTAGCATCCTACTCAGTGCTGGATCAGTGTCACAATAATGCCACGCGTGGTTGAATCATATGCCGTACAGCTCTGGGTTATGACACATCAGATATGGCCAAATCAGTGACAGACACATTTAAGTTGGCATTAAATCCTGTTAAGTCACTGATGATTCAGTATTCTGTATGGCACTGGGTTGGAGGATCAGCAACAAGCAGTGCTCATTAATCTTTGGGAAGACTTTTGTAATAAGATTATACCAAACAAAAATAGAATTCAATTTGAATCAAGTGAAAAATATACAGCAAGGCTAATTCTGCTTGAAAACAATAGAAATTTAGGAGAAATAACAACAGAAAGTGCTGGAACTACTCAGCAGGTCAGGCAGCTTTGAGGAGAGAGAAACATAGTCAACGTTTCGGGTCGATGACCCTTTGAAGGGTTCGACCCGAAACGTTAACTCGGTTTCTCTCTCTCTCTTCGATGCTGCCCGACCTGCTGAGTATTTCCTGTTGTTATTTCAGATTTCCAGCATCCGCAGTATTTTGCTATTGAAATTTCGGAGAAGTTTGAAACTGGACATGGAGGTCTAACTGGTGCGTGAGCCAGCGCTCGCCATTTAAGTTTGTGGTACGGGGACAGAACTAAGTGAGGAGCAATGTTAATATTAGAGTCATAGAGTCATACAGCACAGAAAGAGGCCCTTTGGCCCAGTGTGTCCGCACCGGCCATCAAGCCCGGTCTATTCTAATCCCATTTTCCAGCACTTGGTCCGTAGCCTTGTATGCTATGGCATTTCAAGTGCTCATCTAAATGCTTCTTGAATATTGAGGGTTCCTGCCTCTACCACCCTTTCAGGCAGTGAGTTCCAGATTCCAACCACCCTCTGGGTGAAAATGTTTTTCCTCAAAACCCCTCTAAACTTCCTGCCCCTTACCTTGAAACTATGCCCCCTGGCTATTGACCCCTCTACTAAGGGGAAAAGTTCCTTTCTATCTACCCTATCTATGCCCCTCATAATTTTGTACACCTCAATCAGGTCCCACCTCAGCCTTCTCTGCTCTAAGGAAAACAACCCCAGCCTGTCCAGTCTCTCTTCATAGCTGAAGCGCTCCAGCCCAGGTAACATCCTGGTGAATCTCCTCTGCACCCTCTCCAATGCAATCACATCCTTCCTATAGTGTGGCGACCAGAACTGCACACAGTATTCCAGCTGTGGCCTAACTAGCGTTTTGTACAGCTCCATCATAACCTCCCTACTCTTATATTCTATGCCTTGGCTAATGAAGGCAAGTATCCCATATGCCTTTTTAACCACCTTATCTACCTGTCCTGCTGCCTTCAGGGATCTATGTACATGCACACCAAGGTCCCTCTGATCCTCTGTCCTTCCTAGGGTCCTACCATTCATTGTGTATTCCCTTGCCTTGTTAGTCCTCCCAAAATGCATCACCTCACACTTTTCAGGGTTAAATTCCATTTGCCACTGTTCTGCCCATCTAACCATCCCGTCTATATCATCCTGTAGCCTGAGGCTTCCCTCCTCGCTATTTACCACTCCACCAATTTTCGTGTCATCTGCGAACTTACTGATCATACCTCCTACATTCATATCTAAATCATTAATGTACACTACAAACAGCAAAGGACCCAGCACCGATCCCTGCGATACACCACTGGACACAGGCTTCCAGTCACAAATACAACCTTCGACCATCACCCTCTGCCTCCTGCCACTAAGCCAATTTTGGATCCAATGTGCCAAATTGCCCTGGATCCCATGGGCTCTTACCTTCTTGACCAGTCTTCCATGTGGGACTTTGTCAAAAGCCTTACTGAAGTCCATGCAGACTACATCAACTACACTACCCTCATCCACACACCTCGTCACCCCCTCGAAAAATTCAATCAAATTGGTCAGACATGATCTCCCCCTGACAAAGCCATGTTGACTATCCCTGATTAATCCCTGCCTCTCCAAGTGGAGACTAATTCTGTCCCTCAGAATTTTTTCCAATAATTCCCCTACCACTGATGTTAGGCTCACTGGCCTGTGATTCCCTGGTTTATCCCTACTACCCTTCTTGAACAATGGTCCTACGTTAGCTGTTCTCCAGTCCTCTGGCACCTCCCCTGTGGCCAGAGAGGTTCTGAAAATTTGTATCAGAGCCCCTGCAATCTCCTCCCTTGCCTCACACAGCAGCCTGGGATACATCCCGTCAGGGCCTGCGGATTTATCCACTTTAAGCCCGCTAAAACCGCTAGTACCTCCTCCCTCTCAATACTAATTTGTTCAAGTATATCACAATCCCCCTGCCTGATTTCTATGCCTACATCGTCCTTCTCCATAGTGAACACAGATGCAAAATATTCATTTAAAACCCCACCTACATCTTCTGGCTCTACACACAGATTGCCACTTTGGTCCCTAATGGGCCCTACTCTTTCCCTGGTTATCCTCTTGCCCTTAATATACTTATAAAACACCTTGGGATTTTCCTTTATTTTGCCCGCCAGTGTTTTTTCATGCCCCCTCTTCGCTCCCCTAATTTCTTTAAGTACCCCCCTGCACTTTCTATACTCCTCTAGGGCTTCCACTGTTTAGTCCTTTGCATCTGCCAAAAGCCTCCCTTTTTTTCCCCCTAATCCATTCTTGTATATCCCTTGACATCCAGGGTTCCCTGGGTTTGTTGGTCCCACCCTTGACCTTTACAGGAACATGTTGGCGTTGTACTCTCTCTATTTCCTTTCTGAAAGACTCCCACTGCTCCGATGTGGATTTTCCTACAAGTAGCTGATCCCAGTCCACTTTGGCCAGATCCTGCCTTATCATATTAAAATCGGCCTTCCCCCAATTTAGAACCTTTATTTCCGGTCCATCTTTGTCCTTTTCCATGACTACCTTAAATCTCACCGAATTATGGTCACTGTCACCAAAATGCTCTCCTACTAACACTTCTACCACTTGCCCGGCTACATTCCCTAGAATTAGGTCCAGTACCGCCCCCTCTCTTGTAGGACTTTCTACATGCTGGCTCAAAAAGCTTTTTGTAAAGCAAGTTACAGACCCCAACAGATGTGATAGAACAATGTTAGAAGGAGGGGGAAGAAAATAAAAAAATTGAGGTTACACAAAGATGGATGGAAATTGAAGGGTAATTCTTAGTAAATGGAGAGATGGTAAAATGACCTAAAAAATGTGCAGTGATGCTTTTTATAAGTTACCAGGAGCTCCAGCAATGAGACACTTATTTAAACTGTGGCCACATTGGGGCTTGTTTGAACACATCTCTCTTAGCTATTAAATATAGAACTTGAAAATAATTCACGTTTTTATGCTTGCAGTAGATTAGAATGAAAAAGCCCTTCAGCTAATTAGATCTCATCTCTCCAGAATCCTTATCCTGTCATCTTCTCATCGGAGTATGACCATCCACCTCAACAGGCAGATGGAATTTCCGTTCAACATCTCAGCCAAGAGATGGCATCTTTCATCAATGCAAGTCTTCAGCCCTGTACATGAGTCTACAGTGCGTGCCGACGTTCTGGTGGATGCTCAAACCCAGAGATACCAGTCCACCAACTAAGACAAGCGGACGCTACACACCTTGTCCCAGCCACAATCATTTTTTTTGTGCAAAATGTTTACACAAGATGCATCAATAAAAGTCAGGCCGCACATAAAACTACAAATGTCAGTCAGTCATTGTGGCATTGCTCTTGGGTAGCCCAGGCCCTATGGGCTGGTCTGCGAGGTTTACAGCAGGTTAGCTGAAGTCTAAATGGGTCAGTGGTCCACCCGATGCTGTAATACAGCAACTTTAATGAAGCACTGTTATCATATCGCTGATTGGAGGTAAAATATTACACACCTTACCGATACTGAGATACAGTGAGCCCTCACACATTTGACGGAGACGCACACTATGAAATCATTCCTCATTGATACTTTTGATTTGCTGACATTTGGTCAACAACTACACACGCACACACATTGTCGGGAGAGGGAGGAGATTCATGCAAAAATTTAAAAAGTGGATACGCAGGCAATACTGGCTCTTGGGTGTAAAAAACACTACATGACTTTGGGCACTCTCAACCTAGTGGTTAGACAAGATAGGCCCATGGCAGAACTGTTCCCTCACAGAAAGGCTACAGAATATTCTGTTCAGGATCTAGATTCAAAAACTCCATTGTCCTAAAAAAAAAATAGCGGTTAAGTTTATTGAGATAACGCTACATACTGCATTGGAAAATAAATGCAAGTTTTCACTCTCCCTTATACAGGCAATTAACATGATTATCCCTGCCATAGGACCAGAAGACTATCACTTACAGACTGTAATATTCCAATACCCTGGGGTTAGAGGTTAAGGATTGGAGCATTTTCAGAGCTTGGAAATGTTGCCTGTGGTTATTCAGTTAATGACTAAAGATGATTAAATTGATGTCCATGCAAATGCTAAGTATTGTTGGTAATGAGCTGAAATGTGTTCTATTATTCAGTGTATTTATAATTATCTCAACTAGTTGTCTGTTATTTTCAAAAGGATGCAAGAGGGGTTTTGGGGCAAGGCCAATTCTTTCCAAATACAGTGAGGTTTAGTTTTTTGCTGTTGATTAAAAAAAAAAGACATGCACGGATGACATTCATCAACACAAATATACAGTGACAATTACAAGCCATTCCAGGATCCCACAGAATTAAGATGAATGGAAAATGCTCAAGAAAACAATGTTTTCCACCACTGAACATTCAGCAGTCATGCCACTAATGTCAGAAGCCAGAATATTTTTTTTGTTAGAGAAAATTGAAGCCTTTCTATAAACATAATTTTTTTTAAATCAATTTTGATCTAATTAGTTCAGTCCTAAAACAACCTCAATTTCAAGGATTGCCTTAGTATTCTCCGGTCATGTATCCAAGGACAGTCCTTATTTTCTCAACCAAGTCTAAACTGACCATGAAAGAATATTTATAACTGCGATTACACAAGAATTAGGAGCAGGAGTAGGCCATACAGCCACTCGAGCCTGCTCCGCCATTCAATAAGATCATGGCTGATCTTCGACCTCAACACTTTCCCGCCCGATCTCCATATTCCTTGATTCCCCTAGAGTCCAAAAATCTATCGATCTCAGCCTTGAATATACTCAACAATTCAGCATCCACAGCCCTCTGGGGTAGAGAATTCCAAAGATTCACAACCTTCCGAGTGAAGAAATTCCTCCTCATCTCAGTCTTAAATGGTCGATCCCTTATCCTGAAGCTATGTCCCCTAGTTCTAGACTCTCCAGCCAGGGGGAAACAACCTCTCAGAATCAACCCCATCAATCCCCCTCAGAATCTTATATGTTTCAATGAGATCACCTCTCATTCTTCTAAACTCCAGAGAGTATAGGCCCATTCTACACAATCTCTCCTCATGGGACAGCCCTCTCATCCCAGGAATCAATGAAAGACTGAACCCGTGATACAAAATGCTCTGTGCACAGGCAGAACAAGTGTCGCATGCATTCTTGGCAAGCACACTTCCCAGGCGAAAAGCAATAAAGCTGACACTTTGGTACTTGAGGGAACCCCCCCCCCCCCCACATCAGGGTTGTTCAAAATGCAGTTTCATGCAAAAAGAGTGCGCGCGTGTGTGTCTGTGCAAATAATGAATTTCCATTCCTAATTGCTTTGGCGTAATGTGGGGCAGATTATTGCAACGCCATTTAAAGAATTTAAAATGCTTATGCATTTAAATTCTGGACTGGCTTTGCTGGAGCAGCTGGTTTTTTTGTGGGGTTGTGGGGGGGTGGAAGGGTTGAAGCTACGTGGATGAAGGTAATTCTCACAGTCAGTCAAAGAAAAATAGGCAGTTATGAACTGAACTGCATCCTGGATGAGTGTGGAGTTACATAATAGACAAGAATTGAAGCTCCTGGGAGTGAAAGAAGAAGATGGTCATTGCACCCGGATTGAAAATTGATGGAAGCAGGTTTAGGATGCGGGTTCTCCAGAACTTGAGCTAGCGCAAAGAACAGAGATTTTTTTAAAAGAGGGTCTGCTGAAACCCTCATCCATGCCTTTGTTACCTCTAGACTTGACTATTCCAACACACTCCTGGCTGGGCTCCCACCTTCCACCCTACGTAAACTTAAGGTGATCCAAAACTCGGCTGCCTGTGTCCTAACTCGCACCAAGTCCCGTTCACCCATCACCCCTGTGCTCGCTGACCTACAGTGGTTCCCGGTTAAGCAACGCCTCAATTTCAAAATTCTCATCCTTGTTTTCAAATCCCTCCATGGCCTCGCCCCTCCCCTCCCCATCTCTAATCTCCTTTAGCCCCAGAACCCCCCCCCCCCGCACCCCAAGATATCTGCACTCCTAATTCTGCCCTCGAGGATCCCTGATTATAATCGCTCAACCATTGGTGGCTGTGCCTTCTGTTGCCTAGGCCCCAAGCTCTGGAATTCCCAGCCTAAACCTGTCCGCCTCACTACCTCTCTTTCCTCCTTTAAGACGCTCCTTAAAACCTACCTCTTTGACCAAGCTTTTGGTCACCTGCCCTAATTTATCCTTATGTGGATCGATGTCAAAAATGTGTGTCTAAAATACTCCTGTGCAGCGCCTTGGGATGTTTTACTACATTAAAGGCGTTATATAAATACAAGTTGTTGTTGTGCTCGATTGTGGTATCAGAGTCTGTTCTGACTCAATGTAGCTCGGTTTTGCTGAGCCCAAACTAAACTAGGGCAAGTTCACTAAAGTCTAGCCTCTGCTCACCAATAAGAGTCGCATGCAGGAGTCAAAAAGATCATGGGAAATGTGACAACAGTGTGACTTGAGATTGCGTGAAAAGAAGATGTGGATTCACTACCTGTCTCTCCCTTCGATTAGCACAGACGTGAATGATCAAGCGATTAACAGATTTGATCGGGTAGACTATCTCTGTCTCAAAAAAAGAAACTGAGGAGAAAGTCTTCAGGTTAGAATTGGAAAAATAAAGCAAACCCCTTGAGAACAGCAATAAAAAAAGGTAAAAATGACACCAGTTTCTGCCAGTGACTGAAGCCCAGATCCTACTGCATGCAACTGGTATAGAAAACCCAACATAGAACAACGGCAGGATTTCCATAGGCTTAGGCTTGAAACACTTGCTTTACAGGTAAAGCAAGATTTCCCTCACCCAATGTATTTCCCCAGTACGAAGACTAGCCAGATGCCAAATTTACAACAAGGAGGGAATGTCTTAAAGAAAGAAAAAATGAGTGTGAAAAAAGGCCAACGCACAAGGACGTGGATTTAGGCTCAATTCTTATACAACAATTTAGGGATCATATTGTCAATACAGGTCCTGATACAATGAGATGTTGTATGTTTTGATGCAATTTCAGTTCAGGAGTAGACCTGTGCTGTGCTGCTGCTGTTTACTGCCACTGGAATCAGACACGGATTCAGATATTAATGCGAATTGAACTTTTAGTCTCACATTCCAGTTTTTTGGGTTTAAATGGATAGGCCACATTTCAGTTTCACAAAAGGAAAAGAGCCAAGTATTGCTGAACACGGTCAGTACCACATACCGCGCTGTGGTTCAATGAGATACATAGTGCCACGATACTATATACACACACAGCACTCTCGTCTCAAGAGACGGAAGGTTGTGGGTTCAAGTCTCACTCCAGAGACCCGAGCACAAAATCTCCGCTGACACACCAGGGCAATACTGAGGGAAGTGTTGAATCGTCGAACGTGCCATCTTTCAGACGAGATGTTAAACGGAGGCCCGGTCTGGCCCTCTTGGGTTGATGTAAAAGATCCCATGGGAGTGCTCCCTGGCCAATATTTATCCTCAACCAACACTGCAAAAACAGATTATCCGATCATTATCTCATTGCTGTTTGTGGGCAAATTGGCTGCCGAGTTTCCTACATTAAAACAGTGACTACAATTCAAGAGTACTCCATTGGCTGTGATGCGCTTCGGAACGTTCCAAGGCAGTGAAAGGCGCTATATAAATGCAAGTTCTATAATCAACATTGTCTTGCGAGCACTGGATTTTAAACCAGAGTTACCAAGTGTCACTCATCATCAATGACAATCATTCCCTGTGGTTTAAGATGAGGCTTCTTTGATTCAATTTTTTGAAAAAAAAAGGAACCCAGCTCTGTAGGGTTGATTTTTTAAACAGGCTCCACTGGCGCACAAGCTCACTGGTAGAGGCCACAGGTCAGAAACACACAAATCAGGCCCCTGACCTTGCCCCCCCAGCTTGTATTATGCCCGAAAACAAGGAAGGAAGGCAGCGCTACGGGGAAGGCAAACCCACAGTTACATATTTAGAATCAATTCCACATTGAATTGCAGAAGTTCTGGTGAGGCTCTGTCCCCAACGCACACCTTCCCAAATGAAATGGATACACGGTAGCTCAATAGGCCTGGCCCCGTTTTGACCCAATTTTTAAAGCCAGGTTGCTGGCGTTACAGTGCAGTTTTTTTGAGTCAGCGTTTATCTACTTTTGCATTGTAGAGTGTATATATTTTTTTTAAATCCCTTTGTGTTTAAGTCTTTTCAGTGGGCCAAGCAAGTGTCCTTGAAGTAGTAGTGACAATCACTGCAGCAGCACAAGCTGCAGCCAGAGACGGGCGGATGGAATCCTTTCACGCTGCGCGGATTAAATGAGGACAACTTCATGAGGGAGCAAAATCTTAAGGTGCTAAAAGACCTCAGGCAGTATGTGCACATCGGTCAATACTCAAGGCCCCAACATTTAGAGACTGCCCAGCCTATCTGGGTAGATCAAAGGATTCTTATCTTCACTATCTGTGGTTTGCTGCAGAGGCCTTAAATAAGTCATGCAATTCACTGCAACCTGACAACTTCAAGGACTGGAATGGCGTTCCTGTGACTTTAAAGGTCACAAAGACATTAAGCTTCTCATGCTACAGGTTCTGTCTACAGGGAATGGATGCCGGATAAGCCAGTCTGGAGTTCATACCTGTATAAAGCAAGTGACTGATGCCAAGTTTGCTACAGACGCGACCATTATAACCTTTCCAGTGAAAAGGAAATACCAACTGGTATTAGCAGGCTTCCCCAGAGTCCAAGGCATTGTAGATGGTAGCCATGTGGCCATCACACATCAACTGTAATGCATACATGAACAGAAAGGGATTCCACTCCATGAGTGTTCAGGCGACATCGATCCATAAATATTCAAATGCGACACATTCGTGCCTACTATCTAGGGAGCATCCGTAATGCTTGTATTATGCAGCAAGCCACAGTGCCCAAACTATTTAAAGGTCCTGAAAGAATGAACAAGTAGCTGTTTGGAGAAAAAGGCTATCGTTGCATCCATGCTGATGGCCCCAATTAGAAATCCGAGTGTAAAGACAATGAGGCCCACCTGAGTTAGTGTTGAGCACACCTCAGGGATGTGAAGGCAACTATTCCAAGGTTTCCAAAAATCATCATCATCATCATCATCATGCTGCACAACTTTGCCATCCAAGAGAGGAGTGAGCATGCAGCAGAGGTGGCAATGGAGCAGCAGGCCCACAGGAAGGAGGAGGAGAAAGAGGAGGACGTCATGGAGTGAGCTGATGTAGACGCAGGGAGATTGCTGTAGAACGGGGATTGAGAACCAAGGTGAACAGCCACCTTTCAGCGCCGAGTATCTTTCCACGTCAAGAAAAACCTTGCATTTATAACACTTTTCACCTCCTCAAAATATCAAAGTGCTTCATAACCAGTCAATTACCTTTGAAGTGTAGTCACCGTTATGCAGGCAAACATAGCCGGCAATTTGGCACAATAAACCCAACCACCACTGACCACCCCAAAGAGAAATAAGGTGGTCAATGTTTACTCTACAGCACAGTTTTGCTACACAGACCAATCCCGTGTCAGATCAGCCATGATCTCATTGAATGCCAGAGCAGGCTCGAGGGGCTAAATGGCCAACTCCTGTTCCTATGTTCCGAAACAACGTCCAAGTAGGAGGTGCAACTGCGACGACCAGCTTCTGTCGTGCGTTATGATCCTTTTGGGATAGCGGCAACCTCGACTCTCTGGTTACAGTTAAGAGATGTTCCCGCAACAGCCCCAGACAACTGTGCCTGCCAGCTCTCTGGCACTTCATCTTTTCATGGGCCTGGCTCGGGTGGGAGGAGGTATGGCCACGTTGAGAGGGACCACCACACAGCTGGCCATTTCCCTGCCACGCAACTGGTGCTGAGCATCACCGCTTGATGACCAATGATCTGCAGGAGGGGATTCCGTACAGGCAACCCAACGTCATCCTGATTTTCTCCCAGGTACAGCAGACCTGGGAGACGGCATTCACTCTGCTGATCACCTCCACTCGCGCAGCTCACACCGGGGATTTAACAAGTGGCTGCCGTTCGGCACCCGCTTTCAAAGCAACATCTCCAATGCTTAATTACTGACGGAGGGAGTCGCTGGTGCCACCTCCAGGATGGTGCCAACTCGGTTGCTTCCCTTCAGCCGCCAGCAGAACCACTGCAAGCAACTCCCCTTTCAGAGCGATCGGCAGCCCTTTAAAAGCTGCTGGCTCGCTCAATTTTGCGATTGGCAGCCAACCAGCTTGCAGGCTAAATTCCCCGCACATGTTTTTCATGGGCAAGAAGGCTATTTAAATAAAATGGCCAGGGCTCGCTTTACAGAATGCAGAGTGGCCAGCCCTCCTCACTAACGGTGAGTGTGCTCACACCACAGGCGAGAACAGGTGGATTTTGCGGCACTCTGAACACTGGGGCTCATAGCTTTAGACGGGATTACAGTTTGTGTCACTCTTACCAATAGAAAAATGTTGGAACTGACACTTGCTAGGTCAAGATTTCCCAAAGGTTTTCTTCCCCAACACTGCTCCCCCCCCCCCGCCCCCCCAAAACAACATATAGCAACCCCACTGACAAAGACCTACACTGAACATTCAACTACATTGCTGCCCTCATACAGGATAGCCAAAATCCGAAGGTCATTTCTGTTTGGAGGTGGTGGGTCACAATTGCAATCAAAAAACAGTCAGAACAGCAGCAGCTGGGTGCAGAGTGAGGTTATGGTTGAACCAACATTCGGCGAGCCCCAGTGTACAAAACAACATCCAGTCACAGTGCAGAACTGTCAGATCCTGGCATCACTCAGCACAAGTCAAGATTTGCTATTGCAGCCCTTTATCCCATTGCGTAGAGGATGTCATAAAAGGGTTTCTCATTGCATTAAAATTTAGTGCATAAAATAGCTTCACCACACCATGGCGCAATTCAGTGCAAAGGTGGAGGACAGACCACAGGGCACAGACAGCACGAACTGAACAAGGATAGCATTGGCCCGCCCCCCCAGAAAATTCAGAACTTCACTTTAAATCACAAACTCATGGTAGTTTGCGCTGGCATTTACAGCACAGGATAAATGCTGCCTCGAGTCCAGTGCAGGGGTTTTGGGGCGGGGGAGGAAAGGGAAGAAAGAGGGGCTAAATGTAGGAGGAGAATATTTAGAAGATGGAGACAAGATACTTCAGTCGGACCAGTCTCTGTCAGATACCAGGGAGGGAAGAAAAAAAAGATAATGACAGTCCAAAACAAGGTTTTGAGATGCAAAGATACGGGTACAGTGCGGAAATGGGAGAATGCAGAGCAAACTCCTAATGGAGGTCAACTGATCAACGGAAGTTCACTTGACCTCCACTACAAGCCGTGCCGTTGATCAGACCGGTTGTATTTCTTTTTGGACGGTGGGGGGTTCAGTCACTGACAGACTCGCTCACATTAGAAAAGAAACAACATTGTACAGTCAAACTCCTCTCCAATGAGACTATTCAGGGACAAACAAACAGACAGTTTTAAAAATCTTTTTCCCATTTCAGCTGTGTTGAACCACATAAGTGTGAATCATCATTAACCTCACTGCTCAGTGAAGAACTTTTAGTGCTAAACCGCTTGAGGAGCGGACATTTCTCTCGAGTGCTATTTTTAGTGTTCTGGTTCATGTGCTTCGGCACAATTTCTACATGCACCATTTTAGGATCAAACATTAACCAAAAAGGGTTATCAATTCTGTTAAAAGATGATTAAAAAAAAAAGTTTTTGAGTGCATCAACCAGTCTACTAAAAAAACCTCTGGGGATTGTAACCCCTAACCATTCAATCTAATACAAGTTACCTATTAAAATTATCTCCTTAACACTTAATACAGACAAGCAGAAGTATTTTACAGGAACATGCACAATTTTTGTATTAAAAAACCAAAACCTATATTTAAACAGCTGAATTGAAAAAAAGATTAGATGGGAGTTCCAAAATTGTAGCTCTATCTTCAGGAAGGCAGACCGCAGGACAGGACACCCACCAACAGACCGCCTGATCCAGCGTTCGTTACCATGGGTGCAGCGCAAATGCAGCAGCAAGGCTGGAAACAAGATTGAAATTAAATCAGAGATCCCAGAATTTGTCTTTTCCCTCCTGGGGATAAGAAAAGGAGGGAAATGATCTGGCTCCTTTTCTGTGGAAAGGCATGATGGCAGTCTTTAAAGAGGAGCATTCTTTCATGAACAACTTCAGCCACAACAACATTCACTACTTCAAGCAGTTAGGAAGCCCAGCCCAAGTAAGGTTTCAGCAGCGTCACGGTTGCTGTGGCAATGACTCCATTTGTAAAAATAAAAAATAGGACGTCTGAGTATTCTACCGAGTGGAGCGGCTCAAAATAAAAGCTATTTAGAAATAATTTAATTGGAAGGCTACACGGGCGTAAATGGTAGTGTGCGCTCCTCCAAATCAGCCCCTAACATTTGCCAATGAAACTGGAGAGAGAAGAATACCAACTGTTTCCCAGCTTCAACAAAAAACTAGAAAAATACTCTCTCTCCAGTCCAGGAAGTAGCTTGTGTTTGTGGCCCGCGTGTGGTTAGCAAGTCGATTTTTAATTAAACTGAGAGCAATGGTAGCAGAGGCCTGAGCACCCTCGATCAAGTGGAGGGGGGAAATTATTTACATTTATTAAAAAACGTGCATTAAAGCGCACTCCTATCATTTTACACGTGCAGCATTCGGCATTTCAATCTGGAAACAGGGCTCATATCCATTAAAAAAAAAAGGGTCTTGTTTCCATAATTTGCCTACTTTGCTTGATGCTTTAAGCTGGGAGGAGAGGGATGACAGGCTCCCAGGCACGATTCACCCCTTCACTTTCTCGCCTCCCCTCTTCAGTGGCAACGAATGCTGCAGGCTCTGATCGGGAAGTTGAGTCCGAGAACGGAGAAGAATAAATGTTAAACCGGTCGGTCTTCACCCCAGGGCACAGCGTACAACCCAGAGCCTCTTCATAGTCAATATACTGTGCTGTATATCTCTCATGAATAATTGCAAGACAGAACAAGACAAACAAAAATGACTGGCATGCAATCATCAGGTGAGAAAGTGCAGCTTGGAAGGTTTACTTAGAATTTTGTTTACATTGAATGGACAGCTATGAAGTACAATCTTTTCCAGGAGTGGGCGAATTTTAAATGGAGAATCGGCAACAGTTAATATTTTTATGGGGGGGGGGGGGAGGGGAGGGGGCGGGGACTTCTTACCGATCAAAACATACATTTATTGGAATATTTGTAATGAATGGAAAAAGTGAAACACTATCCTCAGCGAGCACTTGCCAGCAACACATGCTCTTTGCATTAACTGCTGTGCTCAATATGGCAGTATGGTGATTGTGTGTGTAGATATTACACACACACACAGAGACAGATAATAACGCACATTATCAAGTTAATTTTTCAACCTCATGCTGCCAAGTTTTGTCTGCCAAGTTCGCACTGGATGTTTAAGCACGGTTGCTCCAACCATTTAAATGAGTGACTGGAAAATCCGAAACAGTACTCACTTCTGGCACAAGGCACTCCCTGGAGACAGCATGAAATCAGAAAACTTAAGCATTAAAAAACAATTAGAATGCTGCCACAGTGAGTACAGTAGTTGTGCAGATGCCAGCTAGTGGAACACGGCCAAGGCGTTGCTGGTCAGTGCTGACTAAGGGCAACGTTTCAGATTCTTCCACTTTACACCCGGGGAGCGAGACTCCCAAAATGGTGGATTTTGGAATTAGTTATCAACAGAGATTTGTGCCAGGGAGGAACTCGATGGGCACCACTGTTCACCGACAGTACGTGCCCACAGAGTTCTACCCTCCTTGAAGGTTAGTCAGGAAAGAATGGTCCATTAATGAAGACCACGGTTATTACAAATCCCCAGCCACTTTGTGCCAAATTAGAATCAACAGCTTCAGTATCAAAATGCAGATTGACGAGTATCTTCAAGATTCAATCTGTCAAAATACCAACGATGGCTTCAGGGGTTTAGTGGAAAGTATGATTCACTGCAACAGCATGTTCCTGGAGATAATTTAAATGGTCTGATTCAAGGAGTCACTTTTAATAACGGGGGAGGGTTGGTCAAAGATCAGTAGTATGAGGAACTACACTTTTGTCCAAATCTGTGAAGAACTTTGGGACCTTTTATGTTGAAGGGGTGGGGGGGGACATCAAAATGCAAATTGTTTCAGTAAGTTCAGTTATCCGTATAGGAGGAGGAGAAAATCTACCTCCAGCATTTGTAACCAATATGAATAATGCAGGTTGAGAGGGGGCAATTAGACAAGTTGGTGGTCTCATTACAGAAGAGCTCTGATTGAGGAGTTTCACTGTACTGCAGCAATAGCCGTGAACAAACCTTTCAGGAGAGGGCAGATTTTAGCCAAGGCATGGACAGGACCCAAGCACGTGTACTGTCCGATGGTGAACTCCATGAGGAGCAGCGGAATCCCACACAGCAACAACATGATCAGATATGGGATGAGGAAGGCACCTGCGGGAAAGAAAAACAAAAAAAGTCAGGTAAAAAAAATAAAGAATGTGAAGTATATATTAAATAGCAACGTGCTCGAGGTAAAGCAGGAAAGAGATCTGGGGATTTTGATGGATAGACCATTAAAACTGATGGTTCAGTGTTCACAGATGGTAAAGGATCCATCCTTGGCCATCTCCTTATCCACATCTACTACAGTACCTTGGCAATGTTATCTGAAGACATGGGGTCAGCTTCCACATGTATGCTGATAACAGCCAGCTCTATCTCTTCACCTCTCAACCACTCCACTACCTCTGTGCCGTCAGACTGCTTGTCCAACATCCAGTCTAGAATGAGCTAGAATTGCCTTCCGCTAAAGGTTGGGAAGACTGAAGCAATCGGCCTCAAACTCTCCCATCAACTCCATTGCCCTGCCTGGCCACTCTCAAGCTGAATACCAGACTGTTTGCAACCTTGACGTCCGGTTCAAACTTAAGACGAGTTTCCAATTCTGTATCTGCTCCATCATAAAGACCACGTATTTCCACCTCCGTAACGTCACCTGCCTCTGCCCCTACTTCAACCAACCGCCACTGATGGCCTCATTCATGCTTTCGTCACCTTTGCTCTCAACTATTCCAATCAGACTGCTTGTCCAACATCCAGTCTAGGATGAGCTAGATTCACAAGGCTGATACCTGGGATGGCAGGAATGACATATGAGGAGAGATTGGGTCGATTGGGCTTATACTCGCTGGAGTATAGAAGAATGAGAGGGGATCTCATCGAAACATATAAAATTCTGACAGGTCTGGGCAAACTAGATGCAGGAAGAATGTTGCCGATGGTCGGAGAGTCCAGAACCAGGGTCATAATCCAAGGATAAGGGGTAAGCCATTTAGGACAGAAATGAGGAAGAATTTCTTCACCCAGAGTGGTGAACCTGTGGAATTCTCTACCACAGAAGGTAGTTGAGGCCAAGTCATTAAATATAATCAAGAATGAGTTAGATATATTTCTTAAAGCTAAAGGTATCAAGGGATATGGGGAGAAGGCAGGTACAGGGTACTGAGTTTGGATGATCAGCCATGATCTCATCGAATGGCGGAGCAGGCTCGAGGGGCCGAATGGCCTACTCCTGCTCCTATGTTTCTATGTTTCTATGTTTCTGTGTTTCTGTGTTTCTGTGTTTCTGTGTTTCTATGTTTCTATGTTTCTATGTTTCTATGTTTCTGTGTTTCTGTGTTTCTGTGTTTCTGTGTTTCTATGTTTCTATGTTTCTATGCTCTCCTGGCTGGTCTCCCTTCACCCACCCTTTACAAATTTCAGCTGATTCAAAATTCTGCTGCCTGTATCTGATCAGCACCACGTCCCACTCACCCATGACCAGTGACCTACACTGAACTCCCCAGTGCCTCACATTTAAAATTGTCATTCTGGTGTTTAAATCCCACCATGGTCTCCACTCGTCCCCCTCATCTCTAACCTCCTCAAGGGCTACAACCCCTCGCCTACATTTGCCATTTCAGATTCTAGTCTCGTGTAGTTCCCCCCCGCCACCCCATCTTTACTCCAGCAGTGGCAGCCGTGCCTTCAGCCACTTTAGGTCCCATGATTTGGAATGCCCCCTCAAACCTGTGCACCTCCCTCCCGCCCTTCAAGATCTTCCTTAAAAAAAAAGTCACCCCTCCCAATACCTCCTCCTTTGGCTAGGCATTAATTTTTCCTTACACTTCTGAGCATCATGGGTGTCCTGGCCAATACGTATCCCTCAACATCACACACAGATTATCTGGTCATTATCACATTGCTGTTTGTGGGAGCTTGCTGTGCACAAATTGGCTGCCGCGTTTTCTACATTACAACAGCGATTACACTCCAAAAGTACTTCATTGGCTGTAAAGCGCTTTGGGACATCCTGAAAGGCGCGAGAGAAATGCAAGCGGAATATCTGGGCCAATGTACTTTAAAAAGCATTTACCCCTGTATGCAGGCACGCCTTCATCAAACAAAGGGGGAAAGCAAAAGACTAACCATGCAGTTGGAAAATAAAAAATATGGGGATTACAGCGAAGGGCCTGTCGGAGACGGTGATTTTGAAGTTGTATCAGGCCTTGTGTGTCCAGTTTTTGTCTCCATATTACAGGAACAATGCGGAATTACTGGCAGGAGCTCAGGAGAGTTACCAGGGTGATTCCTGAACATTTGAGGAAAGTTGATCTACCCGGAGACTCTGCAATCTGAAGAGAATGGGGGAGGGGGAAAACCAGATGGGAGAAGGAAAAATTGAGAGCCATAAGGTGAGGTACAGGAAAGCCATTAATGCCCAAGGAACTCAATGGGCTGGATTTTCATAGACCCGTGGAGGTGGGTTTGGAGGAGTGTGGGGGGTTAAAATTGCGAAGTGGCAGGCGGACCCAATCCCGCCTCCATGCAATTTTGATGAAATCGTGTGCCGTGGTCCTGCCTCCAAGAGGCGGGAGAGGCCATTAAATCCCTTAACAAGCCCTAAATTGGCTCTGTTATGCCATTTTGAAACATTTTAGCTAGTTTAACCCTTTTCCCACGTGAAGCACGCCTGATCTGAAACACGCCAGTGAAACCTGGCGGGAGCACAAGTGGATAGCTGACTATCAGCTGCAGGTCCAATCTCTCTCTCTCTCTCTCTCTCTCAGCAAAAGCCAAGCAGTCTCTGACCTGACCTGCAATGCAACAGCAATGATGACATTATCAGAGGCAACTTTCAGACTGAAACCACTAATTGGTTCATAGGTTCGCACATGCTGGAACTCAATTGCCCAATTAAGTGAAAATTGCATCATTCATCCACATCCAATTGCAGGCGGGTGGATAACACCAAATGCGGATGCCACGACCCCAACCCGCCCCAGTATCAAAATCCAGCCCAAAAACTTCAGAGGGGGAGGGAGGGAAAAATTGAACACAAATTAATAAATAGGGTATTCCAATCTTGTAATTTGCTCAAATAAAAAAAAACACAAACTGCTGGAAATACTCAGCAGGTCAGGCAGCATCTGTGGAGAGAGAAACAGAGTTACCGTTTCAGGTCGATGACCCTTCGTCAGAACTGGAAAAAGCTGGAGATGGAACAGATTTTTAAGCAAGTGTAGGGGCAGGGAGAGGGGGGAGAGGAGGAAAGATGCTGCCTGACCTGCTGAGTATTTCTAGCATTTTCTGTTTTTATTTCAGATTTCCAGCATCCGCAGTATTTTGCTGTTGGAATTTGCTCAAGTGATTTCCTTTGTTATACAAATGAATAGAAACAGGTTTTTGGGTAGGGTAGTTTAAAATCTTAAGGAACTACAAACCGCTTATGCAAAACTAAAAATAGTGCTGAATATAGGCATTAAGAGGTTCAGAAGACAATGGGCCGGATATTCCGATCCCTATGGGTGTGTACGGCTGTGTACCCACCCGTAGGGACATTGGAAATGCCGGTTTCAGGCATGCACTGCGCATGACAGCTCTTGACAGATCCTCTGGCTGCCCGGGAGAAGGGGCTCTGCGGGCGGATAGTTCGGCTTTTTGGAGACCCTCCGCCCGCAGAAAACCCTTACAATTCTTGCGCCTGGTAAAAGCAGGGGCGTAAGGCCTGCTTTTACCAGGATAAGAATTGAAAAAAGTTTTTTAAAAAATTTCCACTGATTTATCATTTAAAAATACTTTTAAACAAAAAAGGTATGTTTATTTTTAGCCCCGTAAAAAACGTTAATTATTTTTTTCAAAAATTTAAAGTTTTGTTTAAAATAGTTAATTTATTTGTACTTAAGTCATTTTAAAAATGTGATTTTTTTAAAATTTATTTAAAGTTTTACTATGGTTTTGGGGGTGATCTCTATTCATATATTTGACAGGTCTTCCTGTCAAATGTATGAAGGGAGATTCCCTTCTCTGATTGGCTCCCCATGGCCCACGTGATCCCAGGGACGCTGCGAACTACCTGCGCCCCTGGGATACGTGGGCCCTGCGCACCGGCAGTTTGGAGAGGCCCAGCACCGGAATTGTGCACCTCCCGGGAGCCCTCGGGTAAGGGCGCAGATTTTTCCAGATCGCAGTCCTCCGCCTGCAGGGGGCCTGCGATCGGAATATCTGGGCCAATGTACTTTAAAAACCATTTACTCCTGTATGCAGGCACGCCTTCACCAAAGGGGGAAAGCAAAAGACTAACCTACACAATTTAAGACGTCATAAACCTATACCACTCTTCCTGGCTCTCAATCACATCCACACAGCCAGTAATAGAAACATAGAATCTAGGAGCAGGAGTAGGCCATTCGGCCCGTCGAGCCTGCTCCACCATTCAATACGATCATGGCTGATCATCCAAATCCAATACCCTGTCCCTGCTTTAATCCCCACAGTACACATATCCCACCGTACCCCCGTAACCCCACGTATTTAATTCCCCCTAACATATCCCATCCTATCCCCATAACCCCACATATTTAATCCCCCCCTAACACTAAGGGTCAATTTATCATAGCCAAATCAACCTAACCCGCACATTTTTGGACTGTGGGAGGAAACCGGAGCACCCGGAGGAAACCCACGCAGACACGGGGAGAATGTGCAAACTCCACACAGACAGTCACCCGAGGTCAGATTCGAACCCAGGTCCCTGGCGCTGTGAGGCACCAGTGCTAACCACTATGCCACCGTGTTGCCCATAATCTTTGCTCCACCTAATTTGCATCTAAAAGTCAAAATCAGAATGACTCTGCAATTTGCACTTCAGCAGCAAATCAGAATGAAAATACAGCCTGAGTCAACAACTGTGTCTTTAGCAAGTCATTGTTACAGTTACCATGGAACTGCCATTACTTAGGCCAACAAAAAAAATCCAAAAGATTATTGGGCAGCAAAAATAAAAAGACAAAAATTCTTATATCAATAATTAGGCCACAGCTAGAGTACTGCATGCAGTTCTGGTCACCACATTACAGGAAGGATGTGATTGCACTAGAGGGGGTGCAGAGGAGATTTATGAGGATGTTGCCTGGGCTGGGGTTTTAGCTGCGAGGAAAGATTGGATAGGCTGGGGTTGTTTTCTTTGGAACAGAGGAGGCTGAGGGGAGACCTAATTGAGCTGTATAAAATTATATGGGGCCGAGCTGGAGTGGATAGGAAGGACCTATTTCCCTTAGCAGAAGGATCAATAACCAGGGGGCATAGATTTAAAGTAACTGGTAGGAGGATTAGAGGGGAGTTGAGGAGAATTTTTTTCACCCAGGATGGTTTAACTTGACCTAGAACCACACAGAGCTACGACTGCTGCGCACGTGCTGAAACACAGAAGACACAACCCATGATGCATTATGGGGCAACTTCAGCCAGCTAATCTCATTGAAATATAAAAGATTCTGAAGGGGATTGACAGGGTTGATGCCGAGAGTTTGTTTCCCCTGGCTGGAGATTCTGGAACTAGGGGGCACAGTCTCAGGATAAGGGGTCGGCCATTTAAGACTGAGATGAGGAGGAATTTCTTCACTCAGAGGGTTGTGAATCTTTGGAATTCTCTATCCTAGAGGGCTGTGAATGCGGAGTCGCTGAGTATATTCAAGGCTGAGATAGATAGATTTTTGGACTCTAGGGGATATGGGTATCGGGCAGGAAAGTGGAGTTGAGGTCGAAGATCAGCCATGAATGGTGGAACAGGCTCGAGGAGCCGTACAAAATACTCCTGCGCCTAATTCTTGTGTTATGTTCTCCCTCCAGCATATTAATGTGCCTAAACACAGATAATACCATGAGCTATGAATTTACTTGGGCACTCATGCCAGAGTTGTGCAGCAAAACACAATGAATGGAAAAGCTCAATATCAACCACATTATTGGCACCATTACAGAAATACTTCTGTGGAACCTCAAAGAAAAAATGTCCTTCCACTCTACTAGCAACTTCTCATACTTTCACCTTGTGACAGCAAACAAACTATTTAGGACTGTACAGGGGGGGGGGGGGGGGGGGGGGAGAGAGGGGGAGAAGAGAAGAGTAGAAAAGAAAAGCAAGGTAGGCATCTCCAGCATTATAAAACAGTAAAGGCCAAACAACCAATGCTTCTAATGTCAGAACTAAACACGATGCGGAGATGCCGGCGTTGGACTGGGGTGGACAAAAATGAGAAGTCGCACAACACCAGGTTATAGTCCAACAGATTTATTTAAAATTACAAGCTTTCGGAGCTGTCGCCCCTTCGTCAGGCAAAGTTACTGTGAGAGAATCTATCAGAATTCACAGAATATAAAAACACAGAGAAAATGCATAGATTAAATCTTTCCCTACATCAAGAACTAAACACGTGCAACAGTCAGCTCCACCACACGTGGCACAAATACAAAACCTTGAAAAAAAAGAGAATCACAAAAAGGTATATTTATGGCCCTTGATCTCAGTTTGACAGAAAGCACATAGTGCCAGTCAATCAGAGGCAGCAAAACCCTTCTGGAGAAGTAGTTCCAGTCTCTCTCTCTCTCTCTCTCTCTGGGGGGAGGTTCCAGTGGGATCGGTATCAAGTTGACCATTTTGGTTCTGCTTTCACCATTGTTGATCTGTACAATCAGTGGCCAGAACGGGAAAGTTCAAAACACACTTGCAGTAATTGTGCTGGGCCAGGTTGGTCGCCAACGTAACATGCACACACTGGCCCACCCGGATTTAATGGCCAGCGGCGGATGAACGGCACCGGCCGTTCTTTACACGTCCGTTTGCCCAGACTTTCCAAGGGCTTTTGCACTGAAACTTGCAGCGATTAGAAATCTGAAACAGCGCACTGCCCTCTACAGGAGATCTGGGACCAGTGTGAACAGGGCAAGCAACTGTAGCTCATTAACCAATCAGATTGAGGAATTCTTAATGAGGCGTGCAAAGTCCAAACCAGGAAGTGCAAGTTAAAATATTTAATTCAATGTCAAATCACGCACAGAAAGCGAAAGAGCGGGAAAGAGGAGATTGAGAGAGACAAGTTAAAAAAAATTTTAAATCTCCCAACAATAATTAAAATCTGAAGGAATGAGACTCCACAAAAGTTAATTCAGTGCCAGAGAGGTTGTTGGCTGTAATCAAGACTCATCACACAGTTAAAAATTTACTTCCACAGAAATGGACAAGCCCGAACTTTTTCTGGCGTTTGGTGGATATCCATCATCGGGTAAGTACCGCAACTTCGCACCCTTCCATGTATTTGAATGCTGTGTCTCTAGGCAAGATACAGGTAAAGCGCAGCTCCTGGGAGGAGCAGGGCAACTCCGACAGCAACTTCCCGATTTCCTCGCCTAACCGCACACGTGTGGTCGCTGGAAGATGCTGTCTGATAACGGTGAGCGCCGGTAGTCTCCCTTATTTGAAACAGCAAAATCCGGGCCATTATAAAACCACTTCCAAACATAAAGGGGGCAGAACTCATTCCTCACGTACGCTGGGGCAAACCTGGAGAAGGGAGATTTACTGGCTGACTTCTTGCTAAATATTTTATAACTGTACACTTTAAAACTTTTATAAAGTTGTTCTTATAAAAAAAACACATTTACGAATCTGCTACAAAAAGTCGAGGGAATCTGCTCATGATTTACGACTTCCTCCTTACCCCATCCCAATATTGCAAAACATGTAGCACGACCACACAAGCACTCAGTTCTGTTTGACGAGAGAGAGAGGAAGGTGACGTGTAGAGATTAACGGCACAGTTCTTCTCACGCCCTCCACCCTTCTCCTCGGCAGAATTAGAAACTTATAAACATTACCTATTTAAAATGACTAAACATTTCAAAAGGACACTGGATAAATACTTCAAGTGGAAACATTTGCAGGGCGAGTGGGACTCAGCGGACCGCTCTTTCAAAGAGCCAGCACAGGCACGATGGGATGAACGTCCTCCTTCTGCGCTATCATTTTATGATTTGTATTTAGGGCTTTGAATGTAGTAATCATAGCATTATTTTTCAATGCTCTGTTCAGACAAAAATTATTTTAGCATTCCAGTAAAAAATAGACATTCCCTTTAAGTAACATGCATCCAACACCAAGTTTCAGGATATCTGTTGCCTCCACATAATGAACGAGCATTTTATCAGCTCTGTAATGTTTGATGTATAAAGCTGGCTGCACTCACTGTAGATTCCATGACATTAAGCTGTTAGAACAGCACATTTAGAAGGTCATAATAGAGAAACTTATTTGTTTCACCAGTCTGACAGTGTCCCCCCCCCGCCATGTAGTGAATTGTTTCTGCAACTCGGTGAGAAATGCCAGTGTTGGCAAACAGGAGATTATCCCACATTTGGCATCAGTAATCAAATACTCCCAGTTCAGGTTATACAGCCAGATGCATTCTTAAGCTCCCTCTGCTCTTCCTCAAATAAGGAGGCTCACCAGGATCTCGGAAGAGCACCCTCTACTGCCTCAGTGTGCCATTTCCTGCACAAACCATGCAGATGCCCTGAACGAGATACCAACTGTGCAGTGCTGCAGGCCTGCATGACTTAAAAGCCAGGTCCCAAATAGAATCAATTTGGGCAGATTTGAGGCAAATAATGAAGGATGAAGTTACTATTCATAGTTGCACAATAAGGGCGCAGGTGTTTTACTTGAAACCAAGTTGGATATTTATTAAAAATGGTAAATAGATGAAGCAGGTTCACAAAAATTCAGGCACATTCCCAATCTGTATGGAGTTATTCTGCATTTACGTTAGTGTTGCAGCTCACCATAGACCCTGCCTTATATGGGAAGGCAGGAGGTGGCAATGGTACCTCAGAATACCTTTAAAAAAGGCATATTTTACACAATCACTCACAGGGGGACGGGAGGGGGGAGCAAGTGGCTGCAACTTTCATGGTTTCTTTCGGAGTGGAGCTTTTGACGAGTAAATTAATGTCAGATCAAGAGCTATTTGTACCTGCTGTAGAGCAATTAACACAAGCCCCTGCGGTTTGGAGTCAGTCAGCTGATTAGTTGTAACAG
Organism: Squalus acanthias; assembly: GCA_030390025.1. Lineage (NCBI taxonomy): Eukaryota > Metazoa > Chordata > Chondrichthyes > Squaliformes > Squalidae > Squalus > Squalus acanthias. The sequence goes on from CM059437.1 coordinate 85,297,104, forward strand.
TTTCACTTGACTGCTTCATGTTTTGATTCAGAAGACCCAACTTTTACTACATCAGCCACCGTTGTGCTTAAAAAGTAAAAATAAAAAAGGTGCTCACAAGGATGCAGGTGACTTAGTGGTAGCAACAAGGTAGTAGAGGGGTTGTTCGATTATTGGGATTGTACTATAGGCCCCCTAATTGTGGGAGGGAAATAGGAGAAACCTGCAAACAGATCAGGGAGACTAATAAAATTATTGTTCTGGGGGGATTTTGATTAAACATTCATTGATTGGGAGCGGGAGGGAGTAATTATACAGAAGTACATAGAATCTACGGAATAGAAATTGACCATTCGGTTCAACAGGATTGTGCTGGTGTTTATATACTTTTAAAAAAATATTAGTTCATGGGATGTGGGCGTCGCCAGCAAGGCCAGCATTTATTGCCCATCCCTAATTGCCCTCAAAAAGGTGGTGGTGAGCTGCCTTCTTGAACCACTGCAGTCCGTGCAGTGAAGGTCCTCCCACAGTGCTGTTAGGGAGGGTGTTCCAGGATTTTGACCCAGCGACGGTGAAGGAACGGCCGATATATTTCCAAGTCAGGATGGTGTGTGACTTGGAGGGGAACTTGGAGGTGGTGGTGTTCCCATGTGCCTGCTGCCCTTGTCCTTCTAGGTGGAAGAGGTCGCGTGTTTGGGAGGTGCTGCCGAAGAAGCCTTGGCCAGTTGCTGCAGTGCATCTTGTAGCCACTGCAGCCACGGTACGCCGGTGGTGGAGGGAGTGAATGTTTAAGGTGATGGATGGGGTGCCAATCAAGCGGGCTGCTTTGCCTTGGATGATGTCAAGCTTCTTGAGTGTTGTTTGAGCTGCACTCATCCAGGCAAGTGGAGAGTATTCCATTACACTCCTTACTTGTGCCTTGTAGATGGTGGAAAGGCTTTGGGGAGTCAGGAGGTGAGACACTCGCCACAGAATACCCAGCCTCTGACCTGCTCTTGTTGCCACAGTATTTATGTGGCTGGTCCAGTTAAGTTTCTGGTCAATGGTGACCCCAAGGATGTTAATGGTGGGAGATTCGGCGATGGTAATGCCATTGAATGTCAAGGGGCGGTGGTTAGGCGCTCGCTTGTTGGCGATAGTCATTGCCTGGCACTTGTGTGGCGTGAATGTTACCTGCCACTTATCAGCCCAAGTTGTCCAGGTCTTGCTGTATGTGGGCATGGACTGCTTCATTATCTGAGGGGTTGCGAATGGCACTGAACACTGTATTCATCGGCAAACATCCCCATTTCTGACCTTATGTTGGAGAGAAGGTCATTGATGAAGCAGCTGAAGATGGTTGGGCCTAGGACACTGCCCTGAGGAACTCCTGCAGCTGTGATGATTGACCTCCAACCACCACAACCATCTTCCTTTGTGCCAAGTATGACTCCAGCCAGTGGAGAGTTTCTCCGCCCCACCCCCCCAGATGCCACACGAGCCTCCTTCCACCCTTCCCCCCAAATTCCTCCAAGTCCTTTCCTCAGATGTATGCATCAAACCTCCCCTTAAAATGAGTCAATGCAATAGCTCCAAGCACTCCATGTGCCAGCAGGTTCCATATTCTCAACAATCTCACTAAATAAATTCCTCCGAAATTCTTTATTTAAAATCGGCAAGTGGCTATCACACAATTATGCCTCCTTGCCCTGGAGGAGAGAATCACAATCAGAAATGAAAAGTATTCTGCAAATATAAATCAGTAAAACGAGAATTGTCAAATGTTAGGTGTCCCAAGCGGCTGTTAGAAGCAGGGATACTAGAGCTCTTCACTGCAGTATTTACAAAAGAGGTAAATCTGAATTGATTAAAAGCAACATGAGCGATATAATAAAAAGTATTTGAAAAGTTAGTTAAGCTAAAGGAGGACATGATTGGATACATCCAAGGACCCGAGGAGAAAAATAATAGAGGCCCTAAAAATTATCGCTCAGGGTTCGAAGAGTATGGATGTGCACCAGGGACTGGAGAATGGTCAATGTAATGCTCATTTTTTTTTTTTAAAGAGCTAACCTGGGTAATTACAGGCCAGTTAGTTTAACATCTGTGGTAGGGAAAAGTGTCTGAATCTTTATATTTACTAATTTCATCTTTATTAGTTAGAAGAGAAAATAAACAACAACAGCCAACAGATTTCAAAAAGGAAGATCATCCTTGATAAGCCTGTTCATCGAGGGGGTGACAGATGGGGGAGATTCCATGGATGTGGTGTACATGAACTTTCAGAAAGCCTTTGAAAAGTTACCACACCAGAGACTATTGGAGAAGATTACAGGATATGGAAAGGGGGGGGGGGGGTAACATCAGATTAGAAACTGGTTAGAAGGTTGGAGTTAAGGGCAGTTTTTCCAGAGTGGTGGGAAGTGGATTGAAATGTCCCACAGGGTTCTGTTCATTAAGTACATCAATCATTTGGATATAGGGCTAGAGGGAGTGGCATCCAAATTTGAAGACAATGCTAAAATAAGGAGGCATTGGAGCCAACTCTGAGGAACAGAGGAAACTGCAAGGGGATACGGACATGATGATGGGATGAGCAAAAAAGTGGCAGATGGAATTCAATGTCAGTAAATGTGGCGGTACATTTTGGTAAAATTAATCCAGTGAATGGGGAAGGGTGGATGTGGAAGACACAGGGATTTTGGCATTTGGCATTCAAAGCAGTACCTAAAGCGTAGAAGGCCGTTCAAAAAAAGCACTCGTGGAATACTGAGTTTTAAGGCGAGGTTTAGAATTCAAGGGTCGAGACGTAATGGTGAATCCATATAAAAAAAACTTTAGTAAGACCACAGTTGGAGTACTGTGTGCAATTTAGAGTTCCACACTACAGGAAGAATGTTGAGGCAAGAGAGAGGGTACGGCACAGATTCCGTAGGACGCTGTCTGGTATGAGGAACTACAGATATGAAGAAAAAACATTGGTGGTGTTCTCATTGGAACAGAGGAGATTATGGGGCGATTTGACAAAAGATACTTAAATTATTAGACAGGATTGAACAAGATGGGGGAATAGAAGATTAAAATGTAAAAGATAACAGAAAGCAGGAGAAACTTTAAAAAAAAAGGGTTGTGAGGCTATGGGATGCACTACTGGAGTTAGTGACTGAAGCAGAAACCAGGTCAACATTTAATAGGCTAGATAGTGTCTGAAGGAAAGGGGGATTGAGGGATATGGGAAAGCGCAGGCACTTGGCTTAGGAATACTGCTCATGGAGCATAAAACACCAATATGGACTGGTTGGGTGGAGCAGCCCGTTTCGATGTTGTGATTTCGATGTCATTCTAGGAGTGTGTGGTAGTGCTGTAGGAGATACAAATTCCCTCAACTATACTGCGGTGTGTGTGTGTGTGTGTGTGTGTGGTCAAATAGGACATGGTCAGATTTCAGATGACCCAAGAGCCAGGTATTGGGGTGTGGTAGTGAGGACTTCTCATGAGACGTTGGCTGAATAGTTTGGCTTCCTGGCATGTTGCCACGGGTGGTGAAGGCTGGGCAAAAAGCAGCTTCCAGCTCCTCAGTCTGGGAACTCTTGCACAGGACCGAGAAGAGGAGAAAAAAAGTCAAGGCGGTGGAAGCTAAATATAAAAATTGACATTGATTAATTTCACTTTTCAAATGGATGGGGCGGGGGAAAAAATTTTCTTCCCCTTTTTAACCAGAATACACCAACTGTAATGCTATTCTTGCATAGTAGGACACAGGTAGCAGTCCCCATTGACTGTTACATTAAATGTCAGCAGGGACAAAAATTATTGCACAAAATGTTTGTTAAGGTATTTTTATACTGTTTAAAAAAAAAAAATCAGAGTCCACTGGTGGGGCCAACAGGGAGACGGCCAGCACTCAAGAAAAGGTCAGGCCCTGGTCATTGGAGGCATGGACTTGACCTGCTTCATATTGATAATGTATTGGTGGGGATACAAATCCATCGACAGCATACTAGCAAAGACGCCTTTAGACTCCCTCATAGCAGTTTTAAAGCATTAAAAAAAGATACACAAGTTTGTTTGTCTATTAATCTTTGGTTTGTATGCTCATGTATCAGCCATTTCAATGCAAGTCTACATTAAAGGAAGTAAGCAGATTACTGCCAGTGAAAAAATTGGTTGACGCCTTTGCTACTCTCCAGGGTGAAGCCAGAAGATCTGAAAATATAATTGACAGTGGATAATCCCATTGTGATGACACATGCATTTAGTTTTGCAAAGCAAGGTTATTGTGCAAACAACATCCTTGCCTTAATTTTGTTAACTTCCTTTCTGTAAATGCCAACTTTTCCAGGATACAATGGTGCAAGTGACAGCAGCTCACGACTGCCTTGCTCCAGTGCCACCATTATATGCAAGACTCAGTGACAGTCAGCCTGGAGGAAGCTTAAAAAGTTGCTAGAAAAAGCAGTCAGCTTGAGGATTGGGATCTTTAGAAATCAGCAAAGGGGGGGGGAACCAAGAAATTGATAAAGAAAGGGAAAATGGAATATGAGCACAAACTAGCAAAAAATATAAAAACGGATTGTAAAAGCTTCTATAGGTATGTGAAAAGGAAAAGACTGGCGAAGGCAAATGTAGGTCCTTTACAGTCAGACACGGGAGAATTTATAATGGGGAATGAGGAAGTGGCAGAGAAATTAAATACTTTGTTTCTGTCTTAACGGAGGAAGACACAAAAAACCTCCCAGAAATACGAAAAAACCAAGGGTGTGGCGAGAATGAAGAACTTAAAGAAATTTAGTAAAAATTGAGAATTGGTTAACAGACAGAAAACAAAGAGTAGGGATAAACGGGTCTTTCAGGATGGCAGGCTGTGACTAGTGGGGTACCGCAAGGATCGTTGCTTGGGCCCCAGCTATTCACAATCTAGATCAATGATTTGGATGAGGGGACTAAATGTAACATTTCCAAATTTGATGATGATACAAAGCTAGGTGTCAGTTGCGAAGAGGATGTGAAGAGGCTTCAAGGGGATCTCGACAGGCTCAGTGAGTGGGCAAGAACATGGCAGATGGAATATAATTTGGATAAATGTGAAGTTATCCACTTTGGTAGAAAAAACAGAAAGGCAGAGTATTTCCTAAATGGTGAAAGATTGGGGAATGCAGATGCTCAAAGGGACTTGGGTGCCCTTGTACATGAGTCACAAAGTGAATGTGCAGGTGCAGCAAGCCATTAGGAAGGCAAATGGTATGCTGGCCTTCATTACAAGAGGATTTCAGTACAGGAGTAAAGAAGTCTTACTCCAATTATATCGGGCCTTGGGGAGACCACACCTGAAGTACTGTGTACAATTTTGGTCTTCTTACCTAAAGAAGGATATACTTGCCATAGAGGGAGCGCAACGAAGGTTCACGAGATCGATTCCTGGGATGGCGGGACTGTCGTATGAGACGAGATTGAGTAAACTAGGCCTGTATTCTCTTGAATTCAGAAGAATGAGAGGGGATCTCATTGAAGCATACAAAATTATTACAGGGCTTGATAGGGTGGATGCTGGGAGAATGTTTCCCTTGGCAGGGGAGTCTAGAACCAGGGGCCACAGCCTCAGGATAAGCCATTCAGGACTAAGATGAGAAGAAATTTCTTCAGAGGGTGGTGAATCTTTGGAATTCTCTACCCCAGAGGGCTGTGGAGGCTCAGTCATTGGGTATATTCAAAACAGAAGTCGATAGATTTCTGACTAGTAAGGGCATCAAGGGATATGGCGATAAGGCCGGTGAATGGAGTTGAGGCAGAAGATCAGCCATGATCTCATTGGGTGGCGGAGCAGGCTCGAAGGGCCTAATGGCCTACTCCTGCTCCTATTTCTTATGTTCTTGTGTGCACACTAGGTGGGGGGGGGGGGGGGCGGGCGTGCACTGGGAGGTCTTCGGCAGGTACTTTGGCTGATTCTCCCCTCTTAGCCAAGGGGTGCTCAGGCTAACTCCACAAACTCCAACTTCTCCAAAGCTCTGCTGCCCACACCCTGTCCTTAAATCTCGCTCGCCCCATTACTCTGATCCTCACCGACCTCCATTGGCTTCCTGTCCAATGTGTCAGTTTTTAAATCTGTGCCCTCATCCATAAGTTCTCCATGGCCTCATACCACTACAACGCCATCAGCCTTGCCTCCCATCTGGTCCTCAAACTCCTGCCTCCAGTGCATCCCCAATCCCTCCATACAAGTATCATTGCCAGAACTGTCAGCCATCTCTACCATATTCTCTGGACTTTTCAAAACTTCACTCCTAACTCTTCCCACTACTGTTCACTGTCCATGTTCTCTGATGAAGTGCCTTGGGATGCTGCCTGTTAAGGTGCGATATAAATGTGAATTGCTGTCATTCAGCTAACCTAGCACAGATTTGTAATCTTTGAATCTGTATGCTAACTGCTACACTGCAGTTACTTGATAAATCCATCTTGTTGTTTTCTCATTTCTTTCTGGTATTCTTAGCTTTTGGGGGGGGGGGGGGGGGGGGGGGGCGGTTGGTAGATAACCTGCTCTCAGTGTTCTGTCAATGTCACTAACTGATTTAGCAGAAAATAAACTCTAGAATGACAAATTTCTTTCCTTCACAGTTTATGGGATGAAGTTTTAAAAAATGTCCGGTATTTGCTCACTATGATGCATAAACTAATCCTTCCAGTCACTACCAGAATCCCAATCTTGACAGCATAGCCTAAGGAACAAAAAGGTTTTCAAACTAACTCATCCAATGTAATATAAACCAAAGTAATGGGAGAATCTTCATATTGGGATCTTGTTCAGTAGTCAAAATTTACAAAGTCATGGGTCTGAAGGTGCAGCTGAGGGCCTCTGTACAGCAGGCAGCCTGCCCACCCACGTTCTAGTATTTCACAGCAAAACAATCTAGTACAATTACTGCATGTTTGCATAACGCGGAGATGCCGGTGTTGGACTGGGGTGGACAAAAATGAGAAGTCGCACAACACCAGGTTATAGTCCAACAGTTTTATTTGAAATTACGAGCTTTCGGAGCGCTGCTCCTTCGTCAGGTACCTGAAGGAGCAGAGCTCCGAAAGCTCGTAATTTCAAATAAAACTGTTGGACTATAACCTGGTGTTGTGCGACTTCTCATTTTTGTTTACATAGCACAGTCGTTATGAGGTGGACTTCTGTGATGGGAGCCATCTACTGAAGAGCAGACTGTACTGCAATGGACAAAGGACACACAGGCATGATAGTTATAGCTCAATCACACTCAACCCCTCTTCCTCTCTGGATTCAAGTCTGAACCTATTTCTATTAACCCAAAGATAAGCACCCTTGAGTTGCAACAAAACCAAGATTTTTTTTATTCGTTTATGGAATCAGGGCGTCGCTGGCAATGCCAGCATTTATTGCCCATCCCTAGTTGCCCTCGAGAAGGTGGTGGAGAGCTGCCTTCTTGAACCGCTGCAGTCCGTGTGGTGAAGGTAATCCCACAGTGCTGTTAGGTAGGAAATTCCAGGATTTTGACCCAACGACGATGAAGGATCGGCCGATATACTTCCAAGTCAGGATGGTGTGTGACTTGGAGGTGGTGGTGTTCCCATGCGCCTGCTGCCCTTGGCCTTCTTGGTGGTAGAGGTCGCGGGTTTGGGAGGTGCTGCCAAAGAAGCCTTGGTGAGTTGCTGCAGTGCATCTTGTAGATGGTACACACTGCAGCCACGGTACACCAGTGGTGGAGGGAGTGAATATTTAAGGTGGTGGATGGGGTGCCAATCAAGCAGGCTGCTTTGTCCTGGATGGTGTTGAGCTTCGAGTGTTGTTGGAGCTGCACTCATCCAGGCAAGTGGAGAGTATTCCATCACACTCCTTACTTGTGCCTTGTAGTTGGTGGAAACGCTTTGGGGAGTCAGGAGGTGAGACACTCACCACAGAATATCTAGCCTCTGACCTGTTCTTGTTGCCACAGTATTTATGTGGCTGGTCCAGTTAAGTTTCTGGTTAATGGTGACCCCCCAGGATGTTGATATGGGGGATTCGGCGATGCTAATGCCATTGAATGTCAAGGGGAGGTGGTTAGACTCTTGCTTGTTGGAGATACTCATTGCCTGGCACTTGTGGCGCGAATGTTACCTGCCACTTATCAGCCCAAGCCTGAACGTCGTCCAGGTCTTGTTGCATGCAGGCATGGACTGCTTCATTATCTGTGGAGTTGCAAATGGCACTGAACATTGCAGTCATCAGCGAACATCCCCATTTCTGACCTTATGTTGGAGGGAAGGTCATTGACGAAGCAGCTGAAGATGGTTGGGCCTAGGACACTGACCTGAGGAACTCCTGCAGCAATGTCCTGGGGCTGTGATGATTGACCTTCAACCACCACAACCATCTTCCTTTGTGCCAGGTATGACTCCAACCTGTGGAGCGTTTTCCCCGATTCCCACTGACTTCAGTTTTACTAGGGCTCCTTGATGCCACACTCTGTCAAATGCTGCCTTGATGTCAAGGGCAGTCACGCTCACCTCACCTCTGGAATTCAGCTCCTTTGTCCATGTTTGGACCAAGGCTGTAATGAGGTCTGGAGCCGAGTGGTCTTGGCGGAACCCAAACTGGGCATCAGTGAGTAGGTTATTGGTGAGTAAGTGCTGCTTGATAGCACTGTCGATGACACCTTCCATCACTTTGCTGATGATTGAGAGTAGAATGATGGGGCTGTAATTGGCCAGGTTGGATTTGTCCTGCTTTTTGTGGACAGGTCATACCTGGGCAGTTTTCCACATTGTCGGATAGATGCCAGTGTTGTAGCTGTACTGGAATAGCTTGGCTAGAGGCGTGGCTAGTTCTGGAGCATAAGTCTTCAGCACGATAGCCAGGATGTTGTCGGGGCCCATAGCCTTTGCTGTATCCAGTGTGCTCAGCCGTTTCTTGATATCACGCGGAGTGAATCGAATTGGCTGAAGACTGGCTTCTGTGATGATGGGGACCTCAGGAGTAGGCCGATATGGATCGTCCACTCGGCACTTCTGGCTGAAGTTGGTTGCAAACGTTTCAGCCTTGTCTTTTAGAAACATAGAAAATAGGTACAGGAGTAGACCATTCGGTCCTTCGAGCCTGCACCGCCATTCAATGCGTTCATGGCTGAACATGCTACCTCAGTACCCCATTCCTGCTTTCTCTTTCTCTCATGTGCTGGGCGACACAGACTATAACTATCATGCCTGTCTCCATGGTATGTCCTTTGCCCCCGCTCTTCAGTAGATTGCAGACTGAACATGTTCATACCGGTTTGACAAGCTGTTTCTGCAGCTCTTGTACAATCTTTGCCTACAAAATATTTTCACGTTTCCCCTCTAGCCTTCTTAAATTGCCAAACAAACATCGCTTTAAATTGAGCAACTAGATGAGTCTATAAGGGATGAAACAGCACCCCACCCCCAAAAAAAGGCAATCTTTTTCACTTTGCGACAGCATGGAGTGCTAGTTTACGGGGTTTATGATTCCCCAAAGCTATACAAGTTGGGGTTGGGTAGAGAAGTGCTTCTTCCCAAAACTCTCCGACTCAGCAGGAAAGGAAGGTAAGCAGCAAGTTCGGCCTGATCAGAGCACCCAGCTACACAGCAGCAAAGGATTGCAACCTGGCTGCATCATGCCCCTCAGAAGCCACACTGAAAATTCTGCGATCTACGCTGGCTAGTTTAAAATCCTGAGATCAAGAGTGGGTCCACTCTGGAGAACTAGCCTGAAGAACATATCACATAAACTAATTCCTCCTGTCAATACCAAGATCCCAACTTCAAAAACAACAAAGGCTTCAAAACCAATTAACTCAACATGTGTAACAAAATAGTAGAAGAACCAGATTCGGATCCTTTTCCAGTGACCTTTTTTTTAAAAAAAGGAGGAAGTTTAAAAAAAAAGTATGCAAATGTTTCTTGTACCCGATGTGAACTTTGACTCTGGGGTAGCATCAATTGCCTGAAAAGTATTCCCTTTACCCCCGCCAGCAAAGCCCAGGAATAGTGGAAAACAAATTAGGGCTTAAAAGTAGCAATCCTTAACTGGCATGAAGATTGCTAAATTGGCAGTGAAATTTAACAAATACATCCAACTCCCAATAGGTTGTTGCTTTTTGCACGAAAAAAAAATTCAATAATTTGAATTAAAGCAATAAAATAATAAGCAAAGTGGGAACTTAGTGCTAAAAATGTTGAATGATCAGATAATTGCAATTAAAATTAGATTGTAGAGGCACAAGAAAAGTCAACAGCTAAACCACGGGCGGGGTAGCAGTGATGGGTGCTACTTGAGGTGGCGAATTCGCAACATCACACAAGAAGCTGTGGTTATGGAGCTGCTGATCTGTAGGACATCACCAGCCTGCATCTCTCCCAGGATGCCTCCATTCTGTCAGGTGGACAGATCAATGGTGGGTCGGATTTCCAACCTGTGCTGCCCCCTGCAGTTATCCTGGCTCTTTGCCACAGTGGTATTTGAACCCGAGATGGTATGCGTTGAGGCACCACAGCTGTCTGCTCACATACTTATTCAGCTAGAGACCCTGGACAGTGATCAGGAATTCCTGGCAGTTTATTATAGAATCATAGAATGGTTACAGCACAGAAGGAGGCCATTCGGTCCGTCAAGCTTGTGCTGGCTCTCTGCAAGAGCACTTCAGCTAATCCCACTCTCTCGCCTTTGCCCCGTAGCCCTGCAATTTTTTTTCCTTCAGGTAAATATAGAGGTATTGAGTACAAAAGTAGAGAAGTTATGCTGAACCTTTACAAAGCGCTGGTTAGGCCACAACTGGAGTATTGCGTCCAGTTTTGGTCACCACACTTTAGGAAGGATGTGAGGGCCCTTGAGGGTGCAGAGGGGATTTACCAGAATGGTTCCGGGGTTGGGGGGATCTTAGCTACAACAACAGGTTGGAGAAGCTGGATTTGTTTTCATTAGAGCAAAGGAGGTTGAGGGGTGATTTGATAGAGGTGTACAAGATTATGACGGGTTTGGATAGGCTAGACGGGGAAAGGCTGTTCCCACTAGTTGATGGTACAAGGACTAGGGGACACAGATTTAAGGTTTTGGGCAAGAGATACAGGGGGGATGTGAGGAAAAACTTTTTTTACGCAGCGAGTGGTGAGGACCTGGAACTCGCTGCCGACGGAAGTGGTGGAAACGGAGACACTCGATGTTTTCAAGGGGAAACTGGATAGGCACTTGAGGAAATAAACTTGCAGGGCTACGGGGATAGAGCGGAGGAATGGGACTGACTGGATTGCTCTACAGAGAGCCGGCACGGACTTGATGTGCCGAATGGCCTCCTTCTGTGCCGTTATGACTATGACTCTAGGTACTTATCCAATTCCCTTTTGAAAGCCACGATTGAGTCTGCCTCCACCACCCTCAGGCAGTGCATTCCAGATCCTAACCACTCGCTGCGTAAAGAAGTTTTTCCTCATGTCACCTTTGTTTCTTCTGCCAATCACCTTAAATCTGTGTCCTCTGGTTCTCGACCCTTCTGCCAATGGGAACAGTTTCTCAATCTACTCTGTCCAGACCCCTCATGATTTTGAGCACCTCTATCAAATCTCCTCTCAAACTTCTCTGCTCCAAGGAGAACAACCCCAGCTTCTTCAGTCTATCCACGTAACTGAAGTCCCTCATCCCTGGAACCATTCTGGTAAATCTTTTCTGCACCCTCTCTAAGGCCTTCACATCCTTCTTAAAGTGCGGTGCCCAGAATTGGACGCAATACTCCAGTTGAGGCCGAACCAGTGTTTTATACAGGTTCATCATAACTTCCTTGCTGTTGTACTCTATGCCTCTATGTGATTTCAAATAAAACTGTTGGACTATAACCTGGTGTTGTGCGACCTCTCAATTCTATTCATGAAGCCCAGGATGCCGTAAGCATTTTTTTTTTTTTTTTTTTTTAAACTGCTTTCACAACCTGCCCAGCCACCTTCAACGATTTGTGCACATATACCCCATGGTCTCTGTTCATGCACCCACTTTAACATTATACCCTTTAGTTAATATTTCTTCTCCTCGTTCTGCCTACCAAAGTGTATCACTTCGCACTTTTCGGTGGTAAATTTAATCTGCCACGTGTCTGCCCATTCCACCAGCCTGTCTATGTCCTCTTGAAGTCCCTCACTGTTCACTATTCCTCCAAGATTTGTGTCATCTGCAAATTTTGAAATAGTGCCCTGTACTCCCAAGTCCAAGTCATTAATATATATCAAGAAAAGCAATGGTCCTAGTACCGACCCCTGGGGAATTTTTCACTTTTCTACTGTTAATTCCAACACCCACTCAGCCCAGGTTGGGGAGTAAACCTGAACCGCGAGGAGTGTTAGCGTGGTGCCTTGGCTGAACTCGATGGGTTATGCCGGCAGAGCTTGAAGGCTGCACTGCTTGCCTGCAGCAGGACAATCAATTCACACATTCCAGGCAGAATGGTGGGTGGCTGGTATCCAATTACACCTCCCACATCCCTGCATTGGCTGTACACTAGAGGGCACGACGCTGCCCATAGACACGGCCCATGTTTTAACATTGTCAATATACTTCTTGTGGTGGTGAATTCGGAGCACCACCCAAGCAGCTCTCACCACTACCATGACCAGTGATAGAGCTGAACTGCTACTCCTGCAGCCGAGTGTAATCCAGCTCAAAATTTTCTCTCTGGACACAAAGATTTTTGTCCTTCCAAACTTAAGAAAATGTGCCAAATGCTTTCCACAGTTCAATGAGACATTGTACAATTTCCAGATACATACCATTATGCTTTAGGCAATCACACGGTGCACTCTGGTACTTGAAGCAGGATCTCTGCCAAGACTGACATTTTCAATGCAGGCAATGGTTGAACAGACTTGACCTCCGGCATCCGGATCAATTCCCCCAGACTACCCGCAAGTCAGTAAGCAGATGCACCAAATGACCCATTTTGTTGATCACGTTAACTGACCGAGTGACACTGAGTTGTGGCACAGGCTGCACTGCTTGCCTGCAGCAGGACAATCAATTCACACATTCCAGGCAGAATGGTGGCTGGCTGCGATCCAATTACACCTCCCACCAGCATCAGGGGTGGGGTAGAAAAAGGAAAGCAAGTCACTGCCAGCTCAACTCAGCACAGGAAAGATCCTAAAAGGTTTCTCATGACCTCATGGAGGCAGGGATACAAACATACCTAGAAATTTCCTCCTCCTCTTCCCCACAGCCCGGTCAGTCAGTAAACACACTTTCACCAGCTAAAATCAGGTCAACTTTTTCCTCCAATATACTTTCTTTAATTTGGCATTCACCGGTCTACTCCGAGCACACAACAAACTAGAATTTGCTGCTGAAGAGATATCAGATAAATCCACCCCCATCCCACCCAACCAAAAATGATCAGGCATAGACCACATGATTTTAATTGCTTTACCATTGGCAGCCGTGCCTTCAGCTACCTAGGCTAAAAGCTCTGGAATTCCCTCCCTAAACCACTCCGCCTTGCGCTCTCTCCTCTTTAGATGCTCCTTAAAACCTGCCTCTTTGACCAAGCTTTTGGTTACCTGCCCGAAAACCTCTGTGGCTCGGTGTCAAATTTTGTTCGATAACACTCCTGTGAAGCACCTCAGGATGTTTTACTACGTTAAAAAGGTGCTATATAAATGCAAGTTGTTATATTTGCAGCCTTGTGGGTAGGCGGTTGCCTGAGATGTGACGATATCCACCATTATAATGCGAAATAGGGGACAACCCATTATCCCCTGGAAATCAATCAGGCCAGTGGCAGAGGTTCCTGGCAACCATGCGCTCAACTTATTTGCCAGGATGGCAGGTCTACAGATTTCCAAGCCCAGTCCATCTTTTTGATGATGCACACATTGGGCAATAAGTATTCTATTATAAAACAAACATTTATTCCCCTAAAAGTCACAAGGTAGAAAAATACGTTTAGGAAAAAAAAAAGTTATTTTGTAGAGTGCATAGCGTACATGAACCTCACAACCAGGCAACTCTCGCAATACTTCACATTGTTATTTCACAAAGGATTGTGAATCTGCTTGCCTCCACAAACAAAACACGATAGTAGTGGGTGAAGAAACAGAAATGCGGAGGGACTTACTAGGCATGGAGTTTCCATGTCTGTATTTGATCAAGGGTTGAACAGAGTAAGATTGAGCAGATACACGTACATTTTAAACTGGCTAACATTCTAAAACTGGGAGGTTAATTGCAAATCAGATCCAGAGGGAGGGGTTGCAGGGAAGCCAAATTCTCAAGAGACCAAGTGGACATGTAATGTTCAGTCGTGTAGACTTCCAAATGTAGATGCCATCAGACTTTTGTTTACAAGACCAATTTTTGAATGTATAGATGCCTGGCCTGTAACTCAAAATATTTACATCTCAGTAAATTGTTCTTAAATGAAACAGGATGGTTAAACACACAATACATTGGCATTTCCCCAACTAATCCCACTTCCCCTCCTATGAAACTTCAAAAGTCCCAATACATGCTTTTGTATCTTAAAATTCGGCAAGAACAAAAAAAAATGGAACTTCATTTGAGCTGGAGCACGTCTTCAAGCGAGTTAACTTGCCTTGCCTTTTTCCTTCACGCTTATCTCATTTCAACAGGCGAGGAGAGCTCGGAGCCAACTCCTAATTATTGCACCAATAGCAACATATACATATATATACACATATACATACATATATACATATACATATACATATACATATACATATATATATATATATATATATATATATATTTTTATAAGAGCCTCATACTTATGTCGAGCGGCCGAGTCCAACTCAAATCAGGTTAAAGAAAAAAAATCAGACTTCATCAGAACACACATGCGTCCAAATCCAAATGATAAGCTAAATATAACAAAAATAAAACTAACTGATGCTGAACGCTTGGCTAATTTATGCGCTGCCTTACAATAGATGAATACAATTTATGTGCAAATTGTCAAGAGAATTCATTCCCTTGCTCAATAATGGTAGACTTCATTCAGAACACTACAGGATTTTTTTGTTTAAAAACCTTCAGCCTCAAGGTCCTTCACATAAACCACACAGAGCACAGGAAACTCTTGTTCATCCGGCACCCAAATATCCGGAATGCTCGCTTAACCGGCAAAAATCATCCTCCGAAAACTCCTCTCAAATAACCGGCAATGTTGCCGAGTCGCAGTCCGAGTCTCCGCGAACGCAGAGTACTCCGAAAACTCCTCTCAAATAACCGGCAATGTTGCCGATCCCGAGTCCGCGAACGCCGATTTAGTCAGTAAGGGGTAGTTTTCAAAAGTGCCACTACTCGGCCTCCTGGCGCTGTCGGAAGTCCGAAACACTGCAGTAGCAGGAGTTGATTCTCCCGCGCTGCCGGGAGTCTCACTTACTGTTAAGTAATTAAAGAGTTATGGATTACTCTCAACTGGCAGTACTGTACTTAATCAAGCATCTTCCACCATCCATTTAACACAACATTCTGTAGGTGAGTAACCAAATACTGTCTACTGCACATTTCTTGATTTTTTTATTTTTCCTTTGTTAAAAATAGCCTCGGTAGATATAACTCTCTGTTATCCGGAACTTTCGATCAACCGGCACCACGCCGGTCCCGTCGGTGCCGGATACCAAAGAGTTTCCTGTATCTGGTGAACATCTTCAGGCGATACCACCCCACTAACTGGCAAACCACACCGTTATACAGCTGCTAAAAGCCAACTAACTTTTTATTTCTGTAAAAAGGAAAAAATAAATGCTTCATGATAAAAAGCATCCCCTAGCTTTCCACCCAGTACTTCATAGACCATAAAACACTTTGGGACATCCAGAGGTTGTGAAAGGTGCTAGATAAATGCAAGTCTTTCTTTCTGTTGCTCAGATTTTTCACAAAGTCTGTTCCATTGTATCTTGATATTTAGTTCTTTAGGCAGAGCAACAGTTCACAACAACTTGTATCTATATAGCGCCTTTAACGTAGTAAAACGTCCCAAGGTGCTTCACAGGAGTGTTATAAGACAAAAAATTCGATACCAAGCCACATAAGGAGAAATTAGGGCAGGTGACCAAAAGCTTGGTCAAAGAGGTAGGTTTTAAGGAGCGTCTTAAAGGAGGAACGAGAGGTAGAGAGGTTTAGGCAGGGAATTCCTGAGCTTAGGGACTAGGCAACAGAAGGCACGGCCACCAATGGTTGAGCGATTATAAATCAGCAAGTGAAATAAAGACAGGACAAAAAAAATTTCGCCTAATATTTACAAGTCATATTTTCTTCTATTGCCAATTTTTTTTCAAAGCAGATTAATGTTGCCATTATCCATATGCCATGCACTCATCTGTGTATCACAAGAAGCTGTGCATCAGAATAACTGATTTGACTGCACTAGGCATGTGTAAGCCAAATTGATCAGCAGTAATTGATTTGACATACTGGGATTTAAAGGAATGATACAAGTCAATGCATGTTTGTATACAACATGTAGAAAATAATGAGTAAGTGGGAATAATTACAGGGGAAAAAACAATGTCAGGTGCCATAAGCCCAGAGCCCAAGATGAAATTATTCCCATTTATAATCATTCAACTACATCACTACTGAAAAGATTAAAAATGATTGCGATCTCTGCAAGATGGCAGAAATTTAATGACCCGCGGATTACTGGGAACGAACACTGCTGTGCGATTTAAGGGGTTCAGATGTTGGCGACAAAAGAACAAACTTGCATTTATTTAGCGTCTTTCACAACCTCAAATGCATCCCAACGCGCTTGACAGCCAATGAAGTGTGGTCGGTGTTTAATGTAGGGAAACGCAGCTGCCAATCTGTGCAGAGCAAGAACCCACAAACTGCAATGAGATAAATGACCAGATAATCAGTTTTAGTGATGTTGGTGGCAGGATAAAGGTTGACCAGGACAACTGTCTTCCATTCTGCCAGCACAATTTACACTTCATCTAGAGCCATCCTTTGTTTCTTAACCTGTCCCATTACCATCTCCTTTTGCCTTGAATATCTCAATGTCTCTTAACCTCTCCCCTGCCTTCTATCCTATCAGAGACCTTCCCTTTTGTTCTTTCATCCCCTCCCCCCTTTCCCAGCTCCTACAATTGCTTAAAAATCTGTTCCATTTCCTGCTTTCTTCCAGTTCTGACGAAAGGTCATCGACCTGAAACGTTAACTCTGTTTCTCTCTTCACAGATGCTGCCTGACCTGCTGAGTATCTCCAGCATTTTCTGGTTTTACACCAGGAGAACTCCCCTGCTCTTCAAATACTGCTATCAGATCTTTTACGTCCACCCGAGAGGGCGTACGGGGCCCCGACTTAACGTCTCATCTGAACAGAAGCACCTCCAACTACTGCACTGAAATGTTAGACTGGACCATGTCCTCATGCTTGAGTGGGGCTTAAACTCAGGATCTTCTGGCTCAAGAGGCAAGAGTGTTACCAATGAGCCAAGGATGAGAAAACACAGTGAATCTCAAGCAATTTAGAAGGCATCAAAAGATTAAAGTTTTCAAACTTTAATTGGAGTTCTTGGGTCAATTTTATTCCATTTCAGCCATTCTGACAGCAAGAACACATCAGCCCGGATTCTGCGGTCAGTGATGTATGAACAGCGCCGGCCGCTCATTACACAACTTTCTATGGGCTTCTGCACTGGAACTTGCAGTGACTAGAAATCCAAAACAGCGTGGTGCCCTCTACAGGAGATCTGGGACCTTAGTGAACAGGGAAAGCTGCTGTGAACCTCCTTAACCACAGATTAAAGAATTCTTACTGAGGCACGCAGAGTCCGAACAAGGATGTGCAAGTTAGAATAGTCAATTCAATGCCAAATTGTACAGAAAGCAAAATGAAGAGGGGGAAAGAAAGATGGGATTACGAGGGAGATGAGAGACAGAAAGTAGTTAAAAAAAGTCAATTTTTTAAAAACTCAACAATAATTAAAATCTGAAGAATAAGACTCCACACTTGTAAAAGTTAATTCAGTGTCCGAGGTCGTTTGATAGTAATCAAGACTTATCACACAGTTAAAAATTCAATTACACTTGAACGGGCAAGCCCTAACCTTTTCTGGCATGATTAAGTGGAGTGTGGGAGAGCAGAGAGCGAGTTAGTGAGAGCAGAGATAAGTCAGAGTCAGAGTATGGGCTGAATGTGGAAATTTGAGAAAGAAATTCAAAAAAGAGCCATCACTGCCGCGGAGCCAGCGGATTGCTGGGGAACAGGCAAATTATTGGAGGCCATCATCAGGGAAAAAAGAAACTTTTATTTGGAAAGGCATGGGTTAATCAAGGAGAGTCGACAATGATTTGTTGACTGAATTCTTTGAGGCAACAGAGAAGGCTGATCAAGGTAGTGCAGTCGATGTTGTATATATGGACTTTTGGAAGGCATTCAACAAAATGCCACACATGAGACTTATTAAGAAGGTGGAAGCCCATGGAATTAAGGGGAAAGTAGTGCTATGGATACAAAATTGGCTCAGTGACAGGAAGCAGAGGGTGGTGGTGAATGGATGTTTTTCAGACTGGAAGGTGGTTTGCAGTGGTGCCCCCCAAGGGTCAGTTTTGGATCCATTACTCTTTGCAATTTTTATAAACGACCTAGACTCGGGTGTAGGGAGCAGCATTTTAAAGTTTGCAGATGATACGAAACTTGGCAAAGGAGTAGATGATAAGGATAGTTATAGGCTTCAGGAGGGCATAGACAGGATGGTGAAATGGGCAGAAGCATGGCAGATGGAGTTCAATGCAGAGAAGAGTGAAATGATGCACGCTGGGAGGACTAATAAACAGGCACGATTTTGAAAAGTGTAGATGAGCAGAAAATTCTCAGTTGACCAGAGAGAGCCAGCATGGATTTGTGAAAGGTAGGTCATGCCTGACAAATCTGATTGAATTTTTTGAAGAGGTGACTAGAGTAGTGGACAGGGGAATGTCTATGGACTTCCAGAAGGCATTTGATAAAGTCCCACATAAGAGACTAAGGTAGAAGCCCACAGAGTTGAGGGCAAATTATTGACCTGGTTAGGAAATTGGCTAAGCGGCAGGAGACAGAGTAAGGGTAGGAACTCAAATTAGCAGGATGTGACTAGAGGAGTCCCGCAGGGATCTGTGTTGGGGTCTCAACTATTCACAATATTTATTAACGACTTAGATGATGGCATAGAAAGTCATAATCCAAATTTGCCGATGACAAAGATAGGCAGCATTGTAGGCAGTGAAGATGAAAGCATAAAATTACAAGGGGATATTGATAAAGTGAATGGGCAAAACTGTGGCAAAGGCAGCTCACCACCACCTTCTCAAGGGCAACTAGGGATGGGCAATAAATGCTGGCGTTGCCAGCGACGCCCTGATCCCATAAACGAATAAAAAGTGAGGTCATCCAATTTGGACTTAAAAAAGAGGATAGAACAGGGTACTTTCTAAATGGTAAAAAGCTAAAAACAGTGGATGTCCAAAGAGACTTGGGGGTTCAGATACATAGATCATTAAAATGTCACGAACAGGTACAGAAAATAATCAAAAAGGCTAATGGGATACTGGCCTTTATATCTAGAGGACTAGAGTACAAGGGGCAAAAGTTATGCTGCAGCTATACAACACCCTGGTTAGACCACACCTGGAGCACTGTGAGCAGTCCTGGGCACCACACCTTCGGAAGGATATATTGGCCTTGGAGGGAGTGCAGTGTAGGTTTACCAGAATGATACCCGGACTTCAAGGGTTAAGTTACAAGGAGAGATTACACAAATTAGAGTTGTATTCCCTAGAATTTAGAAGGTTCAGGGGTGATCTGATCGAAGTTTTCAGGATATTAAAAGGGGAACAGATAGGGGAGATAGAGAGAAACTATTTCTGCTGGTTGGGGATTCTAGGACTGGGGGGCATAGTCTAAAAATTAAGAGCCAGACCTTTCAGGAGTGAAATTAGGAAACACTTAAAGGGTGATAGAAGTTTGGAACTCTCTTCTGCAAACAGCAATTGATGTTAGATCAATTGTGAATTTTAAAATCGGAGATGGATAATACCTTTTGGTTAACAAAAATCTAAGGGATATGGGCCAAAGGCGGGTATATGGAGTTAGGTCGCAGATCAGCCATGATCTCATTGAATGGCTCGAGGGGCTGAATGGCCTATTCCTGTTTCTATGAAGGAAAAGAAATGAAACCATCTTCAGCCCTGTGACAAGAGGCAGAGTATGGCCGATTTCAATTTCAGTGCAGTCTGCACACTCATTTAACTGACCCCATTGGAGCACAGTGGGCAGATTATCAGAAAATCTCCCGGGTTGCTTACAGCAGAGTAATCTTTAATTCCTGGAGACTCCAGGACTATCAGAGAGGTAAAGGTAAAGGTAAACATCTGCTGTCACCAGCACCTGCTTCAGGTTAGCCATTTTGATTCTGACTTTCCCAATGCTGACCTGTACTGACCATCTCCCACCATTACAGGAGAATGAGTGCAGTGATTCAGTTACTCCATTGTTCCTGAATATGGTTAAACATGCTGCCCTGCACCAAGTCCCACTCTCCCACCACTGTTGTCTTCCTTTGACTCCATGTTCCCCCCCAAAACTGACCCTTGGGGAACACCACCGCAAACTCTGGTGGGCTCAGTGTTGGCGGGAGGGTTGACAAGCCTCCCTTGAGTCACCCGGGGAGTTGCCTGGAATGGGGCACAGATCTCTTGGGCAGGGCGAGCTGTGCACTATAAATTTCCAGTCGCAGCAGCACTTTCACCCCCCCCCCCCCCTTCACGACATCACTGGCTGCTGCTCAGTGAAGCCTCTGACTCAGTGATGTCACCGCCCCCCCCCCTCCCCCCAACGCTGCAGAGAGCCGGGACCAGCTTAGAGAATTTAAATCTGCGCAAAGAAAGCCACCAATCAAACACATTCAAAACAAATCCCACAGGATGCTTGTATTTGAATTAAATGGTATTGGACCCTACCCTGGTGCAAGCATGAACCTCGGCTTTCTGATTAGAGAGGTCTCGCCAATAGAATGGGACTTCCACTCACCATGGAAGTGTCCTCCTGACCCCATTCAACATTTCAGCCTGGGGTTATTTGGTGCTGATGCCAGGGTCGAGGGCTCTCATCAGGGAGTAGTGCTGAACTGGGGCTGGGAACACCATTTAGCCCCTCGAGCCATTCAATGAGATCATGGCTGATCTGCGACCCAACTCCATATCCCTCAAGTCCTTTGGATAACAATTTTAAATCGGAGTGATTTTTTTTTAAACAATTGATCTAGCATCAATTGCCGTTTGCGGAAGAGTGTTCTAAACTTCTACCACCCTTTGTGTAGTTTCCTAATAGGCCTGGCTCTAATTTTTAGATTATGTCCCCTAGTCCTAGACTCCCCAACCAGCAGAAATAGTTTCTCTCCATGTATCCTCTGTTCCCCTTAATATCTTGAAAACTTCAATCAAATCATCCTGTAACCTTCTAGAAACTCAGTGGTGGACCTTGGTGAAAAAATACATCCAAATGTGTAACAGCTGGGACATCTACTTTTCTCGAAAGAAGCTGTTATGAAAGCAGACACTATACAAGTCAAACAGGATATACAAAGTTACACAAAACCCTTCTCGAAATGTACGCTTATGCAATTGGCCTGCCACACAAAGGAAGAGGCAGCCTCTGTCGGAGTTGCTTGATAAAACACTGCTTTTTTATTTTCTGGCTAAAATACTACTTCTGGTGCACAGAAATGCATCGAGAGCAACTGCACAGGCACCTCTCTGGAAAACCCCCAAACCCCTCTCCGCTAACATCTGAAGTGCCAACAGTGGCAAAGGTAAACATCTGCGGTCACCAGCTTCAGGTTAACCATTTCGATACAGATTTTCCCACTGTTGGCCTGCACTGACCATCTCCCAACATTACAGGAGGTCTATGGCCAGAATGAGAAAGACCCCAAAAATCAACTTTGTGCAGTGATTCAGTTACTCCATTGCTCCAGAGTGTGGTTGAACATGTTGCCCCCACACCAAGTCCCATTCTCTCACCACTGCTGTCCCCCAATACATGCAACTCCAAACCCTCTCGTTTACAAATCTCCCCCATGGCCTCAGCCCACTGCAAGTCTATGTGAGTCATGTCTTTTAGTCCTGTAACTCTAGGTTCCTGTATATTCCCCCCAGGACTCGATTCAGCAGCAGATAACCCCTCCTCAAAATCCTAGATCTGGCCCTCTCTCTTGCCCCTCCTTTTAAAAACTCAACTCAAAACCTCCTCGTGTTTCCACCATGCTTTTGGTCTCCCTACTCTTGCTCAAATGCCCTTCCGCAGGTGAAACACCCTTGGGGGGGTTCCCCCCTTGCCGCTATGTTGAAATGCAGGATATTTCCCCTCCTCCCTGCTCCTTCCAGCCCGGCTTACCTCCCCCGCTCTTGTAGCACAGGTACGGGAACCTCCAGACGTTGCCCAGCCCCACCGCATAGCCGACACAGGCCAGCGTGAACTCCAGCCGGCGGCTCCAGGTCTCCCTGCCTTGCCGGGGGGCGGCGGAGGGCGAGCAGCGGAGCTCCTTCGCCGGAGCCTCGCCTCCTGTGTCCGGCTCCAGTCTCAGTTTCTCCGCTGCTGCTGGTGCTGCCGACATCACCCCATCCTCGGTGTTCTGAGCGCCCAGACCCATGTCTGTCTGCGTGTGTGTGTGTGAGAGAGAAAGAGAAAGAGCTAGCTGGGCGACAGTGACTGTACAGTGTTGAGCCGGACCGCAAACTGCAGGGAACAGCGCCACCTCTTCAATCGGAAAGTCTGACACACTGTAACCACCAGGGCCTGTGTCGCCTCCTTTTATCCATTGATTCCCTCTCTCAGCTCCTCCTTTCAGTCACCACCACCAAACAGTTCATCAATATTTAATGCCCAGCCCCTTGTCAATCATTCCTCTCTCCATACATGGACCTCCACCCTGCCAGATATCCGGAAGCTCTTTCCTAAAAATTACATTCAGCCGTCCTGTTAACTCTTTCACAATGCCAATCAGGGTGGCAATTTGTCATCCACAAGTTAACAAATGCCCCCGCATACAATAAACTTTAATTGATAAGTACATTAAAGGAAACTTAACAAATTAAATCAAAATGTTGTCCCTTGTGCCGGTCACGCACTCCAGTCCCTGCGGTGCCCACCGCTAGCGGAAGGCCTCGAGCTTACCAGCGGACACCGCGTGCTCCCGCTCCAGGGACCTCCGGGCGCTTACATAGCCGCGGATGAGTCGGGCCCCCTTCCACCGTGCTGTTATCGCTTGCCCAGAGGTTTCTTACCGAAAGCCCATGTCCCAGCCTGAAGCACACAGTTGCATAACATTCGTGTTACACCAGGCATGCAGCCTGGAGGAGTCCGTATTCTACATATATACGGAATGTGAGAGGTTGCAGCCCCTCTTCCATTATTTGAAGGGGCTGCTCCTCGATTTTTGGCTGCACTTCAGTCCCACGCTCCTGATCTTTGTTGCGGGGGGTGGTGGGAGCGGGCAGATCGGGGGGGACCTCCTTGTGGGACTGCTCCTGGGCCTGGCCAAAGTTGCCATTAACTGGTCCAGGCAGCGGGCGGTCGAGGGGGCCGTTCAGCCCGACCACCTGCCTCTCTTCCGCGGCCATGTTTGCGCCCGGGTGGCCCTGGAGATGGAGCACGCGGTGTCCACCGGCACGCTCGAGGCCATCCGCGACCGGTGGACACCGCGGGGGCTGGAGTGCATCATCAATCTAATTTGTTAAGTTTCATTTAATGTTTTAAGTTAAGTTACAGTTTATTTGTTAGCACAAAAGAGTACACCAGGCATGCAATTAAAAAAAACCATAATCATTCTCCGCCCTTCCTAAGAGATGTCACCTGTCCGATTTTGAGCCAGAAAGGCTGGGTTATTGAACGGACTGTGTCAGCCTTGGCTCCATGGTAGCCCTCTCTCCTCTTGAGTCGGAAGGCGGTGGACTCAAGCCTCACTCCAGAGATTTAAACACATATCTAGGCTGGCACTTTAATGCAATACTGAGAGACTGCGGTACTGCTGGATGTGTCATCTTTTGGGTGAGATGTTAAACCACCTCTCAGGTAGACTTAAAAGAGCCATGGCACTATTTGAAGATGAGCAGGGGGAGTTCGCCTGGTGTCTGACCAACATTTATCCCTCAATCAACACCTAAAAACAAATGGTCTGGTCATTTATTTCATTGCTGTTTGTGGGAGCTTGCTGTGCGCAAATTAGCTGCTGCATTTCCTACATTACAAGAGTGGCAAAACTTCAAAAGTACTTCATTGACTGTAAAGCGTTTGGGCGTCCTGAGGTCATGAAAGGCGCTATATAAACACAAGTTCTTTACTCTCTGACTGTCCCCAGATTCCAAAAACCAGACAACAAAAGCCTAGTTTATTTAAAAAAAAACACAGAGGAGCTGTAATTCCACAGGGTTTCCAATGGTCTACCGCTGTACCTCGAGTGGGAGACTGGCGGAACCTCCAGTCAAGCGGTTGGACCTCTGAAGATTTAAAATCCTGGCTCAAAGTGGCCAGTAGTATGATTACCCGGGTTGGGGGGGGGATGGTGAGAGACCTGGGCAAACACCCTCTCCTCATGGGGAATAAGGCAGGTGTTTCCAGCAGCATTGGGTAGGCAGGTGCCACAGACGCACTCCAAGTGGCGCTCACGCCCACTTGCCCCGTGCTAATGAGGTGCCCATCCGATGAACCCTACAAACTATGGTGGGATTCAGGGTTGGAGGTAGGATTGCCGACCCTCCCGGATTGCCCGGGGGGGGGGGTCACCCGGAATGGGGCATGGATCTCTCGGGCACTGCCTCTAGCAGCCCGGGTGATCTTCGCGCTTTAACTTTCTGGCCGTGGCAGCACCTCCCCCGCCTCCCCCCACACTTCATGACATCACTGGCTGCTGCTCAGAGAGAAAAATGCATCCAAAGATGTAATACCTGAGACATCTACTTTTCTGAAAGAAGCTGTTATGAAAGCATCATATAAGGCAAGCATAATATAAAAGCAGTTAAACAAAACAGTTCTCATGACGAGTGGTTACATAAGTGACCTGTAACTCGCCCAAAGGGAGGCACAGCCTCTAACTGAGCTGCTTGAGAAACACTGCTTTTTTTTTCTGGCTATAATGCTACTCCTGGTGCCCGTGCACAGAAATGCATTGAGATCAACTGCACAGGCACCTCTCTGGAAAAACTCCAAGGCCTCCTCTGCTAACATTTGAAATCTGGACACGAGGGGCAGACAGGCGATCCTGGCGTCCAAGCGGTCAAGCAGGGCAGATGGTGGGCAACATCTCTCGCTGTCATTTCATTTGCATGCACCAGCCACAGGGCTCGTTTAGAGCCACAGGGCTACCTCACCCCTTCGGAAAAGGGAGGGAGACACGACAGAGAGTGTCCCTGAGCACGTTACCGCCCCATCCGGCCCAGGTCTGTTGGGAAACCACTGAGACAGGGCTGGAAAGGCTGTGCCTCATGCTGTGGTACGGATTTGCACTTTCCACTTTGAATATCTAAGGGTTGATTTTAACCCCGCCTGCCCAGCCTCAACGGTGCGGGCGGGGAGTTAATAAGTTTCGGGAGGTTGTACCGTGTTTCCAATATGTTACCGCCCTCCCCCCCCCCCCACTCACCATCTTAACTGACCTTAGATTGGGCACGGGAGGGCCGCCCATCCCAGGCTGGTAGGGGCTTATTTCTATGGAAAAATCGCGGTCTGATGACGTCTTCTGCAGCGCGACCCCATTTTAACCAGAATGCTTGAGAGGCCCGCATGGCACCAAACCTACCAGTGAACCTGGCGGGAGGCAGCAGAGTGGCCGAGGCTTCCTTGGACCTCCCCAACCCTTACCTTCCCACTCCCTCCCACCACCGGCAGCACTTTGGAGGACCCTCCCCTTATAATAGGGGTCCTACACTTGGGTCCCCGGCGGCATTGGCCTCCCGTCCGCTTTCCCGCTCATGTTTATGGAGGGAGTCACAGCACTCAGGGAGGTCCTCTTCCCTTCACATGGACGGAAGAGACCTCCCCAGGAGATCAGCACATTGCACAGGAGGGCACAAGCAGGATGTGGTTAGGAGGACCAGGGTGCAGTGGTGCAAACCTTTCAATGATCTCATTAGATCACAAAACGTTAGTACAAAGCCACACTCACCTCATCCTGCTGTGCCTCTCATCACATCCCCATCACTCTGCCTTCCCTACCCCACTCCTGCACATCCTTACTCACACCAACTTACCTTGCACCTCCACCCATCCTTCTCTCTCTATCTACATTATCACATCCCCATCTCACTAACCACCCCTCACACTCACCCTCATCTTAGTCTAATCATACCAACTAACAACACATAGGGGTAGGCACTGGGTGTTTTAGCCAATGTTCATGTATAGTTTCTGTTAATGTGCTGTCAAACATTGAAATCTTTATTTTCAACACTTTGCATTCTTGGACAGATTTGTGTGCACCTTTGAAAGTGGCTTAGTGAGTTGCAGTGAATGATGAGACATAACGGTACCCCCCGCAATGCTGATGAGTGTGAAAGGAATGGCTTGTAGGGATGCTTTATGGTGTTGGTGTGGGGTGGTGCCAACCTGGTGCATCATGTGGCAGCCAGGGTGTACAGTGTCAAGTGAAGTAAATCTGGCCATGGTGAGGCCATCCCTGGCCTCCTGGGCAGCAATGTGGTCGGGTGCTGATGCCCTCTGTTCTGTGCAGCATCAGTTGATTACGGAGAAGGTTGGTGTTGTTGTTGGTGCTGCTGGTGTGCCTTTTTTTTATTCGTTCATGGGATGTGGGCATCGCTGGCAAAGCCAGCATTTATTGCCCATCCCTGGTACTGCAGGTGTGCCTGGTGATGCTGGTGTTGGGGCTGATCGTGGTGGGATTCTGAGGACCAAGGTGAGAGAGTTTCAAGGGTACTGATGTTGATGGAATAGGTGGCAGGTGAAGTAGAGATGACAGAAGTGATCTGTCAATGGTGGGAGAGGTAATGAGGTCAGACTGGATGGAGACTTGTGTAAAGACTTGCAGCATCCTGAATCTGTAGTGGAAATGCAGTTTAGAGAAGCTAGTGGTTAAGGAAACATTTCTCAACCAGCTGGGAGCTTTAACTTGACATTTGAAGCTCTCAACTTATCAGCTGATTCAATGGCCACTGACCTCCTGCCTCAGCAAACTGGTGGACGACCTGTCAAATCCAAAAAGCTGGGAAAAAGCCATTGATAAATGGCTGTAAACAAGCCACTAATGATTTTAATTGCCTCCCCCGCCGCTGCCTGTCGGGTCTGCTCAGCGCTGGCAGACCCGACATCGGGAAAGTCCAGTGTGCGCATTTTGACAGCGGGTTCCTGACCCGCTGTCAATCATTTTAAATTTAACAGCTGACCCTCCACCCATCCGTCCACTGAGCGCCGGCAAAATTCCGGCCAGAGAATCAATTTTATCTGCTCATTTACTTGTGCATCTTGTGCTGTGGAAGTGTTAATGGTTTTTAAACTCCTGGGTAGAGTTTGGAAGATGTACCAAGACATATGACCAGAAGGTCCCAAGTTTGATCCCCAGCCTGTGCTGAGTTGGTTTATCTTAGTGAGTTTAGCAGTAAGGGTGCAACAGGGGCTTCAGTACCCAGGGCTGAGAGGGGGAAAGCTGCCAGTATTCCCACTCCAAAGCAAATGACAATTGCTGGAAAATGTGCAAATTTGAACATTGGCGAGGGTAAGATTGGGTCAGGTTTGATGCCACATAAAAAGCCTGCCAGCCTTTCCTGTCAAAGTGCATAGATGAACAATATCATTTGGGCAAGGTACCACAGAGTCCCCGGTAACCCCCAGAACTGTACCTCAGTAGGCTGTAAATGTCTTCAGGAGAGCAGAATCGATAAATGGTAAAGGAAAAAATTGGGCCAAAAATTCGGCACTTGCTGGGTGAGTACGCACTGTGTACTCACCCGCAAGGCCTCCTGAAGTGCCAGTTTCCTGCATGCACGGCGCATGCGTGGGAAACCGGAACTTCCGGTCTCGTGAAGGGAGCGGTTCAGAGGTGAACCGCGTGCGCGGTAGAGGCTGCGCGCACGCAGCGAACTTAGGTTTTTTTTCAGGTTTCTCCGGGAGGGTAAGTATTGAAGAACCTGCGCTTTTAAAAAGGAGGCGCAGGACCCGTTTTCAACAAGGTAAGTGGTTAATTAATTATAATTTTAAAACATTTTCAACAGGTTTATCTTTTTTAGATACTTTAAAGAAAGGTAAGTTTATTTTTAGCACTGTTAAAAAGTATTTTAATTTTTTCAAAAATTTAATTTTTTTTTAAAGTAGTTAATTTATTTAACTTATAGTTATTTTAAAAATGTGATTTTTAAAAAAAAAATTTATTTGAAGTTTAGCTGTTCTTTTGGGGCCGATTTCAATTCATAGATTTGACAGGTCTTCCTGTCAAATCTATGAATGAAAGATGGTCTGCTGCCATTGGCTCTCCATGGCCCACATGATCCCAGGGGACGCATCGCACTAACTGCGCCCCTGGGACACGCAAGCACTGCGCGCCGGCACTTGGAGCAGGCCCAGGAGCTGAAGTCCCCGTGGGCCCAGAGGTCAACGGCAGGCGCGGTAGGTAAGTGCGCGCGCGATCCTTACCCCCGCGGCAAGCCGGAGAGGCGAATTTCTGGGCCAATAGTAAACTCGTCTATAGCGCACTCATCATTTACATCCAAGATAGATATGGTCACACACCTGACATCGTTCGGTTAATCTTCAGATGTTTGCTCATTGGTTGGCTCCATAAGGTCTGTTTTACAACCATTTATTTTAGCGAAACAAGTGGCTTTTTTTTTCAAAGTTGCCTCCAGATCCAAAATGACAGAGAATCAGAAAGGTAAGCAAAAGATTTATTAGAAACACAAATGTGGACATAATTTATTCTAGCTAGAAAAAAGACAGAGAGGAAGACTGGAAGAAGAGAGAATAAGAGGGAAAGGGTGACAGGGCAAGTACAATTAATCTTTGAATATTTTGAAGTTTATTTAATATTCTGTTTTTCATGTTTTAGTAGGTTAGCGGTAATACTACAGTAATAGTTGTTGTTGTTAATAGTTATTCTTCATATTTGAGTAGTTTTTATTTGTAATATATAATGTTTTTAGTCTCACAGGACATGAATTGGTTGCCTGAGAGAGACAAGAATTTCCCACTGTTGGCACTCAAAGGGTGCAATCAGAATAGCACTCATTTCCTTATTTAATTTGCTGAAAAAAACAAACAAACTATGTGTACGTTCCTGGTTTGTGAGATCTGTTTGGAAAGTGGAATTCTTCATTTGGAGCCAACCTTCTGGGAATGCTTGATACGACATCCAGCTCAAATTGGTTATCTAACCCAGGTGGTCCCACATTTCAAATTGCATGCAACGGAAATGAATTCCTGCAGGAACTGATAATGAACTCATATAGAGCCATGTTTGGCTGAGAGTACTGTGTGTATGACTCAGCATCTCTAGTCTCCAGGCAACAGCACAAACTGCCGGTCATTCACAGTGTTAAAAGTGAAACAAAACCAAAATCTACCTTTAGTAAATTTATACATAGAACACTTTTTACCCCTTTGCAGTTCTATTTTGGCACAGCTGAACAATGACCTTGTCTTATCCTCCTGTGAATTAGGTTGCATTATTCTGCAGTATCATTAAAACAACCTCTCACAGACTATGTAATTACAGTTAAAATTATTAAATTCAGTCTTACTAATACTGTAATGATATAGTAGCACGTATACAGCTGTTTTCTAGCTTGGGGGGGGCGGGGGCGGTCACATGACATCTGTAAATGATCTTGGCTTCGGGCTCATGGTTTTTGGAATTAGTCAAATTTTGGGAGTAGAATCATAGGGAGCGATTTCCCCAGCCCCGAGGAGGCGGGTTTGCAGGCGGGACAGTTGGCAAAATGGCAAAAACTGAGTGCGGGTTCGGAACCCGCCTCCAACCCGCCTCCGCGCAATTTTGCTGGAGGCGGTTTTGATGGGTGCGATTCGGTCCCGCCTCCAGCGGTCCAGAGAGGTGGTTAAGACCCCTAAATAGTAGTTAAGATCCTCTATAATCCTATTTTGACAGGTCCTCGTTATTTTTCCACATTTTCAGCGGGTTCCACGACCCTCCTAAACCACGCCAGCTAAACCTGGCGGGTTGACAAGTGGGTGGCCTCCTCACAGCTGCAGCTCCACCATTAAAACGGAGCTTTCATCAGGGATTAGTTGCAGGTGGCAGAACTTTGGTTCAATAGGTCTTTCAGCACTTTTAGCAGGCCTACCGAAGTCGGAGGTGCTGTATCTTCTATCTCTCAACTGTGGGACCTCCTTGGACGACCCTCTCCCCGCTTGGACTGAGCGCTTCCCCAATGGAGGTATCTGCCAGCAGCATGGGAACCATTTATTTCCTTTCACCATGGAGCTCAGATTCGGATGAGGAGCAGCCACGGCAGCAGCAGAACCAGGCAGCTCAGCAGCAACAGCAGCAGGAGCGCCAACCTCCTGCTCAGCCACCTGATGCTGCACAGGGCAGAAGGCACCAGCGCATCGAGGCACCACGCCGCAGGAGATACCCCCGACAGAGGGTTTACAGACAGAGGATGAGCTACCTCAACATGAGTGAGCAGCAGTGCCAAAGGAGGCTGAGACTTTCGCGAGAGGTTGTCTGAGACATCTGCGCACTGCTGCACCAACACCTGGAGCCCAGAGAAGCGGGTGGACATCCCTTACCAGTGGCTGTCAAAGTCACCACCGCACTCAACTTCTTTGCCTCAGGCTCCTTCCAGGGATCATCAGCAGACATCAGCAGCATCTCCCAGTCAGCCGCCCACAGTTGCATCACGCAGGTTACCAATGCCCTTTTCACAAAGGCCCACAATTACATCCACTTCTCAAGGGATCAAACAAGTGTCACCGCGCGTTCAGTTGGCTTTGCAAACATGGCAGGCTTGCCAATGGTGCAGGGTGTCATAGACTGCACACATGTGGCCCTTAGGGCACCCCATCACAACCCAGCTATCTTTGTCAACCACAAGAGCTTCCGATGCCTTGACAGATCAGGTGGAGCTCTGCAGTATTCAGCAACCAGGGTCTCCGGAATCGTCATGGTCTGCTGTGCACTGCACAACATGGCATAGCGTCGTGGCTTGCAGCTTCCTGATGAGCAAGTGGCTCAGTTCATAGCCTCCTCAGATGAGGAGGAGGAGGAGGATGAGGAGGAGGAGGAGGAGCAGGAGCAGGAGGAGGAGCAGGAGGAAGACCGAGCGCCAGCCTATCGACCAGCAGCAGCGACAGCACGCGAGCACATGGCTGCCCGTGATGCAAGGCATGCACTTATCCTGGCCAGGTTTGCATAGGTTGCCCATGTTGGCACATGTCCTTGGCTCCATCTTAAGACATGATAGACAATGGACATGACTCTCTGGCCTCCTTTCACTCTGGCCACCAACCTGACCACGCAAGTGTTGCAGAGCCCGAAATGTGGAGCTGCCTAAGGCGAAATAACAGATGCCATCAAGCCAACAGTTTGCCATCAAATCATTCTTTTACTTTCCAACAGGGATGGCATTTCATCAATACACATAAACATTCACCCAAGTGGCAACCCCTGTGACTAATGGTGCTTTATTTTTCTCTTACGCGTGCTCCTACATGGTGCGCCCCCTGTGGCTTCAGCAGAAGTGGAGGTCCCTTGCTCACTTTGATGCTGCTCCTGCTTCGACACCTTTGGCGGGTGTCCTCTGGGTTTACGAGCCTGTGAGGGCTCGCCAAACGTCTGCTCCTCCTGGTGGGGCTCTGACCGAGGGCTACGCAGTGGCATGGAAGTGTGAGCGCTTGGAGAGGAGCCACCACTTCCTTGTTGTCTGCCATCAACTTCCCTCTCATGGGTCAGGTCCACCTCAGCGCTTGCAAGTGGCTTGAGAGCACCTTGCTGCACATCAGGAGGGCCATGGGGACTCGTATCTACACTGGCAGTCCTACTGAAAAGGACTTCCATGAAGCTCTGGTTTCTCTGTTCAATAGCTGCCCATCGCTCCTCTAGAGATGTCAGTCTATTCTGAACAATCACCATGCTTTCCTCACTTCGGTGACTTATTGCCTCCATGGCCGTAGTCAGCCTTTCCACGGAGGTTGCCATCCTTTCTGTGGTGCGGCGTATATGTGCCATTTCCTCCCCAATGGCACTGCTCAGTAATATAGATTTACAATCTACATTAATGACTTGGATGAAGGGACCGAGTGTAATGCAGCCAAGTTTGCGGATGATACAAAGATGGGTGGGAAAGCAAGTTGTGCAGAGGACTCAAAGAACCTGCAAAGGGATATAGACAGGCTAAGTGAGTGGGCAAACATTTGGCAGATGGAGCATAATGTGGGAAAGTGCGAGGTTATCCACTTTGGCAGGAAAAATTAAAAAAGCAAATTATTATTTAAATGGAGAGAGATTACAAAATGCTACAGTTCAGAGGGACCTGGGGGTCCTTGTGCATGAAACACAAAAAGTTAGCATGCAGGTACAGCAAGTAATCAAAAAGGCAAATGGAATGTTGGCCTTTATTTCAAGGGGGTTGGAGTATAAAAGCAGGGAAGTCCTGCTACAACTGTACAGGGTATTGGTGAGACCACACCTTGAGTACTGCGTACAGTTTTGGTCTCCTTGTTTAAGGAAGGATATACTTGCATTGGAGGCAGTTCAGAGACGATTCACTAGGTTAATTCCAGAGATGAGGGGGTTGACTTATGAGGAAAGGTTGAGCAGGTTGGGCCTATACTCATTGGAATTTAGAAGAATTAGACTCCTGCACCTGCTCCTGGAGTTCCAGCACCGCTCTATTTCTGGATGGACCCAGAGGCACAGGGTCCACATGCAGCGGAGCAGAGCTAGGAGAGTCCTGCGCCCTCCGCCGAGGACTCTCCACTGCTGACCCTGTCTCCACCACCTGCTGATGCTCACTTGTGAGATGTGATACAAACGGTGACAACACTAATCTATGACCCGCTTCCTTCAATTGGCCAGGAAACGCGCTGGGCGGGCTTAACAAGCCCAAGCAGGGGAAAGTCATGTCGGAGGCCAGTATGGAGCCAACAGTTGGACTGTGACCCACCACCACCGACGTCGCCCACCATGGACCCGCCGAGGTAGGGAAAATCGCGGCCTGTGACTCTATTTATAAAGCCAAGGATGCCGTATGCCTTTTTCACAGCCTGATCAACTTGAGAGTAATAGATAGATTTTTTTACCCATCAGATATTGGACACAAGACTACCAGAATTAAATTAAAATCAAATAACAGCATAACCTTCTTGCTCTCTCAAATAGCTCAATGGTTAAATGCACTGCATGATTCAGCTGAGCTATATAGAGATTAGGACATAGTGTCCTAGTTTTGATCCCCAATTGCCATCAAATTAGCTGATTTTAGCTAGGCAACATTAAGGGAAGGGTGCTCTAATTTATCTCTGCGTCCATAGCTGGGAATGGAGAGGGGAGGGGAAATAAGCCAAGTTTGCTTGAGCAACTTCTATTGGAAACCAGCTTGAGGTTCTCCGCTTTCCAACAATTCAAGGGGAACTAAAGATGGATTTAATGCCCTGAATTATGTTACAGCTAAAATCCACAAATTCAGCACAGAACAAAAGAGCAACTTTCCTGCTATATATGACTCAATAGCACAACATACCACACATGTCCATTGAGCCACTCCAGTTTCAAACACCTTTGTTTTGAAAAGTCATAGGAGAAGCTTGATTACATTCTGAAATATATTATTGCTTTTGTATTATGGACTCACACACCTATTAAAAACTAGATTAAATCTGAACCAATAGATTCAGATTACCAAACTGTTTATTTTAGGTATCAGGAAACTGCGATTTTGACCTCACGGTAGGTAGGAATTTGTGGAATTGTCACCATTAACTTTTACCAGTTCAAGGAGCTGAGCTTTGCAGCAATAGTGAAGGCGTGGGTTAGGGCAGTCCTGGATAGCCAATTGTTTACATTCTACACAAAGAGAATGGCGTTGCTAATTCCTAAAAGATATTATTATCTGTAAACAGAAACCTTTCTCATAAATAATTTGTCTTCAGAATGACTCAACATTTGGCATAAAACAAGTGTCCACTTCCCCATACCACTTCCAACCTGTGCCCCATCAGGCTCCTGTGTTGGGTCTGCTGTTTATAGGACGAATTAGTTTTGAATCAATAAGCATTTAAGTATTCAAGCATTCAGGCTTGGGCTGATAAGTGGCAGGTAACATTCGCGCCACACAAGAGCCAGGCAATGACTATCTCCAACAAGAGAGCGTCTGACGACCGCCCCTTGACATTCAACGGCATTACCATCATCGAATCCCCCACCATCAACATCCTGGGGTTCACCATTGACCAGAAACTTAACTGGACCAGCCACATAAATACTGTGGCAACAAGAGCAGGCCAGAGACTAGGGGCTGGATTTTGTCTTGGGGTCGGGTCAGGTTGGGGTCGTGTTACCTGCATTTCGTGTTGCCCCCCCCGACTCCAGATTAATGTGGATGAATGATGGAATTTTCACTTAATTGGGTAATTGAGTTCCAGCATGTGGGAACCCATGAACCAATTAGTGGTTTCAGTCTGAAAGTCGCCTCTGATGATGTCATCATTGCAGGTCAGAGACTGACTGCCTGGTCTCAGAGATTGTCTGGCCTTTGCTGTGAGAGGACCTGGATGCAAAATGAGCAGAGAGAGAGAGAGAGAGAGAGAGAGATGGAATAGTGGACCTGCAGCTGATAGTCAGCTATCCACTTGTGGCGTCTTTCACATCAGGCGTACTTCACGTCGGAAAAGGGTTAAACTAGCTAAAACATCTCAAAATGGCATTACAGAGCCAATTCAGGGCTTGTTAAGGTATTTAATGGCCTCTCCCGCCTCCAGGAGGCGGGACGGAGTCGGGAACCCCGCGACCGATTTTGTCAAAATTGCGTGGAGGCGGAATGGAGTCGGGATGGGGTCGGGACCCCCGAATCTGCAACTTTAACCCCCCACACGCCTCCATACCCGACTCCACGGGTCATTGAAAATCCAGCCCTAGGTATTCAGCGGTGAGTGTCTCACCTCCTGACTCCCCAAAGCCTTTCCACCATCTACAAGGCACAGATCAGGAGTGTGATTGAATACTCTCCAGTTGCCTGGATGAGTACAGCTCCAACAACACAAGAAGCGCGACACCATCCAGGACAAAGCAGCCCGCTTGATTGGCACCCCATCCACCACCTTAAACATTCACTCCCTCCACCACCGGCGCACCGTGGCTGCAGTGTGTACCATCTACAAGATGCACTGCAGCAACTCGCCAAGGCTT
Source organism: Squalus acanthias (assembly GCA_030390025.1). NCBI lineage: Eukaryota > Metazoa > Chordata > Chondrichthyes > Squaliformes > Squalidae > Squalus > Squalus acanthias. Next base: position 85,332,426 of record CM059437.1, read on the forward strand.
CTTCGACAGCACCTCCCAAACCCACGACCTCTACCACCTAGAAGGACAAGGGCAGCAGGCGCATGGGAACACCGCCACCTCCAAGTTCCCCTCCAAGTCACACACCATCCTGACTTGGAAATATATCGCCAATCCTTCATCGTCGCTGGGTCAAAATCCTGGAACTCCCTACCTAACCTCATGGACTGCAGCGGTTCAAGAAGGTGGCTCACCACCACCTTCTCAAGGGCAAATAGGGATGGGCAATAAATGCTGGCCTTGCCAGCGACGCCCACATCCCAGGAACGAATAAAAATAAATAAATAAACACATATACGTTGCTAATACACTACACGAGTGCAGCTGTGGGAGGGCACCTGGTCAGCTACACTCCACAATAGAAATAAGCCTGGCTCCGTTCTGCTGACTGCTTCGTATACTCATGAAGATTCTGCTGCTGGGATAAGGAAGCTCTTTGTGGGGCTCCATATAAAAGCAGAGCTCGCTGCGACTATATAGAAACCTACTGCTCCAAATGAAAAAGCTGGGGGGCAGTGCATGGATGTCACTCTCCTAGAACTAGAGGCAGTTCAAGTCTAAAGATAGAAGTACCTTTGAACTGCTATCATGAGTCTACACACATGCTAACCTAGAAAACACAGCAAAAGTTGACCAGCAGCTTCACAAAAAAAGTTTTGTAACTTAAGTGGTACTTGTGAAACAAAAACAGAAAAATGTTAGCAATGCCTATCAGGTAATCACCATCTGTGCAGAACAGAGAAAAGTTAAATGTTTTGGGCATACAGCCCTTCATTATCGCAGATGTACGCCTGAAATGTTAACTTCTTGTTCTCTCCACAGATTCGAACTGACCCGCTCTGTGTTTACAGCTCTTTCTGTTTTGTTTCTGATTTCCAGCACTTGCATTGTTTTTGCATTTTATTCCCTCATTTCTATTGGAGGTGAAAAAAGCAGCAGGACAAACAAGTCTTAAGGAGAAAACTACATGTCGAAGGCACAACATTTATGATGCATTGCTAGGGGTCTGGAAGCATGAACTTCTACATTTAAAAATAAACATGAATCCAGGCTCATTTTAAGTGCCTTCATGGTTCAGAATTAATGGATTTTTAATCTAACAAAAAGGAGGGAAAAAAAGTAACATTTGGATTTTCAACAGTCCAACTAGGCCAAAGGTTACCACAACCGTCACTATCTCACATCCAAACCCAGTTCAGAAAGGCAGTCTACCCACCCCCTCTGGACCAATTACACAGAGACCTTGGGTTAGATTTTCAACATGCTGCCCTGCCGTAAAACTGGCGTTGAGGATGGGCCGCAATGGAAGTGAAAAATCGGGCGGTTTCTATAAGAGGGGCCCGTCTGCATCACCAGTTTTACATCAGGGCGACAAATTGAAACTCTACCCTCTAATTCATCTTCCTGCCTTTTCACAGCGACGGTGGAGCTGCTTTTCCTTGTTTTGTGTCTGGGGGGCGTGTATTTCCCGGGTGCAAAGCAGAGCAAAAAAAGTGATGGCGACCCGGCTGTCGCCCTTTTGCATTGCCCTGGAATTTCCAGTCTTTCCTGTGGGGGTGGTGGGGGGGGGGGGGGGGGTGCGGTCGGTGGGGAAGGTACTTGTACTTGGAGGTGGCGCAAACATTCAAATCCAAATTAAGTGAGGCATTAATGACAAAACAATGTCCTGTGCCTCACATTCTTCCCTCTATGCCAGGCGGATTTCCATTTGGAGGAACACCAATATGGGTTGGGCCTAGGGTTGCCAGCTCTGATTGGAACCATTCCTGGGGGCTTGATCGCGCGACATCCGATCACGTGATGTCTGATTATGTGACATCAGCAAATGATAAAGGTTGGGTCCCGGTAGTTGAGTATCTTTGCTCGCGGTTTCTTGCCAGCAGCTGTTGTGTGAGCAGGCGTAGAAGGGAAACCGAGGGCGAGGAAGAGAGGAAACTTAAGGTGGGACAGCGATTCGCGGGAGGTGAGAGGAACTTTGCACCGATAACTAATAGTCATACTTAAACGAATAAAAAAAAAGTCACCTGATGAATGCATCCTCATAGTGCACTGTGGCTGATAGTACTGAGATTCCCCATGGCATCTTATTTCATAGCTTGTTGGATCTCTTTTTTAAATTTCATTCACGGTGCGTATTTGGTAAAAGAATAGAAATTGAAAAGTTCTGAGAGATGTGGGTAATGGCGCACAGCGGAGAGACGCAGCTTGAAGCACTATTCAATGTATTCTCTGATCTTAAGTACTCTTGGTGGAGACACTTCAGAGAATGGATAACTTCCCAGTGGAGTGGGGGGGGGGGGGGGGTTTAAAAAGGTTTCCACTGGGCTGTTCTGATAGATCTACCAGCAGCAACCTAGCTCTTCAATTTCAGTAGTTCATGTCCTAGAAAAACAGGTCCATAGCCTCATTGAAATAAAACATATATTCACAGGAGAGCAAAAAAGCCCCCACATCATTTCCTGTGTGTAGCCATGAATTGACTGAATTAAGCTTAGCTGTTCTTTACTGTTCAGTGGGTACTTTTGCCCATAGAATTTACAGCCTAACCTTCGATGGAAATGTGTGCTGTTATCTTAACAATCTATCAAACTATGGCAAGCTAATCATTATAATACGATTTACTGCATTTCAGACAGTCTTCCATTGCAATTACAAAGTAGAGAATAAACGGACTGAAATTCATTAATATTTCACTAACCTTTTGATAATTGTACACAATGTTGCGGGAAAAGACATTACTTACTCAACAAGAACATATTGCCCCTCTGCTGTGTCAGACACAACTGCTCAATGAATAACCCATTTCCGGGACTTGATGGTGCAGTGGGCGAGACTATGTGGTGTTATGGGCTACACTGTGTGCTGCCTTTCACCTCTAGGGCCTGGACTTGAAGACAGCCCACACTAGTGAAATGAAAATTTCCCCTGTCTCTTGGTTGCATTGGTTCCATATGAAATCAGATTGACTACCAGAATATAACATGAGAAAAGTCAAGGATCAGAAAAGATCACTTAACCCATCAAAGCATTTCTGTCTACATAGAATTACATAGGATATACGGCACAGAAACAGGCCATTCAGCCCAACCAGTCCATGCTGGCGTTTATGCTCCACTCGAGCCTCCTCCCATCCTTCCTCATCTAACTCTATCAGCATAACCCTCTATTCCCTTCACCCATATATGCTTATCTAGCTTCCCCTTAAATGCATCTATACTATTTGCTTCAACCACGCCCTGTGGTAGCGAGTTCCACAATCTCACCACTCTCTGAGGCCAGTGTCGGGAGCGGAGAGAGCAGCAGCACAGTGAGTAGTTAAACTCACTTGCGCGGGCTTTTTTCAGAGGCTTACCAATCTCACAGACCAGCGGCAGGGTTCCAGAGCCACGTCACAATTCAAAAAGTGACGCGGACAAGAGGAAGCAGCTGATTGGGTGAGTACGGCCAGGTGAGTATTTATACTACTCTGTAGTTTGACAGTTAAGGTTAATAGTTTATAAAGTTTAGTAGGTCCTAATTTTTGTGGTTATAGTTTCTAAGGTCTCTGTTGTGTAGCAGGGAGTGCTAGTATACAAGGGCCCTTGAGTATATCATTTAATTGTAGTGTAATTTGTGGTATTGATTTGAGTTAATTTAAATTAATTAAAGGATAAGTCATGGCAGCACAGCTCCACCCCGTGGCATGCTCCTCCTGCACTATGTGGGAAATCAGGGACACTTCCTGTGTCCCTGTTGACCATGTGTGCGGGAAGTATATCCAGCTGCAGCTACTGGCAGACCGCATTGTGGCGCTGGAGCTGCGAATGGATGCATACTGGAGCATTCGTGATGCTGAGGACCTCGTGGATAGCACGTTTAGGGAGTTGGTCACACCGCAGGTAAAGGCTGCACAGGCAGGAAGGGAATGGGTGACCACCAGGCAGAGTAGTAGGCGCAGGCAGGTAGTGCAGGGGTCCCCTGTGGACATCCCTCTCTCAAACAGATATACCACTTTGGATATTGTTGAGGGAGATGGCTTATCGGGGGAAGGCAGCAGCAACCAACTTCCTGGCACCATGGGTGGTTCTGCTGCACAGGACGGGAGGAAAAAGAGCGGGAGAGCTATAGTGATAGAGGATTCTATTGTAAGGGGAATAGATAGGCATTTCTGCGGCCGCAAACGAGACTCCAGGATGGTATGTTGCCTCCCTGTTGCAAGGGTCAAGGATGTCTTGGAGCGGCTGCAGGGCATTCTGGAGGGGGAGGGTGAACAGCCAGTTGTCATGGTGGATATAGGTACCAACGATATAGGTAAAAAACGGGATGAGGTCCTAAAAGCTGAATATAGGGAGTTAGGAGGTAAATTAAAAAATAGGACCTCAAAGGTAGTAATCTCAGGATTGCTACCGGTGCCACGTGCTAGTCAGAGTAGAAATAGAAGGATATTTCAGATGAATACGTGGCTAGAGGAATGGTGCAAGGGGGAGGAATTCAAATTCCTGGGACATTGGAACCGGTTCTGGGGGAGGTGGAACCAGTACAAACTGGACGGTTTGCACCTGGGCAGGACCGGGACCGATGTCCTAGGGGGAGTGTTTGCTAGTGCTGTTGGGGAGGGTTTAAACTAAAATGGCAGGGGGTTGGGAACCTGTGCAGGGAAACAGAGGAAAGGGAAGCAAGGATAGAAGCAAAAGACAGGAAGGAGAAAAGCAAAAGTGGAAGGCAGAGAAATCAAGGGCCTAAATCAAACAGGGCTACAGTAAATAATAATTCTAAAAGGACTAAGGGGGAGAAATACAGTATCGCCCCATTTGGGGCGCAATTATCGGCCGGGCGCAAAGATTAGCGCCTGGCACTAATTATCGCCACCGACTGCAAACTTGACTTTTATCGCCCCTGGAGGTGATTGGAGCGCTAAATCAGGCGCTTCACACCTGTCTTAAGGCGCAAAGGCCGAGGAGCGAGGCGCTACCTCAGAGCGCTGGCGAAGCTCATGTAATGTCAGTCAGCAATGGAACACACACACAATGGCACGGGCCAGTTCTTAAAGGGGATGGTTAATCTCACTTTCCATCCACATCCTGCTAATTGCAGCCTTGAATCTCGGCCTGGAGAGACCTGCACATCAAATGTGCTGGAAAGAACAATGGAGAGTACCAGGCAAAGAGCTCAGAGTGCAGCCCCCACAGTCTCTTCTAAATCGATACAAGGAATGGCAAATCAAAATAAACCTGCAAAGTGCTGCTCAGTACCCAAAACTCCTTCACACAACGTTGAAACTCTCCAGAAGTCTCTCTCTCTCTCTCTCTCAGAATGCGCAGTTCAAAAATGGCACCAACAATAAAAGGCAGGAAGCGGTCACCTTTAAATAGCGCTCCCCCTTTCCCTTCATGACTGCAGAACGCTCCACTCAAACTGTCGTTGCTAGCGTCAGGCGGTAAGGCAGGGGGCGCCACTCAATATCCGCTCCGGGGCGATACCGGGGCGTTGCGCACTCGACTGACGTCACGATCTGCCGGCGCAGGAGATCGTGGTGGTAGTGTTTAGCGCCGCCGCAAAATGTCTAGTTAATTTCGCGAGCGGCGCAAACTTCGCCACGCCTGGGCGCTAGATGCTTTGCGCCCCATTAGCGCCCACTTAAGGCGCTAACGGGAGGTGCAACCAACTGAATTTTTCCCCCAAAGCCTTTAGGCTTGTTTTTTTAACACTCTTAGGGGCCTTGGGGCCCAACTGCCTTTTACTTTTAGCCTGCAGCCGATTCACCTCGGTTGTCTGACGACTGGAAATGGCGCGGAACTCTTGGGAGTATCGGTCGGCCATATCCATCGACATAGCTGTCTGACAAGCTAAGCTAAAAGTCAAGTTAGGGGTTGTCAACAATTTACTTCTGATACGTTCATTTTTCAACCCACAAACAAAGCGGTTACGCAAAGCTCGATCCTGAAAGTTTCTGAAATGACGTGAATGGATAGCTTTTTTAAAGCTACAATGTACTCACTGATACCCTCGTCATTTAATTGATCACGTGTTCCAAAACGATAACTTTCAGCAATTTCCAGGGGCTCAGGACTGTTGTGCTGTTCTAACTTGGTTAGGGTCTCCTTCAGTGGCGAGTCCTTCGGCTTGGCAGGAACAAGCACATTTTTCAGGGTTTCAGACACCTCAGGGCCTGCTTCAGTCAAAAAAATAGCCCATTTCATTTCTAAAACAGCCCGGTTACAGTTAAGATCATCGGGAACTTCGACAATACTATTTACGGTGAAAAACATTTCTAGCCGCTCCACATACGCTCCGAAAGTCTCTCGGTTGCGATGGAATTCACCCAAGCGCCCTATTATTCCCATAGGCATGGCCATCTGGACTCTGGCAACGCTGACAGTTCAGCCACGTGTGCTCAAAATTTACCTCGGATTTTTACGTTTTTCTGCAAAACGAAGAACCTCTAACAGTCCCTCCGTCGGTTGGCAGGATTATCCTCCAACAAAAATTTCAGCTAGGGAATCCGCAATCGTATCCTCATCGACAATTCTGTGATATCTTGAGACACAGCATATATATACAACAGCACAACATGGCTTCCAGTAAGAACTGTACTGCATATGGCTTTATTATTATATACATCAGTAGTCCACCAGGTGGCTCTATTAATGGCCCAGAAATTCGGGTCCCCACGGGTGAGTACGCGCTGTGTGCTCACCCATAAGGCCAACGAAAGTGCTGGTTTCGCGCATGCACTGCGCACGCGCTGGAAACCGGAACTTCCGTTCCCTTGAAGGAAGGGGTTCACAGGTCAAACACGTGCGCAAGGCCTGCTTTTAACAAGGTAAGAGGTGAATTAAGTAAAATTGAAACATTTTTTCCACAGGTTTATCATTTTTAAATACTTTAAAGAAAGATAAGTTTATTTTTAGCCCCGTTAAAAACTTTAATTAATTTTTTCAAAAATGTAATTTTTTTTTTTAAATAGTTAATTTATGTAATTTATAGTTATTTTAAAAATACGATGTTTTAAAAAAAAATATTTGAAGTTTTACTTAGGTTTGGGGCCGATCTCTATTCATAGATTTGACAGGTCTTCCTGTCAAATCTATGAATGGAGATTCCCTGCTCCGATTGGCTCCCCATGGCTCACGTGATCCCAGGGGACGCTGCAAACTAGTTGCGCCCCTGGGATACGCAAGCACTGCACACCGGCAGCTGGAGGAGGCCCAGGATCGGAATCCCACGCGGGCCCACAGCACAACGGCAGGCGCGCTATGTAAGTGCAGGTCCGGGGCTTGCGCCCGCGGGAAGCCTCCGACCCGAATTTCAGGGCCATTATGTAATTCTGTCACTAGGTTGCTGAGATGTCCCCCTCTCTCCGTCTCCCACCTCCAGCTGCTCGGCGACTCCAGATATTTCAAAAGCAGCCTCCTCGGCTGTTGTAAGGTTGGCAAATGATGGAGGGCCACCGTCGGTTCTCTCCCGCTTATTTTGGGCTCACTTTTCCTGCAGGGAGGGAAAGAAGAGAAGGTTGAGTGAGAGTGATGAAATGAGTGTAAGGAATGGATGGGTTAGATCTTTAGAGGGAGACTATGATGAAGTAGGGTGCCAAAGCCAAGTGGCCTCCTTGTGTGTTGTTAGTTGGTATGATTGCACTAGGATGTGGGTGAGTGTGAGGGGTGGTTAGTCAGATGGGGATGTGATAATGTAAATAGAGAGAAAGAGATGGGTGGACCTGCAAGGTATGTTGGTGTGAGTAAGGATGTGCAGGAGTAGGGTTGGGAAGGCGGAGTGATGGGGATGTGATGAGAGGCACAGCAGGATGAAGTTGAGTGTGGCTTTTCATTCACGTTTCCTGATCTAATGAGATCATTGAAATGTTTGTGGCACTACTCCCAGGCCCTCCTGACTACATCCCTGCTGGTGACCTTCTCTGCAATCTCCAACCAGGTTGTTTTAGTCTCCTGGGGAGGTCTCTTCCGCCCATTGGAAGGAAAGAGGACCTCCCTGCGTGCTCTGACTCGGAGTCATCGGAGAACCTGGGTGCAGCCCTCTGCCTCTGTGCAGTCGTTTCCAAAGTGTTTGCAGCACTCCAATGTTGTAGTGCACTGACTGCTCTATTTTAGATTAACCTTCAAATGCAATGAGGCCATGGCCCCTTTAAATATCCCGGCTGAAAACGCGTCATGGATGATGTCAGCAGACCCGCACCATTTTATTGGGCCGGGTAACGTGCAGGGCGGGCTTAATAGGCCCTATTGATGTAAAGTCGTTCTGTGGAGCAGGATGGAACCAGCAACGGGGTCGCGACCCGCCATGGCCACCGCCCGCACCAGACCCGCCCAGGTAGGGAAAATTCAGGCCTCTGTGTCCACTCTATCAAAACCTTTCATAAGTTTAAAAACAGCTATTAGGTCGCCCCTCAGCCTTTCCTGATAGGTATAACCTCGCATTTCTGGTATCATCCTTGTAATCTTTTTTGCACCCTCTCCAGTGCCTCTATAACCTATTAATAATATGGTGACCTTGCAAAAGACAAGGCTGAAGCGTTTGCAACCATCTTCAGCCTGAAGTGCCGAGTGGATGATCCATCTCAGCCTCCTCCTGCGGTTCCCACCATCACAAAAGCCAGTCTTCAGCCAATTTGATTCACTCCACGTGACATTAAGAAACAGCTGAGCGCACTGGATACAGCAAAGGCTATGAGCCCCCACGACATCCTGGCTGTCATGCTGAAGACTTGTACTCCAGAACTAGCCGCGCCTCTAGCCAAGCTGTTCCAGTACAGCTACAACACTGGCATCTACCCGACAATGTGGAAAACTGCTCAGATATGTCCTGTCCACAAAAAGCAGGACAAATCCAATCTGGCCAATTACCGCCCCATCAGTCTACTCTCAATCATCAGCAAAATGATGGAAGGTGTCGTCGACAGTGCTATCAAGTGGCACTTACTCACCAATAACCTGCTCATCGATGCTCAGTTTGGGCTCCGCCAGGACCACTCGGCTCCAGACCTCATTACAGCCTTGGTCCAAGCATGGACAAAAGTACTGAATTCCAGAGGGGAGGTGAGAGTGACTGCCCTTGACATCAAGGCAGCATTTGACCGAGTCTGGCATCAAGGAACCTGAGTAAAACTGAAGACAATGGGAGTCAGGGGGAAAACGCTCCACAGGCTGGAGTCATACCTAGCACAAATGAAGATGGTTGTGGTTGTTGGAGGTCAATCATCTCAGTCCCAGGACATCACTGCAGGAGTTTCTCAGGGCAGTGTCCTAGGGCAGTATCCTAGGCCCAACCATCTTCAGCTGCTTCATCAATGACGTTCCCTCCATCATAAGGTCAGAAATGGGGATGTTCGCTGATGACTGCACAGTGTTCAGTGCTGTTTGCAACTCCTCAGATAATGAAGCAGTCCATGCCAGCATGCAGCAAGACCTGGACGACATTCGGGCTTGGGCTGATAAGTGGCAGGTAACATTCGCGCCACTCAAGTGCCAGGCAATGACTATCTCCAACAAGCGAGAGTCTAACCACCACCCCTTGGCATTCAATGGTATAACCATCAACAAATCCCCCACTATCAGCATCCTGGGGGGTCACCATTGACCAGAAACTTAACTGGACCAGCCACATAAATAATGTGGCAACAAGAGTAGGTCAGAGGCTGGGTATTCTGCAGCGAGTGTCTCTCCTTCTGACTCCCCAAAGCCTTTCTGCCATCTACAAGGCACAGATCAGGAGTGTGATGGAATACTCTCCACTTGCCTGGATGAGTGCAGCTCCAACAACACTCAAGAAGCTTGATACCATCCAGGATAAAGCAGCCCGCTTGATTGGCACCCCATCTACCACCTTCAACATTCACTCCCTCCACCACTGGCGTACTGTGGCTGCAGTGCGTACCATCGACAAGATGCACTGCAGCAACTCGCCAAGGCTTCTTCGACAGCACCTCCCAAACCTGCGACCTCTGCCACCTAGAAGGACAAAGGCAGCAGACACATGGGAACATCACCACCTCCAAGTTCCTCTCCAATCACACAAGTCTACATCCTGACTTGGAAACATATCATCGTTCCTTCATCGTCGCTGGGTCAAAATCCAGGAACTCCCTCCCTAACAGCACTATGGGAGTACCTTCACCGCACGACTGCAGCGGTTCAAGAAGGCAGCTCACCAGCACCTTCTCAAGGGCTCTTGATGGGCAATAAATGCTGGCCTTGCCAATGACGCCCACATCCCAGGAACGAATTAAAAAAAACTACATACAGTACTCCAAGTGTGGTCTAACCAAGGTTCGATACAGGTTGAGCATAACTTCTCTACTTTTCAATTCTATCCCTTTAGAAATAAACCCTAGTGCTTGGTTTGCTTTTGTATGGCCTTATTGACCTGCGTTGCAACTTTTTGTTAATTTGTACTTCTCTTTGCTCCTCTACCCCATTTAGATTCTTATTTTCTAAGTAATATGTGACCTCCTTATTTTTCTTACCAAAATGTAATACCTCACACTTATCTGTGTTGAATTTCATTTGCCAATTATATGCCCATTCTTCAAGTTTATTAATATCTTCTTGTAATTTGTTGCAGTCCTCCTCAGCGTTGACTATCCCTTGCAATAGATGTCATCTGCAATTTTAGAAATTGTGTTTTAGATTCCAAAGTCTAAGTCATTGATATAAATTGTGAACAACAGTGGTCCCAGCACTGATCCTTGTGGGACCTCACTTTCTACCTTCTGCCACTCTGAATAGCTACCCTTTACCCCTACTCTCTGCTTTTCTGGTTTTTAGCCAGCTAGCTATCCATTCTGCTACTTGTCCCCTGACTCTGCATGCTCTGACCTTATTAATTAGTCTATTATGTGATACCTCATCGAAGGCCTTTTGAAAATCTAGATATATTGGGGGGAAAATTCAGTTGGTTGCGCTTCCCGTTAGCGCCTTAAGAGGGCGCTAATGGGGCGCAAAGCATCTAGCGCCAAGGCGTGGCGAAGTTTGCGCCACTCGCGAAATTAACTAGACATTTTGCAGCAGCACTAAACACTACCACCACGATCTCCTGCGCCCGCAGATCGTGACGTCAGTCGAGTGCGCAACGCCCCGGTATCGCCCCGGAGCGGATATTGAGTGGCGCCCCCTGCCTTACCGCCTGACGCTAGCAACGACAGGTTGAGGGGAGCGTACTGCAGTCATGAAGGGAAAGGGGGAGCGCTATTTAAAGGTGACCGCTTCCTGCCTTTTATTGTTGGTGCCATTTTTGAACTACGCATTCTGAGCGAGAGAGAGAATTCTGGAGAGATTCAACGTTGTGTGAAGGAATTTTGGGTACTGAGCAGCACTTTGCAGGTTCATTTTGATTTGCCATTCCTTGTATCGATTTAGAAGAGACTGTGGGGGCTGCACTCTGAGCTCTTTGCCTGGTACTCTCCATTGATCTTTCCAGCAGATTTGATGTGCAGGTCTCTCCAGGCCGAGATTCAAGGCTGCAATGAGCAGGATGTGGATGGAAAGCAAGATTAACCATCCCCTTTAAGAACTGGCCCGTGTCATTGTGTGTGTGTTCCATTGTTGACTGACATTACATGAGCTTCGCCAGCGCTCTGAGGTAGCGCCTCGCTCCTCGGCCTTTGCGCCTTAAGACAGGTGTGAAGCGCCTGATTTAGCGCTCCAATCACCTCCAGGGGCGATAAAGTCAAGTTTGCAGTTGGTGGCGATAATTAGTGCCAGGCGCTAATCTTTGCGCCCGGCCGATAATTACGCCCCAAATGGGGCGATAATGAATTTCTCCCCCATTATGTCTACTACATTAACCTTGTCTACTCTCTCTGTTACCTCTTCAAAGAATTCAATGAGGTTGGTCAAGAAATACTTTCCCTTTTGAAATCCATGTTGACTATTCATTATTATATTTTTGGTTTCTAGATGTTTTTCTATTTTCTCCTTTAGTAGGGATTCCATTATTTTTCCTACTGCCGATGTTAAGCTTACTGGTCTATAGATCCCTGGACATGTTCTAACTCCCTTCTTAAATATAAATATAACATTAGCTACCCACCAGTCCTCTGGCACTACATCTTTTTCTAATGAATTATTAAAGATGTGTGACAGTGCCTCTGCTATCTCTTCCCTAGATTCTTTTAGAATGCGCAGTTGCAGTCCGTCTGGACTAGGGTTTTTTTTTAATCCTATTTGAGTTTGATTAGTTTATTTAATATTTCTCCTCTTTTATTTTGAATGCAGTTATATCATTTCTAATCTCATCTTCCAGTGTCATGTCCACTTGATCCGTCTCCCTGTTAAACACTGAAGCAAAATAATTATTTAATATTTCTGCCTTTTCGATATAGCTGCCTATGATCTTATCCTGATTGCCCCTTAATGGCCCTATTCCCATCCCAACTTTCCTTTTTTTATTTATGTGCCTGTAGAATATTTTACTATTTTGTTTTATGTTCCTTGATAATTTAATTTCATAGTTCCTCTTTGCCTTGCTAATTGTTCTCTCTTAGTCTCTTCATATTCTCCCTTGTCTTGCTCTCCTCTGCTGTCCATGTACTTAGTGTTTGTCCCTTTCCTTGCACTCAATTATTTCCTTATGTCTTTATTCATCTATGGTGTCTCATTAGTGTTTAATTTGTTCTTGTTTTTTGGCGGGATATATTTTCCTGGCTCTGTTGAACATTTTTTTAAATGCTTCCCATTGCTGTTCTACATCATTGTTTGCCAACATTGTCCATTTTATTTTCCCAAGTTCTATTCTCAGCCCCCAAAATCAGCGCTTCTCCAATCTACTAACCTGGTCTTTGTCATGCTTATGTCCTTCTCAATTATTATCCTAAACTGTATTATATTATGGTCACTATTGCTTATATGTTCCCCTACTTTTACTTTTCTTATCTGCTCTGGATCATTCCCCATTACCAGATCCAGTAGTGAATCCTCTCTTATTGGGTTTCTTACATACTGGCTTAGAAAGGAGTCCAGTACACATTGTAAGAATTCCATTCCCTTATCTCCTTTACCTACCTCTTCTGGCCAATTAATTTTGGGGTAGTTAAAATCCCCCATGATTATTATTCTATGTTTGTTATCCATTTCCCTAATTTGTTTGCATATTTCTTCCTCCACCTCCCTTCCACTATTAAATGGGTTGTAGACTAACCCTATTAGTGTGATTGATCCTTTATTATCTTTTATCTTTATCCACACGGATTTTATTGCTGTCTTACTGATGGCTGTGTTACTTTTCTACTGCCAATATGTTATCTCTAATAAGTACAGCTACTCCACCTCCCCTTTTCCCCACTCTATCGCTTCTAAATATGTTATACTCATGTCTCAGTAATCCCAACTATATTTGGTTCCTTACAACCTATTGTTGCTTCCAGTTCCCCTGTTTTATTACAGACACTGTGTACATTGCTGTACAGACAGTTTAATTCATTTTAATAGCAGTTCCTCTCACTTTATTTTTAACCATCTTTTTACACTCCTGTTCTGTAACTCTATTTATTCCCTGGCCATTAAAGTCTGTCACATGATCTCCTTTCCTGTTTTGTTTATATTGAAGCTTGTTTCATTTCTTGTAGATCCCTCCCCCCATCTTACTAGTTTAAAGCCTTTGTGACCTCCCTATTTACCCTTTCTGCTCAGACACTGGTCCCATTCCGGTTCAGGTGGAGCCCGTCCCATCGGTACAGCTCTTTCCAGTCCCAGTACTGGTGCCAGTGTCCCATGAAAAGGAACCCCTCTTTCCCACACCAGCCCTTTTGCCATGTGTTAACTTGCCTGATCTGTCGGTCTCTATGCCAATGTGCACGTGGCTCAGGCAATAATCCAGAATTTATTACCCTCGAGGTATTGCTTTTTAATTTTGCTCCTAACTCTTGAGACTCCCTTAGCAGGACCTCCTCCCTGTTCCTACCTATGTCGTTTGTTCCATCACGGACCATGTCTAGTAGTCTTTCATTTCCATTGTAGCATCCAACTATATTTGGAACGTCCTTAATAGTTTTGTCTCTACTACCCTGCCTAATTGATTATTTAAAACAAATCACTCTTTAAGTAAAGAAGCTTTTCCTAATATGCATTTAATTTTTCGTTAATTTATGTCTGGTAGTCCTATTTTATGGCTTTACTTTGAAGGACTATTCTGGGCTTGCCTTGTGCACAGGTATTTAATATTTTAGACACCTCCACGGGGAGCCACCTTACTGTCTTCTATCTAGACTGTGGAGATTTAGGGCTCGATTTTGCCAGTGTGTGCGGGCTGGGGCGTGTCAGGTGGGATTCGTATCAGGACCCCGACTCCGAAGTGAAGTGTTGAAAAATTGTGATTTTCCCCTAGTTAGGCAATTGATTTCCAGTCTTTTCATACAGAAAGTTGCCTCCGATGACGTCATCAATGCTGCTGGATTTAAGGCCTGCAAGCAGCCTTGCTTCTTCTGGAGACTGGAAACGCTTTGGAAATTCTATGAAGGACTTCATTTACCGACCATGGCCACCAGCAAGCAAAAGTGTGCACCTCACTTTGATGAGCCCTCCCTCCAAGCTCTGGTGCAGGGAGCAAGATCTAATAAGGAGGTGCTCTTCCCTTCCTCAGGGAGAAAAAAGCCACCCCAGCAGACTAAAGCTGTGTGGCTGCAAGTGTCCGAGGAGGTCAACTCCATATCAATGAGCCGCAGAACCTGGCTGCAATGCAGGAAGAGGTTTCATGACCTTCTCCGCACAGGAAAAGTGAGTATGACTTTCCCATCACCCTCAATCTGATCCCCATCGCCTCTCCTCACCAGCACTCTGCCTCTTCCTCCACATCACACTTGACACTTACATCCCTGCACCCTTACCCATTCCCTCACTCTCTATGGTCACATTCACTTAACTATTCGACAATGCAGCCCTCACACTCTCTATCACTGTGATGCAATGACAACAACTTACAACACACAGGGAGGGTCCTTTCTCTCCTTCTAAGCACTAATGGTAGGGATTCTCTACACTCACTCTTTCATTCTCACTCAAACTCCACTTGTGTCCCTCATTGCAGGAAAAGAGAGCCCACAATAAGAGGGAAAGAGCCATGACAGGAGGAGGGCCACCCTCAGTAGCCCAGCTCACTGCCTGGGAGGAGGCAGCCCTGGAAATCGCCGGGATCGAGGAGGATTCCCAAGTGGGGGACGGACAGACGGGCGCATCACAGCAAGCTGGTGACAGAATAGTTTGGCATCTCTCTCATTGACATTGCATGAGTCACTGATAATGAATCTGATGCTCTAACAGATTGACTTATGATCATCTGCACTATTCAATGTGCATGTAACCTTGACCTCACATCTCTAACGCTTTCCTTTACTCACCCACAGGACCATCGAAAGCCCCCATCCCCACTGTCCAGGAGGAAGAGCCTGAGCTTCCAGACTCCTTAGAGGAAGCTGCAACCTCTGAGGACGCAGCGTCAGCCGAATTCAGCGCACCCAGCACCAGCGCAGACACTCACACCTCGGTGGGACCTTCGCGAGATAGAGTACTGTTGGCACCTGGTGTATCACAGCTCACAAGTAAGCATCAGCAGATGGTGAAGACAGGGTCAGCAGTGGAGAGCCCTTGTTGGAGGGCGCAGGACTCTGCCAGCTCGGCTCAGCTGCATGTCGACCCTGTGCCTCCGGGTCCATCCAGAATGAGAGCGGTGCTGGAACTCCAGGAACAGATGCAGGAGTCTCTGGCAGGTTTTGTCTCCAGGGTCGCTGCGAGTGTGGAGTGAATGGAGGAGTCCATCGCGAACATGAGCAGAGCCTTTGTGGAGGCATTGGCGCATGAACGCATCACCGCGGAAAGGATGGCAACCTCCGTGGAAAGGATGGCTAACTCTGTGGTAAGACTGGCTACCGTAGAGGAGAGGATGGCTATGGTAGAGGAGAGGATGGCTACGGCCATGGAGGAGCTTAGTTGCCAGGGTATGGAAAACATGGTATTTGTTCAGAATAGAATGACATCTCTTGAGGAGCGATGGTCAGCTATTGAGCATAGAAACCAGACCTTCATGGAAGTCCTCTGGAGTAGGACTTCCAGTGCAGAAACGGGTCCTCATGGCCCCCCTGAAGTGCAGCAAGGTGCTGTCAAGCCACTTGCTAGCTCTGAAGTGGGGCTGACCCATGAGAGGGATGCTGGTGGCAGACAACAAGGAAGTGGGGGCTCCTCTCCAAGCGCTCACACGACCATACCACTGCAGAGCCCTCGGTCAGAGCCCCACCAGAGTCCTCACCTAACTGAGATGGGCGTCTTAGCCCCTGCACAGCCGCAGGAGCAGCAGACTGTTGGCGAGCCCGCACAGGTTCGCCACCCCAGAGGACGCCCGCCAAAGGCGTCGAGACAGGAGCAGCAAGAAAGTGAGCAAGGGGCCTCCACATCTGCTGAAGCCACAGGGGAAGCACCACGTAGGAGCACGCGTAAGAGGAAGATAAAGCATAAGTAGTCACAAGGGTAGTCACTTGGGTGCTGTGATGTTTTGTATTTGGACCAGCCATCATTGTCATTGTATTATAAACAGATTTGATGGCAAAATGTTGAAGTTGTGGTCTGTGTCATTTCGCAAATGGGCCTTTCACATTGAGGGCTTAGGGCGACTTGCAATTGTCAGTATGGTGGTCAGAGTGATAGGAATCCACAAGTTCTTGTCCATTGTCGATGCTCTGGTAAGAAGGTGCGAGACAAAAGTGTTTGATTGTGCAGGCTAACCAAATCTGGCCAACATGAGTGTGTCCCTTGCATCCCGGGCAGCAATGTTGTTGTGCGCTGGCGCCTTCTGGCCTGTGCAGCTTCAGGTGGGTGAGCAGCAGCTTGGTGCTCCTGTTGATGCTCCTGCTGTTGGTGCTGCTGTTGTTCATGGTTCTGCTGCATCCGCGGCTTGTCTTCATCCGAATCTGATGTCCAGGAGGAAAGGAATTAAATGGTCGCTATGCTTCTGGTATATGCCTCAGTTGAGGAAGCGCTCAGTCAAGGTGGGGAGAGGGGTTTACCAGGAGGTCACACTGGAGATGGGTGTCAGGCTCCAAACTTCCACAACAATAAGTAGGCCTGCTAAAAGTTCGCCCAGACCTGAGACAACAAAGTTCTGCCACCTGCAAATGATCATCGGTGAAAACTCCTTTGTAATGGTGGAGCTGCAGCTGTTAGTAAGTAATCCAATTGTGAGGCCACCAGGATTACCTGGCGTGTTCCAGAGGAGGCGTGGAGGATGGGGAAATGTCTAAAAATCGGAAAGCCCTCTCAAAATGGGATAATAGAGGCAATTAAGTGGTTGTTAAGGGCCTATCCCGCCTCTTGGAGGCGGGATGGAAACGGGGTCAGAAAACACGCAAGTGGGAAAATTGCTTGGAGGTGGGATCGGGCCCGCCCGCCATTTTTTGCGATTTTTACCACCTCACACGCCTCCAATCCTGCCTGCTCGGGCCTGGCAAAATCAAGCCCTTAGCCTCTCTAATGTTTCCTCACAGCTTAGCTACTTTACATTTGGGAGTGTCAGCTGTGGCTCAGTGGGTAGCACACTCACCTCTGAGTCAGAAGGTTGTGGGTTTAAGGCCCACTCCAGGACTTGAGCACATAAAGCTAGGCTGACACTCCAGTGCAGTGCTGAGGGAGCGCTGCACTGTCGGAGATGCTGTCTTTCGGATGAGACATTAAACCGAGGCCCCGTCTGCTCAGGTGGATGTAAAAGATCCCATGGCACATTTCAAAGAAGAGCAGGGGAGTTATCCCTGGTGTCCTGGCCAATATTTATCCCTCAACTAACACAACAAAAACAGATTGGTCATTATCACATTGCTGTTTGTGAGACCTTGCTGTGTGCAAATTGGCTGCCGCATTTCCCACATTACAACAGTGACTACACTTCAAAAGTACTTCATTGGCTGTAAAGCGCTTTGCGACTTCCAGTGGTCGTGAAAGGCACTATATAAATGCAAGTCTTTCTTTCTTCTATTGGTCATATTGCTCTTCTCTGAACCCTCTGCAGTGCATATACTGTATATATTTTTTGTAGTCTGGTGACCAGAACTGAACACAGTTCTTCAGGATAGTCCTGACTAGTGCATTGTAAAGCTTAGCATAAGCTTGGAGACTCGTACTCCATTGTTCTGGCTATTGGGATAATTCTACCATTCTGTGATCCCAGTGGGAAGCAGAATCTGGGCTATAATGTTGTAGTATTGGCCCAAAAATTAGTGCCGCTACGCGAGAGTACGCACTGTGTACTCTCGCGTATTCTGTCTCCAATTGCCGGTTTTCTGCATGCACTGCGCATGCGCTGAAAACCGGCACTTGGTGAATTCAAAAGGGGGCGGTTCCTAAGTGAATCGCGTGCGCGCTACAGGCTGCGCGCACGCAGTGCACTTAGTGCTTTGAACGCGCAGGTAAGCATGGAACATTTTAGACATAAAGAAAGGAGGCGTAAGACCCTCTTTTAACAGGGTAATTAGTTAATTAAGTATTATTTTGAATTTTTTTTAACAGGTATATCTTTTTTAGAGACTTTAAAGACAGGTAAGTTTATTTTTATAACTTTTTAAAAGATTTTAAATTTTTTCAAAAATTAAATTTTTTGTTTAAAATGGTTAATTTATTTAACTATACTTATTTTATTAATGTGATGGTTTTTTTTTAAAATTTAATTGAGGTTTAGCTGTTCTTTTGGGGGGTATAGATTCATAGCTTTCACAGCACTTATGTGAAAGCTATGAATGAAAGATGGTGTGCTGCCATTGGCTCTAACTGAGTCACGTGATCCCACAGCTCGCACGAATTAACTGCGCCTGTGGGATACGGAAGCACTGCCCAGCTGCTGTCCAGAACATCAAGTTCGTGCGAGCTCGGACTGAAAAAGCCAGCGCGCAGTGAGAGATCGCGGGGAAGCCTTACCCTCGCACGAAGGCTCCCTCACGAATTTTTGGGCCATTGTCTCTGACCCACACTCCCTGAGAGTGCTGCTCCCGACTGGAAGCACAGGCTAGTGGAATTACAACTTATATATCCCAGTATTCCCTTAGCTTTAATCATTTTGCCACATTTTTTGGGCATTGAAAGTGACATGTCTACCGTTGCACCTGGGTGCCTTTTCAATGCTCCCGGTGCTAATTCAATTCCACTTATTGTATACTTATGATTCACATTTTTTTTTTTGACCAGTGCGCAAACCTAAAATTTATCAGTGTTAAGTTTCTTTTCCTTCTGCAAATCTTTTGCAGCTTGCACTCTGGCCTCTGAGTCAGAAGGTTGTGGTTTCCAGTCCCACTCTAGAGACTTGAGCACAAAATCTAGGCTGGCACTTCAGTGCAGTGCTGAGGGAGTGCTGCAAGTTGGGAGGTGGCGTCTTTCAGATGAGACGTTAAACCGAGGCCCTGTCTGCCCCCTCAGGTGGACGTAAAATGTCCCATGGCACTATTTTGAAGAAGAGCAGGGATGTTCTCCCTGGTGTCTTGGCCAATATTTATCCTTTAACCAACATCACTAAAAGAGATCATCTGGCCATTATGACATTGCTGTTTGTGGGACCTTGCTGTGCGCAAATTGCCTGCCACATTCCCTACAACACTACAGTGACTACACTTCAAAACTACTTCATTGGCTGTAAAGCGCTTTGGGATGTCGTGAGGTTGTGAAAGGCGCTATATAAATGCAAGTCTTTCTTTGTATTCCCTTGAGATCAGAAGGTTGACTTGTGATCGATTTGAGGTCTTTAAAATGTTAAAAGGATTTGATTGGGTAGATACAGAGAAACTATTTCCTCTGGTGGGGAATCCAGAACAAGGGGGCATAATCTTAAAATTAGAGCTAGGCCATTTAAGAAGGAAGCACTTTTTCACACAAAGAATAGTGGAAATCCGGAACTCTCTCGTCCAAAAAACTGTGGATTTTGGGACAACTGAAATAATCAAGACTGAGACTGATAGATTTTTGCTAAGTAAGGGTATCAAGGGATATGGAGCAAAGGCAGGTAAGTGGAGTTGAGGTAATGATCAGCCATGACCTAACTGATGGCGGAAGAGACTGGAGGGGCTGAATGGCCTACTCTTGTTCCTGTGCTCCCTATGATTCCTCATTTTAGTGTCATCATTATTGAACCAGTATCACATTCTTCCCTGAATTCCAATGTCTTTTAATTTAATTAGAAGTGTTGCAGGTGAAACTTTTATCAAAAGCTTTTTGAAAACCCAAATAAACGATACCAGTGAGTTTCAGTATCTACTTTACCTGTAAAGTACTTTTACTCATACCCAAGTTTTGATCTGAATTCCTACAACTTTGAGCTTAATTACGTTTCATGTGGAACTTTATCAAATGTCTTTTGAAAGTCTAAGTATACAACGTCATAGGGTTTACCACAGTCACCTTGGTTTGTCACTTCCTCAAAGAAATCAAGGAAGTTCAGGATTATTCTTTTAAAAGTGTACAATTTGTCTCTACTAAAAAGTTGTGAAACAACCTCTTCCAATATATTTGTTTTAAATTTCCCTCTTCTCTTTGAACTTATAATTATGAACCTTCCTCATGATCTTAGGTTTAATTGGGTTCCAGTTTATGTTAAACTTAATCATTCTATGGTCACTGATCCCAGGGGCTGCTACAACTTCTATTTTCTGTACATTGGCGGGTTCATTTACAAATACCAGGTCAAGTTGGCTTCCTATACTCACTCGCATTTACCAACTTCAGACCACTTGGGTTTTCTCAGTTTATATAGGGTCATAAGAACATAAGAAATAGGAGCAGGAGTAGGCCAATTGGCCCCTTGAGCCTGCTCCGCCATTCAATAAGATCATGGCTGATCTGATCCTAACCGCCAATCTACTATCACAGAACCATCTCCTGAACCTAACAGAATTGGACACACGAAATAGGAGCAGGATCAGGCTACACGGCCCCTGGGCCCGCTACGCTACCCACAGGGCCATGACCGATCCGAACCTAGACTCATGTCCAAATTCCTGCCCGCTCCCCGTAACCCTTAATTCCCTTTACTTCTAGGAAACTGTCTATTTCTGTTTTAAATTTATGTAATGATGTAGCTTCTACAGCTTTTTGTGGCAGCATATTCCATGGACCTACCACCCTCTGAGTGAAGTAGTTCCTCCTCATCTCAGTTTTAAAAGAGCAGCTGCTTATTCTAAGATTATGCCCCCTAGTTCTAGTTTCACCCGTCATCGGGAACATCCTCCCCGCATCCACCCGATCCAACCCCTTCACAATCTTATATGTTTCAATAAGATCGCCTCTCATTCTTCTGAACTCCAATGAGTAGAGTCCCAATTTACCCAACCTCTCCTCATATGTCCATCCCCTCATCCCCGGGATTAACCGAGTGAACCTTCTTTGTACTGACTCGAGAGCAAGTATGTCTTTTCTTAAGTATGGACACCAAAACTGTATGCAGTATTCCAGGTGCGGTCTCACCAATACCTTGTACAACTGAAGCAATACCTCCCTATTTTTATATTCTATCCCCCTAGCAATGAAAGCCAACATTCCATTGGCCTTCTTAATCACTTGCTGCACCTTTTGAGTTTCGTGCACCAGGACCCCCAGATCCCTTTGTACTTCAGTACTTTCCAGTTTCTTGCCATTAAGTCTTGGCCCAAAAATTCGGCCGTTCTCGGGTGAGTACTCAGTGCGTACTCACCCGTATTCATTCCCGAAGTGCCGGTTTCCTGCATGCACTGCGCATGCGCGGGAAACCGGCACTTCTGGTATGGCGAAGGGGGCGGTTCCGAGGTGAACCGCGTGCGCACTAGAGGCTGCGCGCACGCAGCACACTTAGGTTTTTTTTCAGGTTTCAACGCGAGGGTAAGTATTGAAGATTCTACGCTAGTAAAAAGGAGGCGTAAGACCCTTTTTGAACAAGGTAAGTAGTTAATTAAGTATAATTTAAAAAAATTTCTACAGGTTTATCTTTTTTAGAGACTTTAAAGAAAGGTAAGTTTATTTTTATAACTTTTAAAAAGTATTTTAATTTTTTCAAAAATTTAAATTTTTGTTTAAAGTGGTTAATTTATTTAACTATAGTTATTTTATTAATGTGATGTTTTTTTTTAATTTATTTGAGGTTTAGCTGTTCTTTTGGGGCCGATTTCAATTCACAGATTTGACAGGTCTCCTGTCAAATCTATGAATGAAACATGGTCTGCTGCCATTGGCTCTCCATGGCCCACGTGATCCCAGGGGTCGCATCGCACTAAATGCGCCCCTGGAACACGCAAGCACTGCGCGCCGGCACTAGGGAGACGCCCAGGACCCGAAGTTCCTGTGGGCCCGAAACACAACGGCAGGCGCGGTGGGTAAGAGCGCGCGCGATCCTTACCCCCGCGGCAAGCCAGCCACCCGAATTTCTAGGCCAATAACTTGCTCTACTACTTTTCCTGCCAAAGTGCATAACCTCACACTTTCCAGTATTGTATTCCATCTGCCAAATCTCTGCCCACTTACTTAGCCTGTCTATGTCCCCTTGTAGATTTTTTATGTCCTCCTCACTCACTACTTTCCCTCCCATCTTAGTATCATCTGCAAACTTTGATATGTTACACTCGGTCCCCTCCTCCAAATCATTAATATAGATTGTAAAGAGTTGGGGACCCAGCACTGACCCCTGCGGAACACCACTAGTTACTGATTGCCAGTCTGAGAATGAACCATTTATCCCAACTCTCTACCTTCTGTTAGATAGCTAATCCTCTATCCATGCCAGAATATTACCCCCAATCCCGTGATTTTTTATCTTAAGCAATAATCTTTTGTGTGGCACCTTGTCAAATGCCTTTTGGAAGTCTAAATACACCACATCCACTGGTTCCCCTTTATCCACCCTGTATGTTACTTCCTCAAAGAACTCCAGCAAATTTGTCAAACATGACTTCCCCTTCATAAAACCATGCTGACTTTGTCCTATTAAATTATGATTATCCAAATGTCCCGTTACTGTCTCCTTAATAATGGACTCCAAAATTTTACCGACCACAGATGTTAGGCTACCCGGTCTATAGTTTCCAGCCTTCTGTCTACTGCCCTTTTTAAATAAAGGTGTTACATTAGCAGTTTTCCAGTCTGCCGGGATCTTTGCTGAGTCCAGGGAGTTTTGGAAAATTATTACCAATGCATCCACAATCCCTACCGCCACTTCCCTCAAGACCCTAGGATGTAAGCCATCAGGTCCAGGTGATTTATCCACCTTGAGTCCCATTATTTTACCGAGTACCACTTCCTTAGTGATTTTGATCGTGTTTAGCTCCTCCCCCCTATAGCCCCCTGTTTGTCCAGTGTTGGGATATTCTTAGTGTCCTCTACTGTAAAGACTGATACAAAATATTCATTCAGTGTAATTGCCATCTCCATATTTCCCACCATTAATTTCCTGGTCTCATCCTCTAAGGGACCAACATTTACTTTAGCCACCCTATTTCTTTTTATATAACTATAAAAACTCTTACTATCTGTTTTTATATTTTTTGCTAATTTACTTTCATAATCTATCTTCCCTTTCTTAATCAATCTTTTTGTTATTTTTTGCTGTCTTTTAAAGTTTTCCCAATCCTCTATCCTCCCACTAGATTTGGCTACCTTATATGCCCTTGTTTTAGTCGAATACTATCCTTAATTTCTTTGCTTAGCCACGGATGACTGTCTTTTCTTTTACACCCTTTTCTTCTCAGTGGAATATATATTTTTTGGAAGTTCTAAAATAACTCCTTAAATGTACACCACTGATCATGTATCATCTTACCCTTTAATCTATTTTCCCAATCCACTCTACTCAATTCCGCTCGCATACCTTCATAGTCTCCTTTATTCAAGCTTAGCACGCTTGTTTGAGATCCAACCTTCTCACCCTCTAATTGAATATGGAATTCAACCATGTTATGGTCACTCATTCCAAGGGGATCCTTTACTAGGACATTTTTAATTAATCCTGTCTCGTTACACAGGACCAGATCTAAGGTTGCTTGCCCCCTGGTCGGTTCAGTTACATACTGCTCAAGAAACCCATCCCTAATACACTCAATGAACTCATCCTCAAGGCAGCCCTGCCCAATTTGATTTGTCCAATTAATATGATAGTTAAAATCCCCCATAATTATAGATGTTCCCTTATTACAAGCCTCAACTATTTCCTGATTGATACTCCGTCCAACAGAGTTGCAACTGTTCGGAGGCCTATAGACTACGCCCACTAGTGTTTTTTTCCCCTTATTATTCCTTATCTCCACCCAAACTGTTTCATTATCCTGATCTTTTGACCCAATATCATTTCTCTGTATTACAGTGATTCCTTCCTTTATTAACATAGCCACCCCACCTCCCCTTCCTTCCTGCCTGTCCTTCCTGATCATTAAATAACCTGGTATGTTTAATTCCCAGGCATTGTCACCCTGCAGCCATGTTTCTGTAATGGCCACAAGATAATACCCATATGTAGTTATTTGTGCCATTAACTCGTCTATTTTGTTACGAATGCTACGTGCATTCAGATAGAGAACTTTCAAATATGTTTTGTGACACTTAGTTCCTGCTTTTGCCCTTTTTATTACTTTACCTTTTACTCCATACCTTCTGCCCCTTCCTGACACACTCTGGTTTTTAATTTCCCCACTGCTACCTAAGTCTATGACCTTCTCTGTTGTCATTTTTATTATTTGCTCTCTAGGAACCTCCACCCCCCCCCCCCCCCCCCCCCACTAGTTAGTTTAAGGTCGATTGAAATCATCCATTCAAATAACTTTCCTGTTTTCACACACATTTCTTTGCTACCTCTATTTCTTCAGAGAGCAAACTGTCCTTCTTATGCTGACCTGGTATTCTGTAACATACCGTGAGTGTTATCATGGAGTTTTTCCACATTAGAGATTTCTATGCAAACTAATTATTTCGAAAGCTTAGTGCCTCCCTTAGATTCAAATTAATTTACCTCACAGTTGTCCCTGGGCACCTGTACATGTGGATCTCTCTGGATTACTGTGTTCATATCTACCTGCTGACTACCTTCTACCCATGATCCATCCTGTCTGGGATCTGTTTATCTTCCTGCCCTCCCCCACCTATTCAGCTTAAATTATTTTCAATTGCTGCCTTAATGTTGCAGGCAAGCCTCTTTGTTCATATCTGATTATGGTACAGCCTGTACCAGTCCTTTTTATTATGATAGTGCTCCCAGTTGTTTATGAAGGTTACTTTGACACCAGGTTGCCAGCCATTCATTTGCATCCTTAATTTTATTAGTGAACTTCTCTCCTTTCCCTAACTTTGTAAGTATACCATAGAAAACTACATCTCCTATCTTTTGAGTTTTGAGAAATCCTTGTGTAAGTGCCTTTTAAGGCCTCTATATTATTTCCTACTATGTTGTTTACCCCAATGTGAACTACCACTACAGGACTTGGTCCTGACCCCTTCCGTGCACTGCTCTAGCCATTCTGTGAACTTTTTCTTTCGAGCACACATCGCTATTTTCTTATCCCATTATCATGACCCTGACCTTGGTTAAATTGGTCTTCAGCTGCACTTGACTGGTTTTATCTCTAGGTCTAAGGTTTGCCTGGCCATCTCACTGACCTGTGATTGCTCAATTAGCGAGTCTAATACTATCCACTCACCCTCAAAAATCCCCTCAATATTCCCGACTCCGCCCTCTCCTCAGCTCATCTGCTGCTGAAACCCTCATCCACGCCTTTGCTACCTCCAGACTCGACTATTCCAACGCTCTTCTGGCCGGCCTCCCATCTTCCATTCTCCATAAACTTGAGCTCTTCCGAAACTCTGCTGCCCGTGTCCTAACTCGCACCAAGTCCCGTTCACCCATCACCCCTGTGCTCGCTGAGCTACATTGGCTCCCGGTCTGGCAACACCTCAATTTTAAAGTTCTCATCCTTGTTTTCAAATCCCTCCATGGCCTCGCCCTGCCCTATCTCTATAACCTCCTCCAGCCCTACAACCCTCCGAGATCTCTGCGCTCCTCCAATTCTGGCCTCTTGCGCATCCCCAATTTTAATCGCTCCACCATTGGCAGCTGTGCCTTCAGCTGCCTCGGCCCTAAGCCCTGGCATTTACTCCCTAAACTTCTCCACCTCTTTATCACTCTCTCCTCTTTGAACAAGCTTTTGGTCACCTGTCCTAATATCTCGTGTGGCTCGGTGTAAAATTTTGTTTGATAACGCTCCTGTGAAACACCTTGGGATATTTTACTACATTAAAGGCGCTATATAAATGCAAGTTGTTGTTATTGTATACCCATGTAAGTTCTTATACCTTGCTCTCTTGAGGCCATAACCCTTTATTTAAGACAATTACACCTGGTTACCCTTTTAATGGGCCAAAAATTCATCCCGCGACGCGAGAGTACGCACTGCGTACTCTCGCGTATTCCCACTCCAATTGCCGGTTTTCTGCATGCCCTGCGCATGCGCTGAAAACCGGCACTTGGTCTTTTGAAAAGGGGGCGGTTCCTGGGTGCATCGCGTGCGCGCTACAGGCTGCGCGCACGCTGTGCACTTCATGCTTTGGACGCGCAGATAAGTACGGAAGATTTTAGAAATGGAAAAAGGAGGAGTAAGACCCACTTTTAACAAGGTAAGTAGTGAATTAAGTATTTTTTTGAATTTTTTTTAACAGGTATATCTTTTTTAGAGACTTTAAAGACAGGTAAGTTTATTTTTATAACTTCTTAAAAGATTTTAAATTTTTTCAAAAATTTAATTTTTTATTTAAAATGGTTAATTTATTTAACTATACTTATTTTATTAATGTGATGTTTTTTTTAAAAAATTTAATTGAGGTTTAGCTGTTATTTTGGGGGGGTGTAAGATTCATAGATTTCACAGCACGTATGTGAAACTTATGAATGGAAGATGGTGTGCTGCCATTGGCTCTAACTGAGTCACGTGATCCCACAGCTCGCACGAATTTACTACGCCGGTGGGATACGCAAGCACTGCCCAGCTGATGTCTGGAACATCAAGTTCGTGTGAGCTGGATCTGAAAAAGCACAAGCGGAGTGAGAGATCGCGGGGAAGCCTTACCCCCGCGGGAACAGAGCGAGATCAATTTCTGGGCCATTGTATCTGGATTTCTTATTTTTGAACGTTTCTCAACAAAGACACCTCATCACCTCCATCTAGTGGTTAGCACTGTTGCCTCACAGTGCCAGGGACCCGGGTTCGAATCCGGCCTCGGGTGACTGTCTGTGTGGAGTTTGCACATTCTCCCCGTGTCTGCGTGGGTTTCCTCCGGGTGCTCCGGTTTCCTCCCACAGTCCAAAGATGTGCGGGTTAGGTTGATTTGGCTATGATAAATTGACCCTTAGTGTTAGGGGGATTAAATACGTGGGGTTACGGGGATAGGGTGGGATATGTGTCGGTGCAGGCTCGATGGGCCGAAATGGCCTCTATCTGCACTGTGGGGATTCTGTGATCTTAATTTTACTTCTGTAAAATACTGTCCCTTCATTCTTGTTTCTCCCGTTTACCCTTTTTCTTGTAAATTTTATTATCGCTAATGTTCCCCATTTCACTTTACTGTTCTCCCCTTTGAATTTCTGCTTCCTTGGGGAATCCTTTTAATTTTGCCTCAATGGACTCCCCTTTAATAGTTTTACCCACAGGTGCTCTTTTACAGCTGATCACCTCTCCCCAATAGCAAATTATTTTTCAGCTGTTGTCCCTTTAAAATGTATTATTGCTTATGTTGTTATTTTGTTTTTTTAACGCCTTAGTCGCCTTTACCTGCATGGCATTCCTGGAGCTTTACAAAGTGGAGCTTTCACCACCAGGCCCACTTTAATCGGTCAACGATACTGGCAGCTCCTACTGGAGAATAGTAAAAGCTTGCCGTTTTATCCACTCTTGGGGAACTGATCCCAGGACTCTTCCCGAGACAGAGGCTATAAGGAGTGTGCAGGCAGGATTGGAACAGGGGTCAAAATTGAGTTAAACATATAGCTCCCCTACACACAATTAAACATGGCTGCCATGTATCCATAGAAAAACATGGCCGCCGTGTAGCCATAGGAAACTATGGCCACCGACGCTGTGTATCCACAATCAAACATGGCCACCGTGTATCCACAATCAAACATGGCCGCCGTGTATCTACAGGAAAACTTGGCAGCCAAGTTTTGGCATTGTGTTGGTACACCGTAACAAAATGCACGTATTTTTCATTGAGTTTATAATTTGTATTTTTACTGTAGAAATGTAATAACAACCTGGGAATTCCTTGGACCTGCTCCCGCTCCGCCGGCGTTACATCGTCGGAGACTCTATTTATGCGCACAAACGGGGTTTCTGCCACACTGCCGGTGAAGTAAATTCCCGCACAGCGGGAGCTCGACAAGGACTTTCCCAGACCTTGATTTTGTGTTCAATCTTTCTTTTGTACACCTACTAACCTTCAGTCCTTGTTATAACTCAGGACAGAAAAAGGGTAAAGGGGCTGCTGCCTAGGTTGCCTTAATAAACAGCCAGCATAAAAACGTCCGAGAATAGAGACAGAGTTAGCTCTTAAATTTCCTTTGATGCCATTGATTGAGATCAGAAGGGTGTAAGTAAATCAACGGAGCATAAACCCATGACCACCACTCAAAGGCACCGTACGTTCGACCACGAGCACCACTTCTTTTTTTTATGATGTTAAATCAACAGAGCCAGACAGGGTAGTGTGTGGTATCACTTTATATGCATCATCAGGACAAAGTGGTTAACAGAGCTTTATATCCGCATGCACTGGAAGACAGCCTCAGTATTGCAGGCACCTCAATACAAAATCAAGTTTTGGTTCTTTTATGTCCACTTGAATGTAAATTCACTGCAAAACATCATGCAGATTCCAAGGTAACCAGTTTGAACATGCTGATTAAGAAGGTATCACATGCTGCTTATATACAGAGCTAGGGGCTGTGTCCTATAGCCGACCCTTTCGAGCATCTTTTGGTATTGGCGGATTGTTTTCTTACCCAGAAGCACACTAAAGTGGCACTTTGGTTTGGATTTAATACCTCCAGAAATTAGCATCAAATTAGATCTTATCACGGTTGCTATTGAATGACTCACCCCACAAAAGCCCCAAATTTAGGTTGTTGTTAGAAGTGCCTGCTATATAGCAACATGCACTGCCTAAACTCATAGCAGCAAGTAGATTACAGATAGATGGACAGAAGCAAAGACAGAGATTAGAGGGAACATGTATGACTATTATAGGTCTGATTCAAACATAAAGGTGATAAAGGATAAGATGTGGAAAAAGCACTTTGTGTATTAGATCAATAACCAGTAAGGGGGAGAAATCCTTTTGAAATGAATGATTGATTTCCATTCTGCTGCTAAAGATTCCCATTTTCTTACTGACTGCTTTGATATCCTTCTCCCCAACCAGAATCATATGGAAGACAATTTGTGGAGATTTGATAACAATGAACAGCGTAGAACTGTGACCTGCGCACCTGTTATAAGGGAACTGATTACAATAACTTAATATAGTCAAAGTTACGTGAAGCTCCATGCTATCTCAGTGAGACTTTGGTAAGTTTTAGTGAGTCTCGGGGTCACTCCATGGAACCTCAGAGAGTCCCGGTGTGATTCTGTGAAACCCCAGCAAGTGTCAATGTGACTCCATGAAATGTCAGCAAGCCTTGGTGTGACTCCATGAAATCTCGGCCAGTCTCTGTGTCGCTCCGTGAATCCTCGGTGAGTCTCAATGAGACTCCATAAAGCCAAGATGAGTCCTGGGGTGGCTTTATGTGAATCTTTGCAAATGGAGGAAGGGGCACCTCCTTCTGATTTGGGCACTCTGTGCTGTTTTAGTGACTATGGTTCAAAGTTAGTCTCAGTGGGGCTCTATAATTTTCTAATATGCTTCTGCGAAGTGGAAGGATGGCATAATGTCGAAAGCCACCATTGAAAAAAAATCCTACTTTAGACTTGGGATTCAAAGGTTGGAGATGTAAAGCTCTGCAAACAGAGTTCAGATTGTGTGAGCACAATAGGGTGGGATTCTCACTAAAATAGCTGCACAATGCTGTAATACTGTAATGCCAACTTTACCGACTCAAGGATGTGCACAGTCATTTCTACTGTCCTGCTCCAGACTGTGGCATATACAAAAATAGATAAAATCAGGTGTGGGGTGAAATTACTCCATTAGTTTCAGCACACTGGTTAACGCAGTCACAAAAGTGTCCACTATTCTAATAAAGTGTTGACCTGAAATTTCAACCCCAGGGATGAAAAAAAGCATTACATCAATCTATCTGTCCAATGGACATTTGCCATTCCAGTGAGGCACCACAGAAAGCACCAAAGCTGTCCAACTGGATGGCCTGTTAACACAGTAGAAAGTAAAGGTCAGTGACGTACTGATGATCCGTTACTGGATGTCACTATCACACTTGATTAAATACTGTATCATATCCTATTTACAGAGCGTTCAAGACATCTAAGGGTACAAAATCATTACAACACCATTTGTTTCTCCATGCTGGCTCCTCAGATTCAATACTAGACTCCAGAGAATGGACAGGGGAGTCTGAATGGAGTGCCAGCTTCAGAATCTTTAATCTAACATTGGTAGAGTTAGAATTCAACAAAAACACAACTGGAAGACTACTATTATTTAATTAATTTACTAATTGGAGAAGGTGGCTACTCCTTAAGGCCAGCTGTTTATGGGAAGTAATTAGCAACAAGTACTTCCTTTCTTCTAAAAGCTTCCCCCTGGCCAATTAATGAGGTTTTGAGTATTAGGTGACAATTGGCATACATAGGGCAGAGAGAATGAAAATAATTCTATTCTATAAGATGCTTCAGAGGGATTTCATGCAATGGATCGCTACATTTCTAAGTCTCCTGTTCTGATTACTATTGTGATCACATTGTGCTCTTTTAAGTATTAATACTTGGAATTTGTGTCTCTATAGTCGTATGTAACAAGGCACAGACAATAATTCTACACCAACTGAATTACTTGCACAGCCCCATAAATATTGAAATTAAAGTTCCCAAATCAGCCCATCCAGGAACAGTAAAGTTAATTCTGTTTGCCGTTGGTGGCCGTGCCTTCAGCTGCTGAACCTTAAGCTCTGGAATTCCCTCCCTAAACCTCTCCGCCTCTCTCACTTCCTTTAAGACATCCCTTAAAACCTACCTCTTTGACCAAACTTTTGGTCACCTGTCCTAATACCTCCTCCTTATGTGGCTCAGTGTCAAACTTTGTTTGATAATGCTCCTGTTGGGATGTTTTACGACATTAAAGGCGCTATATAAATGCAAATGGTGTTGTTGGTGGTTTTCTTTTGGTTGCTAGGTGGTGGGTAGGGGAGAGGAATTTTGTTTCCATCAGGTGAGGACTGTATGAACTGGGAAACTTTTACCACTTTAGCCTTTCAGTGTCAGTATCAAGCTCAAACACAGCAGATTCTGCATGGGTTGCATTAACACTGCCCCCACTCTACGCCAACAAGGTGGATTAACCCCAAACAAACTCAGAAAAGCTTCAATATGGCAATTCCATGTTCCATATGAACTATGGTTTTGTTCCTCTTGGAGCAAGACTTCTACATTAGGTAAATTATGGGCAATTTTGTGTTGTAAGCCCACACCCAACAGTTGACACCCCCCACCCCAATTCATTTCAGTTAGAATCCTAACACCTAGCAGGGAGAAAAAAAGGGGGGTCTTTCATCCATTAGCTTGGGCTGGTTTAATACCCAGGCTCCAAAGGTCAGAGGAGATGCCTCTTTCCCATCTGATGGATCTAGTTGTCTTTTCAACCTATCTGCTTAAATAGCCTTCCCTTGCAACCTGTTCTATGGGCTGGATTTTCCAAGCCCCGAGGAGGCGAGACAGCCCGTAAATCAGAGAAATTGGGGGCGGGTGGCAAACCCGCCCCCATGCCCTATTGCCAGGAGGCGGGAGGATGTGCAGCTTCGGGTCCCGTCTCCTAGAGGCGGGAAAGGCATTTAATCCTTTTAACTGCCTGTTAACAGGTAGTTAACAGGCAGAAAAAAGGATTAGTGCCATTTTACCTTCACAGGTGAAGGCTTCCCGACCTCGGAGAACCCCGCCGGGTTGGAGGAGATGTGGAGGAGGTCTGCGGTGGTCGGAGGCACCTGGAAGTAAGGTGTAGAGGGGAGTGATGGGTGCAAGTGTGGAGTGGTAAATATGCAAGGTGAGTGATTAGTTTAAAAAAGTGTTCACTTACCTTTTTTCCTTCTATAGCCTTTAGCCGCGGTGGATCGGGAGAGCGGACATCCACCTTGTCAATTTCAGGTAATGGCTGATGGACCCTCCGATCCATCAGACATCTTAAATTTACTTATTTTCAATGTTTGATGAGTCCTCACCACAAAGACTCATCAAATTAAAGAGAATGTCAGTGTTTGACAGCTTCACAGAGCTGTCAAACGCTGTCATTTCTTCTTTCAAGAAGTCTTGACAGATAGCACGTCTGACGTTGACGTGATCTGTCAGTGACTTCCTCCCTAATTGGCCTGCTGAGCCCGCAGGGCGGGCTTAACAAGCTCAATCAGGGGAAAATCCCTCTGAATGGTCAGGCGAGGATAGAGGCGGGACATTGACACGACAAGCAGCAGTCCCGCCTCCATTCACAAAATCCTATATGTCTACAACCTTAACAAACAGAGAGGAAAATCTGCCCATGATATCATTCTCGCTGCCCCCTCAAGGTCAATATGGAGACCCGTATTATACGCATTATTCCAGATGGGGTCTATGAGGTTATGCGGGAACGCCTCTTTTGAAAGCATTCTATCCCTCTGCTAATGCAACCCAAAACCTTGTTTTTTTATGGCAGCCATATACTGGACTGATGGTTTCAACAGTTTTTCCACAACCAACGATTTCCTTTAAGTTGCGCGGCCGCGCAGCTCTCTGGACCTCCTGTGCAGTCGGCTTTTCAGTGGGGAAAACCGTGCATATTTTGAATGGGCCGCGCAATCAAAACAAAAATAACGGGAACATTGTCCACAACATCTTCCAAAGCCCATCCTATGTACACAAATTGGCAGGACGAGATTAGTGGTGCCCCCTCAGCTTTTCACTATATTTATAAATGACTTAGACGAAGGAATAGAGAGTCATAATACAAGTTTGCTGGCGACAGTAGGCTAGGTGGCACAGTAAATAATGTAGATGGGAGCAAAAAGTTGCAAAGGGACATTGATAAATTAAGTGAGTGGCCAAAACTGTAGCTGATGGAGTTTAATGTGGGGAAGTGCGAGGTCATTCACTTTGGACCCAAGAAAGACAGATCAAAGTATTTTCTAAATAGTGAGAAGATAGGAACTGTGGCAGAGCAGAGATATTTAGGGGTCCAAGTACAGCAATCACTAAAAACAAGGACAAAAATAATTTAAAAAGCTAATAGAATGTTGGCCTTTAACTCAAGAGGGCCTGGAACACAAAGGGTTAGAAGTTATGTTACTGTTCATAGAATGGTTACAGCACAGAAGGAGGCCATTCAGCCCGTGCCGACTCTCTGCAAGAGCACTTCAGCTACTCCCACTCCCCTGCCCTTTCCCCATAGCCCTGCAAATTTTTTCCCTTCTTAAATCTGCGTCCTCTGGTTCTCGACCCTTCTACCAACAGTTCTCACTATCTACTCTGTCTAGACCCATCATGATTTTGAACACCTCTATCAAATCTCCTCTCAACCTTCTCTGCTCTAAGGAGAACAACCCCAGCTTCTCCAGTCTATCCACATAACTGAAGTCCCTCATCCCTGGAACAATTCTTGTAAATCTTTTCTGCATCCTCTCTAAGGCTTTTATATCCTTCCTAAAGTGCGGAGCCCAGAATTGGACACAATACTCCAGTTGAGGAATATATTGGCTTTGGAGGGGTTGCAGCACAGATTCACCAGAATGATACCGGGCTAGAAGGGTTAAATTATGAGGACAGTTTGCATAGATTAGGCTTGTATTCCCTTGAGTATAGAAGATTAGGGGGTGAGTTAATTAAGGTGCTTAATCTGATTAAAGGATTTGATAAGGTAGATAGAAAGAAACTATACCCTCTGGTGGAGGAGTCAAGAACAAGGGAGTATAACCTTAAAATTAGAGCTAGGCCGTTCAGGGTTGATATCAGGAAGCACTTCACACAAAGGGCCGTGGAAATTTGCAACTCTCTCCCCCAAAAAGCTATTGAGGCTGGGTCAATTGAAAATTTCAAAACTGAGATTGATAGGTTTTTGTTATGTAAGGGTATTAAGGGTTACGGAACCAAGGCGGGTAGATGGAGTTAAGATATGATCTAATTGAATGGTGGAACGGGCTCGAGGGGCTAAATGGCCTACTCCTGTTCTTATATTCCTATGCTCCATCCCTGATTTCTACACTGTTCCATTCTTGCTGCCGTATCACTTTACACACTGATCCAGTTCCCCAACAGATCCAAATCTTTCTGAATTGGTAGCACTGTGCTTAGCTACATAATTCATCTCCAAACTTGGAGATTGTACTTTCAATGCCCTTATCCAGTCATTCATACCTGTTAGAAATAACAGGAGCCCCAAGACCTGACCACCATTAGTACCAAGGTGCCTATTTCCGAGCATTATTACATTTTTGACAGCAAACATAGTGGACTCTTTGCTAACAGCAGCCTGAGCTCCTGTGGAGAGATTATTAGTGCCTTTGTCATCAGTTGATAATGTCACACCACAGTGCTTGCTGCTCTTGGCTGAGCAACATGAGAAAACTAGAAATTAAAGTCAATGTAAAAAAAAAATAGGATTTTTCTAACAGTTAAATGGAAAAAGAGCTTTCTTTGTTGAAATAAAGAAATTGTAATTCAAACACAGAGGATGAACTCCTTAGATTTTCAGGTAATTTTAGCCATCTGGTGACAAAAGACTCTTGACAATCTCTCAGAAGTAGTTAAGGGGCAAGGGTTATGTGCTTAATTGTCATATTATCCTGAATGTTTGAAAGGCAGCTACTTATGACTCAAAGTTTTCCCTTGTTCCTCTGTCCTGTGTTTTCAAACTGCTGGCCAGAAGCAGCCTGGGAGCAGACATTTTATCTAGACTCCTCTACTCTGACACTATCAATCAACTGAGCTGCCCACAGGACTCTCTACTGCTTCACAATGACACTGATGAGGGCATTCTACACAAAATGCCTGATCCAAGATTACATGAGTCCAGCAGTTTGAAAGCATAAAACACAAGAACAAAATGAGGGTGAATGACTGGTAAATGCCCTTAAAATCATTTAGGATTATGTGGTAATTCAGTGAATACTTAATCCTCCTTTAATCGTTGATGCCTTTAATTGCTGACCTCTTTAATTGCAGGGAAATGGAAAATGCAGATAAAATGAGAAGGTAATTAATTGTTGGAGAGTGTCAATATATTAAACAGAAGTTGTGTGGACAAAAAACAAAAAGCTGAAGATGCTGGAACTCTGAAACAAAAACAATAAATGCTGAAAACACTCAGCAGGCCAGTCGGCGTCTGTGGAGAGAACAGACAATTTATCAAAGCAGGTGTTCTCCTGAAGGATCCACACCGAAATGTTAACTTGTCCGTTCTCTCAGATGCCAACTGACCTCCTGAGTGTTTCCAGCATTTTCTGCTTTTGTTTCAGAAGCTGTTTGGAAGGGTTTTTTTTCCCTTTAACTTTCTCCCTTTCTCTGCTAGAGGCTCTACATAGGGTAGGAAATCCTCCAGTATGTGACCGGTCATTGTTGCAGGCTATTCAACTTTGGAGTGCAGGCAGGCAAGCAAGTTGAGCCTAATTCTTTTCCGTCCCAACATACACACTTAGCCAGCACTGGATAGAAATCAAGAGGGGGATCCTTCCCTAATCTTGAGCATTGAGGCCAACTGTAGGACCCCTACTGTCATCCCTAACTCGGCCCAGAAAAAGATCAATCTATATAGCTTAGCCGCTCTTAACCAGCTGGAATTCAGTGATAATAGTTTTAATTAAAACTAAGACCAAAAATGTGAAAACATTATTGCAAAACTTTGTACTACAGAAGATAGCACTTGCTGCATAGCAACAAGTCTCCCCTAGTGACCATGTGATGTTCTTGCAGCCAAGTTTTTAAAGCACACTATACCAGGAACTCAGCTCTCTCGAATCCGTCTCTACATGGCAGCGGCTCCCCCGTTTAAACATTAACTATCTGCAGGAACTCATTTACACTGCTCTTAAATCAGTTAGAGACAACCTTTATTCTACTGAATTGCCTCATTTTGTGCTTTCGAGCTAATGGCTAGAGGCAGCCTGAGAGAAGACATTTAATATACAACTTCCTCCTGTTTGATGTCAGTGATATCATCAATAGGAATAACAGGCTGAGGGCAATACTCGGCATTTATGATGTCACTTGAGGAGAGATTCTGTCTTAAATGTTTACTCCCATTCTTCCTCTAATTAGCAGATCAACATCGCAATAACTAAGACACCAATAGGTGTTCGGAGCTTTCCCAGTACAACTTTAAGCACTCTGGTAGAATATATTTTCCCTTTAAGCTCTCTCCTACCATGACCTAGGTTTGTTGCTCTTGAAAAATAGGTCAATAGTTGAGGTCCGAGCTTCAGTGGAAATACCCATTTTAGGAAGATAGTGATCGTCAATCACAAGGTTAGATCAAAACCCTAGAGTTCCTGGGTACCAGACCACTCTATCTTTATGCTCAAATGATTTTTAATGACCTAACCTAGGTCAATATTTGTGATGAACATATTTTAGAACCTATAATTTACTGTCAAAGGCATTGCTTAATTTGCCTTTTAAGCAGTTATTGGGCAGCTTAGATTGAATCATTTTAGTCCAAAATTGCATTTGCAGAACAGACAGTAGGTAGGAAATTCTGCAGACCCCTTTGCAGGGGCAGAAGTGTGGAGCGGCAGGACTTGCATCTGGCATTGTGCTTGCCAGTGGCCCTGTCCTAAATCTCAGGGATGGGGGTCATTTGAATACTTGGGGCAGGTGCCTGCTCTTGTAGCGGCGCAACAGAGGCGCCTGCTCATTGAGAAGGCGGAAGTCGGAGCGACACTCTGCTGCACCAAAAAGAGGCATCGGAGGCCTGAAACAGGCTGAAGTGGAAAGGAAAAAAATGTTTCCACATCTTCAACAGTAATCTATCCCTCTCTGATGGATTACCGTTCCCTTCTAAGCTGTAGGGGCCCCTTCCCTAGACCCAGAAGGACCTACAACTGCTTCTAGCCCAGGAATGCCCCAGACACGGGCCTCAAAGTTGTCCTTGATGTTATAGAGTCGAGGGACTAAGAAGCACCCTCCACTCCGAGTGCAATTTAGAAGGAAGGGTAGGAAACTGGCAGATACGGATTCTGCCCCAAAATCCAGATCTCGCTGCAGTTCCGTCTCTTGGATGGAAGTTTTAGCCTGGAGAGTGTAGGCCAGCACAAGAATCATCATGATGGGGGCGGGGGCTGCATGCAGGCCCCAGCTGGATCTCCTGCCCTGGTACAGGAGATCCAGTGATAACATATGCCAGTGGAAAGGCGTTGAGGAAACTAGCGGTCCCTCCAGGTTAATGCGTAGTTCAGCTGGTTCCAATTGGAGAAAGTTTGTTAAGGAAAGGCTAAGCGCTTTTAGAAAGTAGAGAAAAGACACAAACCCACATAGTAGCTTAATGGGACAAAAGTCTTCCCAGAAAATAGTTTGGCAACCTTTTTTGTGGGGGGGGTGGGGGAAGAAATAATGCCAGAAGAATCATGCACCATTTGTCTCACAGTGATGTCTTGCACATGTGGTGCAATGATGTGTTCCAAGGTGATTGTGTCAGCATATATTTTGCATGTAAACAAAGGATAAATGTTGGTTAAACACTTTTCATGAAGATGGCGTCCCTTCATCAAAGTATTTTGGGATTGAATCCGAATGAGAGGGACAAAGAAGAGGAAGGAGGAGGGAAGTGAATGGATTTGATGGTGGAAAGTAAAACGTGAGCTCTGGTAAGAATGTTGATCAGTCACTGGGAATGGGATTCGCATTGTACAGAGTGTGCCAGCGTTCAATCTTCTTATCCTTGTTCTTCAGGCACTCGTACCAGTGCTTCAAGCAGTCTCCTTTTGCATTAATGCCCATTATAATACTGCCTGTTACAGAGGAGAGAAAGAAAATGGTGTTATACAGAAATAACATCAGAAAAATTATCAAATAATAAAGACAATGGACAAGGGAATCAGGTTCTCCAATCACTGCAGTCAAGCCATTGGTATCCTAATTAAACTTAATTTATTTCTATCCAATACTGTGCCTCAAGAAATGACACTAACCCCGTCTATGTATAGTGCTACTCAACTGTGTGAATCTGTCTATATTCCAGTCCGTATATATCTGTGCGCTCTGTGATCTTATATACCTGTGATTCACCCAGATATGTAAGCTTTGAAATTAAGATTACTATTTATCAAAAAAGAATAAATACTTTTTGCTCAATTCAGTATTTCCAAATCAAACTCTGGTTTAAGCTTCCTGATGATTTTTCGTATGTTTTACGATGTTAAAGGTGCCACATCAACGCAAGTTGTTGTTGTTGTAGCGAGTAAATGCACTCCCTGCTGTGGTGCAGACAGGAAAGTCCAGGTTTAATCTCTGGTCGACATGGGAGCTGATCTCAACCAGGTTGACGATCGGGCCATTAAACTGGTTTTCATACTCCTAGGTTTGGACTGAAAAAATGTTAACAGACGATTAACAGGAAATAAAAAGAAACAGAAAATGCTGAAAATACACAGCAGGTCAGTGTTTTCCCCTCCCTACCCACCTGAGCATAATTAACTTAAAAAATGTCAGTCAATGAACAGCAGCAATATTAAAGATATCAGCTGGATGTAGCTTGAAATCAAATCTAGGTCTATCGCAACCCGCTGCAATAGAAAAATCTGGTCTGAATGACTTGGGTCTGACACCTAAATTGCGCTCCACCTGACGGGACCGGGACCCTTCTTTATTTGTAGGGTCAGCTCATTATAATGGCTCCAATATTACCCCAGTGCAGGAATGTCCCTTGGAAATGGGTTGCAGCCGGAGGTAGAAGTGGAAACTGTATCTGTTTCGGTGGGAGGGAAAAAGAAATAGTGCAAGAAGAATCATGCGCCTGTAATCGCTGCCAGCTTCAAGGCCGTCTTCGCTGTTCAAAAGCAGCAGCCAGGTGTGCTCCAGCCCTGAT
Source organism: Squalus acanthias (assembly GCA_030390025.1). Lineage (NCBI taxonomy): Eukaryota > Metazoa > Chordata > Chondrichthyes > Squaliformes > Squalidae > Squalus > Squalus acanthias. Next base: position 85,371,608 of record CM059437.1, read on the forward strand.
GCTTGACCCGCTATCCTTTTCTGGAGCCTCCGGGAATTTGCTGCCTGCCCCATTCTCAGATCCTCCAATCTGAGGGGGCTAGGCGCAAGCACTAAGGTCATTTCCCATGGGTGCCACTGCCAAGCAGAGATCCAGAAAATGGGGCGGGATGTGCGCTGACATCACTCCCTTTGTCATTCCCATCTGATTTACACGTTTCTGCCTATTCCAGGCAAAGGCTCCGTCCCCCCCACCCTCCCCAAAGAAACTCGTAGAAGTGCACACGAAACACAAAGAGGCTGGAGACCAAGCATCATGGGGTTCTGCCCCTTTTTCCTCTGACATTGCACCCAGGCAATAAGCATACGCTGGGCACAAATCAGAGGAAAACCATATCTCTCCCAAGCTGCCTGTCTCTTTCACTTAATCTGTATGTATTTGGAGAATTCTTTACCAAGAGTTCCTCCTGAGATTTAGTGGGGGACTTGATTCTCGTAATGGAAACAAATCTTTAATAGTTATAATAGGCTTAACATTCTGAAAGGCTAGGACTAATCTGCTTAAGGATTTTCCATGATTTAAGCAACACTACTTGTTCAATTAAAGCCTCACTAGATTAAACAGAGATGGATGAACAGTTGAATCTTGTGTGGCCTGAATTCTATGCCAGCATTTTAAAGGCTGAATGACAGTGCCTGAAAAGATAAATGATCAGCTTGAGTTTAACTGTCTGAGTTAATGACTTTGGCACAATTTTGCTGGGAACATTGGTGTTAATGTCATTGTTCCACCCCCGGATTGTTGTGGATATAGGCAATTGCTAAGTTTCTGTCTTCCATCTGCCTCAGTGCCAATGGTAGGAAACTACTGCTGAGGGGGATGGGGCCTGGACCAGTTGTTAGCTGTTTCCTACATTTCTTGCTGGATTTTCCCAGTAGGGGTCATTCACATTCTGTTCTTTCCACATTCATTGTGGTGGAATGTTTGACATTTTTACCTTTCCTGTCTCTGTCTTTCAAACACTTGCAAATCTACGCCCCCTCACCCCGTCCCATTTGCCATAAACCTTCACGTAGTGTACGGACTTTACACTTCATTCCGGCATTTTAAAATCTGTTATATATTTTAAACACAATAGCTGCCTCATTGTGAAAGTAGTTAGTAAATTTGAGCTTTTAACCGTCGTCTTTTTTTTGGTTATCTTTGTTTTCTTGGATGGAGCCTTACTTGACCTTGGCAATCCTATAAAAGGGGTGCCTCCTGCCTAACCATGCCAGTTCTGATAAAGTTCCACACTTTCAGATACGAAGACCCGCTATGCATTTTGGCAGTTTTGGATTTCCAGCTTTTGCGGTTTTCTTTCTGCCTTTAACATTCCATCCTGTGGTTTTTATCCCTTCGTTTTTGTGCACTGCATTCCATATTTTGTGACCAATGTAGTCAGCTCAGCGATGAAGACAGAAAAAACAGACCGTGAATGAGCTATGAACATGTGGCATAAGGAAGGGCAAGTAATGAATGACGTGTAGAATATATCTGAGATCACAAGATAGTGACATCGGCATATCCATCTAAATTCAACCATCCAACAAGATCCTAAAATCACCCAGACCGCCAGTACTACCAATCCAACACATGATTTTTCTTCTCCTTTTCATTGGGTGCCAATGCCCAGGAGATAAAGGTACATGGAAGTTGGGATCATCTATGCCACCACTCAAGAATTCTTCTCTCATGGTCTCTGCTATAAATATTGCAGTTGCTCGTGGCACCCTCACTTGGACAACCCTGCAGCTTTACATAGTGGAAAAGTCAGTGTTTGCTTTCCTGCACTGACGGAAAACCAATGAGCATTTCTCAGAAGTGGATTTCCCATCAGGAGTGAATGTGGTACCCAGGGGATAGCTACACCCAGAGAGGAATGTTAGTCTTGCCCGGAGTTAGGTGCAAGTTCCTGTTTGGTAAAATCATCAGCAGTGGGGGTTCTCCCTCACCCTGGTCTGTCTGAGGAATGCCAGACAGAAGAGGAGGTAGTTACAAGGAGGGAGGGTTTGGGCCTACAGCGACCTGTCACTGAGTGCCCTGGAAGGGGGAAGTCAGTCTCACAGCAGGAATGCCTTTTAGTTAAAGCTCTTTACATGAGGACCTAGATTAAGCAGAGTACTGCGTGCAGTTCTGGTCACCACATTACAGGAAAGATGTGATTGCACGAGAGAAGGTGCAGACGAGATTTACGAGGATGGTGCTGGAGTGGAGAAGTTTAGCTACAAGGAAAGATTGGATAGGTTGGGTTTGTTTTCTTATGGAACAGAGGAGGCTGAGGGGAGACCTTATTGAGGTGTATAAAATTATGAGGGGCCTAGATAGAGTGGATAGGAAGGACCTATTTCCCTTAGCAGAGGGGTCAACAACCAGGGGGCATAGATTTAAAGTAATTGGTAGGAGGTTTAGAGGGGATTTGAGGGGAAATTTCTTCATTCAGAGGGTGGTTGGGGTCTGGAACTCACTGCCTGAAAGGGTGGTAGAGACAGAAACCTTCACCACATTTAAAAAGTGCTTGGATGTGCACTTGAACTGCCGTAACCTACAGGGCTATGGACCAAGAGCTGGAAAGTGGGATTAGGCTGGATAGCTCTTTGTCGGCCGGCGTGAACACAATGGGCCGAAATGGCCTCCTTCCGTGCTGTAAATTTCTATGATTCTAAGCAGTTGTTGATGTTATGCAACATTGGACTTGGATGTTTAGAATGTCAAAGGTGGTTTGCGTGACATAGCTGCCTTGTGTGGGTCCCTCCACCCTGCCTGAAGAAAATGCCTCTCACATAGCCAATGAGGATATTATAAGACTTAGAATGATAATCATAGAATGATGCAGCACAGAAGGAGGCCATTCGGCCCATCGTGCCTGTGCTGGCTCTTTGAAGGAGCTATCCAATTAGTCCCACTCCCCCACCCCTGCAATTTTTCTCCTTTTAATGTAAGACGGTGTTTTATGGGTTAGCGCGGGGCCGCACTGCAGAGGCTGAAAGTAGCTATTCGCGAGGGAAGCTCCGGCCAGACTTGGGATGATAGTTGCTCTAAGGCAGTATTTCATAGCCCAGTACAAGGACGTGCTCTGATATCTAGGGTCCGGGCCTACCATCATTGGGTTGCAGAGAGGCAAGTAGCTATTCCTGAAGCTTTGCATCACTAACTGGTGGAACCACCATTCAATGGGATATGGTGTGTATCCATACTGTGACAGGAGGATGGTAGTAATGACTCTCGCATCTTACGATGAGTAGTGCTGCTCACATTATCACACGAGGAGTTTCTGCTTCTGCTGTCCACCTAGCTAGGGCTCAAACCTGCACTTATCAGTTGTCTAACGAACTCCTGGGGGTGTGGGGTGGAGTAAGTGGGGACTCACTTATGGAACCTGGAGGGACAGACCTCTCATTGGGGTCAGAATTCTTCCCACTCAGCTCTAGATCACTGTTCAAGTGAAGTCCCAGAGTGTAGGTGCTCCTAGCTGGACAAGAAGCATCAGGCTAATCACTGCTTTGTGCTGGTAAGCTGCGTGATTTTTTCGAGTTGAACGCCAGCTGTACTCTGTGCACAGTTAGGGGTTCCTAAGCCTCAACTCTGCCAATCTGCACCTAAGTGCGCTGGACTTAGATAAGCTGAATGTATCCCTACGAGGAACATAAGAACATAAGAAATAGGAGCAGGAGTAGGCCCCTCGAGCCTGCTGCACCATTCAATAAGATCATGGTTGAACTTCTACATCAACGCCACTTTCCCGATCCTATCCCTTCATTCCCTTAAAATCTATCAATCTCAGTCTTGAATATACTCATCGACTGAGCATCCACAGCCCACTGGGGTAGAGAATTCCAAATATTCACAACCCTCAGAGTGAAGAAATTTCTCTTCATCTCAGTCCTAAATAGCTGACCCCTTATCCTGAGACTATGACCCTTAGTTCTAGACTCTTCAACCAGGGGAAACAGCCTCTCAGCACCTATCTTGTCAATCCCTCTAAGAATTTTATACGTTTCAATGAGATCACCTCTCATTCTTCTAAACTCCTGAGAATATATAGGATAGAGTGTGCCCGAGCATTTATAGTAAATGGAGATATGTTCGTCATAGCTGCAGAACCTTTAGAATGATTTTTCTTTATATAAGTAATACTGGCGATGCACTGACGTTATGGGAATGGCTGAAAGAGGATTGGCTATCTAACAGAAAGCAAAGAGTTGGGATAAATGGTTCATTCTCAGACTGGCAATCAGTAACTAGTGGTGTTCCACAGGGGTCAGTGCTGGGTCCCCAACTCTTTACAATCTATATTAACGATTTGGAGGAAGGGACCAAGTGTAACATATCAAAATTTGCAGATGATACTAAGATGGGAGGGAAAGTAGTGAGTGAGGAGGACATAAAAAACCTGCAAGGGGACATAGACAGGCTAAGTAAGTGGGCAGAGATTTGGCAGATGGAATACAACACTGGAAAGTGTGAGGTGATGCACTTTGGCAGGAAAAATCCTAGAGCAATTTATTATCTTAATGGCAAGAAACTGGAGAGTACTGAAGTGCAAAGGGATCTGGGGGTCCTGGTACACGAAACTCAAAAGGTTAGTATGCAGGTGCAGCAAGTGATTAAGAAGGCAAATGGAATGTTGGCTTTCATTGCTAGGGGGATAGAATATAAAAATAGGGAGGTATTGCTTCAGTTGTACAAGGTATTGGTGAGACCGCACCTGGAATACTGCATACAGTTTTGGTGTCCTTACTTAAGGAAAGACATCCTTGCTCTCGAGGCAGTGCAAAAAAGGTTCACTCGGTTAATCCCGGGGATGAGGGGGTGGTCATATGAGGAGGGGTTGTGTAGATTGGGACTCTACTCATTGGAGTTCAGAAGAATGAGAGGCGATCTTATTGAAACATATAAGATTGTGAAGGGGTTGGATCGGGTGGATGCGGGGAGGATGTTCCCGATGACGGGTGAGACTAGAACTAGGGGACATAGTCTTAGAATAAGGGGCTGCTCTTTCAAAACTGAGATGAGGAGGAACTACTTCACTCAGAGGGTGGTAGGTCCATGGAATATGCTGCCACAAAAAGCTGTAGAAGCTGCATCATTAAATAAATTTAAAACAGAAATAGACAGTTTCCTAGAAGTAAAGGGCATTAAGGGTTACGGGGAGCGGGCAGGAATTTGGGCATGAGTCTAGGTTCGGATCGGTCATGGCCCTGTGGGTAGTGGAGCGGGCCCAGGGACCGTGTAGGCTGATTCTGCTCCTATTTCGTGTGTGCAATTCTGTTAGATGCAGGAGATGGTTCTGTGATAGTAGATAGTAGATTGGCGGTTAGGATCAGATCAGCCATGATCTTATTGAATGGCGGAGCAGGCTCGAGGGGCCGATTGGCCTACTCCTGCTCCTATTTCTTATGTTCTTATGTTCTTATGTTCCTGGTAGCTTGCTTTGGAGACTCTTAAACATGGTGATGGGTTTTCAAATGCATCAGATACCGGACTGACCAAAAAACATTTAGTGGCATAGATGCCTGAACACAGGGGACCATAACTGGTGGAACCACCATTCAATGGGATATGTTGTGTATCCATACTGTGACAAGAGGGTGGTAGTAATGACTCTCGCATCTTACGATGCGAAGGGGTTGGATCGGGTGGATGCGGGGAGGATGTTCCCGATGATGGGTGAAACTAGAACTAGGGGGCATAGTCTTAGAATAAGGGGCTGCTCTTTCAAAACTGAGATGAGAAGGAACTACTTCACTCAGAGGGTGGTAGGTCCATGGAATATGCTGCCCCAAAAAGCTGTAGAAGCTACATCATTACATAAATTTAAAACAGAAATAGACAGTTTCCTAGAAGTAAAGGGAATTAAGGGTTACGGGGAGCGGGCAGGAATTTGGACATGAGTCTAGGTTCGGATCGGTCATGGCCCTGTGGGTAGCGTAGCGGGCCCAGGGACCGTGTAGCCTGATCCTGCTCCTATTTCATGTGTCCAATTCTGTTAGGTTCAGGAGATGGTTCTGTGATAGTAGATTGGCGGTTAGGATCAGATCAGCCATGATCTTATTGAATGGCGGAGCAGGCTCGAGGGGCCAATTGGCCTACTCCTGCTCCTATTTCTTATGTTCTTATATGGACAGTAGTGAGAAAAACACTTCATTCCAGATGACTCATTTGGATTCCCAGTACACTTGTGCGACAAAATTGTCATGTGAGTAATACGTTGGTGGCACAGGGTTTTGTCTTTTTTAATACAAGAACAGTTAGTAAAGGGTCTTAAGTGGAGCCTAATCTGATTACAGGAATAAGAAACAGCAGAGGAGCACTTCCAGTAAATGGAGAGATGTTAGTCATAGCTGCAGAACTTTTAGAATGTTTTTTCTTTATGTAAGTAATACTGGCGATGCCACTGAAGGTATGGCAATGGCTGTAGGAGAAGTTCCTGAGTCATCAGTGCGAGGGAGCTGAATTAAAGCAATCAATGCCAAAATCACATGATTACAGAAGTACCCAAGTTTAACAACTGTACCTATACTCGATCAAGCTGCTTCAGACCAGCTAGCTCAGTAAGTTCTTCAAACCTGCTCAGCTGCATCGAACAATAATAGAATGGGATATACCAAAGTTAATGGAGTAATGTGTATATTGCAAGACATGGAGTGGAGCTGATCAATGTGTCTGTCACAAAATATGGAACTGAACATGTTGCATCACATTTCAGTGTCTTGAGAGAACTGCGCTAATTGCGAAAACTTCAAACATGTGGATTTTGATTGCCCATGAATTCCTCTGTGAGTTTAAATTGAATCCAAAAGCTAAAGTCTGGATGCTGTTCCCTAGGGTGTGCTCCCTTCACTGAAATCATTTCCAAGTCACAACTCACCAATATAATCATTGGTTTTGCCAATGTCGTAATCCCACACAGAGAGTTCCAGAGTTTTCTTGGCCAGGTCACTGTGTTTAATGTCATAGAAGAATTCCTACAGAAACAGCAATTGAATCAGTAACCACAATATTTTCATGCTTCTGACTAATACTAGAAGAAAATAAACAACCTCTATCAATTTTCTGATCCACTTAGAATGGGATTGAGGGCTAAAGATAGAAGGGAAGGGATAATGTGAGCAATAGCGGATCTTGAAATCTAATGTAATAACGGTTTCACTCAGGATACATTGGGATGTCTGCTGACTTCAGCTGTGCTTTAAACCCCGACCCCCCGCCCCCCCCGCAGCAGGTAAAGTTTGCGTTTTAATTAATTTCACTTCAGAAAAATGTGATAACCATAATTAGTTTTATTTTGTTGGATACAAATAAGTCCTTTTGTATTCAACTCACTTTTTTCACATCATGCTTGGACTCCTTGGCTCAGGCACTAACGTCAAGGATTGATGAATGTGGTTAAGCGGATGACAAGATCCCGTATCTTTTTTGAAAAATGTGTTCTTAAGATGTGGGCGATACTGGCAAGGCTGCATTTATTCCCCATTCCTAGTTGCACTGAGGTGGTGGTAGTGGGCTTTCTCCTTGAACTGCTGCAGTTCTGATGGTGCTCCCACAATGGTGTTAAGTAGGCAGTTCCAGGATACTGACCCAGTGACAACAAAGGTACAGCGAAGTATGTCCAAGTCAGGCCACTGAGCGGCCTGTCCAGGCAAGCTGGAGCCCTGATTGTAACTCTGTCCACCCGCCCGGTACGAACTGTATGGGCGGGGTGCTAAAATGGCAGTCGAGTGCTAAACGCTGCATTCCCATCGTGTTTTCGGGCCCTGCCGTTTTCGGGAGCGTCAAGCCTGCTGGCCACAGGCAGATGGGGGCCTCAGAAATATTTAAATGTCAAGATCCGATGATGTAATTCAGCCCCCCGACGCGGATTTAACAGTAAAATGCACGAATTGTGCAGAGTCCCAGAGCCGCCAGCGAAACCTTGCGGCAAGCAGGACCAGGGCCAGAAGAGGCCTAGGTGAGTCCCTTTCTTTTAAAGTTTCCTTGTGCATAGGAGGAGCACTCGCCCACCCTTACCGGCTCTAGGCCGGGACATTTAAATGAGGCCCGGGAGCAAAAACTGTCGGGGCTTCAAGCTGGCTTCATCCTGCACACCGCTCCCCCGCCCCAGGTTAAAATTGGGGCTCCTGTCTCTGAATGTCCCTCGCTCCACTTAGGAAAGTGCTGACTGGAGGCCATGTGCTTCTTCACAGCCACATGGCTGAGACTGAAATACGTGAACTCATATCCCACCACTCTGTCCAATGCACCTCACACAATGCCACATGATAAACCAATAATGATATGTAACGATAATAAGGATCAATACAGTATTAGGGCTGTATTATAGCCATTTTTGTTATAGTAGGAGATGAAGACCTGATGTGTTCATATGATATCCGTTTCTCCAATTCTTTGGAGGAGGCATCCAGGTTACATAAATGTATTAAGCATTCATCTGCTCATATTGGCAACAGACTATAGTGTTTGAGTAGGAGACTGCAAACGATTAATTAATTGGATAGAAATTGTGTAATTTTGGTTCCAAGTTTCCCCCTTTAACCCTCATGTTTTCAGACTGATTTATTTTCCCTTCTAGGCTCACTGAAGCCAAATATGATCAACCTCAATATATCTTGACTGGGGAATGTGAAACATTCTGAATGTAAACAGATTAATATAAGGAGTTACTTTACTGATGGAGGAATCATGTGTATCCTCCCCCACCCCCGGATGTTTACACATGAGATTAATGAGCCTCACCTCATTAAATTCAGGGTTCAGCGTCTTCTTCTTGATTTGAGTTTTTTGCTTGGCCTTCTTTCCCATGTCAGGCTTGAGGCAGCTGAAAGAAACCAAGAGGAATCGGCATCAGGGTTTTAAACAAACGTCTCGTATATTAAGGTTAGAATTTCATGAGATGGGAGAGTTTCTGTCCAGTCACCGTCATTCAGGTCAAATATTACAGGCCTGTGGTACATAAGCAGAGTGGGTCTGATTTTAAAAATGTCTAAGTTAGTACTTTCTTCCTCTTCTGGAGTCTCCCCATGCCACACAATAGTCCTCAGCCAAGTGCCTTCTGCAATGCCACTTGATAGCCAGCTGCTGTAGGTGTGCAGCGTCCTAGGGAAACTCTGCATCGAGATTTCCTTCTCCTGTGGATACCTCCCACCATATTATGGTGGAGATCAGGTACTCCCCCCTGCAGGAAATCACAGGCTTGAACCTGTGTCTCATTATACTCAGTGCCACAGCGTGTTGGAATTTAAATGCCTATAAATGTAATTAGTAAACTCTCTCACTCCTCTAAAGGCACTGACTTGTGCTGTGATAAATCTCTACAGGAAACAGATCCTAATTGAGTAGATTGGGCCTATACTCTCTGGAGTTTAGAAGAATGAGAGATGATCGCATTAAAACATATAGGGGTAAAAATTGGGGGTGCAACCTTCACCGGGGCGCTAATTTTAGCATCCCGAAAAAGTTAGCGCCCCCGCGGCCAATTTTCCCAGGTAGCGCCCCGAAAGGGAGGAGGGGCACTACTGGAAGCGCCCCGCGTCCCTCTTGGGGCGCTGCGAGCCAATATCGCGGCGCATGGTACTGCAGGCCTTCCTCCCCTTATTAAAGGGGAGGGGCCTGGCGCAGCGCGTCCCGGCGCCCAGCTCGGCCACCAGGGATCGGGAGTGCCAGCAAACGAGCTTGGCACTCAAGAGGAGTGCCGGGCTCACGGAGAGCAGCCAGCACCCCGCGGGGGGGCTTCACGGGGGCCGGGGACAGCAACGTGGGCAGGTGCTGGCAGGCGGCCAGCAACAAAAATGGCCGTCTGCCACCTCCCCTTTAACTAGCGGCGCTCCGACCGCAGGTAGGCCCCCCATGCCCCGACGGACATAGCGTCCGGCGGTAAGTCGGGGGGCGCCACCCAATATTACAGCCGGGGCGCTGCGCACGGCGCTAATGGGAGGCGCAAATCAACCGAATTTAGCCCCCATAAGATTCTGAGGGGGATTGACAGGGTAAATGCTGAGGTTGTTTCCCCTGGCTGGAGAGTCTGGAACTAGGGGGCATAGTCTCAGGATAAGGGGTCGGCCATTTAAGACTGAGATGAGGAGGAATTTCTTCACTCAGAGGGTTGTGAATCTTTGGAATTCTCTACCCCAGAGGGCTGTGGATGCTCAGTCGCTGAGTAGTCAAGGCTGAGATCGATAGATTTTTGGACTCTAGGGGAATCAAAGAATATGGGGATCGGGCGGGAAAGTGGAGTTGAGGTCGAAGATCAGCCATGATCTTATTGAATGGCGGAGCAGGCTCGAAGGGCCGAATGGCCTACTCCTGCTCCTAATCCTTATGTTCTTAGCCACCTCTCTCAACTGCTCATTCTTTACATGTGACTTTAGATCATCAGACAGGACATGAAAACCAATCCCAATTTTGCCTTCACCCAGCATCAACACAAACCTTCATTTTCCAACAGGGGTCACAGGAAAGCAGTTAGGATTGGGAAACCTTGACCGATATTTTTCCCTCCCCACTCTGAGGGCACTGAGGCCAAGTGTAGTCTTTGGTCTGAGATTACACGTTGCAGAGAGATTCAGGAGAACAAGACAATGGTTCAATAGCTGGTCCCAGAGCAACATGAATCTTTGCATTTAATGGCAACGCTGTTTCAAATTGAGATATGCGTGAGAAACTGGCAAATCCTGCTAACCTGCGGGGTTATTCTGTCATTTTCCTACCAGTTGGGAACAAGAGAAGCACAAGAAGCTTATAAGAGACTTAAGCCCTGATTTTAAATCCCCTGTGCCTGTTGCTTAAGGGGTATGCAGGGTGTTAAAATCCTTGCAGCAACCTACTCACCTGATCCTCGAGCTGGTGTCCCATTTTAACTGGTGCATTCTAGCTAGCCCGCGAGGCCCTCAACTCAGGCAGGCAAGAGCCTCATTGGAATTCAAAAGTTGGGGTCTGATGAATTCAGACCCCGATTGTATTTTAATGCTGGCCATCCGCGTTCAGCAGTGACGGACTCACCAAGAGCATTGGGCGCGATGGAGCAGCAGGTCCAGAACAGATCCAGAAAGATAAGTACATTTTTTTTCTGTAATGGTGTCCTTGTGGGCCAAGAGGAGCAGGAATGCTTCTCCTGGCACCACAAGGAAATCTCGGGCCCTGGGCTTAACTCCCAGGGTCGGGATTGCCTCCCCCCTCCCCACCACTTCCCTGTGGACTGGGAACCGGCCACAACAGGTGGGAGGTTGCTTAAATATGCAAATCGGTGTCCTACGCGTATTGAAGGAGCCCGATTGCAACTTTCAAGGAGAAATGGGTGAAGAACGCTCGGCTCATGTTGGTCCCGCTTTCTCCAGGTGTTTGGAGGCCATCCAGCAATCCTTAAAGACCTCTCCCAAAAAGTCTGTTTGTTGTGCTCCTCTTTGCCCCACAAAAATGTTCCGGCCTGTCACTGACCCATTCTTGTCTTTCCCCCCCCGACATCCGCTCCTCCCTCCGACAGGCCTTGCATGCTGGCCGGGTGCCCACAGCAGGGTGCTTGTTTAGCAGCTGCAGCTCGCCAAGAAAATGTTAATGAGCCCCGAACCTGAAAGTGGTTCGGGGCCTCTTGAATGCCGCGCTGGGTGGCACACCACCTTTATTGCGTCCATTCAGCAACCAACGCAAACAGTTACGCCATTGAGGGAACACACAGACAGGCCAGGCAGACATAGAAAGAGGGAAGCCGTGTTGTTAACAGCTTCAATATTCTTGTACATAGAACAATATGTCTTCCATCAAAAGCATCTCGGATAATGGCTGATAAACTGCTGATCTGTGAACCATGTTGATAATGTAACTGAACAAGTATAATAGATTCTGCCTGAGCTAATGAGGAACTGAAAAAAAACAGCCAAGTGTCAGTTATTAACATTATGTCCTCATTTGCTTGGTACGGTTCAGGCAGTCATCAATTTTTACCTAACTTAGTGCAGTAGTAATAGGGAAAATGAACTCATTGGTAAATGAACAAAAAGCAACACAGAATGCATGGGCAAAATGACCACCGCGCAAACATAGGCAGAGAACAAGGACTGGACACCAAGACAGGCCCTCTGGTCCCAGGGGGGAAAAAATCAGGCAGAAAGCAGGGGCTGGATACAGAAACAGACCCACTGGGAGAGTAAGACAGGAAGCAAGCATTGGACATGAGACAGGCCCTTTGACAGAAAGCAGGCAGGGAGCAAAGCCTATACACTGAGAGACCAAAGCCTATACACTGAGACGCACTGGGAGAACATATGCATGTTGCTGAGTTTGCACCATGAAACAAGCCCACCAGAATAGTAAAGCCTAGACAGAAAGTAGGGACTAAAATTGAGATGGTCCTAGCAAGAGAACAGACAGGGAGTCAATGCTGGACTTGTGATGGAGGTTTACCAGGATAACAGGCAGGAAGCTAGACATTCAGACAGGCAAACTGGAAGAGAACACAAGCAGGCAGCAGAGGCTGGACTCTGTGACAGGCCCACTGGAAGAGATTAGGAAGGATGCAACAAGCAGAAAGGCTGGTACAGGCTTACATACATTTTGACAAAGGGGTCAGAGTATCCATTGGCATCCATGGCAGCTAAATGAACGCAACGTATAATTCCCACAATCAGGCCTCCCTGCTGACTGTTGTACAGGAGGGAGACAAGGATCCGGCCTCGCTCTTCAGTTTCACCACCATGTTCGCCCTGCAGGAAGAGGGCAGAATGCATCAGTGTGAATGTGCCCATAGAATGTGTCAGACTGAACCCTACTCTATATACAACAACATGCCGGGCTGTGCCTTAAACAATCATTAATAATTCAGTTGAACATTCAATTTCCTTCAGAACATACCAGTCAAAGGACAGTATTTCCATATGAGGGAGTGGGGGGATCCTGAAAGAGGCAGAACCCACTTTTTTTTTTTTTTAATTCGTTCCTGGGATGTGGGCGTCGCTGGCAAGGCGCAGCATTTATTGCCCATCCCTAATTGCCCCCGAGAAGGTGGTGGTGAGCCGCCTTCTTGAACCGCTGCAGTCCATGTGGTGAGGGTACTCCCGCAGTGCTGTTAGGGAGGGAGTTCCAGGATTTTGACCCAGCGACGATGAAGGATCGGCGATACACTTCCAAGTCAGGATGGTGTGCGACTTGGAGGGGAACTTGGAGGTGGGTGGTGTTCCCATGCGCCTGCTGCCCTTGTCCTTCTAGGTGGAAGAGGTCGCGGGTTTGGGAGGTGCTGCCGAAGAAGCCTTGGCGAGTTGCTGCAGTGCAACTTGTAGATGGTACACACATAGAAACATAGAATCTAGGAGCAGGAGTAGGCCATTCGGCCCGTCGAGCCTGCTCCACCATTCAATACGATCATGGCTGATCATCCAAATCCAGTACCCTATCCCTGCTTTAATCCCCACAGTACACATATCCCACCCTACCCCCATAACCCCACGTATTTAATTCCCCCTAACATATCCCATCCTATCCCCACATATTTAATCCCCCCCTAACACTAAGGGTCAATTTATCATAGCCAAATCAACCTAACCCGCACATCTTTGGACTGTGGGTGGAAACCGGAGCACCCGGAGGAAACCCACGCAGACACGGGGAGAATGTGCAAACTCCACACAGACAGTCACCCGAGGTCAGATTCGAACCCGGGTCCCTGGCGCTGTGAGGCAACCGTGCTAACCACTATGCCACCGTGTTGCCCCACACTGCAGCCACTTGCTCTGAAAACTCTGTTAGAGCAGCCAATTTAACTCCGTGGTCAGATCTCACCGTTGCAGACGGTTAGACCAACACTTAGATGTGAAAACTTTTAGAAAGTAGTTCTGACATTTTTATCGCAGTTTAATTGGGAACCTGTAACACAGGAACTATCCTAGGGAACGGCATCACAAAATGCTATACTGGGAAACTGTGCCACAGATACAGGGCAAGTGTACTACAGGAACAGTACTGGGAAACTGTGCCACAGATACTGTACCTGCTCCCTCCTGCATTGTGGAGTTTTTACTAGGCCCATAAGGAACATGAAACTGCCTCGGCAGGCACAGGTTCTGTTGGGCCTATCAGGAGTTGGACTGGGAGGAATTTCCCAGGGAATACCAGGATATCCCCAGCCATACCCCCTCGATTTGTGGTGGAGGGTGGAATGGCTGAAAGATCCATCCTCACTTCCCCCCCACCAGAAATTCTTGGGCTCCTGTGAACGAGGTGGAATCCAGTCAGAACCGTATTCCGCCCCATTTTCCAACCCCCTCCCCCCTTCCCGGTACTTCCGCCGGATTGGAATTTCGGCCCTTGAGTATCAGCCACAGAGCTCAGCCTGATCCTGTCCTTATCTTGTGTTTCCAGCAGGAGTCATTGAATAGTGTCCAGGAAGAGGATCCCTCCCCTTTTCCCTTTTCGATCAGAGTAAAAGAAAGTACAACACAGAGGTGCAATGAATCCAGGTTTACCTCATCCTCGTAAAGTGACATTCCTCGTGCCGATCCAACCGTAGAACCTCGCTTTACCTATGGAAATATGCACAATACATTTAGGGACAGTGTGGGGTATTGCAAGCGAAGAAGTTCAAATCTAATTAAAATGTATTCCCAATATGTCACTTTGGGAACTTATTTCTTCCTATGTTTTGTCCATCAAGTCAGCCCATCGCTTCCTCCAATATCAATCCTCCAAAGTTAGGAGTACGAGCAGTCTCCTCTCCACACTGTCAGCATTGTTGCATGAGTTTCCTTACCAATTTAATGCTTATTCATGCCATATTCAGGGCATTCTGGTGACTCATGACCACTGGAATCAGGGTCGAGACTGCCCAAAACTAATTTCCCGCACTATCTGATGGTTGACAGAAAGTTTCAACCCACTGGTTTGGCTGGGATTTAAACCCTGATCCTAGAGCTGAAAGTTCAGAGCTTCAACTGACCATGACACCCAGCCCCCTGAAGAATAAATAACTAGCAGTCCCTTACTGGCACCACTCTCTCCAGACAGATGTTGAAGTTCTTTGCTTGATTGGGTTTGATTTTTTTCAGAGAAACTCTGGTCTCCCCGATGAATTCATTGTGACCAAATTTATCTTCATCCAGGACAGAGATCCTGTATTGGAAAGAGAGCAATTCAGGTTGCGAAGACAACAACAACAACAACTTGTATTTATGTAGCCCTTTTAAGGTAGTAAAACGTTCCAAGGCGCTTCACAGGACCGTCATCAAACAAAATTTGACACCACATAAGGAGATATTAGGACAGATGACCAAAAGCTTGGTTAGAGAGGTAGGTTTTAAGGAGCGTCTTAAAGGAAGAGAGAGAGGTAGAGAGGCGGAGAGACTTAGGGAGGGAATTCCAGAGCTTAGGACCGAGGCAGCTGAAAGCACGGCCACCAATGGTGGAGCAATTAAAACTGGGGATGCGCAAGAGGCCAGAATTGGAGGAGCGCAGATATCTCGGAGGGTTGTAAGGCTGGAGGAGATTACAGAGATAGGGAGGAGCGAGGCCATGCAGCGATGAAGGGACATTGGCCTCAATTATGTCATCGGGCCGCAACATACATATGTAAAGAAGGACCCTGTTGGCTCTGGGCGCGTGTCCTTGCAGGAGAGCAGGTTAAAATTGCAGCTGTTACGATTATGGCGGCTTTCGGACAGGTAAGAGCCAGGGCGATTTTAACTGCCTACCTGTCAGGTTTCTGCTGAGCGAGTCGGGTTAAAATCGCCCCCAGACTGTCAAAAAGAAATAATCACAGACCATCTGCGAGATGTCAAATACCTTAGTTCAAACCTGAAAAATGGATTTACTTGAAGATTATCAGAGGAGCTTAAGTTGGCTGAAGATTCCTAGAGGTTTTTGAATTGGCTGTAGATTACTGGAGGGTTATTTGGTTCGCTGCAGATTGCTAGAGGAGCACTTTCCTTGTGTGTCTGTGTCTACATTTCTCACCTGAGAGTTTTTCTCTGCATATCATCCTCAGTGATTCCATGGTATGTTAACCGTTCATTCCACACAGGGTTTCGGGTATTGCGCAGAGTTTTTGTGCGCAGCTTGTTTGACTGTGAGTTTGGAACATAAACAAGTTAGATGACAGCTCATTCAGTTCCTCAGGTTACCATTTTTGGGTGTATCAAAAAGCATCAACAGTTCTGACATTTTATCAGGTTAATTTTTTTTTCTTTTCAAATTCTCTGCCCATCTTTCCTGAAGGCAATGGTTCATGGTAGGATATGGCCTTCCTAGTTCACAGGCAGCGAGGCCAATGTACCATCACACTGCTACTCGAATAAGATTAGCTGACTCAATACAAACCAGTGTCGAACCTGGAAAGGGTGCCCAGTACCATATCAGTAGGTGCATCTACCCAGCAATAAATCAGGGGAGCTCCATCTGGTTAAATGGTTCCTATAGAAAATGTATTTATCTTTCTTGTGGTGTTCTGATTATGGTTCCTTTCTCAACTGACAGGGTGGGCAAGCCAGCAGCTCTGTTGGATGGTTCCCAACATTTCATTGTAAATCCAGTTGGTGTGAGATGCTTCGAAGCACTCAGGGTTGACTTCCCTTCCACCTTTTCCCATCCTTCTTGCCAGGAAATGCTTTGCCTTCCACTTTGGGCCTTGTCCTAGGTAGACTGGCTGAGAGCAAGACCTTTCCCTGAGGAATTTGGGGAGTATGGGGAACATAATGGGATAGATTTTGACTTTGTGCGATAGTGTAAAATGGGCTGCCGACTTACCCGTTTCACAATATCACACAAAGTCAAGATCTACCTCAATGTGTTTCTGATAACTGTATCTGATAACGGTTAAAATGGTAGGCTAAGAAATTTAATGCAGACATATTCATTCCTGATGTCAGTGATAACTGTTGTGCAGACATGCCACTTCAACCTGTAAATTGTCACACAGTCCCCATACATCATAAGTAACTGAGCCACAGAAACCCAAACCCATATAATTGTGATGCACATACCCCATCTTGCTGGTCATCTTGGCACAGATACTCCCCCGTACATCCCAGTGGCCATAGAACAGATACTTCAGATTTCACCAGTAGTAATGGTAGATGTCATGAACACGATGTTTACAATCTGACAGGAACATCTTACCTTGCTGGCTCCAGGCAGGAGATGTATTTTCACATAGGGATCAGCCAAGCCGTTGGAGTCCATGGGTTTCAGCCCCTGTAAGGTAGGAAGGTTGCAAATGCCCAGTCAGTACTTGGGCTACCAGTCTGTAGCTGAATCTCACAATGTGACCACATGTAAACAAAATGGAATCACCACCTCCAACAGTATTTCTGTTTGACTTGATAATGAGTTTACCAGCTTAATGTCAATTAAGTACTGCAGATTAGCATCCACTAGTTAGTGTGTTAAGGTTTCCCAAACTCGTTTCGTGTTTCGTGTAGCACCTTCACAGGTAGCAGTAAGAGATTTTCACCCTGTTGGTCTGAATTGGATGCGAACACAGATCTCCGAAATGACTATACCTCCCAATTCCCCTAAAAGCACAGTGTTCTAACTGACCCTACCACCCAGTGTCCTTGAAATTGCTGTTCTAGCATCCTGCCACATCCAGTCCCCATGGGCTACATTTTCAACAACAACAACTTGCATTTATATAGTGCCTTTAAAGTAACAAAATGTTCACGTCACACAGCAGGGACACAAACATCTCTTTGTAATGAAAGCATTTTAAAACACCTATTAATTGAGGACTTTTCAATTCTTTGGGATGAGAGAACATTTCACAATTGACTGGCAACTGCTTTGATATCTTTAGTGGTCCAGTATCCTCATGTTGAGTTTGATTATGGAGTCCTACCAGAAAATGAGTAAATCAGACCGCTCACCTTTGCTTTTATGATGGTGCAGTGCAAAGCATTGTTGACCTGGTCGTATATTAGATTGAACTCCAGTGCTCCCAGTGTAGCTGTGAACACAACCAATACAACTTTCTCAACAAAACAATCTCCAACCTCAGGTATGAAAGCAGCCTTGTCATTCATAGCATTCATTTTGGTTTAAAATCGTAAACCATTTTGATAGATAACACGCTTCAAGGCAAACGCAGTTCCATCATCTGTGCCAGTCTTTCAAGTATAAACAACATTCTTTCAGGTATAACTTGGATAAAAACATAAGAACATAAGAAATAGGAGCAGGAGTAGGCCATTTGGCCCTTCGAGTCTGCTCCGACATTCAATAAGATCATGGCTGATCTTCTACCTAATCTCCACTTTCCTGCTCTATCCCCATATCCCTTGATTCCCTTAATATTCAAAAATCTACTGATCTCTGTCTTGAATATACGCAATGACCGAGCCTCCACAGCCCTCTGGGGTAGAGAATTCCAAAGATTCACCACCCTCTGAGTAAAGAAATTTCTCCTCATCTCAGTCCTAAATGGCCGACCCCCTTATTCTGAGACTGTGACCCCTGGTTCTAGACTCTCCATCCAGGGGAAACATCCTCCTTGCATCTACCCTGTCAAGCCCTGTAAGAATTTTGTATAAACAATTGTATAAACAATATGATGTACTTATTGCAGAGGAATGCATGCCTGATGGTCTCAGTCGATGACAGGTGGCGATATAAATTGGGTTCACACAGTAAATATTTGAGCCTGGAATTTATATTGTGCGATTATTATTGTATGAACACTTGCTCCACTTCCCTAACAGAGATATTAACCCAAAATGGGTTAACATAGTAGGTTAAGAAATTTAAGGTGGACATATTAAGCATTCACATGACTGTACTGCACAGCAAAATTTCTGGGCTTTAATCTGCTTCGCATTGTCTGATATTGCAGGATGCAACTCCACAAAGATGACACTTTTTGTCACAGTAACACAGGTCGCTATGACCTGGATCAGGATGACCAGCTGGCATCTCAGTTAATCATGTGGTTGGCATTGGATTCCTCTTTCTAGGTTGTGAGCTGGAACATTCGGGGGTCTTAAATCTCCAGCCACCGACTTCAGTGGTGGTGTTTCTCCTCCAAACATTTCTGCTGCGTGTCTGGCTTACTCTTTCTCTCTCTCTCTCTTTAGTGCATGACATAAAACAAGAACATAGTTTACATCAACCCAAAATCCCAACCCAGTCAAGAACTGCGCTTCAAAATGACCCAGATCAAAAAAGCTCCTTTGACAAAACCGCAGCCAAGGAATTATTGCTGCTGATATTAGCAGGCGAACTCTTAGGGTGACATTTTCCAAGTCCCGCCAGCACATAACAGACAACTGCATGCAGCTGTCCGCGATTTTCCGTCCACAATAGATGGACTGTCGGGGCCTTGCCAGAGGTGCAGGGGCAGAAAATTTAGGCTTCAGCAATCCTGTGGCTGATTTAGTTGAAATGTTAACTCATTTAACATATATAAAAACAGGGAGGTATTGCTGCAGTTGTATAGGGTATTGGTGAGACCGCACCTGGAGTACTGCATACAGTTTTGGTGTCCATACTTAAGAAAAGACATACTTGCTCTCGAGGCAGTACAAAGAAGGTTCACTCGGTTAATTCTGGGGATGAGGGGGTGGACATACGAGGAGAGGTTGAGTAGATTGGGACTCTACTCATTGGAGTTCAGAAGAATGAGAGGCGATCTTATTGAAACATATAAGATTGTGAAGGGGCTTGATCGGGTGGATGCGGTGAGGATGTTCCCAATGATGGGTGAAACTAGAACTAGGGGTCATAATCTTAGAATAAGGGGCTCCTCTTTCAAAACTGAGATGAGGAGAAACTTTTTCACTCAGAGGGTAGTGGGTCTGTGGAATTTGCTACCCCAGGAAGCTGTGGAAGCTACTTCATTAAATAAATTTAAAACAGAAATAGACCGTTTCCTAGAAGTAAAGGGAATCAGGGGTTACGGGAGCGGGCTGGAAATTGGACATGAGTTTGAGTTCGGATCGGTCAAGGCCCTGTGGGTGGCGGAGCGGGCCCAGGGGCCGAGTGGCCTGGTCCTGCTCCTACTTCTTGTGTTCTTTAGAGTTGAGGTTGGATCAGATCAGCCATCATCTCATTGAATGGCGGAGCAGGCTCGAGGGGCCGATTGGTCTACTCCTGCTCCTATTTCTTATGTTCTTATTTAAAATGGCAGACAGAGGAATGTCATGAACGGGGGACCACAAGCAGAAAATTCAGAATTAGACACATTTCTTCCCAATGTTGCTTTCAGCCCCTCCCGAGGTCACTGGTGCATGCATTTCTAGGGGAGGAGCCAGGACATCCTGCCCTGGAAAATTCTGAATTTTTACATTAAATATATCGCATATTCTGGCTAAATTTAAACCCATTTAATTTCACAATTGAATGAGGTAAAACAAGTAACATTTGGGTTTGTCCATATTTCGCCAACCAATCACATCCCCATAAAATACCTGAAAAGTTACCTAAGCCTCCATTCTATTACCATCAGCCTCAAGAAGAAATTGTGGCCTCTCTACTCCAACACAACAACTCACTCAAAGGAGACTAATTGGGGAAAAAAAGGCTTCAGGATGTGTCTGTGTATTCAAAGTGAGAATAGCTGATGACTTCAGCAGTACAGCTGTGACAACATTTCCTTTGATGCGACGGTAAGCTGTCATTTCATAAATAAAATATCTGCAAAATGTGCGCATATATTTTATTTCCTGTTCTACAAGGGAGACTCTGATGGTTTTATTAAAGCAGAACAAAACAGAACTCCTATTAAAGGGTGCCACCTGAAACATTACAACAACAACTTGCATTTAAGATAGCGCCTTTAACATAGTAAAACATCCCAAGGCGCTTCACAGGAGCGTGATCATACAAAATTTGACACCGAGTCACATAAAGAGAGATTAGGACAGGTGTTAGTCAAAGAGATGGGGGGAAAAATTCAGTATCGCCCCGTTTGGGGCGCAATTATCGGCTGTGCGCAAAGTTTAGCGCCTGGCGCTAATTATCGCCTCTGACTGCAAACTTGGCTTTTATCGCCCCTGGAGGTGAGTGGAGCGCTAAATCAGGCGCTACACATCTGTCTTAAGGCGCAAAGGCCGAGGAGCGAGGCGCTACCTCAGAGCGCGGGCGAAGCTCATGTGATGTCAGTCAGCAATGGAACACAGACACAATGGCGCCGGCCAGTTCTTAAAGGGGAGGGTTGATCTTGCTCTCCATCCACATCCTGCTCATTGCAGCCTTGAATCTCGGCCTGGAGAGACCTGTACATCAAATCTGCTGGAAAGAACAATGGAGAGTACCAGGGAAAGAGCTCAGAGTGCAGCCCCCACAGTCTCTTCTAAATAGATGCAAGGAAGGGCAAATTAAAATGAACCTGCAAAGTGCTGCTCAGTACCCAAAACTCCTTCACACAGCGTTGAATCTCTCCAGAAGTCTCTCTCTCTCTCTCTCTCAGAATGCAAGGTGCAAAAATGTCACCAACAAAAAAAGGCAGGAAACGTTCGCCTTTAAATAGCGCTCCCCCAGTCCCTTCCTGACTGCAAAACGCTCCCCTCAACCTGTCGTTGCTAGCGGCAGGCGGTAAGGGAGGGGGCGCCACTCAATATCCACTCCGGGGCGCTACCGGGGCGTTGCGCACTCGACTGACGTCACTATCTGCCGGCGCAAGAGATCGTGGCGGTAGTGTTTAGCGCCGCCGCAAAATGTCTGGTCAATTTCGCGAGAGGCGCAGATATCGCCGCGCCCGGGCGCTAGTTGCTTTGCGCCCCATTAACGCCCCCTTAAGGTGCTAATGGGAGGAGCAAACCAACTGAATTTTCCCCCCGTAGGGTTTAAGAAGCGACTTAAAGCAGGAGAGAGAAGCAGAGAGGCGGAGAGGTTTAGGGAGCGGATTCCAGAGTTTTGGGCCTAGGCAGCTGAAGGCACAGCTGCCAATCGTGGAGAGATGGAAAACAGGGATGCGCAAGAGGCTAGAATTGGAGGAGCGCAGAGATCTCGGAGGGTTTGTAGGACCAGAGGAGGTCACAGAGAAAGTGAGGAGCAAGGCCATGAAGCGATTTTAACACAAGGATGAGAATTTTAAAATCGAAGTGTTGCCGGTCAGCGAGCACAGGGGTGATAGGTGAACGGGACTTGGTGCGAGTTAATCTTTCTCTTTCAGATGATGACTGAGCTGCTCTGCCCTTCCAGTATTTTCTACTTTTAGTTTCACCCCAGCAGTGAAACGTTGGATTCCCTTCATCATGTTAGGGAGTATTCTACCACAAATTATCCTTGCTGTTTAATAGTCTTTTATTTAATGAACCCCCCAACCCCAGTATTACTCACTGGCTTCATCCGAGTCATAAACGTCCTCGTCCTCATCCTCCTGCTGCTGCTGCTGTCGTGCGGAAGGAGGCAGCGTTGAGGCTGTGCTTGGTGCTGTATACGGCGCGTGCTGGCGGACAGCTCTCTCCTCCTTCACCGGGGTGTAACTGGTGTCCGATGATGGGGTGGGCTGACTGGCCACTGAATGCGACAAGGAGGGAGACCCTACCACTGGCAGAGAGAAACAAACAAAAGAAAAGAGAGAGAGAGAGATCGATCATTTCTTCTTCACTTCAAGTTGAGGATCTGTTTGACGGCACTATGTTCCAAGATGAAACCAGGGACCCAGAACCAGGGAGAACTGAAATGAGAAATGAGATGCTGAGAATGGAGCTGCTCGTAACCGTTCTTACTTGGCTTTTGCTCTGGATATCTGGGAGTCATTCCCTGACCTGCTCTATAGGTTCCAGGGGCGCCTGCGAACGGAGAGACCAGAAATATGTCAGTCTAACAAGCCTGAAGAGTCCGCAGATCTTATAATGACAGCACAAAAGGAACCAGAGTGACGTTTGGTTAAAGAGCCCTAATGAATTTTGATGGGGAAGGAAAATCTTAGGGGAGCAATTTCTGTTCAAAATACTCATCTACTCTTTACAAAAATACTTGCCATTATTGAATCTGAAGTTTCTGTATCACCAGGCAGGAAGTTGGATCTTCCTTGCTGCTAGGCTGTTGTGGTGTTGTTACTGACTGAGAGTGTCCAGAGTGGATCCATGGTAAATTTATGGAGGCGGGGGAAACTATGAGACAGCCTGAGCACTGGTAGCGAGCCACTGCCCATAGAAAACCATGTGAGGACCAATGTACCTCCAATCAACAGCATTGGTCACTGGAGTTGTGGTGGGGCGGGAGGGGCACTGGTGCAACTCTGAGGCTGCTTTGAAACCACGGGTATTTTTTATGGTGCCATTCTGGGATACACAGCAATGATCCCCATCTGTGGTATCTCAGAATAGCCTAGCACCGAGGAAGACTGGCCAAAAATATTATTTTTCTATATAAATGCAAGTTCTTTCTTTTCTTTCTGTATAGTATTTGAACAAAGAAGTACTTTCCCTGGACTTTCCTTCCCCTTGAAATGAAACACTGGTGCATTTTCAGAGGAAGGCACATTGCTCGGAGTTAAGGAGACTTACAAAAGGATTTTAACGCATTAAAATAAGGTGGGCAGATATCCGGTGAAACCTGGTCACTTCTTCACAGGGAGGGGGGAGGGGCATAAGCCCTGGTAGGAGTTGTGCGACTAGGAGCTGTGGACAGCAAACTATCCAGCCTTCCTGTAGCATGAGGCCCAAAACAGTTTAACTCCCTGCACCTGATGTTAGATTGCTGCCCGAACCTGCAGGCAGCACTAGATAGCCTAGGACCCAAGGGAACAATCTCCTGCACTCAGGTAAGTGGTTGGGAGGAGGGTCAGGAGGGCATTGTGGTCAGGGGAGGGCACACCTGCTCCTCCTGGCCCACAAGGAAACCAAAAAAAAAACTCAAATTGACCTACCTTTTGGGCCTTTTCTGGCCCTGGCTCCTCTTGCCACCAGGTTGGCCTGGCGGAGAAGCTATGACAGCTTCCCCACACAGGCCTCGGGTTAAAATTGCAGTCAGGCCCCAATGCCATCACTGGAGCCCGATCTGCTTGTTTAAAAGACCCGCTACTTTGCAGTGGGTGTCCCACTTGCTTAAAAGAGATTAAAATGACGACCTGCGGGAAGGGAGCAGAATTGGAGGGGCTAAGTCATTGCGGCCATTTTAACTGCCCGCTCGCCCAACTTATTTACTCCAAATATACAGTTGTGGATAGGTTTGTTTACACTGGCCATTCCTTACACGCTTCCTCCTCCCTGCATTCTCATTTTGTTGAAATCCAGATTCATTCCACAGGCTTTCACTCTAACTCATTCTTACTCAGGATCTCAAAGTGGTGGAGCTCCTCATGTCCCTCAGTCTTTCCTTCCTCCTAGTCTACAGATCTTCTGTGGCAGTTTTCCCGATCTTCCACCATAACTTAAGCGGAAGATTGGCGGAAACCCTAGAACAAGTGTAAACGATCACGCACGCCATTTCTCTGGGATGTCCGCTGAGGTTAAGGTGGGAGATCAGGAGAAGTTCGAGGCGCAAGACCCAAAGCTTGACAGCCCAAAGCTAAATCACTTCCTTGTTGACCTGGTCTTCTCTCTTATGCATTGCAACCTTGCTGGTTTCCCAAACCAGGGGTCTTGGCCCTTTAATGCATTTTCTCAAATACTACGATGAGGTAGGTTCATTTACTCAGGGAGATACCTACTTGCTTGAGGTGGCTGCGCAGGCGTAGTTTGGTGTGGAGCTGCAGGTGGTCGTGAACCCTGAGCTGAAGTGTTACGTCGTCCAGCTGAGAAAGAAGAGCAAGTGAGAACTAGTGTCAACAGGAAGACTTCGTACTTCGCAATAATGGACCAAAACCTTGTTAAAGACAAAGCTCCACAGTAACTAGGCTATAAGCCAGACAAAAAATAGAATGACCAACATGTTAAAATATTCAAGTGACCAAGTTCGGCAACCAACACTTTATAAGAATAAATCACTTTATAACATTAAACTTAACGCTCCGATTTGTTTTAGTGCTCAGGTTCTGTATCAAAATACTTTTAATGGCATTTATATAATGCCTTTTACATTGAATCTTCTCAAAATGTTTCACACAATGCATTACTGTGAGATGCAATATCTACTGATGCGTAAGCAAACACAGCAGCCATTCTTCATGAGCAATTTCCAACGAACCATAATGAGATGACTAACTGGTTATTCTGCTTTGTGGGGGTGTTGGTTCAAGAAAATATGTTGGCCAGGTTACCAGGAGAACTCAATGTTCTTCAAATAGTGCGAAGGGATATTTCACACTTGACTGTACTTTGAATTATTTACTCTGAAGAAGAAAAGGCTCAAGGGAGATGTTCAATTATTCGAGATACTTAAAGGAATAAATAAACTGAACCCTAATATGTTCAAGATTGCCTTCTAGAACTGGGTATACGGAGTCATACTTAGAATCATAGGGGGGAAAATTGAGTAGCGCCCCCTTTGGGGCACTAACTTCGCCGGGGCGTTACTATTAGTGCCCCGAAAAAATTAGCACCCCTGCGGCCGAAATTCATCGGTAGCACCCCAAGAGGGAAGCGGGGTGCTACTGGAAGCGCCCCGCCTCCCTCTTGGGGCGCTGCGAGTGAATATCGCGGAGCCATGGCGCTGCGGCACGTCACGCCGCGATACTGCAGGCCTTCCTCCCCTTCTTAAAGGGGAGGGGCCTTGCGCAGCGTGATCCGGGGCCCAGCTGGGCCACCAGGGATCGGAGTGCCGGCAAAAGAGTCCGGCACTCAAGAGAAGTGCCGGGCTCACAGAGCGAAGCCGGCACTCCGCGGGTGGGGGGGAGGGGTCTGAAGAAATTAAAGCTAGTATTAAGTCAAAGGAGGAAGCTTATAAAGTTGCCAGAAAAAGGGGTCAGCCTGAGGATTGGGATCTTTTTAGAAATCAGCAAAGGGGGACCAAGAAATTGATAAAGAAAGGGAAAATGGAATATGAGCACAAACTAGCGAAAAATATAAAAACGGATTGTAAAAGCTTCTATAGGTATGTGAAAAGGAAAAGACTGGCGAAGGTAAATGTAGGTCCTTTACAGTCAGAGACGGGAGAATTTATAATGGGGAATGAGGAAATGGCTGAGAAATTAAATAAATACTTTGTTTCTGTCTTCACGGAGGAAGACACAAAAAAACTCACAGAAATACGAGAAAACCAAGGGTGTGGCGATAATGAGGAACTTAAAGAAATTATTATTAGTAAAAAAACAGTACTAGTAAAATTAATGGGACTAAAAGTCGATAAATCTCAAGGATCAGATGACCTACATCCTAGGGTTTTGAAAGAGGTGGCCATTGGGAAAGTGAACGCATTGGTTGTCATCTTCCAAAATTCTATAGATTCTGGAACGGTACCTGCAGATTGGAGGATAGCAAATGTAACCCCGCTATTTAAGAAATGAGGGAGAGAGAAAACGGGGAACTACAGACCTGTTAGCCTCACATCAGTAGTTGGGAAAATGCTGGAATCTATCATAAAGGATGCAATAACTGGGCACTTAGAAACTAATAGTAAGATTGGGCAGAGTCAACATGGATTTATGAAGGGGAAGTCCTGTTTGACAAACCTATTGGTGTTCTTTGAGGATGTAACTAGTGGAGTAGACAATGGGGAACCGGTAGATGTGGTGTATTTGGATTTTCAGACGGCCTTTGATAAGGTCCCACACAAGAGGTTGGTGAACAAAATTAGGGCACATGGAATTGGGGGTAATATACTAGCATGGATTGAGAATTGGTTAACAGACAGAAAACAAAGAGTAGGGATAAACGGGTCTTTTTCAGGATGGCAGGCTGTGACTAGTGGGGTACCGCAAGGATCGATGCTTGGGCCCCAGCTATTCACAATCTATATCAATGATTTGGATGAGGGGACTAAATGTAACATTTCCAAATTTGCTGATGACACAAAGCTAGGTGGTAGTGTCAGTTGCGAAGAGGATATGAAGAGGCTTCAAGGGGATCTCGACAGGCTCAGTGAGTGGGCGAGAACATGGCAGATGGATTATAATGTGGATAAATGTGAAATTATCCACTTTGGTAGAAAAAACAGAAAGGCAGAGTATTTCCTAAATGGTGAAAGATTGGGGAATGCAGATGCTCAAAGGGACCTGGGTGTCCTTGTACATGAGTCACTGAAAGTGAATGTGCAGGTGCAGCAAGCCAGTAGGAAGGCAAATGGTATGCTGGCCTTCATTACAAGAAGATTTCAGTACAGGAGTAAAGAAGTCTTACTCCAATTATATAGGGCCTTGGTGAGACCACACCTGGAGTACTGTGTACAATTTTGGTCTCCTTACCTAAGGAAGGATATATTTGCCATAGAGGGAGTGCAACGAAGGTTCATGAGATTGATTCCTGGGATGGCGGGACTGTCGCATGAGAAGAGATTGAGTAAACTAGGCCTGTATTCTCTTGAATTCAGAAGAATGAGAGGGGATCTCATTGAAGCATACAAAATTATTACAGGGCTTGATAGGGTGGATGCTGGGAGAATGTTTCCCTTGGCTGGGGAGTCTAGAACCAGGGGCCACAGCCTCAGGATAAAGGGTAGGCCATTCAGGACTGAGATGAGAAGAAATTTCTTCACACAGAGGGTGGTAAATCTTTGGAATTCTCTACCCCAGAGGGCTGTGGAGGCTCAGTCGTTGGGTATATTCAAAACAGAAGTCGATAGGTTTCTGACTAGTAAAGGCATCAAGGGATATGGCGATAAGGCCGGTGAATGGAATTGAGGCAGAAGATCAGCCATGATCTCATTGAATGGCGGAGCAGGCTCGAAGGGCCGAATGGCCTACTCCTGCTCCTATTTCTTCTGTTCTTATGTAAGAGGAGGCCGGGGATGGCAGAGGGGGAAGGTGCTGGCAGGCAGCCAGCAACAAAAATGGCCGCCCGGCACCTTCCCTTTAATTAGTGTCGCCCCAGCCGCAAGTAGGCCTTTCTGACCCCGTCGGACATAGCGTCCGGCAGTAAGTCAGGGGGCGCTACCGAAGATCGCGACCGGGGCACTGCGTATGGCGATGACGTCAGCGCCGGTGGCGCAGTGCGGCGCTAACGGTTACCACCGCCGCTAACTTCCCGCTGAATTTCGCGGGAGGCATTGGCGGTGCCGTGCCCGGGCGCTAGATGCTTTGGGCGCTAGATGCTTTGCGCCTGGGCGCTAACGGGAGGGGCAAAGCAACCGAATTTTTAAGGCCATAAAACCATAGAATGGTTACAGCACAGAAGGAGGCTATTCGGCCCGTCGAGCCTGTGCCAGCTCTCTGCAAGAGCACTTCAGCTAGTCTCACTCCCCCGCCCTTTCCCCGTAGCCCTGCAAATTTTTTTTTTTAAACTTCTTACTTATAAGATGGAAGGTTAGATTTAAGTATTTTACACAGAAGGTGGTGAAGGTGTGGAATGGACTGCTCCGTTGAGGTGGTGGAGTCGCGACAGTGTGAACATATTTAAGGGAGAATTGGGTAGATATTTGAGGGAGTGGGCAATTCAGAGCTCTTAGTTTTCGGGCTGGTCGGATGAACTGCATAGTCCTTTCCAGTTCTGTTCTTTTCTATGTTTCTAATCACTGATACAGGAAATGGGTCCTTGGTTTAACATCTTACTAAAAGGATGGCATTTCTGACAGTACAGCAGTTCCTCAGCACTGCACTGGACTGTCAGCCTAGATTATCTGCTCAAAAATCTGGCACGGAGTTTCACCTACACCTTACAGACTCAGAGGTGAGAGTGCGTTCAACTGAGCCAAGGTGACACGTCATGAATGTCAGGTAGGGATACCGATCAATATACTTGATGTGGAGATGCCGGTGTTGGACTGGGGTGGACAAATGTGAGAAGTCGCACAACACCAGGTTATAGTCCAACAGCTTTATTTGAAATCACGAGCTTTCGGAGCGGCTGCTCCTTCGTCAGGTGAAGTCCGAAGCTCCGAAAGCTTGTGATTTCAAATAAAGCTGTTGGACTATAACCTGGTGTTGTGCGACTTCTCACATTTGATCAATATACTAACAGTCCGTTAACTCCTATCAACTGTACAAATATGTCAAACGCCACTGGTGCAGCTAGAATGAATGAGATTTACTTTGAATTCAGTAGTCCATCTCTAGAGTCATGCAATCCATTCGGCCCACTGTGCCTGTGCCGGCTCTTTGAAAGAGCTCTCCAATTAGTCCCATTACTCTGCCCTTTCCCCATAGCCCTGCAAATTTCTCCCCTTCAAGTATTTATCCAAATCCCTTTTTGAAAGTTATTATTCAATTTGCTTCCACCGCCCTTTAGGACAGTGCATTCCAGAGCACAACAACTCGCTGCATAAAAAAAAAATTCTCCTCATCTCACCTCTGGTTCTTTTTCCTTTAAAAAGGAAATCAAATAATACATTCTGAACTGTCTCACTGGCAAAGTGGCGAGAGAGACGAATATGTGAAAGCAGAACCCATGCAAATGCTACGAACAGCCTCTTGTGGTTTGAAGCTATGGCTCCAGTGTCACAGTGTCCCTTGTGAAGCAGGTTCTGTATGTATACACAGCGAGGGGGGGTATGGGTAACTACATCATGAACACCTAATCCATAAACACACCTACCTTGCTTGATTCCTCTGATCCTCATCTTTGTCCTCCAGAAACCTCAACTAGGGTGAAATGCCCAGTGGGATATTCATGGGTACCAGAACAGTACAGTACAGTACAGTACAGAACAGTACAGTACAGCACAGTACAGGCGCTTCGGCCCTCGATGTTGTGCCGAGCATTGTCCGAGACCAAGATCAAGCTATCACACTCCCTATCACTCTGGTGTGCTCCATGTGCTTATCCAATAACCGCTTGAAAGTTCCTAAAGTGTCCGACTCCACTATCACAGCAGGCAGTCCATTCCACACCCCAACCACTCTCTGAGTAAAGAATCTACCTCGGACATCCCTTCTATATCTCCCCCCATGCACCTTATAGTTATGCTCCCTTGTAACAGCTGCCTCTACCCGAGGAAATAGTCTCTGAACATCCACTCTATCTATCCCCCTCATCATCTTATAAACCTCTATTAAGTCGCCTCTCATCCTCCTCCGCTCTAAAGAGAAAAGCCCCAACTCCCTCAATCTTTCCTCATAAGACCTCCCCCCCAAACCAGGCAGCATCCTGGTAAATCTCCTTTGCACTCTTTCCAATGCTTCCACGTCCTTCCTATAGTGAGGTGACCATTGGGACAATTAGCGAACCTTTGCCAAATACCCACAGATAGGAAAATCTGTTACATCTCTAACTTTTCCAGTTCTGACAAAAGGTCATTGACCTGAAACGTTAACTCTGTTTCTCTCTCCACAGATGCTGCCCGACCTGCTGAGTATTTCCAGCATTTTCTGTTTTTATTGCAGATCTCCAGCATCCACAGTATTTTGCTTTTGTACCCACAGATAGGAGATGGGTGCAGCTTTAAGAAAGCAATAAACCGCACATAAACTGACAAATCACTGCAAGGCTTTGCAGCCGCTTCATTCTAACACCAGAGTCCCCCCACTTAAGAGGATTCAAGATGGCCGAATGGGTCGACCACCCAGTTCCCATTTTATGTGGGTGCCGAGCAACTGAAGTGCACCTCAGATTTGACTGCATGAATTCATTTACATAATTCGGGGGCCTTATTGAGCCTTCTGCACGCAGACCTCAAACATGCCACTCAAACAAAAGAGGCATGGAGCTGGCCTGAGCGCCCGATAATCCAACCTTCTCAAAATCAGCCCCATGAAGAATAGCTTGCTGGGAAAGGAATCAAGAACTTCAAACATGCATGGATCTGTACCCTAGAAAGGAACGCCTTCCCCTAAGGAAACTGGGAGAGATAAAGGGAGAAGTTTGTGGCACTAAAAACATTTGAGGAAGAGAGCAGCAGCTGAACATAAACAGTCTGGTCTACACTGTTAACACAATGCATCAACAGTGTCACTCAGCAAACACCAATGGTGGAATATTCCCACAAGGACTGGAAACAGGAAAACTCCATCCCAGTGCGATTCACAGGAAAATCATCCACAAGTATCATGCCCCTCCACAAAGTACAGCCCTTAATAAAATCCATCTTGAAAAAATACACAAAGCACTTTTGAATTACCGTAATAATTCAAGCTGTGTCACGGTTAACATTGTTTCTGCACCGATCTGGTATTAATGCTGAAAAACAGCATTCATCTAAAAATTCTATTTCTTAAGAGCTGAGAGAATGTGCTTCATCCGCGCTCCACAGAAACTGCACGGCATTCGAGACGAGGATATGGGAAGATTATCATAGTAACTAACAAACTGCCATTTGATAGTGCACACAGAACAAAGCTGTCTATAAATAGCTGGCGAGAGAGAAAGCGAGAGCACGTGCGAGTGCACATGAAAGAGGGCAAGAGTGAAAGAACAGGCAAGAGAGAATGATAGACTTCAAGAAGAAATAGACAGGCTGGTGGAATGGGCGGACACGTGGCAGATAAAATTTAACGAAGAAAAGTGCGAAGCGATACATTTTGGTCAGAAGAACGAGGAGAGGCAATATAAACGGTGGCATAGTGGTTAGCACTGGTGCCTCACAGCGCCAGAGACCCGGGTTCGAATCTGACCTCGGGTGACTGTCTGTGTGGAGTTTGCACATTCTCCCCGTGTCTGCGTGGGTTTCCTCCGGGTGCTCCGGTTTCCTCCCACAGTCCAAAAAAAAAATGTGCGGGTTAGGTTGATTTGGCTATGATAAATTGACCCTTAGTGTTAGGGGGGATTAAATATGTGGGGTTATGGGGATAGGATGGGATATGTTAGGGGGAATTAAATACGTGGGGTTACGGGGGTAGGGTGGGATATGTGTACTGTGGGGATTAAAGCAGGGACAGGGTACTGGATTTGGATGATCAGCCATGATCGTATTGAATGGCGGAGCAGGCTCGACGGGCCGAATGGCCTACTCCTGCTCCTAGATTCTATGTTTCTATGTTTCTAAACTAAAGGGTACAATTCTAAAGCAGGTGCATGAACAGAGAGACCTGGGGGTATATGTGCACAAATCGTTGAAGGTGATAGGGCTGGTTGAGAAAGCGGTTAAAAAAGCTTACAGGATCCTGGGCTTCATGAATAAAGGCATAGAGTACAAAAGCAAGGAAGTTATGATGAACCTTTATAAAACACTGGTTCGGCCTGGAGTATTGTGTCCAATTCTGGGCACCGCACTTTAGGAAGGATGTGAAGGCCTCAGAGAGGATGCAGAAAAAATTTACAAGAATGGTTCCAGGGAAGAGGAACTTCAGTTACGTGGATAGACTGGAGAAGCTGGAGTTGTTCTCCTTAGAGCAGAGAAGGTTGAGAGGAGATTTGATAGAGGTGTTCAAAATCATGAGGGGTCTAGACAAAGTAGATAGAGAGAAACTGTTCCCATTGGTGGAAGGGTCGAGAACTAGAGGACACAGATTTAAGGTGATTGGCAGAAGAACCAAAGGCGATATGAGGAAAAACTTTTTTACGCAGCGAGTGGTTAGGATCTGGAATGCACTGCCTGAAAGGGCGGTGGAGGCAAATTCAATTGTGGCTTTCAAAAGGGAGTTGGAGAAGTACCTGAAGGAAAAAAAAATTGCAGGGCTATGGGGAAAGGGCAGGGGTGTGGAACTAGCTGAAGTGCTCTTGCAGAGATCTGGCATCGGCTCAATGGGCCAAATGGCCTCCTTCTGTGCTGTAACCATTCTATGATTCTATGAAAGAGATAGCACAGAGACTAGGAGGGCGAAAGTGAGCATGAGTGGTAGAGAGAGAGAATAGCAGTGTGCTGCAGGAGGTTCGAATGGAATGACGCACCATCCATTTTCAATGGCTTCACTAACCTCCTGGACTCCTATTGGTGTCACTCTCCATGTCACCACTGTATCCATCCTGACTCTCGCATTCACCATATTCGCTGCCTGCGGCCATTCGTGATTCTGGTGGCCTGCGTCCTGAGGAAACATAACTGGCAGGAGCTCGGCCAGTAGGCCCAGACCCAACTTCACTGCCTGAAAGAGAATAGTTGGAAAATTAAGGCTCCTGGGTCAGTACAGGTAGGTTATCAGACTAATCACGGTAGATATTCCAACTGACAGGATTGCCCCTGCAGGTGGAATCGAGCAAATGGGGAATGGGAAGTTGGGCATTCAGCAATCTCGCCCGCCCCCGCCCCCCCGTTGGGACCCCCTCACTCAAGGTATTCCGATAAGCTAATTGCTGTGCCAATTGCTCTTGCATAATTTTGTCCAACAACTTTATTTCAAATACATCCTGCATGCGAATCAGCAGCTTTTGGTGCCACTCAGCATTACTTACACCCACTCACCCCAGGCGTTAAAGGTAACCAGTAATCCAGAGGTTTGGACTAAGTTCAAACAGAGAGCCTGAGTTCAAACCCCACCATGGTATTTTGAGAATTTTAATTTAGTTTTAAAATAATCTGGAAATAAATAGCTGGCATCAGTAAAAGTGACCACGAAGCTGTTGGATCATCAGAAAAACCCACATGGTTCACTAATGTCCTTCAGGGAAGGAAAGAGGCCGTCTTTCCTCAGCCTGGCCTATATGTGACTCCAGTCCCATACCAACGTGGTGGACTCTGAACTGCCCTCTGAAGTGGCAGAACAAGCCATTCAGTTGTATAAAGTTTCCACCAGTGATACAAGAAGGCGGCCCACCACCACCTTCTAACAAATATATAAAGGGGTAATTACTCAATCCCATACTCCCAGTGAGAGGCACACCAACAGGGGGTGTAGGTCAGAGAATCAAGGTTACAATGTTGGGAACACAGGTTTGTAGGATTCCCCCTATAGTTCACAGTATATAATATACGGTATGTTGCACATGCAATAATCAACACTTCTGTTTTCTGTTCTCAAAAATATAATGGTCTCTGACTAAAGGTCCTTGGGTCAAAACTGCAGAGGCCCCACTCTGCCATCAGAAATGCGGTGGAGCAGGATTTTCATCCATCCCTCTGCTCTGGCCATGATCCAGGCTAGTCTGGCTTAAGTTAAGGAAATTGAGAGGTCGCACAACACCAGGTTATAGTCCAACAGTTTTATTTGAAATCACAAGCTTTCGGAGCTATCGATTTGCTCCTTCCTCAGGTGAAGTGCACTTCACCTGAGGAAGGAGCAAATCGATAGCTCCGAAAGCTTGTGATTTCAAATAAAACTGTTGGACTATAACCTGGTGTTGTGCGACCTCTCAATTTTGTCCACCCCAGTCCAACACCGGCATCTCCGCATCATTAAGTTAAGGAACCCATAGAAATGATTTCAAAGGTGCTCCCTCACTGATCTGCCTCTCCTTAAATGGTAACCGATCGCTCTTGGATCAACAGTCGTTCATTGTGCGGATAATTACAAACTTATTTGGCAGCCCCTCCTGTAACTGCTACCAGCACCTTCAGGCACTGCATTCCAGATCATAACAACTCACTGTGCAAAAAGAATTCTGCTCATATCCCCTCTGGCTCTTTTTCCAGCTAACTTCAAAATCTGTGTCCTCTGCTCACCGGCCCTCCTGGCAGTGGAAACGGTTTCCCCCCTACCTACTCTATCATAACCTTTCATCATTTTAAGCACCTGTATTAAACCTTCCCTTAACCTTCTCGGCTCTAAGGAGAACAATCCCAGTTTCTCTAGTCTCTCCACATAACTGAAATCCCAGTTTCCTCGTATCATTCTAGTAAATCTCTTCTGCACCCTCTCCTAGACCTTCCTGAAGTGTCGTGCACAGAATTCGGCACAATACTCCGGCTGACGCCTAACCAGTGATTTATAAAGGTTTACCATACCTTCCTTGTTTTTTCACACTGTGCCTCTATTTAACAACCTGATCAACTTGTCCTGTTGATAAGTTTGTGTGTGCCTTCCTCTATAGGGATTTGTGAATATCTCCAGAGACCTACAAGCATAAACGGGGTTTCCATCGAACTTCCACCAAGGTTATGGCGGGTGGGGGGTGGTGGGCGGGGGGTGGGGGGGGGGCAGATGCCCTGAGGAAATTCACCCTAAAGACCTCTGAATTTTGGGGCTCCCTTTTGGAGTGTAACAGAGGCAACCACTACCCAGTTTTTAATGGGTACCAAACCATTGCACAGACATCCATGATTTGGCCACAAGAATTCCTGATATTGGAAATTCAAATGTCAACCTGGCGCAGAATGGGATGTACTTCTGAGCAATGTTCCTTTAAGCTGCGTGGTCACACAGCCGCGCAGCTCTCCAGGTGTCCAACGCAGCTGGTGAGCCAACTTTTAAATTGAAAAAAAAAACACGCAAGCGTGGACTTTTTGAATGGGCCGCGCAGCCCGTTAAAGGGGCCGCGCAACCCAAAACAAAATTACGGGGAACATTGCTTCTGAGGAGTGTTACTCTGCATCGAAGCGTGTTGTAGCTTGATATTGACACAGCATGCATGTGAACAATTTTCAAAACAAATTTCGTCATACCTCAGCACTAACATCCATCATTCTTGATGAGCCAAAATAAATAACTGAAAGACTGGAAGGGATATCGGGCGAGAAATTGGGCTCGTTAGTGCCTGTTTTTTGGGTGCTACAAGCGCCCTTAGAGCTCCACAATGACATACGTGCCGCCTGCGCACACCTGCTCCAGCCAATGCCCTCTCTCAACCTCGCACAGCTGCACACGCAGCAGGAAGGACCCCGAACAGCGCTATTTCAAGGGATCATCAACTACTTACAGATTCGTTGCTGGTTGATTTATTCTGGCTGTTGCTACGATTCTACAAGTGTTTGGTGTGTTCTATAGTTGTCTCAAGTTGCAAAAGTCTGCAGGCAGTGGGTGTGGCAGGGGCTGAGGAACATTTTGCTGACTTCAAGGCTTCTGCAAAAACCAGTTGCTCCCAGACATTTGTGCACTAGTAGGCATTGCCCTTGGAATACAGCATGATTTGGAGAATGAACAAAGGTCACGCAGAGCAGGACAAGCTGCTGGAAGTGGGAGGAGGGCTCTCAGCAGGAGACCATATCCACCCAGGGTGTTCAGGGAGCAATTCTCTTACCTGTACCTCAGTGAAGAACAACGTGTGGGATGTCCTCACTGAAACCTGCCCCCTACTGCAGCCACAACTGCAACCTCAGAACAGGGCGCGGACCGCATTGCCAGTGGCTGTGAAGATGACCATGGTGATGAACTTTTATGCGCCTGGCTCCTTCCAGGCTGGAGCTGGAGATACTTGCAACATCTCGCAGTTTGTAGTCCACTGTTGCGTAAGGGATGTCACTGAGGCTCTCTATTCATTTTCTCTTGCCAGAAACAAGCAGGCGGCGCGAGCACGAGGCTTCGCTAGGATGGCAGGCTTTCCCATGGCGCAGGGTGCCATTGACTGCACGCACTTCGCTTTACGGGCGCCGCATGCCAACTCTGCTCTATACCAGAACCGAAAGGGAATCCATTCCCTCAACTTCTAGCTGGTGTGTGACCACAGGTGGTGAATCATGCAGGTCAATGCTGGGTATCCTGGCAGCAGTCCTGCTGCATTCATTCTGCGGCAGTCCGCTATGCCATCTGCATTTGAGCCACCATGGCAAACCAAAGGGTGGTTACTGGGCAACAAGGGCTATCCACTGACGACATGGCTGATGACTCTGGTGCGCAACCCACGCACACGTGGGCAGCAGGCATACAATGGAGGCCGTGCTGCCACATGAAATGTGGTAGAGCAGACCATGTGCTGAAACGATGCTTCCGCTGCCTGGACCACTCTGTAGGAGCCCTGCAGTACTCGGCAGAGCGAGTGTCAAGATTCGTGGTGGGCTGCTGCAAGCTGCACAACCTCGCCACTATGAGGGCACAGCCCTTGCCCACCAGCGATACGCCATCTTGCTGGTTTTACCTGATCTGCACTTTTAAAATATATTACTAATAGATCTCCCATGTCGCTGTTCATGCTGAAGTTGGAGGAAGTTGTTTTGTCTCATTTAATGTATTATATATTATGAGGGCCACTGATCTACATTAGGTTTTTACTACTGTACATGGTATTGTGGGAGCCTTAGTGGTATTTTGAGTCGAATTCCATGATTATGTGCAGTTTTGTGTGGAAAGTTTATATCACAGGTGTTGATTATCGTAGCCTGGAGTCACAAAGCGCAGTCGTGTCGGGGCCTGTATTACTGGCCACAGAGACCTTAGACCTACTATCTGCCTGCAGCAATACTTTCAGGGCAATGTGGTGGAAAGTGCCTGGAGCGCTAGAAGCCTGCACACCAAATGTACACAAGGCTCACCAAGGCCCTAAGTCTAATACAAATGACAGGTCCTCCCCATAATGTTGCTGGAGCACCCAAGTGCCCATTTCCAAAGGGTGCTTCAGGTGGAGGCCTGCTTAAAATTTGGTCCCCCTGGTTGTCCCTCTCTGGGCTATAAGGCCCTTTCTCTTCCTTCCTACTCCAGCTTTTACTCGGCCTCCAACAGCCAATTCCTGCATGGGTATGGAAGTGCATATTGCATTTTTTTTTAAATGGCAATTAATCGTGGGCGATCAGCAGCTCTTTACTGGCTGCTGCACCTGGAATTCAGGCTTCCGGTCACCAAGGTGCTCCCAGTACATCATGCACTATGCATCTTGAGCACCACAGCAGTACTTAAATATGTTGGCCTCGCACTATTGCATTAGGCAGTGTTGGGAGGTTGGTCCTGGACTGTGGTAGCACTGGGAGGTGATTCCTGGCAGGTGGGAACAGTGGGAAGAGGGTTGTAGGTTTTATCAGAGCAGGTCAGCAGCGAGTGAAAGGGGAAAAGCACTGGTGCTCAGCATTAGGTCGGGAGGCAAAACACAGTAGGAGGAAGCAGGGGAGGTGGAAGGTATAGGTGCTTTGGGTCAGGTTAGAAATGGCAAGAAGCAGTAGGAGGAAGCAGGAAGGCAGAGAAAGGCATGGGCTCTCAAGGTGGAGGTGGTGTTTGGCAGACCCACTGGGGAATTTCCAGCATGGCTGCATTGTTCAAACAGCATAAGCATTGTTCTACTGTTTAAACAATACACAGGTTTTTCCAGCTCAACAGGTTGCAAAGATTATTTGGACAACAAAAAAGCAAATCCCTGAGGCTGGCACAGCAACTATGCCAGCAAGATACCGAGTCTGTGGCCAATTGATGGATGGAACAACAGACCAATCTCAATTGATGGTTAGTGAAGTGAGGCAGACCGAGGTGGTAGTGAGGAAGGTGACCCTTGCTTTCCAGTCCAGGGCACCTTCTCAATAAGGAAGTATTGCTGCATGCCAAACATGTAATGTGGAGGTTGGGGATGGCATTAAAAGAGAAATTAGAGAAGCGTGCAGTAAGGGCACAGCAGTCATCATGGGTGACTTTAATCTACATATAGATTGGACTAACCAAATTAGTAACAATACTGTGGAGGAGGAATTCCTGGAGTGTTTACGGGATGGTTTCCTGGACCAATATGTCGAGGAACCAACCAGAAAGCAGGCCATCTTAGACTGGGTATTATGTAATGAGAAAGGATTAATTAGCAATCTTGTTGTGCGAGGCCCCTTGGGTCGGAGCGATCATAATATGATAGAATTCTGCATTAAGATAGAGAGTGAAGTAGTTGACTCAGAGACTAGGGTCCTGAATTTAAATAAAGGAAACTACGATGGTATGAGGCGCGAGTTGGGTAGGATTGATTGGGCAATGTCACTCAAAGGGTTGACGGTGGATAGGCAATGGCAAACATTCAAAGACCGCATGGATGAACTACAGAATTTATTCATCCCAGTTTGGCATAAGAATAAAACAAAATAGGTGACTCAACCGTGGCTAACAAGGGAAATTAGGGATAGCATAAGATCCAAGGAGAGGACATATAAATTGGCCAGAAAAAGCAGTAAACCTGAGGATTGGGAGCAGTTTAGGATTCAACAAAGGAGGACAAAGGGATTAATTAAGAAGGGGAAAATAGAATATGAGAGGAAGCTTGCAGGGAACATAAAAACTGACTGTAAAAGCTTTTATAGATATGTGAAGAGAAAAAGATTGGTGAAGTCAAGCGTAGGTCCCTTGCAGTCAGAATCAGGGGAACTTATAATGGGGAACAAAGAAATGGCAGACCAATTAAATACATATTTTGGTTCTGTCTTCACAAAGGAGGACACAAATAACCTCCCAGAGATGTCGGGGAACATAAGGTCTGATGAAAGGGAGGAACTGAAAGAAATCAGTATTTGTAGGGAAATGTTGTTAGGGAAATTGGCGGGATTGAAGGCCGATAAATCCCCAGGGCCTGATAATCTACATCCTAGGGTACTTAAGGAAGTGGCCCTAGAAATAGTAGATGCATTGCTGATCATCTTCCAACATTCGATGGAATCTGGAACAATACCCATGGATTGGAGGGTAGCTAATGTTACCCCACTATTCAAAAAAGGTGGTAGAGAGAAAACGGGGAATTACAGACGGTAAGCCTGACATCGGTAGTGGGGAAAATGCTAGAGTCCATTATAAAAGATGTAATAGCAGAGCACTTGGAAAACAGTGACAGGATCGGACAAAGTCAACATGGATTTACAAAAGGTAAATCGTGCTTGACTAATCTACTGGAAATTTTTGAGGATGTAACTGGTAAAATAGATAAGGGAGAACCAGTGGATGTGGTGTATTTGGACTTTCAAAAGGCTTTTGATAAGGTCCCGCATAAGAGATTAGCATGTAAAGTTAAGGCTAATTGGATTGGGGGCAACGTATTGACTTGGATAGGTAACTGGTTGGCAGACAGAAAGCAAAGAGTTGGAATAAACGGGTCTTTTTCCGAGTGGCAGGCAGTGACTAGTGGGGTACCGCAGGGATCGGTCCTTGGACCCCAGCTATTCACAATATATATTAATGATCTAGACAAGGGAACTAGATGTAATATCTCCAAGTTTGCAGACGAGACAAAGCTGGGTGGGCGTGTGTGCTATGAGGAGGATGCCGAGAAACTCCAGGATGATTTGGACAGGTTGGGTGACTGGGCAGAAGCATGGCAGATGCAATATAACGTGGATAAATGCGAGGTTATCCACTTTGGTGTCAAAAACAGGAAGGCAGATTATTATCTGAATGGCAATAGATTGGGAGAAGGGGAAGTGCAATGAGACCTGGGTGTCCTTGTGCACCAGTCACTGAAGGTAAGCATGCAGGTGCAGCAGGCGGTTAAGAAGGCAAATGGTATGTTGGCCTTCGTAGCGAGAGGGTTTGAGTACAGGAACAAGGATGTCTTGCTGCAGTTGTACAGGGCCTTGGTGAGACCACATCTTGAGTATTGTGTGCAGTTTTGGTCGCCTTATCTGAGGAAGGAGGTTCTTGCCATGGAAGGAGTTCAGCGAAGATTCACCAGACTGATACCTGGGATGGCAGGAATAACATATGAGGAGAGATTGGGTCGACTGGGCTTATACTCGCTGGAGTTTAGAAGAATGAGAGGGAATCTCATTGAAACTTATAAAATTCTGAAAGGACTGGACAGACTAGATGCAGGAAGGATGTTCCCGATGGTCAGGGAGTCCAGAACCAAAGGTCACAGTCTAAGGATAAGGGGTAAGCCATTTCGGACAGAAATGAGGAGGAATTTCTTCACCCAGAGAGTGGTGAACCTGTGGAATTCTCTACCACAGTAAGCAGTTGAGGCCAATTCATTAAATATATTCAAGAAGGAGTTGGATATATTTGTTAAGGCTAAAGGGATCAAGGGATATGGGGAGAAGGCAGGGACAGGGTTCTGAATTTGGATGATCAGCCATGATCGCATTGAATGGCGGAGCAGGCTAGAGGGGCCGAATGGCCTACTCCTGCTCCTGTCTTCTATGTTTCTATGCCTGAATAGAGGCAAAGGAATAGCACTTGAGGGTGCATTTACTGCCAGTGGCAGTGCCAGCCCTAGTTAGCTGAGGGCACCCTTGCATCAGATGGCACAGCTCTGCCTCTGGCTGTCTGCTGACCTGGAGCCAGTTCTGAACTGCCATTGCTAGGTAGGCGGGCCTCTGAATGAATGTGGGTAGAAAGGTACTGTCGGGAGCCTCTGGTGCAGCCTGACCTGCCTGGCATTCCTCCTTTACTCTTCTTCTTCCTCTAAAAAACGTAAGAAGCATGGGAATTCCCATTAGGAACCCCACAGTCCTAATTACATTGATATTTTACATAAGCATCTTTAAGGAAAAAAAATCCCATGGTGCTTCGAAATGGGTGCAATGACATTTAATTCTACGGTACGGTAACATAGTGGTTACATTACTGGGCTAGTAATCTAGAGGCCTGGACTAATGATCCGGAGACAGGAGTTAAAATCACACCACGGCAGCTGGGGAATTTAAATTCAGTTAATTAAATAAATCTGGAATAAAAAGCTAGTATCAGTAATGGTGGCCATGAAACTACCAGATTGTCGTAAAAACCCATCTGGTTCACTAATGTCCTTTAGGGAAGGAAATCTGCCACCCTTACCCGGTCTGGCCGATATGTGACTCCAGACCCACAGCAATGTGGTTGACTCTTAACTGCCCTCTGAAATGGCAGCTCAACACCACCTTCTCAAGGGCAATTAGGGATGGGCAATAAATGCCGGCCTTGCCAGCGACACCCACATCCCATGAATGTCACTGGAGGCGAATTTTAAAAGAGTTAACTGTAAACTGGCAGAGAATAAACTAAACTAAAACCAGACCAGAGAATTAGATGGGAAGCTAAATGGGAGGAAATCTGGCATAACACATCTTGGCTCAGTCATCCCCATTTTACGCCCATCGGGTCAGGGTGCCAGCTTTAGGGACGGACCAGTGGGGGTTTAGAGTGGTGCCAGGGGCTGCTGCTAAAGGGAGCCAGGGTGGGTGAAAGGTCAATTATACTTCAGGTGGTGATGGGAGCAGGAAGGACTCAATCAAAGGTATGAATAAGGTTAAGCAAAGACAGGTACAGTTTAGACATGACTTGCAGGCATGAAAGGATATCATGAGGGAAATAGCATGTCGGGATAGTATTACAAGAAGTGTGCAAGATCTTTAATGCTCTTTTCTGTCCCTTTTTCAATTATGTACTTTTTTGTT
Source organism: Squalus acanthias (assembly GCA_030390025.1). Taxonomy (NCBI): domain Eukaryota; kingdom Metazoa; phylum Chordata; class Chondrichthyes; order Squaliformes; family Squalidae; genus Squalus; species Squalus acanthias. The sequence continues at coordinate 85,413,581 of CM059437.1, forward strand.
GTGTGGCGACCAAAACTGAACACAGTTTTCAAAGTGCATCATAAAGCCTCTGGACTTGACTATTCCAACGCACTCCTGGCTGGCCTCCCACATTCCACCCTACATAAACTTGAGGTCATCCAAAACTCGGCTGCCCGTGTCCTAACTCGCACCAAGTCCCATTCGCCCATCACCCCTGTGCTCGCTGACCTACATTGGCTCCCGGTTAAGCAGCGCCTCGATTTCAAAATTCTCATCCTTGTTTTCAAATCCCTCCATGGCCTCGCCCCTCCCTATCTCTGCACTCACCTTCAGCCCCACAACCACCCGCCCCCGCCCCTCACCACCCCCGAGATATCTGCGCTCCTCTAATTCTGCCCTCTTGAGCATCCCTGATTATAATCGCTCAACCATTGGTGGCCATGCCTTCTGTTGCCTAGGCCCCAAACTCTGGAATTCTCTGCCTAAACCTGTCCGCCTCGCTACCTCTCTTTCCTCCTTTAAGACGCTCCTTAAAACCTACCTCTTTGACCAAGCTTTTGGTCACCTGCCCTAATTTATCCTTATGTGGCTCGGTGTCAAATTTTTTGTCTTAAAATACTCCTGTGCAGTGCCTTGGGACATTTTACTATGTTAAAGGCGCTATATAATTACAAGTTGTTGTTGTTGTTAGCGTAACCTCTGAAGACTTGTACACTACTGTTCTGACTACATTTCCCAGTGTTCCATTAGCCTCAATTGCTTCACCATATTGTCTGGGCATTGAAAGTGACATGTTGCTCCCAGATCACTTTCCAAGTCTCGCTATGCTAATTGATTTCTACTCATTGAAAAAATGTGGATCATAAATATACAATCTATATGCAATACACATTTTTCATTTGTCTGTCCAATTCTATACCTGATTTAAATCCTTTTATAAAGCTTTAATTACATCCTGTGTCTGTAGTGTTCTTTAGTATTGTCAGTAAATATGACAAATTTATATTTGCGTTCAGTATCCAGGTCATTTATGTAGATTGCAAACAACAAGCACTGACCCTGCAGGACTCCACTCAACACCTCCCCTGTCTCACATTACACCCCTCATATTCGCGCCCGGGTGGCCCTGGAGATGGAGCACACGGTGTCCGCCGGCACGCTCGACGCCTTCCGCGACCGGTAGGCGCCGCGGGGACTGGAGTGCATCATCACCCCCGGGAACAAAATTTTAATTTAATTTATTAAGTTTCCTTTAATGTTTTAAGTTAAGTTACAGTTTATTTGTTTTTGTGTGCACCCCTCATATTCCCAGTATTGCCAACTCTTGTGATTCCACGCGATTTCGGAGGGAAATAAAGCATCACTCGTGATCTTGCAATGGAACGCCTAAATCTCGAGACTACGTTGATTTGCGCATGTGCGGGAAAAAATACGCCGATTTTGCAAGTGCAGAAAAAAACCCGCGATTTTCGAATGCGTGATAAAAAAAATATGGCGATTGCAGAGTAGAGCATTGGTTGGTCGTGTTGTTTTCTGGAGGTAAATTTGCCAAAGTGAGTCTCGCCTCCTGCAATCCGACCGTATGGGCTCTTTTTTATTTGCACATTCAAATTAATACTATAGGGATCGTACTGCAAAAAAAAACAAGGAGGGAAGACTTTAAAAAATAAAAGTAGAAAAAAAACCACCAGATGCAGTTTGCAAAAAGGATCGGGGGCGAAAGGATAAGAAATGCAACAGTACTGCATTAAAGTGATCTGGAAAGTGAGAATGAGAGAGAGAGAGAGAGAGGAAAGGAGCTGCAAAGTGTGTGTGTGAGAGAGAGAGAGAGCGCCCATTGCATTTCATTGGCAGCCATCTCAGCACTGTGTAACTGCATTTTTTTTTTACAAAGAGAGGGAGAGATATTTAAATGTATTAATGTGCATTGGATCGATGTGCGTTTCCTCTTGAGCCACTTTTAACATATATCAGCACCATCGCATTTATATTACACCACCATCGTGGCCTGAGGACAGTCACCGCAAAAAAAAAGGCTAGATCCGAAGCTACCAAGCAAGCAAAAAAAAAATTGCCTGCTAATTATTATTGATCGTTTATAACTAGAGGGCTGAGTAACTGTTTAGGGGCAATTAGAACCCCACGCGTGTACAAATCCTTTTTATTACTTTCTGTGATCAGAAGTGTAAGGCACCTATTTCTTATGTTCTTATGTTAGTAATCGGTTAGTGACGGCCGAATGCGCTTCCTGTCCGGGAGCAAAGGTCAGCGAGGGGGTCAGGAAAAAATTGCAACTTATGATTTCTATACCAAATCTCATGAATTTTAAGATTTTATCTCATGATTAATGAGACGGTGGGGTTGGCATTACTGTATTCCGTTTGCTATTTCTAATCAACTCTCCTGGGATCTCTGTGGCTTTTAATGTCTTTAGTGTGAAAAAAGATTTCTGAAAGTCAAGATAAATTATAAAATACAAAGTTCCACTATTTGCTTTATCTCCAATATCTTCACCAAAACCAAGGTTTGTCAGGTAGGATTTGCCCTTCTAAATCCACGTTGGATATGTCTTATCACTTTATTGACATTCAGGCACTCCTCCAGCCTACCCTATGGAATTTATTCAGAGCCAATGGGCTGGATTTTCATTGACCCGTGGAGGCGGGTTTGGAGGCGTGTGGGGGGTTAAAATTGCGAAAACTGGCGGGCGGGCACAAGTCCGCCTCCATCCCGCCTCCACGCAATTTTCATTAAATCGTGTCTGCTGGTCCCGACTCCGTCCAGCCTTTAAGAGGCGGGATAGGCTGTTAAAGCCCTTAACAAGCACTAAATTGCCTCTATAATGCCATTTTGAAAGGTCTTCGTGATTTTAACCCTTGTTCTACGTGAAGCACGCCTGTTCTGAACCATGATTGTGAAACCTGGCGGGAGCACATTTGGATATGGATAGTTGACGCTGGCTGGCTATGGGGATGCATATATGGATGGATAGAGAGGAGACATATCTGGGAGTGGTGGTGTCAAAATATCTGGGAGCAGACTTAGGGCTGCTGCTTATTTTGCAGGTCCTCTCACAGCAAAGGCCAGGCAGTCTTTGAAGACCTTCAATGCAGCAGCAATGATGACATCATCAGAGGCAACTTTCAGACTGAAAACACTAATTAGTTCATGGGTTCCCACATGCTGGAACTCAATTGCCCAATTAGGTGAAAATTGCATCAATCTCCCACATCCAATTGCAGTCGGGTGGATAACACGAAAAGTGGATGACACGACCCCAACCCGCCCAGTATCAAAATCCAGCCCAATGAGTCAGCCCATAAGTCACTAATAACATGCTTTGTGAATGTGACAGGGGCACATTATCCTTCTGTGTCCTCCTCAACCTGTCCACTGCATTCAACATGTTTGGCCACTCCACCTGCCTCTACCATCTTTCCTCCATCATGCACCTCCACAGAACGGTTGCATTTAATGAAATATATGACTCCCTTTAACAAATATCTCACACCAACATGTAGAGCGCATGCTTTACTAGTCAGCTTGAAGAGTAAAAATACAGAGCATGACTACAACGTTGAAAAAGGGCTAAATATGTTATAGTAATTTTTAAAAGCCTACTTGTCGAATTGATAATGTCAAAGGCATTTGCTGGCCTTTTACTTCAAAGGTGTGTATAGAACTTTCAGGTGCAGCCTTTATATAGCCAGGAATGTCTGAAGATATCAGCAGTGGGTTGGGGGAGCAGCAGGTAAGTAGTGAGCCTTTTGCAAGACTCAGTTGATTGGTGTGCAGTTGAAATAGATGGCTCATGTGAGATTTTGTGGCAATGTCTTCAAGTGGAGGAATGTGCAACGGCACTCAGAAGGGAGCAAGGCATTGGAAGGAGGATGAAAGGAAGAGACCAAAATGTTAAGATCTATGGTGTTTATAGGAGAACCCTAGAATTCTGTCTTCCGCCAGCTTGTTAAAGTCAGAGGGGGAGAAATTCGGTATCGCCCTGTTTGGGGCGCAATTATTGGCCGGGCGCAAAGTTTAGCGCCTGGCGCTAATTATCGCCTCCGACTGCAAACTAGGCTTCTATCGCTCCTGGAGGTGATTGGAGCGCTAAATCAGGCGCCACACACCTCTCTGAAGGCGCTAACGCTGAGGAGCAAGGCGCTACCTCAGAGCGCTGGCGAAGCTCATGTGATGTCAGTCAGCAATGGAACACAGACACACTGGCGCCGGCCAGTTCTTAAAGGGGAGGGTCGATCTTGCTCTCCATCCACACCCTGCCCATTGCAGCCTTGAATCTTGGCCTGGAGAGACCTGTACATCAAATCTGCTGGAAAGAACAATGGAGAGGCCCAGGGAAAGAGCTGAGAGTGCAGCCCCCATAGTCTCTTCTAAATCGATGCAAGGAAGGTCAAATCAAAATGAACCTGCAAAGTGCTGCTTAGTACCCAAAACTCCTTCACACAGCGTTGAATCTCTCCGGAAGTTTCTCTCTCTCAGAATGCATGGTGCAAAAATGTCGCCGATAAAAAAAGGCAGGAAGCGGTCGCCTTTAAATAGCGCTCCCCCAGTCCCTTCCCGACTGCAAAACGCTCCCCTCAACCTGTCGTTGCTAGCGGCAGGCGGTAAGGCAGGGGGCGCCACTCAATATCCGGTCCGGGGCGTTGCACGCTCGACTGACGTCACGATCTGCGGGCGCAGGAGATCGTGGCGGCAGTGTTTAGCGCCGCCGCAAAATGTCTGGTCAATTTCGCGAGCGGCGCAAACATCGCCGCGCCCGGGCACTAGTTGCTTTGTGCCCCATCTTAGGACACTAACGGGAGGCGCAAAGCAACCGAATTTTTCCCCCAAAACTATTTTTGTCTCTTTTCCTGGGACACCATTTGCCGTTGCTTAATTTCCAAATTCTCCTGAATATATATTGCTGCATCTTGTCCTCTCCTGTTTTTTCTAACCTTCTTGGAATATCTTATACCCCTGCACATTAAATTCACTTCAATCTTCTGGGGTGACCCATGCTTCTGTAATCCATAGGTTACCATTTGCCTTTAATTCAAACATCTTATTGTAAACACTTCTAGAATTTTGCGTTGGCATTTTTTTTAAAACTTAGAGTGGCTGGAGGTCCTTTGGTGCCCCATTCCCAGTGAGGAGACGAGGGGGATATTTGATCGTGTGCGTGTGCGCTCAGTACGTAAAAGCACCACCCGGTATGGAATGGAGCCACAAAGACCAGGACGCTCCAAAGTCGCCTGTGCTAAGTTTGCTGATCCCAGCCAGGGAAGCAGATGTGAGTGACACTAATAATTGGGCTCAATGTCCCTAAGCTAGGAAGAGGAATATCAGCCACAGCTCCTACTCCAGATCTGGCAACCAGTGCGTCTGTGTAGACATCTGATGAGGACCAGATCAAGCTTGATTGTGCAGCCTCCTACAGTGGAGTAGCCTGCCAACCAATGTTCCCTCTGAGCTGCGTGGCCGCACAGCTGCCTGCCAGTCCCGCGCAGCCCGGGACAGGCTTTTCCAATGTGAAATTTCGCACATGCGCGAAACTTTGAATGGGCCGTGCACCCCCACCCCAAAAAATTAGGGGGAACACTGCTGCCAACACTCACTGTCTAGGTTCGCTCATGAACCAATGATCACTTGCGTGAGGAGCTAAAGGGTGGCTGGTGCCCATGGAATTCTATCCCAGGAAGAGTGAGTGCCGGCAGGAGTGAAGGAATTAAACATGTCGCAGAATAGTTCACGTCAGGACTGATGGTTTAAACAATAAAACTGCTTGAGCCACAGGTTACTTGCCCAAGGCCCTGCCAACTGGATCCTCATATATCCTATACCTAACACAACATGTAATCCGAAAGCGCCTGAGGATGGGGAATCTCTAATGGTTTGGAGGGGATTTCATTCACCGACACCAACTCCTTTCCGTTGATTCAGGATTCAATGTCCATTGGAAACAAGCAGAAAATTAGGACAGTGAGACAGATTTATATAACAGCTGAAGACAAAAATAGAAATCATTATTTCAATGTCTATCCAGCAGAGCTTTGATTACAGCCTCGGGGTTTCATTCAAACAGGATGCTGCTTCTAACGGCTTTGATTTCTACTCTCTATAAGTCTGCATTATGCAAAGAGGTACGTCAGTCTCACATTGGAGCCGCACTGCTGCCTCCCCATCTCCAATTGCAGTTCATAGGTTGCTTACTTGAGATGATAATAAGAAAGCTCTGCAGTAATTAGACCCTTTCTCCATCCCCTGCAGGAAGGCAGCTGGGCAGCAGCTTGCTGGGCCTGTGGCGTCTATCCCATGCTGTGGTAGCTGATGCTGCAACCTGCTTGCCTGTCCCATTTAAAGGGGTCATTATCTGGGTAAAATGACTTACGTGCGTGCCAAGTTCACAAAAGTGCGAGGCGTTCCTGAGGACTGGCGCACTGATGCTCAGTGTCATCGAGTGTGAGGACATTATACTTTCTGCTCAGCTCTTGGTGGGAGCTGTGCTGAGCAGGGAGATGCCAGGCAGAGCCGGGGGCATCTTTATATGGGGAGGGGCAAGAACATTGGATGGGGACATCCTGCTTGGGTGCGACCTCATGGCAAGCATTTGTTCCCCCTCCCCGGTGGGGCCCACTTGCACCCTTCAGACGCCTCATCGCACAACTTGCATCAGGTGCCACGTGGGCCAGGCAAGTGGGAACTCCCAGCATCAGTAGTCTCTGGCCTCTCGCTCTCTCTGACACAGAGGACCATGTTTTGGGGCAGACAGAAGTTCAGCCCCAGACGCTGCTCCCTGGAAACTACCAGTGGTTTTGGGACCAGGGTTTTTTTTTTGGAAGCATGTGGATGATATCATTGCACATAGAGGAGATCATAAGGTCAATGAAAAGGCTGTCAAAGCACTTTCAGTATGAGGCGATGGGAAGAACTTTCAACTTCCGTTGGAGCGTACAACTGACAGCACCAGATCGGCTGCCCGTTATACAGGCTGCCCAAAATTCCTGTCCATAATGTCAATGGAAAGGAAAATAGGGCGAGGTGGATAATGAACGCCTGCTCCGATGCCACCAGTTTTACGCCCCAGCTGAAGTTGAAAGTTCCACCCTATGTCTCTTGAATAATCTGATCACGCCACCATTACCTGGTTCCTCGCGCCAGTTTATTTTTGATGTATAATTCACACCATAGCAACAAGCTTCAAAGCGGCTGCTTTCTACTGACAGACAGCTTTAGCTCTTTCATGCCCTCTTTTCATTCAGAATTGTTTGATGTATTTCTGGAACACATCCCAAGGCTGCCGGTGCTGTGGATCCCGTCACAGGACGCATTCCATAGCACTGGAGCAACAGTCGGCTGAGCATTCATGGCCATGAGACTGTCAAAGACTACAACTTTGATTCCTGCTGTTGGCTCTTTCCCAGTGTGGTTGAGGAAGGGCCCTACAGGCCAATGAGTAAGTAGCTGGTCGCTGACTTTACTGCCCACCCACAGCCAGCCAAGCTGGCGGTTTCTCCCTGTGGCAGTGTTTAGACTTGTCATTGGAGGTGACACTGTGTGGCGTTGCTTTATTTACTTTTCATCGACACTACCAAGGACAAGATTGTCGTCAGCAGCATTGCTGCAATGTAAAAGGGGGGCATTGGAGGGTGGGCCAGCAGACCATGAGTCACAACCCTGGCTAATATACACAGGAAACTAGAAATGTCAAGAGATGAAGACTTATCAATTATATATCTTTAAAAGCAGGATCTCAGTTAATGACTGAAAGACATTGGGCTGGATTTTCATAGGGCCGTGGAGGCGGGTTTGGAGCCGTGTGGGGGGTTAAAATTGCGAAAAGTGGCGGGCGGACCTGATCCCGCCTCCATGCAATTTTGATAAAATCGTGTGCGGTGTTCCTGACTCCGTCCCGCCTCCAAGAGGCGGGAGAGGCCATTAAAGCCCTTAACAAGCCCTAAATTGGCTCTGTAATGCCATTTTGAAACGTTTTAGCTAGTTTAACCCTTTTCCGACGTGAAGCACGCCTGATGTGAAACACGCCAGTGAAACCTGGCAGGAGCACAAGTGGATAGCTGACTATCAGCTGCAGGTCCACTATTACAACGGAGATGTGATGAAGGTAGTAGTAGTATTAGGTCTGAAAGTCGCCTCTGATGCTGCTGCATTGAATGTCTTCAGAAACTACCTGGCCTTTGCTGTGAGAGGACCTGGATGGAAAAACTCTCTCTCTCTCTCTCTATGAGCTGCTGCTCATTTTGCATCCAGGTCCTCTCACAGCAAAGGTCAGGCAGTCTCTGACCTTCACTGCAGCAGCAATGATGACATCATCAGAGGCGACTTTCAGACTGAAACCACTAATTGGTTCATGGGTTCCCACATGCTGGAACTCAATTACCCAATTAGGTGAAAATTGCATCAATCTCCCACATCCAATTGCAGTCGGGTGGATAACACGAAATGCGGATGACACGACCCCAGCCCGCCCCAGTATCAAAATCCAGCCCAATGACATTTTCTGTGTTAATGGACTTCCTGCCCCTTTTGTCAAAGAAAGAGAAGATAGGGTGGATTTTCCTGACCTTTGCCCCCAGGACTCCACCCATTTAATGGTGCCTAGGGATTTCCAGGGAGAGGGGGTGGGGGTAGAGCTTGGGCTGTACCTGCAGTAGGTGAAGGCCCGTCAGGGCGTTGTATATGAAGGGGAGAGGGCAGTCCCTGCCTTCCACCTCATTTCCTTGGTTGACCACGTGCTGGGTGCCACAGTGCAGGGGGGGAGGGCATAGAAGATGGTGCTGTGGCCTGCTCCTGCACTCCCGCTGATGGGAGAGTCCACGGGGGTTCAGGGGTCAGCGCGAAGATTGGGAAGTGAGAAATATTGGGAGAAATTTTAAATTACACCCCGAATTTTTTTTGAACTGCAATAATTATCTTGTGGCTGCCAATCTCCATCGGGGACCAGAAAGTAACAGTTTCCAAAGCCCGAGATGCAGGAGCCCAGTTCTCCCGCTCCTTCAGCCAGTACCAGGGCTTGAAACGCGAGTGATGCGGGGGCTGGACAGGAACAGTGCACTCTGGATCATCTGATCCTGTTGATTGCCAGGACGGGAAGGGCAGGGAGGAAAATCACCCCGAATGAATCTAAAAGCTAACAAAACTGCTTCATTTGTATTTTATTTCAGCTGGTAGCAGCAGTGTAACATCGCCATCTGGGCACAGGAGGCTGCTGAGTATCACTGCACAAAAGCTCATAACTGCTCTGAGAGAGTAGAACACACTTTAAAACCAGTTTGTACTACTTTAGATGAAATGATTAAAAATGAATCAGTGCAGGGAACTGGAGAGTGAAAGAATATTAAGGTGACGTAGTCTTCATTGAAATCAATGGGTAACATTGTAATGCTCTAACTGCATTTAGATCAATGGGTAATGTTTTAACGCTCCCACTGCATTGAAATCAATGGGTAAGAACATAAGAACACAAGAATTAGGAGCAGGAGTCGGCCATACAGCCCCTCGAGCTTGCTCCGCCATTCAATAAGATCATGGATGATCTTCGACCTCAACTCCACCTTCCCATGCTATCCCCATATCCCTTGATTCCCTTAGAGTTCAAACATCTATTGAACAGGGAGGATCGATGAAGGGAATGCAATGGATGTTGTCTACATGGGTTTCAGGAAGGCGTTTGACAAAATACCACATAGAAGGCTAGTTAACAAAATTAAAGCTCATGGAATAGGTGGGTCAGTGGCAGCTTGGATAAGGAATTGGCTTAAGGACAGAAAACAGCGAGTTGTGGTAAATGGCTGTTTTTCAGACTGGAGGATGGTAGACAGTGGTGTTCCCCAAGGGTCAGTGCAGGGACCACTAAATGACCTTGGTATTGGAATACAAAGGAGAATTTCTAAATTTGCCGATGACACCAAATTTGGGGGTGTGCAAACAGTGAAGATGATACCAATCGAATGCAACAGGACATAGAAAGGCTAGCAGAATGGGCAGACAAGTGGCAGGTGGAATTTAATACAGAGAAGTGTGAGGTGATGCATTTTGGCAGAAGGAACAGGGAGAGGCAATATACACTTAATGGCACAGTTTTAAAGAGTGTGCAGGGACAGAGGGACCTGGGAGTTAATGTGCATAGGTCCCTGAAGGTGGCAGGACATATTGAGAGAGTGGTTAACAAAGCATATAGGATCTTGGGTTTCATAAATAGAGATATTGAGTACAAAAGTAGAGAAGTTATGCTGAACCTTTATAAAGCGCTGGTTAGGCCACAACTGGAGTATTGCGTCCAGTTCTGGTCACCACACTTTAGGAAGGATGTGAAGGCCCTTGAGAGGGTGCAGAGGAGATTTACCAGAATGGTTCCGGGGATGGGGGATCTTAGCTACAAGGACAGGGTGGAGAAGCTGGATTTGTTTTCATTAGAGCAAAGGAGGTTGAGGGGTGATTTGATAGAGGTGTACAAGATTATGACGGGTTTGGATAGGCTAGACGGGGAATGGCTGTTCCCACTAGTTGATGGTACAAGGACTAGGGGACACAGATTTAAGGTTTTGGGCAAGAGATACGGGGGGATGTGAGTAAAACCTTTTTTACGCAGCGAGTGGTGAGGACCTGGAACTCGCTGCCGATGGAAGTGGTGGAAGCGGAAATGTTTTCAAGGGGAGACTGGATAGGCACTTGAGGGAAATAAACTTGCAGGGCTATGGGAATAAAGCGGGGGAATGGGACTGACTGAATTGCTCTACAGAGAGCCAGCATGGACTCGATGGGCCAAATGGCCTCCTTCTGAGCCATTATGACTCTTATGATCTCAGCCTTGAATAAACTCAATGACTCAGCATCCACAGCCCCTTGGGGTAGAGAATTCCAAAGATTCACCACCCTCTGAGTGAAAAAATTTCTCCTCATCTCAGTCCTAAATGGCCGACCCCTTATCCTGAGGACTATGCCCCCTAGTTCTAGACTCTCCAACCAGGGGAAACAGCCTCTCAGCACCTACCCTGTCAAGCCCCCTCAGCTATTCAGAATATATATCAATGATTTGGATGAGGGAACCAAATGTAATATTTCCAAGTTTGCTGATGACACGAAACTAGGTGGGATTGTGAGTTGTGAGGAGGATGCAAAGAGGCTTCAAGGCGATTTAGACAAGTTGAGTGAGTGGGCAAATACATGGCAGTTGCAGTATAACGTGGATAAATGTGAAGTTATCGACTTCGGTAGGAAAAACAGAAAGGCAGAGTATTATTTAAATGGTGATAGATTGGGAAATGTTGATGTACAAAGGGACCTGGGTGTTCTTGTACACCAGTCACTGAAAGCAAACATGCAGGTGCAGCAAGCAGTTAGGAAGGCAAATGGTATGTTGGCCTTCATTGCAAGAGCATTTGAGTACAGGAGCAGGGATGTCTTACTGCAGTTATACAGGGCCTTGGTGAGACCACACCTGGAGTAGTGTGTGCAGTTTTGGTCTCCTTACCTAAGAAAGGATATACTTGCCATAGAGGGAGTGCAGCGAAGGTTCACCAGACTGATTCCTGGGATGGCAGGACTGTCATATAAGGAGAGATTGGGCCGACTAGGCCTGTATTCACTAGAGTTTAGAAGAATGAGAGGGGATCGCATTGAAACGTATAAAATTCTGACAGGGCTAGACAGACTGGATGCAGGGAGGATGTTTCCCTGGCTGGGGTGTCTAGAACGAGGAGTCACAGTCTCAGGATACGGGGTAGGACATTTAGGACTGAGGTGAGGAGAAATGTCTTCACTCAGAGGGTGGTGAACCTGTGGAATTCTCTACCACAGAAGGCTGTGGAGGCCAAGTCACTGAATATATTTAAGAAGGAGATAGACAGATTTCTAGACACAAAAGGCATCAAGGGGTATGGGGAGAGAGCAGGAATATGGTATTGAGATAGAGGATCAGCCATGATCATATTGAATGGCGGAGCAGGCTCGAAGGGCCGAATGGCCTACTCCTGCTCCTATTTTTCTATGTTTCTATGAATCTTATATGTTTCAATGAGATCACCTCTCATTCTTCTAAACTCCAGAGAGTATAGGCCCACTCTACTCATTCTCTCCTCAAAGGACAGCCCTCTCATCCCAAGAATCAATCTAATGAACCTTCATTGCACCCTCTCTAAGGCAAGTATATCTTTCTTCAGGTACGGAGACCAAAACTGTGCACAGTGCTCCAGGTGTGGTCTCACCAAAGCCCGGTGCAATTGTAGCAAGTCTTCCTCATTCTTGTATTCCAACCCGCTTGCAATAAAGCCTAACATAGCATTTGCCTTCCTAATTGCTTGCTGTACCTGCATGTTAACTCTCTGTGTTTCGTGTACAAGGACACCCAAATCCCTCTGAACACCAACATTTGATAGTTTCTCACCATTTAAAAAATATTCTGTTTTCTATTCTTCCTCCCAAAATGAATAACCTCAGATTTCCCCACTTTATACGCCATCTGTCACTTTCTTGCCCACTCACTTAACCGGTCTATATCCTTTGCAGGGGTAATGTTTTAACGCTCCAACTGCATTGAAATCAATGGGTAATGTTGTAATGGTACTGGCAATGCCTGTTATTATCTTTACTTCCGATTATAATCATAGAATTTTACAGCACACGAGTTGGCCATTCGACCAATATTGTCTGTGTCAGATCTCTGAAAAAGCTATCCACTCACTCCCATTCTCCCTATAGCATTTTATTTAATTTTTTAAAATATATTTTCCTTTTAAAAGCGATCATGTATTTTGTTTCCACCACTGTTTCTGGTGGGACATTCTTTGTCCTACAATTCTCCTGAGCTGGGAGGCTGGGGCTCTTTTCTTTAGATAAATGAAGACTGAGAGATGACCTGATGGAGGTCTTTAAAATTATGAAGGGGTTCGATAGGGTAGACGTAGAGAAAATGTTTCCACTTGTGGCGGGGGGGCGGGGGGGCGGGGGAGTCTAAAACTAGGGGCACTAGTATATTATGTTTCACTAATAAATCCAATAAGGAATTCAGGAGAAACTTCTTTACTCAGAGAGTGGCGAGAATGTGGAACTCGCTACCAAAGGGAGTGGTCGAGGCGAATAGCATCGATGCATTTAAGGGGAAGCTAAATAAGCACATAAGGGAGAAAGGAATAGAAGGACATGTTGATGGAGTTAGATGAAGTAGAAACATAGACATAGAAACATAGAAAATAGGTGCAGGAGTAGACCATTCGGTAATTCGAGCCTGCACCGCCATTCAATGCGTTCATGGCTGAACATGCTACCTCAGTACCCCATTCCTGCTTTCTTGCCATACCCCTTGATCCCCCTAGTTGTGAGTATTATATCTAACTCCCTTTTGAATATATTTAGCGAACTGGCCTCAACAACCTTCTGTGGTAGAGAATTCCACAGACTCACCACTCTCTGGGTGAAGAAATTCCTCCTCATCTCAGTCTTAAATGGCTTCCCCTTTATCCTTAGACTGTGACCCCTGGTTTTAGTTTTCCCTAACATTGGAAACATTCTGCCCGCATCTAATTTGTCTAAACCAGTCAGGATTTTAAACGTAGGGTGGGAGGAGGATTGTGTGGAGAATAAACATAGACCGGTTGGGCCGAATGGCTTGTTTCTGTGCTGTAAATTCTATGTAATTCTATGTAATGTAAGAGCTTATACTCTATTAAACCCCATGTGAATCAATGATCTACTAATAGCGCTACAATCCTCAACCACCTTTTTAAAGATATCTACTGACTCAGAATTAACTACTTTCTCTGGTAGTCTATTCTACATGTAGTTTAAAAAAATATAATCACAAATGCTTCCTCCCCGGCCCCTCTCCCCAAAATAAACGTCACCCTTACCTGAAAAATATTATTCAGTGAATGAAGAAAGTTACCTGACTTTCTGCTGACTCCTCTCTTCTCACCTGGATCTCCTGTGCAACACAGAACCACAAAACTGTTAGGAGAATCTTCTAACCTGCAGAAACGTTGACAAGGCAGACTCAGCAAAGTGCCAAAGGCGCAAGATGGAGCCACATTTACTGGGGAATCAGGAGTTGTTTGGGGCCCCCCCAGAAGCTTTGGGTAGTCACAAACCCTGAGTTTATTCTGTTTGATACAAAATGTACCAGTAAACTAAGCAATACGCGTACGCTAAAAATGTGCAGTGATTGTTCAGAAATGCGGTCGTCACCCTCAAGTTGAAGGCGATTTTGAAAAATTCCTCTTCTGGTGAGGGACTGCCTCAGGAAGGAAGAAGACGACAATTTATTCATTGAAGCAAAATGCTAATATTTGAGCCAAGCTCAGGAAATCAGTGGAAAGAAAGAAGCGTAGAATGAAATAATCTGTCGGAAGTTTTCTGTGTTTTGCTTGAATGAGCACTTATGGCTTGGTGTGGTTGGGGGGAGCGGGGGGGGAGAGAAAGGTTACGTCAATTGAGATCAAAGTGTTCTTCACAATTGCAAAAGTGAGTGTACATTTTTAAATTTAAAAATAGCACAGGTTCATTTTCTGGATGTTTCTAAGATACTAACCTGCAGAATTATAGAAATGCAATAAATTATTAAACAATTCTTGCTCGCCTCAGTTGGTAAATGTATCTTGTGGTGTGGCATTAAATTCTACCAGAATAGAAAGATCCCAGGCTCGATTCTCAGTCAGTGATCTCAACTGGGGCACCTCGAATAGATCTCAGTGCCCCTTGAGCGAAAGAAGGGAAAAACAGGTAGGATTCCACTGATTACCTTCCAGTGACTCCTCCTGTAAAGTGTGTGTGTGTGTGTGTGAGAGAGAAATTGTGTGTGTACACGGGGATAGGATCAGGCTCAGCTGTGATGCCTCTATAGTCTACTAATACTCAATTTCTAGGTTAAAAGAAAGGATCGCCACTTGTTTGAGATATCAGGGCACAGCAAGCACCTCTGAAACCGTACCTCAGCAAGTCACCAGTTTCAAGAGAGGAGGGACAAAACATTCTGGGAGTGGGGGGGGTGGGAAGTGACACCATTCTTAATAGCTGTAATCAGAATCAAAGGTTGAAAAGCAAATGAATCTAAATTTCTACAGTCCTTCTAGAATCAGTGCTTCCTTAGTGATCTGTCTCTCTGACCAGGACCTGGCATCAGTCACTGTTCCTGTACTCTAGTCATCAGCGTGCACTGGGTCCAGTTCTTACGATCCTGTGCTGGGCACCAATCCCTGTCATGGTGTTTTTTGCTTGTTTAGTTCGGATGGTGGGAGAGCGGTGAAACTGTGCCAGCCCCTTGCGTCTACATTGTTGCTAGGACCAGTTCATTTAACCTGGCAGCAGAATCACAGACCCGTGAAAATGCGCCATTGAATAAGGAAGCCAATTTTAGCAGTATAAACATGGGCAGCACGTGTAGGGCCAACACTCTTCAGTGATCCAAACTAAACAAGCAATAATATAAAACCACTCTTGGAAGAGCCTCTATCATCATGCTCTGGCAGACTGTTTGGAAATACAATTCACATGCGTGTACCGGGAGTTAACATGCTGTATTTATGCGAAAACTGTCTTACCATAAGAGGCCTGCTCAGCAGGGATAGCACCCTCCGCTTGACCTGGGAAACACAGAATGGGAGAAAATGAAAAGAATACAGACTGTCATGGGCCAGCTTTACATACTGATGATCAAGCAAACAAAACTGTTTGACAGAGGAGCAGTAGATAGATTGAGCAAGAAGCTTTCTTGACTGTCCGGTGTAAAACTGAGCCATACAGATCAGGAAAGTCCCAGATTTGATCCCATTATCTGCATGGCAAGCCATTGGCTGGAACGTGCTTTGGGACATTCCAAGGACATGATAAGACTCAATTTCCTTGGTTGGTTGGGTGGGAGTCAGGTGGAATGGCTCGAAACAAGCCTGGGAACCAGAGTCTTGACCTGAATTGGGATTTCCCACAGGGCCTTGTAAGGTACAGAGCCCGTGCCTGCCCTTTACAATGTCTGTGATGGGGAGGAGGCAGGCTAGGGATGGACACTGCTAGAGAAGAGGGCAACTTCTTTTTCAGTATTAGCCCTCTTGCACAGGTCACTAAATAGGGTCACTGGCGGTAGATAGGGGAGAAAGAGAGCCTGGGTAGCTCCCTCCATGGATAGCTGAAAAGGGCCGGAGTTTCTGGCAGTGTGGAACACCTGAACCCACAAGTCCCATGAGATGCCATTCACGGAGACCACAAACTCTAACTGGATCAGTGCTGGAGGGCACTGGCAGGCACAATCCCGACATAACTGCTGGCAGCACATCCTGCGGATCCTCAGCTCCTATATCATTATAAGTTCTTTCTTTGAGTTAGTTGATTGCAGCCAACATGGTCATGGGATTGCTTCAGTGTGTGGATGTCAGGGGAGGAGAAGATTTGGTTTGGCATTGATGCCTCCTAAATTGAATAGCCTGTAAACACTCAAATATGAAGAATGGTTGCCTGGGCGAGGTGCCAGAGGGCTACCTGAGGTACTGTAGCCCAGTAAAAGGCAGTGGCTTCAAGAGAGGAGGGGAGTTGAGAAAATTGCCAGGGAGGCGATTGATCAGGAGACAGAGTTCAGAAACTGGGAAGCAATGGCCCAGAAATTGATCTCGCTCTGTTCCCGCGGGGGTAAGGAGCAGGCGCGATCTCTCACTCCGCGTTGGCTTTTTCAGATCCAGCTCGCACGAACTTGATGTTCTAGACATCAGCTGGGCAGTGCTTGCGTATCCCACCGGCGTAGTGAATTCGTGCGAGCTGTGGGATCACGTGACTCAGTTAGAGCCAATGGCAGCACACCATCTTCCATTCATAAGTTTCACATACGTGCTGTGAAAGCTATGAATCTTACACCCCCCCAAAATAACAGCTAAACCTCAATTAAATTTAAAAAAACCATCACATTAATAAAATAAGTATAGTTAAATAAATTAACCATTTTAAATAAAAAATTACATTTTTGAAAAAATTTAAAATCTTTTAAAAAGTTATAAAAATAAACTTACCTGTCTTTAAAGTCTCTAAAAAAGATATACCTGTTTAAAAAAATTCAAAATAACACTTAATTCACTACTTACCTTGTTAAAAGTGGGTCTTACTCCTCCTTTTTTCATTTCTAAAATCTTCCGTCCTTACCTGCGCGTCCAAAGCACTAAGTGCACAGCGTGCGCGCAGCCTGTAGCGCGCACGCGGTGCACCGAGGAACCGCCCCCTTTTCCAAAGACCAAGTGCCGGTTTTCAGCGCATGCGCAGTGCATGCAGAAAACCGGCAATTGGAGAGAGAATACGCGAGAGTACGCAGTGCGTACTCTCGCGCAGCGGGATCAATTTTTGGCCCATTCTCTCTGATTTGCTCTACACTGCACAGATAGGTCCAGACTGGAGTATTTATTGCCTAACCCTAATTTCCCTAAAAGAACACTAGTGAACCAGTCGGTTATTTTTACAAGTGCCACCCTACAAATTACCAGATTTATTAAATTAAATTTTACAACTTGCCATGGTGGGATTTCAACTCACGACCTTTGGGTTGCTATCATGACCACAAGGCTACTGTACTCTTAAAGGGCAATGTAGTGGGTTAGTGCACTGTCTTTTCACCTCTAGGATTTGAGTTCAGTACTAGATCAGACAGAAAGTCTCCTCTATCTGCTGCCAGTAAGGGTCCAACGTGAAATGAGTCTGAAGCAGCCTCAACACAGTTCCTAGTGGGCACAGTCTTCATGGAAAGGATTTTGCAAACCATTCTCTTCTGTAAACATAAGAGCTAGCAGGGATATGCATCACTTTTATTCATTTTCAATTAACCTCCTCGTTGTACGGCGTATGCGGAAACAAATGAATAAAAATTTGTCAAATACTTTCATAAGAATGATTCCCCCAGATAGGTTTAGCTAGCTTATGATTGTCATCTGCCAACAGACATCCCAATAACTGATGAAAATATTTATCCTGTACCAAGAGAATATCTAAGACATTCAACATTCCCTGGGCTGAATCGTTCCATCTAAACCCATGAAGGCTCTATTGGTGGTAAATCAGACTCACCACTGGCCTGTAAGAATGGAACTTCCTATACTGTATGTTCAAAGGTTAATTTACCAGTGACAATGAGTTAAAGTGTCAAAATAAAACACTAACTGATCAGGATCAGGGGTTGGCCATTTAGAACTGAGATAAGGAGGCATTGTTTCACTCAGAGGGTTGTGAATCTTTGGAATTCTCTACCTGAAAGGGCTGTGGATGCTGAGTCGTTGAGTATATTCAAGGCTGAGATCAATAGATTTTTGGACTCTAGGGGAATCAAGGGATATGGGGATCGGGCGGGAAAGTGGAGTTCAGGTCGAAGATCAGCCATGATCTTACTGAATGGCGGAGCAGGCTCGAGGGACCGTATGGCCTACTCCTGCTCCTAATTCTTATGTTCTTATGGTCTAACCCAATTAAGTTGGACAGTTTCAGCTTGGTAACACTCTAGCCTCTGTCAGAAGGTTGTGGGTTCAAACCCCACTGCAGGATTTGAACGCATAACCTAGGCTGATACTTCAGTGCCATACTGAGGGAATATTGCATTGTCGGAGGTGCTGTTTTTGAAGGATATATCAAACCAAAGCCCCATTTGCCCATTCAGGTTACAAGTTTCGGGTATGTCTTAGATATTCTCTTGGGTGCTAGTCACTCCCAGAAGTGGTCTGTGTGTCTCACATTCAGGGCCATGCCTTATTATCAAATTATACAGTAGTGCAACTCAGGGGTGTGACAATGGACCCCCCTCATGATCTGAACTAGATATTGGGTCTTTCACATGTGCCCTCACATTTGTATCTCCAATCTTTGAGGGCGGACTGAAACACTTGGTGAGATAACCGGATGCGACGAAAGGTCTTCGACCTGAAACGTTAACTCTGTTTCTCTCTCCACAGATGCTGCCTGGCCTGCTGAGTTTTTCCAGTGTTTTCTGTTGTTATTGCGAATAATTAAAGCTGCTTTGTGTCCGAGTCAGCATATTAATGTACAGAGTAACCGTCAAAGCAAATTCATGGGGAAAATATTAAAGCGCACATCCAATCCCTTCATGAGCTAAGGTACTTCTTTTTGGCATACCTTTCTTTTAGAAAACTCCTAACCGCAAAAACTGCACTTCAGCTTCTTGTTCCAGATCTCAGGCCTACATCTTGCAGTCTTTTGTTTAAAAGCTTGTGAGAAGTCGCACAACACCAGGTTATAGTCCAACAGTTTTATTTGAAATCACAAGCTTTCGGAGCGCTGCTCCTTCGTCAGGTGAAGTGACGAAGGAGCAGCGCTCTGAAAGCTTGTGATTTCAAATAAAACTGTTGGACTATAACCTGGTGTTGTGTGACTTTTCACATTTGTCCACCCCAGTCTAACACCGGCATCTCCACATCATGTTTACAAGCTTGACTGCTCTTGTAATGCTGACTTCCTCCCTATTAGTGATTCACCGGTAGGCCTATCAATAAAAAAACCATCACCTCTCCAACTCCCTTTGGCTCTGGGATAAAAAGAAGCATCTCCCGCTGTGCTTAAAATCCTGACCAATGGGTCTGGGACGAGACAATTGACCCTCATTGTATCAGTTGTGACGTTCCACAAATTGGTTTGTCTGGCTTCAATACGCATCATCAATGCCGGCAGCCCGTGGCATTTTTGTAATAAAGCTGTGCAAATTCACTTTGTTTTTAAACACACTACTTAAACATAATTAAATTCCAAAGATCTTTTCCGCAGAACAAAAAGTGACACTGTCCCACTGTCTTTCTGTTCACTAATCTTGGTTAAAAGTGCCAGGTCTCCCCTCCACCCCGCTCCCCCAAACAAAACTGCAGGTGTTCCCTGATAAAGGAGGCTTCTTCAAACCGAAAACAAAAACATTCCACAGCCAAATTGTTGAGGGTCCAGGCCTTGAATGTGGCCTGGTGGGCCCCGCAACCACTGGTGGGTCAGCTGGTAAGCCTGATTTGATCAGGTATACCGGCGCCAACCATACACCAGGTCTGAAAGACGGCATGGGAAACCCGACGCTCGCAGTCCCTGCCCCCGGCCCTGCGCCCTCCTTACGCCAATGGCCTTAGAAGGGACAGGCGAAGGGTCAGCACCCACAAGACAATCCCAGAAACTCGGGCGCAAGGCCGAGACTCAGCATATCCTGGCCTAGTTTTCAGCTGCAGATTTTCAAGGAGAGTGAACTTAACAAAGCAGAAGGATAATATTCTTGGGGGTGGGGTTGAAGAGAAGAGATGGATTCATTCATTAATTATTCATCTGGTAGCTGAATCTAAAACAATCCCTCATGCAGGAATTTAATAAATGGCAAACTCCCACGTGCACTGCATATCAGGATAATTTCAGTATAAAGTTACCAGGATATTGTATGAAATAAAGTGGGAGGCCCACTCTGGGGAACCAGATGGGCATTTTTCCATGATCAGTTACTTTTGTAATATCAAGTTGCAAGATGAAGACAATCAATTCTATTGTGTATTTATACCAAGTGTCTACCGTAATCAGCTTGTCACTGTGTAAGTTAAACACTATATATATCTAAGTGAGCATTTTTATGATGATCTTTATAATTTGTAGTCCCAGATGCATAGCCGAGATCCCTCACCGGGGCTGCTGTACGACAGCTCAATGTCTCCTATTGTTTTGCTCTTGCACAAACTGCAGCAGTTTAATACAAAAACAGCTCATTTATTTGAAGAAAATCAGTTCAATTCTGCCTCAAAATAAAGCATTATAAGTGAACATTGAACAGTGAATACAATTTGCGAGATAAAAAGGTTTTAAATTCCCAGGAATTAGAAGGGACAGACTCGGAGGGAAAAAAGGTACAGCTAATCCCAGGGGATAACAGCATCTTTTGTCTGAAATTTTAGATCCACTTTCCCAGAGTGCATTCAGAAAACAATGATATGTGATGACATATCTATACCAGCTGCTCATATGAAACATGGGGCACAAGATTTTAATGCAAAACAGATTAGGAAATGTAAAAATTCATATTTTTTGAACCAAATAAAATTATATAGCTATTTATCAATATACACAAAATCGTGCACATGTGGAGTGAAGATCGTTTACATAGGATATACAGCACAGAAACAGGCCATTCGGCCATACCAGTCCATGCCGGTGTTTATGCTCCACACGAGCCTCCTCCCATCTTTCCTCATCTAAATCTATCAGCATAACCCTCTATTCCTTTCTCCCTCATATGCTTGTTGAGTCTCCCCTTAAATGCATCTATACTTTTCGCTTCAACCACTCCCTGTGGTAGCGAGTTCCACATTCTCACCACTCTTTGGGTAAAGAAATTTCTTCTGAATTCCCTATTGGATTTCTTGGTGACTATCTTATATTGATGGCCTCTAGTTATGCTCTTCCCCACAAGTGGAAACATTCTCTCTGTATCCACTCTATCAAAACCTTTCGTAATTTTAAAGACCTCTATTAGGTCACCCCTCAGCCTTCTTTTTTCAAGAGAAAAGAGACCCAGCCTGTTCATCCTTTCCTGATATGTATACCCTCGCATTTCTGGTATCAGCCTTGTAAATCTTCTCTGTACCCTCTCCAGTGCCTCTATATCCTTTCTATAATATGGCGACCAGAACCGTACGCAGTACTCTAAGTGTGGTCTAACCAACTTTTGATATAGATTTAGCATAACTTCCCTACTTTTCAATTCTATACCTCTAGAAATAAACCCTAGTGCTTGGTTTGCTTTTTTTATGGCCTTGCTAACCTGTGTCGCAACTTTTAGTGATTTGTGTATTTGTACTCCGAGATCCCTTTGTTCCTCTACCCCACCTAGACTCTCAAGTAATAAGTGACCTCCCTATTCTTCCTACCAAAACGTAATACCTCACATTTATCTGTGTTGAAATTCATTTGACAATTATATGCCCATTCTGCAAGTTTATCAATGTCCTCCTGTAATTTGTTGCAGTCCTCCACAGTATTGACTATCCCCCCCAATTTGGTGTCATCCGCAAATTTAGAAATTATGTTTTTGATTCCAAAGTCTAAATCATTAATATAAATTGTGAACAACAGTGGTCCCAGCACTGATCCTTGTGGAATACCACTACCCACCTTCTGCCACTGTGAATAGCTACCTTATACCCCTACTCTCTGCTTTCTGTCTTGAAGCCAGCTAGCTGCCCATTCTGCTACTTGTCCCCTGACTCCGCATTCTCTAACCTTGTTCATCAACACGAGGGAAAAACCTACTTGACCTCGTCCTCACCAATCTACCTGTCGCAGATGCATCTGTCCATGATCGCATTGACCACCGCACAGTCATTGTGGAGACGAAGTCCTGTCTTCACACTGAGGACCCCTCCATTGTGTTGTGTGGCACTACCACCATGCTAAATGGGATAGATTTAGAACAGATCTAGCAGCTCAAAACTGGGCATCCATGAGGCGCTGTGGGCCATCAGCAGCAGCAGAATTGTATTCCACCTCATGGCCCAGCATATCTCCCACTACCATTACCATCAAGCCAGGGTACCAACCCTGGTTCAATGAGGAGTGTAGAAGAGCATGTCAGGAGCAGGTGTATTTAAAAATGAGGTGCCAACCTGGGGAAGCTGCAATACAGGATTACATGCATGCTAAAAAGCAGAAGCAGCATGCTATAGACAGGGCGAAGCGATCCCACAATCAATGGATCAGATCAAAGCTCTGCAGTCCTGCCACATCCAGTCGTGAATGGTGGTGGACCATTAAACAATTAACGGGAGGAGGAGGCTCCATGAATATCCCCATCCTCAATGATGGTGGAGCCCAGCACGTGAGTGCAAAAGACAAGGCTGAAGCATTTGCAACCATCTTCAGCCAGAAGTGCCGAGTGGATGATCTATATCAGCCTCCTCCTGAGGTCCCCACCATCACAGAAGCCAGTCTTCAGCCAATTCGATTGACTCCACGTGATATCAACAATTGGCTGAGTACACTGGATACAGCAAAGGCTATGGGCCCCGACAATATCCCGGCTGTCGTGCTGAAGACTTGTGCTCCAGAACTAGCCGCGCCTCTAGCCAAGCTGTTCCAGTACAGCTACAACACTGGCATCTATCCGACAATGTGGAAAACTGCCCAGGTATGTCCTGTCCACAAAAAGCAGGACAAATCCAATCTGGCCAATTACCGCCCCATCAGTCTACTCTCAATCATCAGCAAAGTGATGGAAGGTGTCATCGACAGTGCTATCAAGCGGCACTTACTCACCAATAACCTGCTCACTGATGCCCAGTTTGAGTTACGCCAGGACCACTCGGCTCCGGACCTCATTACAGCCTTGGTCCAAACATGGGCAAAGGAGCTGAATTCCAGAGGTGAGGTGAGAGTGACTGCCCTTGACATCAAGGCAGCATTTGACCGAGTGTGGCATCAAGGAGCCCTAGTAAAACTGAAGTCAATGGGAATCGGAGGGAAAACTCTCCACAGGCTGGAGTCAGCTACCAGGTGAAGTGGGGTTAAAGGGCAGGGGAATAATTGGAGCAGGGCACACTGACGTAATTCAGTCCTTATTTTAAAATCATACATTCTGTCCTTAATTTTATATAACACTTTGATTTCATGTCGTTATTAATTGATCGCATGTGGCATTGCACTCAGTAAGGATACAGTCAGTCTCCTACTTATCTCTGATGTCTTTGCGTTGCTGTTTCTCTACATCTCCTGCTTCTTTCTCTTTCTTCTGCTTATATCCCCTCCACTCTTTTTGCTTCTCTCTGTCTCTTTTTGATTTCCTTTCGGGTGGGAGATTGTGCGGCAGGGAAAGGAGCCAACAACAGCTGCAGGCTGCCTTTGAGAATGCGTTGTGGGGAAAATGTGACCCTCAGCAGCTCTTTCCATCCTCTCCACTCAATTAGTCACTCGTTCTTCCCCTGACCTCTTGCTCCCATCACACCACTTACCCTTTCACCTTCCCACCACCCATTTCCTTTTCTACCACTCAATCACTACCCCGACTGGTTCCCACTTGAACTACCCACTCAACCTCTATATACTCCCCTCCTACTTGCTCTGCCGTCACTCATCTCTCCCTTAACTTTCCATCCACTACCCACACCCCCCCCATATCCAATTGCCACTCCCCAGGGCAGGGGGCCAGATACTTCCCCAGGGTAAGTAGTATGGTATAGCATAGTGGTTATGCTAGTAATCCAGAGTCCTGGACTAATGATCTGGAGACATGGGGCTGGATTTTGCCAGCCCTGGGGAGGCGGGACTGCCAGGAAAATGGCATAATTTGGCGACGGGTGCCCAACCCGCCCCCATGCCATCTTGCCAGGAGGCGGGTAGCCGTCCCGCGCCAGGTCCCGTCTCCTTGGAGGCGGGAAGGGATTACAGCCACTTAACTGCCTGTTAACAGTCAGATAAGAGGATTTTCCCCATTTTGCCCACACAAGTGCGGGCTTCCCGAAGGCTCCGAAACCCGCCAAGGTCACCGAGGCGAGTAGTGGGTCTGCGGGGGTCGGAGGCATCCAAAAGTGCGCTGTGGAGGTGAGTGATGGGTGCAAGTGTGGAGAGGTGAGTATGTGAAGTGAGTGGAAAGTGTTAGAAAAAGTGTACTTACCTTTGTTTCTTCCTGCAGGCTTCAATCGGTGGGTATGCGGAGAGTCTCGCACCTCCGCGGCAGAGATGACAGATGGCCATTGCATTCTCCAATGCAACAACCATCTAATTTCTGCAAAAGAAAGGTTTGATGAGGTCTTGAATTCAAAAACTCATCAAACTACAGAGAATGTCAGTGTTTCACAGCTTCACAGAGCTGTCAAACGATGACAATTCATCTGTCAAAAATTTTTGACAGATGAAACGTCATACGTTGACGTTCTCTGTAACCGGCTTTCCCTTAATTGGCCTGCTAAGCCCACTGGGCGGGCTTAACAAGGTCAATCAAGGGAAAATAGCGTGTGTTGGCCAGAAGTTGATGGAGGCGGGACTGAAACCCGACAAGTGGGAGTCCCGCCTCCAAAAGCTCCCCATTGGCAAAATCCAGCCCATGAATTCAAATCCCACCATGGCAGCTGTGGAATTTAAATTCAGTTAGTTAAATTTTAAAAATCAGGAATTTAAAGCTAGTATCAGTAATGGTGACCATGAAACTCCCGGATTGTCATAAAAACCCATCTGGTTCACTAATGTCCTTTAGGGAAGGAAATCTGCCACCCTTACCTGGTCTGGCCTATATGTGACTTCAGACCCACAGCAATGTGGTTGACCCTAGCAAGTCACTCAGTTGTATAAGGCAGCTCACCACCACCTTCTCAAGGGCAATTAGGGATGGGCAATAAATGCCGGTCTTGCCAGTGACACCCACATGAATAAATTTAAAAAATGACAGAAGCCCCCTCACCCTTAACCATTTCCCTTCTCCCCTCATTTCCTAGCTGTTTCCCTTAAAAATTCAATTAAAAAAAAGAAATCAAATTAGAATGGGGAAAGAAACTGTCCGTCTCTTTCTCACATATGTTAACAATTAAAATCTCTGTCAACAAAACACAGGTCGGACAATCGGCTGGCTCAAAATTCAATTGTTTTTTCTTTGAAAGTTGAACTTTAAATGAAAAAATACATTCTTTCCTTCCCAACTTATATTTTGTCTCTTATTTTTCAAAATGTTTTGAAGAAAGGCTACTGAGCACAGACTGCTAGAAACTGAAGAAAAATATTCCAACTAGTAGAGGTTACTGAACAGTACTGATACACCCTGGGACTTTAAGTACAATGTACAGACTGCACAATCCAAATTCCGCTCACAGAGTCACATCTCTGGTCAGAATATAAGATCCAAGTCCAGGCTTTTGGGAGAGACCGAGATTTCAAGTAAAAACATTAATAAAGGCAATACAAAACAAATGAATGGATACATTTAATCATATTATTGTGAAATATATAATTTATCTATTTTTTGTTTTGTTCAAACTCTTATTTTAGCATTAGAAATTTTCATCACTGAGCAAAAAAAAGGGCAATAAAAAATATTTCAGAAAGCATTTTGAGCAATTTGTAGGAACTTGGTGGCCAGGTTGTGCAATCAGAATGGTGATTCTACATAAGCAAACCTCATTTTAAATGTAAACATAGTAATGTGGAATGGGAAAAAGCTGACACAAAAAATGAGAAAATAATGACATTAAGTGTAGACAGGAAGTGCGCACTGATGTAAGATTTAAAAAATATTATACATATCATCTTGTAATAAGTTTATTTCCACAGGGAACCCGTACTGTCATATTTCATAAACATCCTGAGCGATGTAAAGCCAAAGTGACCTTACATTCATAAATATGATCACAAACCTGGGGATGACTTTTTTTTTAATTGCTTGACAAAATATGTATTAACAGCACCCTGGCCAGCACCTCAACCAAACTCAGATTCATGGAAGCCCTTATACCTGCTCAGAAATCTGAATAAATGGATGTGCTTACAGCCTGTATTTTTAAAAATAATCTCCCAGTGCATCTCTCGCACACTAATCTCTAGCAGTGCGAGAAATAAATACACATTTACACTGTGTGTGTAACCGAGCCTTTCGAAAACGACACCGAGCCATTTCGCACAAACATTGCAAACTACAGACCTGCCGTAAAGACATTTATAAACACGGTGCTTCTGTCTCTGTTCCCATTAATGGAATCGCATTCTCGGAACACAAATTTCAAAATGAGAAATCAGCATGAATCAAAAATAACAAAGATAAATGGGGATTTAACTTGTTTCAGAGAAAAGTATGCCCCTATTATGATTGTGAATTATAGAGCATGTTGCTAAATACACAGCATCTAAAACCCACTTTCCATTAAACATTCTCAATAACATTTTCAATCCAGATGCCATTCGTTCATCTGTGACTTCACCCAGGGGACACACATTCTACTCGTTAGATCACAATATTATTCTCAGCGAGTTTGTGTTCTCTCTCTGTGAGTCTGCCTGGATCTCTAGGGCCTCAAAAGCATCTGTAGCTGATCCTTTCTGAGGCACCCCTAAGACCAGCATCGACACAACCACCAGAACCAACACAGCAGTACCATCCAGACTTTCTCTGCCCCCACCTGAGCACTGCACAGTGTCTGAGGGAGTGTGAAGAAGACAAAATCCAGGCACATATTTTAAAAACTGAAGTCAACAAGGAATAGGGCAGAGTGTGCACAGCCCTCTTCATACTTAGGCTTCACGATTAAAGAAACATTCTGTTCCATCAACTGAATGCAAATGGAGAGATTACAGATTTACATAAATGCAGCAAAGCACACAAGATGTGCAGTGTACCTTGCATGATCACATGGTCCTTGTGCTTCCAGGCATGTAAAAGTTGCACAGCTGGTTTGCGTGGTAAATTGCGAGTAGCTTTGCAGGATTTTAATTTCTTTTAAATATTAAGCCTTAGTAGGTATTAAAAAAAAATCAAAAGCTGCTGATGGATGATTTTGATGCCCATTGTGTACAGATGATCATGTCACTTGAGCTAGCTGAAAAAAAAGCTTGTGATGAGAAACATGATAATAAAGTACGGGTCATTTTTGTCTGTTGTTAATGGTCCTCTACAGGAGGGAAATGAGGATTCTTTGGCTAGGAGAATTCAGTGTATATTTATATATAAAAAGGTTCCAGTTCCTTAATCAGAGTCAAAAGCTCGGTGCAGTGGTGTCCCATTGTTGGATCTCAAGGAGGCACCTCCACCTTCAAAATATTAGTGTCTTTTTTTTGATCATTTACAAATGAAAACATTGGGTGTGTCCCGACATCAGGTAGCCATGCACAGTGATGTTAAAACGTCAGCGTAATGATGTATGAAATGGGTTATTTTGGTGACTTTTACACTGCACAGCCTCCAACTCACTCCAGGAGTGAACTCCCCCTCTCTCCATCAAAGATGGACTTCATTTACACTGGGACCGATTCAATAAACTCCCTCGATACCATCGGCTGCAGCTCTGATTTAGTCAGGTGCCTGCCCACTCCACTCTGACTTCCAACTGACCCTATGAATGTGTTATTAAGTTAGGTGGAAAAGAAATAACCCGTGAAGCCTTTGTCTCTGGTCTTGCTGGACATAAAACGGCCGTTGAAAGATTTCAGGCAGAATTGTTTGGGGGGGGGGGGGGGGGGGGGAGTGCTGGGGGGAGAGGAGTTTGAGACTATCTCTTTGCCAAGCATTTTTATTTTTGCTTTCAATCTTCCTTGACTTTCGCCATGTCACCCACCGTACTGACAGGTGGAAAACTTGGTCCAGGCCCCCACCCACCACTCTGAATGTGGCATTAGCAGGGCCACGAGCTGAGAATGGTTCTCGTCTCTGCATGTGGTTGTCCCCCCCCTTACACTTGGTAACTCGCTGCAACAAGCCGCTCTGGCCTAGATTTGCACGTCCCATTTGGGGCATAATAACGGAAGCAGCGTGTAGCAGATAATGGGAGGAGCCATTCAGCTAACTCCCGAAACTCTTCTGCCACTTCCAGGATTCCCCCCACCCATATTTGGTCAGGGATATTTAAATGAAATGTTAGTGACAGGAGTATCATCTGGGAGGGGTCTTCACAGATTCTTATGGACCTAGCAAATTGTTTCTGCTTCAGATGCTAATGGGTTTCAATATTTTAAGATTACAGTATATAAAAACATCTCTTGAATAAATTATATTGTAAAAAAGATCAATTTTTCTGAAAACATTTTAACCTCTTATCTCTGAATAAAAGTAATTGTTTTTAAAAAAGTTATGAGACACATTCTTAAAATCAGGTAAAGAATGTTGCATGTCTTTCATTCTAAGCTATCCCCACACAATCTGCACACAAGGGCAATAACCACTCCTTGATTTCCTGCACTGTCCCTGAATTTCCTTAATGGTTCTGTATCTCAAATGGGTCCCGATCTCTCCTTCCCCTCCCTCAATGTTCTCCTCTCCACTCTGGCTAGAATATAGTTTCATGGTTTCTGACAGCCCTCTACTATCTGACCTAAGTGGTCATTCTTCATGTGTGAACCTACACAGTGACCATGGAAGCACAACAGCCATGAGTGATCCTGTCCTCACTCAATATTTACACACAGGCACTTTCCATCAGGGCTCCCGGATGGCCAAGGAAGCAGGAACCTTGCCTGAATGAGAACTAAACCGGAGACCGTCTAGTCTGAATGGCTCAGTCCCAACTCACACAGTCAACCACTGGAAGAATCCAGTTTTGCCCCAATTCAGATTCTGAAGAGAATTCTCACTCACCTCTGTTCTGAGTCCAGTTGTGAGAAGGTTTCTGCTCCGGACCTGGAGGCTCCTGTGAAGGATGTTCTCCCTTAACAGACGCTAGATTCTGTTTGTTAACAGGGATTGGTTCTGGCAGCACCTGTTTAGGCAAACCCTTAAAAAACCAAGCGCCAGAACGCTTCCAGACCTGGGTAAGTATCAGTGAAAAATTTACTTTAGTAGGTAAAAAAATATTCAGTCTGACAAAACCAATTTAAAAAACTATAATGTTGAACTTTGTGCTCGTCAAAGTAAGGGATGCAAGTTCTGTGAATGGAGCAATTTTCTACTTTAGATACCCAGTGTCGGTATCAGACACCAGAAACGCCCAGACCAGATGTAAGTTGATTCGATTCCCTCCTTTGAAAAGCATCCCTTAGTGCACTGTAACCAGTGTGACATTTGTACTTCCCACCCACCTATTCTACTTGCCTCTCTGAATGAGATTGTCTCTGTAGTTGAAAGTTTGCATCAGGTTGGGTTTGTTTTTATGCTTTGGGCTTCTGCTCAGTAACCTACCAGATTCCCAGTTAAGGCCAAATAGTGGGGTCGAGGTGGCTTTATTAAAAAGAACGGTAAAGTATTTTACAGGAAAAATAAATGGTTAAATGTGAGGCGAGACCCCTTCAGGGAGAGTGTAGTGAGTTAGTAGAGAAGATAAGTAGAAACTGCGGGGGGGGGTGGGGGGGGGGGGCGCGGCGGTGGGGGAGGATGGATTCTTAATAAGTACTTCACACATCCGTGTTTACAGAAGCAAAGGCTACTGGAGAAGAGATAAGCCCTGAATTGGTTAAAAGGGAGATGAGAGATTACATAGAGTTACATCGGATATACAGCACAGAAACAGGCCATTCTGCCCAGCCAGTCCATGCTGGCGTTTATGCTCCACTCGAGCCTCCTCCCGTCGTTCCTCATCTAACTCTATCAGCATAACCCTCTATTCCCTTCTCCCACATATGCTTTTCTAGCCTCTGCAATTATTTATATAATCAATAATAAGGAAGTATTGGAGAAGTTAGTTAAGCTAAAGGGATACATTCAAGGATCCTGAGGGAAATGGGGAAGGAAATAGTGGAGGCCCTATAAATTATGGGGGTGATTTTACTGTGGAACGGGGTTGATGCTTGTGGGGGCCGGGGAGAGCGACAAGATCGCATGTCGAAGCTGGAAGAAATTTTAGTTCCTGGGCTTCATTCCCAGAAGGAAGTTCGCAGTCTGCCACCGGGGACTCGCGGGAACGGTAAGCATCATGTCATAGGGCTCCGGGAGAGAAATCCTGGGGGGGGGGGGGGGGGGGGGAGTCCGGGGCAGGAGAGACCCAAGGTTTCCTTGCGGGGCCTGGAGTAGCATTCCTGCCAGTGGATCCCACCAGCTTCACACGGGTATCCTTGCCGCTTGCAATTTAACATTGCAGTCGGCCAGATCGGGTTGGGACAGGGATGGGTAAGTCCACAGTTCCATTTAATGACCCACCTGCCTGGTTTCTGCTGGGCAGGGGGGTTAAAATTGCCCCCTGTATTTCAGGGTTTGATTGGAGTCTAAGGGCTGGATTTTGTCTTGGGGTCGGGTTGGGGTCGTGTAATCCGCATTTCGTGTTTCCCCCCCGACTCCAGATTAATGTGGATGAATGATGCAATTTTCACTTAATTGGGCAATTGAGTTCCAGCATGTGGGAACCCATGAACTAATTAGTGGTTTCAGTCTGAAAGTCGCCTCCGATGATGTCATCATTGCTGACTGCCTAGTCTCAGAGACTGTTGGTGAGAGAGGACCTGCCTGGCGTGCTTTTGATGTGAGTGGACCTGGATGCAAAATATGGGGGGGGGAAAGAGAAAGAGGAGAGAGAGAGAGAGAGTCCTCTCACAGCAAAGGCCAGGCAGTCTCTGAACACATTCAATGCAGCAGCGGTGACTTTCAGACCTAATACTACTACTACCTTCATCACATCTCCGTTGTCATAGTGGACCTGCAGCTGATAGTCAGCTGTCCACTTGTGCTCCCGCCAGGTTTCACTGGAGTGTTTCACACCAGGCGTACTTCACGTCAGAAAAGGGTTAAACTAGCTAAAACGTTTCAAAATGGCATTACAGAGCCAATTTAGAGCTTGTTAAGAGCTTTAATGGCCTCTCCCGCCTCTTGAAGGCGGGACGGAGTCGGGAACCCCGCGACTGATTTTGTCAAAATTGCGTGGAGGCGGGATGGAGTCGGGATGGGGTCGGAAACCCCGACCCCGCAAATTTAACCCCCCACATGCCTCCAAACCCGACTCCATGGGTCATTCAAAATCCAGCCCAAAGTGTGCCAGAGGACTGGAGAGTGGCCAATGTAATACTTATTTTCAAAAGAAAGACTTGAAAATTTGGTTCTATTTTAATTAGAAAAGAGGAGATCATTAGTTGATTTGATAGGTGTTTAAATTTATGAAGGAATAAAGAAAAAAAAGACTTGCAATTATATAGCACCTTTCACGACATCAGGACATCGCAAAGCGCTTGAAGTACTTTTGAAGTGTAGTCACTGTTGTAATGTAGGAAACGCGGCAGGCAATTGTGCACAGCAAGCTCCCACAAACAGCAATGTGATAATGACTAGATAATCTGTTTTTGTTATGTTGATTGAGGGATAAATATTGACCAGGACACCGGTGATAACTCCCCTGCCCTTCTTCGAAATAGTGCCATGGGATCTTTTACATCCACCTGAGCGAGCAGACGTCTCATCCAAAAGACGGCACCTCCGACAGTGCAACGCTCCCTCAGCACTGCTTTATGTGCTCAAGTCTCTGGAGAGGGACTTGAACCCACAACTTTCTGACTCAGAGGCGAGAGTGCTACCCACTGAGCCATGGTAGATAGAAATAGACTATTTCCAGTGATTCAGGGGTTCAGAATGAGGGGACCTTGATACAAGATTAAATGCAAGAGATTTCGAGCAGAGAGCAGGAAAAACCTGTTTTACACAGAGGGCTGTGGAGCGCATTACCAGAGTTAGTGATTGAAGCAGAGACCACGTCAACATTTAAGAATAGATTAAGATAGATGGTTGAAGGAAAAAGGGATTGGGAACAGAGTGGGCACACGGGATTAGGACTACTGCTCGTGTGGAGGATAGCCACCAACACGGATTGGTTGGGACAAACAGCCTGTTTCCGTGTTGTAATTTCTATGTATGTTATTCTATATAGTACTCTGCATCTAACCAGTGATATACCCAACCTGGGAGGCAATGATTTTGATAGCATCACATACACACATCCTGCACCTTGGTGAGCATGAGGATCTATACACTCCCTTCAAAGAGTTACAAAATCCAAAACACAAAATATTCAATTTTAAAATCAATGATTTATCACTGTACCAAGGTGTAATCAATTTATCCTCATATAGACAGCGAAGGAATGGGCACGGTAAGCATCAACATTTTATTGGGCAGCAGCATATGGCACATAGCAAGGCCCATTCAGTTATAGATTTATAGAGAGATGCAATGGTGCTCTGAGAATTCCTTTTATAGTTTGACAATGTGAGCAATGAGATTCACTTCATAAATATCTGCAGCACCAGCTTGCTTTGAATGTGGTGTCTGTTCTCTGGGGAGCCCCAGGCTGTGCTGGAATCTTTATTCCATTTAAATCTAATTCAAATCCCCAAGGCAGTCTGAACATTCGAACAATCCAGCTGTGAGTGTGAGGAGTTTCACATGGTGTTTTTATGTCCTGGTAGATGGGAGGGTTTCTGTTTGACTGATTGCACCTCCTGGGTACATTCTGATGATGTTCCTATTACTGGACTGTTCTGATCTGCTGGATAAAGGATGTCTTGCAGTAGCTCGGGCGTAATGGAAGCTTCTATTAGAAGCATCCTTGGCATCAGCTGCATTTTTAATGGCATGTTTTAAAGAGGCCACCGGAGATTAAGTAAAATGTGCTAAAATATTTATATGTGAGGAAAGAGTACTTATCTTCTGGATGGATACACCAGCAGACCCCACTCAGATCCTCTAATCTGAGTGGACTTGTGCGCAACACCCTGCTTCCTGTCTTTTCTGTGTGCTCCTTCAAGTGAACACCCACCCCATGTCCCAGGAGGAACTATTAGGCAACTCCCACCTCATTTAAATGCGACGGAAGGGGCTGAATGCAGGAGAGGCCAATTGGCAACCTCCCACCAACCAGGGCAATTCCAGAAATCCTCGGGAAACTCAAAGTTGGGGGATGGGGATCGTAGACCTAGCGTCACAGGTCTCTGTGCAATTTTCCTCTACTTTGCGCCCGGGAACTGATCATTCCCTCGGTGCAAATGAAAAGCAAGTCTGAAGTTGGGCATTGTGGGTTGGATGTGGGACAGTGACTATTGAGGTAACATTTGGGGAAGTGATAGACTGGTTGGTTTGTTGGCAATCTAAATGAAGCTTTAGCCCCGATTTTAACTCGGGGCGCTTTCGGGGTGAGAGGGGTGCGGGGCGGAAGGGAAACCCCCGAAGATTCCTTGGCATGAGACCCGGGTCATTTTAACTCCCAGGTCTCATTTACATTTCTCTCCACAGTCTCCTGCCCGAAGCTGGCGGGAATGAGGCAAGAGCCGTCGGCCGGGAAATTGAGTGGGAGGCCGACACCGCTAGGGACCCCAGGTTAGTCTGTGGGGGACGGGTCCTTCAAAGAGCTGCCAGAGGGAGAGAAGGCTGGGGCTGAAAGGAGCAAGGATTCCTTGTGGGGCTCCGAGGAGCACTCCTGCTCCACCTGACCCACAAGGAAGCCACACAAAAAATAAAAATAAACTTCCTTTGGCTTCTTCTGGACACACTCTTTATCTCCCCGGCAGGTTTAGCTGGTGGATTCGGTGCGTGAGATCCTCCCAAGATTTCACATTAAAATAGGGTTGCGGCACCAATGCTGTCCATCTAGAGAGGACCTCCGCCTGCCTGGGGCGGGCAGCCCTCTTGTGCCCGATCTGCGTTAAGTCAAGATGGTTGGGGGGGGGGGGGGGCGGCGGGGGGGGGGAGCGGGGACGACTTGGGAACACGGCGCAACCAACCTCGTCATTTTAACCCCGTCGACTCGTATTGTTCCCGCCAGGCAGGCGGGGTTAAAATCAGGGCTTTTGTTTATAAGATATAGGAAAAAAATCTGATCAATTATGAAGTATAAAAGTACTTAAATTGAACCAGAATGCGTTAAAAATAGAAAAATTCAAAATTGTCAAGGCCCCAAGGCCATGTTCCCAGGCTGTGTCAGCTTGCTTGAAGCTGTTGTTTAGCTTTTGCTGGTTCTCTAGCCTAGTCTTGGACCAGTGCGCTACGGTAATCAGTGCATACGCCCCAACACTGGAAGCCACAGACAAGAGGAATTCTACTCCAGCCTCGAACAATCCCTGTCCCGAGTCCCAACGGGCGACAAGCTGATCCTCCTTGGCGACTTTAACGCCAGAGTTGGAAAGGACACAGACCTCTAGGGAGGTGTGATCGGCAGAGAGGGGGTAGGGAAAGCCAACTCCAATGGTACCCTCCTCCTGTCGAAATGCTTAGAACATGGCCTTGTCATAACCAACACCTTGTTCCATCAGAGAGACAAGGCTTCATGGCAGCACCCTCGCTCCAAGCACTGGCATCTGCTGGACTACGTCATCGTCTGAGCGAGGGACCGCAAGGATGTCCGCATCACCCACGCCATGACAGGAGCTGACGACTGCTGGACAGACCACCGCCTAATCCGCTCTGTCATCTCCATCAACGTAGCCCCAAAACAGCGGCGGCAACAGAAACAATGCCGCAGGAAAATCAACGCTGGAGCACTCAAAGACCCCGCTAAGAAAGCCCTATTCAGCCTGCGCCTCACAACCAGCCTGACGACTCCCAGTAATGCAGAGACACAGAGTGCCCACAGCACCTGGTCTGCATTCGAGGCCTCCATAATCAGCACCTGTGAAGAGACGCTCGGTCACTCAACCAAGAAACACCAAGACTGGTTCGATGAGAACGACCAGGAGATCCAGGAGCTAATAAGCTGCAAGCGCAAGGCATTCCTGATCTGGAAACAGCAACAGAACTCGAGAGCAAGAAGGCAGCTCTACAGACACCCGAAGGCCGAGGTCCAACAAAAAACTCGTGACCTAAAGAACAGATGGTGGGTGGAGAAAGCGCAGGAGATCCAGCAGCTAGCTGACAACCACGACGTGCGTGGATTCTTTAGCGCAGTCAAGACCACCTATGGACCAAGCACCCAAGGTCCTGCCCTACTGTGTGCCAAGAACAGAGAGGTACTCATTCAAGGACAGAGAGGCAGTCAGTGCCCGCTGGAAGGAGCACTTCGAAGATCTCCTTAACCGAGACTCTGTCTTCGACGCGAGTATCCTCAACTCCATCCCGCAGCATGCTACCCTGCCACCACCTCAGCACAACCCCAGCCCAGCATGAGGTTGAAAAGGCCATCGGACAACTGAAGAACAACAAGGCCTCAGGAGCAGACGGAATCCCCACCGAGGCACTAAAGCATGGCGGAGAAGCACTATTGGCGTGAATACATGAACTCATTTCTCTTATTTGGAAGGAGGAGAGCATGCCAGGGGATCTCAGAGACGCCGTAATCGTGACAAGTCCGATTGTGGTAATTACAGAGGAGTTTCTCTGCTGTCTGCCACAGGGAAAGTCATCGCAAGAATCCTCCTCAATCGCCTTCTCCCAGTGGCTGAAGAGCTCCTCCCAGAGTCGCAATGCGGATTCCGCCCACTAAGGGCACAATGGACATGATCTTCACCACGCGTCAAATACAAGAGAAATGCAGGGAACAGCACCAACCGCTGTACATGGCCTTCTTTGCCCTCACTCGGGCCTTCGACACTGTCAACCGTGAGGGATTATGGAGTGTCCTCCTCAAATTCGGCTGCCCTCAAAAGTTTGTCACCATCCTCCGTCTGCTTCACGACGACATGCAAGCCGTGATCCTGACCAACGGATCCACCACAGACCCAATTCACGTACGGACCGGGGTCAAGCAAGGCGGTGTCATCGCACCAACGCTCTTCTCGATCTTCCTTGCTGCAATGCTCCATCTCACCCTCAGTAAGTTCCCCGCTGGAGTGGAGCTAACCTATAGAACAAACAGGAAACTGTTCAACCTCCGTCGCCTCCAGTCCAGATCCCAGGTCGTCCCATCCTGTGTCATCGAATTACAGTATGCAGATGACGCGTGCGTCTGCACACACTCGGAGGTCAAACTCCAAACCATCATCAACACCTTCACCGAAGTGTACGAGAGCATTGGCCTTACACTAAACATCCGTAAGACAAAGGTCCTCGGGGACCAACCTGCCCCCGCCACACAGTACTGCCCCCCGATTATCAAAATCCACGACGAGGCCTTGGACAACGTGGATCACTTTCCATACCTCGGGAGCCTACTGTCAACAAGGGCAGACGTCGATGACAAAGTCCAACACTGCCTTCAGTGTGCCAGTGCAGCCTTCGGTCGCCTGAGGAAGAGAGTGTTTGAAGACCAGGACCTCAAACCCGGCACTAAGCTCATGGTCTACAGAGCAGTAGTGATAGCCGCCCTCCTGTATGCTTCAGAGACATGTGCCATGTACAGCAGGCACCTCAAAGCGCAGGAGAGGTACCATCAACGCTGCCTCCGCAAGATCCTGCAAATCCATTGGCAGGATAGGCGCACCAACGTCAATGTTCTCGCTCAGGCCAACATCCCCAGCATCGAAGCTTTGACCACGCTCGATCAGCTCCAATGGACGGGCCACATCGTCCGCATGCCTGAAAAGAGACTCCCAAAACAAGTGCTCTACTCGGAGCTCCGACACGGCAAGAGAGCCCCAGGTGGGCAGAGGAAACGCTTCAAGGACTCCCTCAAAGCCTCCTTGAAAAAATGCAACATCCCCACCGACACCTGGGAATCCCTGGCCCAAGACCGCACAAAGTGGAGGAGAAGCATCCGGGAAGGCGCCGAACACCTCGAGTCTCTTCGCCGGGAGCAAGCAGAAACCAAGCGCAAACAGCGGAAGGAGTGCACGTCAACCCAAGCACCCCACCCGCCCGCCCCTTCGACCACCGTCTGCCCCACCTGTGACAGAGACTGTAGGTCCCGCATTGGACTCATCAGTCACCTGAGTACTCATTTCTAGTGTGGAAGCAAATCATCCTCGGTTCCGAGGGACTGCCTAAGAGAGAAGAGAAGATGTTCAAAATTCAAAACTGTCCCCAAAGCCATGTTTCCAGACTTTGTCAGTTTGCTTGAAGCTGTTGTTTAGCTTTACCTAGTTTTCTAGTTTAGCAAGATAAGCAGTGTGTGACAGGAAGGGACAGAGAGTTTAAAGGTAATAATGCATCAGTGAATAAGGTGAAAGTAGGGAATAATGCCAAGCCATACTCAACCTCATCTTGCTGTGCCACTCATCAAATCCCCATCAATCTGCTTTCCCTACCCTACTCCTGCACATCTTTACTCACATCAACTTACCTTGCACCTCCACCCATCCCTCTCTATCTACATTATCACATCCCCATCTCACTAGCCACCCCTCACACACTCACCCTCATCCTACTGCAAGCATACCAACTGACATCACACAAGGGTAGGCACTTGGGTGGTTTAGCCAATGTTCATGCGAAGTTTCTGGTAATGTGCTGTCAAACATCGAAATCTTTATTTTGAACACTTTGTGTTCTTGGACAGATTTGTGTGCACCTTTGGAAGTGGCTTAGTGAGTTGCAGTGAATGGTGAGACATAATGTTCCCCCGCCCCTCAGTGGTGATGAGTGTGAAAGGAATGGCTTGGGCATTGTAGGAATGCTTTATATGCTGGTTTGGGGTGGTGCCAACCTGGTGCATCATGTGGCAGCCAGGGTGTACAGTGTTAAGTGAAGCAAATCTGGATATGGCGAGGCCATCCCTGGCATCCTGGGCATCAATGTGCACGGGTGATGATGCCCTGTATCCCGTGCAGCATCAGTTGATTGCGGAGAAGGTTGGTGTAGATGTTGGTGCTGCTGGTGTGCCCGGTGATGCTGGTGTTGGGGCTGATCGTGTTGGGATTCTGAGGACCAAGGTGAGATTTTTTCAAGGGCACCGATGCTGATGGAATAGATGGCAGGTGAGGTTGAGATGACAGAAGTAATCTGTCAATGTTGAGATAGGTTGTTCCAAGGAGGTGACAATGGATAGAGAGATTACTCCAAACACTTCAAAAGTGCATAAAGCTCAAAAGTGGGTTCCAAATCATCAGCTTCTAAGATTGGGAAGTGAACAGCTGTGAAATGGTAGGTTTTAGACCACTTTTGCAGCTGTCACCTATTCACAGCAATCCACAGTCATTGAGAATCCGACATACTTACCTGACGTGATAGCCACTCTCCAGGAACCTCGTTGAAAACCTTGTAAAATGGTAAGTACAAGGGCAAATGGTTCTTAACTACCTTTTAATAAGCTTTTAACTATCGAAATTGGCTGACCCGCCGCTTGGTGTCGGGTCTGTTCAGGGATGACAGACCCGACACTTGGGAAACTGACAAGGAGGCGGGTTTACAGCGGGATTACTGACCCGTTGTCAACTGTTGTGATTTTGACAGCGGACCCACATCCAAATCCGCACTCTGAGCGCTGGCAAAATTCAGCCCTTAATGTGGGGAAATGTGAGATAATTCACTTTAGTAGGAAGAATAGGAAAACAGAATATTTTTTAAATGGTGAGAAACTATTAAATGTTTGGAGATTTAGGTGTCCTAGTACAAGAAACACACAGAGTTAGCATGCAGGTACAGCAAGCAATTAGGAAGGCAAATAGCATGTTGACCTTTATTACAAGTGGGTTGGAGTACAAGAGTAAGGAAGTCTTGCTACAATTGTACAGGGCTTTGGTGAGACCACACCTGGAGTACTGCGCACAGTTTTGGTTTTCTTATCTAAGGAAGGATATACTTGCCTTGGAGGCGGTGCAATGAAGGTTCACTAGATTGATTCCTGGGCTGAGAGGGCTGGCCTATGAGGAGAGATTAAGTAGAATGGGCCTATACTCTCTGGAGTTCAGAAGAATGAGAGGTGATCTCATTGAAACATACAAGATTCTGAGGGGGATTGACAGGATGGATGCTGAGAGATTGTTTCCCCTGGCTGGAGAGTCTCAAACTAGGGGGCATAGTCTCAGGATTAAGACTGAGATCAGGAGGAATTTCTTCACTCAGAGGGTTGTGAATCTTTGAATTCTCTTCCCCAAAGGGCTGTAGATGCTCAGTCGTTGAGTATATTCAAAGCTGAGATCGATAGAGTTTTGGACTCTCGGGATATGGAGATCGGGCGGGAAAGTGGAGTTGAGGTTGAAGATCAGCCATGATCTTATTGAATGGTAGAGCAGGCTCGAGGGGCTGTATGGCCTACTCCTGCTCCTAATTCTTTTATTCTTATGTTCAAAATTGCTCCCAAGGCCATGTTCCCAGGCTGTGTCAGCTTGCTTGAAGCTGTTGTTTAGCTTTTGCTAGTTTTCTAGCTTAGCATGTTTGCAATACCTGTCGTCCCACTATAGCATGGTCAGAGATTGACAGCAGCTTTATTGCCTCCAAGACAATGACACAGAACCACAATTCTACAGAAATAACCAGAAAAAAAACCCAGACCCATTTTAAAACCCAAACTTTTCATTTTAGAGATTTTTCCAGACAGCCTGCCTAAAAATTAGTGTAGCCAAACCAAAACCCGGATAGGTGGTTGGCATAAAGTCGCTGAGGATGAGGAGTTACTCAGTGCTAAATCTAAGTAAGAACAAAAGGAAGAACATTTCAGCAAGGAAGGCAGCAGTTGGGAGGTGGGGGTGTGTAGATCATTAGGATCTTGAGGGAGAGGTGGGATCGATGGTGGAGAGTGATGTGCAAAAGTAACCAGATGAGCAGATGTGGTTACCAGGGTAACGTATCATTTCACTTCATGTTATTTATGTTCCTCAGTAAGATGATAAGTTCCTGTGGTGAAGACAGAAAGCAGCATCTACCATCAAGTAGTGAGCAGCTTCCCGTGCTGCCTTCTGACAGTAATTTGAACAGTTCAACTGTGGTGTTGACATGGCAACCATGGCTTCACAGCAGTGCTAGACATTCAGGCATAAACTGCACACTGAAAACTGTGTGAAATGTTGGGCCAACTATGGCATTAAGGAAGAGGCAACAAACACAAAATACCTTGTAATGAAAAAAAAATCACACTCCAGCTTTGTGCTTTTATTAATTTGTGTCAGTGGGAATCTTAACTCAATTGTGTCTGCAATGCTCCCAAGTTATCAATTTAACCCATTTGCTTTGTTGACTGGACATCTTGCCTCTTTGAAGCATTTCTCTCACCAACACCATCCATAAGGAGGCACCTGCTTCAACCAATACCACTCTGAAACCAGCAGCTAGGTCGTGTGTGAGGAAGGCCAAGAGAAGGAGGCCCCTCTCCCTCCAATTCTATCCTCTCTCCCCTAGTGGGGCGGTGCCCGGCCTTTGCTTAGCACTTTTCCACTGCAGCATACTTTAGTTAAGTAGCACTGCACCTTTACAGTTTGTCATCCTACGCCTGTTCCACAATCCCATGCAGTCTGTGGACACAGTAGCCTGCTGGTCTCGGTTTATATATTTTGCCGGGAATAAGGGGGAACCACCAAGATAGATGAACACAAGTGCCTACCTCTCGTTGCTCGCTGCAGATCTTACACAGCCACACAGTCTGAGGACGATTGGGAGTTTCAATCCCACATTTCGTGCAGACATTCTGGAGGTGAAAGAGATAATAAAGGGTTGGCTCAGTTGTTAAAGTCAACCGAAAGCTTCTCTACCTGTGCTCACTACCGACTGCAAAAATGATCAAGGCTGCTTCAAACCCAGCTGGGTCAAGGAGGGAATGAAGATGGTCTCTCTTTACATGGGGGCAAGGGTGGTGGGTGGTGGGGGGTGGGATGGGGTGCAAGGCTGGGTGCTCCCCTACTCCATGTGGTGTGGTACTAAACTATATAAAGCAGGTCCGGTCTGTTCTCCAGTTTGTGTTGTTAACTGATCTCACCTGACACAGCAGAATGGGCCACTACAATCGGCCTCGGTAATAGGCTGGAAAAAGGAAAATGAAACAGAATCAACCAGATTCCTTTTCCTGATCAATCCAGCGACAGCCGTCCCCCATCATCTCGCTGGGAAGTGAGCCTGTGCGGATGTCAATTAAGAACAGGATTGGACTCAGCTAGAATGCTGTCCCGTTAAATAGCCTGTCTAGACACACACGGGAGGAGTGTTACGTAGGAACAATGACGGACAGGTAAAGACCCTCTGGTCCATCCAGCCTGTCCCACACAATTGTGATACCTTGTGTATCACAATGTACACACTCCACCCCACCCGAAACCATGTGATCTCCTGGGAGAGGCAAAAATGATTTAAAAAACCCAGGCCAATTTGGGGGAAAAAATCTGGGAAATTCCTCTCCGACCCATCTAGGCGATCGAAACTAGACCAGGAGATCACTCTGGCCTTAATTCCCTGCAGTACCTACCTTCTGTAAAAGGTGATCCCTGCCCCAGCCAGAAACAAATCCAGTGCCAATGAGCCATACCCTAGCAAGGGACAGCTCTTTCAGGAGAGGAGGGAGGTTCACAAGAAGAGTGGAGGGAGACTCCCGTTCTGATTTTTCCTCCTAGTCTGTGCAATGGGGAAGTGATTTGAACTCTTGGGGGTTTAATTTCTTCAGTGTGCCGTTTTTAGCAGACTGGTAACACATTGGGTTACATCACTGTGATATTTTACCAGCGGTGTGAACCTGTTTAGTGACTGTGTTAAAACAGCACAGTTAGGCATTTAACACAAAAACATTATCCAAACTCCTAAAAATAGCACCCAGTGGAAATAAACTAAAACTTATCTCCCACAAAAAGCCAGAGTCAGGAATTCTCTTTGGTCTGGATTGCATCCCAACATTCCAAGGCACTACAAGTTGTACAATGGTACACAGAGCTGTCAGGTAGCCTTGTGTTCCTCACGGCCTCAGACCCCTTTCCAATTTATCCCCTCCCCTCCTGAAGGCACAGACTCATGCTGCAGCGCAGTTCAATGAACAGCTCAACTGGCTGTGCTTCCTGCGTGGCGGTTTTATACTGCAGCAACAGAGGCAGGTCTGCAGACTGGGTGAAGGTACTGCCATTCTCACTAATTCGCTGAAAGGAAACATTTTCTAAAAGTGAAGTGTATTCCAAAAATAAAACACAAGTACTTGGACTGTGGGTGCAGTGTATTCATCCAGACACTAGAGGGAGAACTAAGACCTTTCTATCAGCACAAAGACTGTAGCCTTGGAGCTACTCCCGATAACTTCACTGAAAGTGTGGCGGAAAGCCCATTTATGCATGCAATCGAAGTTACCTCCGCGCTAGAGAAGCTGGGATTGTTCTCGTCAGAGCAGAGAAGGTTAAGGGGAGATTTAATAGAGGTGTTTAAAATTATGATAGAATAAATAAGGAGAAACTGTTTCCACTGGCAGGTA
Organism: Squalus acanthias; assembly: GCA_030390025.1. Lineage (NCBI taxonomy): Eukaryota > Metazoa > Chordata > Chondrichthyes > Squaliformes > Squalidae > Squalus > Squalus acanthias. The sequence continues at coordinate 85,456,312 of CM059437.1, forward strand.
GGTCAGTAACCAGAGGACACAGATTTAAGGTGATTGGCAAAAGAACCAGAGGGGAAATGAGGAGAATTTTTTTTTTTTTTACACAGCAAGTTGTTGTGATCTGGAATGCACTGCCTGAAAGAGTGGTGGAAGCAGATTCAATAATAACTTTCAAAAGGGAATTGGATAAATACTGGAAGGGGGAACATTTGCAAGTTATGGGGGGAAAGAGCAGAGCAGTGGAAGTAATTGGAGAGCTTTTTCAAAGAGCTGGCACAGGCACAATGGGCCAAATGGCCTCCTTCTGTGCTCTATGATGCTACAGGCTTCCGGCAAAATTACCACAGTGGAGTGGGAGTAGGAGCAGCTCCGAGGAAGGTCTGGCACATGTGATTGTATCATTTGTAAATATCAATGACTTATTCTGCAACTATAATCCATGTTCATCAAGACAAACAGGCGAGTGAGAAACAAATGGGATAAGAGGGACTGCAACATTTTACTTTAAAAAATAAATAAATCTGTGTTCATCGCCTGTCAGGGAGTAAAAGAGCTGAACAAGTCGGGTTGGAAAACATAATCATCTGAAATGTCCCTTCTAAATCAGAGTCCCATTTCACATAATTACCTGCCGTGCCACAGGCTACAATGAAGCATTGCCATTTCACTTATCCACATAATAAGTAGAATTGATGTCCTGTAAATAAGTTAGAAATGTATAGCAGTTTTATGTGTGGGCAGGCAGATGACCACAAGAATAGACTCAAAGGGGAACATTATCAACGTGGAATCTCTTTAAATAAAGACTTTTAAGACAAATTTCTTTTTCCAAAAAAACCCGGTATTTTTTGGGGAACTTTTGTATTGATCAAGACGAGGAATGGAATACTTTCCATTTTGGGCATCCGGTGTCAGCAGACATTTCCCAGCTCAAGTGAAGCAAAGCTAGATGCTGAATAGAGCTCCCCCCACGGGACTCTACCCTAACAATTCACCCCATCACTCCCAGTTCAATTTCCTGCAACAACCATTCTGTGGCCTCTGAGTGAGTCAGAACTAGGAGCAGTTTTATGCTTTGGTTCTTATCCACAGCAGGAACTGGAATTGTGATTAATCTTTTTTTTTAAAAAAGCTTAGGTAGCAAATAAATCCTTATGTTTCTATAATGCCGTATCATGTTGAAATGTCTCAAAGCACATCACTCAAAGGGAGGCCGTGACTGTTGTATCTTCTGTGTACGAGGGGAAGAGTAATTTTGTTTCAACTTGTAGTGTCTCCAAATTTGACAGTGTGAGGAACTGAATGAAAAATCACTAATGATGGTTATTAACCTCAAGGTGTTTCTGCTGCCTTGTCACTTCAAGTGCATTAGCTCTTTCAGCTGCCTCACAAAAACGGGCTAATTTCCTTCGTGATGTCATCCACACTACTTAGATTTTTTCAAATAAATGAATAGAAATTGGACAGAAGTAATCCTAAAGGGATGTTAGAGTTAATCAGGTCGACCTGAAACGTTAACTCTGTTTCTCTCTCTACAGATGCTGCCTGACCTGCTGAATAATTCCAGCATTTCCTGTTTTTATTTCAGATTTCCAGCATCCGCAGTATTTTGCTTTTGTATTAAAGTTAATCGGAATTCTTTTTAAGATGTTGTAGTTCATCGATGGGAGATAAACAGATATAACATGGGCTCACAGTGATGATGCACTGTGCAAGGCAATGGAGGTGCCCAGCAGAGACAGGCCATTTCCCACAGGGAGCCATGCTGCCTAGCCTCTTGGCCAATGAACTGTGCCCAGCCTGGGGAAGACCTGAATATATGAGAGAGAGAAAAAATACAAAAATGAACGTTATGAGACCAATTTTGAAAGGCTCCACTCCCAGCACAGTGCCTTGCTAAATGGGAGCATGGGTCAGAGACAGGGTGATTATACTTTAAACTTTGATATTAAACCGATGGGGCCACGACTTTGATGGCTCGCTTCTAATTCATGCCCTCTTTCTCCCAGCACTGTTCTCCCAAGCCAAAAATCAACAAGCATTGGAGATTTTAGTGAAGCAGTGGGAAACGGGTTGGGGGGGGGGGGGAGCGGAGAAACATTACGCCTCACGTCTGAAACACAAAAATGTCTCTAAATTGGGAGGGCGCCCATTAGGAAGTAAGATTTAATGTTTTAACTTTTACAATAAATAAACGATAAAATTGGAGGAGTTTTTTTAAACTGGAAGTACTCGCCCATAGACTTCACTTCCATTTGGCAGAATTCCTTACAGGACATCACTCCTATAAAGACTGTGCTACATTTTTATTTTTGCCACGACTTATTCAGTCGATACTGAGCTCGCTGCACCGATTCCACGCAGCGCACCAGTTACCTTTTTGCAGTCTTCGCACACCACAGAGTGCGATCCCAGCAGCCCCAGCTGCTCCCCACACAGGATGCAGCGAGATAAGCCGTCGCCCAGGACGTTCTTTCGCATGTTGTCCAAACGGTCCACGAGTCGCCTGAGCGTAAAACCCACAAAAAAAAACGGAGAGTAAAATCGCGTGGTGCGTAAAACTCGCTTTCAACCGGATCAGTTCACTTCCCCACTGGGTGGATTCGGTTACAATTTCCCAATTTAAATCTAATGGACAAACAAGTAAAATAAACTAAACATTCCATCGCCTTTACACCCACTCGAAATAGGAATTGATGTTTGATGACAAATTTTGAATTCGTGAATAATTCAGGAATTTTTCAACAGAAAGCCAGAAAGTGTAACAACTAATAATCATCAATTAAACCGAAAAGATTTAACCAAATATTTACCTTGATTTGTGAAGAACTTGCAAGTAGCCATTTTATAAGGGTGAATTATTAGTGTTGCTTCCCCCTTCCCCAGTCAGATATTTTCTACTGAGCTAATTCTGAATTCTGATGCGGGATCTCCATCCAAAATGTTAACGGTCGATTCTCTCTTCAGATGTTGCCAGACCTGCTATGTATTTCATAAAATCATAGAAACTTACAGCACAGAAGGAGGCTATTCAGCCCATTGTGCCTGTGCCGGCTCTTTGAAAGAGCAGTCGTGCTTAGTCCCTTATTTCTAGTATTTATTTTTGAGTCGGTCGCTATCGTGAACAGATGTACGAGTGATGCACTGCCCCCCCGCAATCACCACCCCACTGTACAGGACTCACCCAATTCGTTCCTGCTCCATCTCCTCCATCTTCTCCGCTCGGGCGATCACCCTGTTGATGATTTCCTTCTCCTCCTCGGTCAGCTCCTCATTTTTCCTCTGCTTTTCTGTTTTGTTTGTGTGGACTGACCAGCCGGCCCCGAGTCTGTCGCGGGTTTTCAGACAGCGTTTAAAGACACATTCACAAAAAACATACTGAATACTGCTGGCTTCAAAGGAAGCTGGACAATCGCAGCCACCACACAGTGACTGGGGAGGGGGGGTGATTGACACACTCCCAGTTGTGCAGTGGGAATGTTTCTTCCACCAACTACACATACAGGAGGACAATCAATTCTTGCTCCACATCTGTACAAGGGTCACAATTAAAGGGATACTATCTGGTGGGAGCACTTTCCTTTCCTCCCATTCATTCTTGCCGGCACGGACTCCTCCGGGCTATGGTTCCTCGGATGCCAAGTGCCCTTCAGCATCTTACCCAAGTAACCATTTTTCATCTGTGTGCCCAGACAGTGACTGTTGTCAGGCTATCGGGAGAGAATCATCACAATCAAGACTATATGTGACTTCAGTCCCACACCATCCTGGTTGACTCTTAGCTGCCCTCTGAAGTGGCCCAGCAAGCCACTCACCTCTATCAAATCGCTACCAGCGATTCAAGAAGAAGACCCACCACCACTTTCTCAGGGCAACAAATTCTGACCTTGCCGGTGACACCCAAATCCCGAGAATGAATTTTAAAAAGCCCGCTCGTTTCTTCCCCTGGTGTCCATATGCGCACCTTCCAGCAGGGGTCACTGTATAGTGATCAGGGGACGACACCCTGACTGATTAATCCCCGTCCCTATTCCAAAGGTGGGAAAGGAATTGGCAGGATCCTCACTACTACCATGACTAAAATCAGCACAGACCGGGGCTCAAACCTGGGGCCTTCCTGATCTGTGTGATCCATTACCATACCAAGCAGTACACTTAGCAACTGAATCATCGTGGGATGGAGAAATGTTGACACTTTAAAAATTCACTGGAATTCACTGAAAGCATTTTTTTAGTCACCTCATGTCTGCTTTTAACTCTCTTTGATACTGCTTCCATTCGATTTAAAACCACGGTATTTCATAACTTCTTTCATTGGGTTCTCAAGAATGGACTCATATTTTATGAAGCCATTATACATACAGGTGTACATTCCTACATATACTTTAGGAAGGCGCTGTACGATTAAGGGTACATTCATGTAGATATTTTACGAGGTCATTGTATATTTAGCTGTACCACTACACTATAAGTGTACATTCCCATACATAGTTTATGGAGTCGCTGTGCAAGCAGGGGAGTCACGGGAATTTGATTGGCTCTGGAATCTGGGATTGTTTACAACAACAACTTGCATTTATATAGTGCCTTTAACATAGCAAAATATTAGAGTTGGGCATAGTGGGGAAGAGGTCCTACATACTTGTAGTCAAGTTGCTTGGGGCTGATGCCTTTCATAGCCAGTGGGTAGGTTGCTATGTGACGACAAATACAGAATCATACATTACACGTACCACACCCTGCACATAAATTTCACCCTCTCCGTACCAGAAGCCAACTGGAGGGGCTGTGGTGAGAACAGTGCTTTTCTCCACCTTTTCTGGAAAGCAGCCCACTAGGAACATGCCAAGTCTCACACTCCCAGAGCACCTAGCTCAGTGCTTCCCAGGCCTGCCCACTGGAGAGAAAGGGCTCCCCGCCCGCGCCCCCCCCCACACTGCTCAGAGCAGGCCAGCACGACTCTCATTACTAGCTCAAGGTGCACCTTGTCTCCATGGTGAAGTGAAACCCCTCCCACAATAACCATGTGGCTGAAACATGCACGGGATATCCTCCAATCAGAACACGTGATGTTGGAGCTTCACCAGGAACTGGGGAGGTACCAGGCAGTCTGGGACCTGTTGGTGGAGACCCACACAACACAAACTAAAGTATATTTTATTGAAAAATAACAGCATTAGGTACAGATCACTGCTATTCCCTCTCTTTTTTTGCAGCAGTCTGTAATTCCTTTGGTTCATCCTCATCCTTCTCATCCCTGTGTGCTGTAGTGAGAGGATGACCTTGATGTCATCTGCTGTAGTGAAGAGGTGCTCACTTTGCATTTTATGCTCCAGTGAGAGGGTGGATTGTGTGGGATGCATTGCCCTGAGGGGGTGGTCTTTATGTGGGGTATGCGACGATGAGAGGAATGTCTCTCACAAGCGGCATGTTGGCTCAAATGGCAGTTAAGTTGGAAGATTGTCGTTTCAAGTCCCAGTCAAGGATTTGAGCTTATAAACTATGCTGATACTCCAGTACAATACTGAGGGAGTGCTGGATGGTCATAGAATGAGGCAAAAAGGAGGCCATTCGGCCCATCATGCCTGTGCCGGCTCTTTGGTAGAACTATCCAATTAGTCCCACTCCCCTGCTCTTTCCCTGTAGCCCTGTTAATGGTGTCATCATTTGGATGACATGTTAAACTGAGCTGGTTATTCAGCTACTTTCTGTATCTTTTGTTTGGTTTGTGAGGTTTGATTGGATTTTTGGGCAGATTCAACCTGGCTCTTCAATGACTGTTTTGCTGCAGGCAAATTACTTGTGCAGCCTTTTTGATGAATCCTTTCATTCTGAAGCTTGCTGCCTCCAAACTGTGAATAATGTCTCAGGTTGGCTTGTTGCCAGCTTTGCTTCAGTTGTTGCCAGTGTCAGACTCGTTAAAGTCATTTGCAGTTAGTAAGCTACTTAATTTGCATAATTACACCGTGCATCTCATTGTACATCAGTAAAGTAAAGTGACATGCAACAGAGGAGAAAAGTATCATCCAGGAGGATTCCAGACCCAGGTCATGGTACGTTTGCCAATTGTTTCTCTTCCTTTCGCCATCCATTATCCGGCCTGTCCACTTCCCCTCCTTGACTCTTTGCTGAGATACTGTTTCATGGGTGGCAGGAGTCCTCCAGTACCTCACCAACTGGCCACTCCTCATGTCTGTGCCAGGCTGCTTGATCATGTGAGGGAGAGGGTCCACAGCCGAGCCTAGTTCTATCCACCAGGTTTTCACACAGGGACACTCTCTAGTAGGGCTTGCTCCATAGCAATTAGAGTAGGAATGGGCCGGAGGGGCCTAGCCTAGGAGTATGGGCCGGAGGGGCCTATCCTAGGAGTATGGGCCGGAGGGGCCTATCCTAGGAGTATGGGCCAGAGGGACCTATCCTAGGAGTATGGGCCGGAGGGGCCTAGCCTAGGAGTATGGGCCGGAGGGGCCTATCCTAGGAGTATGGGCCGGAGGGGCCTAGCCTAGGAGTATGGGCCAGAGGGACCTATCCTAGGAGTATGGGCCAGAGGGACCTATCCTAGGAGTATGGGCCAGAGGGACCTATCCTAGGAGTATGGGCCAGAGGGACCTATCCTAGGAGTATGGGCCGGAGGGGCCTATCCTATGGGAATGGGCCGGAGGGGCCTATCCTATGGGAATGGGCCGGAGGGGCCTATCCTATGGGAATGGGCCGGAGGGGCCTATCCTATGGGAATGAGCCGGAGGGGCCTATCCTGGTGATATGGGCTGGAGATGCCTATCCTGGGGATATGGGCCGGAGGGGCCTATCCTATATGAGCCGGAGGGGCCTTTCCTAGGGGTATGGGCCGGAGGGGCCTATCCTCGGGGTATGGGCCAGAGGGGCCTATCCTAGGGATGTGAGCCGGAGGGGCCTATCCTAGGGATATGAGCCGGAGGGGCCTATCCTAGGGATATGAGCCGGAGGGGCCTATCCTAGGGGTATGGGCCGGAGGGGCCTATCCTAGGGGTATGGGCCGGAGGGGCCTATCCTCGGGGTATGAACCGGAAGGGCCTATCCTAGGGGTATGGGCTGGAGGGGCCTATCCTCGGGGTATGGGCCAGAGGGGCCTATCCTAGGGGTATGGGCCGGAGGGGCTTATCCTATGGGTATGGGCCAGAGGGGCCTATCCTATGGGAATGGGCCGGAGGGGCCTATCCTGGGGGTATGGGCTGGAGGGGCCTATCCTGTGGGTATGGGCTGGAAGGGCCTATCCTCAGGCTATAGGCCAGAGGGGCCTATCCTGTGGGTATGGGCTGGAGGGGCCTATCCTCAGGGTATGGGCCGGAAGGCCTATCCTAGGGGTATGGGTGGGAGGGGTCTATCCTAGGGGTATGGGCCACAGGGGCCTATCCTAGGGGTATGGGCTGGAGGGGCCTATCCTCGGGGTATGGGCCAGAGGGGCCTATCCTAGGGGTATGGGCCGGAGGGGCCTATCCTATATGAGCCGGAGGGGCCTATCCTAGGGGTATGGGCTGGAGGGGCCTATCCTATATGAGCTGGAGGGGCCTATCCTAGGGGTATGGGCTGGAGAGGCCTATCCTAGGGGTATGGGCTGGAGGGGCCTATCCTATATGAGCTGGAGGGGCCTATCCTAGGGGTATGGGCCGGAGGGGCCTATCCTAGGGGTATGGGGTGGAGGGGCCTATCCTATATGAGCTGGAGGGGCCTATCCTAGGGGTATGGGGTGGAGGGGGCTATCCTAGGGGTATGGGCCGGAGGGGCCTACCCTGCCTCCTTGAGTTCTGTGAATCTGTGCAGTACAGTATGGAGCAGTAATACTGCGGAGAATGAAAACTGATTTAAGTGGGGGGGAAAAAAGATTGTTCTTTCAAAGGATCCCGGGGGAGTTAACAAATCATTCCTCGTTCAGCAAATGACATCTCAGGCTGAACAATGCCTTCTAGTGTTTTCTTTAAGATGATCATCCTTGTTGCAAATGTGCTGCTGATTGTATACACTGGCTGCAGCCTGGGCAATGAAAGAGAGAGAGAGAGACACACACACATCCCAGAAGAGTCTTGTGCCGATAGTGCAGCACCAGGACTGTCTCTCATCAGCCGATGGCCGTGCCTGTGTCCAAATGAGCTGACCTTGCACCACAAGGAGAGGTCAGCTCATGCAAATATTTTTCAGATGCTCCTGGCCAACGTTCCCACTGAGCTGCGCAGCCACGCAGCGGTCTGGAGGTCCCGCGCAGGCCGCTCACCGGCTCTTGCATGCGCGAAAATTTGAACGGGCCGCACGAACAGTTAAAGGAAAAAAAAATGAGAGGGAACATTGCTCCTGGCACATGTGAAGTGCTGAGTGTGTGTCGAGTTTGTGGGATTGGGATTTCGGATGTCAGAGAATGTAAACAGCCATTGGTGCAATGTGGTTGACTCTTAACTGCCCTCTGAAATGGCCGAGTAAGCCACTCAGTTTTGCCAAAACCGACACAAAGAAGTAGACTAAAAGCTTCATCACACGGAATGCAACGGTTCAAAAAGGTAGCTCACCACCAGCTTCTCAAGGGTAATTAGAGATGGGTAATAAATGCTGGCCTTGCCAGCGACGCCCACATCCCATGAACGAATAGAAGAAAGGTTCTTGGGTGGGGGGGGGCGAGGGCACGGGGAAGGAAAGACATCAACCTTTCGAGGCCCTGCACTGACACAGTAGATAGAATGGGTGGTCCTCACACAAGGGCAGGCACACCCAAGAAACAAACATCTCTTCAGTGCCCATTAATGGTGCCAAGTGATTGCAGCCCCTGCTCGGCCACTCCTGTCACATTACAGGGGGAGGGGGAGGTCTCCTAATTAATATTTCACGGGTCCTTAATGAGCCTTGCGCACAGACTCCCAGCAGACTACATGCTGGCTGGCCACAGTTTGGGGCAATGAGCGCCTTGAGCACATGCAGACCTGCGGCTTTCAGAGCCGATAACACATGGCACCACATTATCGGCCCCGTCATATCTATTGGGAGAGACGCAGAGTAAGAGAACCGTACAGAGAGAGATACAGAGCGAGAGAACGACAGAGAGAGAAAGGGAACCATACAGAAAGAGAGAGAGACAGAGTGAGAGAACCAGAGAGAGAGTGATAGAGAAAAAGACTTAGAGAGAGAGAGACAGTGAGAAAGAACCAAAGAGAGAGTGAGAGAACCAGAGCGAGAGAGAGACAGACAGAGAGAGGGAGGGAGTGAGATAACCAGAGAGAGAGAGACAGAGAACTAGACAGAAAGAGAGAGGAGTGAGAGAACTAGAGCGAGAGAGACAGAGAACTAGACAGAAAGAGAGAGGAGTGAGAGAACCAGACAGACAGAGTCCGAGAGAGAGAGACAGAGTGAGAGAACCAGAGAGAGAGAGAGAGAGAGCGAGAGAGAAAGAAAAGAGACCGACAGAGAGGAAAGAGTGACAGTGGTGTTCCTTGGATAAAGGCAACTAAGCAGAAAGAAAAAAGACATACGCTGCTTTGTTTTTCATTAAACTTTCCTACGCATCGGACGGCATTGCGAAAATATTAAAAAACTGCCCAATCAGGAATGTGTCCCACAGAAACAGTCCATTACTTTGCCAATAGAGTGAAATGCTGACCTAATCATACGCAGCGCCGAGATGCAGAGATTTGGGTTTCTCTTTTCTGGTTCCAGGACTGTGAAGGGTCCTATCAGTATTCTGCTGCCGTAGCTCTGGCTCTGTGTAGTCAGCTCTCACATTAAAAAATAAACAGATCTCTCTGTCTGCTGGGAATTTATGGCATTTTCTCCATGTTCCTGGACCACGTTCCTCGCTTATTACAGCCTCACTGACACTAGTGGGTGGAGTGAAGAAATACAGCGTGTCCTCCTCCCAACCACTGACCATAAATAATTACATTTCAACACTGCAAAATAAAAAAAATTACAAGAAAATTGCAAGGCTGCATGAATCAAAACATTATTTACTGCAAGACAGCGATGAGCAATTAAGTGACTGAGCTCCAGTGTAGCCAAGGAGGGACACCCTGTACACTGTCCACCTCCTTCTTGCTTTCTCTCTGATCATTCCCTTCTCACCACGCCCCACCCCCCCTCCCGAAATGTTCTCTCCTTCCCTCCTGAACCTGCTGGCTAATGCGAGCATACAGTATCACTGACCCAGCCGCCCTCTTGTATTGCAGCCATTGCCATTCTGACAGGCTACTTGAGTGTGGAGGCGGGGGGCCATCAAAACCAACCCTGAGCCGGTCCTCACCTGAAGTCCATGTCCAAGGTGTCAGTGGATAGCAATTAGAAACATAGAAAAATAGGAGCAGGAGTAGGCCATTCAGCCCTTCGAGCCTGCTCCACCATTCAATATGATCATGGCTGATCCTCTATCTCAATACCATATTCCCGCTCTCTCCCCATACCCCTTGATGCCTTTTGTGTCTAGAAATCTGTCTATCTCCTTCGTAAATATATTCAGTGACTTGGCCTCCACAGCCTTCTGTGGTAGAGAATTCCACAGGTTCACCACCCTCTGAGTGAAGACATTTCTCCTCATCTCAGTCCTAAATGTCCTACCCCGTATCCTGAGACTGTGACCCCTGGTTCTAGACCCCCCAGCCAGGGGAAACATCCTCCCTGCATCCAGTCTGTCTAGCCCTGTCAGAATTTTATACGTTTCAATGCGATCCCCTCTCATTCTTCTAAACTCTAGTGAATACAGGCTTAGTCGACCCAATCTCTCCTCATACGACAGTCCTGCCATCCCAGGAATCAGTCTGGTGAACCTTCGCTGCACTCCCTCTATGGCAAGTATAACCTTTCTTAGATAAGGAGACCAAAACTGCACACAGTACTCCAGGTGTGGTCTCAAACACTCTCACTGAAACGAGAACCCTGGCTGATTCTTCCCGAAATACCCAGGAGCACCAGAGACCACTACAGCCAGTACTGACTGGGCTCAGCGCAGCTAACTCAAGATTCAAGCCAAGGAGAGTCTCTAGCAGGGTGTTGTGATCTGAGGGGAGAGAGAGAGCACTGGGCATTGTGTTGGGTTAGAGAGGGCAATGTGTGAGCAGCGAGCCAGGTTAGAGGGGCCAATGTATGGACATTTGGTCAAGTCTGAGGGGTGAATATGTGGTACTCAACAATGTGCGGGGTCTGAGTGGGGGGAGTGTGTGAGGGGTGGGAAGTATGTGAGGGGTGGGGAGCGTGAGGGGTCTGAGGGAGAGTGTGTGGGGTCGGAGGGAGAGTGTGAGAGGGGTGGGGAGTGTGAGGGGTCTGAGGGAGAGTGTGTGGGGTCGGAGGGAGAGTGTGTGTGGGGTGGGGAGTGTGTGAGGGGTGGGGAGTGTGTGAGGGGTGGGGAGTGTGTGAGGGGTGGGGAGTGTGAGGGGTCTGAGGGAGAGTGTGAGAGGGGTGGGGAGTGTGTGAGGGGTGGGGAGTGTGTGGGGTCGAAGGGAGAGTGTGTGAGGGGTGGGGAGTGTGTGAGGGGTGGGGAGTGTGTGAGGGGTGGGGAGTGTGAGGGGTCTGAGGGAGAGTGTGTGAGGGGTGGGGAGTGTGAGGGGTGGGGAGTGTGAGGGGTCTGAGGGAGAGTGTGTGAGGGGTGGGGAGTGTGAGGGGTGGGGAGTGTGTGGGGTCGAAGGGAGAGTGTGTGAGGGGTGGGGAGTGTGTGAGGGGTGGGGAGTGTGTGAGGGGTGGGGAGTGTGTGGGGTCGAAGGGAGAGTGTGTGAGGGGTGGGGAGTGTGTGAGGGGTGGGGAGTGTGTGAGGGGTGGGGAGTGTGAGGGGTCTGAGGGAGAGTGTGTGAGGGGTGGGGAGTGTGAGGGGTCTGAGGGAGAGTGTGTGAGGGGTCTGAGGGAGAGTGTGTGAAGGGTGGGGAGTGTGTGAGGGGTGGGGAGTGTCTGAGGGGTGGGGAGTGTGTGAGGTCGGAGGGAGTGTGTGTGAGGGGTGGGGAGTGTGAGGGGTGGGGAGTGTGAGGGGTGGGGAGTGTGAAGGATCTGAGGGAGAGTATGTGAGGGGTGGGGAGTGTGTGAGGGGTGGGGAGTGTGAGGGGTCTGAGGGAGAGCGTGTGATGGGTCTGAGGGAGAGCGTGTGAGGGGTGGGGAGTGTGAAGGGTCTGAGGGAGAGTGTGTGACGGGTCTGAGGGAGAGCGTGTGAGGGGTGGGGAGTGTGTGAGGGGTGGAGAGTGTGTGAGGGGTGGGGAGTGTGTGAGGTCGGAGGGAGTGTGTGTGAGGGGTGGGGAGTGTGTGAGGAGTGGGGAGTGTGTGAGGGGTGGGGAGTGTGAGGGGTCTGAGGGAGAGCGTGTGAGGGGTGGGGAGTGTGTGACGGGTGGGGAATGTGTGAGGGGTAGGGAGTGTGTGAGGTCGGAGGGAGTGTGTGTGAGGGGTGGGGAGTGTGTGAGGGGTGGGGAGTGTGTGAGGGGTGGGGAGTGTGTGAGGGGTGGGGAGTGTGAGGGGTCTGAGGGAGAGCGTGTGAGGGGTGGGGAGTGTGTGAGGGGTGGGGAGTGTGTGAGGTCGGAGGGAGTGTGTGTGAGGGGTGGGGAGTGTGAGGGGTGGGGAGTGTGTAAGGGGTGGAGAGTGTGTGAGGTCGGAGGGAGTGTGTGTGAGGGGTGGGGAGTGTGAGGGGTGGGGAGTGTGTGAGGGGTGGGGAGTGTGTGAGGTCGGAGGGAGTGTGTGTGAGGGGTGGGGAGTGTGTGAGGGGTGGGGTGTGTGTGAGGGGTGGGGAGTGTGAGGGGTCTGAGGGAGAGCGTGTGAGGGGTGGGGAGTGTGTGAGGGGTGGGGAGTGTCTGAGGGGTGGGGAGTGTGTGAGGTCGGAGGGAGTGTGTGTGAGGGGTGGGGAGTGTGAGGGGTGGGGAGTGTGTGAGGGGTGGGGAGTGTGTGAGGTCGGAGGGAGTGTGTGTGAGGGGTGGGGAGTGTGAGGGGTGGGGAGTGTGTGAGGGGTGGGGAGTGTGAGGGGTGGGGAGTGTGTGAGGGGTGGGGAGTGTGAGGGGTCTGAGGGAGAGCGTGTGAGGGGTGGGGAGTGTGAGGGGTCTGAGGGAGAGTGTGTGACGGGTCTGGAGTGTGAGGGGTGGGGAGTGTGTGAGGGGTGGGGAGTGTGAGGGGTGGGGAGTGTGTGAGGGGTGGGGAGTGTGAGGGGTCTGAGGGAGAGCGTGTGAGGGGTGGGGAGTGTGAGGGGTCTGAGGGAGAGTGTGTGACGGGTCTGAGGGAGTGTGTGTGAGGGGTGGGGAGTGTGTGAGGGGTGGGGAGTGTGTGAGGGGTCTGAGGGAGAGTGTGTGAGGGGTGGGGAGTGTGAGGGGTCTGAGGGAGAGTGTGTGACGGGTCTGAGGGAGTGTGTGTGGGGTGGGGAGTGTGTGAGGGGTGGGGAGTGTGTGAGGGGTCTGAGGGAGAGTGTGTGAGGGGTGGGGAGTGTATTGGATTGGGTGGAACTAAAAGTGGCATTGTGGGAAGGTTGTATTCTGGAAGTCATCACATTACTTATTTAACTATCAGTAACAGTAGCATCACACAACATGGCATAGAAGTACATTAAATAATAACTCTGCATTCATAGAATTACATAGGATATACGACACAGAAACAGGTCATTCAGCCCAACCAGTCCAGGCCGGCATTTATGCTCCACACGAGCCTCCTCCCTCATCTAAATCTATCAGCATAAATATCTATTCCCTTCTCCCTCATATGCTTATCCAGCCTCCCCTTAAATGCATCGATACTATTCACTTCAACCACTCCCTGTGGTAGCGAGTTCCACATTCTCACCACTCTCTGGGTAAAGAAGTTTCTTCTGAATTCCCTATTGGATTTCTTGGTGACTATCTTATATTGATGGCCTCTAGTTATGCTCTTCCCCACAAGTGGAAACATTTCTCTGTATCCACTCTATCAAAGCCTTTCATAATGTTAAAGACCTCTATTAGGTCACCCCTCAGCCTTCTCTTTTCAAGAGTAAAGGGACGTAGCCTGTTCGCCCTTTCATGATGGGTATACCCTCGCATTTCTGGTATCATCCTTGTAAATCTTTTTTGCACCGTCTGCAGTGCCCAAGTGCAGTCAAGTGTGTTTGGTGAGTAAAACTGCAAAATGGGGTTACAAAATGCACCCAAGTGCAGGTGTTGTGGTTCCTTTGTGTAAGTAACCTTAAACACTAACCTGATCTCAGCAGACAAGCTCTTCCCAACACCCACAACGCACTCACAACCCAGACAGAATTCTAGTTAACCCAACCCTTCTCATTTTTCACATTTTGGGATCTTTTGACCATTTTTTCCATAATAAGGTTTTGAAAAACAAAGTTACCTCTAAATGTATTTTAAAGCATAATCTATTCACACATGTTACATAAAGGCTATGTGACAATAACTAGCTATGATGTTAATCAGCTAACTTTCATGTTTCCCCATTGACTGTAAATAGTCAGCAATTCATTAGCCTGTCTCGGCTTTCGGAAAAAAACTCTCATCCATTATGTTGGTAAGTCTTTGATCCCTTTCTGGCTGTGAAAGGGTTTGTGAGGGGGTGGGGTGTTTCAGGAAACAGTTAAAATCAGAGGCAGAGATACAGGGAGAGAGGTCCAACAAAGACCGATTTCAGTCAGGTTTTTAGTAAAATACTACAGGGGTTTTTGTTGAGACTTAAGGTTAGAAATGCTGGAGTACAGTTAGAAGCCATCTTGTTTAAGTCCAGTAAGGAGACCCATTTATGTGGGGAACGTGTCACGTTCTTTATTTTGTATTATTATGCAAAGATAAGTTGTTCTCATAGCATTAAGTGAGACCAATCATAACTGCTGTTCTGGATGTTCACCTTACAGCGAAATAAAGCAACTTATTGATTCATAGTCAGGCTTCATCTTACCCTGCATTTTCTCAGTCAACCTTTGGAACGATTACAGTGAGTGCTTATGTGAAAGATGTGAATATCTAGTTCAGGTCACAAGGGGGTACTATTATTACATCCACAGGTTACGCTATTGTACAAGTAGATATAGGGCACTGCGAGTCACCTCACATTAAAGTAAGATGCCCAGACTGCTCACAGGAGTGAATGATGCAACTGAACCTGTAAAAGTATCTACAGCGGACTCGAATTTGTAAGAACTGTAGTGAGTTCTAATGTATCAGGGGGGAAAAATTGAGTTGCGCCCCCTTTGGGGCGCTAACTTCGCCGGGGCGCTACTTTTAGCACCCCGAAAAAATTAGCTCCATCGCAGCCGAAATGGAGTGGTAGCGCCCCAAGAGGGAAGCGGGGCGCTACTGGAAGCGCTCCGCCTCCCTCTTGGGGCGCTGCGAGGGGATATCGCGGCGCTAACGGGAGGCGCAAAGCAACCGAATTTTCCTCCCCAGTATTTTCATTCCCTGCCTCACAAATGTGATGGCTTAACAGTTCTATCCAATCAATTCCATTACTATTGATTTTAAATGTACTGAATCTGAACCCCTTCTCATTGATTTTCCGATAGGCCTGAAATTAAGGTGCTTCCGACAGCGTGCACACAGCATACGATGTCAGAAGCCCTCAGAATGGCCCCGCAAGTTCCAGGTTTCCGCATGTGCTGGGCATGTGCGAAAACCGGGAACTTGTGATCTGTCAAGTTTCGCTTGGTCAGATCCACCGTATTCGCTACAAAATCACTTTTGCTGGCGCAGAGTGGAGCTATTTGCCCAACTACTGCCCAGCGAGTACCCGCCAAACCCTTACGCCTGGTAAAAGCAGGCGTAACGCCTTCTTTTACCAGCTTAAGGGTTAAAATAAATGTTAAAATGAAAATTTTTTAAATCATTTAAACATACACATACATTTAAAATTAGTTTAGGTAAATTTTGGCCCATTTTAAAATGTTTACATTTATTTTTCAAAAAACTAAATTTTTATTTTAAATGCTTAATTAAAGGGTCTTTTAATTAATTTTGAACATGTTATCATTTATTTTTATTTAAGTGGTGTGAATTCTTATTTATTTGGGGATTTCTAATATCCCTATGGAGATTCCCAAATGGAATCCCCATAAGCATCATAGGAATCCCCCTTTTTGATTGGTTGGCCTGGCCCACGTAATCTCAGGGACACTTGCGAACGGCCTGCGCCCCGGGATGCGTGGGCCTTTACGCAGGCGTATGCCTGCAGGCCCAGGACCCGAAGCTCCGGAGACACCACGTAAGTTCTGGGGGGTTTTTCCAGTTCGGAGGAGCATTCTTCTGGTATGCCTCCAACCGCAAATTCAGAGCCACGATGTTTTTGGATCTTTTCTGCCCTTCTTACTTCAGATATTTTTGTTTCCACATTTTAGACAACCCTCGCAAATTCGATGACAGAGGATGGGACGACCTTGGATCTGGACTGGAGGCGACGGAGGTTGAACAGTTTCCCGTTTGTTCTGTAGATTAGCTCCACTCCAGCGGGGAGCTTACTGAGGGCGAGATGGAGCATTGCAGCCAGAAAGATCAAGAAGAGCGTTAGTGCGATGACACAGCCTTGCTTGACACCGGTCCATACGTGAATTGGGTCTGTGGTGGATCCGTTGGTCAGGATCACGGCTTGCATGTCGTCGTGAAGCAGGCGGAGGATGGTGACAAACTTTTGAGAGCAGCCGAATTTGAGGAGGACACTCCATAATCCCTCACGGTTGACAGTGTCGAAGGCCTTTGTAAGGTCAAAGAAGGCCATGTACAGCGGTTGGTGCTGTTCCCTGCATTTCTCTTGTAATTGACGTGCGGTTGTCCATTGTGCCCCTTAGTGGGCGGAATCCGCATTGCGACTCTGGGAGGAGCTCTTTGGCCACTGGGAGAAGGTGATTGAGGAGGATTCTTGCGATGACTTTCCCTGTGGCAGACAGCAGGGAGACTCCTCTGTAATTATCGCAATCGGACTTGTCACCTTTCTTGAAGATGGTCACGATTACGGCGTCTGAGATCCCCTGGCATGCTCTCCTCCTTCCAAATAAGAGAAATGAGTTCATGTATTCGCGCCAATAGTGCTTCTCCGTCATGTTTTAGCGCCTCGGCGGGGATTCCATCTGCTCCTGAGGCCTTGTTGTTCTTCAGTTGTCGGATGGCCTTTTCAACCTCATGCTGGGCTGGAGTTGTGCTGAGGTGGTGGCAGGTAGCATGCTGTGGGATGGAGTTGAGGACACTCGCGTCGAAGACAGAGTCTCGGTTAAGGAGATCTTCGAAGTGCTCCTTCCAGCGGGCACTGACTGCCTCTCTGTCCTTGATGAGTACCTCTCCGTTCTTGGCCCGCAGTGGGGTAGGACCTTGGGGGCTTGGGCCGCAGGTGGTCTTGACTGCGCTAAAGAATCCACGCACGTCGTGTTTGTCAGCTAGCTGCTGGATCTCCTGCGCTTTCTCCACCCACCATCTGTTCTTTAGGTCGCTAGTTTTTTGTTGGACCTCGGCCTTCAGGCGTCTGTAGAGCTGCTTTCTTGCTCTCAAGTTCTGTTGCTGTTTCCAGATCAGGAGTGCCTTGTGCTTGAGGCTTATCAGCTCCTGGATCTCCTGGTTGTTCTCGTCGAACCAGTCTTGGTGTTTCCTGGTCGAGTGACCGAGCGTCTCTTCACAGGTGCTGATTATGGAGGCCTTGAGTGCAGACCAGGCGCTGTGGGCACTCTGTGTCTCTGAATCACTGGGAGTCGTCAGGTTGTTTGTGAGGCGCAGGCTGAATAGGGCTTTCTTAGCAGGGTCTTTGAGTGCTCCAGCGTTGATTTTCCTGCGGCATTGCTTCTGTTGCCGCCGCTGTTTTGGGGCTACGTTGATGGAGATGACAGAGCGGATTAGGCGGTGGTCTGTCCAGCAGTCGTCAGCTCCTGTCATGGCGCGGGTGATGCGGATGTCCTTGCGGTCGCTCGCTCGGACGATGACGTAGTCCAGCAGATGCCAGTGCTTGGAGCGAGGGTGCTGCCATGAAGCCTTGTACTTGTCTCTCTGACGGAACAAGGTGTTGGCTATGACAAGGCCATGTTCTAAGCATTTCGTCAGGAGGAGGGTACCGTTGGAGTTGGCTTTCCCTACCCCCTCTCTGCCGATCACACCTCCCCAGAGGTCAGTGTCCTTTCCAACTCTGGCATTAAAGTCGCCAAGGAGGATCAGCTTGTCGCCCGTTGGGACTCGGGACAGGGATTGTTCGAGGCTGGGGTAGAATTCCTCTTTGGTCTCGTCTGTGGCTTCCAGTGTTGGGGCATACGCACTGATGACCGTAGCGCACTGGTTTCAGGCTAGGGTGAGCCGTAGAGTCATGAGGCGTTCATTTATTCCGCAAGGGGAGTCCCTGGGACGTTCAAGTAGCTAATTTTTTATGGCGAAGTCTACCCCATGGAGGCAGGCGTTCTTCTTCAGGTTTGCCTTTCCAGAAGAAGGTATAACTACGCCTTGCTCCTTGAGCTGGCCTTCCCCTGCCCGCCGGGTCTCACTTAGGGCGGCGATGTCTATGTCGAAACGTCTGAGCTCCCGGGCAACTATAGCAGTACAGCGTTCCGGTCTGCCGCTGTTGGGATTGTCCATGAGGGTCCTGACGTTCCAGGTCCCGAACTTCATTTTAAGGGGTGGAAGATGCCTGTGCGTGAATTCTTTTAACGTTGCACACCAGCTACCACACGGGCTTGACAGAGCAAGGTCTTGGTCCAACAGCAAGGGATCCAAGACGATTGGAGACCAGGCTTTGCTACATCGGCCTAACACACTCACACAAACATACTCCTACTGTCCTCCTCCCTCCTTCCGCATGTCCTCTCTGCCTGGGTTTCATAGGCTGCAGTGTGGTCCACCCGACCCCGCTGCTGGTCCACGCTGCGCCACTCCTGGGCCTCGACCTCGTCCTCGCTCCTCCTCCCGTCCCTGCTCCGGGGCCCCGTCCTCGCCCCTGGGCCTCGTCCTCGTTCCTGCGCCCCGTCCTCGCCCCTGGGCCCCGTCCTCGCCCCTGGGCCTCGTCCTCGTTCCTGCGTCCCGACCTCGCCCCTGGGCCTCGTCCTCACTCCTGATCCTCAACCTTGCTCCTGGGTCTCAAACACCCGGTGTAGGCCTGAAGCCCCGAACAAGAGCCCACAGGCCCCGCGTTTGCCCCGGTCACAGGCCCGGTCAGTGACCGCCCGGGTGAGCAGGGTCACTGGCTGCCATCTGTGAAGCCTTGATAACCTGTGTATTACTCCAGGTCTCCACTCCCCGACTCCTGCTCACTCCCGCTCTCTCTCCCCGACTCCCATTCTCTCTCCCCGATTCCCACTCTCTCGCCATATTATAAAAAGGATATAGAGGCACTGGAGAGGGTGCAGAGAACATTTACAAGGATGATACCAGAAATGCGAGGGTATACCTATCAGGAAAGGATGAACAGGCTGCATCTCCTTTCTCTTGAAAAGAGAAGGCTGAGGGGTGACCTAATAGAGGTCTTTAAAATTATGAAAGGTTTTAATAGAGTAGATAGAGAGAGAATATTTCCACTTGTGGGGAAGAGCATAACTAGAGGCCATCAATGTAAGATAGCCAGCAAGAAATCAAACAGGGAATTCAGAAGAATCTTCATTACCCAGAGGGTGGTGAGAATGTGGAACTCGTCACCACAGGGAGTAGTTGAGGCAAGTAATATACAGTAGATGCATTTAAGGGGAGGCTAGATAAGCATATGAGGGAGAAGGGAATACAGGGTTATGCTGATAGAGTTAGATGAGGAAAGACAGGAAGAGAGGGGGAAGAATTTCTGGTGTGTTCAGGAGAACTTTCTTGATCAGTACGTTTCCGGTCCAACGAGAAAGGAGGCATTGCTGGATCTGGTTCTGGGGAATGAGGTGGGTCAAGTAGAGCAAGTGTCAGTAGGGGAACATTTAGGGAACAGTGATCACAGTATCATAAGGTTTAGATTAGCTATAGAAATAGCAGGGAGCAATCTAGAATAAAAATACTTAATTGGAGGAAGGCCAATTTCAGTGGGTTGGGAATGGATCTAGCTCGGGTAAATTGGAATCAAAGATTGGCAGGCAAAACTGTTCATCAAACAATGGGCTGCCTTTAAAGAGGAGATGGTTTGGCTATAGTCGAGGTACATTCCCACGAGGGGGAAAGGTAGGGCAACCGAAGCCAGAGCTCCCTGGATGATGAAAGAGATAGAAAGTAAGATGAAGCAGAAAAAAGTATGACAGATGTCAGGTTGAGAATACAAGTGAGAATTAGGCTGAATATAGAAAATTCAGAGGGGAAGTGAAAAAGGAAATAAGAGGGGCAAAGAGAGAGTATGAGAATAGATTGGCAGCTAACATAAAAGGGAATCCAAAAGTCTTCTATAGGCATATAAATAGTAAACGGGTAGTAAAAGGAGGGGGGGGGGCCGATTAGGGACCAAAATGGAGACCTACTCATGGAGGCAGAGAGCACGGCTGAGGTACGAAATGAATACTTTGCATCTGTCTTTACAAAGGAAGAAGATGCTGTCAAAGTCATAGTGAAAGAGGAGGTAGTGGAGATACTGGATGGGATAAAAATTGATAAAGAGGAGGCACTAGAAAGGCTGTCTGTACTTAAAGTAGATAAGTCACCAGGACCGGCTGGGATGCATCCTAGGATGCTGAGGGAAGTAGAGGTGGAAATTGCAGAGGTACTGGCCATAATCTTCCAATCCTCCTTGGATACGGGGGTGGTGCCAGAGGACTGGAGAAGTGCAAAAGTTACACCCTTGTTCAAAAAAGGGTGCAATGATAAATCCAGCAACTATAGGCCAATCAGTTTAACCTCGGTAGTGGGGAAGCTTTTAGAAACGATAATCAGGGACAAAATTAACAGTCACTTGGACAAGTATGGATTAATTAAGGAAAGCAATTAAAGGCAAATCATGTTTAACTAACTTGATTGAGTTTTTTATGAGGTAACAGAGAGGGTTGATGAGGGCAATGCGGTTGATGTGGTGTACATGGACTTCCAAAAGGCGTTTGATAAAGTGCCACATAATAGGCTTGCCAGCAAAGTTGAAGCCCATGGAATAAAAGGGACAGTGGCAGCATGGATACAAAATTGGCTAAGTGACAGGAAACAGAGAGTCGTGGTGAATAGTTGTTTTTCGGACTGGAAGAAGGTATACAGTGGTGTTCCCCAGGGGTCGGTACTAGGACCACTGCTTTTCTTGATATATATTAATGATTCAGACTTGGGTGTACAATTTCAAAATTTGCAGATGACACAAAACTTGGAAGTATAGTGAACAGTGAGGAGGATAGTGATAGACGTTAAGAGGACATAGACAAGCTGGTGGAATGGGCGGACACGTGGCAGATGAAATTTTACGCAGAAAAATGCGAAGTGATACATTTTGGTAGGAAGAACGAGGAGAGGCAATATAAACTAAAGGGTACAATCCTAAAGGGGGTGCATGAACAGAGAGACCTGGGGGTATAATGTGCACAAATCGTTGAAGGTGGCAGGGCAGGTTGAGAAAGCAGTTAAAAAAGCATACAGGATACTGGGCTTCATAAATAGAGGCATAGAGTACAAAAGCAAGGAAATTATGATGAACCTTTATAAAACACTGGTTCGGCCTCAACTGGAGTATTGTGTCCAATTCTGGGCACCACACTTTAGGAAGGATGTGAAGGCCTTAGAGAGGGTGCAGAAAAGATTTACAAGAATGGTTCCAGGGATGAGGGACTTCAGTTATGTGGATAGAGTGGATAAGCTGGGGTTGTTCAGTAGGCAAAATCGCAGCCTATAATTCTATTCTAGGAGGCTCGACTGGAGCATAAATGCCGGCATAGACTGGTTGCGCCGAATGGCCTGTTTCTGTGCCATACATCCTATGTAATCCTATGTAATCCATTGCCAGAATTTAAATTAAGCAGAATCCCAATGGATTAAACCCCCTTCTTATTGATTTCAAATGTACAGACTCCTAATTGATCAAATCCCTTCCTATTCACCCCTGTATGGAATTTCTGACTCCTGTTGGAATAGAAAATCCTGATCCAAGAATGAAATATTCCCAGATTATCCAGTGTTTAATATTCAGCGCAGTAAATATAATCGATCTGCTGCCAAACAGTTGCCGGAGACAGCGATACATTTTCAAATCAAATTATGTGTGTGTAAACTATAGGTTTTAGTTCCGTGTTTGCTGTTGGCTTTGTTTTGATTAAATCACTGAATGAATTACTGAAGGAACTGTGGTAGACAGACCAGTAAATGCCAGTTTATAGCTGCAGGTTATTAAAACTTGATCTCAGTGCACCATTTCTTGGCACAGCAGTGATAGGTTCCTCAAGGTTAGGGCTGTGCAATTTTCACAGGGCCCATTTTTTGCGTCGAGTCCCTGAAGGTTCTGTGAAGTTGGGGGACTGGATGAATTTCATAAAAGTCTCCCAAAATTCAGCCGGTCCCTCCAACTTTGTTCATGGCTGGACTTTACCTTCCCTGATGCCCACTGTAGCACCATGAATTGGGTAATGGGCAGATGTCTCATCGCCCCAGAACTTGGCCCACAGGTTCTGGTGAGAGGAACCAGAGGTGGTGGAAGTGCCCACCTCAAACAGGCAGGCACTTCAATATTAATTTGGGAGGGGAGTTATTCCTGCACTGCAGTTCTGGAGCGTAGGATGTCAGACGTATGGAACGCCTTTGTAACATGGGTGTCCAGGGTTGCTGCAAGTATATGGAGGTCATGGAAAAGACACAGCAGTATAAAGACAATTGTATTTCAGCCATTTTCCCCCTATTTTTCTTGTTTTTTTCTCTGCTGGTACTTATGTTTCCATGAGTCTTTATGCCAATTGCTGTACATTAAGTTTTCGTTGCCTCCAGCACTATTACAATTGGTTTCCCAAAGGGAATCCTCCTATCACATGTGTTTGCAAGAGGGACGAGAGGCAGTTCAGGGTACCCAAGATGTGCCCTGTGCTCACCCGCCAGTACCTTAATCTGCAGACAGAGGGAAACATATCTGACTTTGATTAGTGCAATCAGAAGCTCCATTTCCCAGCAGATGCCATGGCATTACTGAGATATGTGAACCCCCGAGTAATGTTGAATGCTTCTGCAGATGGACGTTAATATGTGATGCTTTTAGTGTCGCCACATGAAAGAAGGCATGCCAGGAGATCAACAGCCTGTGTAGACTGACTGACTGCATCTACCAAATATCACTAACCAGTCCTGCTTGGACACCCACTTGGTGGTGACTATGGGGAAACTGTCTTCTTACGGTCTCTATCAGCAAAGGCACAGGTGCAGAGCTGAGCCATCTGCTGCTGGGATGCCTGTAGCTGCCATGCACCACAGGGCTGGCACATTCAGGAACAGTAACAGGCAGCTGTAGCCTGAAACTTGGCTCCACCAACTTGCAGGCATGCTAGAATGCTGATCTCCAGATGGTGCCATGTCGTGTCACAGAGGGTGACCCTCCTTGTTACCTCATTCAGCATTGTATCCAATTCAGCAACGTACAAGATGTCAGGACTGGACTGCTCTGTCAAATCCCTTGTTTTTGGGATTCCCTTCCCTTCACTTTTGCCTGTCTTAGTCCTTGCTCTTTCATCTTCAGAAAGAGTGTTAATGGGTTGAGATGACTTCTGAGGCTCGCCAAAGGCTTTCAGAATGTTTGTCACCCTATTGTTCCCATGCCTTTAAATTTCACTTACATGCAATTTTCCTCCCCCACCGCTAACATGTTCCCTATACATTTCTTAAGTCTACATCTGAAACTATGCTAATGAGATGACCTCAGGTAACTGGGTACAAACAGCACACTTCCATTTGAATCTGTCTAAAACCTGCCAGTGGTTTTTTGGCCAGAAGTAGAAAATTGAGGCTTCAGTGTCTCCATGCAAAAATTGGACTGTGTGAAAAAACCTACAGCCCTAATCAGGATTAACTGCACATTGACAACTAGTCTTCAACCAGATTGCAGACTGAATTCAGTAAGACAAAGGAAGTGCCGGCCTTCTCAAAGTATCAGAATTCCTGTTCCAAAAAGAGGAGAGGGTAAACCCGGCAATTACAGGCCAGTCAGCCCAACGTTGGTGGTGGGGAAACCTCTGGTGACAATAATGCGGAAAAAAAATTAATTGGCTCTTGGAAAATTATGGGCCAATAAATCAAACTCAGCACAAATTTGTTAAAGTAACGAAGAGGGTTAGTGAGTGTAGTGCGGTTGATGTTGTGTATACAGACTATCAAAAGGCGTTTGACAAAGTACCTCATAATAGACTTGTAAGCAAAATTAAAACACATGGGATTAAAGGGACAGTGGCTGCGTGGATACATAAGTAGCTAGGGGACAGAAAGCAGAGAGTAGTGGTGAACGGCTGTTTTTCAGACTGGCGGGAACTGTACAGTGGTGTTCCCCAGGGGTCAGTATTAGGACCACTGCTCTTTTTGATATATATTAATGACCTGGACTTGGGTATACAGGGCATAGTTCCAAAGTTTGCAGATGACACAAACCTCAGAAATGTAGTAAACAATGAGGAGGATAGTAACAGACTTCAGGAGCAGATAGAGAGACTGGTGAAATGGGCAGACATATGCCAGATGCAATTTAATGCAGAGAAGTGTCAAGTAATCTATTTTTTTTTTAGTAAGAATGAGGAGAGGCAATATAAACTAAAGGGTACAATTTTAAAGGGGGTGTAGGAACAGAGAGACCTGGGGATGTATGTAAAGAAATCTTTGAAGGTGGCAGGATAAGTTGAGAAGGCTGTTAAAAAAGCATATGGGATCCTTGGCTTTAAAAATAAAGGTATAGAGTACAAAAGCAAAGAAGTTATGCTAAACCTTTATAAAACACTGGTTAGGCCCCAGCTGGAGTATTGTGTTCAATTCTGGACACCACACTTCAGGAAGGATGTCAAGGCCTTAGAGAGGGTGCAGAAGAGATTTACGAGACTGGTATGAGGGATGAGGGACTTCAGTAATGTGGAGAGAGTGGAGAATCTAGAGTTGTTCTCCTTCGAGCAGAGAAGTTTAAAAGGAGATTTGATAGAGGTGTTCAAAATCATGAACGGTTTTGATGGAGTAAATAAGGAGAAACTGTTTCCACTGGCAGATGGGTCAGTAACCAGAGGACACAGATTTAAGGTGACTGATTGGCAGAAGAACCAGAGGCAACACAAAGATTTTTTTTCAATGCAGCAAGTTGTTGTGATCTGGAATTCACTACCTGAAAGGGTGGTGGAAGTAGATTCAAAAGAGAATTGGATAAATAGTTGAAGGGAAAAAAATATATACAGGGCTATGGGGAAAGAGCAGGGCAGTGGGATTAATTGGTAGCTCATTCAAAGAGCTGGCGCAGGCGCAATAGGCCTCCTTCTGTGCTGTATCATTCTATGATTCTATAATACTACAGGCTGTAACAGGAACAGCCACCTCTTGCTTCTACAGGGTCAGCTGTGGCTCAGTGGGTAGCACACTCACCTCTGAGTCAGGAAGGTTGTGGGTTCAAGTCCGCACTCCAGGGACATCAGCACATAAAGCTAGGCTGACACTCCAGTGCAGTGCTGAGGGAGTGCTGCACTGTCGGAGGTGCCGTCTTTCGGATGAAACGTTAAACCAAGGCCCCGTCTACTCTCTCAGGTGGACGTAAAAAATCCCATGGCACTATTTCGAAGAGCAGGGGAGTTATCCCCGGTGTCCTCAACCAATCACGTTGCTGTTTGTGGGAGCTTGCTGTGCGCAAATTGGCTGCTGCGTATCCCACATTACAACAGTGACTACACTTCAAAAAGTACTTAATTGGCTGTAAAGTGCTTTGAGATGTCCGGTGGTCGTGAAAGGCGCTATATAAATGCAAGTCTTTCTTGCTGTTAAACTGCTAGTTTTTCTCCAGAAAGTGTGGCAATTATTCCTGCAAAGCGTATAAATTGGTATTATAGTGTAGGATCTCACAGCTGGGTTAGCCATTGGAAAAGTATCAAATGAGACTTGAAACCAATGTAACTATTTTATGGATGAGATATTTCTTTGGAATTGAAGGGGAGGTGAGGGGAAGGCAGCAATTTGAATGGTCCAGTTATGTCAATGGTCTATAATCTAGGGATTCTTGCATTTTGCATACTTCCTGCCCTGTGTATGCCTGTCTGGAAATTGCTGCAACACTTTAGAGCTTGCAGCACATTGGTGCGAGTAGCTTTCCCCTGATGTGACCTAAGTTTCATCCTCCACGCTGTAGGACTCAAGAACTCTTTCAAGCCAGTCCTCCTTACTCCATAAATTTTCCAAACCAAAATATTCCAAAATGGAGAAAAAGCAAGAAGGATATTCAGGTTAATTATAGTACGTTGTTGTTGTTTATTTTTCAATGGGTTAAAGGGTTATTGATGGTGAGAACTGCTCTTAATCTGGAACTGGAGATGGAAACCATCGATTGACGATGATTTCTTTGGGGAGTTTTGTTCATGTTTCTATTATTGATTCTACCTCAATGAGATAAGGGAGGTGAGACTATGGTTTCAGTGATGGATCCCAAGGGCATTCTTTTCATCTGATCTCGATTACTCCCCTCCTCCACACAGAGGATGAGCTTTGAATATAAACACTGCCACCTCCAAAAGGGCTTGATTACAGAGATGGCGTTGCAAGGCTCCACAATATTCCTAAACGTTATGAAATAATCTGAAGTGTAGTGAGACCATTGGGTTGTTGAGCATACCTCCTGCTACATTTTTGCTTGTTGATAGTGAAGTGTGTTTTTTTTATATAAAAAGGATCAATTTCTCCCTGTTTCATGTTCTCCCCTTATCATGTACCAACCCAGCCAACAGGATCACTTGTTTCCAGACTTCCATCAAGGCCGCTCTGAGACGGATTTTCACAGTCGGGCCTCATTTACATACCGGAGACGGCCAAAGATGTGGTGAGTCCAGCTCAAAACTTAGCCGGTGCAGGTATGTTGGGGTAGTGGGGGGCGAGGAGGATGCTCCTCCTGACTGTGGCAAAGTAATTGTTAAAGTATTTGACCGGCCTGCAGTGGTCCCTTTAAGGACCGCTGGTTATTCCCCTCGATGCAACTACCAATGGGTGGCGTGCAAGTGGCTCCCATTCAAAGATTGTATTGTGGTCCTATTGATGCCAGAGGACCCTGATTTGCATGGACTAATGAGGTACCCGCCTGCTTCAAGGACCCCACCAAGGAGTCGGCAGCCTAGATGACAGCAGGAATGGGGCAGTAAGATCAGCACACCAATATTCCTTGCGTTACCGCCACTTTCCCACCGGAAAACAGGGATGAAAATCGTCACCCGATCTAATTATATGTTTTGTGTGTGCACATGCACCAAGCATAATGCCACTTGACTGTCTTTATACAAGAGATTTAAGTTCAGTTTCTGGGATCATTCTTTTTTTGCCTTCATGTCGCTCAGTGCTCTGCAGTTTTTCTTCCTGGTGATTGAAATGCTTCTTTCAGATTAATTAGAAACTTTATTTTTAATTGTTAACTGAAGATTGTGCCAAAAGTGAAAGAAACCATTTATCCTGTAAAATGCCAACCTGGCCTCTTCCCCCCCACAATTCCTGAAATGTTTAGTGAACTGCCCTAATGTCCATCAGTGAGAAAGTAACCATGCTTCAGGCTGCTTAATAGACTGTGTGCAGCATACAGCTTGTACAAAGAGCAGGTGTTTTGTTACAGCAAAATAAAAATGCCAAAAAGGCCAAGGCCAGTTCTGGGTCTCACTATATAAATTGTCACAAACGATTCTCTCAAGGTTTTTGATTTGAACGAGTCTCACCCGCCACATCTGTTACTGCACCACGGCCGCTGCCGCAGCCCGTTAAATAGCCCATAACACTGGTGCCTGCCTCCACCTCACACCACTTGCTCTCCTTCCATGCCCTCCGGGGTAGTCTTGCTCCCCGGTTCCCACTCCGTCTACCTGGTCAGCCTCTGATACTGAGAGCTGAGAATGCTGTTGCTTTCTGCCTGTTGGGGTGGAAACATAACTCGGTGATTACTGCCTGGCTCCGGGACCTGTTAAGCATGTTGGGGTAGATCTCGACTTTGGTGCAATAGTGTAAACTAGGTGATGGTGAACATGCCCATTAAACTGGGAGAGATGTAAAACGAGCTGCCGACTCGCTATCACCCGTTGTACACTATTCCACAAAGTCAAGATCTACCCCTTTGTGTCACACAGGTTGGATATCATCTACATGTGGTAAGTGGAGAAGGTTGGGCTTGGGCTGATCACTGTCCCTAATTATGGATATTCCAATTCACAGCATATTCCAGGAATGCCTATTTGATGAGAATGGAGAGCCAAGTGAAAATGAAGATGTCGACTGCACAGAGACACTGGGTTAGCCCCTGTTAGGAGTGACAAAATGCCATATTTAAAGATATATAGAGGTTTGTTTTTCCTTTAGAGTCTGATGCTTATAAATAGGTTAGGAGTTAACCAAAATGAAGGAATCTTGCTGCAAGTTCCCGGGTGTGTTTTTCAATGGGATTATACAATGATTCTCCCTTGTTTTTTTTATTGTCAGCTGTGGCTCAGTGGGTAGCACACTCGCTTCTGAGTCAGAAGGTTGTTGGTTCAAGTCCTACTCCAGGGGCTTAAGCACATAAATCTAGGCTGACACTCCAGGGCAGTGCTGAGGGAGTGCGGCACTGTCGGAGGTGCCGTCTTTCAGATGAGATGTTAAACTGAGGCCCCGTCTGCTCTCTCAGGTGGACGTAAAAGGTCCCATGGCACTATTTTGAAGAAGAGCAGGGGAGTTATCCCCGGTGTCCTGGCCAATATTTATCCCTCAATCAACATCACTAAAACAGATTATCTGGTTATTATCACATTGCTGTTTGTGGGAGCTTGCTGTGCGCAAATTGGCTGCCGCGTTCCCCACATTACAACAGTGACTACACTCCAAAAGTACTTCGATTGGCTGTAAAGCGAGTGGTGGTCGTGAAAGGCGCTATATAAATGTAAGTCTTTCTTTCTTTTTATTTGAATCAGTTCCACCCACCACATTACTTGATGCATTACTTCAACTCTTTTCTCCATTCAATGGGCTCAACATTTTTGGCTTCCTCCTCTCTGCTCTTGGGAATTACAAAAGAAAACTAAAACTCAATTCTATTGCGAAAATGCTATAAAACAACTTTAATCTATTTCTTGGGACATAAAACAAAAGCTTTAAAATTCATTGATTACGTTAAAACCCACAAATGCTTTAAATTATTGATGATGAACGAATATTAAAGGGTTTGGATGACATCAACATAAAAACTGACTGTAAAAGCTTCTATAGATATGTGAAGAGAAAAAGATTGGTGAAGTCAAGCGTAGGTCCCTTGCAGTCAGAATCAGGGGAATTTATAATGGGGAACAAAGAAATGGCAGACCAATTAAATACATACTGGCAACCAGTAGCCAGTGGTGTTCCGCAGGGGTCGGTGCTGGGTCCCCAACTCTTTACAATCTATATTAACGATTTGGAGGAGGGGACTGAGTGTAACATATCAAAGTTTGCAGATGATACAAAGATGGGAGGGAAAGTAGAAAGTGAGGAGGACATAAAAAACCTACAAGGGGATATAGACAAGCTGGGTGAGTGGGCGGAGATTTGGCAGATGCAATACAATATTGGAAAATGTGAGGTTATGCACTTTGGCAGGAAAAATCAGAGAGCAAGTTATTATCTTAATGGCGAGAAACTGGAAAGTACTGCAGTACAAAGGGATCTGGGGGTCCTAGTGCAAGAAAATCAAAAAGTTAGTATGCAGGTGCAGCAGGTGATCAAGAAGGCCAACGGAATGTTGGCTTTTATTGCTAGGGGCATAGATTATAAAAACAGGGAGGTATTGCTGCAGTTATATAAGGTATTGGTGAGACCGCACCTGGAATACTGCATACAGTTTTGGTGTCCATACTTAAGAAAAGACATACTTGCTCTCGAGGCAGTGCAAAGAAGGTTCACTCGGTTGGTCCCCGGAATGAGGGGGTTGACATATGAGGAGAGGTTGAGTAGATTGGGACTCTACTCATTGGAGTTCAGAAGAGTGAGAGGCGATCTTATTGAAACATATAAGATTGTGAAAGGGCTTGATCGGGTGGATGCGGTAAGGATGTTCCCAAGGATGGGTGAAACTAGAACTAAGGGGCATAATCTTAGAATAAAGGGCTGCTCTTTCAAAACTGAGATGAGGAGAAACTTCTTCACTCAGAGGGTAGTAGGTCTGTGGAATTTGCTGCCCCAGGAAGCTGTGGAAGCTACATCATTAAATAAATTTAAAACAGAAATAGACAGTTTCCTAGAAGTAAAGGGAATTAGGGGTTACGGGGAGCGGGCAGGAAATTGGACATGAGGCTGAGTTCGGATCGGTCGAGGCCCTGTAGGTGGCGTTGCGGGCCCAGGGGCTGAGTGGCAGGGTCCTGCTCCTACTTCTTGTGTTCCTTAGATTTGAGGTGAGGATCAGATCAGCCATGATCTCAT
The DNA here is from genome assembly GCA_030390025.1 of Squalus acanthias. Taxonomy (NCBI): domain Eukaryota; kingdom Metazoa; phylum Chordata; class Chondrichthyes; order Squaliformes; family Squalidae; genus Squalus; species Squalus acanthias. The sequence goes on from CM059437.1 coordinate 85,486,671, forward strand.
TGAATGGCGGAGCAGGCTCGAAGGGCCGATTGGCCTACTCCTGCTCCTATTTCTTATGTTCTTATACTTTGGTTCTGTCTTCACAAAGGAGGACACAAATAAACTCCCAGAGATGTCGGGGAACATAGGGTCTAATGAGAGGGAGGAATTGAATGAAATCAGTATTTGTAGGGAAATGGTGTTCGGGAAATTGACGGGATTGAAGGCCGATAAATCCCCAAAGCCTGATAATCTACATCCTAGCGTACTTAAGGAAGTGGCCCTAGAAATAGTAGATGCATTGCTGGTCATCTTTCAAAATTCTATAGACTCTGGAACAGTTCCCATGGATTGGAGGGTAGCTAATGTAACCCCACTATTTAAAAAAGGTGGTAGAGAAAAAACGGGGAATTATAGACCGGTAAGCCTGACATTGTGGGCAAAATGCTAGAGTCCATTATAAAAGATGTAATAGCAGAGCACTTGGAAAACAGTGACAGGATCGGACAAAGTCAACATGGATTTACAAAAAGGTAAATCATGCCTGACTAATCTACTGGAATTTTTTGAGGATGTAACTGGTAGAATAGATAAGGGAGAAACAGTGGATGTGGTGTATTTGGACTTTCAGAAGGCTTTCGATAAGGTCCCGCATAAGAGATTAGCGTGCAAAGTTAAAGCAGATGGGATTGGGGGTAAGGTACTGATTTGGATAGAGAACTGGTTGGCAGACAGGAAGCAAAGAGTTGGAATAAACGGGTCTTTTTCCGAGTGGCAGGCAGTGACTAGTGGGGTACTGCAGGGATCAGTGCTAGGACCCCAGCTATTCACAATATATATTAATGATCTAGACGAGGGAACTAGATGTAATATCTCTAAGTTTGCAGATGACACAAAGCTGGGTGGGCGTGTGTGCTGTGAGGAGGATGCAGAGAAACTCCAGTATGATTTGGACAGGTTGGGTGATTGGGCAGATGCAGTATAATGTGGATAAATGCAAGGTTATCCACTTTGGTGGCAAAAACAGGAAGACAGATTATTATCTGAATGGCAATAGATTGGGAAAAGGGGAAGTGCAACGAGATCTGGGAGTCCTTGTGCACCAGTCGCTGAAGGTAAGCATGCAGGTGCAGCAGGCGGTTAAGAAGGCAAATGGTATGTTGGCCTTCATAGCGAGAGGATGCGAGTACAGGAGCAAGGATGTCTTGCTGCAATTGTACAAGGCCTTGGTGAGACCACACCTTGAGTACTGTGTGCAGTTTTGGTCGCCTTATCTGAGGAAGGATGTTCTTGCCATGGAGGGAGTGCAGCGAAGATTTACCAGACTGATACCTGGGATGGCAGGAATGACGTATGAAGAGAGATTGGGTCGATTAGGCTTATATTCGCTAGAGTTTAGAAGAATGAGAGGGGATCTCATTGAAACTTATAAAATTCTAACAGGACTAGACAGACTAGATGCAGGAAGGATGTTCCCGATGGCAGGGGAGTCCAGAACCAGAGGTCACAGTCTAAGGATAAGGGGTAAGCCGTTTAGGACTGAGATGAGGAGGAATTTCTTCACCCAGAGAGTGGTGAACCTGTGGAATTCTCTACCACAGAAGGCAGTAGAGGCCAATTCATTAAATATATTCAAGAAGGAGATAGATATATTTCTTAAGGCTAAAGGGATCAAGGGATATGGGGAGAAAGCAGGGACAGGGTACTGAATTGGATGATCAGCCATGATCTCATTAAATGGCGGAGCAGGCTCGAGGGGCCGAATGGCCTACTCCTGCTCCTATCTTCTATGCTTTGGATGACATCAACAGTGAAAATTGAGTGGAAATGCAGACGCATTGGAACTGTGCGATTGAATTGTATTCACCCTTTCCAAGCAATATAATATTTGATGTAGTCTTACTAATACGAAAGCAGTATGAACAGCCAAACCTGCCAAAAATCACACTGATTATACGGAGATATTGGGCACTGTGACAGCATCACTACGGAATAACATAGCCACACAATTCACTGGAAGGTGCAACAGTGGAATTGTTTGGCAGATTTAAGAGAAACAAAGTACTACATTTTTGTTCTTTTCCAAAAAGATTACATGCCCTTTTTCAGAGATATTAATGGCCCCACAGTTGAAAGGGCAGGTTAGTGCAGTATTTCACTATGGCTGATTTGGTAATGTGCCAATCACAATGACCTGTAATAATATCCATTAACACTTCTCAAGCATCTAACCTGGCACTAAATGGATATAAATGAAGAGAAGTTCATTCATCCAGCTGTGGAATAGGGAAAACTTTTGAATAGTGTCTCAGTGCCAATGTGGTAAAGCTTATTTCACAGATTCATTACTTTCATTATGTGCATTATTTCCTTTCTGGAATAATAAGCCTTCCTATTTAATTAAGCCATAGACTTTTACACACAATGATAACTTGGACCAGAGGAAGCCGCCAATTTGAAAAAACATTAGCTGCCTTTCCTGCTGGTTGCTTCTACACTGTACGTAGGTGAGTATGTGAAAAACAGAGCTCCAGTTACCTCCCGAATGTGGATGGCAAAGTGACTGATTTCAGTGAAGGCCTCTGTGGTGTCCTGAAGGACCTTGTGGCATAAAGTTTAGAGCATTTATTGCCACTGGTAGCACACTGGATGACTGTCCCTATAGGTCTTTGTGGACCAGGTAGCTCACCTCAGCCACATCCTCCTTGCTGAACCTGAACCTGATTGTGCATCATGCCCAGGATAGCTGACTGTTGCGCTGCATCCATTTCCTGGGGTAGTTCTGTGGACCAAGTACCTCCTATGCCCTCTGCGCTCTTGGACTCCCTTCTCTTCTTGCTCCACTAAGACATCCCTGCAATGGTGACTGCTGTAGACGTGAAAACTCCTCTGCACTGCACACTTCTGTCCACCCTGTGGCAATACTTCCAGAGCTAATCCTTCATTCAGCTGACTAATGGCCATATCTGAGCTGGGGTGCGAGAGTCACTTTTTGTTTATCTCACTCCCTGCTTAATTCTGCTCGAGTTGCTCTTGATTGAAAGAGCTTTTATATAGTGTCTTTAAGGCTTAAGGACATCACAAAGTGCTTTACAGCCAATGAATTACTTTTGAAGTGTAGTCACTGTTGTTTTGTAGGTAAACATAGCAACTAGTTACACACAGCAAGGTCCTACAAACAACAATGGGATAAATGACCAAATAATCTGTTTTTGGTGGTGTTGGTTGAGAGATTAATGCTGGCCATAACACCAGGAAAACTCCCCTATTCCTCTTTGAATAGTGCAATGGGATATTTTACATCCACCCAAGAGGGCAGATGTGGCCTTAGTTTACCATCTCATTTGAAAGACGGCATCTCCAACAATGTAGCACTCGCTCAATACTGCACTGAAGTGTCAGCCTAGATTATATGCTTAAGTCCAAGAGTGAGACTTGAACCCACAACCTTCTGACTTAGAAGGGAGAATGGTACCTTTGAGCCAAGGCTACAAGTTTATCAAGGCCTTAACAAGCAATTATTTTTGTAAATCTCCATGAACACATTTTAATTTAAGTAAAACGATCATCTCTATTTTATTCCTAAACCCTGGTAGTTCCAGAAGTATTGACAAATTAAGCCAGATATTGTATTCACAACAGAGAAGATACATCTTATTGCAAAAAAGTAGCAGCAACTAGCATTTAAAACCCTTCACATAAGACGACAGCCAGGCATGCCAGAGAAAGTTCCTTTTGAGGGAATTCAAAAAAAAAGTTTTTGGAACCTGCATTTCAGCAGTTTATTTGTTACATAAAACTTCTTTGAGAACGAGTACCACACTTGGAGTACTGTGCACAGTTCTGGTCTCCATATTATAAAAAGGATGTACAGGAAACTCTCTTTTAACCGGCACCTAAATATCCGGAAAACTCTCTTAACCGGCAAAATTCAGGAGTAGGTTCAGGTAAGTTTTACGATATATTAGTGGCCGTGTAACCGGGGTTCCTGGATCTGTGGCCGTGTAACCGGGGTTCCTGGATCTGTGGCCGTGTAACCGGGACTCCTGCACCTGTGGCCGTGTAACCGGGGTTCCTGGATCTGTGGCCGTGTAACCGGGGTTCCTGGATCTGTGGCCGTGTAACCGGGACTCCTGCACCTGTGGCCGTGTACGGGGCTCTCGTACCTTGGTAAGTATACCTCTCTGTAATCCGGACTTTTTGATCAACCGGCACCACGCCGGTCCCGGATAAAAAAAGAGTTTCCTGTAGAGGCATTGGAGAAGGTGCGAAAAAGATTTATAAGGATCATACCTGAACTGAGAGGTTATACCTATCAGCAAAGATTGAACAGGCTGGGGCTCTAGAAAAGAAGGTTGAGAGGTGAACTGATAGAGGTCTTTAAAATTATGAAAGGGTTTGATAGGATATACGTACAGAAGACATTTCCACTTGTGGAGGAGACCAAAACTAGGGGCCATAAATATAAGATAGTCACTCATAAATCCAATGGGGAATTCAGGAGAAACTTCTTTACCTAGAGAGTGGTTAAGAATGTGGAACTCGCTACAAGGAGTAGTTGAGGCAAATAGCATAGATGCATTTAAGGGAAACTAGGTAAGCACCTGAGACAGAAAGGAATAGAAGGTTATGCTGATAGGGTTAGACAAAGTTGGATGGGAGGAGGCCTGGTGGGCCAATGGCTTGTTTCTGTGCTGTACACTTTATGTAATTCTATGTAAACACACCCATAATTTAGATTTTCAGAAACCAACAGTTCATGTTAAAAAATTTTGCCTCAAGTTTGTGCTCAACAAACAGTTGGGAGAAAATAACTTCTGATTTGTCCAAGTCCCGCCCTCTTACCTATATGGTTCTAACAGGCTGCAGGCCCGCCTGCCAAATGATCTGATTGGTTGATAATAACAGCCTTCAATGTCGGTTAAAAATGTAAATTTTTTCTTGTAAAACGCTGGTGAGCTGGTGCATAGGGGTAAATTTTGACTTCAGTGGAAATAAAAATGGGGAGAGATGTAAAACGTGCTGCTGATTCGCTATCGCCCGTTTTACACTATTGCACTGTGTCAAAATATGAGAAGCTGACGGTTTGGCATTTTATGTCTTCTGCCCACAACAAACGGCTGCTTGATACAACCACCTGAAATAGGGACAATTCACCAACTAGAAATACGGGTCCAAATCAGCAAACAATGTGATTTTAATCATTACCTATAACACCTTTGATATATTTATTTGCAGCCATTGTGATCCTCATCTATACCTGGCTACAGATGCTGTTCGTTTTGCAAGTTGTGTATTGGACTGGAAAATGTAATTGTGTCTTTTTATGATTTGTTGGTGTCAAGCAGCACAAGCCCGTATAAATCAGAATACAGTATGATCAGCAAGTGAGAGAATAAGAAAATACACAGACGCAGCACTTTGCCTCCTCTCCCCACAACCTCTCCCCACAACCACTCTGTAATGGGAAAGTGCCCATCATCATTTGCCATAGACAGACCGTGATGTTATAGAGGGAGGTATCTATGCATCTTTAGTGATTGACACTTCTCAGTCTCCTTTCTTGGTTTTTGTAAAAGTGCAGAGTAGAGGCAGCCATAATGCACAAAATTCCTCTTTATGAATCACAACTTGAGATAATGAGCCATGGGAAGCATGCCCCGTTCATGGAAGGGAAGATGAGATTCTACTATCCTGTGTGCTCCCAGCCTACCTCAGACATTGGTAGTAGAGTTTAAAACACGGGAACAAAAGAGAATAGGAGATGTCAGTAAACTAGGTATAAAGAACCCCGTCCCCCTTTATTACATTGGAACAATTAAACCAAATACACTTCAAAGTGAATAACTAAAAAAAAACTGATGAAAAATGGATTTAATACCATGATAATGCTCAGAATGAGAGTCCTTTTTGATAATTGTGAATATGAATCTCCTTCTCACTCGATGAACTGCTCTGTAGATTATTTCACAGGCACAACTCTTACGCTAACTGCTCAACAGATTATGTGATCCATTAGGACAGTTCACATGGAAATAGGGAATCAAGATAAATCTTACCAATAAAATCTACGGTGTAGGTTCTGAATTTTGAACAGTGGGTTATATTATGGGTCTAATCGAGTATCAAATTTGGAAAGTACACTGGTAGGCTGACATTCATTTTTAAATAAGGTCAAGTGTCAGCTGCTTTGATTCAGACAGGACCAAACTCGACAGAGTGAAGACAATGTGATATTATTCCGAGCGAGGAAGGCTCTTCAGGCACCTGTGCACCCCAGCCACCATGATGTTGGCCTCAGTGATGTGGACAACTCAACTGAACAAACATTATAAGCAACGCTGACAAAAATATATACAAAATATTTTTTTGGGTTATATTAGACCGTGATCCCTGTGTTTCTGCAAAGCGAAATATTTCTGAAGAAACTGTATATTTTGAGATCTGAATTCCTCAGCTCTGATTGGCTGCAGGGTAAAAGGAGCCCAACCCAGTCTACAGAAACAATGGTTGTTCACTGCAGTGAGACACTGAACAGAACCACTAAAGTAAGGGTCAACAAGTTCAAACCAAATGCACTCATTAAAGAAGGCAATACTATGGAGATAACCATCACATATAGATCTACTTAATACTTTGTGGCAATTTGGGGGGGGGGGGGGAGGAAGGGGTGGGGGGATGTCAGCTACCACAGGTTTCTACTCTCCCTCGTGGTGCCATTACTCCAGAGCCTCTTACCAAACCTTAGAGAGATCTGGTAGCAAACCCCGTGAATTAAGATTTCCCTAAAACCTAAAAAACTGATGTGGGTGAATGGTGTATCTGTGATGGTACTAAGCCTTGGAGTGATTATATTTATTCAACCCAATAGAAAGGGATTCTGAATCCTTTCCCCCCCCTCCCCCAACTCCCCTCCAGGTTTCTCCTCTTGCCCTAAGAAGGTACTAGCACTTGCTGGGGTACATCATCCAAGGAGCCATTCTTCATGTACGAGTCGTGCAGGCTATTCAAGCACAGGGGTCTCACAGGCAAGCCCCAAACTGCCCTCACCAGACGTCCACAGAAGAGTAATTTCCCGCAGGAGTCGCTGGATAGCAGTCAAGAATTTCGCCTTAACTTCTCCCTCCCATTGAAACATACAAGATTCTGAAGGGGATTGACAGGGTAGATGCTGAGAGGTTGTTTCCCCTGGCTGGAGACTCTAGAACTAGGGGGCACAGTCTCAGGATAAGGGATTGGCCATTTAAGACTGAGATGAGGTGGAATTTCTTCACTCAGAGGGTTGTGAATCTTTGGAATTCTCTACCCCGAAGGGCTGTGGATGCTGAATCGTTGAGTATATTCGAGGCCGAGATCGATAGATTTTTGGACTCTAGGGGAATCAAGGGATATGGGGATTGGGCGGGAAAGTGGAGTTGAGGTTGTAGATCAGCCATGATCTTATTGAATGGCAGAGCAGGCTCATGGGGCCGAATGGCCTACTCCGGCTCCTAATTCTTGTGTTCTTATGTTCTCCCGCTCTCACGGTGCTGGTGTCAATTGTAGTACACGTCCCACTGCGCAGGTTGAGTTCAGCTAACTTAGCACAATATAGACAATCAGACCTGTGCTCTTCCTATTCTGTATGGCTCAGTACCACATCAGGTAGTGCACTTAACTACTGAGTCACTGGGGCAAGCTCATGAGCCAGATTTCCAGTCTGCATTAATACCATTCTCAACAATTGTTTCAATTTATTCATTATTGCTTTGCATTAAGTACAAAAATGCTGGAAAAAATGCCAAGAAAAGTAACAGAGAGTGACATAGAGCAAGAGAGAAAAAAAGATTACTTACTGTTCCTTCTCACTATGCAGAGGATTAAGCGAAGAAAAAAAAATGAAAAATGAAAATAAAATTCCACAGGTTTCCCGCAGCATTTTCATTGTTACCACAGCAACAGCAGGTTGAGTAAAAGCCCAGAATTTTAAAATCACAGCCCTCTGTTTAAAACTGACATGCGGCTTATCTTGACACCCCAGCGGTATCTCATTATGGAGAAGAAACCAAAATTCAACTTACAAACAGAGCACCACAAGCACCGAGTCCTGATCGCAGTGCTTCAGCAATTGAAGTGACAATCTGTCTTCACAAGACTGAGAAGCTTTGGATCAATCCTCAGTGTGTTAACCGTCACATCTACACTACATTCACAATGTGTATTCTCAATGAGACCTGCACTATAGTTACAGTGAGCATTCTCAAAAATATCTGCACCATATTCAGCGTGAATCTTACTCAGATCTGCACCGTATTCTCAGGAGGTTTTTGGGGGGCCCACTCAGTTGGTGTAAGTGCGGTGGAGCAGGAACCCCCACCCACTCTAGCCCTAGCCCAGAGGCCCCGCCTTCCAAATCCCAAGGAACAGGGCTATCTGCTTATCCAGGGCATGCTCTCTGGCGCCTGTATGGGCGAATCAGCGGCGTCTCTCCCGGCCCTGATCCACCCTTCTAGGGTAGAGCAGCACCGTGCCCCCTGGCCTGAAGTCTCTCGCTCCCCAAGGAAACAAACACTGGACCAATTAAAACATATTTCCTGTAGGTCTTCAGCTCCCAGGGGAGCCACTCTACCACTAGTGAAGATAATTGATCGCCTCCAGGTCTCAAGGGCCGTGAGCTGTGCGGCAACCTTTCGAGGGGGTCACTTCCAAGGGTGGCCTGGGAACACCCTTAACACCCCCGCACCCACCCCTTCATATGGGTGCGGGGAGTGGAAGGTCCACCCACTGCACCCCCAAACTCAAATATAAAGGTCTAATCTAAACGGGGCAGAATCACAGGGCATCCGGATCCTCCTGGCTCATATTCTGGCCCCCTTCCTGGGTGGAAGTCGCATTTACGCCCTCTCCCAACCTAGGGATTTCGGGTCGTGGCCTTTCAGTCATATCGATGCTGTGCTCACATTGTGCAAACCCAGCAACACCTACAACATTTTTGCAGTGGGACCGATTCCCCAATTCGGCCCTCCCAGTGAGGGGCAGCGCTCACAGAGAGAGAGCTGGCCAGGATACTGTGAGTCCACAATGCCTGATTTGTAAATGAAATGGACGGAATTTCAGGAACTGTGAACCTGTGGTTTTCCGACTAGCTCTTCCTGTGAGTGGCGCTCCTTGCCAGGAGCAACTGATCAGAGAAATCGGCCCCAATGCGTTTTCTCAGTGAAATCTGTACTATAGGGCTAATTCCGCATTTCCAGTGGGAAGCACTGGGGGAATCGCACGGGTACAGCCTGCGATTTTCCACTGATTAAAATGAACAGACAAAGTTGTGCAGCTGCGATGTTTCTTGATGCACTTGCTGTGAGCGTTGCCCACTGCTGGGTGCCTGGGAGCTCAAAAATCAGCCCTTATATTCATATGTTGCATGGAAGAAAAATAGTTACAAATTTTATTTATTATTTAATTAGGTTGGCAGATAGCAGACAGAAGAATTTTAGACAAACGCATTAAGTGTTTGTACCCATTATCTGCCAATGTAACTTCAAGGCAATATATATTCGCAGTCACTCATTCACAACTTGCATGGTGAGTATCATTAGTGACATGCCCACTATATTCACACTGCATTATCAATGATATCTGCGCTTTATCAGTCAGTTGCGAACAGGGCTGGCCACAGATGGCAAGTCCTTGCCATCCCACTCTCCCCTCTACCAGCTGCCTGTGTGTTGTCGCTCTTTCATTCAGCTTTTCCTGTTCACAGGTTCACCATCTCAGCTTTAACCTTTTCCCCCAGTGACAACACCGCTTTAAAAAGGTATATGTTATTCAAAGTAAATTTGACAGCAGCAGTGCTTCAAACCAAACCCTCTTAACAACAAACCCAATTGTTTTGTCCTTTACTTTTGTCTCACGGTCTTTTACTCAACCCCAGAATATAAATGACAGATCCAGTACTCGTTTTATCTCTATGTTGTGCATCCATTCATTAAATAAAGCAGGATCATGCAACGCTGAACACACATATGTGACATCGTTTACAACCATGCAGTGTTGCTACAGGATGTGTATGACTGTAGATACAACACTGCTCACTGAGCATGCATGACTGCATTTATAATCATGCAGTGCGGTTACTGATGTTCTTTAAAATGGAGCCACCAAAAAGACAATCAAGTTACTTCACAGCACAATACGCCTAGAAGCAGTTAAATAATGAATGGGGTTATCGATGGCCTTGATGTGACACCAGAACTGGACTAATTATTGAAAGTTTACAGTCTAGAAAATACATGAATTCCCATCTGCGTTAAAATAGCAGACAAAGGATTGTCATTTGAACACACTAAATGTTTGTCCGCTAATACTGGCAGCAGTCATGTCTAGGTTTATATCTCTAAAATGAGCAGTTCATGCCTTTGTATTCACTTTAGACTGTAATTAAAGCAGATTTGAATCATCAAGTATAGTGCAGTAAAGGTGTGAATCAAACTTGAATCCATTTCTCCATGAGTTGGAAGAGAAAGCTCGTATCGAAAGTGAAACAGCGAAGTTCCTCAGAGGTGTGTAAGAATTTACTTACTTCTAATGTTTCTGGAATAGTGAATTAGACGCAGGCTGCTCATGCACTCCCAGAGACCATGGGCAGAGTGACATCAAAAAAAGGAGCAGGTCATTTGCCTCTCTTCTTGCTTGGTGTCCCAGAGGATCTAGTGCAGTCTGTGCCCAGTGTCCCAGATATCTAGATCAGTCTGTGTCGGGCAACCCAGGAGGCCGACTGCAGCCTATGTCCAATGTCTCAGAGATCTGGTGCAGTCTGTGCCCAGTGTCCTGAGGGGGACCTGCGCCCAGTAACCCAGAGATCTGGGGCAGCCTATGCCTGATTTTAGGAGTGGGACCTGGTGCAGCACCTGAGCTGGGATCCTTAATGTCAACGCTGACAGTAACCAACTTCCCCGCCGACCCGGTGCCCATCCTGGCCAGGCCACCAGATTTCAAATTCTTCTGTCTCCAAGCTACCCCCAGACCTCATAGTGTGATACAGTCTAGTCAACAAGGGGATAGGCCACAATTGTTCCACTGTTGTCACTGCTAGCAAAGATCAGGCCAGATAAAAGCTGGCTTAATCTCCACTGCTACTTAGAACTCTCTGCGGCTGTGGTTCAGTCTTCAACAACCCATGGATGGCAGAAGCACGACTGACGTTGATTTAAAAGGTATACTCAGCACACGCAGCCTGCTGCTTTTTTTTTTATTGTACTGGCAGAAGGCATAGAAAGTTTGCTCAGTAATTGTTACTCTGTTGCCTACAAGACCAGCACTAAAACAAAAATTTGAGACACTGGAAGAAATGGATTCAGTGCCCGAGACAACTGGTGGAGAATCCATGACTCTCCACAGGACTGGGGGGGTGTGAAGGAGTGTTACGATAATGGCTTGGTGTATAGTATCTGTAATGGATTGATACATGGACTTTCAGTGGGTTTCATTAAGTTAGTCCTTGGTACAATGCAATTGAATAATGACTGAGCATGCAGAAAACAGGATTGAGGGAGATGGTGAAGCAGATTCCCTTTATAATACTTCAAGGCTTCCACATGCATTTTCTTAAAAACAAAATAAAAGAATATTTTTGCTTACTTTGCTCGGAGAGTGAGCTGACGATCATTAGGGCAGACCCAGCGGTCAGTATTGTTCCCAAATACAGTGTCCGTCATGGCTGGCAACTGCTGGAAGGCAGCAGGGTCTGCATAAAACGAAACAACAAAAACATTAGAATTTAGTTCTGAATTAAACCAACCTTGTCCCGTTGCAACGCAATACACACTGTTAGTCCAAGTTTAATTTGGTGGATTCTGAAATGTGAATTAGGTTCAAGATGTTTCTTCACGAGACTCTCAATACTCTACACTCAACAACAGACATGACAAGTCACAACTAGCCTCTGTATCGAGAAGGCCGTTGAGCTTAAGGTGTCAGATCACCTCACTTTCCACCATTATTTCTTCATCCAACCCACCTTTTTTTTTCCTCTTGAAGGAGAGTTTTGACTCATCAGGCAAAGAGGTAAGGGACGCAGGTCCGTGGGGGAGGAAGAGATTGAGGAGGATGGGAAGTGGGAATTGTGCCAATAGGAAAATGAAAGGGAAGAAAAAGATGGGGCCTCAGGGTGAAGCTGGGATGTCAGTGGAGTTGGAACTTTTAAGAGGAAATGAGGCAGTCTGTTGGATGTGTGGAGTTCAGTTAGAAGACTCTTGTGAAAGAAAATCTTGACTCCAAAGCTCCAGAAGAGAGGGAGGTACAAAATTGAGTCTGAGCGCAGTAAACTCAGGATGTGTATAAGTTACCTGAAACAGATCACTGCTAACAGGGAAGCTGTCATCCAGCACATTTACAAGCAGACATTTTCAAATATATGACTCTTATATGCATTTGATTCTTCATTCCTTTATAATTCTGTTTTACGACTGGAAAAGAATCCCTTTATATTACTTCCCTCTGATATGTAACGATACTATTCTATAATGGAGGCATCAAAAACACTTCTCAGTCTTTAATCAATTTAATGTCAACAGTGCTTTCAACTGTCATTAGTAAGGTTTTAATTTTATTGAGGATGCAATACATAACAATTACAGTCGGTCGAGAATACCAAGCTGTTATTTCAGCACAAGGTTTATCCAGAAACCATTTGATCTTTGCCCTCATGCTTTATGATGCCTGTTGGACGATTAAAGTAAGAACATAAGCAAGTAAGGAGCAAGAAAAGGCCAATCAGACCCTCAACCCTGTTCCTTCTGCAGTTCTTGAACAATCTGCTCAGTCTTGGATTCGACCCAAACCATTTCATTTCCTGAGGAAACTTTTGATTCGCTTGATTACTCGCTCCCAAGAATTTAAAACTCCATATATAATTCATAGCTATTAAGAGTTTGCTTCAATTAATCTCACCAGGGCAGCATGCACCCGGCCCACGAATAGCAGGTTAGTGACAATGATTGAGGTATTCGTATCATCCGATTTAATTTGCCCATAAACGTCATAAAAACTAACCAACCAGAACACATTGTCATAAAACCACTTTATAATGATGGCCCAATCTGATAAGAGAAGGGCACAGGAGACAAATCATAATCCTGAAAACATTTCCCATCTCCATTTTTAAACGGGTCTTCTCAGTCCCACTGGCTACATTTAAAAAAAACAAGTCGAGAGATCCACAGCCCAGAATATTACCACACCAATGCAGCTCCACAGACATTGGGTTCAATCCTTTACTGCATTCAATTCCCAATCGCAAATAGGAGCAGAAGCAAATCTGCTATAATAGGTTCTAAATCTCGGGAGAAATGCACAGAGTGCACAGCGGTCAGAAAAACAGAGCTTGCATTTAAATAGCACCTAATCACGGCCTCACAATGTCCCAGGTAATGGGTTTCTTTTGAAGTGCAGTCTCTGTTATTATGTGGACAGAAGTGACAGAAAAGCACACAGCAAGGTCCCAAAAATACCAAATGAACAGATGATCTGTGTTTGTTGCCCACCCCACCCCTAGTGATGTTGGTTTAAGGTAGAAATGTTGATAGGACAGAACTCACTACCCTTTTTAAAAAATAGTGCCACGGGATCTTTTACATTCACAAGGCCCCAGTTTATTGTCTCATCAGAAAGATGACACATCCAACAATACAACACGTCCGCCGTTCTGCTTTGAGGTTCAATCTAGATTATACTGGGACTTGAACCCACAACTTTCTGACTCAGAGGCAATAGTGCTACCAACTGACATTTGTTATGCAGCACACACCATTTTATTGGCATAAGCCTGCAAAAATAAAGCTCTGACCAGCAGTACCATACCATCCTCGCAGCTTTATCCTGTTTAACGTCTGTTCAATTCAAGGCCTACGACAACAATACAGTGTTACACATGAGATTACCAAACCAAAGGCTAATGGACTCAATATAATGAAACCCAAGAGCTATTGGACTCAAAGATCATTTAAATCAAGGGATATTAGACAACAGCCTCTGGACGCACACCAATTGACCAGAAAGTTGCTGACAGCTGTCCACACAACTACAGTTTCACTTCGCTCTGGAACCTCAAATCATGTTAGTAAAAAAAAACCTCAAGTTTTTAAAAAAGACTTTTTGGCAAGATTGTTGTGACAGAAAAACTGCAGGAATTTAAAAAAGTGTCACTTTGTGATTAAATCTTCATGTGCGATTGAACAATTCTTTATAACCTACAATCCTGCCATGAATAACTTTGGTTTCACAAAATGAAGAAAAATTCTTGCTGTCTTGACATTTTAGCAGTAAAAAGATGAAGAGGGTAATTACTTGGAACACTAATGGCACTGTAAGTCACCGGCCATGGATCATATTCCAGGCACTCAAAGCAATGTACTCCATTGCTTAACATTTGTACTACCAAGCACTTCCATTAAGAACAGGACCTCTCAGCAGTTTGACACTGTTCTTATACTCTATCATTTATTGTGATGTTGAAACGATGAACTTGTTTGCATAATATTACTTGGGTTCAAAGCTTTTAAGTCCCGATTTTAAGCCCCCGTGCCCAATTAGAACAGGGCATGCGACGGGATTAAGATATTCGCAGTGTGGCACTCACCGGATCTGCGCTGCGGGACATTTTAACAGGCTCGTTTTGGGCAGTGTGTGAGGCCCTTGCCCCAGGCAGCCGAAGGCCTCGTTGAGGCTCAAGAGTCGGGGCCTTACAACGTCAGTCAGACCTCGACGTTGTTTTTACTACGTGTCTTGAGGGCAGCATGTAGTGTTGGGGGAGCAGGCCCAGAAGAGGTCTGAGGTGGTAAATTTATTGACATTTTCAAGTTTCCTTGTGGGTCAGGAGGAGCAGGAGTGCTCCCATGGGCCCCACAAGGAAACCATGGGCCTCCCCTGCACCAGGCTTCCTCCCTCTCCTGACCGCGATCCCTGTCGGCCCACCCACCCCGATCAACTTACCTGACTGTCGGGGACTGCTCCCATGGGTTCCGGGCTGCGGCCTCTTGCCTTGCTTGCCTGACCCCCCACCCGTCAGCCTCACGTCACAATCGAGCGGAAGTGGTATATTTAAATGAGGCCCGGGAGTTAAAATGCCCTCGGGCTCACGCGACGAGCCTGGGGCAATCGTGATGCTCACACCGCTGGTCCCAAGCTTGCTTTAAAATCGGGTCTTTAGAATCACAATGTGGTGAGGAAGAAAAAAAAAATCCCGTTCCCTTTTCACACTTCCCTCTGCATGTGTACTCTATCTCATCACCTATATTTACACAGAATCATTTTGCAGTGAACAAACTCTGCTGTCAACTGGTTCTGCTGTTTGGGTGACTCGTTGGCAGGATTGTAGGATGCAACAGCAGATGGTGATTTAATCACCCTGTAGACTGCAAGATGAGTTGCCAAATTAGTTATTGAAAGTTTATTGACAAAACAAAACGTGCTGTCGATGGCTCAGTGGGTAAATACACCATGCTGACGTGGCACTGAGCCGCTCAGCCCCCATGTTGGATCACTGGTCTCTGCTGGCGTCAACAGTTGGGGCACGGCAACCGCTCTCCGTTGCTGTCCGCTGACCTCCTGCTAGAAAGTGCTTGTGCGGGCACTGGGTGAGGACAAGGGCGACACTTGGCTGCGATTTTTCCACTGACACTCACTGCCTTGGTCATAATGGTCATTTGGGAGAGCTGCCAGGAGCCACAGAACTGTACCCGAGCAAGAAGCAGTGCCTTCTGGACAGGAGACAAGAAAGGAAAAGGGAAATTAGTCAGTAAAAGAATTGAAAGGTTTTTTGTTTGTCAACTTCAGTCGTTAGGCCTTCTGTCTTTTGCAGGTTGTCAACATTATGGGATATGCCAACGCAAACTGAGTCAACAGAATATTAGTTTGTTTTGGCTTGGGGTAGAATAAGTGGAGATTGTTAGAAATTATTATACAAAAGCAAAATACTGCGGATGCTGGAAATCTGAAATAAAAACAGAAAATGCTGGAAATACTCAGCAGGTCAGGCAGCATCTGTGGAGAGAGAAACCGAGTTAACGATGCTGCCTGACCTGCTGAGTATTTCCAGCATTCTCATTTTTTATTATAAATTATTATAATTCATTGCTTTTCAAGGCACAGCGAGCTGTTGTAATTTCATCGGATGCTCATTTGTTCCTTATTCAAGGACAGCCAGCGAAAATGACGTAAAATGAACAGATCTGTCACAGCCCTGGGACAGACAGGCCCACGATGAGGTGACATAAGCTCAATCATTGCTTTGATTTAAGACCAGGGCATCGGATACAACTCCCGTCGAGGAGGAGTTCCCTCTATCTTCACTGAAGGAAGGAAGGGAAAAACCTGATCAAATAATCAGGGATTATCCCTAAAGTGATCAACTGGATCCTTCTGTTAAAGCAGGGACAAGGCCAGACTGGACTGCCCCACCTTCAATACCGAGGGGGGCAGATAATACTGGGGGACATGGGGGATAAAGATAATGGAAAACCAACAATTTATGATCTGGGTCTCCACTTGGGTGATGGAGATATGTTGGCTCATGCACACATGGAGGTGGTGTTGCTGAAGGGAGTTTGCTGTGATATTAATAAAGGCCATCAGCACATTCGGAGCTCACAATTTCCTCTTCCCATCACTTTCCCTGAACATCCCCCTGCCTCTCTCCAGATGCCTTGCATCATATGCCACTTCCCCTCAGAGAGCCTGGACAGGTGAGCAGCTCCCTCTCCTCAACCCCCACCCAAGCCACTGTCCTCACAATGTGTGGGTGAATGATTGGAAGTGTTTGAGATGCGTTACTGTTACCTTGTGTTCGATGGGGAAGCACCTTCCCCCCTCTCCCACCAAGCACTGCTATAGACAAACGTTCATGCTTTGAGGCGACCGCGGGCACAAACACCACATCTTTCCAATCCATGGTATAATGAATTATCCACTCCAACACTAGACCACCTCTGACATATTTTCATTGTTGAATTCTTTCACCATAAGTAATAGGAAAGTAGAAGAATTCATCTTTACATTTTTTGCGCTAATCAAGGTGAAGGACATTAAAGTTGGCAAGTGAAAGGCATTTTACAATTTTGTCACCTGCTATCAGCATCAAGCAACCCCCCCCCCCACCAGGTGAGGCATCAGCGAAGCCAGTTGCAGAGTTAAGCTTCCTTTACTCTGCTCCAACTATGTACCCCAACCAAAATCTCAGAAGAGCACCCCCTTACTACACCCCTGTAAATGTTTCCATTCCCATCGCAGCCATCCTATGGCTTGTATGAACAAGATTGTCACTTTGTGGCTAATTACGAGATATGTACAGTGGGTAAATGTTCACTAGGATTTGGGTTGAGGTTGCCCAAACTCATTTCATGCAGAACCTATAGAGCCCGCACAGAGAGCAGACTTGCAACCTAGACGAGCTGGATTTGGTTCCACATTGCAGAAGTGAAATATCAGTGTGCTAACCGAGCACCCCTCCCAGTTCCCTAACCTCTTTCTTTACCAATAGCTGTTGTCATTTTAGACAGCTTCATCCAGGCACCAACCCTATTTCATTACAGAGTGCGTCAATCAGGGACCATTCATTTTAAGGCAATATTTACTCTGGCTGAGATTCTGCAGCATTCCACCCTTGTGACTTCTTTCAGTGAGACTGCCAATTTAGTGACGGTTATAGACCATTTTATGGTGCGCAGTTCATGCCCGATGAGTTGCGAGATCCTCGGACTCAATTCATTTTGGACCTTTATAGACAGAGGAGGCTTTCATCCCATCAGTCTGAGCTGGATTCAAACGTAAGTCCCAGAGGGGGAGTGGAGGTGTGCCAACCGAAATCCTGAGGGGTTGTTATCTTCAAGCTTCACCACAACGTAGTGAGCAGAGCCTATTTAATGATTTGAAGTGAGCAGCATGGCAATGCGACACAGCTCCAACAAGCTGCATCAGTGATGGCTTGGATGTGGAATCGCTATCACAATTCTCCGGTTGCCAGTTTCCTGGCTGCTGCCTTCTGTCAGAGGCAACACTCAATTCAGAGGAATTCAAAGGAGAAGAATAAAATAAATAAGGGAGTAATTGTTTCCAAACCACTCACGTACACCTTCTTCTTGTGGCTGGATCAATTCCACCCTCTTAGCTGGGAAATGAAATGAGGCCCCCAGGGAGACCTACATAGGAGCATCAACAAAAATAATAACTTATTAAACAATCCCGTAAAACTATCAGTGAGGTGAATTAAAGCAGAAACATCCTACATTTGCAACATTTGAAGATTAAACATAAAATGCTGGAAATACACAGAAAGCAAGTGGGTATCTGAAAGAAAACAAGAGGTTCACATTTGGGGTGAGGCTGCTCATCACGTGCGGTTGTGATGTAGTCGCATCCGAAACATTAGCTACTGACCGATTTGCTGTGTATTTCCAGAACTTTACTGAAAAACTCTCTATAAGCTAAACACGCCTATTTTCTACTGGTCTATGAATATTACGTTTGTTCTCTGTTTTTTGGCGCCTTCTCTCATCTCCAAACAGGAATAAAATCTCCAGAACATGCAGCCCATACTAAATGAACCGGCTGTTGCAGTTTAAAAAATAATGAGCCAGAAATTCGGCTTTCAGGCTTCCTGCGGGTGCAAGCATCACGCGCGTACTTGCCTACCGCGCCTGCAGTTGTGCTTTGGGCCCACGAGGACTTCGGGTCCTGGGCCTCCTGCAGCTGCCGGCGCGCAGTGCTTGTGTATCCCAGGGGCGCAGTTAGTGCGAAGCGTCCCCTAGGATCACGTGGGCCATGGAGAGCCAATCCTAGCAGGGCATTTTCATTCATAGATTTGACAGGAAGACCTGTCAAATCTATGAATAGAGATCGGCCCCAAAACCACACTTAAACTTCAAATAAATTTTTTAAAAATCACATTTTTAAAATAACTATAAGTTAAATAAATTAACTACTTTAAACAAAAACTTTAATTTTTGAAAAAATTAATTATACTTTGTTAATGGTGCTAAAAATAAACTTACCTTTCTTTAAAGTATCTAAAAAAGATAAACCTATTGAAAAAATTTTAAATTGTAATTAATTAACCACTTACCTTGTTAAAAACAGGCCTTGCGCCTCCTTTTTAAAAGCGCAGCTTCTTCATACTTACCTTCCCGGAGAAACCTAAAAAAAAACCTGAAGTTCGCTGCGTGCGCGCAGCCTCTCCCGACTTCTGAACCCCTCCCTTCCGGGGAACGGAAGTTCCGGTTTCCCGCGCATGCGCAGTGCATGCAGGAAACCGGCACTTCAAGTGGCCTTACGGGTCAGTACACAGCGCGTACTCACCTGACAACAGCCGAATTTCTGGCCCAATACCATTTTTGGCTGCTATATTTAGTTTTGCTGCCCCACCTCCTCAGGGTACACTAATAAAAAATTGAATCAGTGCTGTGACCAGCCCAACCTGACCTCTACCCTTCAGATTAAGATCACCCACACTCCACGCCACCAAACTGTCCCCTTCAGAACAAGATTTCCATCATCCTGCTTGGAACCAGACCTCCAACTCTTCCATTTAGAGCAACATCAGTTCTTCATTCAGAACAAGACCCCCAGCATTCCCGATCAAAACAAGACCCCCCCCAGCACTCCCCATCAGAACAGGACCCCCCAACACTCCCCATCAGAACAAGACCCCCCAACACTCCCCATCACAACAAGACCCCCCAACACTCCCCATCACAACAAGACCCCCCAGAACTCCCCATCACAAGACCCCCCAACACTCCCGATCAGAACAAGACCCCCCAACACTCCCCATCACAACAAGACCCCCCAACACTCCACATCACAACAAGACCCCCAACACTCCCCATCACAACAAGACCCCCCAACACTCCCCATCACAACAAGACCCCCCAACACTCCCCATCACAACAAGACCCCCCAACACTCCCCATCACAACAAGACCCCCCAACACTCCCCATCACAACAAGACCCCCCAACACTCCCCATCACAACAAGACCCCCCAACACTCCCCATCACAACAAGACCCCCCAACACTCCCCATCAGAACAGGACCCCCCAGCACTCCCCATCACAAGACCCCCCAACACTCCCCATCACAACAAGACCCCCCAACACTCCCCATCACAACAAGACCCCCCAACACTCCCCATCACAACAAGACCCCCCAACACTCCCCATCACAACAAGACCCCCCAACACTCCCCATCACAACAAGACCCCCCAACACTCCCATCACAACAAGACCCCCCAACACTCCCATCACAACAAGACCCCCCAACACTCCCCATCACAACAAGACCCCCCAACACTCCCCATCAGAACAAGACCCCCCAACACTCCCCATCACAACAAGACCCCCCAACACTCCCCATCACAACAAGACCCCCCAGCACTCCCCATCACAACAAGACCCCCCAACACTCCCCATCACAACAAGACCCCCCAACACTCCCCATCACAAGACCCCCCAACACTCCCCATCACAACAAGACCCCCCAACACTCCCCATCAGAACAAGACCCCCCAACACTCCCCATCAGAACAAGACCCCCCCAACACTCCCCATCAGAACATGACCCCCCCAACACTCCCCATCACAACAAGACCCCCCAACACTCCCCATCACAACAAGACCCCCCAACACTCCCCATCAGAACAAGACCCCCCAACACTCCCCATCAGAACAAGACCCCCCCAACACTCCCCATCAGAACATGACCCCCCCAACACTCCCCATCAGAACAAGACCCCCCAGCACTCCTGATCAGAACAAGACCCCCCAGCACTACCTCAAAGTAAGCCTCACTTTGCTGCAAACATCAGCTCTCTGTTTGGTGTCAGCCTCCTTAAGCAGCCCCCTTACATCCCTATGGACAGCATCAATCCTTCAAGCGGTGTAGTCACACCATTTCAAATGATCATAAAGTAGTAGCACAGCTCTACCAATGTAACAACAAAATAAATACAGAGCGACTGTAATCAGTTCTAACATTTCTACTTGAATTATACAGGCTAAGTTCCCACTGCAAAAGAAGGTCAATATCCATGTGAGACAACCTCAATAATATCAAGAACCAACACCATTTAAGTTTGCGCGCTTTCTACATCGATGAGAAGATACATTTACATTATGGCATTATCTTCCTCATTGACCATGTTAAAAATTCAGTCATAAGAATAAACAGTCACAAAAATTATTAATAAAAATATATATATGGAAATCTGTCAGCTCAGACACTGCCTCTTGCAAAACATGTTTCCTAAAAGCTTCAGAACTCAGGTCATTACCACTGTCCTCCTCAGTTGGCAGATTGTCTCTGTGTTAAAGACTTTCAGGAGCGAGCTTCAGCTCCCAATTGCTTCTGTTAATCCTGCTTTTTTTTTTCCGACACCAGAGAGCTGCAGAGAGCAGAGGATCCCTGCAGTAAGCAGCCTCGTGCCAGTGGTGGTTCAGCAGCAGTCAGCTCCTTATTATTCTGCAGTACCCTGACATGCCAGGGACGCCTGATGGACACAGCATTGCAGCTGGTAACAGCCTGCAATCCACTCCGTTATACAACTGGCCCAGCACGGGGGCTATCACATGGAGGTGACGATAAACCTGCGGCCGTTCACCGCCCCTTCAGTAAAATGAAGCAAATCGGAGAGTGCGTGCAAGTGTAAATCGTTCACCAACTAATAGAACACGCAGAGTGATTGGGCAGAATTTCCAATTGTCATTCCATTTTTTCTAATGTCTCTATGGGCTGCAGTCAAATACCCAGACATTCCCAATTCGCCTTTGATTATATGTCGTTTAAGCCACTCACACCCAAGACTTTACTTAAGGTTAAACCCAATGCAGTGCTCGTGTGAAGCATAAACACCAGCATGGACCTGTTGGGCCGAATAGCCTGTTTCTGTGCTGTACATTCTATGTAGAGTTAAAGTTTTTTTTTTGAAAGGAATGGAACGGAGGGGCTCTTTAATTTTTTTAAATAGTAGCCCCTCCTCCTCACAGCCATGCCCATGGGATTGAAAAGGTTTTCGCAATACAGCTCCCGATGTTGTCATCCTTGCTGGGCTTAAAGCAGGGCTGTCAAGCTTTTGTCTTTATAGCCCCATGGATGTGCACAATGGAGCCCCAAGACCATGGATAAAGTTTAAATCCATATTCCTGTTAATGCCCATAAAGCACAAGTTGGCCCTTATTGAAACATATCAAATTCTTACAGGGCTTGACAGGATAGATGCTGGCAGTATGTTTCCCCTTGCTGGGGGATCTAGAACTAGGGGTCACAGTCTCAGGATAAGGGGTCGGCCATTTAGGACTGAGATGAGGAGAAATTTCTTCACTCAAAGGGTTGTGAATCTTTGGAATTCTCTACCCCAGAGGGCTGTGGATGATCAGTCGTGGAGTATATTCAAGACAGAGATCAATAGATTTTTGGATACTAAGGGAATCAAGGGATATGGGGATCGGGCGGGAAGGCGGAGTTGAGGTAAAAGATCAGCCATGATCTTATTGAATGGCAGAGCAGGCTCGAAGGGGCGAGTGGCCCACTCCTGCTCCTATTTCTTATGTTCATATACTAACAGATCTTGATGTTCTGTTTTAGGATTTATTCACCAATGAGGGCTAAGAACTGCCCTTTCCAAACTTTGAAACCCACAAAATTCAAACAGGATAAACCAGCAAATAAGAAATATAAAACCATATAAGGCTGAATTTCTTGGGCTTTGAGGATTGGATTGCCAGGGTTTGGTTTGCCACATGCAGCTCTGTGGCTACAAGTTGGACACCCCTGGTTTAAGCAACATTGAGACATCGGTTTCATCTCTCCTTTCCCCTACCCCACTAAGGTGAGGGAGGACAAATCCATCTCTCAGTATTGCTTGGAATAAACAAAACCTGAGTGCGGGGGTGGGGCAATATTAGGACAATGGAAACAGGACCATGCAACACCAAGCACTAATTTGATTTTCAGTTAAAGGTCTTGAAGTCACAGCTGTCATCACCACCCGCACTGCCCCCCCCAGAGCACAATGAGAAAAGGCCCTTCAGCTCACCAAGAGCTTCCTCAGACCATGTACAATCTGCTCCATCAGGGACTCTATCCAAGCCATTTATGGAGAAACGGTTCTGCAAAAATCCTTAAGCAAAACTTCAGAATATCTGTCAACCTTACTTCCTACACTATGTATTGTAGACCTTGTTTGATAGGACAATTCCATAGTCCCAGCAACCTCAGGAATCATCACATTCCATACAGAAATCAACCGCAACTGGGCAAAAGTGGATCTGTTGGACAGCTCTTAGTGTTGGCAGGAGTTACCTCAATGGACAGGTTGCAATAGACAAAGAAGGGTTTCAGAATACTTTTGGACACCAATCAGAAAGATAATGGAATGTACTCTGATACCATGGGTAGGTTTCCATTTGAACAGGATCAGAGTCAGAACTACCAGCAAACACATGACATGTTAAAAAATATGGCCCCTTTCCCCAAACATACCCCCTCTTCTAATCAACTGCATAGAACATGCATTGATAGATGGAACTTTGTACAGTACTTAAAACATACAACTTCGGGACTGGGGGGGTGGGAACTCCCCATGTCACAAGCTGAAGATCTTAATTTAGACGATTCTGTGGCTAGACAATGTCTTACTTGCAAAAATATCGAGGAGGCTTGTGTAAATCCAAAGTTCTGCCCACTCCAGGTTATGGTGTCACTTCAACGAAGTGCACAGGCCTTTGCTGGAAGTGTGATTCATTATTTACAGGCATGTTGTGGGCGTGGCGTGTCACCCACCCCACTCCACCCTGCCCTCAATGGATGATCTTTGGAAAATGTTTAAAATGAGCTTTTCAGATCTCCCTTCCAATTCCGAAATCTATGTACCAGTCACTGCCCTTCCTCCAATTAGCTGAATTATATATTTTTTTTCTGGAAATAAATCCATTGGTTCGGTCATTGGGCAGAAATTGTGGCGATTTTATTTTAAAATTTGAACATTTTATTTACAGTTAATGACATTACAGAGCTCAAGTTCAGCTCTTTGTACAAAGTCACAAGCCATCATTGCCTACAAGGCAGGGAACTCAGTCTCTACAAGCTGAATTATATTAGGGCTATCGCTCTCCGGTCATACTTTGGAATTTGCTGCGCCGCCTGTGTGGAACCTCCCGATTGGTGCGCAGCCGCGCGCCTTGGGGGGACCGTTGATTGTGACCGGCGTCCCCTGGATTTTTTTTTTGGCGCGCGGCCTGTTCAAATTTTCGCGCACGCGCGGTTTCTCCCATATACAAGCTGCTTGAGCGGCCTGCTGCGCGGAACCGCCAGAGCCCGCCACGCGGCTTAACGGCAACGCTGATCGTGACTGACTACCTCCCTCAGAAATTCAGGGATGGCTAATGATTCCGCATCGGCCTGTCCGCTATCTTCCTAATGTTAGAAAAGAAAGACTTGCATTTATATAGCGCCTTTCACGACCCACCGGACGTCTCAAAGCGCTTTACAGCCAATGAAGTACTTTTTTGGAGTGGAGTCACTGTTGTAATGTGGGAAAGGCGACAGCCAATTTGCGCACAGCAAGCTCCCACAAACAGCAATGTGATCACGACCAGATAATCTGTTTTTGTTATGTTGGTTGAAGGATAAATATTAGTCAGGACACCAGGGAGAACTCCCCTGCTCTTCTTCGAAATAGTGCAGCGGGATCTTTTACGTTAGAAAAGAAAGACTTGCATTTATATAGCGCCTCTCACGACCCACCGGACGTCCCAAAGCGCTTTACAGCCAATGAAGGACTTTTGAAGTGTCCTCACTGTTGTAATGTAGGGCAATTTGTGGGGGGGGGGGGGGGGTTATGACTACCTCAGAAATTCCCGTCTGAAGCAGACAGGAGCCTCGTGAATTTATGCAAATCGGGGTCGTTGTCCCCCACCCACCCCTTGACATTTAACCCGGGTCTGAGCGAGGAAGTTGAAGCAGGTCAATGGCTGGTGGGAAGGACAAAGCGGTCCTCCAGGTAAGTCAAAATAGGTTTTTGTTTGTGAAGCCAGAAGGAGCTGAAGTGCTTCTCCGGAGCCCACAAAGAAAGATGTCGTCTCCCCCTCCGCAAGACCCTCCCAAACTCCCACCCTGCCACTTATCTGGAAGCCCCCAATCTCCCCCTGCCAGCAGCCGCTCTGTCCCCTCTTCTCACCCAAAACAGGTGGGATGTGGAGCAGCGACATTTAAATGAGACCCGAAGATAAACTACCCCTGAATTTTGTGACAGCGAATGTGTTTTTGCAGTCGGTCCCAGCTTCCCGGCCACCCAGAAGCCCCGTCTAGGTTAAAACTGACCCAAATAACTCAACTGCAGCTTTAGTCAAATGTCCCCTGTTTCGCTCGGTGACCAAACAAATGTGCCAACATGTCCCGAACCAGGTGGCACCCATCTCCATTGGTGGAGGGTGGGAGAGGGGAATGTGAAAGCTGCATGTTGGTGCTCATCCAGGCAAGCTTAGGAATGGATCAAGTTCCATATTTCACATCGTTATATTTTTTGTCTTATAATACTCCTGTCAAACGCCTTGGGACGTCTTCAAAAGGCGCTATATAAACGCAAGTTGCTGTTGTTGTTATTGTTGGGCGGGATTCTTTCACACTTTCTGGTGCAGGGGCAGCACCTGCCAGCAACGCGCATTGGGCACAAAGGGTCGCGCTGCCGTTACGCTCGATTTTCCGTCCATTCATGCGCTGCTTCTACGCTGGGGACGCACAAGTGGGAAATGCCCCCTCCAGTGTCGGCGCCAAGCACTCCTCAGGGCAGCTGCTCAGTGGGCTAGATGCAGAGTAAAGCCGCCTCAACAGAACAATGTGGCTTTAATGAACCCCGACTGCGACGTTTCCTACACCCAGGCACATTTGCCAATCTAATCCCCGATCTGTGTTGGGGCGGTGGGGCAGTGTGGAGCTGTGACTCCCCCTGCCCGGTCGGAGCTGGGATGAAACTGTCCAAACCTCTCGTCTCTCGTCTCCTCGGTCTGGGCTGAATTTCAAATACAGGTTTGAGAGATTCAAAGGAAAGATTCTAACCCACTGCACCACCAGCCCCCAATACAATCCAACCCAGAACCTTTTGTGCATTCACTACACAATATTTTAGAACGGTACATGCGCCACAGTTAGACTCTCCTTGCAAAGCACAATTCTTGTTATCTTTTAATTACACGCAATGGAGCTTATCCTGTTCCAATATTTTTTTAAAAAATCAATAGTACCATCAAAATCATGAACCCTAGTACTTTCTACCTTAAATGTTACTGAGATAAATATTACAATTTAGGTTCACAGTTCAGCCCCTTTGACATCCAAGTGCTAAATCCAAGTGTGCGCGCTTTCCTCATTCAACCAGCCGCACTCTCCTCTCCCGCCCCATTCATAACCGAAGAGCGGCGACGGAAAAGTGACATTTCAGCCCGGCTCACACAGGTTGAGCCCCCAAGAGACAACTAAAGGCAGAGCCCCGGCTACCAAACTGCAAACATGTACAATGCGGTAACAACAGAGAGCAGCCAGCCTTCCATCATTTGCTGGAATCTCAGATGGCTCTAGCTATGCAAGCTATGCAACAACTCCAATACAAAGCACCAGATTTAGCATCACACACAGAAAAAGCCAAGCCTGCACACCTTTGTGTCTGTGTGTCTCTGTCTGTGTCTCGGTGTCTGTCTCTCTCTGTCTCTGTCTGTGTGGGGAAGAGGGTGTACTTACTGCACACTGCCCCTGCATTCACCACGACCCGCTGCTCAGCTCTAATAGACAGTCACATACAACGAGTGCAGTCCCGGCAACCAGGAATGTCAAACACTCACTCGGTGCAGTCGATCCAGACTGACTCTCTTACAGTCGGGCACATAAAAAAGAAGCAATGTCTTCTTAAGGCTTTTTTTTCTCTAACACGCCTGGAAAATGTGTGATCAACATCACACCAGTTTCTTACAACAGTTCTCGCAAACCTTAATAGTCGATGCTTACGATCTGATGGGTTAATTTTTTTGTTGCGTGCACTACATTGATAGATAATCGAAGACAAGCAAGAGTACTACCTGAGAATGGGGACAGATCCTGAGAGATGGTGCAATCCAGTCCTGTCCTGTCCTGTCTGCGCTGTGTGTCTGTGCACTGGTATCAATTCTGCTGCCAACAGCTTAATTGCAGTCCCTACTCTCTCCTCTCTCTCTGTGCCTCTGCTGGTGGATGGTCCACGTCTGATGGCCAATGCCCCACGACACGTGGTGCCGCCAGTTATTTCATGCAAATGAGAATTTGACATGAAGAAATAAATAAAGGCAGATCCCTCCCTGTGTGTGACAGTGAGGGGAGCCCAAGCGAATCAATGAAACTGTTGAAATCCCACAGGCAGCAGCACTGCGGACTCAGTCCAGCCAACCCTTCGGTCCCAATGCCTACTTCAGACTCTCTCCACCGAGTCATCAGCCGCTCCTTCATTCTGACCAACAGATCCCTGGACTCTCCACTAACGGTGTAGCGAGCCCAAGGCACGGCTTGTTTTCAAAACATTTCCGCCTTATCTACACAAGGACACGGCGCGGATGGTGCAGCCGCCCTTCGTCAAAGCCAACATTCCCAGAGTCAGATACAAAGGGAAGGGGGGGGGGGGGGGAGCGGGTGGAGAAGACCCACGTTTGGAAAGCTGAAACAACACCAGAAAATGCACCGCAAAGCCGATCAACGTCTGAGAGAGAAATTAAGCTTAATAATGTTTCGGGTGGGATTTCTTGCCACGGTTCTTTAAACCGCTGACCACCCTAACCGTGCAATTCCCGTTTTATGGCAAGTTCCCACTGTTGGGAATGGGTCAGTGGCGGAGTTACCGAGAGAGCAACACGATGAACCCGAGCTCCCCTATTTGCCCCGATTATGGGAAGGTGTTGGCTGAGGAGCGACAGGTTTCCTGTCCTGCCGGTTAGATGAGCAATGATGGGGGGGGGGGGGGGGGGTGCAACCTAAAAGGGAAGAGGAGAAACTTGCAAACGTTACTTTTTTTGTTTTCAAACAACATTAAGGTGGTGGATTAGATGCTTTCACAAAAGTGCGGGGCTGTGCAGATCAAGGCGAAGGACTGAACTCCCCTGGGTATTACCCTGTCTCGTTGCCTTACACCATCAGACGGAAGCATGTTCCCCTCCCACTCAATTTGCTGCCAAGTCAGAAATTCAGCCATAAATATCCTCAGCCTGTGTTACTATGGCAGCACAGTTTACACAGCACATCCTTGTTTTGAACACAACGGGCTGAAATTCTTCCTGTGGATTATTTCAGTGAAAATGCTGGTGCAAGTTCAAAATTGGATTTCTTGACTTTTTTGTCAAAACCATCCATCAGAAGAATTTTGCTCCCTACAAGTCAAGAAATGTTTAAAATGGCAAATATCAATATTCCTGATGCATATAAACAGGAAGAAAAGGAGGATCATTTTTTGCTCCATTACCTTTAGGAGTTCCCACAATGTTTTCACTGTTGTTCACTTCCTCTAGGACCTGAGTTAAGTTGAGGTGAGTATTTGACTGAGCAAATTGTACCTGGTCTGTTGGGAGGTGGAATTGCTTATGTCATTCTGAAATGTCCGAGACCCTGACGTATCTACAACGGTGTCAGCACCATTGAAACTCTCTGAGTGACTGTACTTATGTGAAAGGATGGGATAAAGTCAACATGGATTTACAAAAGGTCAATCATGCTTGACTAATCTACTGGAATTTTTTGAGGATGTAACTGGTAGAATAGATAAGGGAGAACCAGTGGATGTGGTGTATTTGGACTTCCAAAAGGCTTTTGATAAGGTCCCGCATAAGAGATTAGCGTGTAAAGTTAAGGCACATGGGATTGGGGGCAAGGTATTGACTTGGATAGGGAACTGGTTGGCAGACAGAAAGCAAAGAGTTGGAATAAACGGGTCTTTTTCCGAGTGGCAGGCAGTGACTAGTGGGGTACCGCAGGGATCGGTCCTTGGACCCCAGCTATTCACAATATATATTAATGATCTAGACAAGGGAACTAGATGTAATATCTCCAAGTTTGCAGACGACACAAAACTGGGTGGGCGTGTGTGCTGCGAGGAGGATGCCGAGAAACTCCAGGATGATTTGGACAGGTTGGGTGATTGAGCAGAAGCGTGGCAGATGCAATATAACGTGGATAAATGCGAGGTTATCCACTTTGGTGTCAAAAACAGAAAGGCAGATTATTATCTGAATGGCAATAGATTGGGAGAAGGGGAAGTGCAACGATACCTGGGTGTCCTTGTGCACCAGTCACTGAAGGTAAGCATGCAGGTGCAGCAGGCAGTTAAGAAGGCAAATGGTATGTTGGCCTTCATAGCGAGAGGGTTTGAGTACAGGAACAAGGATGTCTTGCTGCAGTTGTACAGGGCCTTGGTGAGACCACACCTTGAGTACTGTGTGCAGTTTTGGTCGCCTTATCTGAGGAAGGATGTTCTTACCATGGAAGGAGTTCAGCGAAGATTCACAAGGCTGATACCTGGGATGGCAGGAATGACGTATGAAGAGAGATTGGGTCGATTGGGCTTATACTCGCTGGAGTTTAGAAGAATGAGAGGGGATCTCATTGAAACTTATAAAATTCTGACAGGACAGGACAAACTAGATGCAGGAAGGATGTTCCTGATGGTCGGGGAGTCCAGAACCAGGGGTCACAGTCTAAGGATAAGGGGTAAGCCATTTAGGACAGAAATGAGGAGGAATTTCTTCACCCTGAGAGTGGTGAACCTGTGGAATTCTCTGCCACAGAAGGCAGTAGAGGCCAATTCATTAAATAGATTCAAGAAGGAGTTGGATATATTTCTTAAGGCTAAAGGGATCAAGGGATATGGGGAGAAAGCAGGGACAGGGTACTGAATTTGGATGATCAGCCATGATCGCACTGAATGGCGGAGCAGGCTAGAGGGGCCGAATGACCTACTCCTGCTCCTATCTTCTATGATTCTATGATTCTATGAAAGCATCTAATCCACCAGCTTAATGTCTGAGCACCCAAATTCTGTGATGCTCCAAAAGGCACGCATACTGTAAAATATAAGATAGTCACCAAGAAATCCAATAGGGAATTCCGAATAAACTTCTTTACCCAGAGAGTGGTGAGAATGTGGAACTCGCTACAAGGAGTAGTTGAGACGAATAGCATAGATGCATTTAAGGGAAGGCTAGATAAGCATATGAGGGAGAAGAGAATCGAGGGTTATGCTGATAGAGCTAGATCAGGAAAGACGGGAGGAGGCTCGAGTGGAGCATAAATGCCAGCATGGACTGGTTGGGCTGAATGGCCTGTTTCTGTGCCGTATATCCGATGTAAGCCTATATGAAATTTTATTTGACTTGAAAGAAGTCAACAAACCATAACAGGATTTAGCCACCAAATCTGCCAGGTCCCTGTTTCCACACTATAGGTATTGATGGAGATACCAACTGGCAATATTTGAGGAGTTGGACAGTTGGATCAAAGCATTTGGTTTTCCATAGGACAGATTGTTACAAACTCTACATTTCAACATCAACTTGTCTTTACATAACATCTTTAACATAGAAAAATGTCCCAAAGCACTTCAGTGAGGAAAAACAGATGGCCAGCCAAAGAAGGATAGATTAGGAGGGGTAACCAAAAGCTGGAGAAACTTTAAAAATGTAGAATTTGAAGCAACAGTACACCATCCATTGTATAATGACTCCCTCCTAATATTTTATAAACATAGCAAAGCACCTCGCACAACAAACATCACAAGGTTTAGGTGAGATAGATTGCTCAAACTCTGTTCCTGCAGCTTATGATGTCTTCTGAATCTCTGGGATAATTCTTCCTATGATGATGGTGATGAGCCAGCTAACTCAACTCACCTGGAAATTGTAACCTGTGTAACCATTCCCCCACTCTGTGTAATCACTTCTTCACTCCCATTACTCTCTGTGTAATCACACTCTCACTCCCATTACTCTCTGTGTAATCACACTCTCACTCCCATTACTCTGTGTAATTGCTCCCACACTCTCTGTGTATTCACTCCCTCTCTCTCATTATTCTCTGTGTAATCTTTCCCTCACTCTGAGAAATCATTCCCTTACTTCCTGTACAATTACTTCCTCACTCAATGTGTAATCTTTCCCCCAGTCCCATTATTATCTGGACAATCGTTCCTTCACTCTGTAATCACTCCCTGATTTTGTGCAATTGTTCAGTCACTCCTATTGCTCTCTATAATCGACCCTCACTCTCTCTAATTGCTCCCTCACTCGGTGTAATCACACCCTCATTCCAATTACTCTTTATGCAGTTGCTCCTTCCCTCCCATTACTCTTTGTAACCCTTCTTCTTCCCACCTATTACTCCATGTAATAGTGCCCTCTCCCATTACTCTGTATGATTATTCTTTACCTTTCCTTACTCTGTGTAATTATTCCCTCTCATTACACCCGTGTGTAATTGCTCCATTACTCTGTGTAATCACTGCCTCCCTCATTGCTTTGTATAATCCCGCCCTGTCATTACTCGGTACAATTGCTCCACCTTCCCAATACTCAGTGTAATCACTCTCTCTCTCATTATTACTTGTGTAGTAAAATGTCTCATGTGCTTCACAAGAGCGATTATCAAACAAAATTTGACACCGAGCCACTTGAGGAGATATTAGAACAGGTGACCAAAAGCTTGGTCAAAGAAGTAGGGTTTAAGGAGCATCTTGAAGGAGGAGAGAGTGGTAGCGAGGCAGAGAGATTTAGTGAAGGAATTCCAGAGCTTAGGGCCTCGGCAGCTGGAGGCACGGCCGCCAATGGTGGAGCGATGAATAATATTCTCTGTATAATTGCTCCTTTTCTTTCAATACTCAGTGTGATCACTCTCTCCCTCTCTGAGTAAAATGGTTCTTTTTTGATATTTGCTAAAATTTCTTTCAGGGTCACACCAAAAGCCAAAGATACGCCAGACCGGAAATCTGGAGTTAGCTACTGCCACCTTATGAATTAAACAATGTTGTTTGTCACAGTGCATATGCACAGCACACACTGGTATAATACATGGTTGGCGCCCTTGATTTCCTCCCTCCCCTGCCTGCCCCCATTAATACACACACAGCACTGTCAGCAGGTTTGGGGGGGGGGGAATGGGAAAGACAAGTTGAATGGTGGTAGGTACCAAGCACAGCCCGGGCACATCGTACACTGGCGAGGGAAGGGCGTGCAAACCCTGGCAGCTCCTGGCATCCAGTGAAAAGCGACAGAATGATGTCTTGCACAAGGTGATGTGGGGGAGGGGAGGGGGGCAAAGTTAAGTAAATGAGTAGAAAATAGCAATAATAACTAAATGAAAAAATGCTTAATTCCTCAAAAGAGCTATAAAATAACACAAACTATGGAATAGGCAGGAGAAGAATGGGGAGGAGTTTGAACTGGCCTTTATTTTCCTGCTAACAGACTCTAGTTATACAACACCATCTCTTGATGTTTGAAGTTTTATTTGTGAGGGGAGCTCGCTCCACTGAATGAGCTGAGGACTGCAGTACAGCCTCTGCAGAGGATGAAAATACATGATCAGAATTTTCCATTTTCCACAGAAAGTGATTTTTTTTTTAAAAGAAAAAGTCTTATTGGTACAGCAGTCACACAGCAAAGCTTCTCCTCAGTACTTGTGCCAGTCCATTAAATAACAGCTAGTCCAATCAAACAGAGGACTGAGAAACTAGATTAAAATATATGACAGTACATAAGCAATGGCAATCATTTAAAGAAACAATTCATAATTCGCAACAAATATACATTCCCTTAAGGAATAAAAACCCCACAGGAAAAATGGTCCAACCGTGGCTAACGAGAGAAGTTAAAGATAGTATTAGATTAAAGGAAGAGGCTTATAATCAACGTTTCCTCTAAGCTGCGCAGACATGCAGCGGCGCAACTGTCTGCCAGTCCCGCACAGCCCAGGACTGGCTTTTCAAATGTTAAATTTCACGCAGCGCGAAACTGTGAATGAACTGTTAAAGGGGCCGTGCACCCCAAAAAAATTAGGGGGAACATTGCTTATAATGTTGTCAAAAAGAGTAGTAAGCCTGAGGATTGGGAGGATTTTAGAATTCAGCAAAGGATGACCAAAAAATTGATAGAGAGAGAATATGAGAGTAAACTCGCAAGAGACATAAAAACAGATTGTAAAAAGCTTCTATAGGTATGTAAAAAGGAATAGATTAGTGAAAGTAAATGTGGGTCCCTTACAGGCAGAGACAGGAGAAATTATAATGAGGACTAATGAAATGGCAGAGACATTAAACAAATACTTTGTATCTGTTTTCACGGAAGAAGACACATAAAACATTCCGGAAATAGTGAGGAACCAAGAGTCTAGTGAGAGTGAGGAACTTAAAGAAATTAGAATTAGTAAAGAAATAGTACTGGAGAAATTAATGGGATTAAAAGCCGACAAATCCCCTGGAACTGGTGACCTACATCCTTGGGTTTTAAAAGAGGTGGCTACAGAGATAGTGGATGCATTGGTTTTGATCTTCCAGAATTCCCTAGATCCTAGAATGGTCACTGCGAATTGGAAGGTAGCAAATGTAACCCCACTATTCAAGAAAGGAGGGAGAGAGAAAACAAGTAACTATAGACCAGTTAGCCTGACATCAGTAGTAGGGCAAATGCTGGAATCTATTCTTAGGGACAAGGTAATAGGGCACTTCGAAAATCGTAATATGATTGGGCAGAGTCAACACAGATTTATAAAAAGGGAAATAGTGTTTGACAAATCGGTTAGAGTTTTTTGAGCTTGTAACTGTCCGGGTAGATAAAGGGGAAACCAGTGGATGTAGTGTATTTGGATTTTCATAAAGCATTCGATAAAGTGCCACACAAGAGATTATTACACAAAATTAGGGCTTATGGGATTGGGGGTAATATTGCATGGATTGAGGATTGGTTAACGGACAGAAAACAGAGGGTAGGAATAAACGGGTCATTTTCGGGTTTGCAGGCTGTAACTAGCGGCGTACCGCAAGGTTCAGTGCTTCGGCCTCAGTTATTTACAATCTAATTTAATGACTTAGATGAGGGGACCGAGTGTAATGTATTCAAGTTTGCTGATGATATAAAGCTAGGTGGGAAAGTAAGTTGTGAGGAGGACGCAAAGAGGCTGCAAAGGGATACAGACAGGTTAAGTGAGTAGGCAAGAACATGGCAGATGGAATATAATGTGGAGAAATGTGAAGTTATCCACTTTGGTAGGAAAAATAGAGAAGCGGAATATTTTATAAATGGTGAGAGATTGGGAAATGTTGGTGTTCAGCGGGGCCTGGGTGTCCTTGTACACGAATCACAGAAAGTTAACATGCAAGTACAGCAAGCAATTAGGAAAGGAAATGGTATGTTAGCCTTTATTACAAAAGGATGGAGTATAAGAGTAAAGACATCTTACTGCAATTATATAGGGCCCTGGTGAGACCACACCTGGAGTATTGTGTACAGTTTTGGTCTCCTTACCCAAGGAAGGATATACTCGCTATAGAGGGAGTGCAACAAAGGTTCACTAGACTGAGTCCTGGGATGGGGGGATTGTCCGATGAGGAGAGATTGAGTAGACTAGGCCTATATTCCCTAGAATTTAGAAGAATGAGAGATGATCTCATTGAAACATATAAAATTCTTACAGGGCTGATAGGGTAGATGCAGGGAGGATGTTTCCCCTGGCTGAGGAGTCTAGAACCAGGAGTCACAGTCTCAGAATAAGGGGTCGGCCATTTAGGACTGAGATGAGGAGAAATTTCTTCACTCAGAGGGTGGTGAATCTTTGGAATTCTCCACCACAAAGGGGTGTGGATGCTCAGTCGTTGAGTATATTCAAGACAGAAATCAACAACAACTTGTATTTATATAGCACCTTTAACACAATAAAACGTCCCAAGGCGCTGCACAGGAATATTTTAAGACAAAAAATTTGACACCGATCCACATAAGGATAAATTAGGGCAGGTGACCAAAAGCTTGGTCAAAGAGGTAGGTTTTAAGGAGCGTCTTAAAGGAGGAAAGAGAGGTAGCGAGGCGGACAGGGTTAGGCAGGGAATTCCAGAGCTTAGGGCCTAGGCAACAGAAGGCACGGCCACCAAAGGTTGAGCGATTATAATCAGGGATGCTCAAGAGGGCAGAATTAGAGGAGCGCAGATATCTCGGGGGGTTGTGGGGCTGAAGGAGATTACAGAGATAGGAAGGGGCGAGGCCATGGAGGGATTTGAAAACAAGGATGAAAATTTTGAAATCGAGGCGCTGCTTAACCGGGAGCCAATGTAGGTCAGCGAGCACAGGGGTGATGGGCGAACGGGACTTGGTGCGAGTTAGGACACGGGCAGCCAAGTTTTGGATGACCTCAAGTTTACGTAGGGTGGAATGTGGGAGGCCAACCAGGAGTGCGTTGGAATAGTCAAGTCTAGAGGTAACAAAGGCATGGATGAGAGTTTCAGCAGCGGATGAGCTGAGGCAAGGGCGGAGACGGGCGATGTTACGGAGGTGGAAGTCGGTAGTCTTTGTTATGCTGCAGATATGTGGTCGGAAGCTCATTTCAGGGTCAAATATGACACCAAAATCGATAGATTTTTGGATAGTAAGGGAACCATGGGATATAGGAATAGTGTGGGAAAGTGGAGTTGAGGTAGAAGATCAGCCATGATTTTATTGAATGGCGGAGCAGGCTCGAAGGGTCAAATGGCCTACTCCTGCTCCTAATCCTTATATTCTTATGTACAATGAGATCCTCTGTCTGAGCAGGATTAGCTGATCTCAGCTGGGGGCAACAATGGAGGTGCT
This sequence comes from Squalus acanthias, assembly GCA_030390025.1. Taxonomy (NCBI): domain Eukaryota; kingdom Metazoa; phylum Chordata; class Chondrichthyes; order Squaliformes; family Squalidae; genus Squalus; species Squalus acanthias. The sequence continues at coordinate 85,522,509 of CM059437.1, forward strand.
ACAAAGTGCCTCAGCATCCCTGGGCTAAAGTATTGGGCGAGAGAGAGGATTGAGCTTAACTGCGTTGCTGTCATGATAGAATAGTCAGTAGATATTGACTGAGGCCAACAATGCTGTCCCAGCACAGAGTTCATAGGATTGCGGCTCCTTAGCCCTTGCATGCAGCTGCACACAAATGAGCAAACGTTGTGGGCTTTAGGCTTCTTGGATACTGGTCACCATTCTCCATGTACAATATGATTGCCAGCCCTCCAGGATTGTCCTGGATCGAGGTCAGTTCATCTCATTATTTAAATATCGCTCCCAGTTGGTTGCCCATGACACGCCGAGTTGACAAGGGTCGGACTTCCTGCGTCAGCAGTTGCTGGAGCCGAAATGTCAAAAAGACTTTTTTGGGGAAGGGGCGTTGAGGAGGACGGTGCCTGATCAAGAAATAGTGTCAGCCGTAGCTCAGTTGGTACCACCCTCGCTTCTGAGTCAGAACGTTCTGGGTTCACACCCCACTCCAGGGACTTGAGCTTAAAATTCTAAGCTGACACTCCAGTGCAGTACTAAGGGAGTGCTGCACTGTCGGAAGTGTCGTCTTTCAGATGGGACATTAAACCGAGGCCCCATCTGCTCTCTCAGGTGGATGTAAAAGATCCCATGGCACTATTTCGAAGAAGAGCAGCGGAGTTATCCCCAGTGTCCTGTCCAAAAATGTATCCCTCAATCAACATCACTAAAACAGATCATCTTTTTTTTAATTTGTTTATGGGATGTGGGCGTCGCTGGAAAGGCCAGCATTTATTGCCCATCCCTAATTGCCCTTGAGAAGGTGGTGGTGAGCCGCCTTCTTGAACCGCTGCAGTCCGTGTGGTGAAGGTACTCCCACAGTGCTGTTAGGGAGGGAGTTCCAGGATTTTGACCCAGCGACGATGAAGGATCGGCGATATACCTCTAAGTCAGGATGGTGTGTGATTTGGAGGAGAACTTGGAGGTGGTGGTGTTCCCATGCGCCTGCTGTCCTTGTCTTTCTAGGTGGAAGAGGTCGCAGGTTTGGGAGGTGCTGCTGAAGAAGCCTTGGCGAGTTGCTGCAGTACATCTTGTAGATGGTACACATTGCAGCCATGGTACGCCGGTGGTGGAGGGAGTGAATGTTTAAGGTGGTGGATGGGGTGCCAATCAAGCGGGCTGCTTTGTCCTGGATGGTGTTGAGCTTCTTGAGTGTTGTTGGAGCTGCACTCATCCAGGCAAGTGGAGAGTATTTCATCACACTCCTTACTTGTGCCTTGTAGATGGTGGAAAGACTTTGGGGAGTCAGGAGGTGAGACACTCGTTGCAGAATACCTAGCCTCTGACCTGCTCTTGTTGCCACAGTATTTATGTGGCTGGTCCAGTGAAGTTTCTGGTCAATGGTGACCCTCAGGATGTTAATAGTGGGGGATTCGGCGATGGTAATGCCATTGAATGTCAAGGGGCGGTGGTTAGACTTTCGCTTGTTGGAAATAGTCATTACCTGGCACTTCTGTGGCGCAAATGTTACCTGCCACTTATCAGCCCAAGCCTGAACGTCGTCCAGGTCTTGTTGCATGCGGGCATGGACTGCTTCATTATCTGAGGAGTTGTGAATGGCACTGAATACTGTGCAGTCATCAGCGAACATCCCCATTTCTGACCTTATGTTGGAGGGAAGGTCATTGATGAAGCAGCTGAAGATGGTTGGGCCTAGGACACTGCCCTGAGGAACTCCTGCAGCGATGTCCTGGGGCTGTGATGATTGACCTTCAACCACCACAACCACAACCAATCTGGTCATTATCACATTGCTGTTTGTGGGAGCTTGCTGTGCGCAAATTGGCTGCCGCGTTTCCTACATTACAACAGTGACTACACTTCAAAAAGTACTTCATTGGCTGTAAAGCGCTTTGGTATGTCCAGTTGTCATGAAAGGCGCTATATAAATGCAAGTTTTTCTTTCTGGCAGGCAGGCTGAATGGACCTAATGAAATGTCTTGGCCAGACAGAGAAAACATTTAAGAATTTCTCCTCCGCCTTCCCTTGCAGTGTCCATTTGCAATCAGCGCTGTGCAACCAGCGTCCTCCTCAGGTGCTCCAGCCCCTATATGAGAAGCAGCATTGTGGAATGGAGCCTGACTGAACTTTGCACGCAGTTGGTGTGTAGACTCTTAGCACCCCAGGTGCACCCCACCTACATTGTTCGTCACTCAGTGCATCAGATGCAGAGTAGGCCTAAGTACGCCACCCCGATAATACAGGCTCCACTGCCCAAAGCAGTTGCGGTGGTGCCGGCCGCATAATTAAAGCTCCCACTTAGTAGGGTTGCCAACTCTGGTTGGACGTATTCCTGGAGGTTTCCTGATATGACCTCCAACCACCCTGCCCAGTCTCATAGCCATTTTTTCCCCATCTCCACTATTTTTAAAACAAATAAACAAGTGTTAAAAGATTTTTTTTTAAAACCCGCACCATTTTGTTTTAGTGCCCCTATGATTTTTGTATTGGGTTAGTTGTAACAGTGTCCAGGAGATTAATCTTCGATTCCTGGAGACTCCAGGACAATCCTGGAGGGTTGGCAACTCCTACTCGTACAAGAAGAACAGTGACCTGGGTGGGGTACCAGTATCGGAGCAGCCTAAACCATAGCAATAAACATACGCCTTCAGGAGAGGAGGAAAAATAAAACAATTAAACAAACAGAAGAAGTCCTAACTGAGGCAGAAAGAAAATGAAATGTTGAGCGAGTGTCCTGTATGGAGTACTGAAAAGAGAGTTTCATCCATTAACCCAATTACACCCTCACAACATAAGTGATTTTCTTATGGCTGACTTCCTTTTATTGAACCTCATGTTTATTGGCTTCTGTCTTGCTAGATGATTCTAACTTACTTTAATTATAACAGATGCCTGCGTTCTTCTAATCCCCAGCTCACATTTCCTGTAGTCCTGCCTCAGTGCCTTACCTGAAGACTGAAATTGCATCGGGAAATTGCATTTGCATTCTTCTGATATTACCCTGTCAACCAAAGAGTTAAGCAAGCTTTCAGCCACAACATTCACCATTTTCCCTCTAGAACAGAATCATACAGCACAGAAGGAGGCCGTTTGACCCATTGTGCCTGTGCCAGCTCTTTGAAAGAGCTCTCCAATTAGTCCCACTCCCCTGCTCTTTCCACATAGTCCTGCGATTTCCCCCCCCCCACCCCCTTTTCAAGTATTAACAAAACAGTTAATAAAACATATGGGATCCTGGGCTTTATAAATAGAGGCATAGAGTACAAAAGCCAGGAAATTATTCTAAACCTGTATAAAACACTGGTTCGGCCCCAGTTGGAGTATTGTGTCCAATTCTGGGCACCACACTTTAGGAAGGATGTGAAGGCTTTGGAGAGGGTACAGAAGAGATTTACTAGAATGGTTCCAGGGATGAGAGAATACAGTTACCTGCATAGACTAGAGAAGCTGGGGTAGTTCTCCTTAGAGCAGAGAAGGCTAAAGGTGGTTGGCAAAAGAACCAGAGGCGACATGAGGAAAAACATTTTTACGCAACGAGTGGTTATGATTTGGAATGCACTGCCTGATAGGGTGGTGGACACAGATTCAACAGTAGCCTTCAAAAGGGAATTGGATAAATACTTGAAGGAGAAAAAAATCGCAGGGATATGGAGAAAGAGCGGGGGAGCGGGACTAACTGGATTGCTCTTCGAAAGAGCCGGCACAGACTCGATGGGCCGAATGGCCTCCTTCTGTGCTGTACTATTCTATGATTATCCAATTCCCTTTTGAAAGTTACTATTGAAGCTGCTTCCACTACCCTTTCAGGCAGTGCATTCCATATTTGTATCAGATGAGACATTCTGCTGACATCATGGATGTGATTAATGACCTTGTCAAAATTACTTAGTATTACCCTGAAGTAAGTTTGAAGGTTGGGGTTCTTGATGAATTCCATATAGCCCTCCAATACCTTGAATTATCCTAATAATCTTACATATAACGTACATTCATATACTTCAATATTGATTTCCAATTTGTACAAAAATGACGGGGTGGTGATTTGGGTGCAGGGTACAATCAATATTGGGCCTCAGGTTTTATTAACATCAAGCAGGCATAGCATGAATAGCCAGCCAGCAAAGAGTAAACGAAGATCAGGCGAGTGCTAGCGTCACAGCGACCCTCAGGTAAGTGAGGGACAAAGAAAAGCAGGCTGGGGAGGAGGGGTTGTAGAAAAGGATGCCGGGGGCCGAGTGTGCGAAGATTCGCGCTGCTGATATTCTGTGGGGACTTTTTTGGGATCATCTGTAGTTGTGGCAGTTTGCTCATTATCCTCATGCTGAGGTTATTAATAAACCTTCCGAATAGCAAAAGGTCCCAGAACAGGTTCCTGTGGGACTCTACTAGTCAACGCTACACAAGCATCAAACAACTGCCACTTGCACCAGCCTCTGTCCTTCTTTCGTCACGCCAATTCCCTACCCAACTTACAACTTCACCTTTGAGCCTTTGTTTTGACTACTAAGTCTTCTGTGATAAATCTTACCAAATACTCTCTGAACAGGAAGATCCATCAGTGGCACTGCCTTCATCCACCAGGGTAGTAACATCCTCAATAATAAGGACATTTGTTGTGCATGACATCCTTTTACTGAGCCCGTGTTGTCTCTTGTTTATCGCCTCTGTCCTGCTGAATGATTCTAAATTACTTCATTTGTAACAGGTACCTGTTTTTATTCTGTTATTGATGCTAATCTCACATTTCTCTGGGTCATATCTCCATCCTATCTTGGAAATTGAAATCATGCTGGATATTTTACAGTCTCTGCTACAACAAAAGAGCTTTTAGTTGAACCCCTTTGTGTTTTGGGGTTCGCAGATGCATTTCTTGTGAACTCTTATCCCATTGGTTTTCTGATATCTTGAATTCTCAGAATGTGCACGTGTCCGTTTCTCATTTAGTTCGGGTTCAGTCACTGACCTGTGCGGAGTTCGCTGAACTCGGCTGGGGCAGCAGTTGAGGTGCGTTTTTTGGCCTCAGCACTCTGGGCGAGGGTTCCCGGTTGCTATCCAGTGAGTCCTTGTTGAAAGGACGTGTGCATACGTGTGGATGTTGGGTAAAGAGAGGGTCAATTCTGACGTCCTCCAGCATTGAAAAGCCTGCTGACACTCATTGCATAGGCGCACACATGAAAATGATCCCCTTAGGTGAGATCTCGAAGGGCAGCCGCTCCCCCATGGGCCATATCTCTGCAGGCGAATCAACAGCTTCAAGGAAGGTTGGGTAGGGAGAAAATTGGAGAGAAAATAAAAATATAGAGTTGGCACAGTAATAGGAGCTTCCTGCGTACATCAAGGATACCTCAGAGATGTACATCCAATACCTCAGAAGTGTAGATAAGAACATAAGAATTAGGAGCAGGAGTCGGCCATATGGCCCCCTGAGCCTGCTCCGCCATTCAATAAGATCATGGCTGATCGTCGACCTCAACTCTACTTTCCCACCCGATCTCCATATCCCTTGATTCCAAAAATCTATCTATCTCAGCCTTGAATATACGCAACGATTTAGCATGCACAGCCCTTTGGGGTAGAGAATTCCAAAGATCTACAACCCTCTGAGTGAAGAAATTCCTCCTCGTCTCAGTCTTAAATGGCCGACCCCTTATCCTGAGACTATGTCCCCCTAGTTCTAGACTTTCCAGTCAGGGAAACAACCTCTCAGCATCTACCCTGTCAATCCCCCTCAGAATCTTATGTTTCTAAACTCCAGAGAGTATCGGCCCATTCTACACAATCTCTCATCATAGAACAATCCTCTCATCCCAGGAATCAATCTAGTGAACCTTCGTTGCACTGCCTCTAAGGCAAGCATATCCTTCCTCAGATAAGGAGACCAAAACTGTGCAGAGTACTCCAGGTGTGGTCTCACCAAAGCCCTGTACCATTGTAGCAAGACTTCCTCATAGGTGTACGTCCGATGTACATCCAATACCTCAGAGAATGATATGGTGGTTCTGATATTGAGGAGTGTCTGGCCAATCTCCAATAATATCCAGGAATCTTTAAAGATCATTCATTTTATAAAAGCAGTTTAAATTTGATTTTTCTTTTAAATTTCTTACTGAGCACACCAGGATCTGTGCTCTCTGACATAAGCTCCTGCTGATTCTGTGATTTTTATGGAACTAATTATTTTAAAAAAAGAACTCCATCAATCGCTGCAGAAGTCAATGAGTTTAAGCAAATTGGTCCTGACTCAGCCGGTTGGGCTATCTGAGGTTCTCCAAACGTTACACGGCCTCTTTGTAAAACTGATTTATCTGCAGCTGTACCAGTCGGGCAGTCATCAATAGCCCGCTCTGCTCTCTTTTACTGATGTGTGCAGTGTTGTTAGTTCCTCCCCCTGCATCAATCGATGAACAGGAACGAAGAGGCAGCCTGCTCCCAAAGTGTAGCAGATGAGCAGTGCGCTGCACAGCAATGCAGAAAAATCTCTCTGGTCTGGCTTTAACCCCAGCCCCTTATTACAGGACATGGAAATGTTAAACTCGCACATGTGCTTGTATATCTGACCTGACTGGAGGCAGGTTTATGGATACGGTTATTGTGCTTTTGCTGCTCCAGATTGCCCCAATTTAAAGGGGCGGTCACCTCGGCGATGGAGACTCTGGCAGGAACGGCTCGCGACTCCGTTGAGGTTGCACCACGACTGACTTGGTTCCCGTCTCATCCTGAACTTATTCGAAGTTTTATTTTGGCATATTTTTAATTCTCAGGTTTTCTTTAAAGGGATACGGTCATCATGAAAAAAGTCTTTGCCAGATCTTTTTTCCCCTCCCAATTTCATTGTTTCTTCCTTTTCCCACCAGTTCTCTCTCCTGTTCCTCCTCCTCTCTCTGGGGCAGTGATTTCTTGCTGGGGCCCAGTTCCACAGCCACCGGAAACTCTCCAGTACTCTTCTGGATCCACTTGGCCACAGCTTTCCCCAGTCCAGTCTGCACTGTGCGACTCAGACAGCCCAGGTTTAAAATTGGGCCGGGGTTTGAATGACGTCATTGAACCCAGACGTTTGAATATTTACTGAGGCCCCTGCCCACCTACCACACGCCTGCCGAAACCCGGTTAAAATGGCGGTAGACGGGAGTGTGGTGTGAATGGGGAGGTAAGTGCCCTGCTCCCATTTTAACCCCCTGCTCAGCCCGTTCTCATCGGGCACAGAGAGTTAAAATCGGGGCTGATGTGTCTGCATATCATTTCCAGGGAGGCCTCCTGTTATCTCTCTTACAAAGTAATTAATGTTTGTAACTGTCCTTTCCAGAGAGGATATTCGAGGTATTACAGATTTGCTGAATGAATGTCTAAGAGCAAGGTAAGGGATCATGAAGGGATTATTGTGCCACACTGTCACGCTGCTCTGGCTGCTCAATGCAGGCATCCTCGATAGCCTGAGAATAAACAAATCGTGGCTACTCCCTAGGTAGCACACGGTGACATGCAGAATGAGGTGGAAAGCATCACTCACTATCTGGGCTGTCATGGAATGAAAATCCTTCCTGTTAAAGCTAGATAAGTACATGAGGGAGAAAGGAATAGAAGGATATGTTGATAGGATGAGAAAAAGCAAGGTAGGAGGAGGCGCGTGTGGAGCATAAACACCGGCATAGACCTGTTGGGCTGAATGGCCTGTTTCTGTGCTGTAAACACTATGTAATACTATGTAATGAAGTTGATGTGGCTTTCAGACCAGGCGTTTATAGATACATGGGTGGCATCAATGGCAACCTGCACTTGTGGGAACTAAGGTAGGTTGATTGGGGGAGTCGGCAGGCGATCGCAGGGGATGATGGGGAGTGGGGAAGTGGAAGCCCAAGGTTTCATTGTGGGGCCCAGAACCTGCTCTTCCTGGCCAACAAGGAAACCGACATTTTTTTAAAAACAACCGACCTCATTGGGCCTCTTCTGGCCCCTGATGCAGCTCCTGGCAGGTTTGGCCTGGCGGGGAAGGCACCACTGCTCAGCCTCTCAGGCTAGCATTGCAGGCCTCAGGATGAAATAGGCGCCGGACCTTGATGACATCATCAGGACCTCATCCACAGATTTAAAGCAAGACCCCGTCGCCTCCTGGCAGTTGTCCTGCTAAGCTGCATGGTCATGTGGCCGCGCAGCGGTCTGGAGGTCCCACGCAGCCAGCTCACCGGCTTTTAAAATGGAAAAACAGTGCATGTGCAGAAAGTTGAATGGCCAAAAAAATGAGGGGAAAAAAGTTGGCAGTAATAATTCCCCCCAGTGTTTGGTGGTGATTTTCAGAGCTGGTACGTGGGCGTAAACTAAGGGAGGTCCCAGGGGTTGTTGGGGGTGGAGGGTGGGGGGGTTATTTGGGGAAGGGGAGATTGGCCACACTTCCTCCTTCACTTGAGTGTGACAGAGCACACTTCCAGTGGGCAGCTCAGGGTCACAGTGGGGTCACGTGCTGAAATTGCAGTGGCCATTTTATAAGAGTGGAAAGCCTCTCCACCCCATTAAACTTGCCAGACCGCCTGAAGAATGGCCAAAAATGGGTGGTTCTTTCTAAGGGAAATCCCGGCCACAGTGTTGAGTGGTGGGGGAATCTGAAGCTTCTGTTCTTTCACCCTGACCCTCTTCTCTGACCAGTGCTTCTCTGCTATAGGGCGGGAATGGCCAATCGCTTGTCCTCGTGGGCCATATAGGTATGCACCTTGGGGCCACGTATAAAGTTCAAGTCCATGTTCCCATTAATCGGCCCATTCCTCAAGTTGCTAATCCTGCAGGTCTTGGGGGATCTGATTTTGGGTTCAACCATCAATGAGACAATAGTGCTTAAAATAGCCCTTTCCAAACCAGTAGATCCCACACAATTCAAACGGGACGAACCGGCAAACAAGCACAAGTAGGAGTGAGTTGCCTGGGCATCAAGGACCAGAATACTAGGGTTCAGAGGTGGTAGGTTGGACACCCCCGAGTTTAACCACATTCCCCTTTGTAGCTGTTGGTGCCTACCTGCCCACAGGTAACTTCCCTTCCTCTGTGCTATGAGCGTGGGAAGGCGGGTTTCTAGCCTCCCCAACCTTGCTCTCCTCCTGGTGTCCTTCCACAGACAGTATTCTCTTTCTCAGTCGGGATCTCTGTGCAGCACTCGCTCAGTCGTGTGTGGGAGAGGGAGCGGGCTGTCTTGTGATTGTTCTGCATGTGGAACAAATCTAATTTCCACACTATGTTTATTTCCTGCCAAGCACGCCGGTCAGAAGCTCAGACCTTATCCTCTAACTGTGTAGCCAACTTTTATGGTCTAATTTAAACTCCATGTCCCCTTATCCTATTAGCTTGTGTCGACACTGTACGTCATTCTGGGAGATGGTGAGGCTCAGCTTTATGTCACTGCTAAAATTCAGATGTGCAAGAGCACCTGGGAGTGTTCCTCCATTCCTGCCCCAATCTACTGAAAAGCATCATAACATTTAGCCTTTGCTGACTTCATCAGACTGTTTCCCTTTGGCCCAGTCGCCTTCGTTTCCTGGGCGATGCACATCATGCCTTTGAGAGAGACAGTGACCAGCCCAGCTCCGAGGCCTCAGCCAGCGCTCTGGCTTGTGCTCTCTGGTGTCTCCTGACAGCGGCACAGCTATGATTAGGACCTGAGCCCCACAGGAGTTGAAGCTGCATGGGCAGCATCTCACGTTGGCGTCAATGAATATTTCAACGATTTTTGCCACAGAATTTTCACAGACTTGTATAATTTTTTTGTTTCCCCCATTGTCCACTTCCCCCTGACCCACAGGGCATTCAAGACAGGGGTACGAGTTTACTGACCTGCTAATTCTCCCTCCCTCTCAGCAGACACCTCCATCTCTGTTCTGCACATGTCCCATGATAGACCAATTGAGATCAGGAGCTCATAGTGTTTGTGTGCACGCACGCGAGAGTATTAAACATCCTGGAAAACTTGCCCCACCGTTAAGTCTCCACACTGAGCCAACACTTTATGACTCACGTTTACACGTTTCACCTTAGCCTACAGAAATGAAAAATTCAATCGCGAAGAGATGAATCCCTTGATATTTACACACTGTAATGATTACTGGCAGGGGGGAGTCCGTCTGTATTAGTGCTAGCAGCAGGCAAGATGCAGAGAGTCTACAACACACTGTTAAGAACTGAAGATCCTGTTCGACTGTGAATCTATTAAACTGTCACCAACCACTCCGACTTAGTGAAACCTTTAAGGAATCGCTTCAGCAAACCCACGTGCCCACATGTGATATGCGGCACTTGTAAAATAGTCCTCCATAAACACTCCATCACCGTTCCATTTCCTACTGCACAGCAGAAAAGAAAAAGCATTACAAAATAAGCCACTAATTAAAAGAGCATTTTAATCCTCACTCAGGCCGCATTTGATAATGAGCTGCCCTTTTCTTTTTTGCACACAGCTCATCTGTCTGTCTATAGAATTATTTATGGCATTTTGTCACTGTGACAGTGAGCATTTGGCTAAAATCTGATCCTTTCTGGTGCATCTGGGCTGATTAATCAATGTTGGACTTTTCTGTTGGTCCCAAAGGTTTGGATGTCTTTAGGAGGTGGGGAGAGAGTGCAGTTGCCACCTGCTGCTGATTTAAAGGGACCCCTCACTTAAATTACAAAACTACTCCCAGTGAAAGCACACGGCAGTACAGTCTGGATGCCCGTGTACCAGATTTGTCCTGTTTACGCTGCTGAGAGGGTTCGGAGGCCAGCAGAAGTGCATCATTGCTCTGAAGCTGCATTTATGAGTTTACAATGCTGGCTAGACATTCCTTGAAGGTAGGACAAAAGAGCAGTCCCAATGGCAAGCACTGAAGGTGTTGACTAGTTACGATACCTGTCAGTAGTGCTTTACTCTTGGAGGCAGAGAACTAAACAGGATGCAAGGTGCTGCTCTTCATCTTCAAATGCACGTGTGTCAGCTTAGCTCAGAGGGAGCGCACCTGTCGCTGAGTCAGGGTTCAAGCTCCACACCAGGGTTTAAAGCGTATAATCTCGGCTGACACTCGGTGGAGTACTGAGGGAATGCTACATTGTAATACATACTGTACCTGCTCATTACCACATTGCTGTTGGTGGGAGCTTGCTGTGCGCAAATTGGCTGCCGCTTTTCCTACATTACAACAGTGACTGCACTTCAAAAAGTACTTCATTGGCTGTAAAGCGCTTTGGGATGTCCGGTGGTCGTGAAAGGCGCTATATAAATGCAAGTCTTTCTTTCCTTCGGTCATTTGGATGGGATATTAAACGGAGGCCTCATCTGCCTGTTGAGGTGGATGTAAAAGATCCCAAGGCACTATTTCAAAGAGGAGCAAGAAGATCTCCCAGTGTCAGGTAGAGTACGGTAGCATAGTGTTTATGTTACTGGACTAGTAATCCAGAGGCCTGGACGAATGATTTGGAGACATGAGTTCAAATCCCACCACGGCAGCTGGGGATTTTGAATTCAGTTAATGAAATAAATCTGGAATAAAAAGCTGGTTCACTAATGCCCTCTGAATCCACTCAGTTATATTCAAGAAGACGTCTCACCTTCGAGTGAAATTAGGGATGGGCAATAAATGCTGGCCTTGCTGGTGACGTCTACATCCTGTGAATGAATAAGAAAAAGGTACAACCTTTCGTCATCAGTGGCTATACAGGGGCTTGACAGGGTAGATGCTGAGAGGCTGTTTCCCCTGGCTGGAGAGTCTAGAACTAGGGATCATAGTCTCAGGATAAGGGGTCAGCCATTTAGGACTGAGATGAGAAGAAATGTCTTCACTCAGGAGGGTGGTGAATCTTTGGAATTCTCTACCCCAGAGAACTGTGGATGCTCAGTCATTGAATATATTCAAGGCTGAGATAAATAGATTTTTGGAATCAAGGAATATGGGGTTTGGGTGGGAAACTGGAGTTGAGGTCGAAGATCAGCCATGATCTTATTGAATGGCGGAGCAGGCTCGAAGGGCCATATGGCCGACTCCTGCTCCTAATTCTTACGTTTTTATGTTTTCAACTAAAACTGGCTAACTGGTCATTTATCTCATTGCTGATTTGTCTATACAGTGATGACACTTCCGAAAAACATAATTGGCTGCAAAGCACGTTGGGGTGTCTGAAGGGTGCGAAAGGTGTTATATAAATGCAAGTTTTTCTTTATGTGAACTCATTTGTGTGATAGCCAGAACAGTAATATAAATTGAGTGTGAGCATCCTTAATACATCTCTGACAAATGCTCCACAGGGACAGAGCTTACAGCTTGAGGAAATCTCTCCAAAATAATTCAAAAGTGATTAATGTTCAGACTGGATTTATGATTCTAAATTTATATGAATTCAGTCAATTTGCTGGTGGAATATTAAATAGATGTTAATGAAAGGGGAGGGGGGGGTAGAGTGTGCTGAATATTAAAGAGGTATTAATGGGAGAAGTAGGGGTACAGAGTGTTGAATATTAACGCAGTGTTAATGGGAGATGTGGGGTCGAGTGGGTTGAATATTAACACGGTGTTAATGGGAGAAGTAGGGGTACAGAGTGTTGAATATTAATGCAGTGTTAATGGGAGAAGTGGGGTCGAGTGGGTTGAATATTAACGCGGTGTTAATGGGAGATGTGGGGTAGAGTGGGTTGAATATTAAAGCGGTGTTAATGGGAGATGTGGGGTAGAGTGGGTTGAATATTAAAGCGGTGTTAATGGGAGATGTGGGGTAGAGTGTGCTGAATATTAAAGAGGTATTAATGGGAGAAGTAGGGGTACAGAGTGTTGAATATTAACGCAGTGTTAATGGGAGAAGTGGGGTAGAGTGGGTTGAATATTAAAGCGGTGTTAATGGGAGATGTGCGGTAGAGTGGGTTGAATATTAAAGCGGTGTTAATGGGAGATGTGGGGTAGAGTGGGTTGAATATTAAAGCGGTGTTAATGGGAGATGTGGGGTAGAGTGGGTTGAATATTAAAGCGGTGTTAATGGGAGATGTGGGGTAGAGTGGGTTGAATATTAAAGCGGTGTTAATGGGAGATGTGGATGGGCGTACTGGGGCACCAAGGAAGCTGCAAAGTAAATGCATTCAGAGTTGCTCCACTTCCACGGAGTTCTCAATCTTTACTACCTGTCAGCAGCTGCTCAGCATCGCCCCATAGCAGGAGAAGGGGAGGAGGAAGGGGAATCTGATTGAACCTGGAGTTTCTGGTGTATATGGTCGATAGTCTATACTGAGCAACGCATTTACCAACTCAGCCAGTGGAGGTGCCCAGACTTTAAATCTTATTCGTCCTGCAACTAAATGAAACACTGGGTTCATTTTTCTGTGCACAGCAAGGAGAGATTTAGAGCTCAGCGACAGGGGTGCTAACTGTTTTGGACAATTTATCAATTAAATATTAAGCTCGACTTATAAAGGCCAAATCAAGGAGTGCTTTGTGTGGAGCCACTTGAGGTAAGTAATGATTTATGACATTTTTAGTACAGTGTCGGTTATTGATAGCAATGGATTAGTCTTCCTACAGCTGACTCGATTAGGATTAACGCCATCACCCCCTCGAAATCTGGAGCAACTACACCCACAACCTTACTCCAACGCCTATCAGCAAATACTGAAAAAGGAAAATTCTCATTCCGGTTTTATCATCCCCCGCCCACTCCTAATTCTCTCTCCTTTCCTGGAGTGCTGAATCAATTTGCGTGCGATTCTGTAAGTGCCAACAGTCCCTTAGTATCTTGTCTGAGTAGCTGTATTTCATGTATGAGCTTTGCTTGTGAGTGTAAGAAGTCTTTTATTTATCATGAGGACATCATCGGTAAGCCTGGTGCTGTTCTCACTTGATCTTGCAAAACAAATTCCAGCAGGACTCGCTGGATAGTGATTAGGAGCAGGAATTCCATCTGGTGCAAAGGCGGCTAAATGGATTTATGGTACAGATCAGCCACGATCTAATTGTGTGGCGAGCAAGCTCGAGGGGCTGAATGGCTTACTCCTGTACCTAACTTTCCTATGGCGTCTCCTCTCCCCAGTTCTGGGAAGCTTAGGCTACCTGCAGTACCCCAACTACTGCTCGACTGAGCCCAAGCAACTAAGCAAAAATAAAGGGTTGCACTGGCAACGTAACTCATCTGCATGTCTCCTGTGTAGCATATTAGTGTCCAGTGCACTTTACCAGCCGCTGCATGCGGCACATTTACCAGGACAAGAATATTCCTCTCCCCTAGATAAGTAATCCATCTTCCATGAAATAAAGTTTTCAGGATGTTGGTACAGGAGAGCTGGTACGGGACAGCGCCGGGAGCCGGTACGGGACAGCGCCGGGAGCCGGTACGGGACCGCGCCGGGAGCCGGTACGGGACCGCGCCGGGAGCCGGTACGGGACAGCGCCGGGAGCCGGTACGGGACCACGCCGGGAGCCGGTACGGGACCGCGCCGGGAGCCGGTATAGGACAGTGCCGGGAGCTGGTATAGGAGAGCGCCGGGAGCTGGTATAAGACAGTGCCGGGAGCTGGTATAGGAGAGCGCCGGGAGCTGGTATAGGACAGTGCCGGGAGCTGGTACAGGACAGCGCCGGGAGCCGGTATAGGAGAGCGCCGGGAGCCGGTATAGGAGAGCGCCGGGAGCCGGTATAGGAGAGCGCCGGGAGCCGGTATAGGAGAGCGCCGGGAGCTGGTATAGGACAGTGCCGGGAGCTGGTATAGGAGAGTGCCGGGAGCCGGTATAGGAGAGTGCCGGGAGCCGGTATAGGAGAGTGCCGGGAGCCGGTATAGGAGAGTGCCGGGAGCTGGTATAGGACAGCGCCGGGAGCCGGTATAGGACAGTGCCGGGAGCCGGTATAGGAGAGCGCCGGGAGCTGGTATAGGAGAGCGCCGGGAGCCGGTATAGGAGAGCGCCGGGAGCTGGTATAGGACAGTGCCGGGAGCTGGTATAGGACAGTGCCGGGAGCTGGTATAGGACAGTGCCGGGAGCTGGTATAGGACAGTGCCGGGAGCTGGTATATTCTTCTAAACTCCAGAGAGTATAGGCCCATTCTACACAATCACTCATCATAGGACAGCCCTCTCATCCCAGGTATCAATCTTGTGAACCTTCATTGCACCGCCTGCAAGGCAAGTATATCCTTCCTTAGATAAGGAGACCAATACTCTGCACAGTACTCCAGGTGTGATCTCACCAAGGCCCTGTACAATTGTAGCAAGACTTCCTTACTCTTGTACTCCAACCCCCTTGCAATAAATGCCAACATGCCATTTGCTTTCCTTATTGCTTGCTGTACCTGTATGCTAGCTTTCTGTGTTTTTTGCATGAGGACACCCAAATCTCTCTGACACCAACATTTGAAAGTTTCTCACCATTTAAAAAATATTCTGTTTTTCTATTCTTCCTACCAAAGTGAATAACCTCACATTTCCCTACATTATACTCCATCTGCCACCTTACTGCCCACTCACTTAGTCTGTCTATATCCCTTTGCAGACTCTTTGTGTTCTCCTCACAGCTTACTGTCCCACCTAGCTTTGTATCATCAGCAAACTTGGATCCATTACACTCGGTCCCTTCATCTAGGTCATTAATACAGATTGTAAATAGCTGAGGCCCCAACACTGATCCTTGCGGCACCCCACTAGTTACAGCCTGCCAACCTGAAAAAGATCCGTTTATCCCTACCCTCTGTTTTCTGTCCGTTAACCAATCCTCTATCCATGCTACTATATTATCCCCAACCCCATGAGCCCTAATCTTGTGTAATAACCTTTTATGTGGCACCTTATCGAATGCCTTTTGGAAATCCAAATATACGACATCCACTGGTCCCCCTTTATCTACCCTGCTAGTTACATCCTCAAAAAACTCATTAAATTTGTCAAACACAATTTCCCTTTCATAAAATGATGGTTTTATGATTTTATGATTTTCTAAGTGACTTGATACCACTTCCTTAACAATGGATTCCAGCATTTTCCCCGACGACTGATGTCAGGCTAACTGGCCTGTAGTTCCCTGTTTTTTCACTCCCTCCTTTCTTGAATAGCGGTGTTACATTTGCGATCTTCCAATCTGCGGGGACCATTCTAGAATCTAGGGAATTTTGGAAGATCAAAACCAATGCATCCACTATCTCTTCAGCCACCTCTTTTAGAACCCTAGGATACAGGCCGTCAGGTCCAGTGGATTTGTCGGCTTTTAGTCCCATTAATTTCTCTAGTACTTTTTCTCTACTTATATTAGTTACGTTAAGTTCCTCACCCTCATTAGACCCTTGGTTCCCTACCATTTTTGGTATGCTTTTTGTGTCTTCTGCTGTGAAGACAGATACAACATATTTGTTTAACGTTTCTGCCATTTCCTTATTCCCCATAATAATTTCTCCTGTCTCAGCCTCTAAGGGACCAACGCTTACTTTTGCTACTCTTTTCCTTTTTACATACTTGTAGAAACTCTTACAATCTGCTTTTATATTTCTTGCTAGTTTTCTCTCATATTCTATTTTTTCCCTTTTTATCAATTTTTTGGTCAACCTTTGCTGATTTCTGAAACTCTCCCAATCCTCAGGCTTACTATTATTCTTTGCAACATTATAAGCTTCTTCTTTCAATCTAATGCTATCCTTAACTTCTTTAGTTAGCCACGGTTGGATCACTTTTCCCGTGGAGTTTTTGTTTCTCAATGGAATGTATTTTAGTTGTGAATTTAGAATATTTCTTTAAATTCTAGCCACTGCTTATCTACCGCCATACCTTTTAATCTATTTTTCCAATCTACCTTAGCCAACTTGCCCCTCATACCTATGTAATTGGCTTTATTCAAGTTTAAGACTCTAGTTTCAGACTTAGGCAAGTCACTCTCAAAATTAACGTGAAATTCTATCATATTATGATCACTCTGCCCCAGAGGATCCTTTACTATGAGATTGCTAATTAACCCTGTCTCATTACACAATACAAGATCTAAAATAGCCTGTTCCCTGGTTGGTTCCATGACATATTGTTCTAGGAAACTGTCCCGAATACATTCCATGAACTCGTCCTCCATACCACCTTTGCCAATTTGATTTGCCCAGTCTATATGAAGATTAAAATCCCCCACGATTATTGCATTACCTTTGTTGCAAGCTTCTACTATTTCTTGATTAATATTCTGTCAAACAGTATAGCTACTGTTAGGGGCCAGGGGGCCTATATACTACTCCTACCAGTGTTTTATGCCCCTTGTTATTCCTTATCTCCACCCATACTCCATCCCGCAGCATGCTAACCGCCACCATCTCAGCACAACCCCAGCCCGGCATGAGGTTGAAAAGGCCATCCGACAACTGAAGAACAACAAGGCCTCAGGAGCAGATGGAATCCCTGCCGAGGCACTAAAGCATGGCGGAGAAGCACTACTGGTGCAAATTCATGAACTCATTTCTCTTATCTGGAAGGAGGAGAGCATGCCAGGGGATCTCAGAGACGCCGTAATTGTTACCATCTTCAAGAAAGGTGACAAGTCTGATTGCGGTAATTACAGAGGAGTTTCCCTGCTGTCTGCCACAGGGAATGTCATCGCAAGAATCCTCCTCAATCGCCTTCTCCCAGTGGCCAAAGAGCTCCTCCCAGAGTCGCAATGCGGATTCCGCCCACTAAGGGGCACAATGGACATGATCTTCACCACACGTCAATTACAAGAGAAATGCAGGGAACAGCACCAACCTGCTGTACATGGCCTTCTTTGATCTCACAAAGGCCTTCGACACTGTCAACCGTGAGGGATTATGGAGTGTCCTCCTCAAATTCGACTGCCCTCAAAAGTTTTTCACCATTCTCCGCCTGCTTCACGACGACATGCAAGCCGTGATCCTGACCAACGGTTCCACCACAGACCCAATTCATGTACGGACCAGGGTCAAGCAAGGCTGTGTCATCGCACCAACGCTCTTCTCGATCTTCCTTACTGCAATGATCCATCTCACCCTCAGTTAGCTCCCCGCTGGAGTGGAGCTAATTTACAGAACAAATGGGAAACTGTTCAACCTCCGTCGCCTCCAGTCCAGATCCAAGGTCGTCCCATCCTCTGTCGTCGAATTACAGTATGCAGACGACGCTTGCGTCTGCGCTCACTCGGAGGTCGAACTCCAAACCATCGTCAACACCTTCACTGAAGCGTACGAGAGCATGGGCCTTACACTAAACATCCGTAAGACAAAGGTCTTCTACCAACCTGCCCCCGCCACACAGTACTGCCCCCCGATTATCAAAATCCACGACATGGCCTTGGACCACTTTCCATACCTCGGGAGCCTACTGTCAACCAGGGCAGACATCGATGACGAAGTCCAACACCGCCTTCAGTGTGCCAGTGCAGCCTTCAGGTCGCCTGAAGAAGAGAGTGTTTGAAGACCAGGACCTCAAACCCAGCACTAAGCTCATGGTCTACAGAGCAGCAGTGATACCCGCCCTGCTGTATGCCTCAGAGACATGGACAATGTACAGCAGGCACCTCAAAGCACTGGAGAGGTACCACCAACGCTGCCTCCGCAAGATCCTGCAAATCCATTGGCAGGATAGGCGCATCAATGTTCTCGTTCAGGCCAACATCCCCAGCATTGAAGCTTTGACCATGCTCGATCAGCTCCGATGGACGGGTCACATCGTCCGCATGCCCGATACAAGACTCCCAAAACAAGCGCTCTACTCAGAGCTCCGGCACGGCAAGAGAGCCCCAGGTGGGCAGAGGAAACGCTTCAAGGACACCCTCAAAGCCTCCTTGAAAAAGTGCAACATCCCCACTGACACCTGGGAATCCCTGGCCCAAGACCACACAAAGTGGAGGAGAAGCATCCGGGAAGGCGCCAAACACCTCGAGTCTCTTCGCCGGGAGCAAGCGGAAGCCAAGCGCAAGGAGCGCACGTAAACCCAAGCACCCCACCCGCCCGCCCCTTTAACCACCGTCTGCCCCACCTGTGACAGAGACTGTAGGTCCCGCATTGGACTCATCAGTCACCTGAGAACTCATTTTTAATGTGGAAGCAAGTCATCCTCGGTTCCGAGGGACTGCCTAAGAAGAAGAAGTATTCCTTATCTCCACCCATACTGATTCTACTTCCTGATCTTCCGAGCCGAGATCCTTTCTCGCTACTGTCCTTACGTCATTCTTTATTATCAAAGCTACTCCCCCTCCTTTTCCATTCTGCCTGTCTTTTCGAAACGTCAAGTACCCTGGAACGTTTAGTTCCCAACCTTGGCCACCTTGAAACCATGTCTCTGTAATGGTTATTAGATCTCTATTTGTGCCACTAGTTCGTCTATCTTGTTACGAATGCTTCGTGCATTCAGATAAAGAGCCTTTAATTTAATTTTTTTACCATTATTTCCTGCTTTGACCTTATTCTCTGCTGCACTGCTACCATTAAACTCTCTGTCCCTTCCTGTCACACTCTGCTTATTTTTACCCAAATCGCTACGCTGCTCTATTGCCTTGACCTTTCTCTTTAGATTTCTAAATTTCCCCTCACCTGACCTCTACCCCTCCCTTTTTTAGTTTAAAGCCCTATCTACAGGGAGCTGGTATAGCAGAGCGGCGGGAGCTGATAGAGGAGAGCGCCGGGAGCTGGTATAGGAGAGTGCCGGGAGCTGGTATAGGAGAGTGCCGGGAGCTGGTATAGGACAGTGCCGGGAGCTGGTATAGGACAGCGCCGGGAGCTGGTATAGGAGAGCGCTGGGAGCTGGTATAGGAGAGTGCCGGGAGCTGGTATAGGAGAGCGCCGGGAGCTGGTATAGGAGAGCGCCGGGAGCTGGTATAGGAGAGCGCCGGGAGCTGGTATAGGAGAGCGCCGGGAGCTGGTATAGGAGAGCGCCGGGAGCTGGTATAGGAGCTGGTATAGGAGAGTGCCGGGAGCTGGTATAGGAGAGCGCCGGGAGCTGGTATAGGAGAGCGCTGGGAGCTGGTATAGGAGCTGGTATAGGAGAGTGCCGGGAGCTGGTATAGGAGCTGGTATAGGAGAGTGCCGGGAGCTGGTATAGGAGAGCGCCGGGAGCTGGTATAGGAGAGCGCTGGGAGCTGGTATAGGAGCTGGTATAGGAGAGCGCCGGGAGCTGGTATAGGAGAGCGCCGGGAGCTGGTATAGGAGAGCGCCGGGAGCTGGTATAGGAGAGCGCCGGGAGCTGGTATAGGAGAGCGCCGGGAGCTGGTATAGGAGAGCGCCGGGAGCTGGTATAGGAGAGCGCCGGGAGCTGGTATAGGAGAGCGCCGGGAGCTGGTATAGGAGCTGGTATAGGAGAGTGCCGGGAGCTGGTATAGGAGAGCGCCGGGAGCTGGTATAGGAGAGCGCCGGGAGCTGGTATAGGAGCTGGTATAGGAGAGTGCCGGGAGCTGGTATAGGAGAGCGCCGGGAGCTGGTATAGGAGCTGGTATAGGAGAGTGCCGGGAGCTGGTATAGGAGAGCGCCGGGAGCTGGTATAGGAGAGCGCCGGGAGCTGGTATAGGAGAGCGCCGGGAGCTGGTATAGGAGAGCGCCGGGAGCTGGTATAGGAGAGCGCCGGGAGCTGGTATAGGAGAGCGCCGGGAGCTGGTATAGGAGCTGGTATAGGAGAGTGCCGGGAGCTGGTATAGGAGAGCGCCGGGAGCTGGTATAGGAGAGCGCTGGGAGCTGGTATAGGAGAGCGCCGGGAGCTGGTATAGGAGAGCGCCGGGAGCTGGTATAGGAGAGCGCCGGGAGCTGGTATAGGAGCTGGTATAGGAGAGTGCCGGGAGCTGGTATAGGAGAGCGCCGGGAGCTGGTATAGGAGAGCGCCGGGAGCTGGTATAGGAGCTGGTATAGGAGAGTGCCGGGAGCTGGTATAGGAGAGCGCCGGGAGCTGGTATAGGAGAGCGCCGGGAGCTGGTATAGGAGAGCGCCGGGAGCTGGTATAGGAGAGCGCCGGGAGCTGGTATAGGAGAGCGCCGGGAGCTGGTATAGGAGAGCGCCGGGAGCTGGTATAGGAGAGCGCCGGAAGCTGGTATAGGAGAGCGCCGGGAGCTGGTATAGGAGAGCGCCGGGAGCTGGTATAGGAGAGCGCCGGGAGCTGGTATAGGAGAGTGCCGGGAGCTGGTATAGGAGAGTGCCGGAAGCTGGTATAGGAGAGCGCCGGGAGCTGGTATAGGAGAGCGCCGGGAGCTGGGTATAGGAGAGTGCCAGGAGCCGGTATAGGAGAGCGCCGGGAGCTGGTATAGAAGAGTGCCGGGAGCCAGTATAGGAGAGTGCCCGGAGCTGGGTATAGGAGAATGCCGGGAGCGGGTACAGGAGAGTGCCGGGAGCGGGTACAGGAGAGTGCCGGGAGCAGGTACAGGAGAGTGCCGGGAGCGGGTACAGGAGAGTGCCCGGAGCTGGTACAGGAGAGCGCCGGGAGCGGGTACAGGAGAGCGCCTGGAGCTGGTATAGGAGAGCGCCGGGAGCTGGTATAGGAGAGCGCCGGGAGCTGGTATAGGACAGTGCCCGGAGCTGGTATAGGACAGTGCTGGGAGCTGGTATAGGAGAGCGCCGGGAGCCGGTATAGGAGAGCGCCGGGAGCCGGTATAGGAGAGCGCCGGGAGCGGGTATAGGAGAGTGCCGGGAGCTGGTATAGGAGAGTGCCGGGAGCTGGTATAGGAGAGTGCCGGGAGCTGGTATAGGAGAGTGCCCGGAGCTGGTACAGGAGAGCGCCGGGAGCTGGTACAGGAGAGCGCCGGGAGCGGGTATAGGAGAGCGCCGGGAGCTGGTATAGGAGAGCGCCAGGAGCGGGTATAGGAGAGCGCCGGGAGCTGGTATAGGAGAGCGCCGGGAGCTGGCATAGGAGAGCGCCGGGAGCTGGTATAGGAGAGCGCCGGGAGCTGGTATAGGAGAGCGCCGGGAGCTGGTATAGGAGAGCGCCGGGAGCGGGTATAGGAGAGCGCCGGGAGCGGGTATAGGAGAGTGCTCTAATGAAAACAAATCCAGCTTCTCCAACCTGTCCTTGTAACTGAGATCCCCCATCCCCGGAACCATTCTGGCAAATCTCCTCTGCACCCTCTCAAGGACCTTCACATCCTTCCTAAAGTGTGGTGACCAGAACTGGACGCAATACTCTAATTGTGGCCTAACCAGCGCTTTATAAAGGTTCAGCATAACTTCTCTTCTTTTGTACTCAATATCTTTATTTATGAAGCCCAAGATTCCATATGCCTTGTTAACACTCTCTCAATATGTCCTGCCACCTTCAGGGGCCTATGCACATTAACTCCCAGGTCCCTCTGTCCCTGCACACTCTTTAAAACTGTGCCATTAAGTGTATATTGCCTCTCCCTGTTCCTTCTGCCAAAATGCATCATCTCACACTTCTCTGTATTAAATTCTATCTGCCACATGTCTGCCCATTCTGCCAGCCTTTCTATGTCCTGTTGCAGTCAATTGATATCATCATCACTGTTTGCCACACCCCCAAGTTTGGTGTCATCAGCAAATTTAGAAATTCTACTCTGTATTCCAATATCCAGGTCATTTATATATATCAAAAAAAAGCAGTGGCCCCAGCACTGACCCTTGGGGAACACCACTGTCTACCATCCTCCAGTCTGAAAAACAGCCATTTACCACAACTCACTGTTTTCTGTCCTTAAGCCAATTCCTTATCCAAGCTGCCACTGACCCACCTATTCCATGAGCCTCAATTTTGTTAACCAGCCTTCTATGTGGTACTTTGTCAAACGCCTTCCGAAAATCCATGTAGACAACATCCATTGCATTCCCTTCATCAATCCTCTCTGTTACTTCATCAAAAAATTCAATTAGATTAGTCAAACACGATCTGCCTTTTACAAATCCGTGTTGGCTCTCCTTAATTAGCTTAAACCTCTCCAAGTGCCCGTTAATTTTTTTCTTGATTATTGTTTCTAAAACTTTATCCACCACGGATGTTAAACTGACCAGCCTGTAGTTACTAGGATTGTCCTTACACCCTTTCTTGAACAATGGTGTCACATTTGCCACTTTCCAATCCTCAGGCACCTCCCCCGCATCTAGGAAGATTGGAAAATTATGGCAAGCTGTTCCGCTATCTCCTCCCCCAATTCCCTTAGCAACCTGGGATGCAAGCCATCTGGACCAGGCGACTTGTCCACTCTAAGCATACCCAGCCTTTCTAGTACATCCTGTCTATCAATTTTCACCCCTTCCATTGCTTCTACCTTTTCCACTTCTACCGATATTTTGTCAGCATCCAACCTCCTTAGTAAACACCGATACAAAGTACTCATTGAGTATTCTAGCCTTGCCCTGCGCCTCTAAGCATATAACACCTTCTTTGTCCCTAATAGGCCCCACCCCGCCTCTTACTACCCGCTTACTGTTTACATGCCGGTAGAGCTTTTTGGGTTCCCTTTTATGTTAACCGCCATTCTACTCTCATATTCTCTCTTTGCCAATCTTATTTTCATCTTCACATCCCCTCTCAACTTATTGTATTTGGTCTGGCTCTCCCTTGAAGAATTCACCTGACATGCATCATACACCAGAGTACAGGAGAGCGCCGGGAGCTGGTATAGGAGAGCGCCGGGATCCATTTCAGGCTCAATCCCATAAGGACAATACAGATCCAGGGCAACCTGGACAGGAATAGACCAGAAAGGAAGTAATGAACCTCTTAAGAAAATAGGTTAAACCTCAGCTCCGTTAAACAGAAAGGAAAATACTTGTGCTGGAAGATAGGGCAGGGGAGCAGTAAAGAGAGAGAAATAAATGGGTGGGAATGAATAATGGATTATAGGTGGAGGAGAGCTACAAACATTGGGACCTTATAAATCTCCAGTTGCACATCTCCCAGTAAGAAATCTAATACCCCATTTACACTACAGCACTGCCTCGAGTGGAACACTATACCTATTTGTCTGCTTGCACTTCCTGGTTCTGGAAGCAAGTTGCTAGAAGCAAATATTTTGTCCTGGCTCTGGGCAGGCTGGTTACAGTGCAGCATCATAGTTTCAAATTGCTAACTTGTACCCTCCTTACAACACCAGGGAAAGTGCACAGCCAGAAATCTAAAGCCTTGTCCCGAGTCACCCCACACTGCAAATGGGCTGAACTCAGAACGCCATGTGCCCCCCACCATATTACAGAAGTGGTTCTGTAACGTTAATGGGGAACTGTTATTTCTCCCTGGTGTTGGAAGTGTAATCTGCTCACCCACTTTTCTGCTCTAGTTTTTTTTATACACATACACGTAGTTTAGAAGAATGAGATGTGATCTCATTGAAACATATAAGATTCTGAGGGGGGATTGACTGAGGGTGGATGTGGAGAGGTTGTTTCCCCCAGGCTAGAACTAGGGGTCACAGTCTCAGGATAAGGGGTCAACTATTTAAGACTGAGATGAGGAGGAATTTCTTCTCTCAGAGGGTTGTGAATCTTTAGAATTCTCTACCCGGAAGGGCTATGGATGCTGAGTTATTGAGTGTATCCAAGGCGGAGACAGATAGATTTTTGGACTATAGGGGAATCGAGGGATATGGGGATTGCGCGGGAAAGTAAGTTGAGGTCGAAGATCAGCCAGGATCTTATTGAATGGTGGAGCAGGCTCGAGGGGCCGTCTGGCCTACTCCTGCTCCTAATTCTTATGTTCTTATCTTCTTGTGTATCTCAGTATTTAGTTTACTAATATATCGTACGTCAAACACAGCATCTGAAGAGATTGCACCAAGTTTCTGGAGCATTCCCTGAATCCTAAGTAAATTTCTCCAGTTGGTTGAGTCTTTGCCCTCATAATATTCTTCTCAGGTTGTTAGTTCTACATCATTAGTGAGAATATTCTGTTAACGATCTCTTCAGAAAGACTGATTAGCTGCTGTACAATGAATGGAAAGCACTGAAACATACACTGTTACTGAGATGCTGTAAATTACTGAAAAGTGCTATCAATGAAGGGCTGGAAGAGTGTCTGGTGTGTTTGATACAACTTTAATCCTTTAAGCATCTTCCCCGTTTATCCTTGATGCTTTGTTTCAGTGGCTTCGCTGATTATGCTTCCTTGATAATGCCATGGTGCAGTGATTAATTGGCAGAGTACCAAACTGCAGTGTCGTGGTTTCTACAATGTCCTCCAGCAGGCTTCTCCTTTTCCTCACTGTAACTGATTTAAACAGACACAGGAACTCTCTCCCTTCATTGCACCAATTTCAATATGAGGCACCCAGTCAGCATTTGGAGAATTCGATCTTACCACAGTCACCGAGTCCATATTGTTCCCCCTCAGCTCCGTGTTGTCTTAGACGCTCTTCAATCTCCTTGTGTTGAAATCAATTAACTGATCCTTTCCCAGCACCTCACACATCTGTGGAACCTCCGTATCTCTGGAATCTCCTCCAGCCCCACATCCCTCCGAGATATCTGCCCTCCTCTAATTCTGGCCTCCGATTTTAACCGCTCCACCATTGGTGGCCGTGCCTTCAGCTGCCGAGGCCCTAAGCTCCAGCATTCCCTCCCTAAACCTCTCCAACTCTCTTTCCTCATTTAAGACGTTCCTTAAAACCTACTTCTTCTGCCCTAATAGCACCTTATGTGGCTCGGTGTCAAATTTTGTTTGATAATCGCTCCTGTGAAGCACCTTGGGACGTTTTACTACGTTAAAGGCGCTAGATAAATACAAGTTGTTGTTGTTGCTGTTGAACTCCTGACCTCCCTCGCTCTTACAATCTACAGGCCTTTAGTTACCTAATCACGTCTTCTTGATTTACCTTGCCTTCGCTTCTGCTCCTTTTGGTGGAATGCTGCACTATGGGACTTCGCCTTTCATCTAGGTTTTTCAATGGAAAAAACCCAAACAGCAAATACAGCACATTAAGCGAGCAACAAAAGACAGATTGCACTTTGAAATGTTACCATTGTTTTTTTTAAACTTATATTGTTTAAAGTTTAATTGGCTATGTTTACTACAGCTGTATTTCTTCTATGTGTGCTTGAAAGAGAACTCAAACGCAATCAATAAATAAATGTTTATTGGTGACAATGGCTGGAAGGACTGTACTGCAAGTCTGCAGTGAGATTCCGGAAAAAAAGTACTAAATTTAAACATGATTATTAAAGCATAAATTTTTAGTAACGCAGCGTTCTGCTTCAGAGATATTGGTGGAAAGGAAAGATGCAAATGAATCTTTTCTTAGGTTTAAGATTTCTCGGCCCTCACTATAAAAACCTGCACGCTAGACAGATAGGATAGATATCCGAGGTAAAAAGCAACTCATCCCTTAGCCGTGCTTAGATTTAGTTATACCTCTTTGGTAGTTGAGGAGAGCAAAGCTATTTCATAGAAGTGACAATTTTTTGAGGACTGCACCATTATTCCAGTTTGCAGAATTATTATCTGCCGTGGGTAAGGAAAACTACTTCCAAGAATTATTCAAGAAACACTTACTTCACTCTCTCCGAGCAGATATCTTACAAATTTCAGTGAAAAGGTGCACCCCTCCCTCACCCCCTCTTGTAACAGCACAATCTGTGATTCCCTGCGAGACAGGCTAAAGGAGATCTGCTGCCCGAAGGACTCTTCAGGGCCGTTAACACAGTCTGGCCTGTGCAATGCCAGGACCGGGACTGTGTCCCTATGAGTTGATCTCACCCCATAATGTGAGGTCAGCTCATACCCAGAATTTGATGATGCTCCTGGCACACACCACATGACTCAACGGGAGTGCCACATGTCAGAGGTCAAAATGTTGGGCAGCGGCAGCTGGCTACCTGTGGAGCGCCTCCATTCTTTGGGCATCTTACCTGCTCTGAGGTACTTTGACCTCTTTGTTTGGCCATTGGAGGCCATGGGTGCAACAAGGAGTAATGAACGGTATGGCACAAAAGCAACTGTGGAACAGGGAAAAAAATGTTTGTTGCCAGCCTCTCCTTTAGGGCCTGTTCCAGTTATGGGAGGCCTCCTAACCATTAAGCATTTGGGGCTTTAATGGGCCTTGTTTACAATTTGCATGCTATCTCCCAGCACACAAGCATACACAGTGTGCCTCAGACAAAGTGTAGGCCTCAGGCCTCTGAGTGTCAGCCGTGGCTCAGTTGGTAGCACCCTCACCTCTGAGTCAGAAGGTTGCGTGTATCAAGTACCATTCCAGAGACTTGAGCACAAAAATCTAGGCTGACAATCTGTCGGAGGTGCCGTCTTTCGGATGAGACGTTAAACCGAGGCCCCGTCTGCCCTCTCAGGTGGATGTAAAAGATGCTGTGGCACTATTTTGAAGAAGAGCAGGGGAGTTCTCCCCGGTGTCCTGGGCCAATATTTATCCCTCAATCAACATCACTTAAACAGATTATCTGGTCATTATCACATTGCTGTTTGTGGGAGCTTGCTGTGTGCAAATTGACTGCCGCGTTTCCTACAATACAACAGTGACTACACGTCAAAAAATAATTAATTGGCTGTAAAGCACTTTGTGACGTCCGGTGGTCGTGAAAGGCGCTATAGAAATGCAAGTCTTTCTGTTCTTTCTCTGCTTCACCAGCCATTGCATATTGACCCCCTTGCAGTTTTCCCAGGGTATCCGCACCACCTTAGTCAATAATTGCAATGTGACTGCTACGCCAGTGAATAAACGGGCTGTGTGGTCTAATCTCAGAGGCTAAATAGCCTGTATATGCAATGAAAGTCTACTACTCAAGTCACGATTCACACACTTGATTTTTTGCCCTCCCCTGCAAGTGACTCATGAATAGGACTAAGCGGATAGCTTTTTCAGGGATTTTTTTTCTCTCTGCCGGTCCCGGGCACTGAGGCTAACTGCAGCACTGCAGTTACTGCCTTACCCGAGATCAACTAACTCAACACAAGCCTGGGGTTGAAGTCAGAACCTTCTGTCCTGTATGGCCTGGTAGTGCACTGGGCAGTGCATTTACTCAGTGAACCATCAGGATGGGTTGAGTAAAGATTAAAGTGAATTACTCACACAGCACCGAGCAAACACAAGTCCTTCAGGACCCGGTACTTCAAAGCTTCTCTAATATTTGAGAAAAGCTCTGCACTTGAACATTTTTCAGAAGGTTGAATATACTCCCAGAGGAAAGGTCGTCAGCTCCCCTCTAATCTCATCTCCGGCTCAAACACATTGCTTCAGATTTTCTCCTGGGTGTGTGCTTCTTCAGCACTTCTCCTGCCCTCTCCATTTCTCATTCAGGGAAACAGTACTTCTCCAATTTATTCACCAGGAGGTTTCACACTCAACAAGATTCAGCTTGTCCCACCTCGGAGATATCCAATCCATTCTCTCTCTCTCTCATTCTATCCCTCTCTCTCGCTCTCACCCTGCCTCTCAAAATCACTGCCTTTGATAATTACATTCTAGGTCAGTCCCAACTCCAAATGAGACAACTGCAGCCGTTTTATAAACCCTGTATGATGAGAACTGCTTGTGGATTTTGATTCCACAGGCAGGCCCCCTGTGTAAGTATATTCTTTCAGTGTCAGATTCCAACACTTGGGATCCTGTTTTATTCTCTGTCACCAGCTCCTTGTGGTGTTTATCACAGGGGTGGGCTGGATTTGATTTCCTTACAGCATTCTGAACACACGGAGACCCTTCTTCAGCCCATGGTTAAAGTGGACTACTCAGTGGTTGGTCAACCATTCTAATTCCCTCAAGTCATAAGCGCAAGAGCCCAGATCATTGAAGTCATCACAGCAACTGAGTCATTAACCCTTTACAGGGCACTGATTATTTGTCATTGTGTTTCTGGACAGCCTGGGGGTAATTTTAACTTAACCCTCAAATCGGGAAACTGATGGGATCAGGTGCAATAGTTTGGTTCCACAGGAGCTGGTGGGCCTCTGCCACCTCAGCTAAGGGCTGTCACGATCGAGTCCAAAAGCCGTCTTCATCCAATGCCATCAGATGTGCATTTACCAGCAGGAGTCACTAGACCAGGAGCAGGAACCCTGGCTTTTATTCTCTATGGCTTGACAAGAGCTTTCCAAGGAAGCTGACGAATCAGCCATTCGGGCTACAATTTGATTAAACCCGCTTTTACACTGAAGGTCTGTTGTCCAATCAGCAAAGCTCACATATGAATGTTTCACATACCCGTTGTACATTTTCTGGCCGCTATTTTTAGGCAGGTGTGAATCAATTGATTTCTAATCGGTTAATGGCTGCCTAAAAGAGCACAGAAAACATGCAGCACGAACACGAAAATGTACCCTCTGGTGTTTAGCATTTTACTTTGCCCGTCTTCTATGAAAATAGTCCCCACTCCAGGAAAATCTTTCTACTTGCAATGGCAATTTCACCTTGCGCCATTTTTAAAGTCACATCCAAGAATGTACAGGACCAGAAACGCGAATTGCCATCCATTTCGCTGCTGCCCACAATATACATCACGTCCTCTTCTAACCATACAGCTCTTTGAATTTGCTGACACCTCTAAACTTGACTATCCCAACGCACTCTTGGCTGGCCTCCCACGTTCTACCCTACGTAAACTTGAGGTCATCCAAGACTCGGATGCCCGTGTCCTAACTCGCACCAAGTCCCGTTCGCCCATCACCCCTGTGCTCGCTGACTTACATTGGCTCCCGGTTAAGCAGCACCTCGATTTCAAAATTCTCATCCTTGTTTTCAAATCCCTCCATGGCCTCGCCCCTCCCTATCTCTGTAATCTCCTTCAGCCCCACAACCCACACCCCCGAGATATCTGCGCTCCTCTAACTCTGCCCTCTTGAGCATCCCTGATTATAATCGCTCAACCATTGGCGGCCGTGCCTTCAGCTGCCTAGGCCGTAAGCTCTGGAATTCCTTCCCTAAACCTGTCCACCTCGCTACCTCTCTTTCCTCCTTTAAGACGCTCCTTAAAACCTACCTCTTTGACCAAGCTTTTGGTCACCTGCTCTAATTTCTCCTTATGTGGGTCGGTGTCAAATTTTTTGTCTTATAATACTCCTGTGAAAGGGCCTTGGGACGCATTACTACGTTAAAGGCGCTATATAAATGCAAGTTGTTGTTGTTGACACTGTCCTGCTCGCCTGTCTCCCAGTCACCAGAATCTGTGTGGAGCGATTAAATGCAAGCTCTCTGTTTATCTTCCCTTTTCCAAGTCTGTCTGCCCTGGTTACAGAGTCTGATTGACAAACAATTTACTGGTGTGCATTTTATCTACATGCTTAGAATTTAGAAAACTTTCGTTAACTTTTTTTTCTCCTGTGTTACCATTTCCAGCTTCCCGAATCTCTCCACGTCTCTCAAATGCCTAGTTCCCAATATCAGTTTAATGGTTCTTCTTCGTACCCTCTCCAGTGTAGATGTCTCCAGTATAATACAATGACTAGAATTGTACTCAATACTCGATACAAGCTCACTGCTATATGGACCGGGAAGGTCCCACGTTGGACCTCTCGTCTGTGCTATATGAGCTGATCTCAGTCAAGGTGGTAGTAAGGGAGCTACCATTGGTCTCAGTGGCCCTGGGCTAGGAAGCTGAATACAAATCTGTCAGTGCTGCTGCTCCCGACCGCTATCCAGTGACCCCTGCAAAGGTGGCTTACCTTGACTCTCTCTCTCCCTCTCCCTATGGCAGCACCTCCTTAACTCCCATTCCAACCTCAGTCTGGTACCTCACTGTGTGGGGAAATAATGGGGCACCAAGCACCCCATCCTATCATCCCAACACCAGGCTGCAAATATACAATCTCATTCCCCAATGCTTCATAAGAACATAAGAATTAGGAGCAGGAGTAGGCCATACGGCCCCTCGAGCCTGCTCCGCCATTCAATAAGATCATGGCTGATCTTCGACCTCAACTCCACTTTGCTGCCCAATCTCCATATCCCTTGATTCCCATAGAGTCCAAAAATCTATCGATCTCAGCCTTGAATATACTGAACGATTCAGCATCCAAAGATTCACAACCCTCTCAGTGAAGAAATTCCTCCTCATCTCAGTCTTAAATGGCCGATCCCTTATCCTGAGACTATAAAATATAAAAAGGTGGTCGGGTGGGTGAAGGAGTGGAGATCTGCGAGAATCCTACTCCAGCATGAGAGAGAAAGCACCTTCAGCAGAGAAAAAGCCAGTCAACAAGCCTCCTAAAAGCTGCAGTGAGGTAGAGAGGCTTCAATCACCACTGACTGAATCGTATTTCAACAGCCGAGTAATCAGCAGAAATGACTGGACAGAAGGGAGTCGATAGTCCATTTACAAATCACAAATCAGACCACAATGCACATCATCAAATGATTACACTGGCAATGGTATCAAACAAACAGGGCGCTTTTAAATTTCTAACTCAAAAATTCATCAAGGTTCACTCCCAATAATCCCCACAGCTTTGAAAGCCGAGGCACTTTCTATTAATTGTGTATTTAACTGTCCTGTGTGTCCACGTGATGCTGTATCAGGTGAAACACTTCCTGCGCAGTTCATTGATCTGTGGTCTAAACACTGACAAACATTTCAGTCATTTGTCAATTGTGTGAAATTTATCCACTTCCTGCTGTCGGGTAAATTAATCCCAGCCACAAAAATCACCATCATTTAAAAAAAAAAGGTAGGAGCAGCAGTCTCCCGCTGCCCTGAGCACCATCTCCTGCAGTCAGGTACACACTGCAGCAGTGGCAGGGAGGGGCAAGCTGCACAGGGTGAGCTGTCACCAGTGTTCACCAGCAGTGACTGCTCCCAGCGCCAGTAGTTCTGCTTCAG
Source organism: Squalus acanthias (assembly GCA_030390025.1). Classification (NCBI taxonomy): domain Eukaryota; kingdom Metazoa; phylum Chordata; class Chondrichthyes; order Squaliformes; family Squalidae; genus Squalus; species Squalus acanthias. Next base: position 85,554,164 of record CM059437.1, read on the forward strand.
TAACTAGCAGACTGCAGCTCACAGCAGCAACATCACTCCGACTGTCAATTCCTAGACAGTCACTGCGAGCTCATCAAGCTTGACACAATGTCAGCGAGATTCCGTTACAACGAGGCACAGCGCAGAGGGACGGGGGACAGAGCATATATTTAAGAAGGAGATAGATAGATTTCTAGACACAAAAGGTGTCAAGGGGTATGGGGAGAGAGCGGGAATATGGTATTGAGATAGAGGATCAGCCATGATCATATTGAATGGCGGAGCAGGCTTGAAGGGCCAAATGGCCTACTCCTGCTCCTATTTTTCTATGTTTTTTCTATGTTTCTAGAGCGAGGGACAAGGGACAGAGCGAGGGACGGGGGACAGAGCGAAGGACAGACTGAGGGACAGGGCTCCAGCATCGCACAGTGTCTGATGTCTCTGTGACGTGCTGCCTCTACCCCTCCCCCCCCCCACTTCTCGCTCAGAACTTATCCATCTTTTTAGTCTCCTGTACTGCACCAACCAAGCTCAACACAAACTGCAAGAATAGAAATAAAAAGGAAAAATTGCAAATGCTCAGAATCCTAAATAAAAGCAGAAAATATTTAAAATACACATCAGGTCGATCAGAATCTGAAAGAGAAGACAGCTTCAAGTTCAGAATCCCTCCTTCCTCCTGGGCACTCTTCAGCGCACGGGTGTGAACAATGAATTTAGCTGATTCCCACCTTTCTGACTGGATTTTCTCAGTCGGTCTCTTCTTTCCCACCAGTTTGGACCAATGTCTGACGTTTTTTGCCACGTGAGCACAAAAATCTAGGCTGACCCTCCAGTGCAGTGCTGAGGGAGTGCTGCACTGTCGGAGGTGCCGTCTTTCGGATGAGACATTAAACTGAGGCCCCGTCTGCCCTCTCGGATGGATGTAAAAGATCCCATGGCACTATTTTGAAGAAGAGCAGGGGAGTTATCCCCGGTGTCCTGGCCAATATTTATCCCTCAACCAACATCAGTAAAACAGGTTATCTGGTCATCATCACATTGCTGTTTGTGGGAGTTTGCTGTGTGCAAATTGGCTGCCGCGTTTCCCACATTACAACAGTGACTACACTCCAAAAAGTACTTCATTGACTGTAAAGCGCTTTGGGACATCCCGTGGTCGTGAAAGGCGCTATAGAAATGCAAGTCTTTCTTTATTTTTCTCCTGTCTCTATCTTTCAAACACTTGCATATTTGTCCCATTTGATATAACCTTTAAGTAGTACACTTCATTCCGATGTTTTAAAATATCTTAATACATTCGACATCCAATAGCTGCCTCGTTGTGAAAGTAATTAGTAGATTTGAACTTTTGGCCTCGTGATCCGTGGTTCTCTGGTCTCGTCTTTACTTGACCTTGTCCATCTGATTAAAGGGCCTTCTCCGGCCCACACATGAATTCTCAACCTGTCTTTTCTCTTTCAGACACTGACAGACTTGCTGTGCATTTGTAGTTTTGTTTTAAGATTTACAGCAGTCCAGGTGTTTCTTGTATCAGCCACGTGTAACATGGCGCTGTGTCACGGGACGGGAACGAGGAGTCCTTGAATTTGTCACAAATCTTTGTGTTTCAATCTATCACGCAAATGCCACAAAACTCAGAAAGCGTTTACTCTTAAGTTATTTGGTATAACCTGTGCTCAATTATGTTAATTTGAGTTAATTTACATGGAAAAAGACAATTGGTTATAAAATAGACTTCCCTGCATAACTCAAAAACCAACTTCTCTTCCTGTGAATGGTTAATGCTGTTCGGGATAAGGTATTGCTGAATTATGGTAATCTGACCTCATTTATGTATGCAAATCAGGCAAGTTCTAACGCAAGCTTTTCCCTTATAACTCACTAAATAGCTTTACGAAACTCAACTTGAAAAGCCTGCATTCTTTTAGGGATAATATATTATTAAATTATGCTAATTTGATCTAATTTATTTATGCAAATGCAGTAGAAAAGAGTTCTTCCGCTCAAAACTGAATGAAGTCTCTGTGAAATTCAGAGATTATAATTGGGACTGGGGAGGAGGAAGAGACAGATTGATGCCTTCTGCTAATCAGACCTAATTCACAAATGTAAATTAACTCCATTACAATATAGATTCTAATGTTACGCTTGCAGGGTGTAGGGAAGTCATTACTTGTGGTAATGTATATCTAGTGAGAAATGAATGCAAGCCTTTGCAATCCCTACATTATTATATTCAATATATACACTTTACCTTTCGCTGTGCTTAAATAGCCGTTACCTAGGCGACATTGCATGGTAGAAATGAAATGAAAAGAAAAGCGGCAATGCTGGAAATCCAGAAACTGCTGCACAGCAGGTCAGTCAGCCTGTGAGTGAGTGAAGAGAGGCTGATGTTTTGGCGGAGACCCAGACCCAAACATTTCCAGCATTTTCTCTTTATACTTGGTGGATGTACTGAGGAATGGAATATTTTAGCACTTTTTCCATTCAGTATTAAGCAGTAATCTAATATCATATGATCTAATCATAGATTGATACAGCACAGAAGGGGGCCATTCGGCCCATACTGCCTATGCTGGCTCTTTGATAGAGCTCTCCAATTAGTCCCACTCCCCTGCTCTTTCCCCATAGCCCTGCAAGTTTTCACTCTAATATAGCCTACTGCTAGTATACTGCTAGATGGACGTTGAGAACCTGTCGAGCTACCAAAGAAACCAAATATATTTCTGGCCCTACTCAAAGGTGGACATGTGGATTAGACACCCGCCTTTCACTACTGGGACTGGGCACTGTGCGGGTAAGATGCCATTATTAACTTCTGGGACTCAATGATGTGTGGTTTAGACACCATCCTTCACCTCTGTGACTAGGTGATGTATGGGATAGACACCAACCCTCACCTATGAGACTGGATGGTATGTGCGTTGGATATTATCCTTTCACTTCTGAAGGTGGATGATGCATAGGTTAGACTCAGCCTTTCACCTATGGGACTGGGTGGTGTGTGGGTTAGACACATCCTTTCACCTCTAGGGCTGGGTGGTATATGAGTTGGAGAGTGTCCTTTCCCCTTCGGCAGTGTGTGGTGCACAGGTTGGACATTATCCTTCCACCTCTGTTATTCAGGTTTGAATCCAAACTGGTGGGATGAAAGTCTCTAGTGCTGCCCGTAAGGGTTTGAAGTGAAATGAATTTAGGGGACGATCTCTGCAAAAAGATTTTAAAATTCTCAAAAATCTGTAGGTGGGAAAAAAATCTTCAAGTGATAAAAATATATTTTTGGAACCGGTATCTTGTATTGTAACACTTATACAAAGGCAAAATACTGCGGATGCTGGAATTCTGAAGTATCTCCAGCATGTTGTGTTTTTATTTCTTGTATTGTAACTTTGCATTTCAAAAACCATTTAAGAATTCAACAATTTTTTGCAAATTTTCACACCTGACGCAGAGCTAGGATGAGATTGGGATGGGCGAGTAGGCTTGGGATTTCAGGAATCTCATTGCAATTCATGACTAGAACTTGCAAATTCTGTTTTAGCAAACTTAACCCAGTGCCAGTTCCACGTGGGTATGAGCTGACAGCAGGTCCCATAACTCATACTAATTGGCAGCTTCACACAGAACATCTCACTAAGGATGGCTGGTGTTTAATGGAACTGTCACTCGAGTTGAGCACATTCTCATTTCTCTTTCCACATCCACATCCTTTTCCATGCTCCCCATAGCAAAGGGGGCTACCTTCTGACATCTGTGAGCGCTAATCTGAAACTGGCTGATTGAAGATGGAGGAACAAAGCTCAAAAAGGAGCTGAGATTACAAGTGCAACATCAGATATCTGCCATCCCATTATTCCATGGGATCGCAGCCAGAGACATGGGATTTAGGTGGAAATCTCAACTGGAGTCAGGCTTAGGGTTGGGGTCTCAGGTTGGGGTCTCAGCTGGTGTCTACTTAGGGTTGAGATGCCAGCTGGAGTCAGGCCTTAAGGCTAGGGTGTCAACAAGTCAGGGTGGAAGCCCAGCCGGAGCAGAGGCTGCAGATGAAATCCCAGTGGGAATTGGGGCTGCCAGCTTTTATTTAAAAAAAATGTAAATTTTAAAACAAACCAGAGAAGTTAATTTAAAACACCTGTTCTAAGGAGCTGTGGAGACTGTAGATTTTCCACTAGATTTCATTATTCACTGGAGAGGCAATGGAATCTGGAGGCTAATTGAGGTTCAGCTGGAGTAGGAATTATTCCCCTTACATGGGATAGGAGGGGGGAGGGGACTGAGTGCATCAACTGAACCATAAGAGAAGCAACATGCAGAGCCTTCTAGAACAATCCCAGAGGCCCTGAAGAATTTTCCGTAAACAAGGCAGAGGCTGACGCGCTTAAATCTATGGAGGCCTCAACTTGTTTTTGGAGGTAAAGAACATAAGAAATAATGCAGGAGTACCCAAAAATCTATCGATCTCAGTCTTGACTATATTCAACAACTGAGCAGCCACAGCCCTCTGGGGTAGAGAATTCCAAAGATATAATCTTAAAACTAATTGTTTTTTTCAAATCATGTAGATATTTGAATAATCAGGGACTTACAAAAAGAATAATTGAGATGACATCATAAAACAACAGACTGAACCTCTGTGATTTATTGTTCTATGAACCTGGAGATTATTTTCATTGAGATTGCTTTCATTCCATATTTCATCAGATATATGTCAGTTGTGCTATTTACAACAAAAGATTTGTTTTAATCCTTTTCCTCTCGTTCGCCTAATGTTTCTTCTCCTCTTCCGAGGGCTCTGACTCTTGCTGTGGTACAGTTGCATGGGCACCAACAGCCCTCTAGTACCTCCCCCATGTAACTATTCTTCATGGGCGAGTCTAGACAGTGAATACTGACAACCTATTCAACTGTGATGTCAATCACTGACAAGGCCATCTCCGACCACCTCTTTGTATCCCTGACCACCTACATCCCCAGCTCCTTCCAACCCCACTTCCTTCAGCAACCACCCCTGGAAATAACTCTCCTCCAAATCACTCACAATTGTACTTTCAAGCTGCCAACTCGCGGGCCTTTTTCTCCTCTCTTCGGGTGTCCCAATCGCTATTGTCACCAAGATAACCCACGTGTGATATGGACGCCGAAAGTTTTCATTTGGGATCAGTACAAAATGACCGGAATATAATCTGCAGAAGTTTCAGGGAAACAACGCTATATGTATTGGCAGGCTGTTCTCGATGTTGGGCAAATTACCCAGGGTGGAATATGTCTCAGATTAGGTGGCAAGACTGGTGCAGCGTGACAAGTAGTTTACGTATTGTGTGACTGTACACAGCACTTTCACTTCATTACCTGGCGAGGGAGGGGGAAGGTAGACACCGAGTACATCCTTGGTCACTCTCATGTGCATCTCCCACCAGCCAGTACTGGCAGAGGCCTAAGGGTAGGCTACCATCCTGCCCCTCCCACACAGAGAACGACGCACACACCTCAAACGTCAGGATGCAATTCATTTGTTTTTGCCACGTTTAGATCTTCATACCATTACATCCCTCATCATCTTACTTTTTTACCCCCTCCTCCCATTTTCGCCCCATTTCTCTTGAAGCTGCTGAATCTCACTGGATGCAGATCCATAGCCCTTCAATACATTGGTTCAAGTGGATATTCTTTCATGGCTGTGTCTAGACAGTCACAGGCTACTCCTGTCTCCAACCTCTACACATCTGAACTTTCTAGCAATGGTCAAGGGAATAGTGGTCAAGAGCAGGAACCCCTGTGTGATTTCCCCTCTCCTAGTTCTTCCTAGGGCACTGAGGCCACTAAAGCTGCTGTCCAGCTGAAATCAGCGAGCTCAGCACAGAACTGGGGACTTTCCTGGTCTGTATGGCTCAGTACCACACCAACCTAGTGGGATATCTGGAGGAGAAGGCAAGTGTCTAAGGAGAGGTCTGTTCACACATGGCTTACGCATGTCTCCAGACAAAGAAAGACTTGCATTTCTATAGCGCCTTTCACGACCACCAGATGCCCCAAAGCGCTTTACAGCCAATGAAGTACTTTTTGAAGTGTAGCCACTGTTGTAATGTGGGAAACACGGCAGTTAATTTGCGCACAGCACGCAATGTGATAATGACCAGATAATCTGTTTTCGTGATGCTGATTGAGGGATAAATATTGGCCAGGACACCGGGGATAACTCCCCTGCTCTTCTTCGAATAGTACCGTGGGATCTTTTACGTCCACCTGAGAGAGCAGACGGGGCCTCGGTTTAACTTCTCAGCCGAAAGACGGCACCTCTGACAGTGCAGCACTCCCTCAGTACTGCACTGGACTGTCAGCCTAGATTTTTGTGCTCCAGTCCCTGGAGTGGGACTTGAACCCGCAACCTTCTGACTCAGAGGCGAGGGTGCTACCCACTGAGCCACTGTGACAAGGTAAAGGACTGACTGGCTTCTGTACAGATAGATATCCATCGACTAGATCCGGGAGAGAAAAAAATAAATCAGAAAAACGTTTTACAAACACGTATCTGTACACAGGTGTTGGGTATGATTTGCAGGTGGCTGTCTTGCAATGAAATGCAAATGTCTGAGTCGATAATGCTGGTTCAACTTAAAAATGCAGAGAGCTGCAGTGTCTTGTCACCACTGACTTTCACTCATCACCGTCTCGGGGAAAAAAAAGCCAATTCATGAATATTCTCTGGGAAACGCCGTTCTATCAAGTGAAGCACTGCTACTTAGATTTCTACTTTGTGCTGTCACTTTGTCAGCCTGACCGACTGAAAACACAGATAAAAGGGGTCGTGTTGAGAGGCTGGCCTCAACCTCTCTCCCGGGAGTCTCGGCTTTTCAGTAACAAAAAAAAAACACAAGCTTTCAGAGATTGATTCAAGTTGTGCAGCATCACTCTCCATCTGCAAATCCAGGACCGCACGAACGCAACTTCAATCCCACTCCTGCGGTCCTAAGCTACAGCGCTCTGGACTCGAGAGCAGCAAGTGGTGTAACAGGAGGCTGCTCCTTCTAGTTCTCACTCACCTGGGGTCTGTAGTTATTAGGACAAGTAGCAAAGCACAGCCTGGAACACCAATTTAACTAATGATTAACCAGCACGATGAATCCTGTTAACATTTTGCTGAACATTTTTGCCTCAAAGTGCAATGATCTCATTGCAAGTATTCTTCATTGTCCTCAAACGTTTGTTACCTAAAGTGCCTTTTGTGCCAAGTTAACGCTGCCTCTCCCCCCCCCCCAGTAATAAAAACAAGAGTTATCACCAATGCACAGCAATGCCACCGATTGTTTGTTGCTCCTACCTTCTCCACACTGAATGATTGTGTGTCAGGTCTCTTAACAGCCTCCTCTGGCCCAGTCTCCAGCACGCTGACGACTCTCTGGCTTTTCTCTCTCTCCTCAAAGAGTTCTTATTGTGTGAGAATGCACACAGCTGTGAGCATGCTCACTGACTGACAGGTCCCTGCCGCTCACCACCAGAAACCCTGTGCCACACTTCCCCATTGGCCTTTCTCAGTGACTCCCCCTCAGATAATAGTTTGGAAATTTACAAGAATTTCTTTCAGCTGGGAAGCAAAAAAAAAAAGTCTTCTTAATCTTTTACTTTCTGAAACACTGAATATCTGAACTGTTAAAACAGTCTGGATGTCAGACCCCACCCCCCAAAAAAGCTAACTCAAGCAAAAAGATTAAAGCTGACAGTATGTGTGTGTGTGTGTCAGGGTAGAGGAGGTTTATGTGGTCCCAATGGGCACAAGACACTGTGCATTTTGGAAGCTACTGTTTTTTTTTTACTATTAATGTTTCATACACATTAAATGAACCATCCCTGCCCATGCGCCCATGATGCATGAGATACAAGCAAAGGGAATTGAACATATCTAGTTTCCATGGGAACAGGATTTACTGACTGGTTTCTTTGGGGACTGCAGCTGACCTTTAATAGATTTTTTTTATCCCCCTTTAAACATGCAGTGTAGCGACACTTTAGGGACAAACCCTGCAACATGCCAATACAAGCCACACTTTCTGAATCTCCTGTGGAATTTTTAACTTATAGTTTTGAGAAGGGGATGTGTGTCCAGGGCTGTAGTCATGTCCAACACACAGGATTGATGTGCAAAGGGCTACCCTAAGAAGTGCAACACTAGGAATGGAAGCGGAGTATGAAATCTAGCTGTGGAGCCCTTTACACAGCATAAGAAAAGGCCATTCACCCAGTCAAGCCAGTAGACTTTGTACAATCTACCCCATCATGGATTCTACCAAACCCATTTAATCTCCTAAGGAAGGTTCTGAAAGTGACTCTCTGTCCCTTCCTCAAAAAGATAAATCAAACAAAACTTCAGAACATCTTGATGGGTTGCCTTTCCTGGAAGGACATTTTGAGCATCCCAACAGCTCAGGAACCATGTTTCACAGATCTAGTGTCTAACTGAAGTAGAGTCCTGCTGAAGACTGATGGTTCAACCCTTGTGTGTGCATGTGTGTGTGTGTCGTCCACCGAAAGATATGAACCGAAACTTTGATCTAATTCTGCTTATTTGAGATGCATCATGGAGGTGGAGAGTGCAAAGGGCAGAGAACAGAGATGTTCAAGAGTCATAGGTGGAAGGAGGATGAAGGAGGGGGTATATGAGGCGTGGAGGAAAGGTATGGGGATGTGAAGACAGTCTAAAAATGCAGAGTGACCAAGGATGTGAGAATGTAAAGCAACAGCGGAGCTAGTTTCATCCAGGAGCGACAATGGAGGAGCTGCGGAAAAGCTGACAGTCCGAGGGATGGTAGAAAAGGGCAACAATCAGAGTAATGGAGGGAAATTGCCTACATATTAGTAGTATATACACACAAAAGATACAAATCACATTCATCCAAAGCACATTTAAGTTAAGCTGTTTAAATATTTAATTGGCAATATTAGCTACAGATATGCCTGCAATAGTAGAGGAAGGAGCATGACGCCATTTGCCCTTCATCTCCCATCTCAGATACATCACTGTGCAAAGGATAATCACACTTGGAGTTTCAGCTGTAATAGATTTCCCTATCCACCGCCCCCCAACATCTTCGCCTCTAGTGCAGTAATGAAAGGGACCCTGATTCTATTTAAGCAAACCTCTAGTCACGGGAGTGTATAAGTAATTGAATCAGCAGGACATTCTATAATTTCAGGCAGCACCTCTCTCCCCCCCCAAAGTATTTGATTTCCAATAACAAAATACTATTTTGTAAGACTGTTAAAATGACATCCTATTTAAAGATTTGTGTGCCCCTGAGTAAGGACACTAGTGCAGCAAGGATGCAGGGAGCTCCGATGCTACCTGTGTGTATGTGACATTCATTATTTGGGTGCAGACACATATGGAGACATTTTTTAGCACCTCTCCTCTTAGACTTTCTGTACATTGAACTTCAAATGGGCAAATATTTACAGGTACTCAGTGAGTTATTTAATAAACCATTCCAAAATTAGTCAAAAAGAAAAGATTTCTACTTAAAATTCAGGATTGAAACCAGGAAGCACTTTTTCACACAAGTAGTACTGGAAATCTGGAATACTCTTCCCCCAAAAGGCTGTAGATGTTGCGTCAATTGAAATTTTCAAGACAAGTTTATGTTAGGTAAGGGTATCAAGAGATATGGATCATAGGCGGTCAAACCGAACTGAGGTACAGATCAGCCATGATCTAATTGAATACTGGAACAGGCTCAAGGGGCTGAATGGCCTACTAGGAGATGCAAATAGTTTTACTTTCCAGGGAATTATCAGAACAGAAAACTGCCAAGTGCTTTGAAATACACAGCAACTGTGATGTGATCAACAAAAGTTGATGAGTTCAGTGTTGGGGAGAGTAAGTTGACTGGCATGTAGAACATAAATCTTTTTTAAAAAATGCAAAAGTTGCTGCTTTTTAAATAATTGCAAGTGATAGAAAATGAGTGAAGATGGCGGCCACCACTTGCAGTGTAATGATGCAGCAATCAGATTGTTGATATTCAGTTTTGCAGTGAATTCATTTTTCTCTCCCCTCTCCTGAAGACATTGACTCTTTGCTGCAATACAGTTCAACGAGCACCAGCAGCATTTGGTAACCTGCCCAAGTACCATTCACGAGCGTTGGCAGTCTATTCAGCCGTGGAAGGGAAATACACAACTGAGCCCCATCTTTTACTCATGTACTGCTCACATGCACACTTCCAGCAAAAGCCACTGGATGGCGATCAGGTGCAGTGATTGCCCCCAGCCCAGGGGCAAGGAGTAGATCAGGCATTGAACCTGCTACCTCATGTCTGTACGACTCTGTTCAACACCAGGCAGCATATTTATTCACTAAGCTCAGTAAATGAAAAAAAAGTTATCCAAGTATTTATTAACACCCTGCAAATGTTACTGACTTGTAAGTACTGTTCCTTTGTAACTTATAAAATACCCAATGCAAAAATTCAAATAGAGGAGCCGAGGGTAAATCAGTGGACGTCCCAATTTACCTGAAATTGAAAGGAACTTCCCCCACCCCCCCCCACCCAACTAAATGACCCCAAGAAATGTTTTACTTACAAATGTACACAGCCCTGTTTAACATTAGTTGTAGCATGTCTTAAGAACCAAACACATCCTCAGGGCTAGGATGATGTTAAATGACTCATGTTGATTACCTCCGTACCTATCCAAAGAAGATTCTTCAATAGAGAAGTGGAGATGAAAAACGAGTGGTCAGGTGATGCCAAGTTTTGCTTTCAAATGCTCGTAGGAGGAAAAGGCCGAGGGGGTAAGCAGTTTTACACTAAGTTCTGGGAGAGAAGGAGTAGGAGAGTTTGCAATGAGCCTCGATTATAACAGTGAATGGAAGGAAGATGTTATTCCTTCGGAACGCACTCCGATCTGCATTGTTCTTTAGGTAAATACAGGTGGAGCCGCATTCCTTGGTTTGGCAAGTTCTTTGTTTGCTGGAGGCAGCTGTCGTAACAACCAGTAGCAGGTAGTTCCATGCCAATCTAAATTCAAACTAATATGGACTATTCATTTCATTGAGTCTCACAGGGAGACACTGTGTGTCTATCACAGAATACTATCATCCCACAGGAGGTCTGTACTTACTGGACAGCAACTCCAGAAACAGAGACGAGAGAGAGAAAATGATAGATACTCAGCTTATATAAAATGACTTTATTCCTAATTTTAGATCTGATACATTACAAATACATTTATACTCTGATATCAGCTTATGCAGCTTTAAAATCACAGCATGACTAGCAAAAAAAAGAAATCGACTACCACCCATATATACTTTTATAAATATAGGAAAATCATTTACTGTGTCTGTACATAAACTAGACATCTGAATGGTATGTAGTTTGACAAAATGTGAAATTACAGGATGGATAATAAAAAGCAGATGTCATTTATAGTCATTGCACCATTATTCTGATCGTTTACAATGGGTTATTCAATTTGTGATTCTGCAGGTGAACAAACAGCCCATGTAATAATCTGAAGCATTAGAGCAATTCAATTCACATTAAAAGGCCAACTGGTTACATCCAGGACTTGCTAAAGTTAATTTCTCCTTTTTTTTATATTAAGTATCGAGTTTAAATGTTGTGAAGTTGAAAGCTCGTTAACGAGAGAGTCAGCTCCAGATAAACGCATTCAGGAACCAAGTGCAGAATTCCAAACTAATGCAGACTTCCCAATTAATGCTCAAATACAAAACTTGAATTCGCTGTGTGTGTTAGAGCAACTGGGCAATGTGGGTCCATTCCCAGGCCAGGAGTTCCTGATCGCAGGTGTATTCGTGTAAGGAAACAGCGAGCAGAGGCCAGGATCCTCCTCGCAGACAGAGGGCAGGAAACAAAGGCCATACCGAAGAAAGAGATTCATCCCTGGGATGCTCTCATGTGGCTTCTCACAGCTGGCTGACAGCACAACGGTAGAGGCCTGGGAGCAGGTCACAACCCACCCTCCCGCTAGTCAGCCACGGTGGCATGGAGCTTGGAGGGGAGGAGGAAATAAAAGGATTCATAACCTCACAAAATCCTGATTCAAGCATAAAATCCTCCAAACAGCAGCTCCGGTCAGTAAATACAATAAAATCCATGGTCACATTTTAGGCATCTAAATAGTTTCGGTATAAACTGCTTTAGGGAGAATTTCACTGCAAAGTGATAACGTTTAGATTCCCATTTCAAGTTTTTTAAAATTCTTTTGATATCCTCAATATATTTAGTTGCAGGCTGATACAGCAGCCTCACAGGACGGCTAGCCAAGTCACAGGCATCACTGAAGAGGCAAGCTACCTGCAGTACACTGCCAGGAGAGGGCAGGGTAGGTGGAACTCTTGTACTTTGCCACTGAACTCTTCCACTTCCCGTCAAATTAAATTTGCCCAATAGATTTGGCACGTAGGCTAAAACACTTGTAAGGTGGCTCAAAAGTATCATTTGCACATTGTAAGATCCTGCTTACACACTTCACTGTCTGGAGACACTACTAAATCATCTGCCCGATCCTCTTCCTGATCCATGTTTTAACCCAGTACAAACAATGGTTTCTGTAGTGGTTTGGAGACAGTGGAGATCCACCAACGATGCTAAACTTCTGCTCTGTTCTAGTGGACACAGCAGTTTTCTCAATGCCCATTTAATCCTTTTCCCATACAGAACTGGAAAGTTGAGGAACTCCAAGTGGTTTCTTACAGGGCATCACCTGCTCCCTCAAGGGTACTGAGGATCTTTTATTGAGCTATGATGTCAGATTTGATATGGTCTAATCAAGTAGGTGGCCCCTCTACTGTTCCCCCAATTCACCCTAAACCCTTAAATCTGCTTCAGGAGCTTCTGTTGTGTCTGGGATATGGCTTATTGGCATACTGTCCCACACATGCATATGGTTCTAGGAGAAAGGTCTGGTAGGGAGGGGAGGGGCAGCAGGGAAAATGGGGAAGGCAGCACCAGTTCTACCCAAACATGGTTACAGAAGACTCAGGATAGCTTTTGTGGGGAATGCAAATGCATTGCAGATTAGTAACTTGGGATATAGGCCAGTGTTGTGTGGAATGGACATTCAGAGGCCCAGAACAATGGCCTACTCCTCCCTACTGATTCCAACTGCATTTGGCTCAAAAAGGTCCTTGCTGCTATGGCTTCCACCCCTCACCTCTCCTGAAATGAGGTGGGACAAAATGGCATCTTGAAAATTGTTCTTGTATTTGGACTGCATGTTGAACTCTGGTGTAACTACCACAAGCTACCAGAGAGGGGCACCAGAGAGAAGCTGCAGCTTATCCTTGCCCCAAGTGTCAGGAAAATGCCAACCAAAGGTGGTGCCGTCCTCAAGGGATTTAGCTTGCAAAGTACATCTACCTAATCCATTATCTCCTTGAACACTAGGAATTCAACCTGCTGTTGAAGGTAGTGTTAATTTGTGCCCCATGGAGTATTTAAAAGTAGATAGTTTCATATAAAAGTACATAGAAAATAACATTCAAATTTACATATAAAATGTTTAAATCAAAACAGTACACAAGCCTTTTTTTAATGACTCATTCCTCTTATGTGGAACGTACACACATTGTGACCAATACCGAATGGAGGAGAACTCAGGAAGACACAGCTGGGGGGGAATGGGGCCGGGGGGGGGGGGGTGGGGAGCGGCGAGTGTAGATTTTATAGGCACAGTGGAGGAAGATCACTTGTTTCTGGCTTGAGATCTCTTACAGGAGATTGGCACACCTCTGACTATCCCAGACATATAGCTTACCTTACTCACGGTGTACAAGAGTGAATTGTTATAGGGCGAAGACAGGCAAACTGGTCATCTCTAGCTGTGGCTGGGAGGGATACAAACTGAACACTAACCCCTATCCAAGTGTCAAGTTCCCTGGCGAGCAGGTCCTACGCTCATCAGAGCTCAACTGTACTAAGGTTGCTGGGTTCTCTCATTATTACTAGGGAGAACAATCTTGTTTTTAATTCATTTTCATTCTGTGCCAACAAAAAAAAAGTCTGATATGAAACAGATACACATCGATGTGGGGTAGCACACATCTAATCTCCAACACAGTATCAACCCTAACAGCGAGGCTATGGCCAGTGAATCATTTTCTTACAAAGACGAGAGTTTTAAGTATTAAAAAGCCTCAATACTTCCAAGCAACTTAACAGGGAGGGGAGGAAAGAGAGGGAAAATCCCGTGTGCAAATTCCAACAATCCCTCTTTTTAAGCTGTTAATAAAAACAAGGAAAGCCAAAGGTACAACACATAACACTCTCATGGTCTACGTCAATGTTACTGAACAGCTTGCTAAAAGCAAAACTATTCTTTAAAGATCCACATTAATGTACGATTTTCTACTTAACCTCACTGGGTTTTTAAAACTATTCTGCATTTAAACAAAAAGAATTAAAAATGAGTCCAAGTTCTCGAAGAACTACGTGAAGTAAAAATGATGGCAGAGAGGCTATGACTGTAAAAAGGCACTTGGGTTTCACGTCAGTAAAATACCGAAAAGCGATGCGAAGGATGCACAAAGTATGGGTGATGCTTCACTTTCTAGCAGAGAACCTTGTTCTGAAAGGATGAGGGTGGTTACTCTTCACTTTTAGTGTTTAAACGGGGAGGGGGGGAAACGAAACAAATTCCACGATACTCTGAACTAAGCCTTCGACGGTCATTTTTCATTCCACTCACACCTGAAGTGTTTTCATTTCTCCTCTGCTTTTCACAGCCACCTCAACTTGTTCCTGAGAGGGAAAAATCAAATCAAATGACAGTAAAGTTTTAGCAAAGCTCTTGATGTGCTGGAAAAATGGAACCGATTTCACTTAAGCACATAGCTGATAACTGAGTACAGCATCAATACAGTTGAATATAGAGAAAATGCGTGTTTCAATCCGTGGCTGTTATATTCAAACAACAGAATCATCTGTTTATTCTACACTTCAAGGCCACAGCTGAAATTAACACTGAGGAACGTGATACTTAGATTCACCTAGAAAGTGCTTTTATGGATTTAGCAAAAAATAAGGTAAATTCTTCAAGAACAAATATTTTCTGGATCACAGTTTTGGGACCTGGAGTTCAAACACTTATCGAGCAGTTGTTACTACACGGCAGTATTTTTTTTAAAAACAAAATCGTAATTTATGAAGTTGCTGCGAAGAATCAACCCTGTGGCTAGAAAAAACGGTGAGATTGTAATGAAGCACACAGCTCCGAATATTTTATCAATGATCTCCCTTTCCCAGTTAGATCGCCTGGCACCAAGCATCACCCTCCGTCCCCCACCCAAACTGAGCTGGCGATCTGCTCCCAGACCCCTGCAAACGTCCCTCATTAGCCGGTTGCTGGAGATACACAACAGCAGCCCAGCTCGATCACCCTAAACTCAGTCACCATGTACCACCAGCTCGGGTTAGTAGCATACGAGGAAACTCCAACTTTCTTGCTTCAAATCTCCATCATGTTAATGAAAATATACCAGTCACAATGGAAACAGCAGTGCGATAGTGTAGAGATGCAATGTAAACAGCATTTAAACATTCTTTATGACTCCCCGTTGGATTAGTAAGTGACTGTATTGCATGGCCTGGTTCTGAACCCTATAGAATCTGAGGTTCAGTCTTTGCCAAATTAGCTGCTCTCAGCTAGGCAGCAAATACAGCCCTATAATGTGTTTTTTTTAATTCATTCACGGGATGTGGGCGTCACTGGCAAGACCAGCATTTATTGCCCATCCCTAATTACCCTGGAGACGGTGGTGGTGTACAACTGAATGGCTTTGCTGGGCCATTTCAGAGGGCAGTCAAGAGTCAACCACATTGCTGTGGGTCTGGAGTCACATATAGCCCAGACCGGGTAAGGACGGTAGATTAGGGAACCAGATGGGCTTTTACGACAATCCGACAGTTTCATGGTCACCATTACTGATGCTAGCTTTCACTCCAGATTTATTGAATTAATTGAATTTTAAATCCCCAGCTGTCGTGGGGGGATTTGAACTCCTGTCTCCAGATCATTAGTCCAGGCCTCTGGATTAGTTGTCCAGTAACACAACCCCTTGATCTCCAGAATAGGGAGGGAGAAAACAGACAAGGTTTCTGCTCAGCGTCAGTATCCGGGGACACCATTTAGAAAGTGCTCATATGTGGACGTCAGAGGAGCACCGGATTGGGGTTAGGTGTGATGCCCCGCACCGTTCAATAAGCCTTCCAATATTTGATGTCAGGGCTCACATGAGAAGAGTGGCTGGTTGGGTGAGGTGATGAATGGCTCACCCTGCCCACTCAGCTAAGAGTCGGTACCTTCTGAAGAGGGCAAACATTTTTACAATGCAAAAGTTGAAGGTTTCACATGACCGTTGTACCCCTTACCCCCCACCTCGAACCAGGGCATTGAGCAGAGGGCCAGGGACACCCACTCCGAAAGGTTTGGAAGATATTCTTATTTGACAGGCGATAGAAGGGTTTGCAAAATCCTAGAAAATCCTTTGCAATCAATTAGTTTTATTGGAAGGAAAAAAAAGTGAATGGCGGTGTTTAAAAACTGAAGCAACTGTTGGCCCCAGGAGTTAAATAACCTGCTGACCCTCACGGTCAGGCTCAAATATCAACAACTACCTATCTTGGGTGAAATTTAAGAAGGTGGTGGAACTGTACCACCACAGTAAGAGTCAGCACTTTCAGGAGACGTCGTAGATCTTTCATTTACTTTTTTTTTTAAATGAGTTAAAAAGTAGAAGTAACGAATCTTACCGTTCCATTCTATTCCGAACACTGGCATTATCTCATCTATGGCCCTTTTGCTGCTGCATCAAGCCAACGTTTTCATAGATCCTGCCACCCTCATCTTTCATCCTGCATCAGGAGACACAGTGTTAAGATAAATGTGTTCACCACTGGATGTGTGTACATCACTACTATAACCAGGCACCGGTCTTTGCTGCTCCACCTCCCCCTCCATCCCTTCAACATAAAACATTTCTGACCCATCTCCCTCTACACAGAGGAATCACTGTGCCCCCAATTGTTATTCTCATCTACTCCACACCGCAACAGTAAAACAATTATTTCTCTCAATTCCATCTCTGCCAGGATTGGTAATAGCAGATTAGTTGCGCTCATGCGGGAGCTGCTCTTTACCTCAGAGAAAACAATTACACAGACACGGGTAACACACTGCAGTCATCACATACTGCAATCATGCGATATCCCTTGGAGAAAAGTGCATGCACGTTTGGGGGGGAGGGGGGGGGGGTGGTGAAAGAGAGAGAGAGAGAGAGAGAGAGATATCAAACAGAAGAATGTCACACAAGTAACTAACATTTTGATTGTTTCTTTCACTCCCTCATATGTTCAGAAATTCCTCATTCAATTTCACCATGTAGGTATGAACTGGAAAGCTAACTCACAGATGATCCATTAATGCATTCCCGACCACTGATTATATTGTTTATTCTGTAATCCTGTAGTATTAAATGCAATGCTATTTTACGCAGCAATACTGCAAAGTAGCCACCTTAACATTGTGGCACTGATTAATTATAGCTACAGTATTTGACTTTGTACAGTGTTATTATTTGCATAGTTCTCATAACAGTAACACTGTTTTAATTCACATATTTTAGCATTGCTACAGTGTGGGATCAGTTAAATTCCTTACCATTTTGTTAATATAAAATAGAACTACAGCATGTTGCCAGGGAGAGAACACAACCAGGTATCATTTGCAATAATTCACATACAAAAACAATGTTGCAGCATGTTAACAAAATTAAGCCATCATTATACCAAACTTTTTCATTAAAAAGCATCTCAATTTCACTCCCCAACATTTTCCCTAAACTGATCATTGTGGGATTAATTTTCAGTGAATGCATTTTGCATTACAATTTGCTACGTTGCACTGACCTGACCCCAACTCACATTAGTGAGAATCTACCAGCAGGAATGTGCTGTTCATATAATGGGGGTCTCTCACCCCAACGAGAACTCCCATTACGAGCAATGGAATTGGTTGCACTCCCTGCGGGAGTCACAGGACCGTTTGCACGTTTGAACTGAATATAATTAATTACCCTTCACCGATGTTCCCTTTAAATTTATTTTCTTGGGTGCGCGGCCCATTCAAAATATCGTGCATGTGCGTTTTTTCCCCATTTAAAAGCCGGTGAGCCGGCTGCATGGGAGCTCCAGAGCGCTGCGCAGCCGTGCAGCTTAAAAGGAACATTGCACTTCACCACATGCTACAGAAAATCAAGCTAAATAAGGCACCCAAAACCAAGTGCAGACAGGAGACCTAAAGTAATCAAATGAAAACTGTCCCACCCCAAGTGATATAGTACTCTAGCAATATTTATTTGAGAGTTCCAATAAATTACATACACTGCAGCATCATTACTCACCTCCAGCAGCATGTCCACTTTCAGTGCAGGTAATGATTTTAAAACTTAACAAATCTAAAAATCAATTTCACTTTTAATACATGGGGCCAGAATTTGCTGTAGCAGGGCATCTAACCGTGTCTGTCTTTAGTCAGTCTTTCCCCAGCATCCGTCAGCTCAAAACATTTTTGCCTGCAAAGTTGCTGGAAGTGCGAGCTGATAACAGCGCAGCAAAGGAAACGGGGACCGGAGTGAACAGGGCAACCATCTGGCCATCTCCTTAACCAATGAGATTTAAGGATTGGGAAATAAACACAGGAAGGACCGAGAAGGAGGGTGAATTAAAGCAGGGGAAATTCAATGTCAAATCAGGTACAGAAAGAGAGAGAGGGGGAAAAAAGATTGTATTGAGAGAAAGAAAGAGAGAGAGAGACAGAAAGGAAAAGAAAAGTTAAATTTTACATTTTTAAAATCTCCCCCAAAAATTCTAAACCTGAAGGAATGAGACTCCACACTTGTAAGAGTTCATTTTTGGTGCGAAGAGATTGTTTGCAGTCATTAACACCACGTCATTAAAAGGTTACTTATGCTTATAATGGCAAGACTTAACCTTCTTCAAACCTTGTTTGCTAACATTACTTTAATGAAATAATTACTGTTCACAGGTATCCCCCACCTACAGCACCAATGGCTTTTGTTTACATATACTGTGATGAACAAATTAAATCCTCCAGCTCTTCCCACATTAACAGCGAGATATTGGTGCCTAATCCCCCATCTATAAATTCAGTTCATCATAGAGCTATTTTCCAGAAATACATAAATCCATCGACAGTAACAGCATCTTGGGTTTCTGCCCCTCCCAATCAGACCGCAGGGAAGATTACACCACTCAAAATCATTCACCTTCCATTCTACTTTGTGCCTTTTACATATATCATCCAACCTTTTCCCCATTTATTGCACCTTTCTTACCATTTACAGGTCAATGTCTCATGTGCCTGTTACTTTTCTTACTTTCTCCCCCCCCCCCCACCCCTCCAGTTTATAATCCCACTGCTGCAGCACACAATTACTTTAGTGGAGACTTGACCTGAACTGAACTCATCCCATGTAGGAGAGCCCTTCACCGGACACAGGCAGTGCAATGTATTCTTTTGAAACAGGTGTTCTTTGTGTTCATATCACAGGTTTTCAAACTGGAGTCTGCAGACTTTGGGAGGCGGGCTGCAAATGCATCCATAAAGTTAAGGGATTTTTGTTTGCAGTCAGACATATCACACACTCAGCAATGAGAGCACTCCATTCGTCTGGGCAACTGTGATGGTCTTTTGGAAGCAAGGACAGAGTCTCCCCAGGACTGTGCCAACATTTGCAGAGGGTCTCCACACAGAATACTATTACCATTGGGTTCACGTTTGCTCATCTAGGTGATACATGGGCCTGAATGCAGCCAAAAAGGAGTTGAATTGTCTGTTTGGGCATCCAGTATTGGAAACAATGCAGACTAGAGAGTAAAGCTTCCTCGATTTTGCCTCAACTTCAGAAAAGCACCTCACACTGCACCACAGGGCATTATGTTTCTCTAACCGTCACTGTGGTTCCTCTGACCATGCTCAGTGCCAACTAACAAAACTACGAGAGGCTTCATACTATACATTTATATCTACTACAAAATGAGTCAAGGCCACCTCAAACTCATTCACTTTGGACCCCTGGAGCCAGCAGAGAGGAGAGATTGCCGTCTCTTTAGTCTGGGCAGCAATGCAAGCCCAGGTCAGAGCTGAAACGACAGTGTGCACCATCCACTTCAACCACTAGTCAATCTTATACAACTTATGGGAGCAAAGAGTTAATGACTGATTGAATGGGCACTACTACAGTAAGTATGGGAAGTGTGTAAAACCATGGTGAAATGGACTGTACTTACTCTGTACACGCTGGGGTGGGTGTGCAGGGTGGGAAAGGACTTTGATCCCCTCCACACGTCAGGTCTGATAAGGAATATTTGATGTTTGTGTATTCACGGCCTTTTATCTTGCTTTTCTGGAAAAAGAGGCAGGGTCCTTGTTAGAGTGTTTTATGGAGTGTCCTTTACACAAGAATTTGTTCAAACATGGGCTGAGTTATTTTGGGAACAAAAATTAAAACAAAGTCATTCTGATCTTTCTATTTCTTGGGGAATAAAAAAGGCCTCTCCGCCCTTACTGACAAAACCAGCACCGTACCCTACACACTCCCTGCAGCACCCCACATATACCACACCCGCCTTGACCCTGGAGAGCATCCCTGTGGAGGCAGACACTCTAACAGCCTAATACCAGTGCACCCTGCACGCACTAAAAAAAATGTTAACTGCCAAGTCTTTCAGAATTCCAACACACAAACTGATCTGTACGCAGCTGACAAGTAATTTGGATCTGTGCCAAGCATAGAGATGAGCTAGGCTACAAGGAGATTTTGCAACTTTTCTGTATGGTAGGGCAGTCCAACATACCCTGCTGGCAATCCAATGCACACAGGAAAATGGCATTTACTGAGCGACCTGCCCATCACCCCAGATGCTACTGTCTATGTAAAATAGTGCCATTATTTTATCTACCCGATCTACAAAATTGTAACAACTATTCAGAGAGCTTCTTATCTCTGTCGAGGCCCGTATGTTACTGTACCTTCCGATGTCCACGGATGAGATATGGAAGATAAACACAGCCATTTCCTGTGTGCCGGATATTAGAGAGACACTTTCCCTCCCCAGGACACGGGTGATCTCTGTTAAAGGGGCCCTGGCCTTCTGTGGTGTGGCCGTCCCAAACTGAGCCCATTAAATTTGTTTGCACCCAAAAAGCGAGAAGCTAATACAGTATATACCAGAGCCACCTCCTACATAAAACTGCACATGAATTAGTAAGTGTTTTTTTTTCAAATTCCTCCTCTCCTGAAAGCACTGACTCTTGCTGGAATACCACTTCGTATATACCTCACCCAAGTGGCTAGTATTCAGGTATGAGCATGACCAGTGAAAATCAGCCTGAACCTGTCCTCACCACACATCCAGATATGCACATTTTTTCAGCAGGAGTCACTGGAGAGCTATTAGTAGCAGGAACTCTGGCTGAATTTTCCTCTAATAGTTCAGGAATACTGAAGCAAATTGTAATATTCCTACTGCCACCACAACAGAGATCAGCTAACTCAGGGGCTCCAACCTGAAATATCATTGGTGTATTTGGTTCCGTTCCACACTGGGACTTGCATTTACCAACAGCACTGGGGAGCTGTCCATGGAGATTATTTTTTCTATCCAATGCAAATTTACAAATCTACTAACACTGTTAATTGGAGTGATGGAGCTTCTGGTAACAGTCAGGATCCTCCAACTATAAAGACACCATATGTAATTTATTCATACTTTTGACATTAAACACGAGATCAAAACTTATTACCCACTCAATCTCCTTTCCTAAGCACGAGTTGGATAGAATGCCCCTTTCCCAGTGGCTGAAGTCCTATACCTGTCTGAATCTACCCAATTTGTTATTTTAATGAACAATTAGCTATAAACAGGGCAGTGAAAAGACAATTGTTTGTGGAACAGAACATTTTAAATATAACAAGTTTTAACATTGCTGCTCACTGCGCATGGTGTACCTGCTCCTCCTCGATCCGACGCTGCAGTGTTTCAATGTAGTGCTGAACGGCCATGTAAATGAACCGGTACTGAGCCTCCGTTTGAACCATCCCAGAACGCTGCGACCGCACCATCTGGATACTCTTTGGAACATCGATGTCACAGTCCACACCTACAGGGCAGAATCCCACATTACACGTCATCGCCCCAGTGAAGCATTTACAGACCAAGCCACGCCCCCAAAACACAATTTACAAAGAATACAACAGATCCCAGTACAATATTTACACAAACCATCAACCATGTTCAAGAGTCGTTTCACACACAGCTCCAGATACCTAGACACCAAAAAGTGTTAATCCCTTCCACCCACACAGGAATTTATACTTATCCGTAGGACAAGAGAAATGTGGAAGTGTTTCATTTAAAATGGTGTGGCACACACTGGCCCTGCTTTTGCACTCATGATGCAGACTGCGCACAAGAACAAGCATCAGAGAGTGTTCAATAGCTAAAGCTCTTTCAATTTGGGATTTAAATTTTACTTAACTCAATTCAACACTAATAGGGCAGGAATCCCTTTTGTGTGGGAACATACAATTGGCTGAAGGCTGGTGTGATTGAACAGCCAGTTTGCAGGTCCATACCCACCTTTCTCTCTGATGATGTCGATCAGGATGTCGATCACAATAAAGGTTCCTGTGCGCCCAATTCCCGCACTGTTGGAAGAAAAGACTCGATTGTCAGTATCTAACGCACTCACTAACCCCAAACCTTTAAGGATGAGTTCACAAAATAATGAAGTTAAAACTTCAACCAATTGGATTTCAGAGACCAGAAGTTCACAATTAAATGTGCATCGATAGGGGGCATTCTGCTGGTATCAGGGCTAAGGGTTATTACTGGGATAATGCAGGAAGAACTTTACTTTTAATGTACTACATCTGACATAGGAGCGCTTGATGCTTGCAATGAATGCAAAAAATAGGAACTGCTCTATTCCCCAGTGCCAACATATCCAAGTTTAATGAGAACAGAGATATTTATTGTTAGGGATTTACCATTGGGGGAGGGGGTGGCACAGGGAGGGGGAGAGAAGGAGAGTGGAGATAGAGAGCGAGAAGAACAAAAAAGAGAGAGGGTTCCCACTGCTAACTCTGTTGGAAAGTGTGTGGACGAGCAAGGACAGAATTGTCCTCGGATGCCCGTATGGTTACAGACCCTGCCGATACTCACTGTCTTGGTTCACACTAAAAAAAAAGTCACTCGAAATACCATGGGACCACTGGCTTCAGGAGAGGAGAAAATTGCAAGAACAAAAATAGGTTTTAAAAAGTAAATTCAATCAGCCGTCCTTTCTCCCCAAGGGATGCTGCTGCAGGATCATTATGCTGGAGGTTTGTAAACCTACTGTTGAGCTGTGCAGTGATTTTTGTCTGCTCTCCCTATTGATGCTGAAAAAATTCATTAAAAATAATAAAATGCACTTTCATCTTTAACTCCATTAGCCTTGTCACAATGTTTTAGTTTTCCCTTTTTAGCTGATGAGAGGGGAAAAAGCTGTTTCATTGTCCCCAAAGGATTGCTGTCAGTATTTAAATTGCTGTTTGTGTCTAAAAACCCACACATCACAGTGACTGCACTGCATTACACATCAAGTGTGGCCCAGTGACAAGCTTTTGGCAAAGGATCAAATCTCGCTTCCTCCTCCACAACGTTGAAATTCTAGCTACGACTGACTCCCTTGGAACAGCCAGTTAAAGCCATATAGACCAGGGTGTCCCCAGATTCCATCCCTGGTCTGTGCTGGGTTGTGTAATGTCTGCTCTGGTGGCATTTAGGGGAGCTACATTACAAAAGTGACTTCAAAAAAAAAGTACTTCATTGGCTGTAAAGTTCTTGGAACGTCCGGTGGTCATGAAAGGCGCTATATAATATAAATGCAAGTCATAGAATCATACAATGGTCGACTTCCGTGCTGTAACCATTCGGCCCGCAGAGAGCTGGCACGGGCTCGACAAGAGCACTCCAGCTAGTCCCACTCCCCCGCCCTTTCCCTGCAGCCCTGCAATTTTTTTTCCTTCAGGTACTTATCCAACTCCCTTTTGAAAGCAGCAATTGAGTCTGCCTCCACCACCCTTTCCGGCAGTGCATTCCAGATCCTAACCACTCGCTGAGTAAAAAAGTTTTTCCTCATGTCGCCTTTGGTTCTTCTGCCAATCACCTTAAATCTGTGTCCTCTGGTCCTCGACCCTGCTTCCAATGGGAACAGTTTCCCTCTATCCACTCTGTCCAGACCCCTCATGATTTTGAACACCTCTATCAAATCTCCTCTCAATCTTCTCTGCTCCAAGGAGAACAACCCCAGCTTCTCCAGTCTAGCAACATAACTGAAGTCCCTCATTCCTGGAATCATTCTCGTAAATCTTTTCTGCACCCTCTCCAAGGCCTTCACATCCTTCCTAAAGTGTGGTGCCCAGAATTGGACACAGTACTCCAGTTGGGGTCGAACCAGTGTTTTATACAGGTTCATCATAATTTCCACACTTTTGTACTCTATACCTTTATTCATGAAGCCCAGGATCCCGAAATCCTTTTTAACTGCTTTCTCAACCTGCCCCACCACCTTCAACGATTTGTGCACACATACCCCCAGGTCTCTGTTCATGCACCCCCTTCAGGATTGTACCATTTAGTTTATATGTCCTCTCCTCATTCTTTCTACCAAAATGTATCACTTCACACTTTTCTGCGTTAAATTTCATCGGCCACGTGTCCGCCCATTTCACCAGCCTGTCTATGTCTTCCTGAAGTCTATCACTCTCCTCCTCACTCTTCACTATACTTCCAAGTTTTGTGTCATCTGCAAATTTTGAAATTGTGCCCTGTACACCCACGTCCAAGTCATTAATATATATCAAGAAAAGCAGTGGTCCTAGAACCGACCCGAGGAACACCACTGTATAACTTCCTCCAGTCCGAAAAACAACCGTTCACCACGACTCTCTGTTTCCTATCACTTAGCCAATTTCATATCCATGTTGTCACTGTCCCTATTATTCCATGGGCTTCAACTTTGCTGGCAAGCCTATTATGCGGAACTTTGTCAAACGCCTTTTAGAAATCCATATACAATACGTCCACTGCATTACCCTCATCAACCCTCTCTGCTACCTCATCAAAGAACTCAATCAAGTTAGTTAAGCACGATTTGCCTTTAACAAATCTGTGCTGGCTTTCCTTAATTAATCCACACTTGTCCAAGTGACTGTTAATTTTGTCCCTGGTTACTGTTTCTAAAAGCTTCCCCACTAGAGGTCAAACTGACTGGCCTGTAGTTGCTGGGTTTATCTTTACACCCTTTTTTGAACAATGGTGTAACAGTTGCAATTCTCCAGTCCTCTGGCACCACCCCCGTATCCAAGGAGGATTGGAATATTATGGTCAGTACCTCCGCGATTTTCTCCTAGGATGCATCCCATCTGCTCCTGGTGACCTATCTGCTTTAAGTACAGCCAGCCTTTCTAATACCTCCTCTTTATCAATTTTTATCCTATCGAGTATCTCCACTACCTCCTCCTTCACTAGGTCTATGGCAACATCCTCTTCCATGTTTGGACCAACGCTGTAATGAGGTTTGGAGCACAGTGATCCTGGCAGAACCCAAACTTGGCATCGGTTATCAGGTTATTGGTGAGTAAGTGCCGCTTGATAGCACTGTCGACGACACCTTCCATCACTTTGCTGATGATTGAGAGTAGACTGATGGAGTGGAAATTGGCCGGATTGGATTGGTCCTGCTGTTTGTGGACAGGACATACCTGGGTAATTTACAACTTTGTTGGGCAGATGCCAGCGTTGTAGCTGTACTGGAACAGCTTAGCTAGAGGTGTGGCTAGTTCTGGAGCACAAGCCTTCAGCACTACAGCTAGGATGTTGTCGGGGCCCATAGCCTTTGCCGTATCCAGTGCGCTCAGCCATTTCTTGATATCACGTGGAGTGAATCATATTGGTTGAAGACTGGCATCTGTGATTCAGCACCCGTCTGCTCCATTAGGGTTTAAAGTTGCCCTGGCCTGTACTCTCACCCTAGCAGCCGAGTTAGATTAGCAGGCTGGTTACCCTCTCTACTGAGGAGCACAGAAACAGCAGAAAAGGAGTACGAGGGGCCAAATTCAAAAGAGTACATTAAGATTATGAGTGATGATTCATTTCAGACCATCCATGATTTATCAATCAAGAAAATATCAATATAAAAGTTTCTTCACTCTCATGTTAGACGGAGGAATAAAAAGCACCTGTACATGAAATATAACTAAGTAATCTAATCAAAGTGTTCTGATAAATGGGAAGAAATCACAAATTTAAGCACAATACAGGAAGGTAATTCAGCTCAGCCTTCCACAAGAACCTACCATCTTCCCTCATAGTATCCTGTCTCTAGTTTCTGCTCCCACTACACTCCCAAGACAATTGCAGGTATCAATCACTGTGTGAAGAAGTGCTTCCTGCCATCAATCCTGTACTTGCCTTTTCTCATTTTCACATTTGACCCGTGTCTTGCAGCTGTGGATCAATTTGAAATGGTGCTGCGGATTAACTGGTTCTATTCCGCTTAGTATCTTCTACACCAGTAGAAGGCCCCCCCCACCCCGCTTTCAAGGCTTAAGAGTTCAAGTTTTTCTAGCTTTTCTCAATAACCCTTGGCTCCAACAATAGGATCAGTCTCTTCCCTGTACCGCTCCCAGGGCTTGAATATTTCTCGTGCTTTAGTGGCCAAAACTGAAGCAAATGTGCGACCTGCCCATGTTATACAGCTTCAGCATGACGGAGTCAGATTTATGCGCTGATTTGGCAATACAGTTCAGTATTGTTTGTTTTGTTGATTGCTGCTTGGCAATAATTGGACATGGCAAGTGTTGGGTTTACTATCACTCCCAGGTCTCCTTCAACCTCTCTCCTAGTGAGTTCAACACCGTTAAGCTTAAATAATGAGCACTTGGCAGCAGAATCCACAGCAAAGGTCCAATTGAGGGATTGAAATATCAACATAAAATGATCTCAAGTTTACATTCACTCTGTAACTTGCTCATTTATACTGAAATATTCTTAATGTTGCAGCTGTTCATTTGACATGCAAGTTTTTCAACAGTAATGTAAAATTAAAATGTTTGAGAGTTTGAGAGAGAGGACACAAAGTAATTAGATCACAAGGCAGGAACTGCACTTTAAATTAAAAAAATATAAAGAAACTTCACTGAGATGCACACTATACTACAGTAATGGTATGCAATCTTTCACATCCACTTGCTCACTGTACTAGACCATTGCTTATCTGCAGTCCTACTGCAGAACAGACCAACCCCTCAGGACAGAACCAGGAAGGTAGCAGGTTTGATTTGAATTAGCTGATTTCAGCTGAAGTGGCAGTAAGTGTGTTACATCTGGTTGCAGCGACCCTGGATAGTTTTGGGGGGGGCGAAGAAAGGTAACAAAAATGCACAAGAAAAAATCTCAGCCAGGATTTCAGCTCCCGAGTGCTGTGCACATATGGAATTGTGCGAGGATAGGATTGGGCTCAGCTGTGATGAAGATGTCAAATAGTGTTGCTTCAGTGTCGAGGCTCACACATGAATAGCAGCCACTTGGTGAGGTACCAGAGACAACTGGTACCTGTGGAACTGTATCTAATGGACTTCCTGAGATGGGATAGCAGAGGGCAATAGTAAAACCCAGATACAAGTAAATGGTCTCAGTGAGGAGATATTAAAAGACATGAACAGAAAGCTTTCTATGTGCAGGGTCTCATATTGGGGAGTGGAACAATAATTTTTCCCCTTCCAGTGTCAGTCTTGAGTTCTTATAGGTCAAAGACAGACAACGATCCACTCTAAATCTACAAACCGAACTTCTCAAGACCTGTTCTATGGCAACAGGAGAGACACACCAATTTCCTACACCAGTCACCCTGTGTGTGTGGCCTCCTCAATAAAGACTGCCAATTTAGTGCCAAAAAGGGGACTGTGGATTCACACACACACACTATAAACGGAGTTGCAACTTCCCGATTTCATGCCAGTCACTTACACTCAACAGAAAAAGAGTAAAGCTTCATCCCATCCACTTGACACATTTAAACCTAGATGAAAAGACAGTGTCCTAACCCACTGAACGACCCAATTTCCAGAGGAAGCCAATACTTTAAGTTTGGTGTATGTCACAGGTAACCAGCAATAGCTCACCAATAACAATTATACCAATTAATTTTCAAACACTGCAAAGTAACAGTATTAAACTATTGGTATTGTTTCAGAGAGGACTTCTGTCAAAAGGATTAAGATTTACTCAATATTGGAGTTAAATCTTCTCCTCCAAACCCAATCTTTTCCTGTACCTGCAGTGAACAACGATCGGCCCCGTTTCTGGGATGTTCTCCTGTTTGATATTTACTTCTTCCAGGAAATCCAGGACGCCACCTGGATCACTGGGAACACCATGATCTGGCCATGTTTTGAAGTGATATTGCCACACAGTCCTTTCAGTGCTCCCCTAAAACAGAGATTTATATTTAAAATCAGACACCGGGAACTACTCTCACCCCTCCGATGACAAAAAAAGGAACAAACTTAGGAGGGGGAACACACACATTCACCTCCCCCACCCCCATTGCAATTCCACCCCCACTCTTACCTGTCCTACTTTAGAGAGTTTGAGTTCCCTCAAGATATAGTCGTGGGCTGGGTTCTCTCGAACATTCCGGACACGCATACCGCCATATTCCTTCAAAGACATCTCGTCTGGCCAGTATTTCACACATTTGCTCTGAAATAGATGCATTAGCGTAAAGAAGCTTACTTCAAGCATTAGGATATATAAATTCAGCAAGCTGTCTTGGAGAAGAATGTGAGGGGAAGGGCTGCACTGTGAGGCAGAACATTCAGCCAATTTCACGCCCAAGTTCAGATTCACATTCAGGGCTCAGACCATTTTTGCGTCCCTGTAGTACACCATAGCCTGTACACCTTTACCCCCATAGTCTTGCATCACTCCCTGCTTTAAATATTTATCCAATTTTCCCTTAAAAGCAATGGTCTCTGCCTCAACCACTCCCTGGTGCAAAGGATTCCATGCTCCAAAAACCCGCTGTATAAAGACATTTCTCCGACTTTCTCTCCTCATTCTCAGTGATGCTTTTAAATGGACGATACTTCATAACTGACCCCCTAACCAGAGAAAGTAGTCTTTCCCTATTCACTATCTAAACTCTTTTGATAAACCTCTTAAATCTCCTCTTAGTCTTCTCTGCTCCAGTGGAAACAACTTGCATTTATAGAACACGTTTAATTTAGAAAAACATCCCAAGGTGCTTCACAGAGGCAGAAGAAGAAAAAGACAACAAAGCAAATAGTCCGTATATTTCAAGTCCCTCCTCATAATTCATGAAGCTTATAAAATTACCGAGCACAGGAGTTTGCCATTCAGCCAGTCATGCTTGTGCCAGCTATTTGCCAGAGCAATCCAAATCCAAATTTGTCAATGAAGTGAACCTTAAATGTAAAGTTGTACATTTAGCAGGAGGTTTCTTAGCGTAAAACAACAAGTGTCAGGAATTGCACAACAGGTCACGTAAGCTGAAGGAACAGCACCTCATCTAACGATTAGGCCCTTTACAGCCTTCCGGACTCAACACTGAGTTCAACAATTTCAGACCATAACCACGGCCCCCATTTTTTCCAGACAGCAGCTGTTGAGGATTCTGATAGTCCCACTTGCACCTCCTCTAGACCCATCTTCTGTTTCTTTACTTGTTCCATTACCATCTCCTTTCGCCTTGCAACATCATCCCGTTTGTCATTTAATCTCTCCTGCCTTCCACCCTGTCACACCTTTGTTCTTTCCTCCCCTCCCCTCTTTCCCTGCCTTTGTACTTGCTTAAAGCCTACATCTCTAACCAGTTCCAGTTCTGACAAAAGGTCATTGACCTGAAACATTAACTGTTTCTCTCTCTCTCTCCACGGATGCTGCCTGACCTGCTGAGTATTTCCAGCATTTTCTGTTTTTAGGTTAAATGAAGATCTGAAGGTTAATGTTTTGGGTGGAAACATCTGAAATGTGAATCGATATTTCTCTTTCAGATACTGACTGACCTGCTGTACATTCTGTCTGTATTTCAGACTTGGTGATCTTTTATGCCATTGCCCATGGGTAGTCTGGAGCGGCAGTTGTGACATTTAGGATGGCTTATGCCGAGCCTGGGATTGGGGCACAGTGGGAAAGGGGCCAAGACGCAATGAACATCAGGGAAAAAGTGGACTTGGAGCAGGGTAAAGTGGGGAAGGGGGACAAAGAGAAAAAGGAGGGGAAAGAAGCCAACAAGTGTAGCACAGCACTGGATGAAGAGGCAGGGAAATGCAGAACAGGGATGGATTGGAAGTGGTGGAGTGGGG
Organism: Squalus acanthias; assembly: GCA_030390025.1. Classification (NCBI taxonomy): domain Eukaryota; kingdom Metazoa; phylum Chordata; class Chondrichthyes; order Squaliformes; family Squalidae; genus Squalus; species Squalus acanthias. The sequence continues at coordinate 85,584,624 of CM059437.1, forward strand.
AAGGGACCACGTATAGTGGGGACCCACATCAGTGGATAAGGAAAACCAGGAAGTGCAGTGGTGGTGGGGGGGGTAGAATGGTAGAAGTGCAGCACATCGTGCATGGGGCCAGGAAGCAGAGAGGTAGGTGGGGGACATGTGGAGTAGAACATTTTAAAATTAAAGTCACTGGACCTCAGGAGAAGTTACCTCACCTGTTTAATAGCACTGAGAATGTGGTGAACCTTGATGGCAACTATTAGTAGGATTCCCCCCCCCAACGGATTTGGTTTTCAATCAGAAGACTATGTGGGACAAATTGTACTTGCTTGTCAAATCAGATGGTGTGTTTAAAAGCACCAAAATATGACCGAGAAAGCTGCAGCCTTAACTGCATCTGGGAATTATAATGTATCGGAGTTAACACACACTAACACATTGCACTGAGAGAGTTGTAATCCAGTCAGGTGACATGCAGAGACCTGACCAGGGGCTGCTCTGGGACTCTGCTGCTTTGGACCTGGGACATGCAACAGAAGTGAAGCCGCAGTCTTAGGAGGCACAGACAGGGCTTCAAATGGAAATTTTCATGGAGACTATTGAAACACACACAAGAGAACGCGAGGTAAATTTAATGACGTTGTTGTGAATTCTGCAATTTTGTGCGTTAGAAACATCTCAATTCTCTGCCCTCTGGTACTGATAAAAAGGATAGCGTACTTGACTGATTTCACCGGTTCTGTTTTGCCTTTCTTGCTATTTGTTTTATTGGCTGCGGTTTTCTAGCTTCCGATTCTTGGTTGGTAGTTTTCCTTCCCATTAGCATGTTCCTACCTGTTCATTTGCAAGTGGTTGATTTATGAAAGTTATATTTAAGCCAATCAGGTGCAAATATGATGTAGACTGAGGTGCAGGGCATCTCCAGTTGTGCCTTTTCTTTTAATCTCATTACTCTGCTGCAGAGCCAAATGACAACACCATGGTGAGCAAAGAAACTCAGAAACATGCATTTTAAAAAGAACATGCTATATCCCTGGGTCAGTAGCATAATGAGACGTAAATTACAAATTAAAAAAGGGAGAATCTACATTTAACCTGCCCTTTTCTGCCCAAAATGAACTTAACTCAATTCGTTTTTCAAGCATCAAACGGTGATCTTGCCTTCCCCTTCCATTCTCTTATTCCCACCGCCCCCACCACCAACAATTCAGTTGTACAAGAGACACAGGCACCAGCTGAATATATAATACCAAAAAAGCTTGGGCCATGCAAACAAATACTTTAGGGTGAATTCGATTTTGCCGCTTGTGCCTGTTAGAATTCCAAGTATAAAACCCATTTCATTCTGCATCCAGTGGTGTTCATAAAGTAACACTGTGAGCAAGGCAATAAATCGCAAAAGAGGAAAATTTTACATCAATTGATTTTTCTCTGGCAGCTGTATTGTCAATTAATCACCGTCACTCACTGCCAAAAAAGAGAGACCTTTACTGTGCAAGAAAATATATTATAAGTTATTGCTAGGTGCTCGGAGCTCACACATCCTCCATTAAAAAGGCAACAACACTGTGTTCTGCAAGAGGGACAGCTTTAATTAGAGGTAATATACAGGGTTTAATGTACATCAACCAATCCCATCTTACTTGTCCAAATTGTAAGTGACATCACTGTTCTTTTTTAAAATTTCCCCCAATGAATTGAACCACAGATTTCGATCTTCAGTTGGGTTACTATTCTTGCGGTGCTTAAGTAACAAAGATAGACCGAGAACGGATAGACTAGCCCTGGTGTCCCCCTCCCCGACTACCCTCCTGATTGCGTCAAACGACACGAATACAAGTACAGTTATGCCCACAGACACAATGCATGTTCCTGTAAATGCAATGCAAAAGAAGTACAACTGCATCAATATGCAAACCAGTATATGATTTTTCTGCCAACGAAAATAGCTTTGCCTCTTGTTATTTTGCCATCTGCAGTTTACCCACCCCAGGTGAGACAGAAAAATGAACCCAGCACTGAATGCTTTGGGAAAAAAAGAGTTAGGCTCGCCCCCAGCCCCTTCAAATCATCCATCATTCCATGCCCCCACATTCCCCAAACCCAACATTTATCTATAAAATAATATTTCTCTTTGCTGCTCTTAAGTGAGAGGGATTGGTACTGGATGGGAGGGGTAGCCAGAATCTCCTATGCTCTGGGATCAGTTTATTAGTGAATAATTTGCCAGGTAATTATAGCAGAGGCTAAAACATTAGGGACGTTCAAAACACAGCTCGATTCCAAGGCAGGGTAGGAGCTTTTCTTGACAATATTTATTTTGTTCTTAAGTACCAGGCCAGTTTGAGAGTCTCGGGAGAGCTGGGATAATTTCCCACTAGAAGGGCACTCTCTGACTCCTATATACAGTTCTACATTGGTGGGCTGCAGAGATCCAATTCCTACACAGGGGCTAAGGAGGGATAGAAGCTCTCCCATCAGATTTTTAAAATCTTCATCATCAAATTCCTCCGCAGGTACTCAGTACAGAGCAGACACATTGGAATTGTATGCATCGGGATACATTTGGACCATTCGCTCTACGCAAGGGGTCTTGCAAAAGACCAACTTGATGTGAGCATTCCTGCTTCAAGTCACCACCAATTATTGCCTCATGTTTCAGAGAATTGTTGTGTGCCGGGGGGGGTGGGGGAGGAAGAGGTGTGGGGCTCCAGAGTCCCTACATTGGCTACACAAAACCTTCCATTAATTGACCGTATATCCAACTTCATTTACTGTAAAATGGAGTAGCCATCTTGGATTCAGCTAGAAAGAGACTAAAGTTCAAGTGAAAACTAGGTCAGCAATAATCTGAAATAACTACGGACTACAACAGGAATACTTACTGCAGCATAAAAAAAAACAATAAGTGCAAAGAATCCATTAGATTTAATACGCTTCTTTACAGATTAAAAGGGACATGATGGGGTTTTAGGTGCGGCTCTTCAAACAGATGCAGTTACAACAACATTTTGCACTGCAAGCTGCTTTAGATCGGCCAGCAAGATTGGCATGCAGTGAATCTTGCTTGAAAATCAGTGTGTGTAGATTGAAGACGATAGATTCAAGATTGGCTGGAATTCTCTGCACATTCTGCCTGCGCTCCACTACCCGCGCGCCCCCCCCCCCCCCATGTTGCCAATATTCACCAAAGTACCAGAGGGTGACTAATACCTCTTACTCCAGCCAGCTGAGTCAGTGCCTTCAGGAGAGAGAAGTGGTAACAGAATCAATATAAAAGATATATGAAAAATGTAGCAGCTAATGTAGTGACAGCTCGGTGGCATTTGATGCAGACTACTGCTGACCCCACCAGAATCGAGCAGACAGCAAATGGTGATCATCACGTCTCGAACTCCTCACTCATTAATCTGGTCCCCAGGACCTACAGGTTAGCCAAACTCAATCTATACAATTAATGACCACAAGAATATATATTTTTTAAGACTTACTTTTCCTCGTTCCACTTCTTTTGTAGTCATGACAATTACTCGCGAGTTTTCTTGAAAAACCATCCTCCAGAAGTCATTCACCGTGTTCTGCAAACAGCCCTGCGTAGCAATGTAACTCTTCTTTGGCTTTGTGGTGGTTCGATTGCTTTCAATGTCATGCTGAGTTAAACAGATGAATACGATGTATTAACGAGTCAGTCCTGATTTACAGCTCTGTTTGATTAAAGAGCAAGAGTCACCAGCAAGATTCAATTATTTTTTGAAGATCAGTTACAAAATTAAGATTTTGTTTAATGGGTTTCCACTCGAGAAGCCAGTAGTCTTACTTCAAAGGCTTTCAGTCAATGCCAATCTATGTCCAACTACAGGGACTGGGGAGCGAGAGCAAGAAATCACTTTCATTCCAAGTGGAAAAGATCTGATGACGAATGTATTAAATATTTTACCTGCGTAAGCAGCTTCTACAATTGTCACCATTGTCATGTGTGCATGGGAGAGGATTATTGTTCAAAGTACGCTTGAAAGAACTCTCATTTATATAGTGCCTTACGTCCTTAGGACATCTCAAAATGCTTCACGTCAATGAGTGACTTTAGAAGTGCAGTCATTTATGCAGGCAAAAATGTCAATTTATACACAGTAAGATACCACAAACAGCCAATGAGATAAATGACCAGTGAATCTATTTTTGCAGTGTTGGTTCAGGAAAGAATGTTGACCAGGACACCAGAGCCATGGGGTCTTTCACATCCACCTAACCCACTGAACTGGAAGTCTAGACTCGGATTTAAAATTGACATACTTCCCCAGAGTGCCAGCCAAGATGATATGCTCAAGTCCTGGAGTGGGGCTTGAACCGACAATCTGACTGGAAGGCAATAATACTACAAACCAAGCCAAACTGACCCGGAAATAAACACAAGCTCATCAGCAATTCATCTCTTCTCTCAGAAGAGATGGTGACACCTTACTGGGATAACATTCCACAGGCACTGAATGCCCTCCAATAACTCACTCAAATGCTCATTACGTAGACAGTGAATGCAAGTGTCCCACATATCTATCACACACACGCACGCACGCACGCCACCATTCGGGTGCAGGATATTCCACTCCCTAACCCCGGGTGCTGAAGCCAATTGTACAGCCTCTACTGTTGCCCAGCTGGAATCATCTAACTTAGTACAGGCCAGAAATTTTACCTGCAACTTTCCTGGACTCTACAGCTCAGCTACTCACTGCTTAATTCTGCTGAGCGGTCAGGGAGCCCACGATTACATACGAAATTAAGTTTGTTAAAATGCCACTGCGTTGAAAGTGGAAGTTTTATATTTTTTGGTGTTCATCAAGGCGAGGAGCATTAGCACAGAGAAATGGAACTTAGTCTCTTTTTGCACCCACTGCCAGGCTGATTCATTTCCAGGAAAGGTTTAGTATGGATTAGATGCAGAGTAAAACTCCTCTGCATTCAACTCCTAAACTGTGACTGCACAAATCTCAACAACACTTACTACTCAGCTGTGACACAAACCATCCATCCTTACAGTTTGATAGAAATTGCCAGTCTACTGCTGAATTATGAGCAGTTTGGTACATTCACCAGATATCCAACCACTGCTATGTGGGTTGAGACTGCTCAAACTCACTTCACTTAGAACTCCTACAGATGGCAGAGAGAGCAGAGTTTCATCCTTCGCCATTTTCCATCCTAGCCATTTCCACTGCTACGGCCCCATTCCTCGATCCCCAAGTGCAAAGGGTACAGACTTGAGCGTACCTGGTGCACAACTGGCCTAGTTGTCCATCACCAGACCTTGGCTTGACCACATAAGCTCCATCAGGCCTCACTCTCCTTTACCAAAATGGCTCACTGCTCTAGATCCACCCTGAAGAGCAAAGATAACGCCAAGCTCCTTTACTCTATTACCGATCACCTCCTAAAATCTCTTGACCCTCACCTCTAACAATAAGTACAAGAAGCTCATGGATTTCTTCATCTCCAAGACAGAGATCATCCATTCTGCTGCACCTCCCCCTTGTCCCTTTCTGCCAAGTCAACTTTCTCCCAGTCATCTCCCATTAGAATCCTCTTCTCTCCTCCATCTTTCCCCCACCCTATCCTCCCCAAAAGCTCATCTCATCTCACCTCATCAACACCTACGTCTTGCTCACACGATCCCGTTCCCACTAACTCCTGATCGCCAACTTCCCTTTCTGGCCCGCATTTTAACAGATAATGTAAATACTTTCCACTCAGGCACTCTCCTCCTACCTTTCAAAACCATCAGTGTCACCCCCCTCCTCAAAAACCCACCCTCAACTCCTCCGTTGATCACAGAATCCTTCTTTAACACCTCATCAATTGTCCAGCTCCATGGAACTGCCCTTGCTTAGTTCCAGCCTTACATATTCAATCATAGCTAGACTATCTCTAGTAATGTCTTTTCTTCCCAGCCCAGCATCATCACCTTTGGAGTTCGCCAAGGATTCATCCCTGGCCCCGTCCACTTATGTCTGCATACTTCCCCTTGGTGACACCATCCGAAGTATGGGGTCAACTTCCATATATACACTGCCGACACCCAAATCTACCTCGCTTGACTGCCTGTGCTATCAGATTGCTTTGTTGACAACCAATCTTGGATACACCGTAACTTCTTCCATCTAATCATCAAGTTGACCAAAGCGATAATATATGAGTTCCGGCCACAAACTCTGTACCCTCACCACTGACTTCACCACCTCCCTGTCCCGGCTACTGTTCCAGGCTGAGCCAGGCTGTTCACAACCTTTGCGCCCTGTTCAAGCCCAAACAAGCTTTCAACCACTCATATTTTCCAAGCACAAAGTCTACCTGCTTCCGTAACATCACTTGCCTCCATCCCCACCTCAGTCCATCTACTACTGAAATCCTCATTTATGCCTGTCACCTCCAGACTCAATGATTCCAATGTTCAGCGAGCCAGCCTCCCATCCTCCATGCTTCAAACTCCTGCTGTCATATCCCATTCCACACAAAGTCCCGCTTGCCCATCATACCCGTCCTCACTGACTTACATCGGCTCCGGTTCCCCCAAAGTCCCAAATTTAAAATTCCCATTCTGGTCTGCAAATCCTTACATAGAAATGAAGAATGAGACTAACCTCCTCCAGCTGACAACAACCACTACCCCCACCCCCCCCCCCCAACCAAAAAACACTCTCTCTCTCTGGCTTGTGTATCCTCCCACCCCCCTCCTTTTGCTCCACCATTGGCAGCCGTGTCTTCAGCTACACAGGTCCCACTCTCTGGAATGCTCTCCCTAAGTACCTCTGCCTCTCCACCGCTCTCCTTATTGAAGACCCACCCCATTGACCAAGCTTTTGGCCATCTCTCAATCTCTTGCTACGGCTCAGCATCCATTTTCCTACGTTAAAGGCGCTAGAATTTTCAAGTTGTATAATAGAAAATTAAAGTGGGCCAACAGTGGCCCCTGGGGTACACCATTTCCAAGCCTTCGCCAATATAAACACCCATTAACCCCAACTCTGTTTCCGGCCCATCAGCCATCATTCTATCTGTGCTACTACATTTCCTCTTGTACCATACACCTGAATTCTTCTAACAAGCCTCCTCTGAGACTTATCGAAAACCTTCTGAAAATCCAAATACATCACATTTACTGGATTCCTTTTATCTATCCAAATCAGTCAAATGTGAATTGCTGGTAACAAATCTATGCTGGCTGTTGAATTATTCTATGCATCGCTAAACATTCACTAATTTGATCTCAAATTATGAATTCTAAGAGTTTGGCCACAACTAATGGTAGATTAACTGGGCTACATTACCCAGTTTACCCTAGTCTTCCTTCATGGAAAGAACTGGCTACTCTCCAGCAATGTTCCCCCTAAGGTGTGTGGCCGCGCATCAATCGTGAGGTCGCGCACAGGCCGCCCATCAGTCCCTGCCGCTGGAAGACACCGCGCACGGCTGCACAGTAAAGTTAAAGGGACCGCGCAAGAAAAAGAGAGGGGGAGCACTGCCCTCCAGCATAATTTGAGGAGGACTGAAAAAAAAGTGGTAGAGCTTCTCATCTCCTCTGACTTTATTCAACAACCTAGGGTGCATGCGATCAGGAGCCGGTGACTTATCTACCAAGTTCCACATTTTTTCAAAACCAAATCCTTTTCCACAGTGATCTATAGCAATATCTTCACCTCTTCCTCTCGTACACCTGCATTCTCACTGATGCTAAATTTTCAATATCTCTGCCATACCATCATCCTCCACAACTGGGTAACTCCCTTCATCTCAAGAGGTTCTACCTGCCTTTTCTTTAATTTTTAAATATTCCACATAAAGTCTATGCTGAAGTATACAAAGCACTAAATAGTTACCGTAATGAAATTGGCATTGATGTAATCGGAACCAGGTTCAGTCACGTCTCCATCGTGTAGGACCACTCGAGTATGATCAACTAGAAGGAAAAAATCATTGATGTTAGGTGCCAAACTACTTAACACGAGGGACGTCGGAAATGCTCATTCGGCAACTCCTTTTTCTGAGAGAATTAAAAAGGAGTTAGTATTCTTCTAGACATGGCATACTCAGAATGCAGATAACGCGCCCTTACTCACACATGCGGTTTCCTGAAAAGCCCAATATGCAAGCAGTTAGCTACAAAAATAATGAGCTAGGACTTGCAAGAAAGGCAGTTTACAATTGAAAGGCAACTGGTTTCAGACCGGCAACTAGCCGGTGGTAGACGCTCAGTAGTTACAAGATAAGTCACCAATATAACTAGGACAAGTGGAGCGGGGGCCGGGTGGTAAGAGAGCCACATGATGGGCTCGGTCAGTCCATACTTACAGGGCAGGATGTTCTTGTAGCGGTTCTTGTTTTTGTTTTCTTGCCGCTGTCCATCCTTTCGGCTGTAAAGAAGCTTACACTCCTGCTGCTGTAGTGTCTGCAACAGAACACGGTTGGGGTTGAATAACCGAAAATTGGAACAATTACAGAACAGAACTACAATTGACCACGTCTCCCTTCGGTATGCAGGGGTTGCAAATAAAACATAGGCAGCCACAGTTTCCGTTCATTATTACAGGAATCCTGCTGAAAAGTACACGTGTTGGAAGGCCAGGTGAGGGCCAGTTTAGATGTGGCTGTGATGCTCTACACAATCAGATTTCATGCAGGCGCTCACTTGGGTGACGCACTGCATGACAACCGGCATCAATAGAAACGTACCCAGAAATGGAGAGAAAAAAAATTCAGACCATAAAATCATTAGGATTTTAAGATGATAGGATTTTAGAGTTTAAGAGATCAGGAGCTTATTTCAGCAAAATTAACAATGGCAGAGGGTTTGACGGCAGTCAGCTGATTGGGAACTAATGGATTTAGACACAGGGAAATGGACTGGCAGGAGTGTAGATAGTTTGACAAGAGGACTACAGCTGGCTGTCATTCACAAGTCACTCGAGGGATTTATGAATATTGACAGAATCCTCAGAACATTAATGATCTTAAACTCAAAACATCTGCATTCTCCGTAATGTCATCCAAAAGGCACATTAAAAAAGTGACCTTTAACACACACACAGTAGTATAGGATCTGAATGTATGCAGTACTGCTCAGTGTCTTAAATAAAGGAGAGAATATGCTGGAAATATACAGTAGTCAGCAAGCACCTGTAAAACAGAAACATTGAGTGAAAGACCCTTCCTCAGAATCACAAAGGATCTTGCACCCAAAATGTTCGCCTGTCTTTTCTCTTTACAGGCCATGACCCACTGTGCAATTCCAGGAATTTCTCTTTTTATTTCAGATTTCCAGCAATTCTTAGAAACTTACAGCACAGAAGGCTGTTTGGCCTGTCGTGCCTGTGCTGGCTCTTTGAACGAGCAGTCGTGCTTAGCCCCACATCCCCGCTTTTTGTGCCTATCCCTGCAAGATCCTCATCCTCAAGAACCTGTCCAACTCCCTTTTAAAGTTATTTATGGAATCAGCTTCCACCACCTTTTCAGGTAGAGCGTCCCAAATCCCGACAACTCAAGTGAAAAATTTCTCCTCATCTCCCCTCTAGATCTTTTCCCAATGATTTTGAATCTATGACCTCTGGTCATTGACCCACTCGCCAGAGGAAATATTTTTTCCTAATTACTCAATCAAAATTGATATTTTTTCTTAATATTTAGTGTCTTAGTGTCACAGGGGCTGAATGGATAAGTAGTTGTGCGCTGGTGAATGATTAGGAACAAACTACACTATATTGAAACAGGAAGTATTGAAACAGGAAGTATTTAATGTTACCTGCGGGGATGGGATGTGTCTCATCACTTCGAAGTGCTCTTTTTAAAATGGACTGGATAGAAACAATTAACATTCTATTCTCCTCCCCCTTTCCATTCGTCTTTTTTTTGGAGGATTCTCTTTTCCAGTTTTAAATAGAGAGGCTGAAAGTATCAGTGATTGACTTAGAGGACTGACTGACCCTGACAGGTCAAGGGTGCTGAATTAACAAAAGACATTAAAATGGCAAAAATCTCAATCACAAACCAGCAGGCGGTTTTAACAGGCAATTCATTTCCCAACACTGATGAATTCAGTGACCCCGAATCAACTCCTCTGATGAAGCTATCCATCAATGAAGCCATTGACCAGGGAACACCATTTAAGCATTTAAAGACCAAAAAAAAATAAAAACACAGATAAACAGTCATAATTTTCTAACATACTGATCTTTGAAAGGAATCCTAATATCCACCAGAATTCTTATTTAAACAAGCAAAAGTGCCTCAATTTTAATTCACTCCGAATCCTTAGAGAAGAGGTTGTCATTCCATCAGCCAGAGTAGACGGAAACCCTGGTTCCAGAAATAAATGGTCAGTCCACTAATCCAATACATCACTAGTTCCCAGTGCAAGTTATCTTCGACCTCAAGAGTGAGCAGAAATATTTACCTCAAACTCTTCCCAGAATCCCTGCTTCACCTTGTCCATCATCTCAGCTGGTTTGCTCAGTTCCCTCACTCGGCTTTCAATCTCGGCTGCATTAATTCGTGTCGTGTTTAGTGGCTGCAGAGGCGAAAAGACAGACAAAAATCCATTTGCAAATAGACCGTTCCCACCTCCTGCATTCTACAGCTCCCTGCTATTTGCAATTCTCCTCATATCTTCTACGGCTCCCTGACCCAGGGATCAGTTCAATGTTGCACCGATAGGAATTTAGGGGCTGCTTGGGCACATTCGCGGAGGGGGGTGGGGACAGAAAAGGTGCCTCTTTCCAAACTGCATAAACCCAGTCACCGCCCTGGGAGCACATTCTCTGGAGATTTTGAACGGTTTTCCAGAATTTATCACAATGTAAACTCCTCTCAGTATAAGACAAATAACTACTCCATTCAGTGCTGATCCAAGTCTCAAGCCATGTTTTAATTTAAATGTAAAAACATATTGTAATGCACTGCAGTAACCTGCATGGGCACAGCACCGCAGGGAGGATACAGCACTAATCCTTGCGTTTTGAGCAACATGACACTAATAAACCCTGCATTGGTCATGCGAGCCGAGTATAGATCAAATCACAGTGAGGACAGACTGGCTTATTAGGAATCAATCTGTATAAAGTCCCTGAAGCAGTATGCTCATTATACTAAATCTAAGCTTTAATTGGAAATCATCGGTGCTGTGCAACACATCTATTCATTCAGACACTGAACAAAATTAGAAAAAACAGTAACAAAAGGTTCATTATTTGTGGATGGGCACTACGCGTCCAGGGTCTGCTAATGCAATTAACACCAACTGGGAGTTCATCTTGTTGCAGCACCATCTCCACCTCCTTCCCGCCCTGGCTTTTGGCTCTCGTCTGCTGCCACAAGCTATTCCTCAGAGAGAGAATGTAGACAGCTTGCTCTCAGAGCTCTGCCACGGATACCCACAGCTGACCACTAGCATGCAAGAGAACGCAGACAAGGTCCACTCTTCGAGTTTTTCCCCCTACATTCCATTGGGAAAGCGAAAAGATATCGCCTCCATTTAGATGCTTGCCCCTTTCGGAGAGTTCATAGATCAGGAATTCAGCATTAAGCTGGATCCCACCATCCTGCAGCAAGTTGCATTGCTGGTGCAAGCAATATAGTAAATCCTCAGCAGCGCCTCTACTATTGGAGCAAGTTTTTACATTTACAATTGGTGCCCTCTAGTGGTAGAACCCCAACACTGCCGTCGTGCAGTGCTGAGCAGATCTTGGTACATTATTTTAAGTGACCCAAATAATATAGTTTAGCCTCTTGTTCCTAAATACACCAGAGAGTGTTTCTCAGTGCGATGCTGCTTCCTTCTCAAATCACAGCAGCAATTCATTTGTCCCTCGCCTAGTCAGGATGCCTCATTACCTGTTTGAGCTGCAAGACAGTGCCCAAGGTTTCCACCATTGGGTTCTTTTTATAGTGTTCCACCAGGTCCGTCAAGGAGTCAAACTTTTCCCCTCCACCAACATCATATTTCCCATCCTGTATGAAGGAGGGGAGAGAGCATAAACACAGATTGCGGGGGACGCTGAACATTTCATAAACCATAACCAAACAGGTTTGATCGCAAGACCAACGTTGAACTGGTTGCAGCAGATGCAGAGGCTGATCACTTGGAGTGTACATGGGGGAAGGTTCAGTCTCTTAAACTACAATCAAACCAAACAGCATGGCCAGCCCCACAGTAGCCTCCCTTTCATTTGAATGTGTTTTCTTTCTTTGATCAGGACACTCAAGACTGGTCTCTTCATTTTTAAAAATAAAATATACTATGGAACACATCCCACGTCAAGCTTTGCACAAAGATTATATTACCCGAGCCCTCATCATTCCCAGGTACCTATTAATAATGATGATTCAAATAAGGCAACTATGCAGCGTTGTCTCGGAGCTTTCTGGCATTCAATTGTGATGGTGTTATCCATATCTTAATACAAACGCTTGCATCAGTCAAATCATGCACAAAAGGATGAGAATATAGGAATGGAGGTGCTGCCGGACCAGGAGCCAGCGTGGGTCAGCGAGCACAGGCGTGATGGGCGTTTATATAAATGCAAGTTTGTTCTTTCTTAATAGAGACAATTAATCTCTTGCTCCCAGCCATGTAATAAATTTAGCCCATTTTCTAGAATGATACCAGGGATGAGGGACTTCAGTTATGTGGAGAGTCCAGAGAAACTGGAATTGTTCTCCTTAGAGCAGAGAAGGTTAAGGGGAGATTTAATAGAGGCGCTCAAAATTAGGAGGGGTTTTGAGAGAGAGTAAATAAGGAGAAACTGTTTTCACTGGCAGGAGGGTCGGTAACCAGAGGACACAGATTTAAGATAATTGGTAAACGAACCAGAGGAGAGAATGAGGAGCAGTTTTTTTTTTAAATGCAGCGAGTTGTGATCTGGAATGCGCTGCCTGAAAGGGTGGTGGAAGCAGATTCAATAGTAACTTCCAAAAGAGAATTGGATAAATACTTGAAAAGGAAATTTTGCAGGGCTATGGGGAAAGAGCAGGGGGAGCGAGACCACTTGAACAGCTCTTTCAAAGAGCCGGCACAGGCACAATAGGCCGAATGGCCGCCTTCTGTGCTGTAAGGTTCTAAGTCCTGATTTTAGTAGCGTCGAGTTTTTTGTGGGCGAGAAGAAAGGAAGGACAGCAGCAGGGACAAGTGTCTACTGCCAGCACACTCAGGCTATCCACTTGTGCCAGTGAGCACGTTCACTTCATCCATATCCCACTTCATCATTCAGACCGGAGCGCTGTTGCATGGAAAAAAGAAATGCTTCAGGCTAAGTTAGTAAATCTGCTTGTCTGCTGTTCTGGCAATAACCCGAGCACTAAATAGCAATTTATTTTTGTGAACATGCCATGGAGTGGCTGAACACCAGGCTTGAAAAGGACGATGCTAATGAGCAGAATTAGGGTCTGCTCTGCACTCATCTATGGGGAGCATCACTCTGCCGCTGCAGTTTAGACCCAACTGGGTTTATTAAATGTGACTCACAGCTGCACCTCGGAGATACTGTAACGCCGCCTGCTCACTGTCACTTGTAATTATATTGATACAACTCACCTACGCAATTAGACAGATACAGCTGCTTGTGATAATCAATTCAGAGCAAGTAGAGAAAGCATGTTGGTGGGCGAAGCATAGCAAGGGCGGATTTATGTTTGAGAGCAAGAGCATTGAAGACGAGTTCCTCCAACTTCAATAAAAGAGAAAGAACTGTCGGGTTGCTCCAATTTAAATCTGCTGCCATTTTAAAAAAAAGTTAGTGGACCCGCCATGGTATTGCCTAGAACATAGATCTCCAGCTGCTAACTTGTCCTACCATTTAACTTTGCTGCTCTTAGTAGCCTTTATGGAAATCCAGGCAACAGTAATGGTGAATTACTTGTAAATTTCAGGCTCCAGCGCAATGACTGGATTTCTTCTCTTAAAAACTGTTTTGCATCCAAAACAAAGTGTGATGGAGCTACACTAGATAGAATACTTTTTATACTTATTTTTTTAAAATCAGGTTCTCAAGAAAATACACTCGCATTTTATGAAACCATTATATGTACTAGTATAGAATCAGACTGATACAGCACAGAAGGAGGCCATTCGGCCCATTGTGCCTGTGTTGGCGCTTTGGTAGAGCTCTCCAATTAGTCACACTCCCCTGCTCTTTCCCCATAGCCCTGCAATTTTGTCCCTTTCAAGTATTTATTCAATTCTCTTTTGAAGGTTACTATTGAATCTGTTTCCACCACCCTCAGGCAGTGCATTCCAGATCACAACAGCTCACTGTGTAAAAAAAAAAGTTTCCTCATGTCACCTTTAGTTCTTTTGCCAATCAACTTAGATCTGTGTTACCGATCCTTCTGCCACTAGAAATAGTTTCTTTTTATTTACTCTATCAAAACCCATCATGATTTTGAACACCTCTATCAAATCTCCCCTTAACCTTCACTGCTCTAAGGAGAACAACCCCAGCTTCTCCAGTCTATCCACATAAGTGAAGTCCCTCATCCCTGGTACCGTTCTAGTAAATCTCCTCTGCACCCTCTCCAAGGCCTTGACATCCTTCCTAAAGTGCGGTGCCCAGAATTGGACACAATACTCCAGCTGAGGCCTAACCAGTGTTTTCTAAAGGTTTAGCATAACTTCCTTGCTTTTGTACGCTCTGCCTCCATTAATAAAGCCAAGGATCCCATATGCTTTTAAAGAAAAACAGCCTTCTCAACTTGTCCTGTCGCCTTCAAAGATTTGTGTACATACACCCCCGGGTCTTTCTGTTCCTGCACCCACTTTAAAATTGTACCCTTTAGTTCATATTGCCCCTCCTCATTCTTCCTACCAAAATGAATCACTTCACATTTGTCGGTGTTAAATTTCATCTGCCGTGTGTCTGCCCATTTTACCAGTCTATGTCCTCCTGAAGTCTGTTACTATCCTCCTCATTGTTTACTCCATTTCCGAGTTTCGTGTCATCTGCAAACTTTGAAATTATGCCCTGTATACCCACGTCCAGATCATTAATATATATCAAAAATATATTATGAAATCATTGTATGATTAAGTATATATTAGATATATGTAGTTACAGTATACTTGTGTATAACCGCACACATTTTAGGAGAGCGTACACTCCCATACAGAGTTTATGGAGTCATTGCACATCCTGAGTGCATGAGGAAAAATGCTACATTTTTCTACATGTATATCATCCAAGCCACTCGATTAGGAATCCAGGCTGTTACTTTCTCCCAGTTCCCACTATAATATACATTTAAAGCAGAGCAACTTTCCAAGCTGTAACCTGCATGTACTGGTCAAGGTTTGCTTCAGAAATTCCCAGACACAGAGCAGAATTGTTCGGTGAAGTTCTACAGTATTACTCTTATCTATTGTCCCACAATGAGATTACAAGTTATAAATCTGGTTAAGTATTTGCTGGATGCCAAATTTACACCCCTCTCAGTGTCAATGGCCTCAACAAAGTGTATTTTCTATGTAAAGAGTTTACTGCAGTCTTTGCCTGCCCCAAATAACATTAACTACCACTAGCAAATAATATATACAGTCTAAATTAAACTCTATTCAAGAAAGGAGGGAGACAGAAAGCAGGAAACTATAGACCAGTTAGCCTAACATTGGGAAAATGCAGGAGTCCATTATTAAGGAAGTAGTAGCAGGAAATTTAGAAAATCATAATACAGTCAAGCAGAGTCAGCATGGTTTTATGAAAGGGAAATCATGTTTGACAAATTTGCTAGAGTTCTCTGAGGATGTAATGAGCAGGGTGGATAAAGGGGAACCAGTAGATGTAGTGTATTTGGATTTCCAGAAGGCATTCGATAAGGTGCCACATAAAAGGTTAGTGCACAAGATAAGAGCTCATTGGGGGTAATATATTAGCATGGTTAGAGGATTGGCTAACTAACAGGAAAGAGAGAGTCGGGATAAATGGGTCATTTTCAGGTTGGCAAACTGTAACTAGTGGGGAGCTACAGGGATCAGTGCTGGGGCCTCAGCTGTTTACAATCTATATTAATGACTTGGATGAAGAGACCGAGTGTAATGTAGCTAAATTTGCTGATGATACAAAGATAGGTGGGAAAGCAAGTTGTGAGGAGGACACAAAGAATCTGCAAAGGGATATAGATAGGCTAAGTGAGTGGGCAAAAATTTGGCAGATGGAGTATAATGTGGGAAAATGTGAGATTATCCACTTTGGTAGGAAAAATAAAAAAGCAAATTATTTTTTAAATGGAGAGAGACTACAAAATGCTGCGGTACAGAGGGATCTGGGGGTCCTTGTACATGAAACACAAAAAGTTAGCATGCAGGTACAGCAAGTAATTAGGAGGCAAATGGAATGTTGGCCTTTATTGCAAGGGGGATGGAGTATAAAAGTAGGGAAGTCTTGCTACAACTGTACAGGGCGTTGGCGAGACCACACCTGGAGTACGGCGTACAGTTTTGGTCTCCTTATTTAAGGAGGGATATACTTGCATTGGAAGCAGTTCAGAGAAGGTTCACTAGGTTGATTCCTGAGATGAAGGGGTTGAGCAGGTTGGGCCTATACTCATTGGAGTTTAGAAGAATGTGAGGTGATCTTATTGAAACGTATAAGATTCTGAGGGGGCTTGACAGGTCAGATGCAGAGAGGATGTTTCCCTTCATGGGGGAATCTAGAACTAGGGGGCATAATTTCAGAATAAGGGGTTACCCACTTAAAACGGAGATGAGGAGGAATTTCTTCTCTCAGAGGGTCGTGAATCTTTGGAATTCTCTACCCCAGAGAGCTGTGGAGGCGGAGTCATTGAATATATTCAAGGCGGAGATTGACAGATATTTGAACTACAGGGGAGTCAAGGGTTATGGGGAGCGGGCAGGAAAGTGGAGTTGAGGCCAAGACCAGATCAGCCATAATCTTATTGAATGGTGGAGCAGGCTCGAGGGGCCAAATGGCCTACTCCTGCTCCTATTTCTTATGTTCTTATGTTCACCAAAAAGATTGCAACTTTTACAAACAGATTTAGCAGTTCCAATCATGTAACACAGTTACAGTCAAAATTTTGACTCCATTAATACCTTCGTCACAACACTTTGTGCAATTGTTCAAGTGCACACTGAGCTTAAAACAGACTTTGCATCATGGACAAACATGTGAATTTACTAAATGCTTAAAATTCTAATTTGATGCACAAGTGCACCTTTTAATGGCAGCACTATCACAATGCACATCTCCCAGCATCAATTACAATTGCACAAGGCAATACCCAGATAACTGCAAGGGCAGAAAGAGCCATGCTAACATTTGTTGTATGAAGTGATCCCGCTAAACGTCACCTACCTGACATCGGATCATGACATGAGTGACTTTCGGTTTGCCCTCACTGCTTTCCCCTTTATCGTCCCCAGTCCGCACAGACAGGACAAAGTCTCCTGGGTGGCTTTGACTCTCTCGCACGAGGAAACTTCCTGGCTTTCCTTTCTCTGTCAGCAGCTTCTCTGCCTCTTTTCCCGAGAGGTGTCCGTGGAACCACCTTGTGTGAAAATAAGATGTTATTAGACCAATTGAAGCAATGTCAGTTTACACAGTAACCAATGACTGTGGCAAGTTCAAGTCTCAGTAACAATTAGAGCTCAATATTAAAGGCAGCCCAAGAGCCGATTCCTCAGACCTCAAAAATAATATCCTCTACAAAGCTGGTTTCAGAAGCTAAATCATTCCAGTCCAAATTCTTCATTATAAAATACTATAACAGGCGATTCCTTGGCACTGTGGGGTGTGTCGAGAGGCCGATCCCAAGCAATGCCACTCAGAGGAGCCTGGCACGCGTAAAGGATAGGCAACTTCCCACAGCAAAAAAGGAAAATAATCAGAGGATGAGTCCTTGCTTAGATCATGGTAACCAGTCACAATAGTCCTGACAGATCACTAGGAGGAAGGTGGTTGTCCAATCGCACCTCAGTTAGGATACACTGCACCACATGAGAAGACCAAAGAGGGGAAAGTCACCTTTTTCTCCTAATTTGTGGGGGGAAAAGGGGAGGTCAGCAGACTAGAATGCACAGTAGTCCACCTTGACTCAGTGGTAGAAGGTTCAAGCCCCACTCCAGAGACTTGAGAACATCACCTGGGCTGACACTTCAGTGCTGCACTGTCTGAGGTGCTGTCCTTTGGAGGAGACTTTAAACTGAGGCACAACCCCCAGGTCCCAGTTACAGCCTGAAGCCGAGCACTGTCTGCCCTCTCGGGTGTACCCAAGAGATCCCATGGCACTATTCGGACAAGAGCAGGCGCGTTCTCCTGGTGTCCTAGCCAATACTACTAAAACACATTAACTGGTCATTTCTTTTAAAGAAATATGTGCACGTATTATTCTTCGCTAAAAACTGTCGCATCACTCCTGTTGCTGAGCTCCTGGTAAACTGTGTGGGCTGGTTTGCTGTGCCATGGGGTGACAAATGCAGGATAGTTCTCAGTTCGCCACATGGTGCATTCCTAACCGTAGCAGACATCACAGCCATTCTGTCGAGATGTGTGGCCAGGGGGTCCCGCGCAGCCGGCGAGCCAGCTTTTAAATGAAAAAACTGCGCATGCGCGGCCTTTTGAATGGGCCGCGCAGCCCGTTAAAGGGTCGACGGCCCCAAAAGAATTACGGGGAACATGGTGGCCAGCATGTATTGCCGATTCCAAGTTGCCCTTGTACAACTGAGTGGCTCACTAGCAAACCAGGCCACTTCAGAGAGCAGTGAAGAATTACCCACATAGGCACGGGGCTGGAGTCATACATAGACCAGACGGGGGAAAGATGGCAGATTTCCTTCACTAAACGACATCAGTGAACCAGTTGGGTTTTATGACAATCCAACAGCTTCATGGTCACTTTTACAGTTACCAGTTTTTTATTCCAGCTTTTTTTCCTTTTATAAATTCTCAAATTGCTTTGGTGAGATTGGAACTGAGGTTTTCTGCATTACTAGTCCAGTAACAACCACTACACCACCGCACCCTGAATAAAGGAATTAAAATACAAGAATTAAAAGGAAGAAACAACAGTGTTATTTCCCCACACTCCCCACATCTAGATACAGCAAATATAATAACTGCTCCTGAAGTGAATGGGGCCTTCTCTCATCTTCCTGGAATCATTCCAGTTTATTTGCATGGAAGTTATAAACAGAAAGGAAAGTGGCATCAAAAAAAAATAGAAAATTCTTTAAAATCAAAACATTTTCAATCCCCCCCCCCTCCCCCCTCACCAGAATGAGTTCACATTGATTCAGTTACATAAGAACGTAAGACGTAGGAGCAGGAGTACGTCATTTGGCTCCTCGAGCCTGCTCCACCATTCAATAATGGATGATCACACTGGACGGCCATCAAACAGCACATAACACAAACAAATGGGGAAGAATGGGAGAGAAACAAACAGGGAGGAATCCTACTCCTACTTCTGACAGGAACGGAAGATGATCAGTGCTCCAGTGGGTTAGGGGGTGAGAGTCTCATTCAATTAAGTGTTATACAATGACACAATCACATCAATGTCTATGAATTGGATAGGGGTGGGGAAGCCCCCTTACCACCCCCCCCCCCCCCCCGCCCCCCCCCAGAAATAACCACCTATTCTGCGTGGGCGCCATTTATGGCTTAAAACAGTTAGCACTCTGATTATTTGCACGGTCTTCTGCGCCGATATTGGGGGGGGGGGGGGGTGCTAAACACCGTTCCGACCCCACTAGAACCACACATGTGCACCGACATTACAGCCGCGCATCCGCACCAGAGGGCCCTTGACAGTCCATCACTAGCGATCTGTGGGGCAGGCTGGCGGGCGTGGGCCTCAGCAGTAGGCCGTGGCTTCAGGGTGGAATACGGAGTATGGGGACTAGACTCAGGCGCTGCTTCAAGACGCCAGGCCGAAGTTTCGGGAGATGAAGGAGGGTCAGTTGTTTGGGGGAATCCGGACGGTGGCCAAACCCAGCAAGAATCAGCCGAGGACAGAAACCTGGCCCAGGCCCAGATGTTTAAAGTCCCGCTCACCTGGTCGAGCTTGCCCATCTTGCGGTCTTGGGGTTTGGCGGTGTCGGAGCTCGGGGCCCTGCTCACTCTGTCACCTCTCTCGCGCTCTCTGGCCCGGCGCGTGGTTCACGCGCGGCTCCTGGGCGCCGCCATTACCAGCCCTGTGTCCACTAATGCACCCGCTCAGCGCTCTGGCCTCGCCGCACTCTGCTCCCACACAAGATTCCAGCCTGAACATACAGTCCAATCTACAACAATCCAGAGCTACAAACTCCAGGGAAACCTTAGGAACAGCACTTATGAGCAATCAGAAATCTGGTCTTGTCCTCCAAGCGGACCAATCAGAAATATGGTGTTGCAAATAGATGCGCCCAACAGTTAGTGGCAGATTACAATTCACTCCCTTAGTCCTGAAATGCATTACTAAAAATGAATAGCTGATTTTACAATGAATGACAAAAGGAGCCAAGCAAGCACTCCAGACAAACACATTTGGCGCCAAAGCAAGGTTTAATTCCAAGCTTCAAAAGCACCTGCAAGTTAACTCAACAGTCTTCATTTTCAACAAAAACTGCTGTGGACAGGGTTCAGCACTAGACCTGGCTTACCGCTCGGAGGTAGGATCGGCACAGTTCAGCGGGTATTTCAGTTCAATGACGTCACCATTCTTCTCCTTGAGCTGCCCATGGTGCTCCATGTAGTATTGCACCAGCTCAGCCAGCGTAGCAAACTTCTCCCCTCCATACAAATCATAGTAATCACCCGTATTCTGAATTTTAATGTGCGTGACTGCCCCATTTCGCCTACCAGAGATCAAAACAAAGTGGGTTACTGTACGTCACAAACAGATTATTTATTGAAAAACAAATTTTCTTTTCCCCTCCCTCCACAGCATGAAACGTTTTCCTTGCTTTCAAATCCCTCCAAGGTCTCGCCCCTCCCTATTTCTGTAACCTCCTCCAGTTCCACAACCCCCCCCCCCACCCCACCCCCAAAGAGATCTCTGCACTCCTCTAATTCGGGCATCTTGGGCATCCCCGATTTTAATCGCTCCATCATTGGCAGCCTTGCCTTCAGCTGGCTAGGCCCGGAGTTCTGGAATTCCCTCCCTTAACACCTCTCTCCTCCTTTAAGATGCTCCTTAAAACTTACCTCTTTGACCAAGCTTTTGGTCACCTGTCCTAATATCTCATGTGTCTCAGTGTCAAATTGTGTTTGATAACGCTCCTGTGAAGCACCTTAGGATGTTTTACTACGTTAAGGGTGCCCTATAAATGCAAGTTGTTGTTGCTGAAAGAGATAGTAACCTGTTCAGATTCTCTGCTAACACTTCCCTTCAACAACTATAATGATGGGTGTTCATGCCTTACTGTGCAAAACAAAAAGCAAGAGTACCAGAGCATCAATGTGCATTATACAAGCACAGGTTTGACCCCCCCACCCCCGGCGTGCGATGTCGGCTTCACCACTATAAGGAGGCACCAGATAGTGGCTGACACACGTCTCCGAGGGAAGGTTACCAAAAGAGAAATACTGCAGAAGAGTTGTCCTAGGATCACACGGTTCCGGTGTCTCGCTAATGCCACCATGAGGCGCTTGGGAGCAAGTCACACTCTCAGTTTTCTAACTCCAGGTCCTCCTTTTTATGCTTCATAGAGTGAAATAGGTGAAGTTGGAGACAGATGAACCTCCAGGGCAGCATTTGCTACCGCCTGAGAGCATAACTAAGATCAGCAATGCAAGGCTCTGAATGCGAGTTAACCCATTCAAAAGATACCAGAGACCTCTGCAATACCTTAATGCTGGAGATGGTTAAACTAAGTTACCCAAGGACAGCAAAAGGAGCATTGCTCAGGGGGACCTATTTGGAACATCCTGACGAGCAGGCACATTCCAAGATGCAGTTTTCCATAGCAAAATACTGCGGATGCTGGAAATCTGAAATAAAAACAGAAAACGCTGGAAATACTCAGCAGGTCAGGCAGCATCTGTGGAGAGAGAAACAGAGTTAACGTCAGGTCATCAACCTGAAACGTTAACTCTGTTTCTCTCTCTACAGATGCTGCCTGACCTGCTGAGTATTTCCAGCGTTTTCTGTTTTTATTGCAGTTTTCCATGCTGAGATCGCCTTTGAATCCACCTTTCTTTCAGGTAGTGCATGCTACACCTGGAAAACTAGTCTCAACAGGCTGAAAAAGGGGAGGGGAATCACCAAAAATTTCCACATGACCCTAAATATCGAGATAATTCGTTTCTGTACCTTTTCCACAATATACACTAAAGTCTCAATGAGATGGAAAGGATTAGAAATTGCAACAGCTTACAAGCAATCATTGCAGAATTGAAGAGATCCATGAGATATAAAAAGGATATTGCAGGTTTAGAAAACAGAATCCTCAGTACTGTACCGAGGCGTCCCGGGATTGACTCCCGGTCGATGTGCAATTGGTGGACCTTAGCCAGGCAGCAGCAGTGGCGGTGTCCCAATCTTTTAAAATGGGAAACGTGGTAAAGAGACATAGAACAGGACACAACCAAAGTTGGAGAGAGGGTAAAATGAGGTAAATCAAGGAGCAGCAGTTAGGTGAGGCCAAGCTAGGGTTTTAAAAGCCTGTAAACTGGAGGAAATAGGGAAGGCAGGAGTTTTGAGGATCTTTGGAATTCTCTGCCCCAGAGAGCTGTAAATGCTCAAGTCATCAAGTATATTCAAGACAGAGATCGATACATTTCTGGGCCCTAAGGGACTCAAGAGATATGGTGATAGGGCAGAAAGGTGGAGTTGAGGTAGAAGATCAGCCATGATCTTATTGAATGACCGACTCCTGCTCCTATTTCTTACGTTCTTATGGAAAGAATCAGTTAAGAGTAGGAAGCTGTGCAATTCGTCTTATCCCAACAGAGTGAATAAATGGCCTCCTCCTCTAGGCTAGGGAGGTAAACTAAACACTTAGGGTTCCAGCTTCTGATCATTAACTCGTCTATATGAGTAGATGCCATGAGAACACAGAATCAGGCTTGGTTGCATTGCTCTCTATGGTAGAACAGCCAACTTCTCATCATTTAGACTCACATGAAAAATGGCCTCCTAGACAAGCTGCTCGTCCATGAAACCAAAATCCAGCATAGGCCACCAGCTTCAGGAGAGCAGCAATAAGATGAGAAAATGGGGGGGGGGGGGGGGGGGGGGGGGGGTGGAGAGGGACGGAAAGAACCAAGTCCAATGTATGATACATGGATTGATAGCTGTCCTTGTACAAGAGCACATTTAGAAACAAATGTTACTATTGAACATGACTATTAGAGTCCTTGCCAGAGTCAGTGTCAGCTTAGCTCAGTGGTGGCACTTCCACCTCAGACTGAAAGTCGTGGGCTCAAACCCCACTCTAACAGCACACGATCTAGTCTAACACTTCAGTAGTACTGCATTGTTGGAGGTGCTGTCTTTTGGATGAGACGTTAAACCAAGGTCTCATCTGTCTGCTCAAATGGATGGCGAAGATCCCATGGCACTATTTGAAGAGCAGGGAAATTCTTCCAGTGCCCTTGGCCAACATTCACCCCTCAACCAAACACCATCAACACATATTAACTGGATACTTATTCCAATGTTGTTTGTGGACCTTGCTATGCACAAGTTGGCCATCACATTTCCCTAGCATTAATAGCACTTCAAAAGTAGTTCATTGGCGGTGAAAAGTTTGTGGTAGATTTCCTTTAAAAATGCAATATGCACAGAAGCACAGAGTGGAAATTTCAGGAAAGTCAAAAAGGAAAAGACCTTTATTCTGAAAAATAGTTCTGCCTGTGTGAACAGACTACAAGATATATAAAATTGTCAGACACCTACTTTCAACTAAAAATATATTCTCAACATTGGGAAGGTCACATTTATTGCCCACCCCTAGTTGCTTTGGAGATTGTCTATAGAACCGAGGCCTGCTAGGCCACTGCAAAATGGCTTTATGAATAGTGTAGACTAAAGTCACATGTAGGACAGACTAGGCAGGGATAGTACGACTTCCTCCACTCACCACCCCACCTTCCTGAAGCAGATTAATGAACCAGCTTTCATGGTCATTTTTTCTGGTGCTAGCTACAAATGACCAGATTTATTGAATTCAATTTAACGATGAGATTTAAACCCTCAACCTCCAGGTTGCTAGTCCAGAACCACTACACTACTGCACCCATACTCAGTTAGATGGCCCAAACAGAGTGCACATTTGGCACCATTCGCGTGGCTTTCTTGCGTCACTTCAGGCAGCCCTTGCACCTCTGGACCTGCGTTCTGTGGCACTGGCCTTCGCCAGTTAGCAGGGCAGCTACCTGCGCTCTCCACCCAAGAATAGCGTGTGGTACCAATCAGGAAAAATAATAAGCGTTGGGGTTTTATTTCGCATCTTAA
The DNA here is from genome assembly GCA_030390025.1 of Squalus acanthias. NCBI lineage: Eukaryota > Metazoa > Chordata > Chondrichthyes > Squaliformes > Squalidae > Squalus > Squalus acanthias. Next base: position 85,609,035 of record CM059437.1, read on the forward strand.
ATTCTGCTACTGAGACATGGTGCTATACTGGGCGAGTACCTGGATTTGATTCAAACGCCAACTGCTGGGATGAAAACCTTCTTTCTCTGCAATCCGTAATTAAAAGCATTCTGACAAATTTGCACCAATCAAGGAGAGTCCCTCGATACAGCAAGGTCAAGTTTATGCAGAGTCAGGGCTACCCGTTCCCCCGTCCCCCCGCCCGTGCTGACAGACAGGATCTGCTCTGCATATCAACAACCTCTCTCTTACCTGACTGAAAGCGTGAAGTCACCAGGATTGCTCTTACTTGGTCGGGCTAAGAAACTCCCATCGACCCCTCTGGTGAGCAGCAGGTTTTCTGCCTCCACTCCAGTGATATTGGGGTGAAACCACCTGAAAAGAAAAAACAAAGACATTTGGAAACCATTTGTGTCTTTTCAAACACATTGCGCTGTAGAGCTGGCCCTAATCAAGCTAGTAATTGAAGAACATTTCAGATACACTACCATTAATTCTCTCCCTCAGACACGTTTCACTTTACAGACAATCCAGTGAAAATGGCACTATGTTAGATAATCTACCACCACCACCACTATCCCCTGACTGACCATATTTCCCATGATCGCAAATGGATCTTATATATTCCTATAACCATCTTCAATCAAGTTTGTCCCCAGTTATTTGGTCACCTCTTAGTAAAAAAAAATTTCAACGAATATTCATTCAGTTTGGTAGGAGCCTACTTCACAGGGAAAGAAATCTTTAGTCTTGCTTGAGGAGTGAATTTTATAGTCACGTTCGCTCGTGCCTCAATCACAGTTTAGGTTAAATAAACTGCTTACATCCACATTAACGTCTGTCTTTCAGTATGTTAAAAACCCACATCATGCCTCACTCAAACAAGGTTTTCCGCATTAAGCGCCAGTTGCATTCTATGAATTTATTACGCAACTTAAAACAAAGTCTCGGTGAGAATCCCAACGGCTGACTGAATTTATTCAGTGTGGAACTGAGCCTAAATATGTAGGTCCCAGGCATGATCGCCCATCGGTACAGAGTTAACCAATCTTAGCTGCACTAGTGGTAACTAAAACTGGCCTCAGTACTCCTGGGTAAGGAAGCTGAAATCTGGCAGAGTTCAAATGCCCATTGCTACCAGTGAGTCCACCTGGAAGTAATGCTCCCCACTGTTGAATATCCTCCCGACACCGAATCATAGAATAGTACAGCGCAGGAGGTCGCCATTTGGCCCATCGAGTCAGTGCCGGCTCTTTCGAAGAGCAATCCAGTTAGTCCCACTCGCCCCGCTATATCCCTGCAATATTTTCTCCTTCAAGTATTTATCCAATTCCCTTTTGAAGGCTACTATTGAATCTCGTCAAAGTACACACATGAATAATGACCACTTGGGCATCATATCTGCGCAGCCTGCTCGCGCACAACAGTAACATACAAGAGTTTCACCTGCTCAGTGTGTCTGTTTTGTGCTCTCTCTACAGTAACCCAAGCTGCCATATCTGCTCGTGCACTCTCTTACTGATGCTCAGGTACTGTTTCTATCCAAATGATGCGACTGTCTGTCTCTTTATATACAGTAAAAATGTGACTACTATTTCTGCTCAGTGCTGTGTCTCCTCCCCCTCTGCAACACCCAGGTGTGTCAGCTGTGGCTCAGTGGGTGGTACCCTCGCCTCTGCGTCAGAAGGTTGTAGGTTGAAGTCCCACTCCAGAGACTTGAGCACAAAAATCTAGACGGACACTCCAGTGCAGTGCTGAGGGGACGCTGCACTGTCGGAGGTGCCGTCTTTCGGATGAGAAGTTAAACCGAGGCCCCATCTGCTCTCTCAGGTGGACGTAAAAGATTCCATGACACTATTTCGAAGCACAGCAGGGGAGTTCGCCCCGGTGTCCTGGCCAATATTTATCCCTCGATCAACATCACTAAAAAAAAAGATGATCTGGTCATTATCACATTGCTGTTTGTGGGAGCTTGCTGTGCACAAATTGGCTGCCGCGTTTCCTACATTACAACAGTGGCTACACTTCAAAAAGTACTTCATTGGCTGTAAAGCGCTTTGAGACGTCCGGAAGTCGTGAAAGGCGCTATATAAATGCAAGTTCTTTTCAGGTTTGGGAAAAGGCATCAGTCATGGCTTTTGCTCCTCATCTTTGTGCAATGACCCCGCTGGAAACTGCATCTCTGTGGATTGGATTGGGTGCAACCAAAATGCCCCCATTGTTGAATTGCCTATCAACACTGGCTGCCTCAACATCATGCAGGCATCATTTCTTCAGTGCTCTCTCCCTCTCTGCAGGATCTGCTGAATGCTGTCTCTCTACAGTAACAAGTGGATGTTGCATCTGCTCAGTCACGTCTCTCTACATACAATAACATGCACTGTCATATCTTTTCATGCTGTCCTTTCCTGTGTCTAGCCACATCTGGGTGTCAGTTCGCAGCAAACGAGGGTGGGTCTGTTTTGTACCACATTTACAGAAATGTGCAAATGCTAAAAGCTGAATCAACCCCACAACTTCCACTCACACACGGTTTGTGCCGTTAAGGCTCTGCCTCATTTGAAGTTCCTGTGGCAGTTCATTATAACCACAGGCAATATTTCCAAGAAGTAAAAACTGAAATTTCATCCTGACGCCAGAGGCAAAGGAACAAAATATCCAAGAATTGACTGAAAATTATTTTACTCAGCGGGCCGCACTCCTGAAACGACACTCCTATGGCCTGAAGTTAAGTTTTTGTAGAGTGTACAATTATCCTTGTCTGTACTTATTCCAATAACTTTTCATACACAAACTGTCATCCAGTTTGGGTTTGAAGGAATTCAGCTGACATGGCATTAACTGCTTTGAACTGGAGTCTACGGCACATATCTGCTGGGACACGGGAGGAAAGGAAGAGAAGATCCCTCAAACCGCTGGTCTCACTGAAGTCTTGTTAACTTTCTATTTTTGCCTTCTAGTCCTAGATTAAACTATATAAGCTGCTTACATTCCATACTATCCACTACCTCTAGGTATTATAAAGACCCTGATCATGTCTTATCTCAATCTTCTTTTCTTTGCTGATAAGTTTAACTACATTCATCTCATCGCACGATTTAAGCCCTGGAATCATTCTTGCTTCGCTTCACTACAATCCAGCTACAATGCCCTTTATCAAAAACTGCACACAATTATCTAACTCTATAAAAAAAGTAGCTATCTAGGTTTTCAGACTAAATAGACAAAATAAACTGCACGACCTTGACCAAATAACCTTGAAGTGTACCCCAGAACCTTATAACCATTCAAACAATTGCCACACAGTGACTGGATACACATAGTGGCATCTAAAAATCATTGTACTTGCGTAAATTAGCCCGGAAGTATACACATTCATTTTAACATATATTTCCCTGCATCAAGCACAATTACATTAATCCCATTAAATTAAATGCTATTTATTGCCAGATCCCTCAAATGTCATGAATCTTGCCTATTAGTTACCTGATCATATAGCTTAGATCAGGAAGTTTTATAAACTGCTAAAGTACCTTCCTTCACATAACTTAGAAAATTCCAAGCTCTGGAAGAAAAAGAACCCCAGTACATTGTCAAGGCAGGTCTCACTATCTCACGCCTCTAATTCACATCTCTTTTTGTCTTTGGATATCAATGACATTGGACCTTCGCCAGTCCTTGGACACACCTGTATTTATGGAGTGCCTGAAGGCACTTGCAGCTGCTTATGGGGACGTGCTCACCCACTCTCAGTTTTACTGTCCTGGGTGCACTCTCAGCTGCCCTTAGCTCTGCACATTCACCAATCCAATGCCTGTCTTCAGCATATCCACCTTTGGCACATAATTTGCAGTTACAGGTATACATACACACCTGAGCTCAGTGAAGGATGTGCAGCGAGGTTTGTGCCCAGGAGCTGCACGCCTGTTGCTGTCCCTCTGCTCAGTGCCTGGCAGGGCCCATTATTGACATTTCCCTCCCTCCCGCTCAGGCTTCCTGACCCCCAGGCCAGGTGATCAGTGCATTGCCCTTCCTGTCAGTGCTCCCTCTCAGGGAGGGGGGTTGCTCCCTTTTATTTCCCCCCACCCCCCATATCTCGCTATCAGGGAGAGGTTGGTGGTGTTCCCCCCTCCCACCCCCACACACACAGTGCCCCAGGAGCGCCGCGGCCCCAACCTCCGCCTCCCCTCCCCGCCGGCTGAGCTCACCTTCGGGATGTCATGGTGACGGGCGGCACTCCCTCCCGCACCGGCCTCCGGTCGCTTTCCCGGCCTGTCCTGGGGGGCTCCCACTGCTCTCCGCCAAGGGGAGGACACTGGGATATTACACCGCCTCTACGATGAGTGACTGGTGGCCCCGGGCGCGCTCTCTCTCTCTCAGGCCGCTCCCGCCCCGCGCTTCCCTCCGGCCGGAGCAACGAATACCGCAAGGCTGCGGCGCGGGGGGAAAGACGTCACCGCCGCCGCCCCGCCCCTAGCAACGGCGCAGCCCATTCGCGTCATCACCCCGGCGCACGGAGGTGGCGTCATCGCAAGCCTGCCACTCACAAGGATCAGGAGGAGGCCAGAAACCTTGAGTGAAAATCTCCACACCTAATGCCTCTACATCATGACACAGGAGTGAATGAAAAGAAAAATTGGACACTGTTTATTTTGACTTTTCATGTTTTGGTTTACATTCCCCCTCCCCCACTCAAAATAAAGTTCTGACGCAGGGTCATCGACCTGAAACGTTAACTCTGTTTCTCTCTCCACTGATGTTGCCTGACCTGCTGAGTATTTCCAGCATTTTCTGTTTTTATTTCAAAATAAAGGGCCTCCTGTTTCAAAAATGGATAGGTGACAACTTTACTGCGGCAGTGTTCTGATGCAAAGCAACATTTGCTCATCAGTTTTGACTTCAGTTGCGATTGCACCTCTCGCAACAAGCAAGAGGCAGAATCGCTGGTAGAAAGGAATAAAAATCAGTCTCTTAGGGACACAGGAACAGGAGGAGGCCATTCAGCCTCTCGAGCCTGTTCCGCCATTCAATGAGATCATGGCTGATCTGCGACCTAACTCCATATACCCGCCTTTGGACCTTATCCCTTAATACCTTTGGCTAACAAAAAGCTATCAATCTCAGATTTTAAATTAACAATTGATCTAGCATAAATTGCCGTTTGCGGAAGAGAGTTCCAAACTTCTATCACCCTTTGTGTGTAGAAGTGTTTCCTAATTTCACTCCTGAAAGATCTGGCTCTAATTTTTAGACTATGCCCTCTAGTCCTAGAATCTCCAACCAGTGGAAATAGTTTCTACCCTATCTATTCCCCTTAATATCTTGAAAACTTCAATCAGATCACCCCTTAACCGTCTAAATTGTAGGGAATACAACTCTAATTTGTGTAATCTCTCCTCGTACCTTAATCCTTGAAGTTCGGGTATCATTCTGGTAAACCTACGCTGCACTCCCTCCAATATATCCTTCCTAAGGTGTGGTGCCCAGGACTGCTACAGTACTCCAGGTGTGGTCTAACCAGGGTTTTGTATAGCTGCAGCATAACTTCTACCCCCTTATATCCTAGTCCTCTAGATATAAAGGCCAGCATTCCATTAGCCTTTTTGATTATTTTCTGTACCTGTTCATGACATTTTAGTGATCTATGTACCTGGACCCCCAAGTCTCTTTGAACATCCACTGTTTTTAGCTTTCCACTGTTTTTAGCTTTTCACCATTTAGAAAGTACCCTGTTCTATCCTTTTTAGGTCCAAAGTGGATGACCTCACATTTGCTTACATTGAAATCCATTTGCCACAGTTTTGCCCATTCACTTAATCTATCAATATCCTTTTGTAATGTTATGCTTTCATCTACACTGCCTTCAATGCCGCCTATCTTTGTGTCATCGGCAAATTTGGATATATGACTTTCTTTGCCATCATCTTAAGTCATTAATAAATATTGTGAATAGTTGAGGCCCCAACACAGATCCCTGCGGGACACCACTAATCACATCCTGCCAATTAGAGTACCTACCCATTATCCCTACTCTCTGTCTCCTGCTGCTCAGCCAATTTCCTAACCAGGTCAATAATTTGCCTTCAATTTCGTGGGCTTCTACCTTAGATAACAGTCCCTTTACCGCATGGTAGAAGGCCATTCGGCCCATCGAGCCCGTGCCGGCTCTCTGCAAGAGCACCTTAGCTAGTCCCACTCTCCCGCCCTTTCCCCGTAGCCCTGCAAAAAATTTTCTTTTGAAAGTCGTGATTGAGTCAGCCTCCACCACCCTTTCAGGCAGTGCATTCTAGATCCTAACCACTCGCTGTGTAAAAAGTTTTTTCTTATGTCGCCTTTTGTTCTTTTGCCAATCACTTAAAGCTGTGTCCTCTGGTTCTCGACCCTTCTGCTAATGGGAACAGTTTCTCTCTATCTACTCTGTCCAGACCCCTCATGATTTTGAATACCTCAATCAAATCTCCTCTCAATCTTCTCTGCTCTAAGGAGAACAACCCCATCTTCTCCAGTCTATCCACGTAAGGAATCAATCTCGTAAATCTTTTCTGCACCCTCTCTAAGGCCTTCACCTCCTTCCTAAAGTGCGGTGCCCAGAATTGGACACAATGGGCGTGATCTTGCCAGCACTGGGGAGGCGGGTTTGGAGTTGGGACTGCCGGGAAAATGGCAGAATCTGGGGGCAGGTGCCCATCCCGCCCCCAACCCACCTCCGTGCCATCTTCCCAGGAGGCTGGTAGCCGACCCGCGCCGGGTCCCGTCTCCTGGAGGCGGGAAGGGGATTACAGCCACTTAACTGCCTGTTAACAGGTAGTTAACAGGCAGTTAAGAGGATTATCCCCATTTTTCCAACAGAGGCACGGGCTTCCCGACGTCGGGAAACCCCACCAGGGTTGCAAAAGTGTGCTGTGGAGGTGAGTGATGGGTGCAAGTGTGGAGAGGTAAGTATGTGAGGTGAGTGGAAAGTGATAGAAAATGTTTACTTACCTTTGTTTCTTCCTGCAGGCTTCAACAGTTGGGGATGCGGAGAGTCTCGCATCTCACCGGCAGAGATGACAGATGGTTGCTGCATTCTCCGATGCAACATCCATCTAATTTCTGCTCACAAAAGAGGTTTGATGAGTCTTGAATACAAGGACTCATCAAACAACATAGAATGTCAGTGTTTGACAGCTTCACAGAGCTGTCAAACGATGACAATTCATCTGTCAAAATTTTTTGACAGATGAAACGTCATACGCTGACGTTCTCTGTAACCGACTTTCCCTTAATTGGCCTGCTAAGCCCGCTGGGCGGGCTTAACAAGGTCAATCAAGGGAAAATAGCGTGGGTTGGCCAGAAGTCGATGGAGGCGGAACTAAAACCCGACAAGCAGCAGTCCCGCCTCCAATGTGCCCCCGTTGACAAAATCACCCCCAATACTCCAGTTGAGGCCGAACCATGGTTTTATACAGGTTCATCATAATTTACAAGCTTTTGTACTCTATACCTCTATTCATGAAGCCCAAGATCCCGTAAGCTTTTTTAACTGCTTTCTCAACCTGCCCTGCCATCTTCAACGATTTGTGCACATATACCCCTAGGTCTCTCTGTTCATGCACCCCCTTTAGGATTGTACCCTTTAGGTTATATTTCCTCTCCTCATTCTTTCTACCAAAATGTATCACTTCACACTTTTCTGCGTTAAATTTCATCTGCCACGTGTCCGCCCATTCCACCTACCTGTCTAGGTCCTCTTGAAGTCTATCATCATCCTCCTCACTGTTCACTATACTTCCAGGTTTTGTGTCATCTGCAAATTTTGAAATTGTGCCCTGTACACCCATATCCAAGTCATTAATATACATCAAGAAAAGCAGTGGTCCTAATCAATGTTCCCTCTCATTTTTTTTTGTACTGAGCGGGCCATGAACTCCTTTGCGTACGACCATGTGGGACTTTATCAAATGCCTTCTGGAAGTCCATATAAATAACATCCATAGACATTCCCCTGTCCACAACTTTAGTCACCTCATCAAAAAATTCAATCAGGTTTGTCAGGCATGACCTACCTTTCACAAATCCATGCTGGCTCTCTCTGATCAACTGAAAATTTTCGAGGTGTTCCGTCACCCTATCCTTAATTGTAGACTCTAGCAATTTCCCGACAACAGATGTTAGGCTAACTGGTCTATAATTCCCTAGTTTCCCTCTCTCGCCATTCTTAAATAGTGGAGTGGCATGCGCAACTTTCCAATCTAAAGGAACGGTTCCTGAATCTGGAGAACTTTGGAAGATTATAATTAGAGCATCTGTAATGTGCTCACCTACTTTAAAATCCTGGGATGGAAACCATCTGGTCCTTAACCCCTTGTTTCCAGCCAGTGCTGTCTCAGCATCTACCCTGTCAATCCCCACTCAGTGTTTCAATGTTTCAATGAGATCACCTCAATGTTTAATAATTGATTGAAAGCTGCATTTGAGCCTCTGTTTCTGCATGAGTCTGTGTGTAGCACTCAACTATAACCAAATAGTAATAACCATTTGCAAATAACAATCAGGATAGGTACTTTTAATATAATCAGAACAAAGAAGGTGAAGAGGAATAAAAACAGCAAATGCTGGAAACACTCAGCAGGTCAGGCAGCATCTGTGGAGAGAGAAACAAAGTTAACGTTTCAGGTTGATGACCCTTTGTCAGAACTGGGAAAAGTTAGAGATGTAACAGGTTTTAAGCAAGTACAGAGGCAGGGAAAGGTGGGGAGCAGAGGGGAACCAAAAGGTCTGTGATAGGGTTGAAGGCAGGAGAGGTTAAAATGAAGTCTGATAGAGGTGTTAAAAGTGACGAAGGAAGGTTTGATAAAAATAAATCAGGAAACTCTATTTTCACTGGTTTGAAGTCAGTAACTAGAGGGTATAAATGGAATAGCAGCACTAGAAGAACAAGGAGAGAGGCAAACAAAGGGTTGTTAGCACATAGAATTCCCTAACAGAAACAGTGGTGGAAGCAGAATCAACAATAACTTTTAAAGGAAAGTGGAAAAATAAAAATTAAATGGATATGGAAATAGGGCAGGGAAATGGGACTAAATAACTTACTTATAGAGAGAGGTTGCAGGGGGGTGTATAGCGGCCAGAATCCCTGCCAGGAGCACTGGTAGTGATGCTGAGAGGAGAGAGGGACTGGGTCTGGTGCATTATCAGCCAGACTTGGGTAGGAGCGTAACTGAGCAAACAGTGCAGGGGGCAAATGGATGGCATTTGAAAGGGGGTGAATTATTGAAAAAGGAGGAAATTGCAATGGAAAGGATGGATGGCAATGACGTGAGAATGGATGGGAATGAAAGAGGGGAATTGCATGGCAATAGAATGGAAGGTAATAAAGAACAGAAAGAAGTGGCAGAAGCTGGGAGCGGTGCTTTGAGAGAGAAATGGTAGCAGTGTTTTGGGGGTGGGGGAGGAAGTAGAGTGTCAACATTAACTGAGAGGGAGTTGGGAAGGAGAGTGCCAGTTTCAAGTGGGGGGAGTGAGTGTCAGCATGAACTTGGGGGTGGGGGTGGTGGGGAGGGAAGAGTGACAATTTGAACTGGGGACATGCCCAAGTCAGGATGGTGTGTTACTTGGAGGGGAACTTGGAGGTGATGATGTGCCCATGCACGATACACTTGTCCAACATTATATCTATTGGACAGTTCCAGTAACTATAATGAGGTAAATATTTCTACCAAGACTATCATAGAACATACCACAGGGATACTGAAGCAATAGTCCCACTGCCTAGATTATCAAGGAGTGCCCTGCTATATTCTCCAACTGATGTAATTCACATCATCATGGTGTGTCACTGTCTAGACAATCTGACAGTGGACAGAGGATTGCATCTTAAGGCTCATCAGGAAGATCCTACAGAGGGTGAGCTGAGAGATTAGCCTGAAGATCCCCTGACAGAGAAAGAGCATGAGCAACTAGTCCCCTTCGTCTAGCTTTGATACAAGGCACTTTCTCCTGAGCTGCAAATACTCTTTCCACAATACTGACCAAACAAATACTCCATCCCATCTTCCAAGAAGAAGAAAAGCCAAACGTGCCCCACAATACCCCACTCCTATTCCCACAGCATCATTCTTCTGGGCAACATGTGCTCACCCTTCTCCTCTACCCGCAAAATGCTCATGTTTCTGACTCCCAAGAGCGCTTTATTCGTACCAAATTATGTATGTGCGTGCACATGTATGTCTGTACGCACACGCGTGCACCTAATGTTTATCCATGGTGTTACCCTTTCCTCTTCTACCAAAGTGGTGTTTGTGATGCATGACTACCTTTCCTACTGCTTCTTTGAAGTGAATTCACACTGACAGGTGACTGGGCAAGGGGGCTTATCTGTGTCTCTGGGATATATTCTGGGGACTTTATATCTTTGAGCTTGAACCCCTAATTGCCCCACTATAGGCTGTGTATCTTCTATTGCTGTAGGGATGGTCTGGTCCAGCCTTGTTTTCTGGCTCTTGGGTAGTCATGGGGGTTGTTGGGGGGTGTGATTGGGGGGTTGTGGGGGGTGGTGGCTAGTAGAGTAGTGTGGAAATTCTGCTATCCTGAGGTAGAGCAGCATCTACCATTGCCACTTCTGGTTGGACCCTGCGAGGATCTTCCATGTCACAGTGTCCCCTGCTCTGCGGGTGAGTCGACACTATGACAGTAATGACACCTCAGAAGCATGTCCCAATCTCATGCTTCAGTTGGCCAAGCTATATCGCTATTCTTCCCAACGAGATGATGAGAGTGCAGCCCAAGGCCTGAAGGGCAACTGCTTGAGCTGTTGTCACAGCCGTTGTGGTGAGGGGCTGCACAGCCGAAAGCCCTGGAATTGCCACACCTTCCAATATCAACTGCATGTTCTGCATGCCATCACTCAGCATCTTACACACGTGGCTTCCGGGCTCCTCCACACTTGCCTCTATTTGTCAGACGCTTCTGAGAAGATCCCCCACTAAACCCCAACACCCTCTTGTGTTCAGAAAGCATCTCTGCTCTCACCAACTGGGGAAAGAGACGGCCTTCCACACCAGCGAGCGGATTCCTGCTCCTCTTCCTCCACCTGCTCCTGCTCACCCTTTATGCTGCCCTCCTGCTGAATCCTCCGGGGTGGATGTCCCTGTTTTGGTGAGTGGCTGGGTTAGTTGCAGTGATGGGATTCTGGAAACACTGTTACCTCTTTCTAAGGTGCTGCTCGATGGCGTGTCCTGGGAGGGGTCGGCTCTTGAGGCTTGAAAAATTCTTGCAACAAGATAAAAATGAAAATGTTGTCAGAAAGAATTGAGATGATTGTCCTATGCTGGCCTAGGCAAGCACATGGCAAGGTGCAACATCTTTCTTTGCAAGCTTGTGTGACAGTGTTTGTTGGAATGTTAGAGTGCAGTGTGCAGGAAGGATCCTTGGGATAATTTGTTATCTCCAGCCACTTGTGACTGGACATTCTGAGTGTTGAGGGCCTTCCCCTCATTGAGCTTCCCCACCTCCCATCGCAGTCAGTTCCTTCTGATTTTGTGCTACTTTCTCCTGTAAGTTATGAAGCAGAGATGAAGCAGGTGAGAGAACCTGCCCATATGAGAAAGGGACTGAGCAGAGGGAGAGGTGGATCATGCAGGTGAGGTTTCTTAGCAGAGTATACCAGTGGACATGCTTGTGCTGCGAAGAGGAATGCTGTGCAAGGAAGGTAACGAAGAGTGAGGTCTGGAGGATTGGTAGACATGTACAAAAGAAAAGAGATTGCGAGGGACAGCATGCATAGTACCTCAGAGATCCAGCACATGCTCACGAATGAACACCTTAGTCAGCCAGTGACCGACCTTAAATAAAAACAGAAAACGCTGGAAATACTCAGCAGGTCAGGCAGCATCTGTGGAGAGAGAAACAGGGTTAAGGTTTCAAGTTGATAACCTTTCATCAGAACTGATGACCTACCTTACCCCTGGTGAGGTCATGGAACCTCTTCCTGCACTGTATGTGCCATACAGAGCTACTTGGATTAACATTTTGGTGACCTCCCATCATGCTTTCCAGCCCATTGCTTTAGTCTCCTTCCTTCCCTTCCAGGAAGCAGCATGGCCTCTCCTCTGCTGTACTGCCTGTAAGAACAGATGGATTCTGTCATCATTAACACTCGGTGCCCTGCATTTCCTTGGAATTCTGTTGCCATCTCAACCTTGTAGAGTAGCAGAAACACAGTCATAGCAGAAGCACATTAAAGGCAAGAAAAGAACAGCAAAAACATGCATAGCAAAGAAAGAACTTGCATTTATACAGAGCTTTTCATGACCACAGGCTGCCCCAAAGCACTTCATAGCCAATGAAGTACTTTTGAAGTGTCGTCACTGTTATAATGCAGGGAAATGTGGCAGCTAATTTGCACACAAGGTCCCACAAACAGCAACAAGATCATTGACCAGACAATCTGCATTAATGGTGTTGCTTGAGGGAACTCCCTTGCTCTTCTTTAAATAGTACCATGGGATCTTTTATGTCCACCTGAGAGGGCAGAGGAGACCTCGGTTTAATGTCTCACCTGAAAGGCTGCACCTCCGACAATACAGCACTGAAGTGTCAGCCAAGGGTATGTGCTTAAGTATCTGGTATGGGGCTTGAACCCAAAACCTTCTCAGAGATATTGGGCTGGATTTTCAATGACCCGTGGAGTCGGGTTTGGAGGCGTGTGGGGGGTTAAAGTTGCAGATTCGGGGGTCCCGACCCCATCCCGACTCCATTCCGCCTCCACGCAATTTTGACAAAATCGGTCGCGGGGTTCCCGACTCCGTCCCGCCTCCAAGAGGCGGGAGAGGCCATTAAAGCCCTTAACAAGCCCTAAATTGGCTCTGTAATGCCATTTTGAAACGTTTGAGCTAGTTTAACCCTTTTCCGACGTGAAGTACGCCTGATGTGAAACACCTCTCTCTCTTTTTCTCTCTCTCTTTTTTCTCTCTCTCTCCTGAGATGCTGCTCATTTTGCATCCAGGTCCTCTCACAGCAAAAGCCAGGCAGTCTCTGACCTGCAATGATGACATCATCAGAGGCGACTTTCAGACTGAAACCACTAATTGGTTCATGGGTTCCCATATGCTGGAACTCAATTGCCCAATTAAGTGAAAATTGCATCAATCTCCCACATCCAATTGCAGGCGGGTGGATAACACGAAATGCGGATGACACGACCCCAACCCGCCCCAGTATCAAAATCCAGCCCAAAGTGCTAACACTGAGCCATGGCTGACATCTAATAGCAACTCGTCAAGCTTCATGCAGCGAGCACTGGAATCAAGCAATCTTTAACATGCAGTCACAGCTAAAATAGTGTTTGAGCTGATCCCAAATACAAACAAGCCCCAAGAAAAGAGTCTCCGAATGATTCCAGTTCTCTCGTGGGGATCCTAATGTACCTGCCCCTTTAATTGAGCTGCAGTCAGTAAGGACCCACAGGCACCTGGATTTCCTCTCCTTTTGGGCATGTGCCCAATAGTGTGTCCCCCATGTGTGCCCAGTGCACACTCATACCATGAAAATGAGCCCCGACGGGTAATTGGGGTGCAAAGTTTAACCTTTTGGCAGAGCACACTTCTGGTGTGCTCTGCCCACACTGTACTCAGGGAGTGCCCATAGAGGAGAATGCACCCCAGAAAAGCTGGTGAGTTGAATCGGGAGTATAGTGTCTCTGGGTCCAGATGGGGTAGAGTGCCTTTGTGGACTGGGGCATTGGGGGATTGATGTGGGAGAGTGACTGTTGAGGTAACTTTTTAAGGAAGTGATAGTATGGTTGGTCTGTTGAAAATCCAAATATTGACTTAGTTTCCTCATTTTAGGTTAAAAATCTATTAATTCTGAAGTATAAAAGTACTTAAGAACATAAGAACGTAAGAACTAGGAGCAGGAGTAGGTCATTCAGCCCTTCAAGCCTGCTCCGCCATTTAATAAGATCATGGTTGATCTTCTACCTGAACTCCACCTTTCCCACACTATCCCCACATCCCTTGGTTCCTTTAGTATCCAAAAATCTATCGCTCTCTGTCTTGAACATACTCAACGACTGATCATCCACAGCTCTCTGGGGTAGAGAATTCCAAAAATTCACAACCCTTTGAGTGAAGAAATTTCTCCTCATCTCAGTCCTAAATGGCCGACCCTTTGTTCTGAGACTGTGACTCCTAGGTCTAGACTTCCCAGCCAGGGGAAACATCCTCCCTGCATCTACCCTGTCAAGCCATTTAAGAATTTTATATGTTTCAATGAGATCACCTCTTATTCTTCTAAACTCTAGGGAATATAGTCCTAGTCTACTCAATCTCTCCTCATAGGATAATCCCCTCATCCCAGGACTCAGTCTAGTGAAGCTTTGCTGCACTCCCTCTATGGCAAGTATATCCTTCCTTAGGTAAGGAGACCAAAACTGTACACTGTACTCCAGGTGAGGTCTCACCAGGGCCCTATATAATTGTAATAAGACTTCTTGGGGGGAGAAATTCGGTATCGCCCCGTTTGGGGCGCAATTATCGGCTGGCGCAAAGTTTAGCGCCTGGCGCTAATTATCGCCTCCGACTGCAAACTTGACTTCTATCGTCCCTGGAGGTAATTGGAGTGCTAAATCAGGCGCTACACACCTGTCTTAAGGTGCTAATGCCGAGGAGCAAGGCGCTACCTCAGAGCACTGGTGAAGCTCATGTGATGTCAGTCAGCAATGGAACACAGACACACTGGCGCCGGCCAGTTCTTAAAGGGGAAAGTGGATCTTGCGCTCCATCCACATCCTGCTCATTGCAGCCTTGAATCTCGGCCTGGAGAGACCTGTACGTCAAATCTGTTGGAAAGAACAATGGAGAGACCCAGGGAAAGAGCTCAGAGTGCAGCCCCCATAGTCTCTTCTAAATCGATGCAAGGCAGGTCAACTCAAAATGAACCTGCAAAGTGCTGCTCAGTACCCAAAACTCCTCCACACAGCGTTGAATCTCTCCAGAAGTCTCTCTCTCTCAGAATGCGTGGTGCAAAAATGTCGCTGACAAAAAAAGGCAGGAAGCGGTCGCCTTTAAATAGCGCTCCCCAAGTCCCTTCCTGACTGCAAAACGCTCCCCTCAACCTGTCGTTGCTAGCGGCAGGCGGTAAGGCAGGGGGCGCCACTCAATATCTGGTCCGGGGCGCAACCGGGGCGTTGCACGCTCGACTGACGTCACGATCTGCGGGCACAGGAGATCGTGGCGGTACTGTTTAGCGCCGCCGCAAAATGTCTGGTCAATTTTGCGAGCGGCGCAAACATCGCCGCACCCGGGCGCTAGTTGCTTTGCGACCCCCGTTAGCGCCCTCTTAGGACGCTAACGGGAGGCGCAAAGCAACCGAATTATTCCCCCCTTTACTCTTATACTCCAATCCCTTTGTAATAAAGGCTAACATACCATTTGCTTGCTGTACCTGCATGTTAACTTTCTGTGATTCGTGTACAAGGACACCCAGGTCTCTTTGAACACCAACATTTCCCAATCTCTCACCATTTAAAAAAAAACTCTGCTTTTCTATTTTTCCAACCAAAGTGGATAACTTCTCACTTCTCCACATTATACTCTATCTGCCATGTTCTTGCCCACTCACTTAACCTGTCTGTATCCCTTTGCAGCCTCTTTGCGTCCTCCTCACAGCTTACTTTCCCACCTACCTTTGTATCATCAGCAAACTTGGATATATTACACTCGGTTAAAATTAACCCGAATGCATCATTTTTAATGTAAAAGTTCGAATCTTTCTGAGGGAGCATCGCTGGGCCCCTTAGAAATGCGCCACCAATTTTTTGCCTTCAACATTTGGATTTCCTCTTCAATCTTACATGTACTTATGTTTTTTTCCCTTCAATGCAAGTGAAGGAATGATGTGTATACCTATTGCTTAAATTAAAATCCCCTCTCAGTACTTATTTTCACATGCCAGTCCAGTTCTTATAATTGTCAGCTTTTTGAAGCTATTGGTCAGCTTTTACAAATTTTCTAGATTTGTATGTGTGTATGGCCATATAAATAACATTTATGATTTAACAAACCCAGAGAAAATTTGTAACAATTTGGAAAAAAAAAAGCCCTGCTAAATTCACAATGCCTCCAAGAAGTTTCGCCGCGCTGGCCTGCTCCTGTCTCCAAAGAGCCGGGCTTGAGTTCTTGTGCATTTCCCTGGTCCACGAGTGAAGCAACTCAACCAAGCAATAGAAAAGCAAAATACTGCGGATGCTGGAAATCTGAATTAAACCGGGTAGTCGACTTGTGAAGCGCACCATGCATGTCAGGCTGGTGGACTTCAATTCCTGCAGCATACTAATATCAATGGGCATATCGTAGAATCATACAGCACAGAAGGAGGCCATTCGGCCCATCGCACCTGTGCCGGCTCTTTGAAACATAAGAACATAAGACATAGGAGCAGGAGTAGGCCATTTGGCCCCTCGAGCCTGCTCCGCCATTCGATAAGATTATGGCTGATCTGGTCTTGGCCTCAACTCCACTTTCCTGCCCACTCCCCATAACCCTTGACTCCCTTATCGTTCAAAACTCTATCTATCTCCACCTTAAATATATTCAATGACCCAGCCTCCACAGCTGTCTGGGGTAGAGAATTCCTAAGATTCACGACCCTCTGAGAGGAGAAATTCCTCCTCATCTCCGTTTTAAATGGGCGACCCCTTATTCTGAAACTATGCCCCCTAGTTCTAGATTCCCCCACGAGTGGAAACATCCTCTCTGCATCTACCTTGTCAAGCCCCCTCAGAATCTTATATGTTTCAATAAGATCACCACTCATTCTTCTAAACTCCAATGAGTATAGGCCCAACCTGCTCAACCTTTCTTCATAAGACAACCCCCTCATCTCAGGAATCAACCTAGTGAACCTTCTCTGAACTGCCTCCAATGCAAGTATATCCCTCCTTAAATAAGGAGACTAAAACTGTATGCAGTGCGCAGAAAGAGGGCAACACGGTGGCATAGTGGTTAGCACTGGTGCCTCACAGCGCCAGGGACCCGGGTTCAAATCTGACCTCGGGTGACTGTCTGTGTGGAGTTTGCACATTCTCCCCGTGTCTGCGTGGGTTTCCTCCGGGTGCTCCGGTTTCCTCCCACAGTCCAAAAATGTGTGGGTTAGGTTGATTTGGCAATGATAAATTGACCCTTAGTGTTAGGGGGGGATTAAATATGTGGGGTTATGGGGATAGGATGGGATATGTTAGGGGGAATTAAATATGTGGGGTTACGGGGGTAGGGTGGGATATGTGTACTGTGGGGATTAAAGCAGGGACAGGGTACTGGATTTGGATGATCAGCCATGATCGTATTGAATGGTGGAGCAGGCTCGACGGGCCGAATGGCCTACTCCTGCTCCTAGATTCTATGTTTCTATATCCAATTAGTCCTGGTCTTTCCCCCGAGAAAATCTCCGCTGTTCACGTACATATCCAATTCCCTTTTGAATGTCGATCATAAGAAAATCCCGGCACTTTAAACACACATCCCTGTTTCCTAATTGGACAAAGAAGAAAATGCTTTTTTACTTGCACCCTCCTGATTGGAAAATAAATACAGGAATAAAAAAAAATTCTCTAATAACAGCTGCCATCACAGTTCGCCGCATCCCCAGAATGATAAAGCAGGTAAGCTTTGCTTCTCTCGAAGTTCAATGGTTTGCATTTTGAAATTTCGTAGCCAATTCAATCGCCTCTGCACTCCACTCCCCAGCCCCCGCTGTGCAACACTTTCAGGCCTGAAATTGGACCATCACAACTGTACTCCAGATTGCCCATGAGCAAGATCCAACAGTGTTCAAGTATTTTCAAAAATCTGACTTTTGGTGTGCGGTTAACATTTTAGAAATTTCCAGTTATATAAAGCTCTGGTCAGACCCCATTTGGAGCACTGCGTTCAGTTCTAGGCACCACACCTCAGGAAGGATATTTTGGCCTCGGATGGTGTGCAGCGCAGATTCTCCAGAATGGTACCGGGGCTAAAAGGGTTAAATTATGAGGACAGGTTGCATGGACTAGACTTGTATTCCCTTGAGTATAGACGATTAAGGGATGATCTAATAGAGGTGTTTAAGATCATTAAAGGATTTGATAGGGTAGATAGAGAAAAACTAT
The DNA here is from genome assembly GCA_030390025.1 of Squalus acanthias. Taxonomy (NCBI): domain Eukaryota; kingdom Metazoa; phylum Chordata; class Chondrichthyes; order Squaliformes; family Squalidae; genus Squalus; species Squalus acanthias. The sequence goes on from CM059437.1 coordinate 85,627,159, forward strand.
TTCCTCTGATGGGTTGAGTCCAGAACAAGGGAGCATAACCTTAAAATTAGAGCTAGGCCGTTCAGGGGTGATGTCAGGAAGCACTTCTTCACACAAAGGGCAGTGGAAACCTGGAACTCTCTTCCCCTAAAAGTTTGCAAGGGGGATGGAGTATAAAAGCAGGGAAGTCTTGCTTCAGCTATACAGGGTACTGGTGAGGCCACACCTGGAATACTGCGTACAGTTTTGGTTTCCATATTTAAGAAAAGATATACTTGCTCTAGAGGCAGTTCAGAGAAGGTTCACTCGGTTGATTCCGGAGATGAGGGGGTTGACTTATGAGGAAAGGTTGAGGAGGTTGGGCCTCTACTCATTGGAATACAGAAGAATGAGAGGCGATCTTATCGAAACATATAAGATTGTGAGAGTGCTTGATCGGGTGGAGGCGGGGAGGATGTTTCCACTGATGGGTGAGACTAGAACTAGGGGGCATAATCTTAGAATAAGGGGCTGCCGTTTCAAAACTGAGATGAGGAGAAACTTCTTCACTCAGAGGGTAGTAAATCTATGGAATTTGCTACTTCAGAGAGCTGTGGAAGCTGCGACATTAAATAAATTTAAAACGGAGATAGACAGTTTCCTAGCTGATAAGGGAATTAAGGGTTATGGGGAGCGGGCAGGGAAGTGGACGTGAGTCTAGGTTCAGATCAGCCATGATCCTATTGAATGGTGGAGCAGGCCCGAAGGGTCGTATGGCCTACTCCTGCTCCTACTTCTTATGTTCTTGTTGAGGCTGGGGGTCAATTGAAAATGTCAAAACTTCTGTGCAGTATCATTCTGTGCTTTTATCTGGTTTGCTTCATGTGGCATGAAAGCTGAAATTCCTTATTTGGCCTGATGGTGGAGGTAGCGCTTTTCTTATAGTCTTGCAGCCGATAGGTACCTTGGAGTCGGGCTGAGCCAGAAAGAACTGGGCACAAGGGCTTGTACCATTTTGCAAAGACTTCAGCACGTCATGAAATAGAAAACTGTGTTTTTGAGTCACCGAAGACAAGGCTTGGATTCTGATTCGTTTAAAGGGGAACCTCAAAAGGTTCTGAGCGATTTTTCTTTTATTTAAAGGGGAAATAGTTTAACATGGGGAAGTACCTTCAAAGTGAAGAACCTCCCTGTTCACTCTAAAATATGCAAATTAAACAAACACAGGGGGGTAATTTTGATTTTGAGCAATGGTGCAAAAGGAGTGATATCAGATCAGCCTCCTATCAGGAGAGGTGGAGAGCGGGGCAGCTGTTCCGATATCACTCCTTTTACACTGTTGCTCAAAGTCAAAATTACCCCACAGTCTCTTACCTGCATGAAAAAATATATTTTTTGAGCCCAGTCTCGTGGTCACTTGACAGTTCTGCCATTTAGAGGCACCAATTCCAGCTTAGCTGGCATCAGAGCATGGCTGAACTGAAAATACAGAGGTTGTCTTTTGATCTTGGATGCTAATCTGGAGTGGAGATTCATTCCCTCAACCGATACCATGCCCTTTTTGAAGACATCAGTCTAGCCACACTTACCATAAGTATCACTGCAGCAATATATGTAGGCCCTTCTCTGTGAAATATGCAGCTTTAACTCTAGATTTAAATGCTATTTATCATACCTGCCAAAGTCACAAATGACCTAATCTGTGACTTTAACCATAATACATTATACCTTATCATCCTCTTCAACGACTTTCTTCCATTTTCCAGCTTGGTGGAACTGCTTTAACTTGGTTCTACTCTTACCTTTCCGATCATAGTCAGAATATCTCCATCAATGGCTTCGCTTCCAGCACTTGCATCGTGTTACCTCCGGAGTCCCTCAAAGATCTACCCTTGGCCCCCTCCTTTTCCTTATCTACGTGCTGCCCGATTGGCATCAACCTCAGAGATGGGATCTGCTTGCACGTGTACACTGATGACGCCCAGTTCTATCTCTCCACTATCTCTCTTGACACCCTCAACTGCCTCTGTGCTGTCGGATTGCTTGTCTGACATCCAGTCTTGTACGAGCTGCAATCTCTGAACATTGGGAAGACTAACGTCCTTCCACAAACTCTGTACTCTTGCCAATGACATCATTCCCCTCCCTGACCATTATCTCAGGCAATTGTCGCAGGCTGAATGAGACTCTCTGCAACCTTAGTGTCCTATTCAAGCTGACATGGCCAAATATCCTTTCCATCACAAAGCTTGTCCACTTCCACTTCCGTAGCATTACCCCTATCTGCCCATACCCCAGCCCACCTGATGCTGAAACCATCCAATGTGCTTTTGTTATCTTCAGACTTGACTATTCCAATGCTCTCCTGGTCGGCCTTCCATCCTTCACCCTCCATAAACTTCAGCTCATCTGTAACTCTGCTGCCCATATTCTATCCTGCTTCAAGTCCCACTTGCCCTATCCTTACTGACCTACACTGGCTCTCAGGGCCCCAGCGCCTCATATTTAAAATTCTTCTTCTCGTGTTTAAATCCCTCCATGGCCTCACTGTTCCCTATCTCTGTAGTCTCAACCAGTTGCAACCCCTTCCCCCGAACTCTTCGCTCCTCTGACCTCCTCTTTGCACCTTATGCATGCGCCCCCTCTCTTCACCCCACCATTGGCAGCCGTGCTTTCAGATGCCTAGGCCCAGCATTCTGGAATTGTCTTCCTAAACAACCTCTCCCTCTCCACCTACCTCTCCTCCTTAAAGACCCTCCATAAGAGATGGACAGATACAGAAAAAGAGAAATGTGGGGGAAAGGGCTTGAGGGAACCAGCTTGATGCTTTTAACTGTGTCTATGTGGTTGGCTGGTGGGCTTGCCTCAGATTGTGACTGAAAATTTCACACCTCGGATTTGTCCAATGTTAAACAAAAACAGAAAACGCCTGAAACATCATAACAGTCCTGATGAAGGGTTATATCTGAAACGTTAACTTTTTTCTGTTTTTGTTTCGGATTTCCAGCGTCCGCAGTATTTCTGTTTTATTTGGCCAACGTTGACAGCTCTGGTAAAAAGGTCTGGTCCTATTGCTCCTCCAGCTCTCATCCTTGGCATAACTGGCAGTTCAGACTACTGATGTGGACGCACAAATAAGCTCCTTCAGAGCATTCCTGACTTACAGCACTGCATTTAGGGCTGGGTTGTACTTATGGGTAAAACCATAATGTCACACTTGTGCGATAATTTGCTTTCCCACGCAGCGACATCATGTCTCTTCCCTATAATCATTCCCACTGACAGATTAAAGCAAGGGGTGTCCAAACAATTTGCCTTTGTGGGCCCCTTAGCTGCGCACCGTGAAGCTCCACAGGCCACGTATAAACAATTCCAGCGCAAAGCACCGAACCTGGGGAGTTTCAAACAAGAAACAGATTTTTAAAAATCTTCTTGAGCATTTTGTACTTCTTAATGCACTTTGCCTTTTCTCATCTGACTAGAAGAATTTCTCAGTAATTTATAATATTACATTACTTTCTTCGACATATATACCAGAATGTATGAATTATACTGCAGTTCTGACGAAGGGTCATCAACCTGAAACGATGACTCTGTTTCTCTCTCCACGGATGCTGCCCGACCTGCTGAGTGTTCCCAGCATTTTCTGTTTTGATTTCAGATCTCCAGCATCCGCAGTGTTTTGCTTTTGAATTATATTGGTATTTCTTTTCATATCTTATTCGTTTCTAACCTGCTAGTCACTGTCCTATCCTCATGAAATTCATATTCTATGCATTAGGGCCGACATTATGAGGCTTCATCAGTGGCGTAGAGCTTTGTTGGTAGCGTCAGCAATGTTGGAAATTCGGGCACCCGACCTCACCAACTTGATTCATGATGTGACCAGTTTTGTGAGCACTGTTCTCAGGGCAGAAATGAAGCCATGATACTGGCAAGCAAAATCCACCTTTATATATTTAAACTATTTAAATTAAACCACACGCTGAATTTCAAAATTTCAGGTGAGGGTTCTGACCCCAGCATGTACCTTGCCCATGTAACATGAATGCATGAATAGGCCTGGAGGGCTTCAACCCAATGGCTGCAGTGTGTACCATCTACAAGATGCACTGCAGCAACTCGCCAAGGCTTCTTCGGCAGCACCTCCCAAACCTGCGACCTCTTCCACCTAGAAGGACAAGGGCAGCAGGTGCATGGGAACACCACCACCTCCAAGTTCCCCTCCAAGTCACACACCATCCTGACTTGGAAATATATCGTCCGATCCTTCATCGTCGCTGGGTCAAAATCCTGGAACTCCCTCCCTAACAGCACTGTGGGAGCACCTTCACCACACGAACTGCAGCGGTGCAAGAAGGCGGCTCACCACCAACTTCTCAAGGACAATTAGGGACGGGCAATAAATGCTGGCCTTGCCAGCAAAACATTCCCATAAACGAATTTTTAAAAAAATTCTTAAAGCAAGGTGGCTGGTGTTTCAGTTAGGGCTGAGGTGTCGGGTTTTTTTTGGCAATGAGAATTTATCTACTTCTGCATTGAACATCTTGCGTATTTTTTTTTAACCCCTATATATTTATGCCTTTTAGCTAAAGCCTTCAGTTCGCCAGCAATGCTTTCCTGCAATATTGGCCATTGTCGTTGCAGAGTTGGGAGGATGGGAATTCCATTGGCTGTTCCCATACTGCTGCAAGAAATGGATCTGTTCATAGAATCATAGAATAATATAGCACAGAAGGAGGCCATTCAGCCCATCGAGTCTCAGCCGGCTCTTTCGAAGAGCAATCCAGTTAGTCCCACTCCCCCGCTCTTTCCCCATATCCCTGCAATTTGTTCTCCTTCAAGTATTTATCCAATTCCCTTTTGAATGCTACTACTGAATCTTTTTCCACCACCCTATCAGGCAGTGCGTTCCAAATCCTAACCATTCGTTGTGTAAAAATGTTTTTCCTCGTGTCGCCTCTGCTTCTTTTGCCAATCACCTTAAACTGTGCCCTCTGGTTATTGACCCTTAAGCCATTGGGAACAATTTCTCTTTATTTACTCTATCTAAACACTTCATGATTTTAAACACCTCTATCAAATATCCTCTTAGCCTTCTCTGCTCCAAAAAGAACAACCCCAGCTTCTCTAGTGTATCTACGTAACTGTAATCCCTCATCCCTGGAACCATTCTAGTGAACCTCTTCTGTACCCTCTCCCCAAAGCCTTCACGTCTTTCCTGAAGTGTGAAGACACAAGATGTTCAGGTCTTTAGGGAGTATGTTTGGTGCCATGATTATCCAAGGACCCGTGATTACAGACCACATCAATCCTACTTGGATGTGTCAGAGGAGGTCTGATTTAATTCGCCTCTGCTTCACTGCAGGAGGTAGTGACTGAGCTATGTCACCTGATGTGGGCCAAATTATAGACAACATCAAAGACTGGGACAGCTCTTCTCATTACTATCAAGGTGACTACAGCATTTAGCCTCCATGTAACAGAATCCTTCCAGACCACCACATGGGACAACTTCCAGATAAGCCAATCGACAGTTTGTACGCGTAGAAAGCAAGTGATTGGTATGAGATTTATCATCAATGAAAGGGAGACATCAACTGAAGAAAACACAGAGGCTTTACAACCTGGCAGGTTTCCCAAGAGTCCAGGACATTCTAGATGGAACCCACTACCCACTTGGTCCCAAGTATGGAAGACCTGAGAGACTGGCTTCAGTTGGTCAGCGAACTCTAGCTGTACAACTTGCACCTGGGATTTAACATCTCAGCACCAAACATGGCACCTCCCCCACCCCCACCCCTCTGCCCTTTGCTGCATTCCTGCACCAACACTTTCAAAGACTCATTACTGTAGGAGGGAGCTTTTCGTGCTGCTTTTGTTGCGCACACATGATGCTTGTAACTTCCCTTTGAGAGCTGCTGGCTCGTCCTATTTTGCGACTTGCAACCAACCAGCTTTAAGGCTGGACATCCTACACGTTTCCCATGCACAAGGACCCCAATCAAATGAAGAGCAGGCCAGTCCTCGCCGCTACAGCCTGACATTGATGGACTTACAAAATTGGACCTATTGTATCTGTGCACATTCATCAATAATCTCTAATGGTCTTCTAGTGCTGTTATCTAGTATAACAGAATTGGATTAAATTCAAGGCATGAGTACAGTTTTTTACTGACACCAGGTAGCTACATTTATGTTTTTTCTGTCCTGACCATATTGAACCTTCAGCTAGAACGAGACAACAGCAACAACAACAACTTGTATTTATATAGCGCCTTTAACGTAGTAAAACGTCCCAAGGCGCTGCACAGGAGTGTTATAAGACAAAAAATTTGACACTAATCCACATAAGGATAAATTAGGGCAGGTGACCAAAAGTTTGGTCAAAGAGGTAGGTTTTAAGGAGCGTCTTAAAGGAGGAAAGAGAGGTAGCGAGGCGGAGAGGTTTAGGGAGGGAATTCCAGAGCTTAGGGCCTAGGCAACAGAAGGCACGGCCACCAAAGGTTGAGCGTCTATAATCAGCGATGCTCAAGAGGGCAGAATTAGAGCAGCACAGATATCTTGGGGGTTGTGGGGCTGGAGGAGATTACAGAGATAGGGAGGGGCGAGGCCATGGAGGGATTTGAAAACAAGGATGAGAATTTTGAAATCGAGGTGCTGCTTAACCGGGAGCCAATGTAGGTCAGCAAGCACAGGGGTGATGGGTGAACGGGACTTGGTGCGAGTTAGGACACGGGCAGCCGAGTTTTGGATGACCTCAAGTTTACATAGGGTAGAATGTGGGAGGCCAGCCAGGACTGCGTTGGAATAGTCGAGTCTAGAGGTAACAAAGGCATGGATGAGGGTTTCAGCAGCGGATGAGTTGAGGCAGGGGCGGAGACGGGCGATGTTATGGAGGTGGAAGTAGGCGGTCTTTGTTATGCTGCGCATATGTGGTCGGAAGCTAATTTCCGTGTCAAATATGACACCAAGGTTGTGAACAGTGTGGTTCAGCCTCAGACAGATGTTAGGGAGAGGGGTGGAGTCAGTGGCTGGGGAATGGAGTTTATGGCGGGGACCGAAAACAATGGATTCGGTTTTCCCAATATTTAATTGGAGAAAATGTTTTGCTCATCCAGAACATTGGCATAAATATATTTTAATGCATGATGTTATCAACCTTGAAGGTGACAACAATAAAGTGTTATTAAATTAGCTGCAATGATGATTTTAACCAATTTATGATAATGGCCTGGAATTTGCGGTCAGTGGTGAAGCGATGTTCACAAAGATCTAGTGATCCCTCTCTGGCATGAATTTCAGCTCTCCCGACGTGAGTTTGAATCTGCCGCCAAATCAAGCGAATCTCCAGCATTCAGCAACATTGATATCATCAAGTAGGCTTAGCAGCCAATCACATTGAAGAATTCTCACAGACAGCAAACCAGAAAGTAAAATGCACAGATTATAATTTACTTTTTATAAATTTTACAGAGAGCGAAATTAAGATTGAGACATACACATAGGATTATGGTAGAAGCTGAAATATCATAAACAAACTTGTTAAAAAAATTATTATATTAAAAGCCATGTAATTCTTACCATATTAATGAAAAAATTGACATTCCACAAATATAAAATTAGTTTTTCAGGGCCAAAATGGTTGTTCAGCAGTCAATACGCCGTTAACAACCCAGTTACACCTCTTTCAACATATTTAACTTTTTCGGGGGGGTTGGTGGTGGGAGGGGGGCGGTGGGGTTAACAGCGATATTCCAGCATAATTGGGGAAGTTTTCATCAGGAACTGTGATTTGAATTGATTGCTGGCTCTGGGGAGTTCCACAGCGCAACCTGTGGAGGAGCAGGGAATGCAAATCCTGGATTTCCGTGTTTATCTGCGCGTGCGCTGATTCCAGAAGTTGCTATCTCTGCTCTCCCTGATATTCAGGCTCACAGTCTCCAGTCTTCCCTATGTCCAGGGTAACTACGCTGGATTACCCAATCTTCTGATTGATGGGAATAATCAAGCTGCCGCAATCTCCATGGTGGGCTGCACAGTTGCGAAGCTGACCACCAATGTCCTGTGGACTCCTCCACCTGAGCCACCATCTGCAGCACCTTGTCTGGCACAGCCCCAATGCCTGATGCTCTGCATGCACTGTTCTGTTAAAAGCAGGTCTCGTGGAATACATATCCTCAGGCTCGCCAGCTGAGGGGCTACACAACCTGACATTTGGCAAGCAACGTCTTTGTCCTCATATAACACCAGCAGCTCCTCTTGCTCACTCATGCTCTGTATGTCACCCAAGGACACTCTCCTCTTGCTCACTCTCTAACTCCTGCAGGATGGACCTCTCTAATCTGGTGCTTGGGAGAGATAGAGGGAGCAACGGCTTGTGCTCTGAAGTGCTGACAGGGCCGGATGCACTGGGAGCTGTATGTTCTTCCTCAGCAACATCGAGAAGAGCAAAAGAGGAAGTGAGGCTACAATGGTTTCTAGATGAGCACATACGTGTTAACCAACAAAACTCAGAAAATCTGACAAACAGCTTCAAGACAACTGACAACTCAGAAAACAACGTATAGCTGAAAAATTGAATTAAGGCCTATGACTGAAGCCACTGATTCAAGATGATTAAATAAGTCACATTCCTTTTTTATTACATTTGATTTTAGGATTTCTTTTATTAATGTTTTGGGATCACATTCACAACAATTTAGTTTGTTTTTCTGTGAAAACAGAAACCCAATGGCCTCAGGTATGACATACGACAAGACGAATCTCGCAAATATAGGGCTAAGAATATTGAGGACTATCAATACAATTATTGAAAATGTGGAGGCGGAGCAAAAGAAGAGATTGGAAAGGCTAATGCGGAGGTATAAAAATTGATTGGAAGTGAGCTCCGATGGTGCAGACGTTATGTCCCTTATCCTTGGAAATTTCGGTTTTTTTAAACAATTTTTTTCTTGCAATTTCCAGAATTTCGAAGTGCACTGTGATTCAGAATGAATGCCAAAAATAATTTATTCTGGAATGGTTTTATGTACTTATCCATAGTGTATTTTAAATCTTACATCCGCATGTAATTTCCGTCACCAAAACCTTGCTTCCTGTTGTCAAGTTGTTGTTGTAGTTTTGTGCCAACATTTTCTATTATAAATTTCCTATGTCCTCCTTTATAATGGAAACTGCCTATGTAAACTTGTCACACTGTCATTACACCCTCCCGCAATAGTGATGCTGTAGTCACTCAGTTTTGCATCTCCCAGCTTCTCAGCAGAGCAACTTTTTGTTTTATTCGTTTATGGGATGTGGGCGTCGCCGGCAAGGCCAGCATTTATTGCCCATCCCTAATTGCCCTTAAGAAGGTGGTGGTGAGCCTCCTTCTTGAACCGCTGCAGTCCGTGTGGTGAAGGTGCTCCCACAGTGCTGTTAGGGAGGGAGTTCCAGGATTTTGACCCAGTGACGATGAAGGAACAGCCGATATACTTCCAAGTCAGGATGGTGTGTGACTTGGAGGGGAACATGGAGGTGGTGGTGTTCCCATGAACCTGCTGCCCTTGTCCTTCTAGGTGGTAGAGGTCGCGGGTTTGGAAGGTGCTGCCGAAGAAGCCATGTGCTGCAGCCAGCTCTATTGTTCTGCTTTCCAGATTTCTGTAAATGTTGTCAAAATATTATATAAATATTATAGGACGGAAGGTGCGCCTTTAAAATAGGGACTGAATTATGTTGCATGTCCAGGTCCAATTACCCACCATTATCTAACCACCTGAAGACTTCATTTGGTCTTCACTCTTATCTAAGTATGGTGTCTAATGCACTGGACAGTTCCCCTCCTCCTCTTTGCATGGTCCCAGTACTAATACTCTGGATTGACTGCTCTGTGTATGGGTGGCGGAGACTCCCATTCTTGTGAGAGTTGCTGCCCCTGGTAGCACTGGAAGGGCGTGAAAAGGAGAAGCAGGGCTTTTCTGGTATATTATCCACTCATGGGAGGGGGATGACGGGGGTGGGGGGGGCGGAGGGTGGAATGGTCATGGGCAGAGGACGAGTGGTCTGGCTCGCACGCAGAACAGGGGACTGTATGAACAGGGACACCAAATGCTGTTGACCGCGTAAAAGGCAGACAGTTGGCACATATGCTAACATATGTTTGGAAAGTTATCCCTAATGAACTACTGGTGTGTAAGGTACAGTAATGGTGACCCACACACTCTTCTCTGAGATGCAATCTGCAGTTTCTCGGCACAGTGTTTGCTTACCCACAGTCCCCTGCATCCTTATGTTGAAGTAACAGCATCTTTTCACTATTTAGTGACCACGTGATGCCGCGCTGAAACGCTCTTCAGCTGTTTGACAGTCCAATGGTTGTCCAACTTTTCCAAGAACGCAATGATTTCCCAGCATTTGGCTTCTCTTTGACTTTACAAAGTCAGAATCAATATTTACAGTCTTTAAACCAACAGTAATGTGAAGGGGAAATGTTTGCTTCCTGAAACTTGTCTAGTTGGCAATCCAGCATACTAATTTCCAATAATTGTTCCATCAAAGTTTAGAATTATTGTTTAATTTTCACAGTGGAATTGAAAACATGCCGACTGTATCCAACCACATTCGTGCTGTTTGCATGCCGGCCTGGAATACAAAAAACTTTGGGGATGGGTGAAGTTGCAATCTTTCGACTCGTGTAGGAGAGGGGAACAGCGTTGGATTATGGGGGGCGCTTTATTCAGCCCTGAATGAGCTATTTTCCAGGCTCCTGTGCAAACTGCGTGAACGGGGGTGGTGGGGGGGGGGTGGCTGGAAGAGCACCTGTGAATAAAGGCGGATGTTTGGCAACCACGTGAGCAGTAGACAAGGTGGCCTGAGCTTTCCATGATATGGTTTGCTGCCAGTTATTGCAGGGCACAATGGAATGAGAAGGAAGAGAAGCAGATGTTCAACACAGACCTGCAGCTGGTGCACGTCCTCCTACCTCCCTGATTCTGACCCTGCGTATGGCCTGCCTCCTGAGGGTTTGCTGTGCCTCATAGAAGTTGAAGGTGTGTGGTGCTGTCACCTGTCAACATTCCCTCTTTGGTGTTATTGGCTGTCTTGTCCTTGAAAAAGAATATCATAGGAATTTCCTTTAGTTCCTATAAAAGAAAGAAAGACTTGCATATATGCCAACTGTCTGCCTTTTATGACTTGGAGTAAAACCCAAGTGTCAGTATACAATCCATAATGGATGCGATAACTGGTGCAAATATCAACGCTCGGGGCACCATCCCTCCAGGATTGTCTTGGAGTCTTTTGGAATTAAAGATTAATCTCCTGGACACTGCTTCCAGCAATCCTGGAGAAAACTTCTTGGAGCATTAAAAAAAACAACTTTTTTTTTCATTTTCTTTGAACACTTTCATTGATTAGTTATAAAAATTTTGGAGATGGGAAAAAGGCTGATTGACTGCGAGTCAAAAATCATCCAATTGGGTGAAGGAGGGTCAGGTCACTGTCCAGTTGGCATGGGACGGTGTGCCGTGAGGATGGAGGTGTCGGGCGACCGATGGCGGGAGCGTGGGGGCGGGAGGGCCGTGTGACGATCCCTCCAGGAACACGTCCTGGCAGAGTTGACAACCCCAAACAACGCTGGAAAGGCTGTGGATTTTTTGGCCCTTTAATATTGAGCAATCTGAAATATTATGACACGGGGCAAATGAGGGAAAGGGGGAGTTCAGACTCGGGCCTTTTGAATGCATCGGGGTGTCATTTTGCAAGTACGCGCCAGTCTTGGGGATCCACCGGAAGAACATATCGGAAAATCGCCCGCGCTACACGTGCAATTATCTGATGCGCGCTGCCACAACGTGTTGTGTAAACAGACTCCATGTGGGAGAACTCCTGATCCATCAAAGCATTGGGCAGAACCTCGATGGATTGTGCCATGCAGTGTCACTATGGGGAGTTTCCCCTTCCTTCAGCAGAACTCCCAGTATGGCCTGTTTCTGTATTGCTGGGGGGAGGGGAGGCGACTTTCCTCCACAAAGGAAGGAGAGGAAAATCATTTCCTGATCGGATTTTGCATTTATCCCCCAACATCTCTTCTTCCTCTGCACGACAATCCACCAACTTTAATCTCATGCGCAGAAACCCTCAGGGTATACGTTGCACGTTTCCTGATCCATCCGGGAAGATCCTGGGCCATTTGTGTTGGCTTAACGACTGATGTTCCAGACACACCCCCCTGACTGCACAGCTGCACGGCCCTGTGTTGAACACTGCAGCAATACTGGTATCGGCACAGGGATCCTGACAAGAGACTTGCAAAGTATATCAGGGAGAAAGGAAAAGCTCCGAGAGAAAATCCTGGCCTACAGCTGCTGCTGTGCCTCTCCTAACAGCTGTCCTAAAACCCACCCCAGGCCACTGTTATAAATAAATAGTGATTGCATTGCATATCAGCACATCTCACAGCTCGTCTATACTTTTTCAAGCAGAGTGACTGTCATAGAGGCAAACGTGGCCGCCCTTCTTCAACTGCAACATTTCACAAACAACAAGGAGATGAAATGAGCAGCTAATCCATTTCTCAGGTGGCAGTGGCTGAGGAAGGAGTGTTTGCTTTTCTTTTGACTCGTGCCATTTAATGCCCAGTAGCAGACTTAGGCAGACGGGGCCTTGGCTTGGCATCCTTGAGTCTAAACGCAGGACCTCAGTCAGTGCGGCGCTTCTTCAGTACCGGAGAGGCGGCCATGCTTCCAGCTGAGCTAAGCCGCCACTCACCACTATACAACTGCTGGCGGCCAGTTTCAGAGCAACGTTGGTGAAGGACACCCGTCAGCTCATCTGCCCATCTGCCCCGCTTGGTGGGAGATTCTAGGTGATGAGGGAGAAACATCCTTCACAACCATCATAACGGCACAGTGCATTCCATCGCGAAAGCTTTATGTTGTGAAGTGGTAGATCCCCCCCATCACACTTCCTCGACTTATTTTTATTTTTCAGCAGTAAGAGAACACTGAGGGAGATGAGGAGTTCTGATATGAAATGAAGAAGAAAAATGGTAGCCATGTTTTAACGTAGAGCAGGCCTTAGGATCAGCCAATCTAAACCTTATTGGTCTGAAGACCTCAAGTTGGAAATAAATATACAGCCAAATAATTGTGGTGGCAGTGTATCATATTCAAGTGCATTTCAAGTCTTTCTTTCTTTATTCATTATAATTCAGTAGGACTGCCAACAACATGCTGTAACTTATCATTCTTTAAGTCAAGTTAGAATAACTGCTTGAGCCAAAAGGCACTCTAATATTCTAGTATAAATAGCTCAGCATAATTTATGGACTGTAACGAGAATTTCCATTGCATTAAGCCAAAAAGAAAACTTGTTTCAGGTTACAGCTCACATCTGCAGAGTATGAACCACACAGAGTCCTGATTCTACACTGGTAATTGCAGAGGCATGATGACGATCAGCAATGTTTCGACTTAAACATGTTATTTTCTGTAATCATGGAGTTCACCGCACAGAAGCAGGCCATTAGACTCATCGTACCTGTGCCAGTGCTGGCTCTCCAACCACCCTAATCCCATTACCCTACCCTTTCCCTCTATACTTCCATATTTTTTCCAAACAGTAATTCAATTCTCTTTTAAATGATGCTATAGTTTCTGACTCAATTGCCACTTGTGGTAAAACATTCCATTTCTAAGGACCCTCTGTTTGAAAAAAAAAATCTAAAGTCCCCTTTTTTCCTCCAGCGATAATCCTCAGTCTATGCCACTTCATTACCAATTTGCCAACCAGTGGAAACAATTTATCACTAATTATCCCCTTAAAACTTTTCAGAATTTTGAAAACCTCTATTGGATCTCCCTTAACTTTCTCTGTTCCAGTGAAAAATGCTTAATTTTTTCAAACCTTTCTTCAACCATAAACTTTCATTCCTGGTCTCATTCTAGTGAATCATCACTGGACCACTTCCATAGCTCGACTATCCTTCCTATAATTGGGACGCTCAGCAAACAATAGTCCAGCTGTGACCTAACCAGTTGTCTTGTAGGAATGCAACATCACTCCTTTCCTTTTACAGTCAATGCTCCTCTATATAACGTGTTGCTCAAGAGCTACCTGCTGTGTCTAAACTTGCAATGTTGAGACCTCGGGAGGGATTTTGACTTTGGGTGATGGTGTAAAACGGGGCGATAGCGATTCAGCCGCCCATTATACATCTCTCCTGATATTCATTTCAAATCAGGAGAGATGTATAATGGGTGGCTGAATTGATATTACATGACCATCCAAAGTCAAAATTAACCCCATTGAGTGGTGCAGTGGGTTAAAATGCTGTTCATTTACCTGGGCGATCGGTTTGAATCCAGCCCGGATTGTTGTCAATGAATGTCTCTATCTCTCTCTGTCATTTTGCCCCTTTCTGCTGGTTGTAAAGGTGCTATATGAAGTGACTTTGGGGTCAGTATTAACCGAATTAATAATGATATGGGTAGGCAACACAAAGTCAACTTCATTCAGTGCTAAATTGGTGATCTTATTCAGAAAGGCAACTGGATATCTGATGTGGGAAATGGAAACTATCATAATCGTGCAGTCGGTGATGCTGTTCTGAGGTTGGAGCTGAGGCACTGCGTTGAGTCAGGGTTGAGCGAGCTTTGCTCATGCTATCCCCCAACTAGGAGGCCTCGATGCCGACACTGTAAGTGCTGGAAATGAAACGTGCTCCATTCTCAACACTGTCAGTTTGTGTTAATCAGCACAAACAAACAGTCCCCCATAACTAGGGTTGCCAACTCTGGTTGGGTGTATTCCTGGAGGTTTAGTCACATGACCTCCCGCCTCGAACGGCCCCGCCCCCCGCACTCCCGCCATTGGTCCATCCTCCAGGTGCACTGCCTTCCCACAGCCAATTGGAAGGGGAACAGACTAATTGTTAGCCATTTGGATTAATCTTGACTTAGTGAAACAGCCTTTTTTCCCCCCTCTCCAATATTTTTATAACTGATAAATGAAAGTGTTTAAAGAAAATTAAAAAAAGAATTTGGTTTAATGCCCCTTAATGATTTTTCTGCCGGGTTGCTCGCAGCAATGTCCTGGAGATTAATCTTCGATTCCTGGAGACTCCAGGGCAATCCTGGAGCGTTGGCAACCTCACCCACAACACTGAGATGCCGGTCTTGGCTGCTGCGTTATTGCCCACTTGCTGGACTTGTTGTAGCTTTCATCTTTCACCTGTTAAACTACAATACCCAGAACGCATCACAACAACCGATGAAACATTTCCATGACCTCATTTTTCCAGCAGTTTATGCAGATTAAGCTGTCAAAGTTTTTTTTTAATCTGAGTTTAAAGGGTTTGAGATGAACATTTTTTTGTGTCACTGAGGGGGACAGAGGTTGGAGCTGGGGTCCCTTGGAGGGGATGTTTATGAAGTGCTTTGGTGCAGCTGTAGTCAGTCAGTCAGTTAGATAGGCCGACCTAGATCATCACAAACCACCAGTGGCTCTCGGTGCTGTTCGTTCGACACTCTGGTGCAGTGTTGCATCAACGGCAGTTTCAGCAAGAACTGCAAATCCACTGTGAGAAACAAGGGATTGAAAAAAATATCTTTTATAATTATGTAAATGGTTTTGGGAAGGAGAAGAAAAAAAAATTAGGAGGAGGCTCGTGTGCAGCATAGACCAGTTAGGCCAATTGGCCTGTTTCTGTGCTGTAATTTCTATGTAATTCTATGTAAATGGAAGCACTTGCATAATTAGGTAAATCCATTGATAGACGTGGTCTAAAATTAGAGAGAATTAGAGGTTTTGGGGATGAAAGAACAAAATGACTTGTATCTTAAACAAAGGACAGGCAAATAGTATTATAAATATTATATCTGTTAGTCTGCAGTTTTCAGTGTCAGTAAGGTGTGCACTGTTTTACCTCATGCCAGCCTTGTGATATGTTGCTCCAATAGGTTTGCTGTGTTACAGCAATGGGCGAACCTCTGTCATGTTTAGACTGCTGTGGGATTATGGTAAACACCAAAAACTGTGCTCCAGGTCCCACACCACCAGTGAGCAACATCTTGGGAGGTTTATTCGTAAATAAATAAAGGACAGAGAGAGAATAAGGAAGAAGAGAGAATAGGAGGAGATAGAGATGCTTTTCCACCATCTACAAGGCATAAAGAGTGTGATGGAATACTCTCCACTTGCCTGGATGAGTGCAGCTCCAACAACACTCAAGAAGCTCGACACCATCCAGGACAATGCAGCCCGCTTGATTGGCACCCCATCCACCACCTTAAACATTCACTCCCTCCACCACTGGCGTACCGTGGCTGCAGTGTGTACCATCTACAAGATGCACTGCAGCAACTCGCCAAGGCTTCTTCGGCAGCACCTCTCAAACCCGCGACCTCTACCAGCTAGAAGGACAAGGGCAGCAGGCGCATGGGAACACCACCACCTCCAAGCTCCCCTCCAAGTCACACACCATCCTGACCTGGAAATATATCGCCGATTCTTCATTGTCGCTGGGTCAAAATCCTGGAACTCCCTCCCTAACAGCACTGTGGGAGTACCTTCACCACACGGACTGCAGCGGTTCAAGAAGGCGGCTCACCATCACCTTCTCAAGGGCAATTAGGGATGGGCAATAAATGCTGGCCTTGCCAGCGACACCCACATCTCGTGAACGAATAAAAAAAATTAAGGCCGAGTTTATATTTGATTTATTTTTATGTAAAACTGTGTTTCAGCTGTTTAATATATAGTTTTGAGTAAATATTACAGTAATAAAGATACTCCTAATGTTTGAGTGCTTTTATTGCTTTAGTATCAGTAGTTCAGCATCATAGTTCATTAGCTAAAAATAAATACAATCGGTTGATCCGGGGAGACATGAGTTTCTCTGAAGTTACCCGCAGTCTAAGTTAGTGTACAAATAGTTAACGTCGAAAGATACCACAGCTCTTCGCTGAGTTCCAGTAATAAAAGAACATTTTAAATAGTTTTGCTGCAGCTTAAGGCAATGATGCACATTTACTTAGAATAAAATCTGGTTTTTTTTAAAAAATCATTTCTCAAGGGAATCTTTAACAAAAGTCCCTGTTTTCTGATTTATGACATTTTTTTTAAAAGTAGTTTTGGGGCTAAAAATAGAAAAGGAAACAGATGTGCAAAGACTGGTGACACTAGTTTGAAAACTGCATAATCGCAACACCGAACTATAGAGAGTAAGAGTTAGACGGGTAGAAATTGGTCCTCGCTTGCTCCCATTTCCGTTACACTGCCCCCCGCCAATGTAACGCTGTCTGACCTTGGTCCTAAGTGGAATTAAAATTGGCAATCTCACCCAGGGAGCCCACAGGAACAGTTGATGTGGAAGAATTAATTTCACATTGTGGCACTAGGGGTGCTGTTCTGACGTTAAGCCACTGGCTTATAGTTGGAGGTTAATAGAGTGAACTTTACTCTGTAGCTGGCTGTGCTCTAGCATGAGGCCTGATTTTTAACTCAGAGCGGGAGTTTTGAGGGTTGGGGGCCAAGCTGTCCTAAGCAGGAGGGATGGAATATCGTGCGGTAGGAGGCTACTAAAGGAACGGTCCCCGGCACTCGTGTAAGTGGTTGGGAAGGGGTCCGGGAGGGGGGATGCCAGGGGCAGGGGAAGACCAAACCTTCCTTGTGGGACCAGAGGAGCTCTCGTGCTTCCACTGTCCCCACAAGGAAAGGAAAAACAAAAGGAAAGACACTTACTTTTTTGGTCCTCTTATCACCCCAGCTCCTCTTCTCGCTCGGTTGGCCTGGCATGGAAACCAGAAAGCCTTCCCCGCGCAAGCCTCTGGTGTTTGGCCCCAATGGCATCATCAGAGCCCATCACGTCTGCATATTTAAAGAAGGACCCCACTGACTTCTGGCAGGTGTCCCCTCACACCTGCTCAGGAAAGCAGGTTAAAATTGAATCCCGCTGGAAGACAGCGGGACCTCTGCGGGTAAATCCCACGGGAGATTTTAACTTCCCGCCCGCCTCATTTCCACCGGGCGGGGTTAAAAGCGGCCCTATTAAAAAATGGCCATCATCCCATTAGTGAGCTGAATCCTAACCCAAGTCCAAAAGGTGAAGTAGAAATGTTTTAACCCATTGCTCCCCCCACACTCCCCCCCACCCCACCCCCCACTCCCGCAGTCCTTTATAGACTCCCTCACACCCACAACACTGAAACAATGAGCGTGAGGAAGCTGAGGATCCACACTGACGAATTCTCCTCAAACTGCTGACTTTTCAAAAATGATCAAACACTCCACCGTCAGATCCTGCCATGGCTCAGTGGGTAAATACATCGCTTAGTGTGCGACCAAACCATATAGGACACAAAAGAGCCAGTTTCAGTCGGTCCAAGGGCGAGTTATCCAGGTGGCAGTAGTGGCGTTAATATCCGCCTCAGTGCCCCTGCACTAGGGAAAAGAAAATCAGCCAGGGTTACCACTCAAGATCACTGCGGCTAGATGGTGCTGGATTGTGGACATCAGTTGGCGACAGGATTGGGCTTCACCATAATGCCCCCTTCAGGGTAAAATCGCTTGCCTGACGCTTACTAGCTAGGCGCATACATGAAACGTTGCAACTTGAGTGAAGCATCAGAGGGCTGCCACTACCGATAGAGCTATAGATCAGCAAGAGTCGGCACCGTTAGGGGAGGAGGGGGAAAACAGACTAACAAAGGATTGTGTCCGTATAACGTGCAATGGTGGATTCGTTTCTACTTATGGATTAATTCACCGCAAAGCAAGAAAACATCGTGAACTGTGGAACCTAAGTGAGCAAGAAGTGCCAGTAGAAGCTGAACGCCGTGTTCTGTTAAATTCCTACCTGTCTCAATTGTGAAAACCTTGGGGGCGATTTTCTGACGTCCGAGGAGGCGGGTTTGGAGGAGGGAAAGGCGGGAAAATCAGAGACAATGAGGGCGGGTTCGGAAATCGCCTCCAACCCGCCTCCGCGGGATTTTGCCGGTGCCGGTTTTGGAGGGCAGGAAAAGGTCCCGCCTCCAGCTGGCCAGAGAGCTTGTTAAGATGATTAAATGCTCGTTAAGGGCCTCTCTAAGCCTATTTTGCGAGGCCCTCGTGATTTTTCGACCATTTCGGCGTGTTCCATGACCCTCTTAAACCACGCCAGCTAAACCTGGCAGGTTGACAAGTGGGTGGTCTCCTCACAGCTGCAGGTCCAACATTAAATCGTTTATTTCATCAGGGATTAGTTACAGGTGCCAGATCTTTGCTTTAAAAAGTGTTTGAGCACTTTCAGAAGGCCTTCCGAAGTCGGAGGTGCTGCAGCTTCTATCTCTCAACTGTGGGACCTCCTTGGAAGACCCTCTCCCCGCTTGGACTGAGTGCTTCCCCAACGGAGGCATCTGCAAGCAGCATGGGAACCATTCGTTTTCTTTCACCATGGACCTCAGATTCGGATTCGGAGCATCCAAGGCAGCAGCAGAACGAGGCAGCTCAGCAGCAACAGCAGCAGGAGCCCCAACCTTCTGCTCAGCCACCTGATGCTGCACAGGGCAGAAGGCGCCAGCGCATCGAGGCACCTCGCCGCAGGAGATACCCCCTCGCAGGGTTTACAGACAGGATGAGCTACCTCAACATGAGTGAGCAGCAGTGCCAAAGGAGGCTGAGACTTTCGCGAGAGGCTGTCCGAGAGATCTGCGGACTGCTGCAGAATGACCTGGCGCCCAGAGGAACGGGTGGACACCCCTTACCAGTGGCTGTCAAAGTCCCCACCGCACTCAACTTCTTTGCCTCAGGCTCCTTCCAGGGACCATCAGCAGACATCAGCGGCATCTCCCAGTCGGCCGCCCACAGTTGCATCACGCAGGTTACCGATGCCCTTTTTGCTAAGGCCCACAATTACATCAAGTTCTCAAGGGATCAAGCAAGTACAACCGCGCGTGCGGTTGGCTTTGCAAATATGGCAGGCTTGCCAATGGTGCAGGGCATCATAGGCTGCACACATGTGGCCCTTAGGGCACCCCATCGCAACCCAGCTATCTTTGTCAACTGAAAGGGCTTCCACTCCCTCAACGTACAGCTGGTGTGCAACCACAAGAAGGAGTTCTTGCATGTTTGTGCCAAGTTCTGTGGTAGTTGCCATGACTCTTTCATCCTGCGTCACTCTAGTGTTCCTCCGCTTTTCAATCCGCCAAAGCAACTTAACAGATGGCTTCTTGGTGACAAAGGCTACCCCCTGAAGAAGTGGCTAATGACACCAATCAGGAGGCCAGCTAACGAGGCTGAAGAGCGCTACAACGCCAGCCACACTCCGACCAGGTCCATCATTGAGTAAACCATTGGGTTGTTGAAGATACGCTTCCGTTGCCTTGACCGATCAGGTAGAGCCCTGCAGTATTCAGCAGACAGGGTCTCCAGAATGGTCGTGGTTTGCTGTGCACTGCACAACATCGCACAGTGTCGTGGCTTGCAGCTTCCTGATGAGCAAGTGGCTCAGTTCCAGCCCTCCTTAGATGAGGATGAGGAGGAGGAGGAGGAGGCTGAGGAGGAGGAGGATCTGGAGGAGGTGGAGGAGGAGGAGGGGGAGGAGGAGGGGGAGGAGGAGCAGGAGGAGGAGGAGGAACAGGAGGAGGTCAGAGCGCTGGTGTATCGACCAGCAGCAGCGGCAGCACATGAGCACATGGCTGCCCGGGATGCAAAGGTGAACTTATCCTGGCCAGATTTGCATAGGTTGCCCAAGTTGGCACATGTCCTTGGCTCCATCCTAAGACATCATTGACAATGGACATGACTCTATGGCCTCCTTTTACTCAGGCTACCAACCTGACAACGCAAGTGTGGCAGAGCCCGCACTGTGGAGCTGCCTAAGGCGAAAGAACAGATGCCATCACGCCAACATTTTGGCATAGAAACATAGAAAAATAGGAGCAGGAGTAGGCCATTCGGCCCTTCGAGCCTGCTCCACCATTCAATGGCTGATCCTCTATCTCAATACCATATTCCCGCTCTCTCCCCATACCCCTTGATGCCTTTTGTGTCTAGAAATCTATCTCTCTCCTTCTTAAATATATTCAGTGACTTGGCCTCCACAGCCTTCTGTGGTAGAGAATTCCACAGGTTCACCACCCTCTGAGTGAAGAAATTTCTCCTCAAATCAGTCCTAAATGTCCTACCCCGTATCCTGAGACTGTGACCCCTCGTTCTAGACCCCTCAGCCAGGGGAAACATCCTCCCTGCATCCAGTCTGTCTAGCCCTGTCAGAATTTTATACGTTTCAATGAGAGCCCCTCTCATTCTTCTAAACTCTAGTGAATACAGGCCTAGTCGACCCAATCTCTCCTCATACGACAGTCCTGCCATCCCAGGAATCAGTCTGGTGAACCTTCGCTGCACTCTCTCTATGGCAAGTATATCCTTTCTTAGGTAAGGAGACCAAAACTGCACACACTACTCCAGGTGTGGTCTCACCAAGGCCCTGTACAACTGTAGTAAGACATCCTTGCTCCTGTACTCAAATCCTCTTGCAATGAAGGCCAACATACCATTTGCCTTCCTAACTGCTTGCTGCACCTGCATGTTTGCTTTCAGTGACTGGTGTACAAGGACAACCAGGTCCCTTTGTACATCAACATTTCCCAATCTATCACCATTTAAATAATACTCTGCCTTTCTGTTTTTCCTACCAAAGTGGATAACTTCACATTTATCCACGTTATACTGCATCTGCCATGTATTTGCCCACTCACTCAACTTGTCTAAATTGCCTTGAAGCCTCTTTCCATCCTCCTCACAACTCACAATCCCACCTAGTTTCGTGTCGTCAGCAAACTTGGAAATATTACATTTGGTTCCCTCATCCAAATCATTGATATATATTGTGAATAGCTGGGGCCCAAGCACTGATCCCTGCGGTACCTCACTAGTCACCGCCTGCCACCCCGAAAAAGACCCATTTATTCCTACTCTCTGTTTCCTGTCTGTTAACCAATTTTCAATCCATGCCAGTATATTACCCCCAATCCCATGTGCTTTAATTTTGCACACTAACCTCTTATGCGGGACTTTATCAAAGGCCTTCTGAAAATCCAAATATACCACATCCACTGGTTCTCCCTTATCTATTCTACCAGTTACATCCTCAAAAAACTCCAGTAGGTTTGTCAAACACGATTTCCCTTTCATAAATCCATGTTGACTTTGTCTAATCCCGTTGATATTTTCTAAGTGTCCTGTTATCACATCCTTTATAATAGACTCTAGCATTTTCCCTACTACTGATGTTAGGCTAACCGGTCTGTAGTTCCCTGTTTTCTCTCTCCCTCCTTTTTTAAATAGTGGGGTTACATTTGCCACCCTCCAATGTGCAGGAACTGTTCCATAATCAATAGAATTTTGGAAGATGACAACCAATGCATCCATTATTTCCATGGCTACCTCTTTTAGTACTCTAGGATACAGATTATCAGGCCCTGGGGATTTATCAGTTTTCAGTCCCATTAATTTCTCCAGCACTATTTTTTTGCTAATACTAATTTCCTTTAATTCCTCCTTCTCACTAGACCCTTGGTTCTCTAGCAGTTCTGGGAAGTTATTTGTGTCCTCTTCCGTGAAACAGAACCAAAGTATTTGTTTAATTGCTCTGCCATTTCCTTGTTCCCCATTATAAATTCTCTCATTTCTGACTGCAAGGGACCTACATTTGTCTTCACTAATCTTTTTCTTTTTACATACTTGTAGAAGCTTTTACAGTCCACTTTTATGTTCCTTGCAAGACTCTCAGACTCTATTTTTCCCCTCTTCATCAATCTCTTGGTCCTTTTTTGCTGAACTCTAAACTGCTCCCAATCCTCAGGCTTGCTACTTTTTCTGGCAACTTTATATGACTCCTCTTTGGATCTAATACTATCCTTACTTTCTTTTGTTAGCCATGGTTGGGCCGCTTTTCCTTTTGTGTTTTTGCGCCAGAAAGGAATGTATAACTGTTGCAATGCATTCGTTCCTTAAATGTTAGCCATTGCCTATCCACCGTCATGCCTTTTAATGAAGCTCCCCAATCTATCATAGCCAAGTCACTCCTCATACCTTCGTAGTTTCCTTTGTTTAGATTTAGGACCCTAGTTTCGGATTGGACTTCTTCACTTTCCATTTTATTGAAGAACTCTATCATGTTATGGTCATTCTTCCCTAAAGGACCCCACACAACAAGATTATTAATTAACCCCTTCTCATTACACAATACCCAATCTAGGATAGCCTGTTCCCTAGTTGGCTCCTCAATGTACTGGTCTAAAAAACCATCTCGTACACACTCCAGGAATTCATCCTCCACAGTATTATTGCTAATTTGGTTTGGCCAGTCTATATGTAGATTAAAGTCACCCATGATTACTGTAGTACCCTTGTTACATGCATCTCTAATTTCCTGTTTGATGGCGTCCCCTACATTACGACTACTGTTTGGAGGCCTATAGACAACTCCCACCAATGTTTTCTGCCCTTTGGTGCTTCTTAGCTCCACCCAGACTGATTCTACATCTTACTTTTCTGAGCCAATATCCTTTCTCACTATCGCTCTGATTTCATCCTTTACTAACAACGCCACCCCACCTCCTTTTCCTTTTTGCCTGTCCTTCCTAAATATCGAATATCCTTGGATATTCAGCTCCCAGCCTTGGTCACCCTGCAGCCATGTCTCCGTAATCGCAATTATATCATATCCATTTACATCTATTTGCGCTTTGAATTTGTCTACCTTATTACGCATGCTTCGTGCATTCAGATACAGTGTCTTTAGATTTGTCTTTTTAACATTCATATACATCTTAACATTTTTTTGTATTATGGACCTATTTGTCTTATTACCATTTTTTCTTACCCAGACCCTATTTGTTAGTGCACTCTTTTGTTTGTACGCTCTGTCCCATCCTGACACAATCTGGTTATCCTTACCCCAATCACTTTCCTGCACTGCTTCCTTGTCTTTTCTCTTTAGCATTCTAGATTTCTCTCCACCGGGACCCCCCCCCCCCCCCCCCCCCCCCACCTTATTTAGTTTAAAGCCCTATCTACCTCCCTAGTTATTCGATTCGCTAGAACTCTGGTCCCAGCATGAGAACTCTGGTCCCAGCATCAAATCATTTTAATGTTTTCCAACAGGGATGTCATTTCATCAATACACAGAAACATTCACCCACTCTGCACACAGATCTGGAGGTTATACCCCTTGCCAGCTGTACCCACACAGCCTTGGTTTCTTTGGGAGGCCTCTTTCTCCCAGATGAGTGGAAGAGCACCTCCCTGCTAGCTGTCACCCCCTCAAACACATTTGCAGTGCCTCATCCGAGAGCCTCGGGGAGGCCCTTGCCTTGGAATTGGACATAGTGGTTTCTCAGAAAATGTTGCAGGTGGTGCAGCATAGGCAGAAATCCTATGGAATGATCCAAGGCAGCAAGAAGCCATAAAATCAGACTGAAAAAGTGATGTTAGCAGAGGCGGGTTTCAGTCCCAAAAGACTAATTGACCAAGGGCATCCGACACCTCTGAAATCAAGTGGGCAATCAGGGGAATATCGCAATTTTTTGAAAACTATCAGTGGAGGCGTGTTTCAAACCTACCCAAACCGAAACCCGCCTCCCTCTCGCCTCCAGTGGGAAAATCTCCCCCCTTGTTTTGATAAATGTAGGGGTAAAAATTAGTTTGGTTAGCGCCTTCCGCTAGCGCCTCTGGGGGGGGCTAATAGGGCGCTAAGAACTTAGCGCCGCTCGCGCGGCGATTTTAACGCCGTTCGCGAAATTGGCCAGTCGTTTTGCGGTGGCGCTAAACACTACCGCCACGATCTCCTGAGCTCGCAGATAGTGACATCAGTCGAGCGTGCAATGCCCTGGTAGCGCCCCAGACCGGATATTGAGTCACGCCCCCTGCCTTAACGCCTGCCGCTAGGAACGACAGGTAGTCCGGAACGTTTTCAAGTTGGGAAGGGGCTGGGGGAGCGCTATTTAAAGGCGGGCGCTTCCTGCCTTTTCTTGTCACCAGAAGTTTTGGTACACGCAGGTTGAGAGGGAGAGAGTCGTCTGGAGAGATTTAACGCTGTCCTAAGGAGTTTTGGTCCTCAGCACCACTTTTGAGGTTCCTAAGCGCCAAGCTCTTTCCCTGGGCCTATCCATTAGTGCTTCCAACACAAGTGCTTTTGAGGTCTCTCCAGGCTGAGATTCAAGGCTGCAATGAGCAGGGTGTGGCTGGCCAGCAAGATGGCCCCTCCCCTTTAAGAACTGGATGGCACCAGTCTGTCTGGTTTCGATGGTAACTGACATCACCTGAGCTTCGGTAGCGTTCTGAGGTAGCTCCTCGCTCCCCGACATTAGCACCATAAGAGAGGTGTGTAGTGCCTGATTTAGTGCTCAAATCACCTCCAGGGGCTATAGAGGCGAATTTTGCAGTCGGAGGCGATAATTAGCGCCGGGCGCTAAACTTTGCGCCCTGCCGATATTAGCGCCCCAAAATGGGCGATACACAATTTTTCCCCCGTAGAATTTAATTGGAGGAGGTGGGCCCAGCCCGATCAATGCAGGCCCCACAGTAGAAATGAGCCATTCAAACCAGTCTGATTCTTGGTCTGTGCTGAGTTGACTGATCTCGGCCAGCAAACAGAGTGGCGTCAGGAGGCTTCATGAGAGGAAACAAAAACAAAATTGATAAACAGAACAAGAAGACGTACCCTGTATCATCTGGAGAGAGACTGAAACAGGGCCAGGAAACTCATGACAAAGTTCAAATATTCTCTGTCTCAGTAAAAGTAAACACTTTGGGGGGAAAATTGGGTCGTGCCCCCTTTGGGACGCTAACGTCGTCGGGGCGCTACTTTGAGTGCCCGGAGAAAGTTAGCGCCCCCGCGCCAGAAATTCAATGGTAGCGCCCCAAGCAGGAGGCGGGGCTACTGGAAGCACTCCCCCTCCCTCTTGGGGCGCTCCCATTCAATATCGCGGCGTTACGTGCAACAGCGCCACACGCACCGGCACGTAGCGCCGCGGTACTGCGGGCCTCCCTCCGCTGATTAAAGGGGAGGGGGCCCTGCTGGACCAGCGGGGAGGGATCGCGGCCGGCACCCCGCAGGAGGAGGCAAAAGGGGGCAGGTGCTGGCAGGCGGCCCCAAAGGAAATGGCCTGCCCGGCACCTGCCCTTTAATTATCGCCGCTCCCGGCCTGACCCTGTCGGCACGATGAGGTCATCGCCAGAGGCGCAGTGCCACAGGGCGCTACCGGCTACTGCCGCCACTAACCTCCTGCTGAATTTCGCAAGAGTTGTTCACGGCGCCGTGCCCGGGCGCTAGGTGCTTTGTGCCCCTCGGGGTGCTAACGGGAGGCGCAAAGCAACCCAAGTTTTCCCCCTTTGTTTTAAAGAGGTTCTGACCTTTTAAAAAAAAGTGTGGTTAACTCTTCTCTGTGTTTGCCAATCACTGTAACACTGTCCGATGTAATTTGTAGTGAAATACCTCATTGTGTCACAAAACTATGATATAATTTGGTTTTGGTGTCATCACAAAGAAAGTGATGCTGGGCTGACCCAGCTGTCCTCCCACCCTTCACCAGCTGTCACAATAGTGCTACTTTCACCATTTTCTTTCTCTTTTTCATGACTTTTGTTGCTCAACATGAGAGATGTTAGTGATGGGAAATGGGACAACAACAACAACTTGTATTTCTATAGTGCCTTTAATGTAGTAAAACGCCCCAAGGCGCTTCACAGGAGCGTTATCGAACAAAATTTGACACCGAGCCACATAAGGAGATATTAGGGCAGATGACCAAAAGCTTGGTCAAAGAGGTAGGTTTTAAGGAGCGTCTTAAAAGTAGCAGGCAGAGCTCGAGAGGCGGAGAGGTTTAGGGAGGGGATTTCAGAGCTTAGGGCCGTGGCAGCTGAAGGCATGTTTGCCAATGGTGGAGCAATTTTAATCAGGGATGAGCAAGAGGGCAGAAATGGAGGAGCGCAGGGATCTTGGAGTGTTGTAAGAGGTAACAGAGATAGGGAGGGGCGAGGTCATGGAGGGATTTGAAAACAAGGACGAGGTTTTTAAAATCAAGGCGGTGCCAATGTAGGTCAGCGAGCACATGGGTAAAGTGTGAACGGGACTTGATGCGAGTTAGGACACTCCATTTTAACCATTCAGTGGGAGCATCAAACACTTCCAGGTCAGCTATAGTACAGTTGGATGCCAAGTAAGGCCAACTTTACTCTGCCCCACAATGTGTCAGCACTGACCTCTGAAAACCCTCCTAATGCACCAGTGTGACAAGGTTACGTTTCCCATACCAGACATCCTATGGCCTCTCGGAGTGAAATTCCCAATTTGATGCCAAATTAAGAGTAATTGTGTGCTATGGGATCGTGCTGTCCAAAACTGTTTCACGTTGGACCCTTGCAGTCAACAGGCCAGGGATTCTTTCACCCCTATCAGTCCGGGCCAGATTTGAACCTGTGTTCCAGGTGCTGCTTTAAAACCTTAACATTTAAATCCAGAATTAGCACAGCAAATTGCATTAAAATTAATGGAACAATTCTGCTCCCTTATAACTCAACAATTTTGCTCTTTTATTATTCAACAATGCAATTTTTTTTGATGTCCGTCCAATTACATTCTCCAACTGTGAGTGGGTTATTTGCACTTAATGAGAGCATTGTTATCACGTTTGAATCAGATATAATAGAGTTGTACAGCATCAAACTGCAGAGTAACCGTCTATAGCACCCTAAAATGCGTTACGAGACATCTTAAGAATGTAGGGACCAGAAAAGGTCCATTCACGGCTTTTGCAGACCCTCTCTCTCTGTGCCTCAGTGCAATTTTGCTCCCTTCCTTTTCTGAAATGGGCATGAAGTCAGCAGAGTTTGCCATGCCTTTGCCCAACGCCAGCATATTCAAGTTCAGGCCTCATATGAATGGTTTTGGTGAGCGATAGGTACCAAACAGGCACTTCGCTGCATCTTGCCAGTTGTGGGAGAGCAGAAAATCGGCCAGCTCCTGTGTCGAGCTGACCAGCAGGTCGGGCCTGGGAGGATGGGATGGGGGACGTCGGGCCTGGAGGATGGGATGGGGGAAGTCGGGCCTGGGAGGATGGGATGGGGGAAGTCGATCCTGACCCTTTTAAAGGCCGCTGGTTAGACCGCCCACCACCTGGTACAAATGGGCGGAGCGCGTCTCGTGCAGGCTTCACCCATTTGTACTTTAAAATTGCAATCGTGGTCCTACAATCACATTCAATACTCTCTGATTTTTCTAACTAATGCCAACATGATAAAAAAAAATAACAACAGAGAATGGCAGGTCAGGTCAGGTCAGAACTCTGATGAAGGGTCTCAGACCTGAAACGTTAACTCTGTTTTTCGCTCTCTCCACAGATGCTGCCTGACCTGCTGAGTGTTTCCAGCATTTTCTGTTGTTATTTCAGATTTCCAGCATCCGCAGTATTTTGCTATGATAAAAAAAATTAAGTGGCAAGGCAGACCACTATTTAAGTAATAAAGATGTCCAATATTCAATCATTTTAACAATGTTCTGTCCCATCCTTATTGCCATTGTTATGTCTGAAGAAACACTCGAATTGGTGTGGTAATAACCAGCTGCTTTTATTTCTTGACCCTCGAGCATATTCCGTCAAAGAATAACAAAAGTAATACGAGAGACCTTCGAGTTCTTACTCCCATCAGGGGGATATCTAGTGTTCAGTTACTAATATGCAAGTACCAAGCACATCACTTCCTTCAATCTGGGATTCCGAAGGCCAATTATAATTCCCATTACTATCACTCTCCCTGAGATCAGCTAACTCACAAAGATAGGCATGGGTGAGGAAGACCATTCGGCTTATCTAGTTCATCCTTCCAAATAGTTCCCCATCACAACAACAACTTATATTTATATAGCGCTTTAACGTAATAAAATGTCCCAAGGCGCTTCACGGGAGTGTTATCAAAAATGAAATTCGACACCGAGCCACATAAGCAGATGACCAAAAGCTTGTTCGAAGAGGTAGGTCTTAAGGAGAAAAAAAAAGAAAGACTTACATTTATATAGCGCCTTTCACGACCACCGGACGTCCCAAAGCGCTTTACAGCCAATTAAGTACTTTTGAAGTGTAGTCACTGTTGTAATGTAGGAAACGCGGCAGCCAATTTGCACACAGCAAGCTCCCACAAACAGCAATGTGAAAATGACCAGAACATCTGTTTTAGTGATGTTGATTGAGCAATAAATATTGGCCAGGACACCGGGGAGAACTCCCAAGCTCTTCTTCGAAATAGTGCCGTGGGATCTTTCATGTCCACCTGAGAGAGTAGATGGGGGCCTCGGTTTAACGTCTCATCCGAAAGACGGCACCTCCGACAGTGCAGCGCTCCCTCAGCACTGCACTGGGAGCGTCAGCCTAGATTGGAGTGGAGGAAAGAGAAGTGGAGAGGCAGAGAGATTTAGGGAGGGAATTCCAGAGCTTAGGACCTAGACAGCTGAAGACACGGCCGCCAATGGTGGAGCGATTATAATTGTGGATGTTCAAAAGGCCAGAATAGGCATCACAGCATCAAACGGCCTCTTGAATGACTCCAGAGTTTTTGCCTACACTACCCTTTGCTGATGCCACCAGATTGGCCCATATGGCAAATTGGGGAAAGTAAGAATAGGGAAAGGAAATACATCTTAACTGGTAAAGTGTTTTATGGGGTAGAGGAGTAAAGGGATCGTGATGTGCAGACGCACATTTATTTTTAAAATTAAAAATGTATATCGCTCTGGAAGGTCCCAGAATTGGTTTCTGGTCTGTGTTAGTTGATCACAGCAGCAGTGGGGGTTGCTACAATTGACAAAATTTACCAAAACAGGGGTGGCGAACAAGAGTGTGAGTATCACTACAAAATGTATACCTTTTGAGCAGTAGATGTACACAGTGAGCTGATCAGATCATTGAGTCACTGAATGTGTGCATATCGGTGGTAACATATCAGAACAGTTTTATAATTACAGAAAGAAATTAACTGTATTACTTCTAAACATACCAAAATATAAATAATTGAGGGCCAGGTCTGAGTTGTCCTTGGAATGGTGCGTCTGCCTCCTGCGGTTATGGCTGATCGTTGCATTGTTTATAACTGTCTTATCTGTGTCGCAGGACGGAACCAGATAGAGGCTCCGACTCGCCGCAGGGTCAGGGGATGCCTGGTGCTGGCCTCCTGTCTCTCACCTAATCCCCAACCAAAGTCGCCAATGGTAAACGTGTTATAGACAGAATCTCGCCCTCAGTATTCCTGCCAGTGAAATGCCTTCTTGAAAAGCAGTGCTGGAGTCCCCCCCCCCCCCCCACCCCCCCCCCCGAAGGCTCACTGTGTAAAAGCACCATTTGTTGCACTAACAATTACAAATCAGGAAGATCCCGCCTTCAATCCTTGATCGATGCTGGAGTTCACTCTTCCCAATAGTAAGGCTCTTTGTGTAAATTCAGACAAGTACGGGAAATGCCTAATTGAGGACTTCAGATAGTTTATATGTAGAATAATAGATATGCAGGAGTGAGTTATAAATGTTTGAATGGAAACCAACAGTGACTACACTTCAAAAGTAACTAATTGGTTGTGAAGCGTGGTGGGACAACCTGAGAATATGAAAGACACAATATGAAGCAATTTCTTTCTCTTTTTTTAATGAGACTGAAGGTGCACCTGATGTCTGAGGTGTAAGCACGTCTGCCTTTGTTCCCTCTGCCTGATGTCCTCTTCCCTTTCCAAATCACCACTGCATTAAATGAACTGTGCCCGGCTCTCACTGGGTCTCAGAATAGACTTCCTTATGCTATATCCTGTGCTATGTACTCTGCATTGTCTCACGTACTCTATATTGTGCCATATACCCTATATTGTGGCATGTAATTCTCTATTGAACCATGCACTCTGTATTGTTCCATGTACCCTAGATTGTACCATGTATTCTGTAATTATTCCATACACTTTATATTGTAATGTGCACTCTGTATTATACTATATGCTCTGTATTCTGCTATGTGTTCTATATTGTGCCATGACCCCTGGGAAAGCATGCATATTTTATATGATTCAGTAATAAGGAAGACTTGACTTCCGTTGTGGATAAATGCTCTCCATGCTTTAGTGCTAAAACACACAACCCAGAAGGTCTGCTTTACGATGCTGTGTTAGGAGATCTCAGCAAATGAGCAGTTGGAGTATACAATTGGCTTCAGCACCTTTGGCGGGGTGGGGGGGGTGGGGGAGGGGGTATCAGCTGGGGCACATCCCCCATTATGCAAATGTAATTCCATTGTTAAGAAGAGAGAAAGAGAGAGAAACCAGATAACTAAAAAAACAGTCAGTCTAATATCAGTTGTGGGCAGGTTACTGGAATCTGGCATTAGAAACATAGAAACATAGAATCTAGGAGCAGGAGTAGGCCATTCGGCCCGTCGAGCCTGCTCCACCATTCAATACGATCATGGCTGATCATTCAAATCCAGTACCCTGTCCCTGCTTTAATCCCCACAGTACACATATCCCACCCTACCCCCGTAACCCCACGTATTTAATTCCCCCTAACATATCCCATCCTATCCTATCCCCATAACCCCACATATTTAATCCCCCCCTAACACTAAGGGTCAATTTATCATAGCCAAATCAACCTAACCCGCACATTTTTGGACACTTTTCTGTAAGGGATTTGACCGTGCGTGTCTCGCAGCCTGTGAGATTCACGCGGCTCTGTGCAGCCTGTATGTCAGTGCGGGTTTAGGCCTTGTTGCCTGTTCTGGTCTCCAGCCAGTCTGGGAGCACTAGACACACCTGTGAGTGGTTCGAATCACTCGCCCTTACGGTTCTAGACACTGGACTTAGATGCGAGAGCAGTAATGGAGATGAAACTCATGTAGACTCGGTTGAATGGTACGAAATGGAAAATCTTTATTGCATGATATTTAAGATTACGAAATACATGTCATAAGCACAGATTAATGACAGTACAATCTTACAAGCAGTTATATAGCTAATCCTAGGGAAACGAGGAACGAACGACACACCGTAAATAAGGGCACACATTACAAGTATCCTTAATACTTAAACCCTCCCCTATCAATATCTGTCCTAGCTAGATTCGTAGGATTTCGAGACTCATGCTCACCACTCGTGATAACTCGGAGAAATTCCGAATAGCTGATCGGATGTTTTTCACCGCAGCACCCACGTGTCGATTAGGAGATCTCCTGGTCCCACTTGTTTACTTGCTTCTGCTCCGGCTAGCAGGCTGGAACGTCTGCTGTGATGAAGATCTGTGTTGGTTGGTTTAACAGGCACTGTCCGAATGGGTTTCACAGACCAGTCAATATCATCTTGGAGGATCTTCCAAGGTCTGTTCTTGCAAGTTCAAAGAAGTCTCCCTAGCAAGGAAAACTTGGCTATTCGACCTACAGGCGCGGTCGGGATTTACTGACCGTGGCGATGAGTATGGTCTTCCTCTCTTCTCATCTCATCTCATCTCATCTCATCTCATCTCATCTCATCTCGGGCCTTTGGTTCCGATGCCAGTTACCAACATAGGTCTTCGTTACGCGACACGAGGTAGATCCGAACGGATCAGAAAGTTCAACAGTCTTTTTCAAAAAGGCACCAGGCAAGCAGAAACAAGACTACGAGTCAAAACACAGGAGCAGCCACGAGGTTACGAGTTGATCGGATAAGAGAATAAGAGAAAGATGGACGGTTGGAGCTTGTAATTATAGTACAAAATCTTCCGTTTCCCGCCCAACCTTAATGTCCTTTCTTTTGTTAGGGTTTGGCGCTCAAATGTCTTGTATGGGTGATCTCCGTTCTTAATGGGTTTCGGGGCTACTCATAAATGTCTGAGTACCTGTTAATATTTCTCCCATTGTTAAATCGGTCGGTGTTCTCCCTGGAGGGGTTTTGGGGCTTCCAAGTGTTTTGTATAACTACCCGCTAACGGCTCTCTCATCGTAGAGTCGTTGGGATTCTACATATTAATGTCTTTGGATGGGCCCTTGATTACTTGGTACAATAGCTTTCATTCGTACCTGGGAGACCGATTTCAGTATTTATGTGTATACTGTAAACCCATAATGTCTCGTGTATTATCTTCAATGTGCTGAATCTTAATCGATCTTGCACAAATGTTTATTGGAACGCCATCTTGTCTGCCTGTCGAAAAGTCTAGAATGTTCTGTCACGAGGTGCGGCGGCCATTAGGGACAGAGTGACTGAGCCCTTGCACAACTATCAGTTGATCAAAGAGAGTCGGCATGGATTTGTGAAGGGTAGGTCATGTCTGACTAACTTAGATGAATTTTTTGAGGAGGTCACCAGCGAGGTGGATAAAGGGTAGTCTACGGATGTTATCTATATGGACTTCAGAAAGTATTTGATAAGGTTCCACACAAGCAATTATTAGTGAAAATTAACTAGCATGGAATTGGAGGAAACCTTGCAACCTTACTACAGGGCCTTGGTGAGACCAACCTGGAGTAGTGTGTGGAGTTTTGGTCTCCTTGCCTAAGAAAGGATATACTTGCCATAGAGGGAGTGCAGCGAAGGTTCACCAGACTGATTCCTGGGATGGCAGGACTGTCGTATGAGGAGAGATTGGGTCGACTAGGCCTGTATTCACTAGAGTTTAGACGAATGAGAGGGGATCTCATTGAAACGTATAAAATTCTGACGGGGCTAGACAGACTGGATGCAGGGAGGATATTTCCCCTGGCTGGGGGGTCTAGAACGAGGGGTCACAGTCTCAGGATATGGGGTAGGACATTTAGGACTGAGATGAGGAGAAATGTCTTCACTCAGAGGGTGGTGAACCTGTGGAATTCTCTACCACAGAAGGCTGTGGAGGCCAAGTCACTGAATATATTTACGAAGGAGATAGATAGATTTCTAGACACAAAAGGCATCAAGGGGTATGGGGAGAGAGCGGGAATATGGTATTGAGATAGAGGATCAGCCATGATCATATTGAATGGTGGAGCAGGCTCGAAGGGCCGAATGGCCTACTCCTGCTCCTATTTTTCTATGTTCTATGTTTCTATGGGTTGGAAATTGGTTGGGAGCCAGAGAGTGTGGATAAATGGAATGTTCTCTGATTGGTGGGGTGTGATATGTGGTGTTACCCAGGGGGATCTGAACTGGGGTCTCAGCTTTCACCACAAACATCAATGATGTGGAGGAAGGTTTGGAGAGTTGTATATCCACTTTTGCAGATGACACTATTTTAGGAGGCACAGTATATAGTGCGGATGGGAGCAGGAAGTTACAAAGGAACGTTGACAGATTAAATGAGTGGGCAGAACTGCGGCAAATGGAGTTCAATGTGGGGAAGTGTGAGGCCAACCACTTTGGATCCAAGGAAGATAAATCAGAGTCTTTTCTTAATGGTGAGAATCTAGGAACTGCGGAGGAGCAAACAGATTAAGTTACGGTCAGCATTGTGTTTATTTGATTTGAAAACAATAGTCTTATTGTTTTGGCAAATAATGAACTGAAACCTTGGGCAGCAGCAAGCTGCAAACACACTTGGAAAAGTAGCTTTGCCAGGTCACAGTGATCTTACATCCACCAAGCCTGTAATTCTTCATTCGCTACCAGCTTGTTTCAATGTTGTCAACAGGATCATTTCCAGTTCTGCCAATGGCCTAGTGAATAAAGGTATCTCCCAGTGCAGTACTAAGCCATCCAGACCCACCAGGATCCCAGGCTTGATCCCTGGTCTGTGCTGAGTTAGCTGATGTCAGTGGGGGTGGTGGTGTAGTAGGGGTGGGGGTGGGACAATAATTGATCCCCGTGTCTGAGGCTAAGGAGTGGAAACATCAGCCAAATTTCCTACGCCTAAGTGTGCCCTGGCAGAAAGTGGACCTGTGAGGATGTCAAATGAGGGGCAGGATCCAACTTGGCTAAGATGCCCTCCATTGTCAATTAGCCTGGTGACACTCACTCTCTCAGCTTACTACATGAAGGTTGGCCACCTAGGTGAGATGGCAGAGGACTGCAGGTGCCCGTGAAACTGTATCCTAGAAAAGAGTCAACACTTCTGTGGGGGAGGGGACTTGGAGGAAGAAAATTCTTTCCACGGACCTGACACTTGTTCTCACTGATTTTCTGCTGGTTTCTTTGTTATTTACCAATAAATCATGACAAATTCTGGACCTTTCCAAATGCTGTGAAGAAAGTAAATTAAGCAGCTGATGTAGCGTGAGGTCCAGAGCGAGTATACACGGCGGTGTGGGGCATCTGAAGAAGTTGGCGGGAGCTCTTCCACTTGGAGGATTTACAATCAATGGATTACTTTTGAAACGGAGTCAGTGCTGTCCTGCAGGAAAGTACAGCAGCCAATATACACGCACCAAGCTCCCACAAACAGCAAATGGCCAAATTGTGACTTGTTTTTTGGTGGTGTTGGTTGAGGCAAGAACGTTGATCAGGAACGACTCCCCACTCTTCTTCAAATAGTGCCACGGGATCTTTCAGGTGGACAATGCCTCAGTTTAATGTCTCACTCAAAACATTTAGTACTTCCTCGATGTTGAATTGAAGCGCTAGCCTAAATTATGTACTCATGTCTGTAGTGGAGCTTGAGCCCATAACCTTCTGACTCAGAGGAAAGAGTGCTGCCAACTGAGCTAGTGCGGTAATAAAATTATCTTACATGACATCTTTGGCAGTGACAGTATGCGTTTTCAGGATGGCATCTTTTTCAAAATAACATGGGGGAAAAATTGGGTCACGCCCCCTTTGGGGTGCTAACTTCGCCGGAAAAAGTTAGCACCCCAGCGCCAGAAATTGAATGGTAGCGCCCCAAGCAGGAGGCGGGGCTACTGGAAGCGGTCCCCCTCCCTCTTGGGGTGCTCCCATTCAATATCGCGGCGTTACGCGCAGCATCACCACGCACGTCGGCACGTAGCGCTGCGGTATAGCAGGCCTCCCTCCCCTGATTAAAGGGGAGGGGCCTAGCGCAGCACGCACCGGGGGCCCTGCTGGACCACTGGGGAGCGGGGTGCCGGCAAAAGAGCCTGATTTTTGTCGCAGTGCTTAACAAAGTGGCCGGGGTTCCAATACTGAGGAATTAGGAGCGAGTTAGGGAATGTGACCAATGATAAAGTTGAAGAGGTAGGTTTTGAAGGCGAGAAGCGATATAGCAAGGCAGAGGGTTTTTTGGAAAGAATTCTAGCGAGCAGGACCATGACGATTGAAGGCTCTGTCACCCCCCCAGCAGAATGGGGGGAGGGAGTAGTCCAGACTCAGAGGAAGTGAGCTGCGTTGTAGGGCTGGAGGAGGGTGAAAAAAAGAAAGGGCGGAGAGAGGCCTTGGAGGGATTTGTAAGTGAAAACACGGATTTCGAAATCAATGCGTTAGGAGATGGGGTGTCAGTTGGCAAGCAAGGGGCAAGAGGTGAGCAGGACTAAGTATGAGATGGTGTGTCAGGCAAGGTGTTTTGGATGACGGAGGCTGGGGAGGAGAATGGAGCATGTAAGTGATGATGGTGTGGTTGAGGATTTCAGTAGTGATGGGGTGAGATAGTGGTGAAGGCAGGCGATATTGCAAGGGTGTAAATAGTTGGTCTTGCTGATGGACTGGATGTGGAGTTTGAAGCTCAGCTCAGGATGGGACGCTGAGGTTGTGCACTGTGTGTACTCTGAGTAGGCAGCTGGGGAGGGCGATAGGAACAGGTGCTGAGATGTAGAGTATTTGGTGAGAGCTGAATAGAAAGGTTTAGATTGTTGCAATGTCCAGTTGCAGGAAGTTTAGCTTATTCAAGACTTGGTCAGATAGAACATAGGTTTGATGGAAGGTCAAGCTTATTTCACTCCACCCAAACAAGGTGTCTCAGCCACAATCTCAGAAGAGCACCCTCTGTTCCACCATTGTGACATTTTCCTTCCCCCACACCAGGCATCCTGTGGCCTACTGATTGAGTTTGTTAATCTGTGCTGAATCAGAGATGGCTTTGTGCTGTGGGGTTGTGCCCGCTCGAACCTGTGTTGCGGAAGCCCAAACTCATCTCATGCAGGAGGGTTACAGAGAGTGAAGACCTTCATCCCATCAGAGTACAGAGGATTCAAGCCCAGGTCCCACAGCGGGGAAAGGACAGCGTGCAGACCCGCAGCGCCGTCTCCCAGCTGAGAATGAGCCAATGCCGGACAGGGCACCAGCCAATTTTTAGTTTCATCTCAGATAAGGTGAGGGCGCAGGGCTAGCATTGTCGCTGTCACACACTGTGGAACCATGCTGCAAAGTGCCTGGAACTCCCCCACCTCCCACTTATGATAAACATCTCGGCAACTGACATTGAGCTCATGGACTGTGAAGTTGCAGCTTCCTGTGCACAGAAATAGTCATCAGGAAACAGACTGCAGCATCTGCTTTGCTGTTGATTATCACGAACGAACTGCCATATACAGTGATTCTCTGCACAGTGAGTGCGTGTCACCCCCCCCCAGACCCATTGTCATGGAGGGGGTGCTGAGGGAAGCTCCGTCACTTCGTCACAGAGAGGGGGGGGGGTTTCTGCCAGGCTGCCCCTTGTAGGCCCTGTGGATTGGGTCAAGTTTCCCTAAATGGGACAAAGGGATCGGTCCCCGATGGCTCAGTGAGCAAAGGCCACTCACCAGCCGGTGTGAAGCTGAGGGAAACGGGGAGGTCTTGCGTTCAGTCCCTGGTTTGCGCTCAGCGGTGCGAGCAGCTGGGCCACTCAGTTGGTTTTCAGCGTCACTGGGTTAGGGAGAGGACCATCAGCCCGGCCTTCTGCTCCCGATCACTATCTAGTAATGGGAAACGCAACCATACGGACAGTGGCTGCCGACAGGTTGGGCTCGGTCATGAGGCCCCTTGCACTTGAATTCTGTGCAAACACTGAAGGGGAAAAATTTGGTTGTGTTGCACCTCCCATTAGCGCCCTAAGAGGGCGCTCGGGCGCTGGTTGCTTTGTGCCCCGTTAGCGCCCTTGTAGGGCGCTAACGGGGCGCAAAGCGACCAGCGCCCGAGCGTGGCGCCGCCAACGCCTCCCCCGAAATTCAGCGGGAGGTTAGCGGCGGCGGTAACCGTTAGCGCCCCGTGGCGCTGTGCCGCCGGCGGTGATGTCATCGCCGTGCGCAGCACCCCGCTCGCGGCCCCGGCCGCGATCTCCGGGAGCGCCCCCTGACTTACCACTGGACGCTGGGGTCAGGGGGGCCGACCTGCGGCCGGGGCGGTGCTAATTAAAGGCGAGGTGCCGGGCGAAGTGCCGAGTAGCGCCCCGGCGAAGTTAGCGCCCCAAAGGGGGCCGCGACTCAATTTTTCCCCCTCACTGTCTCAGGCTTGCACATGAAGAGTTGCTGCTACCCGTGGAATGGATAAGGAGGCTTTAAAACAGAAACATAAGAAAGGCGTTGTTTTATTAAAAATGATTTATTATTGTATTTTGCCAGCAGTAAGTTCTACTACAGCGATCTCTGAACTCAACAGAAAAGCATTAAACAGAATGTTTAATATTGTCCAGCTTTGTGTGTTATATGAGATTCTCACCGCTAGACAGTGACACATGATGACATAAACATGGCTGTCCTGGGATGGTGCGCAGTGCCACAGAGTGTTGGGTGGGAATTCACTGCCACATGCCTCACGCAGTGAGCTCTCGACCTCATCAATGGAGTGTGAGAAGAAGCATTAAATGAACAAACTCCCCTGGGGGGGGGTGGTGGGTGGGGGGAGAATTCTGAAGGGCAGTTACCGCAGGTGCCCTTGGTTTTTTTAATTAGTTCCTGGGATGTGGGCGTCGCCAGCAAGGCCAGCATTTATTGCCCATCCCTAATTGCCCTCGAGAAGGTGGTGGTGAGCCGCCATCTTGAACCGCTGCAGTCCGTGTCAGCGCCCAGAAAGGGTCAACATCTAGGGTGTAGGTCAACGCAGGGCTCGGCTAATCTACGTCTCAGCCTTAACCTGATGTTGATAAACCTGCTGTGCATCTCCCACATTTTCTGCTTTTATTTCAGGTTTCCCGTATTAACTCGGCACTTTGCAGCCTTCTGGACTCAACATCGAGTTCAACAATTTCAGACCATAACCTCTGCCCCTATCTTTTTTTTTCCATTTTGTTTTTCTCTCTCTCACATGGCAGCTGTCGATCTTTCAGCCAGTGCCATTTACACTTCATCTAGAGTCATCTTTTGTTTCTTAACTTGTCCCATTACCATCACCTTTTGCCTTGCACCATCATCCCTTTTGTCTCTTAATCTCTCCTGCCTTCCATCCTATCGCAGACCTTCCCTTTTGTTCTTTCCACCCCTCCCCCCTTTCCCGGCCCCTACACTTGCTTAAAAACCTGTTTCATCTCCAGCTTTTTCCAGTTCTGACGAAGGGTCATCAACCTGAAACGTTAACTCTGTTTCTCTCTCTCCACAGATGCTGCCTGACCTACTGAGTATTTCCAGCATTTTCTGTTTTTATTTCTGTATTAACTGTGATCTTGCAGGTTTGATATACCTCCCCCCCCCCCCCACCTTTCCACTCCATTGCCCAATCCATGCTGTGTTGGGGCACACAGAGCGGGGACTGCAGCATCTACAGGCTGGGGGGAAGGTAAAAGCAAATAAGGCAGCTCGCACCCGGGTAGCTCTGGCTATGGGAAGGGTTTTTTCTGGGGGTGAGGGGCAGGCCACCTCTTGACGTGAGAGTGGTGAGTCCAGACAGCCTGGAGGTCGAGGATAATTTGTTGACCTCAGAAAATGACCCTCGAAGATATAAATTAACAATGGATTTCCTGAAGGTGAAACAACTGGAATTGTAGAAGTGGCTAATTGCCCAGGATTGCGCCCTGCCTGAGTAAACTTGGACTGGGCACGGCCAGCACACCGCGTGGTGCTTTCGGCGTTCAGTCCGACCACTTCACCACCTGAATCGCACTGGCACTGAATTGACTCTGTGGCTGGAAGCACTCTGCCTCCTTCCTGGCGCTCTCTACATCGGTAACACACGTAAGGAACCCAGCCTTTTGGATTCCAAAAGATTCTAAAGCATTTTGTCACAATGGTGTCTAGTTTTACTTAAAAAAAAAATAAAAGCAAAGGAGAGCTCACGGTTGAAATTACCGCTAAAATGGAAGGGTTATTGTGCTCAAGCTACCTGTTTGGCTATTGCAGTTTAGTCTGATAAGCTTTAAGTTTCCTTCAAGAAGCTTTACCCCAATTAAAACCGTTACGTGTTTAATTTTGTTCAGATCCTGCCTGAACAATCTGTGTTAATATTCATTCTTAAAAAAAATGGTTTGTGTTGAGCTTTTGTCTTCAAAGCTCAAGTGGACAGCCATTTTGGGATTCGAGCCATCCAATAATGCATTTGATATTTTATCACAATAACCAACACTTTGTTTTAGACTATGATATTTGGTCATTGTCTTGCTGGATAATGCAAGGGTTAAAGCATCCAGCAATTCTTTTTCCAGTTACTTTGGCTGCATTTATGGTGTATGGCTCCTTTTGGAAGGCATTTCATTAGGCTGCATTTGTGGGTACACTAGTTCCTTTAAATTGACCTGTTAACACTTTACAGAGAACAGTGAAAATCGTTATTTACTACATTCCAGTGTGCAGGAATGCTTGCTAGTAGCCATCAACTAATCGCGCATGTCTCTGAGGTGTGGAGTCTTCTGTTTCAGGTAGGCCCAAAAGCATGGACTCAAAATCTGCTTTGTGTAACGTGCGACTTTCAAATATCTAGTCAGATGGCTGAAATTTAGCTGCATGTGAGGGGAACGGGTTGGCAACATGATCAAAAATGTCAAAGTCTAAGCTAGCAAATCAGTTGGCTGGGGCTTTGATTTGGGGTTACCTGATTGGACATTTTATTTTCTAATTTATACCATCAAATTCCAATGACTATATTTGCAAACCTTCAAAGTGGTTAAACTGCCCAAAGAGCAAATTCAAGCATTCCTGGATAGTGGAATTTCCTCGTGGTTATCCCGTTTATAGGCTGATTGTTCCCCTGTTGCCATGGGAATCAAAATCAATCTCACGGGCCTAGGGTAACATTTCTACGCTGTATTAAGAGAAATTGTAAAACTTCATTTTATTTTACATTTCTTTTTAAGTACTCAAAATGGTTGCAGTTTTTATTCTGATTATCATCCTCCTACATATCTATTTATGCTGAAATTTTTTTTTTTAAAAAGCATCTGGTTGAAAATGTGTAGCTTTGTGGTAAGCTGAGCAAACACTCCAGATAGTCAACATTC
Organism: Squalus acanthias; assembly: GCA_030390025.1. Taxonomy (NCBI): domain Eukaryota; kingdom Metazoa; phylum Chordata; class Chondrichthyes; order Squaliformes; family Squalidae; genus Squalus; species Squalus acanthias. Next base: position 85,668,347 of record CM059437.1, read on the forward strand.
AAGTAGTCCTCTGTGCACATCCCATATATCGATCCAATGTTGCTTCCTCCTTTGATTACTCTTTAAAAAGCTCCGGTGTCACTGGGGGCAGCGCCGGACTTGGGGATCAGTGGGGTTTTCTCTAGGTTGCTGAGGTTGTCTGCATTGGCCTCGGCAACATTGGATGCTTCATTCAACCCATGTTGTGCTAACTTAACTTCCTTTGGCTCCTGATCCTCTGGACTGACTACATTATCCATGCCCTTCGTCTTGGCTGCATCTGCTGTCTGCTCCGTAGCGCTTTTTTGTGGCATTGCTTGTGGTTTGTCAGCAGTCTTGGGGGATTTGCTGCCCATATCACCAGCAGATAGTTGATCAGAGTTGATGCTTGTGCCTTCTGCAGTTTCCGATTTCTTCATTGTCTCCTTATTCTTTCCCTCCTCATCAGCCTTTTCCTTGTTTCCTCTTCCTGCTCCTTCTCCTTCTCCCTTTTGCTCTTTCTCCTTGGGCAGCGTTTCATTTCCTTCCCCTTTTCCGTCTGTTTCAGGTGCTTTGATTGTACTGTCTCCCTTGTTTTCTATTGAGTCCGGTTTTTGCCCTTCTCCTTCTACCTCTGGTGATGTGCTGATCCCTCCCTCCTTGTCTGCTGCCTGGGAGGGCTCTCCCTTTTTAGCCGTATCCGCCTGTGTTTTCCCCTCTCCTTTGGATGGCGTCTGCTTTTTGAGGTTGTGGGTCACTGTGAGTATGTCTGCTTGCAGTTGCTTCGAAGAGTTTGCCACCTCTTCCTTGGGGTCATCATTGGCCTTCTCGGGAATCTCGTCAAAGGTCTTGGCAGGACCTCCTTTGTCTTGCTCATCCACATACTTTTTCTTGGGATATGAAGATGGGTAGTAGGCTGAAGCCTTGTAGTTTTGCTTCACCAGCACCACAGTGCACACGATGATAATCAGCACGATCAGAAGGGTCCCAGCAATGATGATTAAGATCATATATTGGTTAATAAAACCCATGATAGCAGCACCAATGGGGACGGATTTTGAAGGGGCAACAGAAGCCTCGCTTGTAAAAGCGGTCTCAGTGCTGCTGACAAATCTTGCAGTATCCGTAGTAGAAAACGACACTTCAGTCGTACCCGTCTCAGTTTCATAAGCGCCGGATGATTCTGCTGAGTTTGATGAGATTGGTACATTTGTGATGGAGACGGGGCTTGTTATACTTGGACGTACACTTGTGAGAACAAGCAACCATAACACCAACGGAACAGCCATTGTTGTCTTCCACAGTTAGCTCAGAAAATCTATTTGAACAGAGAAAGAACAAAACAACAGATTAGGATTTTTTTTTTAATAAATAGTGCTTCTCAAATAATATTGAGATGAACTGTCGCAATTTCTCAGAGGTAGAAGTCCTAAGCTACACAGACCAGAAAGGTCCCAGGTTCAATCCAGGGTAGGTGCTGACCTCTGTTGGGACAAGCCTGGCTTTTATAACTGGCCTCATCGGCCTTGGGTTAGAGAAAGAGAAAAAAAAAATCAACGAGAAGAAATTCCTGTTCCTAATTACTATCCAGTGACCTTAATCTGAAGGGTGCATGTGCGGACACCAAGTTTGGGATAGATTCTGACTTTGTGCGCTAGTGTAAAACGGGTGATGGTGAGTCGACAGCCTGTTTCACATCTCTCCCCATATTTATTTCCCGAGAAGTTAACGGAGGCCTACACTGTTTAAAATGGAGGAGGGAGGATTGTCATACGGATGTGTTAAGTGTTCGTTTATCAGCATAACCAACAATGATTTCTGGTCTGGACTGTCAGTATTTCAATATTACTGTCCTCATGGGTTGAGAATGTGGCACAGACGGACAGCATCTGCACAGAGGCACTGCCAGGGCAAAGCCAGAACGAAAGATCCACACAGTTATTAAAGTGGACAGCAGTGGTATCCAGGCTTTCGTTTTTGCGGGTCACACGGGTGTATGGAACCTCAGGGGCCATATCGAAAGTTTAAATCACTGCTCCTATTCATTTGCATATATCGCAAGCTGCCGATACTATCGGCTCTTGGTGACCTGATTTAGGATTTATTCATCAAACATGCAACAGTGTTAGGGACAGCTCTTTCCCAGACCCACGAAATTCAACAGAACAGATCAGCGAATAAAATGAAAATCTAAGCACCAAGAGGCGCCGGGGCGACAAAGCCTGGATTACCAGGGCTTGGGAACTGCATGTAGCCTCAGAGTCGAGGTGTAGACTCCCTGCTGTACATAGTAGAAACAGCTAGAGATGCCTGGGAGTAATTTCAAGGCTATAATTTCAAGCCTGAGTTGAGGTGATGTAATCTGCTCAGATTTACAAAGCCATCCGGGCCCGCCACAGTTTTCCGTTTGTTACCACAATCCAGTTATTCACAAAAGTCATCGATGGGCTCATGCACAACTCTGGCTGATAAGGTAGGCCACAGGCACCCTGCTACTAGGCAACGCTGCCCTGTAACCTCCTGTCTTGTTAGGCCCGTGGTAGAAAATAATCAACTTTTAATCATTAATTTTTTTTTTTAAAATTGCTGCCGTTTAACACAGAACTGGGAACCGGGAGGATTATTCTCGTGGCGTACCATGGCGAGGGTGCTTGCGGAGTAAGAAGAAAAAACACCAAAGAGGATGGAAACTGTAGGCAATCGAGCAAAAAGGGAAAGAAAGAGCGCAGGCCTCAAGTGTAAGTTTGAAACCAAAGCCTGCATCAGATGCACGGTCCGGAAGTACAGAGCAGGGCCGCAGAGAGCACGGTAACACATGGGCACTCAAGAGCAGCGCCTGCTGTGACCGTCAGGAAAATGAAAAGGGAACAGAATCCATATGTAAATTTAAAAGAAAGCAAGATAATTATATCACTATTCAGCCGCCGGTACAGTATTACTGACAGAGCCGCAAGGTACAGTATCATTGAGGGCGAGTCAGATTTATGATTTCCAAACCCTGCTGTGCTTTGCTTGGTGAAGGAGGTAAAGCAGCTGGCACTGCCCAGGCCACTTCAGTGGCAAAGGCTGATCTCCCCAGGGTTCTGGATACTGCGGACCTGCATAGAAACATAGAAACATAGAAGATAGGAGCAGGAGTAGGCCATTCGGCCCCTCGAGCCTGCTCCGGCATTCGATGAGATCATGGCTGATCATCCAAACTCAGTACCCTGTACCTGCCTTCTCCCCATATCCCTTGATACCTTTAGCTTTAAGAAATATATCTAACTCATTCTTGAATATATTTAATGACTTGGCCTCAACTACCTTCTGTGGTAGAGAATTCCACAGGTTCACCACTCTCTGGGTGAAGAAATTCTTCCTCATTTCTGTCCTAAATGGCTTACTCCTTATCCTTAGATTATGACCCCTGGTTCTGGACTCTCCGACCATCGGGAACATTCTTCCTGCATCTAGTTTGTCCAGACCTGTCAGAATTTTATATGTTTCGATGAGATCCCCTCTCATTCTTCTATACTCCAGCGAGTATAAGCCCAATCGACCCAATCTCGCCTCTCAGGTACGACTGCTGCTCCTACTCTCCCAGTTATAATTTTACCAAGTTTCGTATAAAGCTCCCTTTGCACTTCTAGTTGAGGTACAGCACAGGTTAGATGTGAGGTAAAGCTCCCACTGCACTGCCCTATCAAGCACTTTCAGGTCAGGTACGACACGGGTTAGATAGAGGCTAAAGTTTCCTCCACAGTGTCCCAATATGTACCTGAACCCCTCCCTTAGCAGAGTGCCTTCCACTGTGCCAGTGTGATACTCTGTTCTCACATCACACAGTGGAATTTAAATTTAAATTGAGCATTAATCTATATTGAACTATGGACAGTGTCATGCGATACTGCCTCTCCCAGTAGGAGCGAGGTTGAGATGTTTCAAAACTCACTTGAAGCCCTTAACTCCAGCACGGAGAAGAGACTTTCATCCCATCAGTCCAGTCCCAAAGGAGAAACGATTATGTTCTAAACTCCTGCACAGCCCACAGTTAATATGGTCAATTAGATGGAGGCTTCTCATGGGTTACATACAAACATACAAAAATGTTGGACAGGAAAAGACAAGCTGGACCATCTAGCCTGTCCCATACAGTCATGATGCCTTATGCATCATGATTCAGACACTCCCTACCCACCAGGGACCATGTAATCGCCTGGGAGAGGTACAACCTGGAAAATTCCTCTCCGACCTCCCTAAGGCTATCGACACTAGTCCAGGAGATCATGGGCCAAAAATTCGGCACTTGCCAGGTGAGTACGCGCTGTGTACTCACCCGTAAGGCCTCCTGAAGTGCCGGTTTCCTGCATGCACTGCGCATGCGCGGGAAACCGGAACTTCCGGTCTCGTGAAGGGAGCGTATTGATCATGACTTATATCACTTGGCACCTACCTTTTGTATGACATGATCTCTGCCCCAGCCAGGAACCTACCCAGCTCTCTTTTGAATGTATACAGCGAATCAGCACCTTGTTCCCTAAGTCTACTATTCTCTGGGAAAAGAAGAACTGCCTATTATCTAACCTAGTTCAACCCTTGCATAACTTATAAACATGAGCCCTGGTCTTCCCCAACCTACCTATTTGAAATAATTTGTCAACGTGAACACAATCTACTCCCTTCATTATTTTACAGACCACAATCAAATTGCTCCTCAAATAATATGGAATCAGATTTTTAAACCTCTCTGGGTAGCTAAGGTGCTTTAAACTGGGAATCTATCTTGTGGCTCTCCGCTGAACCTTTTCCAAAGCATCACCATCACCCACCATGTGAGGGGACCAAAACTGAATACAGTATTCTAAGTAAGGCCTAACCAAGGCCTTGTAAGAGGATACAATGGGATGTTTTGCTTAATATTGAATAGTCCTCTGAGTGCGGCCTAGTACCCTATTTGCTTCAGTTACAGCGTCACAGCATTGGTCGAGAACCTTTAGAGAGTTATGAACTGTAACACCAAGATCTTTTTCTTTCTTCACAGGCTTCAGTTCTATTCCCCGCAAGGTCTATGTAAACTTAACATTGATCCCGCCTGCATGCAAAGCACTGCACTTGTCTAAGTTAAATACCATTTCCCAATGCAGGCCCAATGCCCCCAAATACTTAAAAAACTCACACCCACCAAACTGTGGAATATCTGTGCGAGAAAGCTAGGGGTCTGCATGGTCAAACTTGAGAGAATTCCATCTGACCTGATGTTCTGATACTTATATAAATGATTGACCTGTAACAGTGATCACAAATGGACCATTCCTTGCCACATGCACCATACCATGCCACACAAAGCAGGAGGTCCCAGTCCAGTCCTTGTTCTGTGCTCAATGAGCTAATCTCAGCCAGCGTGTTACATTCGTCGTCTTCACACCTTGGCTAGTGAGGGAAAAAGCTGGCCAGGATTGACACTTCTGATCGCCATAAGTAATCCCCGCCCAATAGTACAGTGCGCGGATGTGGGGGTCATCAGGACAGGATCAGGCTTGGTTGTGACACCCACCATGGCTCAAGAGCTGCCAACGCTCACTGTCGAGGTTCACTCATGAGGAATAGCCGCTGGGCCAAGGTCCCGGGGAGCTACTGGTGCACAGTGTCCCAGGATGAGTTGGCGCCTTCAGGAAGGGACGGGAAAGGGAAGAGGGAGAACTGCACCTGTTACCTCTGTAGGACAAATGCTAAATACCAGATGCCAGCAAGTGAATGAAAGATTAGAACTGAAATACCCAGGTTTAAATGCTAACAGGATCTCTAGACCTGTTTCATTGCCCCGCTTTATGTATCTGAGCCCTTTGAGTGGCTCAGAGCCTTGTAACTCACACCCACTTACTTTTGTTTCTGGACTAAAAGTTGTTACATTTAGGGTCTCTGCTCGTCTCGCTCTGGTTTTTCACCCTTCCTCGCCTGAAGATTCCTTGCTGGAGTATGATGTCCCTCAGCCCAGTGGCTAGATGCTGAGGGACAGTAAATCTGCATGCCGCGATCCCTGCAGTTATGCCGGTGCCCTGCAGCGCTGACCCCACTAGTTTATGCGATCAATGGGAGGCCATCTAATTTCCATGTGGCCTGAGACCTCCCTGGTCTTTACGTCTCAGTACCACGGTGACCGGTGGCATTTCCCCCGAGCTATTACTCTCCTCACATCCGCTGTTCAGCAGATGTTTATTTTACATTAATCTTCTGCCAAGCTAAACATTAGTTGGTGAAACCTTCTGCTTTTCAGTCTGCTCGTGGTTCAAGCACTAGATGCTGCCTCCAGTTTGCCTGCTAGAATTGGCAATGAGCAGTAGGTCTGCTGCGCATCCCACCCCAGGGGGTGTCAGGGAGTGGGAGAGTGCGCAACAGTGAGCGATCCTGCTTTAATACCTGCTGATGCAATCATAAAACAGTGGCAGCCAATGGTGGTGTAGTAGAGTGTGGGGTCCTTATCGTGCCAACAGTTGTTCACAAGCGGCTTGGACTCGGGAATCGAAAGTACAATTTCAAGGTTTGCGGACAATACCAAATTGGGGGTTGTGGTTAACACAAAGGAAGAATGCGACACAATACAAGAGGACATTAATAAACTTGCAGAATCGGCGTGTAATTGGCACATTAATTTCAATATAGGTAAGTGTGAGGTGGTGCATTTTGGTAGGAAGAATAAAGAGGCCACGTCCTGCTTGGATAATAAGGGGGAAAAATTGGGTTGCTTTGCGGTGACGTCATCGCCGTGCGCAGCGCCCCGCTCACGCCCCGGCCGCAAACTTTTGTCCGACAGGGTCAGGGGGGCGTTTTTGCGGTCGCAGCGCCGCATATTAAAGGGCAGGTGCCGCCGGCCATTTTTTTGGGCTGCCAGCCAGCACCTGCCCCCTTTCGCTTCCTCGTGCCTGCCGCGATCGGCCAGCCCGGCGCTCCTCTTGAGTGCCGGGCTGTTTTCCCAGCACCCCGCTCGCTCCCCGGTGGTCCAGCAGGGCCCCGGTGCGCACTGCGCTAGACCCCTCCCCTTTAATCAGGGGAGGAGGCCTGCAGTACCGCAGCGCTACGTGCCGACGTGCGTGGCGCTGTTGCACGTAGCGCCGCGATATTCAATGGGAGCGCCCCAAGAGGGAGGGGGACCGCTTCCAGTAGCCCCGCCTCCTGCTTGGGGCGCTACCATTCAATTTACAGCGCGGGGGCGCCCCGGCGAAGTTAGCGCCCCAAAGGGGGCGCGACCCAATTTTTCCCCCTAAGAGTCTAAATTGGTGGAGGAGCAAAGGGAGCTCGGGGTACACATTCACAAATCACTAAAAGTAGTGACACAGGTTAATAAGGCCATTAAAAAAGCAAACAACGCACGGGGTTCATTTCTAGAGGAATAGAATTGAAAAGCTGAGAAGTCATGTTAAACTTGTATCGAACCTTGGTTAGACCACACTTGGTGTACTGTGCACAGTTCTGGTCACCATATTATAAAAAGGATATAGAGGCATTGGAGAAGGTGCAAAAAAGATTCACAAGGTTGGTACCAGAACTGAGAGGATATACTTATCAGGAAAGGCTTAACAGGCTGGGCCTCTTTTCTCTAGAAAAGAAAAGGCTGAGGGGTTGACCTGATAGAGGTCTTTAAGATAATGGAAGAGTTTAATAGGGTAGACGCAGAGAAAATGTCTCCACTTGTTGGGGTGGGTGGGGAGGGGGTCCAAAACTAGGGGTCATAACTATAAGATGGCCACTAATAAATCCAATAGGGAATTCAGGAGAAACTTCTTTACCCAGAGAGTGGTGAGAATGTGGAACGCGCTATCACAAGGAGTAGTTGAGGCGAATAGCGTAGATGCATTTAAGGGGAAGCTAAATAAGCACAAGAGGGAGAAAGGAATCGAAGGATATGCTGATAGGGTTAAATGAAGAGGGGTGGGAGGAGGCTCGTGTGGAGCATAAACGCCGGCACGGACCAGTTGGGCCGAATGGTCTGTTTCTGTGCTGTAAACTTGATGTAACTTGATGTAACAGCTGAACCAAATTGTGGTGAGCAGGTAAAAAGTTGTTGTGGCTTCTTAGATGGTTTAGTTGGTATGCTAGCATGGTAACTCCCCAATAGCTCAGAGAGTTTATCTGTACATAACTGAGTTATAGCGATCTGGATGGGCCCAGGTTCAATCCCTTGGCAGCGGTGGTGGAGCGAGCTCTAATTGCCCCTGGGTTACAGAGAGGGGAAAATGAGCTAGGGTTCCTGAACCCGATTGCTGTCCAGAACCCCCTACTTGAATAAACGTGTGGATATGGGATGAGGACGGGATCAGACTTGGCTGTGAGACCTCCAAGTTTGAATGGCCTGCCGACACACAGTATCCTGTTGCACATGATGACTGACCACTTGGGCGAGGTACCAAAGGGCATCTGCTGACTGTGGAACCATGTGTCAGCATCTTCAGGAGAGGCAGGGGAAAAATATGGAAAATTATTAGAGGAAGTCAGTCCCCAGGAGGCCTGTGCCATGTTAGACACTGGATCAAGTGAGATTTCTCACATTCTTGGACGACACTGCTGGGGAAACCGCAGCATATGTGATATTACTTCAAATGTGAAGGTATCCAGTGTTTTTTTTTAAACAAAATGCATCCCAAGCTCAATCTGGTTTTCCGGCTAACTGTGGGATTTTTTTTCTTGTTTAATATGAGAAAACTAAAAACATGGAAATAAATGATCACACAAAGACCAGAAATATATAATTTATTAAAAAAGCTCGGTTGTAGATGGTCCTTGAAGCGTTGGGAATTAGAAAAGCCCACGTTCCAGAAAGGAAGAATGGAACAGGTCAGAGGCCTGATGAGTCTAACAGAAACTGTCATCATTGTGCTATAAATCTGGAGAGTTAATGCAGACTCCAAACATTACAGGGAGGCCAGCTCAGCAACCCAAGCACACAGCGAGGATCTGCGGCTCTATGGCTGCACAAGAATGTCTTTATTTTAGTTTTTGATTCCCTGCTGGTTACCGAGTCAGATATGGACAGAGTAGGGAGGAGAGGGAGAAATGAGGAAAAGGCAAGGAGAGATGGAGTTATGGGTTAGAAAGAAACAGTTAAGAATAGAGAGTTGAGAAGGTTGGAAGGACAAAATGAGAGACAAAGCGGAGGAGAAAGAAAGAGGACAAGCGAGTGAGAGAGCACGAGAGGAAAAGGTGTGAGCCAGAAGAAGCAACAGAGAGAGAATGAGAGCCAAACAAGTGAGAGAGGAAAGTAGTGAGAGTGTGAGAGAGTAAGAGAGGAAGTGAATCAAAGAATAGAAGGAGTGAGAGAGAGCATCAGTGAAAGGGGAGAGCGAGCGAGAGAGAGAGACAGAGAATCAACAAGGAGGGAGTGAGAAGGAGAGTAGAGGTTTCAAGGGAGATTATAAATAAAAGAGAGAGCAAAAGATTAAGCAGAGTATCAATAAGAGACAGGGAGCAATAGTGTCTCGGTGACAGATGGGGAGTGGGAGAGAAAATAAGGTCAGCAGGAGATGATCAGTGAGAGAGCCAGTGTTTCAATGAGAAAGAGGAAGTGAGAGTGTGTGTGGACGGAATAAGAGATAGAATAAATGAAAGAGAGTGAGAGAGTATACATGAGAGAGGGAATAGAAGAACGAAGTGAGAGGGACAGCAAAATAGAAAGGAACTCGAAGGGAATTGAGGGATATGGAGATCGGGCGGGAAAGTGGAGTTTAGGTGGAAGATCAGCCATGATCTTATTGAATGGCGGAGCAGGCTCGAGGGGCCGTATGACCTACTCCTGCTCCTATTTCTTATGTTCTTAAAAAAGGATAGAGAGGGGGATTGGGAGAGAAGGGGAATGAGAGGGGGAAGAAAAAGAAAAGCGAGATGGAGAGTAAAAGTAAGGAGAGTGAGAGACAGCACATGCAAGACAGCAGAAGATAAATATAGTTGAATGCTATAAAGGCATGACTAAATTGTCAAGAACATTTGAAATAAAAACAGAAAATGCTGGAAATACTCAGCAGGTCAGGCAGCATCTGTGGAGAGAGAAACAGAGTTAACGTTTCAGGTCGATGACCCTTCGTTTGTGCACTGATAAAGAAACCTAAATAACAGGAGTAACTAGCAATGGGACAGCAATGGGGAGTAGGGCGGTGATTGGGAATAGGAGAGAGTGTGCATGCCTGGATCAAATCGAGTGACTCTGCAGGGAATCGGCTGGCAATGGGACATTGGTGTTTCACAGGCTGCAGCAAGAGTCTCGCTCAGTAACCCACACGAGCGCGACTCTGCTCCTTTTGTCAACCTCCACAGGATATACTAAGAATAAAAGCAGCAGCATACAAAGCCACGTCTATCAGAGCCATCCCATCATCGACCGAGAGTCAGAAACCGGTACGTTGCTTGAGGAAAGCAAAGTGAGAGATTTATTTTAAGCCAATTAACTTGTCATTTCAACGTTTTTCTTTCCAGATATGTTTTATTGAAGGTACAATTTGTTGAGTCGGTCGGCAGCCCAGGAGTGGGCAGTGCCCAGGAGTGGAAAACACCGTCACTCTCCTCGCTACCACTTCATCCCAGAACACTGCCATTTCACCGGGGATTCGAGTGTTGCACCACTCCATCATTTGGCCACACACAGGCTTGGTTATCTGGCTCCACATTTACTGTGCAGCCATGAGGTTTTACCAAACATTTTTATTATCCAAAGAAGCTTTGCAAAGGCCAATGTATATATATATTGAAAACATTAGCAGCCTTTGTAATTGCCTTTGGAAAAACCATTTTATCCTCATATGCGGCCACTTACCTTTAAGTTGCCACATCCCTTTAAGTTCACCCATCACCCCTTCAAAGAGGGAATGGGAGGACTTCAAATTAAAGCATGAGGAGAGAATCAAGAGCTTTCATTGATGATCTTCTATGATTCACAGAATCATAGACTCTTACTGCACAGGAGGAGGCCATTCAGCCCATTGCACCTGCGCTGGCCCTTTGTAAGAGCTGGCTAATTAGTCCTCTCTTTCCCCACAGCCCTGCAAATTTTCCCTTATAAGACATTCCCCAGTATCACCCGGAGACTGACTAAGCTGCAACACCAGATGGGGTCAGCTACTAACCAATCGGAGACCTGATCAGAAAATCTACCCCATTAAGTTTTAAATGGAATGGGCGGGGAGAGTCCCTAGATGCAGCTAAGGTGTTCTTTTTAACCTTTTACAAGAAGCTGGATTTGTTTTCATTAGAGCAAAGGAGGTTGAGGGGTGATTTGATAGAGGTGTACAAGATTATGACGGGTTTGGATAGGCTAGACGGGGAAAGGCTGTTTCCACTAGTTGATGGTACAAGGACTAGGGGACACAGATTTAAGGTTTTGGGCAAGAGATACAGGGGGATGTGAGGAAAAACTTTTTTACGCAGCGAGTGGTGAGGACCTGGAACTCGCTGCCGATGGAAGTGGTGGAAGCGGAGACACTCAATGTTTTCAAGGGGAGACTGAATAGGCACTTGAGGGAAATAAACTTGCAGGGCTACGGGGATAGAGCGGGGGAATGGGACTGACTGGATTGCTCTACAGAGAGCCGGCACGGACTCGATGGGATGAATGGCCTCCTTCTGCGCCGTTATGACTCTATGGGGGAAAAATTCAGTTGGTTGCACCTCCCGTTAACGCCTTAAGAGGGCGCTAATGGGGTGCAAAGCAACTAGCGCCCGGGCACGGCGATGTTTGTGCCGCTCGTGAAATTAACTAGACATTTTGCGGCGGCGCTAAACACTACCGCCACGATCTCCTGCGCCGGCAGATCTTGACGTCAGTCGAGTGCGCAACGCCCCGGTAGCGCCCCGGAGCGGATAGTGAGTGGCGCCCCCTGCCTTACCGCCTGCTGCTAGCAACGACAGGTTGAGGGGAGCGTTTTGCAGTCAGGAAGGGACTCGGGGAGCGATATTTAAAGGCGACCGCTTCCTGCCTTTTATTGGAGACATTTTTGAAGCAAGCATTCTCAGAGAGAGAGAGAGAGAGACTTCTGGAGAGATTCAACGCTGTGTGAAGGAGTTTTGGGTACTGAGCAGCACGTTGCAGGTTCATTTTGATTTGCCCTTCCTTGTATCGATTTAGAAGAGACTGTGGGGGTTGCACTCTGAGCTCTTTCCCTGGTACTCTCCATTGTTCTTTCCAGCAGATTTGATGTACAGGTCTCTCCAGGCTGAGATTCAAGGCTGCAATGAACAGGATGTGGATGGAAAGCAAGATCAACCCTCCCCTTTAAGAACTGGCCGGCGCCATTGTGTGTGTGTTCCATTGCTGACTGACATCACATGAGCTTCGCCAGTGCTCTGAGGTAGCGCCTCGCTCCTCGGCCTTTGCACCTTAAGACAGGTGTGTAGCGCCTGATTTAGCGCTCCAATCACCTCCAGGGGCGATAAAAGTCAAGTTTGCAGTCGGAGGCGATAATTAGCGCCAGGCGCTAATCTTTGCGCCCGGCTGATAATTGCGCCCCAAATGGGGCGATACTGAATTTCTCCCCCTATGACTCTACACTGCGAGGGGGGGCCGTGTCACAGGCTTGTAAGGTGTGGATTCATAGCCGTGATTCACCACACAGCTTTGAGATATTGTCCTGGGGTGGTGGCACCACAAGTTAAAGGGGAAAATAGAATCACCCTCTTGGGCATCCCTCACAAGCATATCCTGCTCCTAGAGCCACATCACTCACAGACTTGCTCGGTTATCTCCTCACCTGAGGAATCATGTATGTTGCAGGGAACCAAGAACAGGAAAAGAGAGAAATGAAACACGTCACATTAAATAAACTTCTATTCCGCTGGTGTTAGATACAGGCATTATCAGTTATTTGGCACTCTTAACTTTGCATGATGTGGTCAATATTACTTCACTGAATGCACACCTGAGATTTCTATAAGGTTATAATAAAATCCAGAGGTCACATATTGGCATAGGGAATTTAGAGTTAAAGCATGAGGAGAGAATCAAGTGCTTTCATTACAGTAGCTGGTGATCTTCTATTTCAGCAAGTAACCTTTCGATTAGGCACTTTACAGCTTTCTGGACTCAACATAGAGTTCAACAATTTCAGACCATAACCTCTGCCCCATCCTTTTTTTTCCATTTATTTTTTTATTTTTTTCTCTCTCCCACATGGCAGCTGTCTTTCAGTCTGCCAGGGACATTTACACTTCATCTAGAGCCATCTTTTGTTTCTTAACTTGTCCCATTACCATCTCCTTTTGCCTTGCACCATCTCTTAATCTCTCTTAATGTCTCTTAATCTCTCCTGCCTTCCATCCTATCACAAATGTGAGAAGTCGCACAACACCAGGTTATAGTCCAACAGCTGTTGGGATTATAACCTGGTGTTGTGCGACTTCTCACATTTGTCCAGCCCAGTCCAACACCGGCATCTCCACATCATCCTATCACAGACCTTCCCTTTTGTTCTTTCCTCCCCTCCCCCTCTCCCTGCCCCCACACTTGCTTAAAAACCTGTTCCATCTCCAGCTTTTTCCAATTCTGACGAAGGGTCATCGACCTGAAACGTTAACTCTGTTTCTCTCTCTCCACAGACGCTGCCTGACCTGCTGAGTGTTTCCAGCATTTTCTGTTTTTATTTCAGCAAGTAACTTGTTGGATCATTCCCTGTAGCCATGACTGTGCAGTTCAAATTCCATTTATTCCTGGTATAAAATATATCAGTGACCATGCTAGAAAGTGCATAGCTGTGGATATTGAGTGAATACAGAATTGGGCTTGGTTGTAATGCTTCCTGTGGTCGAATAGCCTGCTAATATTCATTGTCTAGACTCAGTGGAATAGCTACTTGGGCAAGTATCCTGGCAAAAGAACCAGGGGGGAGATGAGGAGAATTTTTTTTTTAACATATGATCTGGAAAGCACTGCCTGAAAGGGTGGTGGAAGCAGATTCAATAATAACTTTCTAAGGGGAATTGGATATATACCTGGAAAGGATAAATTTGCAGGGCGATGGGGAAAGACCAGAGGAGTGGGGCTAATTGAATAGCTCTTTCAAAGAGCCGGCACAGGCACAGGCACGATGGACAGAATGGCCTCCTTCTGTGCTGTATGATTCTATGAAGAACTGGAAGACATCAGTGCCTGTGGAATATACTCCCTGAATGAGCCAAAAACCTTCAGAAGATTGGAGAAAATTGGGGGTGGGTGGGGGGAAAGTCTGAAGAAATTGCCTGGGATGTCAAGGGTAACATGATGAGGCAATTAGCTACTGGTCCCACTAACTGGTAATTTTAGGTTTTATAATCAATTATCTGGTCATTTAACAGAAGGATCGGATGTGTGGAAGACACAGAGTTTGATTCCTGGGCTGCTATTCATAGCCCGAGATGAGGCAAGCTACATAACTTTGAGTAGGAGGGAAAGATGTCCAGGGGCTTGGGCGGGGGGGCGGTGGGTGGTGAAAATCAGAGGGACACAGAGCATCCCCAGGGTAGTTCCTCGGTACCCAGCAGCCTGATAGAGCAGCATTGGCAGTAGATTGGATATTGAGCAAAGAGTGCCATTGGTCCCATCGGTGAAGGCACCATTCCACTGGGGAATCCTACTTCCATCCGAACACCCCCCTCTCCGCCAGCCAGCGCACTGAGAATCAATACCCTACTAACGACGATGTCAGAAAAATGCAGGATGCTGCGACAATTCAATGGGCCGGTGGTGGGGAGCGAAACCATCACACAAAGTGGTTAAGATGCAACATTACTCTGCAGTATCCCACTCCCCAACTTCACAATGTTGCCTGTGCTAGCGGCAGGAAGTGGCAAGTGGAGGTCAGGATCTTCTCCACAGGAAGGGATAAAACTCAGCGAGGGAGTCACCAGCTCCGCTCAATCATCAGCTCCAGGCCTTCCTCAGCTAGGGGACAATGAATAGAAACCCAATGAAACAAAATGCTTTGAAAATTGGGATACGAAAAAAAAACCTCTGCATTCTCCAAATAAACAACAGTCCGAAAGCATTCAGACTATCTCAGTTTGGCCCAGAGATGATTTTTGTCCTGAAACTTAAAACACCCTCCCTCCATCCCACAAATCAGCCCTTAAACGGTTAAACAAAACATCAAGTTACTGGTCTTCAAGTGAGGCCTTGATTCAAGGTAGAAACTGTTTTCGCAGCATTGTCCGCTGAGACTCCTTTCACTTGAATCTACGTCAAACAATTGTTTCTGTGAGATAGCCCGTGAAGGTCCTGACTGTTATGACTTAGAGTCAAGTTGTTGGCCGTGAGTTGAGATACTGTGCCATGGAGTAGCTAAGATGACGTATGTTTCTGCTGTGTCCCACTCACCAACTTCACAATATTGTCCGTGCTATTGCCAGGAGATGGCAAGTGGAGGTCAGAGTCTTCTCAACAGGTTGTAATGTTTCCAGTGGTTGAATAGCCTGCTAGGGTGGTTGGAATCTGGAACTCACTGCCTGAAAGGGTGGTAGAGGCAGGAACCCTCACAACATTCAAGAAGCATTTAGATGAGCACTTGAAACGCCATAGCATACAAGGCTACGGACCAAGTGGTGGAAAATGGGATTAGAATAGACAGGGCTTGATGGCCGGCGCGGACACGATGGGCCGAAGGGCCTCTTTCTGTGCTGTATAACTCTATGGGGGAAAAATTCAGCTGCTTGCGCCTCCCGTTAGCGCCTTAAGAGGGCGCTAATGGGGCGCAAAGCAGCTAACGCCCGGGCGCAGCGCCGCCCACGCCTCCCGCAAAATTCAGCGGGAGGTTAGCGGCGGCGCCAGCCGGTAGCGCCCTGTGGCGCTGCGCCGCCGGCGATGACGTCATCGCCGTGCGCAGCATCCCGCTCGCGCTCCAGCCGCGATCTTCGGTCGCGCCCCCTGACTTACCGCCAGACGCTATGTCCGACGGGTTCAGGGGGGCGTACGTGCGGCCGGGGCGGCGATATTTAAAGGGGAGGTGGCAGGCAGCCATTTTTGTTGCTGGCCGCCTGCCAGCACCTGCCCCCGTTGCTGTCCCCGGCCCCCGTGAAGCCCCCCCACCGTGAAGTGCCGGCTGCGCTCCAAGAGCCCGGCACTTCTCTTGAGTGCCGGGATCTTTTGCCGGCACTCCCGATCCCTGGGGGCCCAGCTGGGCCCCGGTTCGCGCTGCGCAGGGCCCCTCCCCTTTAAGAAGGGGAGGAAGGCCTGCAGTACCGCGGTGCTTCCAGTAGCGCCCCGCTTCCCTCTTGGGGCGCAACCACTCAAGTTCCGGCGCGGGGGCGCTAATTTTTTCGGGGCGCTAAACGTGGCGCCCCGGCGAGGTTAGCGCCCCAAATGGGGCGCGACTCAATTTTTAGCCCTATGACTCTAATATTCAATGTCCAGGCTCAGTTATGGAGAAGAGCTAAAATAGTCAAATCGCTTTATCCCTGCAGATGGAAAAAGCCAAAGAACGGAACACAAAGCAAAGAGGAGAGGCCTGGCGTCAGAGAAGAGGAACGAGAAAAGTGAAGGAGCAGAAGAGGAAAATGAGAGGTAGAAGGAGACCACGAGCAGCAAAAAGAGACTGAGGCTGCCATAAGCAAAATACTTGATGAGCGCAACAGAGCCGCCAGAGTGAAAGTGAAGAGAGGAAGAAAAAGAGGAAGAAAGAAAAACATGTGAATAGAGGGAAAAGACATTGATGAGAAAGTTAAGAGTAGAGAAAATGAACTAAGACTCAGCAGGGAATGAATGAGCAAACGGAGGAGAGACAGGGTAGCAGCTCCAGTGCCCCCGAGCCAAGTAAATCAGGCATAAACCTGAACGATTACGCTATCTTTTTCATGTGCTGGCTGAACTGCTTTGCATTTCCAGCAATTTCGGTTTTTATTTCAGATTTCTATCATTCACAGATGTTTCATTTTACCAATTCAGGACAAACCCCTCTTTAAAACAAAATATTATGATTCCACATCACACATTTCAAATAGAAAGGTAAGAGCAGAAGGGGATATCTCAGTGAAGAACAATGGGTGACGACGTCTGCCCTTCTGCTGTTGGTGGGAAAATCATAAACAGGGCTTTAAATTCGAATTGATGATTTTGCTAAACAATGAAAAGAGGAGATCTTACCCCAATATTTTTTTTTTAGCAGTTTGAAAATCCTACACCTTCTTAAATATGTAGAAAACTAAACATGGTAATGGAGAGAGTAGGGGGGGGGGAATGGGATGAGGAGAGGAGAGAGAGGGGTCAGGAAAAGGAGGGAACGAAAACATTGCATAAATATTAGAGATTTTTCTCCTTACGTGAAACCCCATAAGTAGTTTAAACTAAGGCTACCTTCCCAGTAATCCGCATCACATGGTTTAACAGATATTTGTTGCAGCTGCAACTTTCGAACAGAATAAGTGAGAGGAAAAAAAAGCTCCTCTCTGCCGTAGCTCGTAGCAGTTCAGACAAAAAAGAAAATATAAACTTCGACTTACCCCACTGACCTTTAGCTTCAAATAAAACAAGCGTCTTCTCAGTGAGTGGCTTATGTGCAAAAGAGATCTTGGAAAGTTGGAAGGAGTTTTTTTCTTGCACTTCTTGTCAGTCTTTGTCGTTCTTTGCTCTTGCAAAAACTTTCTCTTGCCAATTATCTTGCGTTTAATTCCCTCAAGCCATCGGTTAGGAGTTAGGCTTGTGGGGTCTCCGCGCTCTCTCTCTCTCTCTCTCTCTCTCTTTCTCCTCCTCACCAGCTTGTTTTCATTAGCTTGGAGTTTAATGTGGGGAGAGCGCTGCAGGGATACAGTACACTTCAGCAGCAGACTTCCTGTCCGACTCTTGTGTGCTGCGCTGAGACCAGATCTCCTGCTTCATGCAACTGATCTAGCTGCAGGGAGTGAGTGAGTCAGTCAGAGAGAGAGAGAGAGAGAGGGCTGTGTGTGCGAGTGTTTCAATTGAACAGAAGATTAGTGAATTATTAGTCACTAAGAAAGATACAAAGAAGATGAACAGAAACAAAGTATGTTGTCAATGTTTTTTCAACATGCCCTCTAAAAAAAGAAATTATGTCTCAATGTTCTATAAACAAAGGGGGGGAAATAACTGCATTTTAAGTAATGGAATGTGTCGTATGTATCTAATGCAAAGTTATTTATGGATGCTTAACACTTGTGAGGGTGAACTGGTTTGACCCCCCCCCCCCTCCCCACAAGCCCCAGTTTGCCCTCTTCATTCCTAAAGGAGCAGACTCCTGTGTGTCAGCTGTGCCTCAGTTGGTAGCACTCTCACCTACTGAGTCAGAAGGTTGTGGGTTCATAGTCCCACTCCAGGGACTTGAGCACATAATCTGGGCTGGCAGTACTGAGGGAGTGCTGCACTGTCAGAGGCGCCACCTTCGGATGAAACATTAAAAACCAAGCCCCCGTCTGCCCTCTCAGGAGGACGTAAAAGATCCCGTGGCACTATTTCAAAGAAGAGCAGGGACATTATCCCTGGCCAATATTTATCCCTCAATCAATATCACAAACAGTTTATCCGGTAATTATCACATTGCTGTTTGTGGGAGCTTGCTGTGTGCACATTGGCTGCCCTGGTTCCTAACACTTCAAAAGTACATCCTGAGGTTGTGAAAGGCGCTATATAAATGCAAGTTCTTTCTTTATCTTTTCCTGGGGGGTGCTGTTCCATAGATGCCTGTTGCTCTTTGGTATCTCTCCAAGTGGATGTTCCTCATGTGAGCCTAGACAGTGAGGACTAGTAGAATATTCAACTAGAGACAGCATTACAACCAAGCCCGATCCTGTTCTCCTAAGATGTCCACAAGTGTACTCTCTGGTGGTGGTCACTGGATAGTGATTAGGAGCAGGAAATATGATTCATTTTTCCACTCCCTAACCCAGGAGTGCGGAAGCCAATTGTAGACAACTGCTTATTGCTGCCCCAGCGGAGTTCTGTTGATTCTGGGAATCGAAGCTGGGATCTCCTGCTCTTTCTGGCTCGCTGGGTGGTGCAGCTACCCACTGAGCCTTTGGGAGACGGGTCTGCTCCAAAAATTAGTCTGATAACAATTCGATGCAAGAAGTGATGGTTTAAAATGAACATGTCATTAAAGGTCTGGGTTTTGCAGTGGGTTACAACATTGACCTTGGGTTCATCTCCAGCTCACACTGGTCAGCTGAAGGTGGCCTCTCTCTGTCGGTTGTAGGCATCCTACGTGAAAAGAGTTTAAGCAGCCTTCCTCTCTCAGTCTAGATCTCAATGAGTGCAAATTTACGGCACAAAATTGGCCATAATTTGGCACAAATTCACTTGTAGTTGGAGGAAAAATTCTTATACTCGCTATTTCTATTACACTTTTTAACACATTTGCATTGAATTCCTGTCTGCCACATTAACTAAGCTATTGATTTGAATTTTAAACAGGATAATGACTTTGTTCGAATATATTGAGCAGTGCACTAAACGCAGAAGAGGGGCGTCACCTCCTAAATGGGCAATATGAGGATGTCAGGATGGCTGGTGTGGGCACTAGACAAGTTGCATTGCCATAGTTGGGAGTCTTCTGCTGAGCTTGAAGTTAAGGCACAGGATTAGAGAAGAGGAAACATTGGCCGGGAAACTCCTCAGAGCTCTTGGGGTTTCCACCACACTTTCGACTCAGTAACGTCGGCGGAGCAGTAGCAGCTGCGAGGAATCGCCTGGCCGTTACCTTGCATTCAGCCCGTGCTGTGCCTCTACCTGATCGTGATACGAGGTACTAAAGGTGAAAATACTTAATCTTTCAGCAGTGAATGCCTCTGATCGAAAGCACACGATTATTTTCAAAGGTATGCATCATAATCGAAAAACTAATTTTACAAAGAATAACCACAATCAGAAGACTCTTGATTCAAGAAATAAGAGCTGACTGTACCAGCACACAATCTTGTGTTCCGATTGGCTATTGACCACGATGTCGTGTTTGACTGAGGGTGCCACGACAATGACTCTGGAATAGCCCAATGAGATAAGCCGTCACTGTGTCACATGTTCCAGGTCTGGCGGTGGTGAATCAGTAAGTCAGTGGATTCAACCTGCGGTTCAATCCGCCATCCCGTCCACAATCCCTTGGTACAGCAAACATCTTTATACGTTATTGCTTAAGTATAAAGTTTGTAATTCTTTACCAATGGAAAAAAAAAATGCAGTAGCTATGGATACCTTAAACCTAAACAGATGCTCACCACAAACATTTGGTCGTCAGTAAAATTTCAATAATGACTGGGTAGAATCATCAGTTAAAATGCTGCCCTTTCATCTCCAGGCCCTGAGGTTTAATCTGCCCTTGGGTTTGGGGGATGAAAGTTTGTTGTCTCTAAGACCTGTAAGTAAAATGAGCTCCGGGCAGCCTGAACCCCCACCTTCTAGTGGGCACAAGTCACACACAAAACTGCCCTTAAATTGGCACTAGACTGAGCATCTCATTCAGAAAAGCCTCGAGCATGGTTTTGTGCAGGAATGGAGATGCCGTACTGGTGCTACAGGAGAGGGGCGGGGGTGGTGCAATATTATTGCAATAGTGATAAAGCATCAAGGATTAGACCCAAGTGCCTCCAGCAGATTCTCCCTCTCAAAGTTGGAGAAATTAGTTCTGATTCATTAACTAATATATATATTTTATATAAAACTGGTTCAACCAATAGTAGGACAGTAAGACACAATCATTAGGGTGTTTCAGAGAATGGTTTCGAGAGCGGGACTGGGTGAACACTGCATTTAACCCACTCCCACGTAGCTGTACAGAGAACTCTCTCTCAAATGCTGTTCCATTCGCTTCTCTGGCCAATTCTGCTTGGGGCGGGGCGGGGTGGGGGGTGGGGGGGAGAGAAATGTCTCTCCTGAGGTTGGGGCTAATGCTCATCATTGAGGCAGATTGTAAAACATGCCTTCGTTCAAAACCCGCAGGAAAGAGAAGATTGGAAAAATAAATTTAAAGGGTTGATGTTTAGAATCTCAAAAGCAGGCAAAGTAGTGAAGATTAGTAGGGTGTTTCAAAGATGAAAGGTTTGGGATAGTGGGACAAAGAACTGTACAGTACAGTGAAAATATTATCTGTACTTTTTCATTTTAGCAAACTTAATAATATTCCCTTCCGAATTGAATGGTTGGAAGAGCATTCCAAGCTTATAAAGAAAAGTAATGGATTGGTCCTTAATAATCACTGGATAACAGGCCCAGAAGGAATTCATCCAAGAATACTTCAGGAAGTGAGGTTAGAAGGAGTGGGAGCTGTGGCCAAAGTATTTCACTGTACATCAAAAACGGAGGCAGTAGCTGAAAACCATTGCTGTTCCGATTTTAATTGGATCAGAACTATGATTCTGGAGATTACAGGCTGGTAACTTGACAAATGAAGTAGGAAAAACACTGGAACAACAACAGAAAATGCTGGAAACACTCAGCAGGCCAGGCAGCATCGTGGAGAGAGAAACAGAGTTAACGTTTCAGGTCGCTGACCCTGCGTCAGAACTGGAGTGTGTTCTGAAGGAAATGATTCAGGATCAAAAGTAGAAACAGAAATTGCTAGATCAGATGGGATTACGAAAAGTAGGTGCTGCCTAAAAAAAATTATTGGGATGCTTTGGGAATCTAAGGGAATGATTGAATGATCATAATGAGGTAGATCTTGACGTCCAGAAATATGTTTGATACAATCCCTCACAGGTGACTAAACTGAAAGCTATATTGGGGTACCTAATAGGAAGTGGTCAATGATAATGTTGTGATGTGGAGATGCCGGTGTTGGACTGGGGTGGACAAATGTGAGAAGTCGCACAACACCAGGTTATAGTCCAACAGCTTTATTTGAAATCACAAGCTTTCAGAGCGCTGCTCCTTCATCAGGTGAAGTGAAGAGATGCATATAGGCACAGCATATATAGTCAGAGAACACTGCCAGATGATTACAGTTAATCTTTCTAACTGCCCTTTATCACACCTCGGCAGAGAGATAATCACGGCAATCAAAGGTGTGGATGGTGTCCAAACAGGTCAGTCAGGAAAACATTACATCAAAGACAATGAGGTGGGGTCACAAGGGGTCAAATGTGGCAGATGCTGGGGTCTGTATGGAAAACAAAAAACTTTTTTTGCTGGAAATCACAGCAGGTCCGGCCGCATCTGTGTAGAGAGAACAAGCCAACAACGACTCGAGTCTGGATGACTCTACGTCATGTAGCGTGACATGAACCCAAGATTCCAGTTGAGGCCGTCCTCATGGGTGCGGAACTTGGCTATCAGTTTCTGTTCGACGATTTTGCATTGTCGTGTGTCTCGAAGGCCGCCTTGGAGAACGCTTACCCGAAGATCGGAGGCTGAATGTCCTTGACTGCTGAAGTGTTCCCCGACTGGGAGGGAACACTCCTGCCTGGCGATTGTTGCGCGGTGTCCGTTCATACGTTGTCGCAGTGTCTGCATGGTCTCGCTGATGTACCATGCTCCGGGGCATCCTTTCCTGCAATGTATGAGGTAGACAATGTTGGCCGAGTCACATGAGTATGTACCATGTACCTGGTGGGTGGTGTCCTCACGTGTGATGATGGTATCTGTGTTGATGATCTGGCATGTCTTGCAGAGGTTGCCGTGGCAGGGTTGTGTGGTGTCGTGGTTGCTGTTCTCCTGAAAGCTGGGTAATTTGCTGCGAACGATGGTCTGTTTGAGGTTAGGCGGCTGTTTGAAGGTGAGTAGTGGAGGCGTGGGGATGGCCTTAGTGAGGTGTTCGTCGTCATTGATAACATGTTGAAGGCTGCGAAGAACATGGCGTAGTTTCTCCGCTCCGGGGAAGTACTGGACGACGTAGGGTACTCTGTTGGTTGTGTCCCGTGTTTGTCTTCTGAGGAGGTCTATGCGATTTTTCGCTGTGGCCCGTCGGAACTGTCGATCGACGAGTCGAGCGTCATATCCCGTTCTTACGAGAGCGTCTTTCAGCGTCTGTAGGTGTCCATCGCGTACCTCCTCGTCTGAGCAGCATGATAATGTTGTTTGCTGGACAGTTTTAGACAGCAGACAAACCTGTGGGATGCTCTCCTAGCACCTCTCTTGCACTCCTGGGCAGAATACAAGAAGCAGCTTGTTATCCTGTAGGTGATTGTTTGTTCTCTTCCAACCACCAACCTCTCTCTCCATAGCATTCTTTCTTGCCTTTCTCTATTTTATTGATATCACTAAGGTCATTGTTGTTTTTCACTTTCCTCTCTTGTCCCTTGTAAGCTCCAAAAGTGTTGTACTACACATCCTTCCTCCTCCCTGTATCCTCACTATGTTGAAATCAAGATTTATCATGTCATCTCCTTCTAAATATCAGCCGTGTCTCAGTGGGTAGCACTCTCACCTCTGAGTCAGCAGGTTGTGGGTTGATAGTCCCACTCCAGAGACTTGAGCACAAAAATCTAGGCTGCCACTCCAGTGCAGTGCTGAGGGAGCGCTGCACTGTCGAAAGTGCCGTCTTTCAAATGAGATGTTAAACCGAGGCCCCGTCTGCTCTCTCAGGTGGACATAAAAAATCTCATGACATTATTTTTCGAAGAAGAACAGCGGTGTTATCCCCGGTGTCCTGGCCAATATTTATCCCTCAATCAACATCACTAAAAAAAACAGATTATCTGGTCATTATCACATTGCTGTTTGTGGGAGCTTGCTGAGCGCAAATTGGCTGCTGCGTTTCCTACATTACAACAGTGACTCCACTCCAAAAGTACTTCATTGGCTGTAAAGTGCTTTGGGATGTCCTGAGGTCGTGAAAGGCGCTATAGAAATTCAAGTCTTTCTTGTTTCTTTCCCAACTGACGCTTTTCCTGGATGTCACAGCTGTGGAATTCCTTACCCCCCTCAGTTTTCCACCCCTTCTACAATCTTCAGGCTTTCAAAACCCCAAGATTGGCATCATCTTATCAGTACTTCTTCATTCACCTTGCCTTCTCCTTTACTGCACTAGGGTCATCTCCAAGTCTTCTCAGTTTAAAAAGCAGAGTATGCCAGTGGAGTCAGTTTGAGGACCTCTGTTGTTTACAATATCGATGATCTTGATAAGAGTGTGAAAAGCAGAATGTCTAAATGTGCAGATGACAGCAGGTTGTGTGGGAGAGCAGGATGTTTGAGATACAAGTCAAAGAGATTGACAGGGCACAGCAACTGAGCAGATGAATCACAAATTAAATGTAATGTTACAAAATATACGGCAACACATATTAATCCTTAGACTGCTGCCAGGTCTGTGGAAATATTGGTCTTCCTTGAGACTGAAACAGTCAATAATATTATGATAATAAATGTCACTTTACTTCTGCTTGCCCTGTTTTCTCTTTCCTACATTTTTTCTCCTTCCCAATTTTCTCCCCTACTTTTTATTATTTTACTTCATATAGTGAATACAACCTAATCTATCTGTTGTGTGCATTTTTAAAGAAAAAAAGTTTAAATTATCCTCTTCCTCCTGGGTCCCACCATCCATTTTGGAAGTTATAAAAAGGATATAGAGAAAGTGCAAGAAACATTTACTGGAATGATACCAGAACTGGGAGGTTATACCTATCAGCAAAGATTGAACAGGCTGGGGCTCTTTTCTCTAGAAAAGAGAAGACTGAGGGGTAGGGTAGACGTAGAGAATATGTTTCCACTCGTGGAGGAGACCAAAACTAGGGGCCATACATATAAGGTAGTCACTAATAAATCCAATAGGGAATTCAGGAGAAACTTCTTTACCCAGCGAGTGGTTAAAATGTGGAATTCGCTACCACAAGGAGAAGTTGAGGCGACTAGCATAGATGCATTTAAGGGAATGCTAGATAAACACATGAGGGAGAAAGGAACAGGAGGATATGTTGATGGGGTGAGATGAAGAGGGGTGAGAGGAGGCTCGTGTGGAACATAAACACCGGCATGAACCTGTTGGGCCGAATGGCCTGTTCCTGTGCCGTAAATACTATGTAATATTTTGCAATGTAATACAACAAAAAACTTGGTCTCTGATCCTTGTTGGGTGCAGGCTGGCTTACTTCAAGGGCAACTGTTCAGAATTATTAAACAGGCTGGTGCAGATATGACATGGTTCCTCTTTAATTTTTGAATTCCAAAACATAATCTTCAGGAATAACACAAAGTCCATCGGATCTTATTGGACGGAGTGAATATTGTACAGAATTTCTTTCAAAGGAGCTGTGGTAAAAATGGAGTCTCTTTGTCCATAATTTATGGGTTCTCTTTTTGTACCGTGTTTCCTAGCTTTTTTTTTTATTCGTTCATGGGATCTGGGCGTCGCTGGCAAGGCCAGAATTTATTGCCCATCCCTAATTACCCTTGAGAAGATGGTGGTGAGCCTCCTTCTTGAACCGCTGGAGTCTGAGCGGTGAAGGTACTCCCACAGTGCTGTTAGGGAGGGAGCTCCAGGATTTTGACCCAGCGACGATGAAGGAATGGCGATATACTTCCAAGACAGGAAGGTGTGTGACTTGGAGGAGAACTTGGAGGTGGTGGTGTTCCCATGCGCCTGCTGCCCTTGTCCTTCTAGATGTAAGAGGTTGCGGGTTTGGGAGGTGCTGCCGAAGGAGCCTTGACAAGTTGCTGCAGTGCATCTTGTAGATGGTACACACTGCAGCCACGGTGTGCCAGTGGTGGAGGGAGTGAATGTTTAAGGTGGTGGATGGGGTGCCAATCAAGCGGGCTGCTTTGTCCTGGATGGTGTCAAGCTTCTTGAGTGTTGTTGGAGCTGCACTCATCCAGGCAAGTGGAGAATATTTCATCACACTCCTTACTTGTGCCTTGTAGATGGTGGAAAGGCTTTGTGGAGTCAGAAGGTGAGACACTCGCCACAGAATACCTAGCCTCTGACCTGCTCTTGTTACCTGCTCTTGTTATCTGCCACTTATCAGCCCAAGCCTGAATGTCATCCAGGTCTTGTTGCATGCAGGCATGGACTGCTTCATTATCTGAGGAGTTGCAAATGGCACTGAACATGGGGGAGAATTTCGCGCCAAGTCCTGAGCGACCTCATTTAAATATAGGATAATGGGGGCCAATTACATAGGATTACATAGGATATATGGCACAGAAACTGGCTAATTGGCCCAACCAGTCTATGCCGGTATTTATGCTCCACTCGAGCCTCCTCCTGTCTTTCCTCATCTAAATCTATCAGCATAACCCTCTATTCCCTTCTCCCTCATATGCTTGTCTAGCCTCCCCTTAAATGCATCTATACTTTTTGCTTCAACCACTCCCTATGGTAGCGAGTTCCACATTCTCACCACTCTTTGGGTAAAGAAGTTCCTTCTGAATTCCGTATGGGATTTCTTGGTGATTATCTTATATTGATGGCCTCTAGTTATGCTCTTCCTCACAAGTGGAAACATTCTCTCTGTATCCACTCTATCAAAATTTTTCATAATTTTAAAGACCTCTATTAGGTCACCCCTCAGCCTTTTTTCAAGAGAAAAGAGACCCAGCCTGTTCATCCTTTCCTGATATGTATACCGTCACATTTCTGGTATCATCCTTGTAAATCTTCTCTGCACCCTCTCCAGTGCCTCTATATCCTTTTTAGAATATGCCGACCAGAACTGTACGCAGTACTCCAAGTGTGGTCTAACCAAGGTTCGATACAGGTTTAGCATAATTGCCCTACTTTTCAATTCTATCCCTCTAGAAATAAACCCTAGTGCTTGGTTTTTTTTTTATGCCTTTGCTAACCTGTGTCGCAGCTTTTAGTGATTTGTGTATTTGTACTCCAAGATCCCTTTGTTCCTCTACCCCACCTAGATTCGCACCCTCCAAGTGATAAGTGACCTCCCTATTCTTCCTACCAAAGTGTAATACCTCACATTTATCTGTGTTGAACTTCATTTGCCAATTATATGCCCATTCTGCAAGTTTATTAATGTCCTCCTGTTGCAGTGCTCCTCAGTATTGACTATCCCCCCAATTTGGTGTCATCCGCAAATTTAGAAATTGTGTTTTTGATTCCAAAGTCTAAATCGTTAGTGTAAATTGTGAACAGCAGTGGTCCCAGCACTGATCTTTGTGGAACACCACTACCCACCTTCTGCCACTGTGAATAGCTACCCTTTACTCCTACTCTCTGCTTTCTGTCCTGAAGCCAGCCAGCAATTCATTCTGCTACTTGTTCCCTGACTCTGCATTCTCTGACCTTGTTCATCAGTCTATTATGGGTACCTTATCGAAGGCCTTTTGAAAATCCAGATAAATTACATCTACTACATTACCATTGTCTACTCTCTCTGTTAACTCTTCAAAAAATTCAATGAGGTTGGTCAAGCAAGACTTTCCCTTTTGAAATCCATGCTGACTATCCATGACTATGTTTTTGGTTTCTAGATGTTCTTCTATTTTCTCCTTTAGTAGGCATTCCATTATTTTTCCTACCACCGATGTTAAGCTGACTGGTCTGTAATTCCCTGGACATGTTCTATCCCCCTTCTTAAATATCGGTATTACGTTAGCTATCCACCAGTCCTCTGGCACTACACCTTTTTCTAACAAATTATTAAATATGTGCAGTAATGCCTCTGCTGTCTCTTCCCTAGATTCTTTTAAAATGCGTGGATGCAATCCATCTAGACCAGGGGTTTTATCCTCTTAGAGTTTGATTAGTTTATTTAATATATCCCCTTTTTTATTTTAAATGCACTTATCTCATTACCAATCTCATCATCCAATGTCATGTCCACCTGTTCTATCTCCCTGGTAAATACTGAAGCAAAATAATTATTTAATATTTCTGCCATCTCTCTATCGTTACCTGTGGTATTATCCTGTCTGTCCCTTAGTGGCCCTATTCCCATCCCAACCTTCCTTTTTTTATTGATGTGCCTGTAAAATATTTTACTATTTTGGTTTATGTTCCTTGTAATTTAATTTCATAGTTCCTCTTTGCGTTCCTAATTGTTTTTTTGACTTCTCTCCTAATCTGTTCGTATTCTCCCTTATCATGCACTCCCCTGCTGTCTATATACTTAATGTATGCCTCTTTCCCTACCCTCAATTGTTCCCTTCGGCTTTAGTCATCCATGGAGTCTCATTAATGTTTAGCTTGTTCTTTCCTTTTAGCGAAATATATTGTTCCTGCACTCTGTTGAACACCATTTTAAATGTTTCCCATTGCTGTTCTACATCGTTGTTTGCCAATATTATTGCCCATTTTATTTTCCCAAGTTCTATTCTCGGCCCCTCAAAATCAGCTTTTCTCCAATCTATTAACCTGGTTTTTGTCATACTTATGTCCTTCTCAATTATCATCTTAAAGCATATTATATTATGGTCACTATTGCCTAGATGTTCCCCTACTTTTACTTCTCTTATCTGCTCTGATTCATTCCCCATTACTAGATCCAATAGCGAATTCTCCCTTGTCGGGCTTTTTACTTCTGCCTCTCAGGGCTTGTCGACTCCGATGGCGGAGCAGCTCTGAGTTTCCTGCTCTTACACTCGCAAAACACTCGGATTAACTTGGACTGAGAATTAGAAGGAGCAGCTGTTGCCAGGAGCAGCTGAGACACGGGGAGGAGAGGAGATGAAAGAATGTGGAGTGTTTCTTGAGTGATTTCAGCCAGTGGGAACCACTTTTTGCCGAGCTTCTTTCTGTCCGTCTTTGTGTTGCCTCCGATGTTCCACTGGTACGGTGCTCCGGAGGGGACGGCCAGAGGCCAGGCACGTACTGCTGTCCTGGCAGTATCCGGCGGGTAGACCCCAGCCATCACCATTGTGCTGGGCCCTGGATCCGTGTTCCCACTGATCAGCGGGATGGTGGTCCAATGGCAGCAATCGGAGTCGGGGAGCCCTGAGAGGCAGCAGTGTACATCGCGGCTACCATGGCCTGGAAGCCAGTGAGCAAAGGCCCGCCTATTCTCTCCTCTGCAGTCTGCGCCTCCGTGGAGGTGGAAGTAGCGGCTGGTCCAGATGGGGCTCTGCTGCAGAATCCAGTGAAGCTGCCGCATGCTCCATTGGGTGCCTGCAATGAAGAAAAAAGATTCCTGAAGTTGCCGCAAACGAGAGCTGTAAACTCAAGAGTCGCACATGCCAGTTGCTGCACATGCTCAGAGGCAGACAAAGGTACGATGCTCCTCCAGCAGCCCTCTTTTTAGGAGCGTGCCCACGAGTTCTGGGTGGCGAGACTCCGAGGCCATAGGCAGCCTTCTCCGCAGCCTCCTCTGGGAAGGTGGCACATCCTCATCTACTTCCCACTCCTCCAGCTCCCACACCCAGTGTCATTTCTTCAAAGCTGCCGAGTTATTTGAACCGACCTCAACATGATTTGTAGTGAAGGAACCGGTCAGGCCAGCGTCACCCTCGTTGTAATATTAGAATTATATCAATCTGTTACCATGCTCAACGCCACATTTTTTGGGGAGATGTCCGCTCCCAGCATTCACCTTGACCGCATAAAATGACTGACCCAGTGATTTGGTCTGCAGAAGCTCTTCAATCTAGGTCTCTGTTGCAAGAGTTGACACTAAACTTGTGGTTTTTTAGAAGCATCAATGTGTAGTTGCAATTTGCCGCCTGCATTGATTTCTTTTGCTGAGGTGGGTGACATTTTTGCAGAAGAAACATATTTTGTTTTACGAGACTTTCACCGCCATTGGTGCTGGCTGCAGCAGCTGCCGTTGCAAGAATGGGACTTGGCTCGTGCAGGGAGGCTATTAAAATCACAGAACCCGGCGTAGCCAGCCCCTCCCCTACTGAAAGACGGCACCACAGACAGCGCAGCGCTCCTTCAGTACTACACGGAAGTGTCAGTCTAGATTTTTGAGCTCAAGTCTCTGGAGTGGGAGTTTGAACCCACAACCTTCTGACTCAGAGGCGAGACCGAGTCAAGGCTGATGCTGCTATCAAGCAGAGGAATCTTCATGAGCACATTTATAACCTTGCTAAACATAGCGACCACAGCAGTTTCTCCCCCCGTACGCTGTAAACTAATCTCATGTAGAAACTCTTACAGTTGACAAAGAGAGGAGATTTTCATCCCATCAGTGTGAGCAGGATTCTAACCCAAGTTTCAGGAGTGAAGGGGCAGTGTATGAACTCACTGCACAAACCCAGTCTCCAGTCTCACTCTGACAGGTGATCGCAGGAAATGAATATCATTCTGGTTCAGTGGGGCTCTTCTTCTGAGGTTGGGATTAAGGTGCAATATTGATTCAAACTGGTGGGAGCTTTACTCTGAATCTAACTCGTGCTGTACTTAACTTGGCAGTGCTTGCTGCTGGCACTGGGTACCAAACGTGGAAAATGTCTCGTTCCTCATCACCAAGTTCCTCGTCTTCAAGGGGAAAAAAATCACCGATAATTAAAGGAGTTAAAAACGCCCCGATAAACTATTAGAAAACGCAGTAGCCGTTTCACAGTATCCAGCCCACTCTGAGTCACCATCCTGGAGAAACCCATATTAAAAGGGTGGCATAGGCTAGACATCTTAACCCATTGAGAGCTACAAGAGCATACCTCCACCAAACTTGAATGTATATAAACAGATGTGAGAAGTCGCACAACACCAGGTTATAGTCCAACAGCTTTATTTGAAATCACAAGCTTTCGGAGCGCTGCTCCTTTGTCACCTGAAAGCTTGTGATTTCAAATAAAGCTGTTGGACTATAACCTGGTGTTGTGCAACTTCTCACATTTGTCCACCCCAGTCCAACACCGGCATCTCCACATCATGTATATAAACAGAGAGAGAGATGGATGGATAGATGGACAAAACAGACAGATGGATTGAGAGACAGATGGGTAAATGGATACCTTGGGATGAGCTAAGAAAAGCTTTTGTATAAACCGTGTATACTCAAAAATCCTGTTGTGAGAATAACAACTGGACGTAAAGGTATGTGATCACATGCCCTCATTGTTTTAATGTCATAGCACACTCCAACCCGTGTGTTATCCAGTATGTAAAACACTCCAACCCGTGTGTTATCTTGTATTCACAGAATCCCCACAATGCAGATAAAGGCCATTTCGGCCCATTGAGCCTGCACCAACACATATCCCACCCTATCCCTGTAACCCCACGTATAAATTGGGTCAATTTATCATAGCCAAATCAACCTAACCCGCACATCTTTGGACTGTGGGAGGAAACCAGAACACCCGGAGGAAACCCACGCAGACACAGGGAGAATGTGCAAACTCCACACAGACAGTCACCTGAGGCCGGATTCAAACCCGGGTCCCTGGCGCTGTGAGGCAACAGTGCTAACCACTATGCCACCGTGTTGCCCGTGGGTTCAACGTGCTTCAGTCTAACCATTATCCTTTTGTAACACACTTCAGCTTGAGCATTGCCTTGTGTAGAGCAGACTCCAGTGAACTGCTTCCTTTAATCTATTCCACAAATACTTTGCACTAAGAAAGGATCTATCTTTAATTCTATTTAAAGGGACTATGTTTGCACTGAGTAGAGTTTCAAAAAAAAAACTCAAGTAAACCTCACCCAAAAGTTTGTGCTGTGTAAGTTAGATCATCCACAGCTCTATTTGACCACACTAGCACTTGATTAACTCATGACCAGCTACTTCCTCAGAGCTGCTCTCGCTCCGCTGCCTTAACTTCATCGGCAGTGTGGCGGAAACCCTGCTCACGTGCATAAGTGGGGTTTCTGCCGCACTTGCGCTGAAGTAACAGCAGGAGAAGCTCCAAGGAAATTTCCATATGTTTCTCGGAAGTAGCACGGGCTAATGTGTCAAGTAACAATTGGCCTTCTAACACATCAAAAAATTACCTTTTAAAGTGATACCAAGATAAAGTTATTTTGACTTATGTATAAACTGTATCTCCATTGTGAAAATTTCACTTGACTTTCAATTTAAAAAAAAGAACTAAGATTAAAAAAGTGGGAAAGCAAGGTAGTCTAGATAACTACCTACCGTGGTGACTAGATTACAGGGTAGGCTCAGGTGAAGAAGGGCCTCCGACTCATTTGCTCTCATCCTCCCAGAGTAGCAACCTGTCCGCCTTCCTATTACAGTGTTTAGTTTCTGAAACGAGTTAGTCTTCCTGCCTCGGCAACCAGGACACTTTCATTTTCAACCAGGACCGTTGATCATTGGCTCCGCACTGGGATTCATCGGCACAGCAGAATGATCCCAGTCCGAGACTGGGATTCCGTCAAGGTGATGAGGAATGGGAGAAGGCCTGGGACTGGTTACTGATAGGATGTGGACTCCAGATACTTACCAAGGGTATGGTCTGTGCTGGTGATGGAATCTCTGGCTTGCTCAGTGAGAGCCGGGTGGTGATGACCTTTGGTCTGTGAGAACATTCCATGGAATTCTCTCTCTTCCTTGATGCTTTCCTCTGACCTCAAAGTTTCTATCCTGCACAGAGCCAGAGACTAAAGTGAAAATACTACTCAGTGGAGACGCCTCTGAATGAAGGGCATCGAATAGCCATATTTAGCCCACATTATATACATAATGAAATATTGAATCCAAAAAAGGAAATTTGAGTCTATGTGTGTTTATTCTTTGATCCCCAGATGGTAGAAGAATGTTTAAATTCTATTACTCACTGGAATGTAGAAAGAAAGACTTGCATTTATATAGTGCCTTTCATGACCACCAGTTGTGGTTCAAGGCCCACTCCAGAGGCTTGAGCACAGAATCTAGGCTGATGCTCCAGTGCAGTGCTGAGGGAGTGCTGTAGTGTCAGAAGTTCCGTCTTTCGGTCGAGACGTTAAACCGAGGTCCCGTCTGCCCTCTCGGATGGATGTAAAAGATCCCATGGCACTATTTTGAAGAAGAGCAGGGAAGTTCTCCCCGATGTCCTGGCCAATATTTATCCTTCAATCTACATCACTAAAACAGATAATCTGGTCATTATCACATTGCTGTTTGTGGGAGCTTGCTGTGCGCAAATTGGCTGCCACGTTTCCTACATTACATCAGTGACTACACTTCAAAAGAACTTCGTTGATTGTAAAGCACTTTGGGACGTCCTGAGGTTGTGAAAGGCGCTATAGAAATGCAAGTCTTTTTTCAGTTGCTGCCCTGGCTGGTATCAACTGACTCGGCACAGACTGGGGATCAAACTTTTCCACATTGATCTGCGCATGTACCAACTGAGGCGGCGGGGGGAGCTATTATCACCTTCCTGTTGTCGGGCCCTGACCTCGTTCCCCTTCCCATCCCCCTCCCCCCAAAAAAATCATAATAAAGGAATATCGTGCTTGTGGTTTAAGATCCTGATCCCTGGGTGATTCACTGCAATAGTTTAAACAAGCAATGGGCTTTGATGAGTTATTCCTCCCGAGCTCCCTTTGAATCGGTCACACTGCCACAAGGAATGTTTAAACAACTACAGACAGACTTTTTTTTTGACATTTGGAGCAAACGGCACATTAACAGATGCAAGAAGTTTAAATCAAAGACCGCCCCCTTCCCCCCATTGCCCACAAGTGGTGCAGAGGATTCCATGACTTCACTTTTTTTTGCCTAAAAAAAGAAAAGTAAAGGTTTGTGAAGCAGCAGCGTAGTCTCGGACAGCTGTGCACAAACAACTGGATGCTTACTCAGCACTTCTGGAGACGGGGTAGGTGGGAGCGAGGGAGAGGGGGAAATGCTTGTTTCTGTTTGTGATTCACTGCTTCCATTTCACAACTTTACTGAGACCTGGCAGTATGTAAAATCCTACCAACATTATTCAAAACCCCGAAAGAAGAGGCGGAGGGAGGAATAGAGAGTAACGGGGGAGGGGAGAGAAGGAGGGAGAGATAAAGAGACAGATTAAGAGTGAGAAGGAGGAGGAGTGAGCACAGAACTGGAGGGCACCTGATGTAAAATTAACAAGCCTCACTTCCCCCCCACCCCCAACATAACAGTACATCAGAAAAAGCATATGACTCATGTCAATGAAGTCCTTCAAAAAGGAGCTGGATAACTAGCTGGCTGAGAATGGGACTGGGGATTATAGAGGTAAATTGAGATCATCAATAGTGCACGGCATACAGGCCTGTGCTGCTGGAGGGGGAGATGTTGCCCATGGAGGACAGCAGGTAGGGATGGGTGAATACCACGGAGCTTTGCTTGATCCCCTGAAGGAATCCGGGAGTAATTATGCAGAAATATAAACAGAAAATGTTGGAAACACTCAACAGTTCAGGCAGTATCTGCGGACAGAGAAACAGATTTAATGTTTCAGGTCGATGACCTTTCGTCAGAACTGGAACATGTTACAGACGTCAAACACGAGAAAGCAATGAAGGTGAACAAGGTGAAAGAGACAAACTGAAATCCCGTCATATTTATGCCGAACCTTTCCTCAGGAGATTAAAGACATTTTTCCGTTGGAGTTCAGGTCGCAACACGGTGGTATAGTGGTTAGCACTG
The DNA here is from genome assembly GCA_030390025.1 of Squalus acanthias. Taxonomy (NCBI): domain Eukaryota; kingdom Metazoa; phylum Chordata; class Chondrichthyes; order Squaliformes; family Squalidae; genus Squalus; species Squalus acanthias. The sequence continues at coordinate 85,702,604 of CM059437.1, forward strand.
TTGCCTCACAGCGCCAGGGACCCGGGTTTAAATCTGGCCCCAGGTGACTGTCTGTGTGGAGTTTGCATATTCTCCCCGTGTCTGCGTGGGTTTCCTCCGGGTGCTCCGGTTTCCTCCCACAGTCCAAAGATGTGCGGGTTAGGTTGATTTGGCTATGATAAATTGACCCTTAGTGTTAGGGGGGATTAAATACGCGGGGATAGGGTGGGATATGTGTCGGTGCAGGCTCGATGGGCCGAAATGGCCTCTATCTGTACTGTGGGGATTCTGTGAAGATCAGCACCAGTTGGAGGCTGAAAACACAGAATTCATGGTTAGGAACCAATACAAACTTCAATTTAAGCTCACGGGGTCTCTGGAGATCTTCTGCTTTATTTTTAGAGACCTCCCCCCCCATCGATGTTCAGGGCACCATGTTCCTACTCCTTCAGTATTCAGGTGCCCTAAATGGGTGGGGTGGATTCCATGATGGGGTAGACTGTGCGCGGTCTATGGAAAGAATGGGCTTGACTATTCTCCATCTGGACGACACTGCAGCAGTTAATGCTGAAATAGAAAAAAAATAATTTCTGTTTCCCTCTTGGCAAGTCGCAGTACAGACAGAATTAAAAAGCTGAATCAGAAAAACCACAGCTGGCAAACTGCTCTCAGATTATGCACATTGTTCCAAGTCACTGATCAATCAGATTTTTACAGAAGGAGCTTTGAGAACGGGTCAGAATATATGGGAATAAATCAGGCCTTTAGCCAACAACAAACAGAGGTGCACTGTACTTCACCCTCGGCCCAGTGCAAGGATAATAGTAAAATAGTATTGGTCGTCCTGGTGTAAGTGCTTAATATTGCATTATAATTGGCTTCTGTGTCCCTGGACTATGGAGGAGGAAAGAAATAAGCCATATGTCCTGCTCCTGATCATTATGCAGTCATCCACGATGGACAGTGTGCCTTGGCTCGCATTGCTTGACAGCCAGATTAGGCTCAGGCTCTGATGTCCACTGTGGTTCGGGAGTCTGTCAACACTCATTGTCTAGGTTCACGCATGAAGTGCGGCCACTTGGGTAAGGTCCTGGAGCCGTAACCCAACAAGAGTCTGCACCTTTAGGAGAGGAGCAGATAAAACTAGGGAGAGCCGGGGCTTAAAATCGAGGAAGTCCTGAAATACTTCAGCAAAGTTGGGCCTGAATTTGCTGTAACTTGCGCCAACACTAAATGGCGCAGCTAAGCCGTACGCCATTGTTATGGTACAGAAGCCCCAGCAAATTATGGCGTGACTGACTTACGCCGTTACTTACGCCGCGCCATAAGTGGCAGAGACCCTCGCTATAAAGGTGAACAGCTAATTATCATAGCTCCGCCCCCAATTAAAATCAATGGTGAGACGGAGTTTGCTGAATTAAAGCCCCGGTGATCGCCACAGCCGCTTGGACCATCGCAGAATGGCGCTGGAGGGCTCAGCACCAGTAAAGTATTCAATCGCTCAGCAGGTTTTGACACAGTTTGCCTGAAGTTCCCACTAAATAAAATCCTTTTTGGGTTTAAAATGTCGAAGGAGAGTTATACTCAAATTCAGCCATTTTGGAACAACATCTTTACCTCACATGTCATGGGATTGTACTGATTTTTTTTAAAAAAAACATAAGTCTAGTAATGGGAGATTCAAGGACTTCCTGGCGTTGTTCAGTGTGGGTTCGAGGAATTTCCTTTCATACCAGTCCGTCTTATTATCAGGAAAGAAAATATAAACAATTTTACCAAATGCATTCGGTCTTTCTTAGAAGTGCAGTTCATAATTAATTGAACCCTCCCCCCCCCCCGCCCAGCACTCGGCCAAGAAAGTGCCTGGCACAATGTAACCCCGAGTCAGGTCAATACGCCAACCCTCGGGGTAGAATGGGAGTGAAACTAACCGGTATTACACGGAGGAGTAGGTTGCGTGTGCGAGGAGATGGCAGCTTCAGTCTTTCTCTATCAAACCAGCCTTACTTTAATGTCATACCTTTGTTTAAAATAAAGCAGTCAGCCACTTACTGACAAGACAGATTGTCGGGAGTGGCATTAACCAGACACCGGGACTTGCAGCAACAATGAGCGGCCCATATTGTAGCAGCCTGGTGCCTTCTCGCGCCGTCCCGGTTATAAGCAACGAGAATTAATTACAAAATAAGAAAAAGACAAACTCCATTTATACTAATCATTTTTAAAAAATACGACAATGGGAAATCTGCCCAATTTGTTTAGCTCTTTTACTTTAATGGAAATATTAAATAACCTGTCGTTCCATTCAGTGTCGGGCCACGGTACCCGGGATGTGTATCAGACCTTGGCCGCGCTACTCCCGGCTGTGCCCGCTGCAGCACATTCCAATTCCGGCATATTGTGGCGTGAATTCACCACGGGGAGGATCAGGGAGCAGAACGGCCTAACTTATATCGCCATTGCAGCGATTTCCGGGCCAATGGAACGTACGTAACAGGGCAAAAGACAGAGTGTTCAGAAGGAGACCTTTCGCAGTACGTTTGCAGGTAGAGTTTCAGGCTCGGCTGCGTTGGTATTTCCAGGGCAATTCGCCCGAAATCGAACGTGGAAGATCGAGGAATTTCAAGCATAAATTACGTCCGGTGCAAATCAAGTTTCCGCGATCGTTTGCGCTGGTTTATAAAACTTTTACGCTAAAAGCGGGCCCCGCCCGCAAAACAGGCCACGGCCCCGCCCACAAAACAGGCCACGGCCCCGCCCACAAAACAGGCCACGCCCCACCCACAAAACAGGCCACGGCCCCGCCCGCAAAACAGGCCACGGCCCCGCCCACAAAACAGGCCACGCCCCGCCCACAAAACAGGCCACGGCCCCGCCCACAAAACAGGCCACGCCCCTGGATTGAATTAATCACCATGGCGTGTTTCTGCTAATTGCGCCCGTTTGCGGGCCTTCGAGGAGGCTCTGAAAACTAAGCTGGTCTTTTTAGGCCCCAGGGCACGAATGGGCACCTTTTAAGAGCTTTTAAATATTAAAAAATATTTAATTTACTAAGAAACTGACTTCTGTACACCAATGAAAATAGCAAATGGTTCTCTATAGATTTTTAAAGTTATTTTCAGTTATTTAAAATAGTTTACTCACAGGTGGTGGACTAGAGGTGAGTAAAAATGCATATTTATTTGTGACAAACTCATTTTCAGCTGTATTAATAAAACTGCACCACGTTACCACTCTCATATATAGAAACATAGAAACATAGAATCTAGGAGCAGGAGTAGGCCATTCGGCCCGTCGAGCCTGCTCCGCCATTCAATACGATCATGGCTGATCATCCAAATCCAGTACCCTGTCCCTGCTTTAATCCCCACAGTACACATATCCCACCCTACCCCCGTAACCCCACGTATTTAATTCCCCCTAACATATCCCATCCTATCCCCACATATTTAATCCCCCCTAACACTAAGGGTCAATTTATCATAGCCAAATCAACCTAACCCACACATTTTTGGACTGTGGGAGGAAACCGGAGCACCCGGAGGAAACCCACGCAGACACGGGGAGAATGTGCAAACTCCACACAGACAGTCACCCGAGGTCAGATTCGAACCCGGGTCTCTGGCGCTGTGAGGCACCAGTGCTAACCACTATGCCACCGTGTCAAGGAATATTTTTTATTGCATTGTATTTACAGCACAGAAACAGGACATTCGGCCCAACAGGTCTATGCCGGTGTTTATGCTCCACACGAGCCTCCTCCCACCCTTCTTCATCTAAACCCATCAACATATCAAAACAATTGCTTTTTTTTGCCATAACTGGACCAGCCACATAAATACTGTGGCAACAAGAGCAGGTCAGAGGCTGGGTATTCTGCGGCGAGTGTCTCACCTCCTGACTCTCCAAAGCCTTTCCACCATCTACAAGGCACAAGTCAGGGGTGTGATGGAATACATTCCACTTGCCTGGATGAGTGCAGCTCCAACAACACTCAAGAAGCTCGACACCATCCAGGACAAAGCAGCCCGCTTGATTGGCACCCCATCCACCACCTTAAACATCCACTCCCTCCACCACCGGCGTACCATGGCTGTAGTGTGTACCATCTACAAGATGCACCGCAGCAACTCGCCAAGGCTTCTTTGGCAGCACCTCCCAAACCCGCAACCTCTTCCACCGAGAAGGACAAGGGCAGCAGGCACATGGGAACACCACCACCTCCAAGTTCTCCTCCAAGTCACACATCATCCTGACTTAGAAGTATATCGGCGTTCCTTCATCATCGCTGGGTCAAAATCCTGGAACTCCCTCCCTAACAGCACTGTGGGAGTACCTTCACCACACGGACTGCAGCGGTTCAAGAAGACGGCTCACCACCACCTTCTCAAGGGCAATTAGGGATGGGCAATAAATGCCGGCCTTGCCAGCGACGCCCACATCCCATAAAAATGAATTTTTTTAAAATTACAAAAATTTGCCTTTGAATGCAAAAAAAGCCAATGTTCTGAAACACTGCCCGATTGCACTGGTTCATGGAAGACTTTACGTTCAGCAATAAGCAAATCAGTTGGAGCGGAAACTTGAGCAAAAAAAATTCAGTTCTGAAAACCAGCGCAAATTCGAACGCAATTTGCTCCCGGATGGCCGATTGCACCCAAAGCGGAAACTCTGCACCCAACGTGTTGTGTTAAAAACCTCTCCCTGTTTGAAAGTTCTGACCACATCCTGCAGGGTTGGGGAGCGTAGTGTGTGCTCATGTGAGGGCGAGCTGCTGTGTTAGTTCCTGCTCCTACCCGCCTCGTGATTCTCCTGGCAGCACGCTTTTTGATTGTAGCTACCCTGGCGGAGGAAGGCGCCCTCCTCCCCAAAGGCAGGGAGAGAAAAGCTGGAAAGAAAGTCACATCAGGGACACTATAACCGAACCTCTGCTGGCTGGTTAGAGAAAGCTTGGCGATAAGGTGCTTGTCACCCTCTCTGACCAAGAATGAAACCGCAAATAATGATGTGATTTGCATGAAATACTTTTTGCCTTTTATGAGGAGATTTCACCCTTGAGAACAGATGGTGCCGTGAGGAGCAAAACTGTTGACATTGACGCCACTGGATCCAGTCCATAATGTGTGTAACAACCCACTTCATATGGTGGGCGACTGGAAAACAGATGAAGCAACTCTGTCCCTGCACTGCCAAAGTGAATTGCTTTGGACAGCTTTATCCCGTGCTCCCAGCTAGACTAACTTGTTCATCCTCAGCCTCAAGTTCTTCCACATACTCTTCCTCCTCCCTGCCCTGCATCCACACTGTGTTAAAATAACGTCCATCGCACCGTCCTCTCTAACTCGTTCTTCCCAGGATCTCAAAACTCCCTTGTCCTCTCAGTCTTTCCTGCCTTGGTACAATCCTCAGCACTTTAAAACCTAAGCTTGGCATCATCTAGTGTCAGCCAGTGGCTCAGTGGGTTGCACTCTCACCTCTGAGTCAGAATGGTTGTGGGTTCCAAGTCCCACTCTAGAGACTTGAGCACAAAAATCCAGGCTGACACTCCCAGTGCAGTTACTGAGGGAGTGCTGCACTGTCGGAGGTGCCGTCTTTTGGATGAGATGTTAAACCGAGACCCCCTGTCCTCTCAGGTGGACGTATAAGATCCTGTAACACTATTTCGAAGAAGAGTAGGGGAGTTATCCCCGGTGTCCAGCCAATATTTATCCCTCATTGCTGTTTGTGGGAGCTTGCTGTGCGCAAATTGGCTGCTGCGTTTCCTACATTACAACAGTGACTACACTTCAAAAGTACTTCATTGGCTGTAAAGCACTTTGGGACGTCCTGAGGTCGTGAAAGGCGCGATAGAAATGGGAGTCTTTCCTCTTATCATCTTACCACTATTTTCTGATTGTCCTTCTCTTCTATTCTTGTCAACTGTGGTAGTGCCCTGTACTACGGGCCTTGGGCCTTCACCAATGTTACTAAATATAAAAAAACATAGCTGAACATTTATATCTAATTCTTATCATCTTAATACTTACATGGACTGTGGTTTATATCCCACTCATGGTGCTGAGCTGCTAACCCACTCGTGACTTGTCCACTCATGAGATGTAAATTTGTATCTCAAGGCTTTTCTTGTCATGGACCCTTTACATTGATGCTTCCATTTTCCACATCTGGACTCACTCAAATACGATAATCCTTTCTGAGTTCTTTACAGCTCATCATTTGTGATAGCTCGGGAGGGGAAGATAAAATCTGATCACACACTGAATGGGAAATGATCACTCACTGCCGGCAGCACATAATCATTCATCAAAAATTTAATGAGGACACGTTACGTATGTACTGCCGGCCTCTCAGCTTTACTCTGCTGATCTGTTGGGACCTGGACAGAAATCAGATTTCTCCTGGGCTGGAATCCACTTTTCCGCTGGCTTCTGGGCTTTACTGTGACCTCGACCTTTGCTGCTTCTCTCTACGGAGACTCTATTGCACTTGAAGGGGAGTAAATTCAAGATGAATCTACGGAAACAATATTTCAGTGAACCAGTGGTCAATCTATTGAACAGATTCCCTAGGGAAACAGTAGAATCAGTTAGTAGTAAGTCATTCAAATAAAAATTAGATAGATTTCTTTCAGAAAATAACATCTTGGGATACGGTATATGAGTAATTTGAGACGTGACATAACATGTAGAACGATTGAGAGGGAAAAGGTGATTTTGGACCGATGGTTCCCAAAGCTCTCCACCACTGGGGTTTTCCTCGTGTCAGGTCTGGGTCTGTTGTAGACTCATTGATAGAGATTGATTGCTATGATTAGTCGACAACTCCATTATCGTTGTAACATGCGACTAGCAGGATGGTAGAAGGTGAACTAGACGGGCCGTGGTCTTTTTGCGTCTAGCAATTCCTATGTTCCTAGTCTCTGCTAGATCGCCTTTATTCCAATACCCAGTCTGCTTCTGCAGTTCTGGGCTTTCTCCTCTTCCACCGGGAATATTTCACTTTATGCTGAGTTAGCTCTGATCTATTCCTGCTGGTGCCCATACCCTCTGAATTCTGCTCCCTTGCTGCTGAATGATCTCTGCTTGTTTTTCGGTGGCCATTGGCTCCACTCATCCTTAAGAACTCCTCCGTCACCCTTCACTGGACTGGGTTGGGCTGGCTGCTCAAGCTCCTGGTGCTCCTGATCCTGTGTGTTCTCACCTCTCTACAGCTGCTCTTCAGATAGGTCCTTGTACAGTAGTGTAGTGGTTATGTTACTGGATTAGTAATTTGCAGCCTGGAATAATAATCCAGAGATACATGAGTTCAAACTCCTACCATAACTACTTAGGTTTTTATTTAAATCTGGAAATAAAGAAACTGGTAGCAGTAAAAATGATCATGAAGCTGTTGGATTGTCATAAAAACCCAACTCATCTCCTTCTAGTCTTCTATTTACAACCAGGACCTTGTCTCTCTTAATCTCTGCCATGACTAAGTAACCTGAATTCCATCTGTGCCCATTCATATGCGTATTTTGTCTGTCACTCTGCATCCAAGTCCATTAATTCAATCTCCCTCCTTTTTCTATTGGCCTCTCTCAGGCCCTTCTCATCTGTCTCCTCCCCTTCATATCATCCAGTCGTACAACCTTTCATTTCTCCACTCCAGGTACTTTGTTTCCTTAACCTTTGCCACCGATTTCATCCCCCCTCAATGGCCACTGTCTCAGGTTGAACCAGGCCGTTCACAACCGCGGGGTCCTATTCAATCCTGAGCTGCGCTTGCAACCCAATAGACCATCTACTTCCATCTCCATAACATCGTCCACCTCTGCTCCTGCCTCAGTCCATCTGCTGTTGAAACCTTCCTCCAGGCCCTTGTCACCTCCAAACTTGACTATTTCAATAATATTTCAGATTTCCAGCATCCGCAGTATTTTGTTTTTGACTATTTCAATGCTCTCCTGGCTGGCCTCCCAGTCTCCACAATTCGTAAACGTCAACTCAGCCAAAACTCTGCTGCCCGCCCTATCCCGCACTAAGGGCTGAATTTTGCCAGCGTTCAGAGGGCGGCTTCGGAGGCGGGTCCGCTGTCAAAATACAAAAGATTGACAGCGGGGCGGTATCCCGCTCTAAACCCGCCTCCTTGTGAGGTTCCCTAGTGCCGGTGCACTTTGCAGACACGGCACGAAGTGGCACATCATTCAATTGTGCTTGTTAGGAGGGTGTTTCAAGTAATTAAATCACCATTTTACCAGTTACAAAGCAATTTGCCAAGTTTTCCACGCGGTTCCCGTCGCTCGGGGACTCGGGGGTCACGCCAGGTAAGTATGTCGGGTTCTGAACAACTCTCCATTTCTTTCAATAGGTGACAGCTGCAAAAGTGGTTTAAAAGCTGCCATTTCACAGCTGGTCACTTTCCAATCTCAGAAGCTTCAGGCTTGAGTAGTTGGAAGAGATTTTTCAGCTTTCTGCCGTTGGGAAGTGGTTGCAGTAAACTCTCTATTCACTGTCACCTTCTTGCAACATCATATCTCACCCTTGATAAATTGCTTCTGTCATCTCAACTTCACCTGCCCTATGAATCATCAGAATGGGAACGATTTATGCTCTGTCACCTTGGTCCTCAGAATCTGATGATGATCAGCCGCAGCAGCAGCAGAACCAGCCACACCACCGCCAGCAGCAACAACAACAAGAGCGCCGACCTTCTCCTCAACCACCTGATGCTGCACAGGGCAGAGGGCATCAGCGCAGGGCTGCACCGTGTCGGAGGCCATGCCCCCAACACAGGGTATACAGGCAGAGGATGAGCTTCCTCAACATGACGGAGCAGCAGTGCCAAAGGAGGCTCAGGCTATCGCGCCAGGTCATCACCGACATTTGAGCTTTGCTGGAGCAAAAACTGCAGCCCAGAGGAAGGGGTGGACACTCCTTACCAGTGGCTGTCAAACTCACCGTTGCCCTCAACTTCTTCACCTCAGGCTCCTTCCAGGCATCTGCAGCAGACCTTTGCGGCATCTCACAGTCGGCCGCCCACAGATGCATCGCACAGGTTACCGATGCCCTCTTTAACAAGTCCGCAAATTATATACATTTTGCCACTGATGAAGCCAGTATAAATGAGCGCGCGTTTGGCTTTGCCGCTCTGGCTGGCTTCCCACGGGTGCAGGGAGTCATCGACTGCACACATGGGGCCATCAGGGCACCCCATCACAACCCAGTAGTATTTGTTAACCGCAAGGGCTTCCACTCCCTCAACGTTCAGCTGGTCTGCAACCATAGGAAGATTATCATCCAGGTGTGCGCCAAGTTCCCTGGCAGCTGCCATGACTCGTACATCCTGCGCCAGTCCACGGTCCCTCAGCTCTTCGCACCGCCAAACAGTCTTGGCGGCTGGCTGCTTGGAGACAAGGGCTATCTCCTGAAGACGTGGCTCATGACACCTTTGAGGAGGCCAACAAATGAGCCTGAGGGACGTTCTAATCAAAGCCACGTCTCCACGAGAAGTGTCATCGAGCAGACAATAGGCTTGCTCAAAATGCGCTTCAGATGCCTCGACAGATCTGGAGGAGCCCTTCAGTATGACCAGCAAGGGTCTCGCGAATAGTCATTGTCTGCTGCGCCCTGCACAACATAGCGCAGCAGCGAGAATTAGTACTGGATGAGGAAGATGGCGCTGAGCGCAGAGCCTCATCGGAGGACGAGGAGGATGAGGACAAGAAGGATCACCATGAGGTTGGTGACGAGGATGAGGAACACCTGGACGAGCCGGCGCTCCCATTGCGACCAGTACGCGAGCACGTTGCTGCCCGTCAGGCCAGGGATACCCTTATCAATGGCAGATTTCAATAACTTCATGCAGCTCATACATGTGGCTGCCACCCGCGTACGCAGGTTTGCATCACCCAACACCAACACCATGCAGCAGTCACACAATGATTCCTCCCTTGTTTTGACTCTCACCACCACTGCTGGGTGTGAAGTGAGCCCTGACCCTTCACTCTGCCACTTTCATTTCATCACACAAATTTGCCAACAACCTCCAATTGTGACAATTACATGATTTATTAACAGCACTTCATAGAATACTAACATGACATTGTGAAGGAATAAGCCATATAACCTATTCAGAAAAATAGACTATCTTATGAAGAATTCTGGCCTTATTAAAACATAACAAACTGGGTTTGGAAATTTAGAAACCTAACTATGAAATAGCTATGAAAGAGTTCTGGCTACTGAGATAAGATAGTTGTTGACCCTGAATAAATAACCTTATTGAAACAGAAGCTGCAGTGCTCCGACAAGCTGAACTTTTGGGAAAGAAACAATGGTTCACCCTGGATAAGGTGTTCTAATTTACACTTCGTAAAGAAGCACATAAGATAAGGAACATCTGACCTAGTAAAGATGACATAAAGTAAGGAACACCTGCCGTCACACCGTTTTTATATGGCAAACTTAGAACACCTAGAGATGAGACATGAGTCTGGCTGAGGTGGCAGTAAGAGTTGCAGAGGTCGGCAGAAAAATGACTAGAGATAATTAGCTTGCATCAGCAGAAAACTTTAAAGGAAATACCACTGGAAAAAGGTAAAAATATTGAACTCTCAAATGGGATAACAGACTCGCTTTAATCGGGCAAAGCGATTCTCGGCTTCAGAGGCGGCTCTGTAGTCTCCAACTCTTTGTACCTCGGGGATCAAAGGTATTTAATTTTGGTGGATATCCTGTAGAACACTTTAAGAACTGTAATACTGTAGCGAAGTTAAGATTTGAAAGTAAGATTCTCTGTTAAAAAGATCGTATGTTTTCTCTTTTTGGAACTGTTAATGTTGCGATTGACTCACCAACTGTAAATTGCATGTCAGTTCTTTATTAAATCTATATATTTTTAGAATTGTCTCACATAAGACTTCTGTATCAAAAACTCGCGGACTCAATTTCTGTATACTCTTTGGTGAAGAGTTACAGTTCTGGGGGAGTTTTCCGGACCCTCATAATATCCAGAACGTTACAGTCTAGCTAAACTTATTAAAAGCGCTATCAGGAGGACGGTAACATTCTCGGGTTGTTCCTTTCCTTTAGGGAGAGATAGTCCGGACCTTTAGACCCAATTAAGCGTCTTTAGGATTCAGCTACCTCAAATTTTATTTGAAAGTGAACGTCTGAGAAATACGCCTGATCCGGGGTAGCCCTAAAGGGGCTAGGACTAGTAAATATCCCTTCAACATTGATAAAGAGAGACACACCTGAGTGACTACCCTTGTTACTAATTGTGTGAGATCTTTCATTTCTGGGTGCTTCTACGTTGTGCTACCCCTGCGGCTTCAGCAGAGGTAGAGGCAGCCTCCTCATCTCCCTGCTGTGCCTGCTTACACGCCTTTGGCGGTGGTCCTCTGGGTTTCGGAGCCACTGATGGCTTCACCAAAGTCTGCTCTTCCTGCGACTGTGCATGCACAGACTCAGCCATCACTGTCTGGGGAGGCATCTGGGGCTCTGACCGAGGGGTTGGCAAGGGGGTGGATGTCAGAGCGCTTGGAGCAGATCCTCCACTTCCATGTCCCCTCCCACCATCATCCCTCTCGTGGACCACCTGACGTAATAAAGACTCACTACGCACTTGAACATAAAGCAAGGCTTTAATCAACTTGTAACAAAACATGGAGGTCTAGTTAGCAGTCACTAGCTTCCTGTTTCCAGATTGTCTCTGCCCAAGGTGGGCCCATGCCTGAGTATTTATACTCCCTGGACGGCGCCCCAGCTGGCCGCCCAGTAGTACTTCCTGAGTTGTTACTTGCGATTTATGACACCACCCACACTTCCCTGCTAGCAAGAAGCTGGAGAGCACCTTGCTGCACTTCAGTGGGGCCATGAGGGCCCACGTCTATACTAACATCCCTCCTACAAAGGACGTCTATGAGCCTCTAGTTTCTCTCCTCCATAGATGAGCATCTCTCCTGCATAAATGACCATCTTTTTTGAAGAGAAACCATGTTCTCATGCGACTGGCGCCGTGTCTCCTCCATGCAGGTGGCCATCCTATCCATGGAGGAAGCTATAGTTGCCAGTGAGTGTGCCACGGTGTTGCTCATGCTGGAGATGGACTCCTCCATTCCCTGCACACTCGCAGTCACCGCGGTCACAGAGCCAGTCAGAGCCTCCTGCACTTGTTCCTGCAGCTCCAGGATCGCCCTCTTCCTGGATGGCCCCCGAGGATCAGCATCTGCATGCAGCTGAGCAGAGCTAGGAGACTCCTGCGCCCTCCGATGAGGAGTCTCCACTGCTGCTCAGTGTGATCTGTGAGACACCAGGTGACAACACTACTCTATCTCGCGACATACCCACCGAGGTGTGCGACTCTGCGCTGGTGCTGGGTTGCGTTGTCTGAGGTGACGCTGTGCCCTCAGAGGCAGGAGGTTGTTCCTGGACATTGGTGGGGGGGGGCGGGGGGGCCTTGATGGACCTGTGGGAGAGTGAAGACATCAGTTAGATATACAGGATGTCTACTGCAGACACATACCATTATCCACATGATTAGCATTCATTTTGTCTTGACATCACACCCCATATGAGGCAATGATGAAAGGCATGCAATTGTATGGAAATTCATTCTGTAACCAGCTTCTTCTACTGGGCCCCTCTCTCCGTCCCCCACTTCCGGAACGTCCACCACTCCAGCAATCTCTAGTGCTGCCTCCTCTGCACTCGTCAGATATGACATGGTTTGTGGAGGCCCTCCTCCCGTTCTCTCCCTCTCCCTCTTATTGTGGGCTATCTTTTCCTGCAAGGAGGGAAAGAAAAGAAGTTTCAGTGAGAGTGATGGTATGAGTGTAAGGAATGGAATAGCACAGAGTTTTACACTGACAATTTAATGGAGTGGGTTGGCAAAACCAAGTTGTCTCCTTTTGTGTTGTTAGTTGTTGTCATTGCATAATGATGAGGCTCAGTGTGAGAACTGCACAGTAAGATGGCGACTTGATAGAGTTAGAGGGATGGATGAAGGTCCAAGGGATGTTGGGCTGTGTGGCGTTGTGCAGGAGTAGGGGTGGCAATGTAGAGTGGTGCGAATGTGATGAGACGCACAGCAGCATCAAGGTAATTGTGGCTTAATCCTCACTTTTCCTGATCTTACCAGATCATTGAACCTCTTGCGGCACTGCACCCAGGTGTGAACCACCACTGACAGCCCCGTAACCTCCTGCGATATCTGCAGCCACGCTGCCTTTGTCTGCTGGGGAGGCCTCTTCCTGCCGTCCGCAGGGAAGAGAACCTCCCTATGTGCTCTCACTCCCTCCACAAGATGATGGAGGGACTCACCTGTGAAGCGAGGTGCTGCTCGTTGGTGCTGCAAGCACATAGTGCAGAGACTCAGGGCTGGATTTTGAATGACCCATGGAGTCGGGTTTGGAGGCGTGTGGGGGGGTTAAATTTGCGGGGTCGGGGGTCCCGACCCCATCCCGACTCCATCCCGCCTCCACGCAATTTTGATAAAATCAGTCGTGGGGTTCCCGACTCCGTCCCGCCTCCAAGAGGCGGGAGAGGCCATTAAAGCCCTTAGCAAGCCCTAAATTGGCTCTGTAATGCCATTTTGAAACGTTTTAGCTAGTTTAACCCTTTTCCGACGTGAAGTACGCCTGATGTGAAACACTCCAGTGAAACCTGGCGGGAGCACAAGTGGATAGCTGACTATCAGCTGCAGGTCCACTATTACAACGGAGATGTGATGAAGGTAGTAGTAGTATTGTGATGGGTAGTAGCATTAGGTGTGAAAGTCGCCTCTGATGCTGCAGCATTGAATGTCTTCAGAGACTGCATGGCCTTTGCTGTGAGAGGACTTGGATGCAAAAAAATTCTCTCTCTCTCTGTCTCTCTCTCTCTCTCTTATATCCAGGTCCACATCAAAAGCCAGGCAGGTCCTCTCTCACCAACAGCCAGGCAGTCTCTGAGACCAGGCAGTCAGTCTCTGACCTGCAATGCAGCAGCAATGGTGACATCATCAGAGGCGACTTTCAGACTGAAACCACTAATTAGTTCATGGGTTCCCACGTGCTGGAACTCAATTGCCCAATTAAGTGAAAATTGCATCATTCATCCACATTAATCTGGAGGCGGGGGGGGAACACGAAATGCGGATGACACGACCCCAACCCGACCCCAAGACAAAATCCAGCCCTCAGACACTGACAGCACTGAATGCTATCAATTTGCAACTGACAGTAACTGGGGTCATGGCCCCTTTAAATAAACCGGCAATAATCGCGTCATCCGGTGACGTCACCAGACCTGCACCCTTTAATAGGGCCGGGAAACGCGCAGGGCGGGCCTAGCGAGGCCCATTAGGGCAAGATTCGATTTATCGACGGGATCCACGCAGCAGTGGGGTCGCCCCCCCCCCCCACCTCCCCGGCGACCTCTCCCGCCTTGAAGCTGCCCAGGTCGGCGGAATCGAGGCCTAAGTCTCAGTCACCCATCACCCCCTGTCTTTGCTTACCTACATTGGCTCCTGGTCACCCAATGCTTCCAAGTTAAAATTCTGATCCTCGTGTTTTAAATCCCTTCATGGCCTTCCCCCTGCTTCTTTCTGTAACTTCTGCCAACTCTGCAACCTCCCCCCGCGGACTGTCCATTTCTCTGAGGTCTTGGGCAAACCCCGCCCCCACCCCCCTTTGCCCCACCATTGGTGGCCGTGCTTTCAGCTGCCCAGGCCCTCCACTCTGAAATTCCCTCCCTACACCCCTCCACTTCTCCAGCTCCCTCACCTCCTTCAACACCCTCCTTAAAACCCACCTCTTTGACCAAACTTTTGGTCCCCTCTTCTAATAGCTCTTTGGTTGGCCATTTTTGTCTGATTACACCTTTGTGAAGTGCCTTGGGATGTTTCTCTACATCAAAGATGCTATATAAATACAGCTTGATGTTAATGCTGAAAAAAAAGTCTGATTATTTGCCACGGCCTGCGGATTAAAAGAATATATTATCAAAAGTTTGTCATTACTTCAAACTTTTTACATATTGGCTTGTATTTTCCTCCGTTTTACTGCATGCAGTTTCAGGGCGGAGAGGAAAGGAAATGGGTTGAGGAGAGCTAACATCCAACCCCTGCCCCTTAATAAACCCTTTGAAATGTTCCCGATACAGTTGTTGGGTGCCAGCAGCACCTCATGAACTATAGCCCACTGCAGGTGAACAGGATGTAGACGCTGCTTTGGTCTCCCTTGTTAGGTTCCCCACCCTTGCTGCATGCACTCGGCCTCTCGAAATGAACGCTGTCATCAGAGGCAGTCAGGCTTGTTACCAGGCTGCCGCTTGACGGAAGTGAACTTGAAAACCTCCGTCCGGCGATTGCCGATAATTTGCTACTTTGCTGATGAATACTCATAATTCGTGTGTTGTTTGCGCCTTTTCTCTCCCTGATGTGCTGATAGGTTTCGGCATTGCTGCTGGTTCTGTGGCGCTTCTTTTTCTGCATCTACAGCTGTTCAGCACAGGAAACAATGTTGTTTCTTTTGGGGATTCCTCTTTGCCTGTGCTTTGAAGAACTGGAGCATAAAGAGGTGTAATGTAGGGAGGCCAGGCTCCTTTGGATACGGGGATAGTGCGTGAGGTAGAAGATCAGCCATGATCTTATTGAATGGGGGAGCAGGCTCGAAGAGCCGAATGGCCTGCTCCTGCTCCTATTTCTTATGCTCTTATGAGAGGCATCTGGAACCCGCTAGTCAGCATATTTACAGTCCCCAGCGGTCGTATCACAACCTCTCCAATCAGCAACGCATAAGGATGCTGTGCAGGATGCAATAAGGAACTTGTGCCACCTACTTGCCTGCGGCAGTCTGCGTCTCATCTGCTGCTGCAATGGCATCCTGGCCCAGACCACCGTCTGTCATATGTGCAAGCTGGTGAGAGGACAGATATCTGGTCCTCTCTTGAGAAGGAGCATCACTGTGGGAGCACACAGCTACCAGTCTATTGGTATTGGGCCTTGGCTCCAGATGGAAACTGAGCAGGGAGAAAGCTGCCCGGGCGGTTTCAATCAGGTCACTGAAGCTCCGAGAGATACGTGTCTGTAGTGCAGTCCCAGTCTCTTGGGAAGCCGAAAGAGAAAGCCTTCTCCGCTCTGGCCCCCAGGACATCTGTGGCAGCAGCCACCACTTCAACGCCAGAAGGTGTGACGGCCGCTAGGTCGGTGGTGAGGGGAGGCCTGTGCAGAAATTCAATTTGGAGCCGCCACTCTCGACTCATCCGTCATGATGCTGCAGGTGCGAGTTGTGGAGCTGCTCCTAACTCAGCCATCGTCTGCAGCACATTCTGGGACTTGGTCTCCACGGCCTGTCAATGTGTTTGATGCTCTTACAGAATCCGTCTTTTAAAATCCAAGCCCCTGAGATCTGGGGCCTAAGGCTCCTCAGCCCAAATACGGACGTGTCCTGCTCCTCCAGCCAGCAATGACTGCCTTCTCATCGAACAGCTCCAGCTTCTCCTGCCCACTCATGCTCTCTGCATCACCATGTGAACGCCCCTCAGTGTCACTAACTAAGCCCTCTGGGTGATACCTTTTAGGCTGTGAGGGGGAAGATGCAATGACGGGGTTGGTGAACGGGAGTCAGATGTTGCAGACCCAGAGGAAACCAAGTTCCTGTTGCTGCTCTTCCTCTGCTGAGCTGGTCATCCCTGCTCGTTGGCTGTCCCCTTGGACCTTTTCCCAAGCCCTAGGCTTCTCGCATTGCCATTCTAGAGCCAGGTATCAAGGGCTGATTAAAACTGACCACTTCTCTCTGTCAGCCACACAAAGAAGCCTCATTTTTCCTTGGCCCCTCTCATAATGGTCAAACTGGGATCATAAATTCCACAACTGTGAAATCATGACCAGGAGGCCGCATCCTGGTACCTCAAAGAACAACACCGATACTGCACACCACCTGCCACATCCTGAGAGCGCCTATAAAAAGTATGGAACCAGAAAAAGCCATTCCAACCATCAAAACTGTTCCTTTCATAGACCTTGTTCAATTCGCACTGCTATAGGCCCCAGACTTCCTACGGGTCTGCACCATTGCCGGAAAAGCAACAGCGTGGAACCTCCACCTGCCCTCGTTCCAGTCCGAAGACTCTGTCGCAAATCCTGGGGACGGGGTCATTTGCATAGTCAGGGCAAACCGCTGCCCCTGCAAGGACTTGTCAGCAGCGCTTGCCCTGGCCTAACCTAATGTACCCCACCGGAGATCCCCCAGAGACCTGAATTTTTTTTTAAGCTTTTGGCTTCTAGTGGAACCAGTCTGCCACGAGTGAAGGATCAAGCTCCTCCAGGAACAACTACCTTATTCCAGTGACAGTTTGAAGCCCTCAGGTGGCAAAGAGACTTGTGCCAGGTTTCAAGGGCATAAAGGGAGAAATTTCCTGGTGACGATCAGGAACGCCCCCTGACACAGCCCCTTGAACTAAGAGGGGTGGGTGGAAGATCCACTCACCATCCCCCGACTCGTGTTTAAAGGGCCATTTTGAATGGAGCAGAATTCCAGCGGAACCAGGTTACACAATGTATTCCGGGCCCTCTTCCGGGCAAAAATTAGGATTTTGCTTTCTCCAGTCCCAGGAATTTCAGGGCTTTAGTCTCTATCAATTTATTCAATTTCCTGAGAGGTGAATAAGCACAGATAAAAGAAAAACCTCAGATAAAATTTCTCCCTGACCCCCTAGATTAATCTAGTGAAACCCCCGGATATTAGTCTAACATTCCAACCTGCCTTGTTCAGCTCTGACCAGTTGCATTCCACAGAGGGCACTTTACATGGCGCAACAGTGCAGGGGCTAGAGTTTCACAGAGCATTTGCTGATCTCTCTCTGTAACTACCCTCATAATCTTCAACCCTGTTCTTAATCAGACATTTATATGGCTTTTTTTTAAAGGAGTTAATCAAGTGTTTTAGGTGAGAGTCCTTTCATTCACGTTGAACCTCAGATCTCTATAAATAGACTAATTAAAGGCAGTTTATTGCCTGCTGGTAGGCTTCAGGAACGAGTTGAAAAACAGCCAAGCAAGGAAGACGGTCTTCCCCAGCTCCGTACAAGTAGAACAGGCTTTTCTAGTAGGAATCTGTACAATTGCCAAACATATACTTTTCGAATTTAATAGCTGCTGTGAGTTTGCTTGTATTATACTGAATAGGTCAATCTTCTAGCCTGCCAAGAGTCAAACTCTGCTGGAGTTAGATTTGCTGTAAAGCTGAACCTATTGCTATATTTGTTGAAAAGAAATACATCTGTACAAGGATTCTTCATCCATCTCGCTCTTCATCCTCATAAAATCTCACTCCTAGTACAGTGTGAAGAGGTGGAAGTGTTACTATCTAGCTAAATGCATGAAGGCAGCAAATGGTATACTGGACATGCCTGTACCAAGTATCTCCTTCAGGCGTGAGCCTAGACAGTGAAGGGCAACAGATTATTTTACCACAGGGACCATTACAGCTGAGCCTGATCCTGTCCTCACTTTAGGTCTGCACAAAATGCAGGGGGTCGCTAGACAGCAATCAAGAGTAGGAATATTGACCACTTTCTCCTGGCCAACCCAAGGGCACCAAAGCCAATTTCAGTAGCCCCCCCACAACTGCGACCAACTACCTCAGCACAGACCAGGGATTGAACCTGGGATATTCCTAGTCTGTATGCTTTAAGCTATTCATCTGTTAGTCCAGTTGAACAATTAGGGAAGCTCATAAGGGGCACTCTTAATATGGAACTGATCTGAGTTTGCCAATTGCTTAGCAGACTGGTTCAAAACGAATGTTCCATTAGTCATCACTGCCAGCCATTAGCAGAAAAAATTAAAGTATATGTTCGATAGTCGCTCCTATGAAGCGCCTTGGGATGCTTTACTATGTTAGCAGCGCTATATAAATGCAAGTTGTTGTTGTGATCAAATTTTTTTTTTTAAAAGACCAACAAAAAAAAATCTCTTGGAAATATTTGATTGTTTTCCCTTGTTCAAGTCACGGTCCCATGTGGTGCAAACTACTTTGCTCAGCATGTCTGGAGGTGTTCTGCTGAGCCTCTCAACATACCGGCAGAATTACCACAGCTTAAAAGCAGCCAAATCTCATTATGTTGACCGATGCAGCCCAATTTGAAAGCCAACCACATAATTACTAAAGCTCCATTAAACCCGTCTCAGACGCCTTACTGAGTCCCAAGAGTATTTTTTTTACCGTTTGAATATTCAAAAGTAAAAGAAGTTGTATCATCAGATCTTTTATGATTCCAAAAGTCGCAATTTCTATCAATAACAGGCAGTCCAAGTAGTCGATTGAATTATAGTCTGTCAGAGCCATGCAAACTGTGTTACAAAGAAGAACCACACAGTCAATTAGTGAGGAAACTATAAGCAGTGCAGGAGTGTTATAATGATGAACATGTTACAGCAAGGGTGTTAATCGTGTTTCTGTAGTAGAGATGGAACTATAAATATTGTGTGGTTTATTAGAAGTTGTGGTGTGTAACAAAGGTCTGCTGAATGGCTAGCGCACATATTTGCTGCTAATTAAGGTGCTAGGATGTCAGTGCTAGGCAACAGAATGTACTTTCCCCATAGGGACGCACACACGTACCTAAATCCGGCGAGTTTAGGTGCAGATTGGCAGAGCCAAGGCTTAGGGAACCCCAGTTGTGCACAGAGGTTCTGCTGGAGTTTAACTAGGTAAAACATGTCTGTTCAGCTAGGGACACGTTACTCATTTGGGACGTTGGCTTGCAGGGCTATTCTGGAGCTGATGGGGAAAATCCCAGACCCCGGTGACAGACCTATGCCTCCAGTTTCCATGAGTGAACCAGACTGGCTGGTGAACCATCAACAGTGCACTGGAGCACTATGGATTTATTGCCAAGACTACCAAATCTTCCACAGAGATTTGGTTCCAAACTTCCATATCCCCATAACTTCCATTATCCGCTCCCTCAAGGAGGATAGTCACTAGTTGGTCATTAGACAACTGCCAAGCATGAGCTTGAGTCTTCATCAAGTGGATAGCAGGTACCAGAAACTCCTCACAAGTGGCGTGGCAATCAGCTCAGAATCTAATGTGTGCATGCATTGTCACTATCATTCTGACCAAAGCGTGGGCACACACTATATTCCACGGAAGGCTGGTTCCACCAGCCTGAGGTGCAGCTGTTTATCTACTTTTACCCAATCATTGTAGGCACCAAGGCCTGGATGCCTAAGCATATGTTTTCATACCTGGCCTTTAAGTAATGCAACTTGTTGTCCCAAGTCTCAGGGTTTTCTCACCAGTTATACAACAGACATCTGACAGTCTAGCGAAAAGACCTGTATAGTGTAGCCTGCATTGTTCCAGGCACCTTGATGTTCCAGACAGCTAAGTCAGTGCCACATACCAGGCTTACTCATCACCAGCTGCTTAATCCAGGTCCTTATAAGGTTTGGTAAAGATATATGCCCGCCAAGAGGCTCCAAGGTCATCAGTGGCAGGTCAGTGTAAGCTGAAGCTCCCTTTCCCTGCTGTTGCTTCCTTTTTTGTCATAAATCTAGGTCACAGCTTACACATGGGTCAGAAGAAGCCCTTCCTTTGCATGCCCAAGAATTCTGAATCATGAGAATGAACTGATTGGACTCACAGGGGTTTTCCATTGGGAGATTGGCGGAACACCGAGAAAAGTGATGGAAATGGCTAAAAATGGGCATTTATGCCACTTCTCCAGGGTTTCCACCAAGATTACAGTGGGAGGTTGGAAGAACCCTGTGGAAATGAAGGGTCCACACGTTTATCTTCATTGGGACTTTGCTGAAACCCTTCACAGAGTTGTCCCGAGGACTGAATCCCAGATGATGTTGGCATCACTTTGAGCCACAGGTGCCTAAATGAAACATCAAGAGGAACAGGCGTCCCCTATATCTTTCAATCAATGTCATCTTGGTCCCTTCTGAGGCCATGCAAAGCCAGACCATATTTGGGGGCACCCATCCATTATACCCCACCGGTTAGTCCATTGTTCAAGATGGTGGTAGAGCGCTCTAGATCCCCAGGATAATTGGAGAAGATCAGTCTTGTCAGTCATTGGCACTGGCCCATTTGATCCCAATTGACAACAGAAGTTAATGATGCGAAAAATAATTTGTATTTTTTTTGTGTATTAGCTTTGTGAATGGAAGTACAAATCGGGAGAGAAGTAAAATGGGCTGCCGGCTCGTCATCTCCCGTTTTACACTGTCGCACAAAGACTAAATCTACTCCATTGATTCCACTCCACTAACGTCTTGCATTCACGCTTGAGCATCTATAATTGTTAATATTATTAGCTGACCTACTCTGGCATTGCTCATGTCTTGACACCCCAATGGGACCCCAGCTGAAGCCTTGACCCCAGCGAAAATTCTAACAGATCATATAATGGGCAATTGAGATTACAAGGTAGTTAAAGCGATAAAAAAAAAAAATGGGAAAGAAGAGACAATGGAGGCAAAGGGGACATGGCGAGCGAAGAGGGGACATGAAAAAACACTGGCGGGCAAAATAAAGGAAAATCCCAAGGTGTTTTATAAGTATATTAAGGGCAAGAGGATAACCAGGGAAAGAGTAGGGCCCATTAGGGACCAAAGTGGCAATCTGTGTGTAGAGCCAGAAGATGTAGGTGGGGTTTTAAATGAATATTTTGCATCTGTGTTCACTATGGAGAAGGACGATGTAGGCATAGAAATCAGGCAGGGGGATTGTGATATACTTGAACAAATTAGTATTGAGAGGGAGGAGGTACGAGCGGTTTTATCGGGCTTAAAAGTGGATAAATCCCCAGGCCCAGACGAGATGTATCCCAGGCTGCTGTGTGAGGCAAGGGAGGAGATTGCAGGGGCTCTGACACAAATTTTCAGAACCTCTCTGGCCACAGGGGAGGTCATGATGCGGAGATGCCGGTGTTGGACTGGGGTGGACAAAATTGAGAGGTCGCACAACAGGGGAGGTGCCAGAGGACTGGAGAACAGCTAACGTAGTTCCATTATTCAAGAAGGGTAGTAGGGATAAACCAGGGAATTACAGGCCAGTGAGCCTAACATCAGTGGTAGGGAAATTATTGGAAAAAATTCTGAGGGACAGAATTAGTCTCCACTTGGAGAGGCAAGGATGAATCAAGGATAGTCAGCATGGCTTTGTCAGGGGGAGATCATGTCTGACCAATTTGATTGAATTTTTTGAGGGGGTGACTAGGTGTGTGGATGAGGGTAGTGCAGTTGATGTGGTCTACATGGACTTCAGTAAGGCTTTTGACAAAGTCCCGCATGGGAGACTGGTCAAGAAGGTAAGAGCCCATGGGATCCAGGGCAACTTGGCACATTGGATCCAAAATTGGCTTAGTGGCAGGAGGCAGAGGGTGATAGTCAAAGGTTGTTTTTGTGACTGGAAGCCTGTGTCCAGTGGTGTACCGCAGGGATCGGTGCTGGGTCCTTTGCTGTTTGTAGTGTACATTAATGATTTAGATATGGATGTAGGAGGTATGATCAGTAAGTTTGCAGATGACACGAAAATTAGTGGGGTGGTAAATAGCGAGGAGGGAAGCCTCAGGCTACAGGACGATATAGACGGGTTGGTCAGATGGGCAGAACAGTGGCAAATGGAATTTAACCCTGAAAAGTGTGAGGTGATGCATTTTGGGAGGACTAACAAGGCAAGGAAATACACAATGAATGGTAGGATCTTAGGAAGGACAGAGGACCAGAGGGACATTGGTGTGCATGTACATAGATCCCTGAAGGCAGCAGGACAGGTAGATAAGGTGGTTAAAAAGGCATATGGGATACTTGCCTTCATTAGCCGAGGCATAGAATATAAGAGCAGGGAGGTTATGATGGAGCTGTACAAAACGCTAGTTAGGCCACAGCTGGAATACAGTGTGCAGTTCTGGTCGCCACGCTATAGGAAGGATGTGATTGCATTGGAGAGGGTGCAGAGGAGATTCACCAGGATGTTACCTGGGCTGCAGCGCTTCAGCTATGAAGAGAGACTGGACAGGCTGGGGTTGTTTTCCTGAGAGCAGAGAAGGCTGAGGGGGACCTGATTGAGGTGTACAAAATTATGAGGGGCATAGATAGGGTAGATAGAAAGGAACTTTTCCCCTTAGTAGAGGGGTCAATAACCAGGGGGCATAATTTCAAGGTAAGGGGCAGGAGGTTTAGAGGGGATTTGAGGAAAAACTTTTTCACCCAGAGGGTGGTTGGAATCTGGAACTCACTGCCTGAAAGGGTGGTAGAGGCAGGAACCCTCACAACATTCAAGAAGCATTTAGATGAGCACTTGAAACACCATAGCATACAAGGCTACAGACCAAGTGCTGGAAAATGGGATTAGAATAGACAGGGCTTGATGGCCGGCGCGGACACGATGGGCCGAAGGGCCTCTTTCTGTGCTGTATAACTCTATGACTCTATGGCGAGCATGAAAATGTTTAATATTTTATGTATAATTTTATTTTGGTATTTAGAGTGTTTATTAAAGTAATAAAGCGGTTACTGATATTTCAACAGTTTATTGCTGTACTATTAGTGCTATTTTCTGCTCATTGGCCAAGCTCACAATTAAAGAATGGCCTCTGTGAGGAGAACATGAGAGAAAATCGGGGTGGGGGGGGGGTGGTGGGGGGGGGTTGAGGTGTTAGAATTGTAAGGAAAATCCCTTTCCAAGAAGCTAAGTGATAAAAGCTATGACTCCTGACGCCCCAAAGCCTTTCCACCATCTACAAGGCACAAGTAAGGAGTGTGATGGAATACTCTCCACTTGCCTGGATGAGTGCAGCTCCAACAACACTCAAGAAGCTCGACACCATCCAGGACAAAGCAGTCCTCTTGATTGGCACCCCATCCACCACCTTGAACATCCCACTCCCTCCACCACCGGCGCACCATGGCTGCAGTGTGTACCATCTACAAGATGCACTGCAGCAACTCGCCAAGGCTTCTTCGGCAGCACCTCCCAAACCCGCGACCTCTTCCACCTAGAAGGACAAGGGCAGCAGGCGCACGGGAACACCACCACCTCCACGTTCCCCTCCAAGTCACACACCATCCTGACTTAGAAGTATATCGTCGATCCTTCATCGTCGCTGGGCCAAAATCCTGGAACTCCCTACCTAACAGCACTGTGGGAGCACCTTCACCACACGGACTGCAGCGGTTCAAGAAGGCAGCTCACTACCACCTTCTCAAGGGCAATTAGGGATGGGCAATAAATGCTGGCCTTGCCAGCGACGCCCACATCCCATAAAAACGAATATATAATAAAAAGGAGGTACGTCAGGCGTTCGGTATTCCAAGGGTTAACAGAGAACAAGTCTGAAGCAAAATGGGCCTGAACTAAACCCCAAAAAATGTATGAATCACGCCAGCGCTGGTCTGCTCAGACACTCGGAGAGCCAGCGTCTCCTCTGCCGAGTGTTTATTTAACAGAAGCAGAAGCTGAAATACAGGCTGGAATGCAACTCGGCATCCTCACTAAGGGAAAATAATGATGGCCGGTAAGAAGATTGCACAGGGTTTTCCACTCTTTACTCTGGAATATTTACTTTTTAACCTACTGGAAGGATATGGGATATGCTAAATATAAGAAAGAAAGACTTGCATTTATATAGCGCCTTTCATGACCGCCGGGTGTCCCAAAGCGCTTTACAGCCAATGAAGTACTTTTTTTGAAGTGTAGTCATTGTTGTAATGTAGGAAATGCGGCGGCCAATCTGCGCACAGCAAGCTCCCACACTGTGATAATGACCAGATAATCTGTTTTAGTGATGTTGATTGAGGGATAAAGATTGGACACCAGGACACCGGGGAGAACTCCCCTGGCTCTTCTTCAAAATAGTGCCATGGGATCTTTTATATTCACCTGAGAGAGCAGACGGGGCCTCGATTTAACGTCTCATCCCAAAGACGCCACCTCCGACAGTGCAGCACTCCCTCAGCACTGCACTGGGAGTGTCAGTCTAGATTTTTGTGCTCAAGTCTCTGGAGTGGGACTTGAACCACCAACCTCCTGACTCAGAGGCGAGGGTGACACTAAATATAATCAACAGAAGAGCGCTTTTAAGTATCAAAATGGCATTTTTGTTCATTTTGCCATTAGGTTTGTTTTACGTGTCAGCTTGGCTCCTGGGTAGTACTCTTTGCCAATGAGTCCGAAGGTTGTGGGTTCAAGCCCCAGTCCAGGACTTGAGCTCATGGTCTAGGCTGACACTTCAGTGCAGTGCTGAGGGAGTGATAAATTGTCAAAAGTGCTGTCTTTCAGATTGGAAGTTAAAATGACACCCTACTTCCCTGTTCGGGTGGATATGACAAGACTCAAAGAGTACAGGGGGAGTTCTCCTGGTGCCCTGCCAATATTTATCCCTCATCCAACACCACCAAAAAGGGATTAACTGCTTGCTCATGCTGGGTGCAAATTGCCTGCTGCGTTAGCCTACACAACAACAGTGACTGCACTTCAAAAGTAACTGATTGGCTGTGAGGTGCTTTGGGATGTCCTGAGGGTATGAAAGGCACTACATAAATGCAAGTTATTTCTTTAATGGAGTAAAATAAATTCATTAGCTTTTCATTATATATACTCGTAAATTGCCCACGGCATTGCCCGTGGTCAGCTGATCAACACAAGTTTTCTTATGTACACTATGGCGAGAATTCAGCAATTTATTTCATAGAGACACCTAGTGACCAGATGTTGCAACTACATTGTGACCGCTGACATTGCAAAATTGAATGAGAAATGTTGACCAAATGATTTCCAATGGTAAATGTTGACACAAAAGCGTGACCAAAAGATTGTGACAACAGGAAGTAAGGTTTGTGGGCAGGAAGTACACGCTCTAAGCAAGATTGTTAATAATGATTGTAGATATATTAAGCAGGAGTTTCCCAAAATTGGGCAGGATAGTGATGGAAAATGGGGCAAAAATTGGATGGTGAGGCCTCGTGGCACATTCCCACCCCAACCTTCAATTCCCTCACATCTCCACTGGCCCAGCCACTGGCCGTCCCTTCCCCACCTGTCGCATGTAAATTACAGCTGGGAGGTGGTGTCCTGTCAAGCCCCCACATTTCCCTGCCTCCCACTGCTCCTACCCCTGACCCATGGGCTGCCAGGAGTGTGGTGGTGGTAGTTCCTGGAGCAGCGGCAAAACGCACTCTGATGCCCCTTTTAGAGGGAGAAGGCTCCGCACTGGGCACCGCTTCCTCCCATTAGGCCTTGGACCTTTACTTTTTTTTAGGTCTCGGTTCCCTCTTGATGGTGGGATGTTTCTGGGAACCATCCCTGCTTGGCAGATGATCCCCGACGCAGAAAAACGGGTGGAAATTATGGTGGGGTCACAGTGGTAGGCGGAATTCCCACCCCGATGCTAGTCTGCCAAGAAGAGGAGAATTCAGCTCATCATGTGCATGGACCCAAGTATAACAGAGCTGTTATAGCAGACATGTTATAATGAGCGAGGCACATAACAGAGGGAACTTTATAACCAAGAGTCTTATAATCATAATAGAGAGAGTGTTATAGCCTTCTAATCATGGTGGGGTTTAATTCTCCAGACCACTCCCACTCTGACTTCGGCCTCCTACACTGTTCCAATGAAGCTCAACGTAAGCTCGAGGAACAGCACCTCATCTTTCCATTAGGCACTTTACAGCCTTCCGGACTCAACATTGAGTTCAACAATTTCAGATCATAACCTTTTCCCCCATTTTTTTCGGACAGCAGCTGTTGCTGGTGATTCTGATATTCCCATTTACACCTCCTCTAGACCCATCTTCTCAACCTGTCACATCAACACCTCCTCTTGCCTTGATTATCTCTTAATGTCTCTCAATGTCTCTTAATCTCTCCTTTTGTTCTTTCATCCCCTCCCCCTTTTCCCAGCTTTATCCTTGCTTTAAATCTATTTCATTTCCTGCTTTTTTCCAGTTCTGACGAAAGGTCTTCGACCTGAAACGTTAACTCTGTTTCTCTCTCCACGGATGCTGCCTGGCCGGCTGAGTTTTTCCAGCGTTTTCTGTTGTTATTTTGTTTCTTTACTTGTTCCATTACCATCTCCTTTTGCCTCGCACCATGATCCCTTTTGTCATTTAATCTCTCCTGCCTTCCACCCTATCACAGACCTTCCCCTTTGTTCTTTCCTCCCCTCCCTCCTTTCCCTGCCTCTGCACTTGCTTAAAAGCCTGTTACATCTCTAACATTTCCAGTTCTGATGAAAGCTCATCGACCTGAAATGTTAACTCTTGTTTCTCTCACCACGGATGCTGCCTGACCTGCTGAGTGTTTCCAACATTTTCTGTTTTTATTTCAGATTTCCAGCATCTGCAGTATCTTGCTTTTTGTAATGGTGGGGTTGTTATATCTGAGAGCTTTATAATGGGGTGATGCATGTATCAACAGTTACAACAACGGAAACTTGCATTTATATAGCACCTTTAAAGTAGGACAAAGTGCCCCAAGGTGCCTCCTAGATGCGCCAGGGAAACCGAAAGGATACTGAGCCAAAGTATGAGAGATTAGGAGGAGTGACCAAAAGCTAGTTCAAAGAGGTGGTTTTTAAGGAGAGTCTCAAAGGGGCAGCGGGAGAGGGAGAGACAGAGGGTTTTGGGGAGGGAATTCTAGAGAGTGGGACTCAGGTGGCTGAAGGCACGGCTGCCAATGGTGGGGCAAAGGGAGAGGGGGATGCACAAGAGGCCAGAGCTGGAGCAACGGAAAGTTTGGGGAGGATGGTTGTAGGGCTGGAGAAGGTTACAGAGATAGGAAGAAGATACAGTATTATAATCGAGAGCCTAAAGCATGAGGATGACTCACTAAATGGAGACAGTGTTGTGACTGAGAGCCTTATCATGTGGGTTGTATAATAGAGACGTATTGCACTTGCTGCACTCTGATACCTCATGCAACTGGCTGTTTTGTACGTGGGGCGACTTGGATGGGGATATCACAGATAAGACTGATCCTGTTCTCACCTGATGTCCACATGTGCGCACTTTCTAGTGAGGGGTTACTGGATAGCTGATATTTCCCCCTTCCCCAGCCCAGGGACCCGGAGATCAATAGCAGTCCACGAACTGCTGCTCCGGCTGAAATCAGCCAACTCAGCACACTTGATGAGTCCAACTAGCTTCATTCTCGCAGTTCATGATGTCATCCGAAGGCTTTGTAATATGTTATCCTACTAATAAGGGAGGGTGTGGTGTAGCAGAAATAGTGTTATAACAGGCACCCTCTTAAAGAAGCACATATATTAAATGCGGGGCACCTAGTTAACATCTGCCACAACTGAACATTATGGATGGAAATGAGAGAGATGAGCAGAGGCAGAGATCATCGGCCGCGCGCTCTGGTTTAGGGGCTTACCCATAAGAGGACTTGGCCACTAGCAGTTTCTTCCAACCGTTAAGGCGCCGGGCTCTCACTTGTGCTTTGTCGCCAATAAGGTTCATGCTGTTAAGGAGCATGTTTGTGTCGTCAGCCCATCTTGTTCTGGGTCTGCCTCGTGGCCCCTTTTCCATGGTGATGGTGGTGAATGCCCTGGCAGGGTCAGACCTGGGCTGGCACATAAGGTGTCCATACCCATCGAGGGGATTTGAGGGCCCCAGTACATCGCCTGCACTGGGGCCTAACCCCATATTGGCTTTGTTGCCAATCTAACAATATGCTATAGATTATACTTGAATGGAATTTAGGATTAGTATTTGTAATTTTCATCATCTAATAAATGAATGTTAAAAGATCTCTTTAAGTTTATTTAACAGAAAAGCACAGGGGCAGCGACTGAAAATATATCTGCGCAAATTGGCTGCCGCGTTTCCTACATTACAACAGCGACTACACTTCAAAAAGTACTTCATTGGCTGTGAAGCGCTTTGGGACATCCCGAGGTCGTGAAAGGCGCTATATAAATGAAAGTCTTTCTTTCTTTCTATATTACTGCTGTGGATTAGCATAATTAACCCTTTCCAAATGCCCAGTTTTGCCACGTAAGAAGTTATAAACTCCAAGTCTGAAGCTGCGACGTGTATGTTCACTGAATTCAACGTTATCTTATGAAAGGAATAAAAGCTTTTGAGCACAAAAGATTTTTTACATTTTTTACACAATATTTTCACTAAAACTGTGATCGTGAATTTTCAAGCTGTGAATAATTTTTTTTAATATTTTACAGTTTTCATATTTATTTTACACAATCTTTGGAACCTCCTCAACTAAAATCTAATTTTTTTTGATGTGGTAAAAGTACAAATTGTATCTGTGCTTTTCTTAAGCGAAACAGCATACGTAATTCTCAGATCTGTGAGAAAATCATCCACATGCCACAAAAAGAAACAGTTGAAAATATGAAAAAATAACAATAAAATCCCTTTTTCTTTTTGGATATTATTCGGAAAGCTTTATTTAATGTAGCTGAACAGAATTCAACTGTTTCTGTTTCCATAACATTTTTATTTTTTTGATTTTATTGCTCTCTCTATATATTTCTAAGTCAGGATGGTGTGTGACTTGGAGGGGAACTTGGAGGTGGTGGTGTTCCCATGCGCCTGCTGCCCTTGTCCTTCTAGGTGGAAGAGGTCGCGGGTTTGGGAGGTGCTGCCGAAGGAGCCTTGGCGAGTTGCTGCAGTGCATCTTGTAGATGGTACACACTGCAGCCACTGTAGTGGAGGGGGTGGAGAACAATTCACCTCCGTGTCCGGTCCTAGCTCAGTTCCCTCCTGTGGGGGATTCCAGAACAAGGGGGTACAATCTTAAAATTAGAGCTAGGCCATTCAGGACTGAAATCAGGAAGCATTTTTTTCACACACAAAGGGTAGTGGAATTCTGGAACTCGCTCCCCAAAAGGCTGTGGATGCCGGGGGAATTGAAATTTTCAAGACTGAGATGGACAGATTTTTATCAGGTAAGGGTATCAAGGGATATGGATCAAAGGTGGGTAAATGGAGTTGAGGTACAGTTCAGCCATGATCTAATTAAACAGGCTCGATGGGCTGAATGGCCTCCTCCTGTTCCTGTGCTCCGAAAGAGAAAGTAAAGTGAGTGTTCTTGGTCCTGATCGCTCTACAATGACTCCTGCTGGATAGTGCGGCCGTGTGGAAAACGGGCAAAGGCTGAATTGGGCTAGGCTGCCAAACAACCTGCACCAGTAACCGAACCAGGCTCAAACCTGAAGAACTAGTGTGGGAAGAGAGGGAAGCCAGTGCAAGAGTCAGCACCTACAGGATAGGAAGGCAGTAAAGAGGGGCACGATCACCCCAGCGTAAACACCATTTAATAACAGAGGTGATGTTAACAAGTGCTATAAGAACATAAGAATTAGGAGCAGGAGCAGGAGTAGGCCGTACGGCCCCTCGAGCCTGCTCCGCCATTCAATAAGATCTTGACTGATCTCCTACATCGACGCCACTTTCCCGCCCTCTCTCCATGTCCCTTGATTCCCTTAGTGCCCAAAAATCTATCGATCTCAGTCTTGAATATACTCAACGACCGAGATTCCACAGTCCTCTGGGGTAGAGAATTCCGAAGATTCAGCACCCTCTGAGTGAAGAAATTTCTCCCCATCCCAGTCCTAAATAGCCGACCCCTTATCCTGAGACTCCTCAGTCCTACATGTCCTCGTTTGTTTGCGAGGTGCAGGAAGCTGGAGTGATGTAGGACAAGAGGATGAACTCGCACCGCCAGTGAGTGGGTCAGTGCTCAATCTGCAGAGAGACTGGTAGCGGATTGCCCCCGCCGCTCCCCCCCACTCCACCACCCCCACCACCCCCACCAGTCTGTGTCAACTATTTGCAAAAATTTATGGCTGGCAATAGGTCCCTGAACACATGGAACCCATCCACTGATGGTGCGATTGATTATCAGCCGCAGCAGCTAAAGATTATTTCAGTATCAAATTGCCCGGAAAAAAAGCTACATCTTATCTCAGAATAATAAATGCTTATCAATTCTTGGCTCTAACCCCTAAATTAAGACCAACTTTTAATTAAATCAAAAATGTATCTTTTTTTATTTTGCTGCGGAGATTTGTGTTCACTCCCCAAGGCCTCACTTTCACACTGAGTTCCTGTTATCAGACTTTATCTCATCCTCACTATAAGATAGTGGTTAAAAACATGCTTTTCCGCACGCCGCCCCACAACTGTAGAACGAAAATGTTTGTACTGAGCAGTTCCCCCGACGCCTCAGGGCTCTGATCAAGCCGTCTCGCGGCTTCTGCTGTAAAGTACGTGGAGAGTGGGTGAGGGCAGCATCGAGCTCGGGTGTGCTGGGCGCCGTGACCGAGAAGTCCATCGACGCTCACTGTACAGGCCCACCCATAAGGGATGGCTCCTTGGGCGAGGTATCAGGCAGAACCAAATCCCAGCAAGTCTTCAGGAGCGCAGAGATAAGAGGAGAAAAGTTAAAAAAAAATTACTGCTGACACTTCTAAGAAGGAAACGGTTCAAGGTGAAGGGTTGTTACCAGGGGCAACAAGTTAAAAATGAGGAGATTAGGAGTAAAAGGAAAAGTCAGGAGTAACATTTTATTACACAAAGTGGAAAAAGTTACCAAGGAAGGTCAGTTGGAAAAGAAAAATATAGAAAGACTTGCATTTCTATCGTGCCTTTGACAGCCTCAGAGTGCTTTACAGCCAATGAAGTACTTTTGAAGTGTAGTCACTGTTGTAACGTAGGCAACGCCAATCTGCGCACAGCAAGCTCCCTCAAACATCAATGCGATAATGACCAGATAATCTGTTTCTTTTAGTGATGTTGACTGAGGGATAAATATTGGCCAGGACGCCGGGGATAACTCACCTGCTCTTCTTCGACATCTACCTGAGATCTCTTTTATGTCCACCTGAGAGAGCAGACGGGGGTCTCGGATCATTTGGAACCTATGATGGTTCAGTGAGTTTCCCCTGCATATAAATCGAGCCATTCGGACTGTTTAGGTCTCAGATTCAACCAGCTGGGGGAGGCAGTAGTGATGCTACACTGGGCTCGGTGCGTCTGGGTTAAGGAGGGGACCTTTGGACAGTGTTCCTACTCCTGATTGCTACACTAGGCGTGTGCATCTGTAAACATGGGGTGAAGAGAGCAACAGTCTTGTGATGCCCCCAAGGTCAAACGGTCTACTGACCCTAACTGTCTGGGCTCACGCATGAAGAACGGCCACGTAAGCAAGATACCAGAGGGCAGCCAGTGCCTGTGAACGCAGCCAACATCTCCAGGGTTAGGCGGAAGGGAGCAAACTGGTAGAAAGGAGAAGGAACACAAGTAAAACTCCAGGTCAACTTCTCATCCAGTCCCATATTCTAGCCTCAATTCCCAAGGTTTTTATTCACTCATTCACTAAGGAACACACAGGCGCACCATCCACACGGGCTGCATGTCTCGTAGTATATAGCCATCTTACCTCAGTTACAAGGGAGCCCGAACTAACACGTTCCCTTAAACGTTCTGTAGGGGTCTCCAAAGATGAAGTACTTCTGACCTCCGCGGATATTCAACAACAACAACAACTTGTATTTATATGGCGCCTTTAATGTAGTAAAACGTCCCAAGGTGCTTCACAGACGCGTTCTCAAACAAAATTTGACCCCGAGCCACATAAGGAGATAGGTCTGTCTCCTGTGTCTGTAGACCAGGCTCCCGGGCAATGTTCCCCGTTAAGCTGCACAGTCTGGAGGTCCCGCGCAGGCCGCTCATCGGCTTTTATATGGAAGAAACCGCGCATGCGCGAAAATTTGAATGGGCCACGCGCAGCCAGTTAAAGGGACCGCGCGCAGAAAAACAAATTAGAGAGAACATTGCTCCTGGGGTAAGGGCAGATGAAGGCAGGTCACCTCAGGTGTAACTGCGCCCGTCTCTCATCCGCCTCTGATAATTCTCTTCCTCGTCGACATCTCTGAGCGCCAGGGAAATAATCCCTTCTTCAGAGATGCGGTTGCTGGAAACAGATTTGCAGTTGGCAGCAATAGGCTGTTGTGAAAAGAACGGGGATGGAAAATAAAATGTAAAAAAACAGCTCGCTAAAGCAAAAAGGAAGTCCGCTATAAAAGCACAGCACAACGACTCCAAAAAGCAGCAATAAACGAACTCCTACTGGGACAGTAAAGATAGTACGACACCCTCCAGGAATTTAACTCTCAATGGTCAGACAGTGCCTTGGCTCCAGTGCCCGTTTTAAATGGGCTCACAATACTATCAGAGATTTGGCCCTTCAGTTAGCCCCTTGCATGGTTTGTGCCACAACTTAAATCTCGCATTTGTAAATTCTGCAAGAAAGTATCGTGAGATTTAGAATCAGGTGAGGTTCTGACTTACAATCTCCTCACCCAATTCCCTGGCCTTCCCCCCCTGCAGCACGCACCTACTATTGGGATTTGTGTGCCTTATAATCAGAGGGAGTTCCACGGTCTACTTTATCTGTAATGTCAAACAAAGGGATCTGCTTGTTGGGCCCAATGGCCTTTATTGTTCCTAGAAGAGTCCTTATATCCCTAATGTGTGTAACTTTACGTGCAAATGAAAGAGTAAAACTATGTGGTTTTGTTTTCCCCTCACTAGTTTTCCTTTGGTTGCACATCTTTCTGAAGTGAAGCTGAGAATTCTGCTCTATTGAGGCTTTGGCTGTCTCAGTGTGCTTCAGCCAGCACCAGCGAACAGCACACTCGCCTCATCTGGAAACAATTTGAAGGCAGCTGACAATCTCACCACACAGCCCAGAGCTACTCCCAGTCAGAGAGCTTTCCTTATTCGCTACTCGTGAAATAAAGATAAAAAGAAAGAAAGAGTTGCATTTCTATAGCGCCTTTCACGACATCAGGACATCCCAAAGCTTTACAGCCAATGAAGCACTTTTTTGAAGTGCAGTCACTGTTGTAGTGTGGGAAACGCGGCAGTCAATTTGCGCACAGCAAGCTCCCACAAACAGCAATGTGATAATGAGACCAGATAATCTGTTTTTAGTGACGGTGATTGAGGGATAAATATTGGCCAGGACACCGGGGAGAACTGCCCTGCTCTGCTTCAAAATAGTGCCGTGGGATCTTTTACATCCACCTGAGCGAGCAGGCAGGACCTCGGTTTAACGTCTCATCTGAAAAATGGGAGAAGGGATTCAGTAAAACCTAAAAAGTCATCTGGGCTCTTGAGTTTTAAGTCCACATCTTTCTTTGATTGTGCCATAATATTGCTTTAATGTCATAACCCCTGACCTTCCACTTCTGGGCCCTGCATCCAAACCGCACCCTTCGCACTTTGTGAGGGTTTCGATTTCTCTTCTGCCCAGTTTCCTCTCCCGCCCCTCTTCCTCCTGATGGCTCTTTTCTGGCGTACCATGGGCTCTCGTCACTCGAAGGCTCTTCACTTTAGTGGCCATTCTCATGCGTGACCCTTGAGAATGACAGCTGGTGGAATACTCAACCACACGAGGCATCAGAGCCAAATGTGGTCCAGTCCTCATCCAATTTCCACATGGGTGCGCATTCAACAGAAGTCAGTGGTTAGTGATCAGGAAGAGCAACCCATACTGGTTTCCTCCCTCCCCCGGCCCAGGGGTCAATTATAGCACTCCTGCCACTACTTCAAAAACAATACCAGCTTGCATTTATAGAACGCCTTTAATGTAAAGAACACCCCAAGGCAATTGACAGAGAGGCATAAGGAGAACAGACACAGAGCCAGGAAGGGATAGAGCGGGAGAGGTGACCAAAGGCCTGGGCAAAGAAATAGGTTTTGAGGAGATTTGTGAAGGAGGAAGGGGAAGTCGAGAGACGTATGGAGAGAATTCCAGGAAGTAGGAATCTGTCGCCATGGAGGCAGGAAGGGAGGGATGCACTAAAGGCAGGAGTCAGAGGAATAATGTGTTTTTAGGGGGGATATATCGGCTGGAGAAGGTTGTAGAGATAGGGTAGGGCAAAGCCACGGAAGGATTAAAGATGAGGACAATGGATTTAAATTTGGAGGTGTAGGTTATGGAGGGCAGGTGCGATGGATGAGTGGGATTTATTGCAGGACAGGATGTGTGACAGAATTTTGCACAAGTTGGAGACCAACAAAGATCGAGTTGGAGTAGTCAAGTCTGGAGGTGACAAAGGCATTTATGAGGGCTTCACCAGAGATGGGGCAGGGATAGGGTCAGAGGCGGTCACAGTTGTGAAAGTGGAATTGAGCATTTTTTTGTGTTGGGAGGGATATGGAGTCTGAAACTAAGCTCAGGGTCAAACATGGCATCAAGTTTCTTAATGTTCGGCTTAGCCTGAGAACGCCTAATGCAGCACAGGCCAGGGTTTGGATCTGGGAGCCTTTTCGATTGTATGGCTCAACTGCTCATTGGACTAACCCACACAGCCACTGGCAGAGCTGACCGAAAGGGTTTTATATCAGATGACTTTTGGCCGGTCTCAATGGGGTTCCTAATGGCCATTGATCCACAGCAAAAAACTGCCCACGATTCAGCACTAAATGATAACTCTCTCTCAGAAAGGCTGGCGTGGGGAGTGAAAATATCACATGATACAGAAAAGTGGGGGGGTGGGGGGGGGCGGGATCTATCTGAGGTTCAATTGAGGCATGTTGTCAAGACAATGTGAAGGAAGCTTTACTTTGCATCCAACCTATACTGACCTGGAAGTGCTGACCAAGTTTCACAATGGGAAAATGTTCCCATTTCCCAGTACTGACAATCTTCAATCGAGTGCTAAATACCCAAAGTATCCTATTTCCAACATTGTCTGGTTTTGGCACGGTGCAGTGGCACAAAGATCCATGGGCTTACTTTGCACAGCTGGGAGCCATAAATCAAAGAGGTTCCATAGGCTGAAGTCAAACTTGGCTTCTTTATGTGCAGCGGTGGCAATGGAGGAAGTAGGGTGAGGCACCCAGCATCAATATAGACTTCCCAAAATAACCACTCGATTCCTGTTCTCCTTCCCTGGTTGGAAACTAATGTTTACAATATTTAAAGTACTTCGTGTGTCAGCGTTCTTCTTTTAAAGGCAAACTCCCGGCATTTTAAACTGTCTATATCTCATTTAACGGATTCCTTCTCAATGGCCTCCCGTTATGGCAGCCCTGAAGTGAAAGTGGAGCCATTGAGGATAATGTTAACCTAACTCATTGGACAGGAATCCCACGGGATCGGGTGGAAGGCCGGTTTTACACCCCGGCCGATATTACTCTCCACAGCCTCCAATGGGCGCGGTATAAAACCCAGCGTTGCACCCGATTCACATCAGTTTCCCGACAGGTGTATTAGGTTAAAATTGCCCCCATTTTCTCAACATTCCTCATGAATTCAGAGCAGTAGCTTTTCACCTTTTCATTTTATTCAATAAGGTGCGGAATCCTGGTCTTCTGGTGTGGATGTCACGATAGGATGATAAAGATCTGGGACTTCCTCAATGGCTCCATGGTTCAATAGGCCATGTGGTGCGGTATTGAGGAACACAGACCATTGATTTCTGGTTTGTGCTGTGTTAGCCAGTCTCAGTGGTGGGGAGCACAGGCACAATGGGTCGAATGGCTTCCTTCTGTGCTGTATCACTCTAATTAGCCTCAGTATCTCTAGTGTCACCTATGGCTCAGTTGGTAGCACCCTCGCCTCTGAGTCTAGAAGGTTGTGGGTTCACAGTCCCACTCCAGGGACTTGAGCACATACATCTAGGCTGACACTCCAGTGCAGTGCTGAGGGGGTGCTGCACTGACGGAGGTGCCGTCTTTCAGATGAGACGTTAAACTGAGGCTCTCTCAGGTGGACGTAAAAGATCCCATGGCACTATTTCGAAGAAGAGCAGGGGAGTTATCCCCGGTGTCCTGGCCAATATTTATCCCTCAATCAACATAACAAAAACAGTTTATCTGGTCATTATCACATTCCTGCTTGTGGGAGCTTGCTGTGTGCAAATTGGCTGCCGCGTTTCCCACATTACAACAGTGACTCCACTTCAAAAGTACTTTATTGGCTGTAAAGTGCTTTGAGACGTCCAGTGGTCATGAAAGGTGCTATAGAAATGCCAGTCCTTTTTTTAGGTTAGGGGAAAGACATCAGTCATGGCTTTTGCTCCTCATCTTTGTGCAATGACCCCGCTGGAAACTGCATCTCTGTGGATTGGATTGGGTGCAACCAAAATGCCCCCATGGTTGAATTGCCTATCAACACTGGCTGCCACTTGGGTAAGGTACGAGCAGGGTGTCTATACACTGGCAAGTGTAACTGCCTTCAAGAGAAGAGGGATGAAAACTGTAGAGAGGTCACAGATCCAAATCAACAAGATTTAACCCAAGAGGTCAGCAGCTTCTTCACAGGTCAAAGGCACTGGGTCATGAAGAATAGACATTGACTCTCTTATTGCAGCAGGTGAGCAAGAGCCCTTCAGGGAACTGTCCTTGGCTCTGTGCGCTTCCTCATCTTCATCAATGACCCTTAGGATCGTGTCAGGAGTGTTGTCCCTTTGGCTGGTGACACCACCTGGAAAGGGTTTGAGTCCCAAGTTCAAGAAAAGCAACAGTTGAACCAGTGTAAAAACAACACAAAACTGGATACTGGCTTGGCAAATGATGAGTTATCCTCAGCACTTTCTGTACAAGGTACTCCTTCCATCTTTGAAGAATAACATTGTCATAAACACTGTTAATTTTATACCTTATCTGTACCTCATGGAAACCCACCATTTCTCCCCTGAGCCTCCCAATTAGGGAGAGCTTTCATTCCACAACAGTAATGGGAGCTGGTGCCTGTGGGTGGGCTGCACTCCCGACTACTCATACAGATTCAACCTTGAAATAAAGACTGCCATGTAAAGCAACCTACTGTTGTAAAAACCCACCCTTGGCGAAATGGGTTCAATGCTGGTTTTAGTCCACAATCTCACCAATACAAATGTTAAACCTGGTGATGGTTATTGCTGTTCATAGCTACTGGTTGGCAGTACCCCTCTATGGCATCACCCCTTCCCCCCCCACCTCCCCACACCTGTTTGTTTAATTGAAACCGTTGACTGAACAACAACAATCATAACTTGTATTTCTGTAGCACCTTTAACATAGTAAAACGTCCCAAGGCCCTTCACAGGAGTGATTATCAAACAAAATTTGATACCGAGCCACATAAGCAGATATTAGGGCAGGTGGCCAAAAGCTTGGTCAAAGAGGTAGGTTTTAAGGAGCGTCTTAAAGGAGGAAGGAGAGGTAGAGAGGCGGAGAGGTTTAGGGAGGGAATTCCAGAGCTTAGGGCCTTAAGGCACGGTCACCAATGGTGGAGCAACTAAAATCGGGGAGACTCAAGAGGTCAGATTTAGAGGAGCGCAGAGATCTCGGGGGGTTGTGGGGCTGGAGGAGATTACAGAGATAGGGAGGGGGCGAGGCCGTGGAGGGATTTGAAAACAAGGATGAGAATTTTAAAATCGAGGTGTTGCTTAACCGGGAGCCAATGTAGGTCAGCGAGCACAGGGGGTGATGGGTGAACGGGACTTGGTGCGAGTTAGGACACGGGCAGCAGAGTTTACGGAGGGTAGAAAGTGGGAGGCCAGCCAGGAGTGTGTTGGAATAGTCAAGTCTGGAGGTAACAAAGGCATGGATGAGGGTTTCAGCAGCTGATGAGCTGAGGCAGGAGCAGAGTCGAGCGATGTTACGGAGGTGGAAATAGGCGGTCTTAGTGACTCTCCACAGGCGCGGTTACGACGACACCATTTTAACCACATTAAAAGTTAGTAGTAAACCCCTTATACACAATACAGGTAAATGCACTTCACACGTATATTTACTGAACCAACATCTACCACCATTCTGTGCAAAACTTTCACCAAAGTTTGGAATTCTGGCATGCATTTATCAGACACGTCACATCTTAGTGCACCTTCTTGGTTTTTAGGAA
The DNA here is from genome assembly GCA_030390025.1 of Squalus acanthias. NCBI lineage: Eukaryota > Metazoa > Chordata > Chondrichthyes > Squaliformes > Squalidae > Squalus > Squalus acanthias. The sequence goes on from CM059437.1 coordinate 85,741,440, forward strand.
CCTCCAAGGTTGCCCTCTGCCTTAGCCCTGAACCCACATCTTCCTCTTGTTTCTCTCCTATCTCCCTAATGGCCTCTCTGAACTCATCTTGTCCTCGAGACCCACCTCCTTCTCTCTTGACCCACTAAACTGCTGACCATCCTAACTTCCCTTCCTGGTCCCCATGATAGCTGACATTGTAAATGGTTCTCTCTCCTCGGCTATTTCCCCCCATCCCTTTCAAATCTGCCATTATCACCCGCCCCCCCCTCAAAAAACCCACCCTTGATCCCTCTGTCCTTGCTATCTACCGCCCCATCTCCAACCTCCCTTTCCTTTCCAAAGCTCTTGAAAATGTTGCCTCCTCCCAAATCCATGCCCATCTTTCCCGCAATTCCATGTTTGAACCTCTCCAAACAGGTTTCTGCTCCTGCAACAGCACTGAAAACGGTCCTCAACAAAATCTCAAATGACATCCTCTGTGACTGTGATCATGGTGCACTATTTCACCTCATCCTTCTCGACTTCCCTGCAGCCTTTGATACACTCCTCCTCCAATGCCTCTCCTCCATTGCCCAGCTGGGTGGGACTGCCCTTGCCTGGTTCCCCTCTTTACCTATCCATTCGTAGCCAGAGAATCTCCTGCAATGGCTTCTCTTCCCGCTCCTGCAGCGTTACCTCTGGTGTCCCCAAGGATCTATGCTTGGCTCCCTCCTATTTCTCATCTACATGTTGCCCCTCGGCGACATCATCCAAAGAGATGACATGAGGTTCCACATGCACGATCATGACACGCAACTCTACCTCACCACCACGTCTCTTAATCCTTCCACTGCTTCTGTGTTATCAGCTTGCTTGTCTGACATCCAGTCCTGGATGAGCCACAGTTTCCTCCAATTAAACATTGGAAAGACCAAAGCCATTGTCTTCGACCCTCGCCACTAATTCCATCCCCATCCCCTGGCCACTTTCTCAGGCTGAAGCAGGTTGTTCGAAACATTGGCGTTCTACTTGACCCTGCGCTGAGCTTCCGACACCATAACCTCTCCATCACAAAGACCGCCTACTCACACCTCCATAATGTCCCCAGTCTCCGCCCCTGCCTCAGCCCATCTACTGAAGAAACCCTCTTCCGTGCTTTTATTACCTCCAGACTCGACTATTCCAACGCTCTCCTGGCCGGTCTCCCAGTATCCACCCTCCATAAACATGAGCTCATCCAAAACCCCGCTGCCCGTATCCTAACTCGCACCAAGTCCCGTTCACCCATCACCCCTGTGCTCGCTGAACTACATTGGCTCCCGGTCCACCAACACATCAAATTTAAAATTCGCATCCTTGTGTTCAAATCTCTCCATAGCCTTGCCCGTCCTTATCTCTACAACCCTCAAATTCTGGCCTCTTGCACATCTCCCATTCCCTTCGCCCATTGGCCGGTAGCGGCCGTGCCTTCAGACATCTGGTTCCTAAGTTCTGGAATTTCCTCCTTGAACCTCGCTGCCTCTCCACATCTCTCTCCCCCTTTTAGGACCTTCTGACCATTAAAACAATCCTCTGACCACGCTTTTAGTCACCTGTCCTAATATCTTCTTCTTTGGCTCGGTGTCAACTTACTCTCCTGTGATGCGCCTTGGGACGTTTTACTATGTTAAAGGCCCTGTATAAATGACCGATCTTCTTGGCCAGCAGTTGCGAGCGGTACTTTGACTTCATCAAGAGTGATTGCTGAGAATATTGACTCGCGCAACGAGACGTGCCAGACCCGCCCCTGCTCTCCTCCATCCAGAACACGATTGGATGCGGCTTGCCCTTTGCCGTGACATGCCCTGTTGGAGCTGCTCATCATTGGCTGGGCTTGTTTTCTTCTGCTGGCCTGGAGCAATTATTCCGATTGGTTGAGCTGACCACGGTGACTGCTCCCCTCTTCATACAACGTTGCTGGTGTTTCCATGGTGCTGAAGTCTGGTGGTTTCACCTGTGTTACACACTAATTTAGCAGATAACCAATAAGCAGTAACCGGGAAGTACAGCACACACTACGATTGGAAAGCACTCGGCTTGCCGTCTTACCATTTTACCAACACATGCGCAAAAAGGTTAAAGTACACATGCATACGGCTGTGTGACTGAGTAATGAGATGCCATGCCCAATAACAGTGTCTATTACTCAGTTTTTATTTACTAATTGGCCACATCTGGATTCCCAATTAGCCACATGTGGCTGGTGCCTAACAGATTGGACAACACTGCCCCACACAGTGAAGCCCGCCCATCGCTCACAGTACACCAATTCAATGGATGGTCTTCCGCCCAGTGACTGTCAGAGGACCCAGCGTCAAGTTATCCGTTGCTGGTGCCCTTGGCAGTGCCTGAGAGTGAACTTATTCCTGGGCTACTCCCACATTACAACAGTGACTCCACTTCAAAAAGGACTTCATCGGCGGTAAAGCGCTTTGGGACGTCCGGTGGGTCGTGAAAGGCGCCTATAGAAATCCAAGTCTTTCTTTTTCTTTTCTTTTTTCTACTCGCAAGGTTGCGGAAAAGGGAAATTTATTTTGGAAAGTCCTGGAATCTATCAGAAACCTGATGCTTGCCACATCAGGAAAACAGACTCCGATGTAAATGGATACGTAAAGCGAAGGCACTGGGCAAAGGTCAAAGACTTTATTTTGTCAAGGTCTGGACCTTGTGGGAGAGCTGAGGATAAACGATACACAGTCGAAATGATAGAAACAGAAGGACAGGATGTCAGGAAAGAGAACGGCCTGGACCGAGTGGTTACAATTATCTTGCTCTGACAATAGGATGTCAGTAAAAACTGCCGTGATTTTGACTTTGGAATGTATCAATGTCAAAACGTTCAGACGACTGGTGCAATCACTGACGTTTCGCAGATGCTTGTCTCTGGGGAAAATATTCACAGAGTGAACGAGAGCCGCCACTAACTCGGTGAGGTGGGACTTCCTGGTCTCAGCACCGGCACAACCTGGGCCAGGGGCGGTCGGGTCTCACCTAACCTCCTACAGGAGATGCTGCCGCGAAAGTTCCTCCATACAATGGCCTCACCAGGGGTTGAGCGCTTTTTTTCGAAAACGCTTCGTCCGATTAATTTTCACTCGCCGATCAACTCCCCACCTCCCCGCACGGTGGGGCTGCCTCCTGTTTGTTGTTTATTTCCCCCAGCCCCCCGACCCCCTAGTCTTGGTTTTAGGCGAAGGGGGTGATTTTGCCAATGGGGACTTGATGGAGGCGGGACTCCCACTTGTCGGGTTTCAGTCCCCGCCTCCATCGACGTCTAACCAACCCACGCTATTTTCCCTTGATTGACCTTGTTAAGCCCGCCCAACGGGCTTAGCAGGCCAATTAAGGGAAAGCCGGTTACTGGTGACGTCAGCGAGTGACGTTTCATCTGTCAAGAGCTTTTGACAGATGAATTGTCATCGTTTGACAGCTCTGTGAAGCTGTCAATCACTGACAATCTGTCTTCTAAGTTGAGTCTTTACTCAAGACTCAATTAGAAAGCCTTCCTGAGCAGAAAGCAGAAGGCTGATGCATTTGAGAATGCAGCGGCCATTCTGCTTTCTCTGCCGGTGAGCTGAGGGACTCCCGAGACCTGAAGGGATGAAGCCTGGAGGAAGAAGCAAAGGTAAGTAAAGCTTTTAAAATACTCAACACTCACCTCACACACTTACCTCTGCACACATGCACCCATCACTCACCTGCACACCGGACATCTCGGCCCCTCTGACCCCCGCCGACCCACGGCTCGCCTCGCTGACCCTGGTGAATTTCGGAGCCGTCGGGAAGCCCACACTTTAGGTGGCAAAATAGGGATTAGCCAAAAAACTGCCGGTTAACTACCTGTTAACAGACAGTTAATTGGCACTAATCCCCTTCCCGCCTCGAGGAGACGGGACCTGGTGTGGGTCGGGTACCCGCCTCCTGGGAAGATGGCACGGAGGCGGGTTGGGGGCGGGATGGGTACCCGCTCCCAGATTCTGCCATTTTCCCGGCAGTACCGCCTCCCCAGGGCTGGGAAAATCGCCCCCAAAGTGTCTGGAAACTTCTAAAACATAAGGTGGGCAGGAACGAGATGATTTTCTTTGAGCGTGTGCGCTTCCTGCACGTGGACAGAAAATTGGGGAGAGTGTGCCCAAGGTTTTCCGACATGCATTCCTGGCTCCACATTTGGAAAATAGGCCCTCAACGCTCTAGCTTAAAACACATGCCTATTTCCCCCCCTCCCTCCCATTTACTGGAGTGTCTCATAATATGGAGGCATCAGTTCTTACAATTACTGTAGAGATTTTTCATGAATTACAGTCAAAAAAAAACTGAACAGGACCAAAAGCACTAAAAGTAATCAGGGAAATGTTTTCTTAAATTTTATTCTCCCAGTATCTTCCTACCTTAACCAACACCACTCAATGCAGATTAACGGGTTATTCCTCCAATTGCTGTTTATGGGATCTTGCTCTGTGCAAATGGGATGCCCTCCTGATTACAGAAGTGACTGCACCTCAGAAGCATTACATGTGAAGCTCTTCACAGCCTTTGTGAGATATGATAAGGGGCTAAAGAAATGCAGCTTTTTCTTTCTTCCTTTCCTCTTGGAAGCTGTCATTAAATAAACCCGTTTTGGAAAATGCACTAGTGGTGTTAAAAAGGAGAGCACAGGTCCCTGTGGAAATATCCGAGTCAGACTAATACCGTTCTCAGCCCGCCTGAGTCACTCAGCACCACAACCGGCTGTGATACTGGAAGCAACATTTTCTGTACCAATCAGCTTCTGTACAATAATGTATTTCGGCAGGGTGTACACCCCTGATAAGTGTAGACTGCATCAGTCTCTGTGTATAGAAATATATAAACAATACTTTGCAAGATTGAAGTTGAATGTTATAAATTCATTCAGGCATGCTTATGCTCTGCTTCATTCATAAATATCCCCACTCACACCTACCTTTACTCTCTGTCTCATTCATAAATATCCCCACTCTCACCTACCTTTACTCTCTGTCTCATTCATAAATATCCCCACTCTCACCTACCCTTACTCTCTGTCTCATTCATAAATATCCCCACTCTCACCTACCTTTACACCTCTGTCTCATTCATAAATATCCCCACTCACACCTACCTTTACTCTCTGTCTCATTCATAAATATCCCCACTCACACCTACCTTTACTCTCTGTCTCATTCATAAATATCCCCACTCACCTACCTTTACTCTGTCTTATTCATAAATATCCCCACTCTCACCTACCTTTACACCTGTCTCATTCATAAATATCCCCACTCTCACCTACCTTTACACCTCTGTCTCATTCATAAATATCCCCACTCTCACCTACCTTTACACCTCTGTCTCATTCATAAATATCCCCACACTCACCTACCTTTACTCTCTGTCTTATTCATAAATATCCCCACTCTCACCTACCTTTACTCTGTCTTATTCATAAATATCCCCACTCTCACCTACCTTTACACCTGTCTTATTCATAAATATCCCCACTCTCACCTACCTTTACTCTCTGTCTTATTCATAAATATCCCCACTCTCACCTACCTTTACACCTCTGCCTCATTCATAAATATCCCCACTCTCACCTACCTTTACTCTCTGTCTCATTCATAAATATCCCCACTCTCACCTACCTTTACACCTGTCTCATTCATAAATATCCCCACTCTCACCTACCCTTACTCTCTGTCTCATTCATAAATATCCCCACTCTCACCGACCTTTACTCTCTACCTCATTCATAAATACGTCAGAATTAGCATCCACTACAAAAGTCCATTTGTGGACTCTTTTTAAAAGTAACTTTGGATCACATTTCGAAAGCTTTTTAGAGCCAAAGGCCACGTGTCCATCACCTATTGGTCCCGTCCTCCCTGCAAGTCCTTCCCAATTGAGCCATTTGCCGGCGTTGTCTGATGAAGGCAGCACTTCCTCCTTAAATTAGGGTCCACAGAACGGACGCTATTGTGCAAAAACCTGATGTGTGCGGAGAAACACAGCTTTAGATTCAGTCCCAGGAGGATTTTGTTCCACATGGGGAACTTAGACTATGATGGCGTGCATTTGTACACTTTAGTGTCAGCCGTGGCTCGGCCGGTGATAGTGCGCGCGCCCGAGTCAGAAGGCTGTGTGTTCAAGCCCCACTCCAGAGGTTGCACTGTCGGAGGTGCCGTCTTTTGTATGTGACCCCCCCGTCTGCTCTCTCAGGTGAACGTAAAAGATCCCATGGCACTATTTCGAAGAAGAGCAGGGGAGTTCTTCCCGGTTTCCTGGCCAGTATTTATCCCTCAACCAGCATCACTAAAAAAAAACTAATTATCTGGTCACACTGCTGTTTGTGGGACCTTGCTGTGCGCAAATTGAAAGCTAAATGAAGCTCATCTCTCAGTTTTGGGACACAGTTCCACTGTTGCTTGCTGCCCCCTGGTGCCTCGCCTGAAGCAGCCATTCTCCATGTGTGAGCCGAGGCAATAGAATGGCCAGCAGGCTATTCCACCACGGGAGGCTGTTCTTAGCTGGGTGTTCTGATAATCTCATTGCAGTGTTGAGTGGGAGTCCAGTTGCTTCTCCACAGAGAGGGATGGAGCAATTAGAGGAGCAAGCGCCCTGGGCGGTGAGATTCTCGCTTTTAAAGGGGGGCTGTCTTCAAGGGAAAAAAATATTTGGCAAACTCCTATTTCGTGTGTTCACAAATGCACTAGCAGCCACATGAATCCCGATGACACGGATCGCCGTATTTCCTGGAAACCCCTTCCAGCTGTTTGACACCCTCCTTAAACAAATGTATTAAATACTCATCGATAAAGAGAGTTCCCCTTGAAGGAGGGCACGAACAGCGAGTATTTACAACAGAGCCCAGAGGGCGAGACTCCCTCTTAACAGAGTTGTATCTTTTTTTTTAATTATAACCAGCTCGGACTCCAAATCACAATCTCATTTCCTGTGCTCCCCCCAACACTCTCACCAGTCCCTGAGGCAAACCAGCTGATCTGACTTTTTTTGCCTAAACATTTACATGTTTGAGGGGAAGAAACACTCAGTTCAATAAACAGGCACCGCCTGTAAAAATAGAACTGGAATTCCTACCATCGGGGGTCTTCCAGGAACTGGCCTCAGACTTGTTCAAGGCAGAGGCCGAGAATCACAGGGATTGAAGGAGGTGGGAAGAGGGAAGTGCAGAGAAATGCTTGGGGCCCGCAGCATTATTGAAATAACAACAGAAAACGCTGGAAAAACTCAGCAGGCCAGGCAGCATCCGTGGAGAGAGAAAGAGAGTTAACGTTTCAGGTCGATGACCTTTCGTCAGAACTGTGAAGAGCCGGAAATCAAATGGATTTAAGGCCAGGGTAAAGCTGGGAAAAGGGGGAGGGGATAAAAGAACAAAGGGGGAGAGGAAGAGAAACTGAAATCAATGAAGATGAACAAGGTTGAAGAGCCAAACGGAAATCCCGTCGAAGAGAAGAGCAGAACTTCTTCAAGGTAGGCATTCCTGGAAGAGAGGTGGCAGTGAACCAAACACTAACGACGGGATTTCCGTTTGGCTCTTCAACCTTGTTCATCTTCATTGATTTCAGTTTCTCTTCCTCTCCCCCTTTGTTCTTTTATCCCCTCCCCCTTTTCCCAGCTTTACCCTGGCCTTAAATCCATTTGATTTCCGGCTCTTCACAGTTCTGACGAAAGGTCATCGACCTGAAACGTTAACTCTCTTTCTCTCTCCACGGATGCTGCCTGGCCTGCTGAGTTTTTCCAGCGTTTTCTGTTGTTATTTCAGATTTCCAGCATTATTGTTGCCTTCGGTTGGATGAAAAGGGGCGTCTCAGTGGAAAAGCCCACACGTTTTGTAACAAGCCATCCGAGTGGGCAGCCGCACGGCAAGTGACCCTTCAGGATCTAATGGAGCTGCCAGTTAAAGGGGCACCGTCTTCATTTAAAGGGGCACTGTTTTCATTCAAAGTCGTCAGGAAAACCTCCTCTTTTTGGTTGGTGGAGCCAGAAGATTGTGATTGGCAGGACTTGTCAGGTCACAGGTCACGCTTATTCCTTTCCAAAAAACAAAAATACAAATCTGGAAAGAGGGGCAGCTTTGTCATCCGGACCCCCTTTTTGACTTAAAGGGGGGATACTGCCTTCTTTGCCATGACGCAGATAATGCCATGATGCATCCTGTGTTTGGAAAGAAAGGTGAAGACGGTGCCTCCATTGTGGGGTGGCTCCTCTTCAATTTCTTCAGGGCTCTCAGCCATCCTCATCTGCAGCTCTGCCGACAACCAGAATATTCGTAGACCAGATTCACATCTGTCAGCAGGCTTGGGTTAGAAAGAGCCGCCATTTCCGCCTGCATTATAGTGTCCTCCTGCATATCGGGCAAACTACACTGCGGAGCTGGGGTGTAAATGGGATTCATTAAAGTGCCGCGCTAGAACTGAGAACATTAGGTACAAGGGAGTGTTACAAAGAAAGGTTCATTTTTTTCCCCATTGGCTTTCTCTCTCCACCCCCCTCCCTCTCTTTCTGAAGTGCTGGCCCATGCTCGGGTTTATGGGATACAATCCAATATCTCAGCGAAAGGCTCTTTTTCTTCTGTAAGTCTAGACAATGAGCATCAGCAGGCTATTCAACTGAGGCGCTTTACAGCCAATGAAGTACATAGAAACGTAGAAAAATAGGAGCAGGATTAGGCCATTCGGCCCTTCGAGCCTGCTCCGCCATTCAATATGATCATGGCTGATCCTCTATCTCAATACCACATTCCTGCTCTTTCCCCATACCCCTTGATGCCTTTTGTGTCTAGAAATCTATCTATCTCCTTCTTAAATATATTCAGTGACTTGGCCTCCACAGCCTTCTGTGGTAGAGAATTCCACAGGTTCACCACCCACTGAATGAAGAAATTTCTCTTCATCTCAGTCCTAAATGTCCTACCCTGTATCCTGAGACTGTGACCCCTTGTTCTAGACCCCCCAGCCAGGGGAAACATCCTCCCTGCATCCAGTCTGTCTAGCCCTGTCAGAATTTTATACGTTTCAATGAGATCCCCTCTCATTCTTCTAAACTCTAGTGAATACAGGCCTAGTCGACCCAATCTCTCCTCATACGACAGTCCTGCCATCCCAGGAATCAGTCTGGTGAACCTTCGCTGCACTCCCTCTATGGCAAGTATATTCTTTCTTAGGTAAGGAGACCAAAACTGCACACAGTACTCTAGGTGTGGTCTCACCAAGGCCCTGTATAACTGTAGTAAGACATCCTTGCTCCTGTACTCAAATCCTCTTGCAATGAAGGCCAACATACCATTTGCCTTCCTAACTGCGTGCTGCACCTGCATGTTTGCTTTCAGTGACTGGTGTACAAGGACACCCAGGTCCCTCTGTACATCAACATTTCTCAATCTATCACCATTTAAATAATACTCTGCCTTTCTGTTTTTCCTACCGAAGTGGATAACTTCACATTTATCCACGTTATACTGCATCTGCCATGTATTTGCCCACTCACTCAACTTGTCTAAATTGCCTTGAAGCCCCTTTGCATCCTCCTCACAACTCACAATCCCATCTAGTTTCATGTCGTCAGCAAACTTGGAAATATTACATTTGGTTCCCTCATCCAAATCATTGATATATATTGTGAATAGCTGGGGCCCAAGCACTGATCCCTGCGGTACCCCACTAGTCACCGCCTGCCACCCCGAAAAAGACCCATTTATTCCTACTCTCTGTTTCCTGTCTGTTAACCAATTTTCAATCCATGCCAGTATATTACCCCCAATCCCATGTGCTTTAATTTTGCACACTAACCTCTTATGTGGGACTTTATCAAAGGTCTTCTGAAAATCCAAATACACCACATCCACTGGTTCTCCCTTATCTATTCTACCAGTTACATCCTCAAAAAACTCCAGTAGGTTTGTCAAACATGATTTCCCTTTCATAAATCCATGTTGACTTTGTCTAATCCCATTGATATTTTCTAAGTGTCCTGTTATCACATCCTTTATAATAGACTCTAGCATTTTCCCTACTACTGATGTTAGGCTAACCGGTCTGTAGTTCCCTGTTTTCTCTCTCCCTCCTTTTTTAAATAGTGGGGTTACATTTGCCATCCTCCAATCTGCAAGAACTGTTCCATAATCTATAGAATTTTGGAAGATGACAACCAATGCATCCAGTATTTCCATGGCTACCTCTTTTAGTACTCTGGGATGCAGATTATCAGGCCCTGGGGATTTATCAGCTTTCAGTCCCATTAATTTCTCCAGCACTATTTTTTTACTAATACTAATTTCCTTTAATTCCTCCTTCTCACTAGACCCTTGGTTCCCTAGCATTTCTGGGAAGTTATTTGTGTCCTCTTCCGTGAAACAGAACCAAAGTATTTGTTTAATTGCTCTGCCATTTCCTTGTTCCCCATTATAAATTCTCCCATTTCTGACTGTAAGGGACCTACATTTGTCTTCACTAATCTTTTTCTTTTTACATACTTGTAGAAGCTTTTACAGTCCGCTTTTATGTTCCTTGCAAGTTTACTCTCATACTCTATTTTTCCCCTCTTAATCAATCTCTTGGTCCTTTTTTGCTGAACTCTAAACTGCTCCCAATCCTCAGGCTTGCTACTTTTTCTGGCTACTTTATATGGCTCCTCTTTGGATCTAATACTATCCTTAATTTCTTTTGTTAGCCATGGTTGGGCCGCTTTTCCTTTTGTGTTTTTGCGCCAGAAAGGAATGTATAACTGTTGCAATTCATGCATTCGTTCCTTAAATGTTAGCCATTGCCTATCCACCATCATGCCTTTTAATGAAGCTCCCCAATCTGTCATAGCCAAGTCACTCCTCATACCTTCGTAGTTTCCTTTGTTTAGATTTAGGACCCTAGTTTCGGATTGGATTTCTTCACTTTCCATTTTAATGAAGAATTCTATCATGTTATGGTCACTCGTTCCTAAAGGACCCCGCACAACAAGATTATTAATTAACCCCTTCTTATTGCACAATATCCAATCTAGGATAGCCTGTTCCCTAGTTGGCTCCTCAACGTACTGGTCTAAAAAACTGTGTCGGACACCCTCCAGGAATTCATCCTCCACAGTATTATTGCTAATTTGGTTTGGCCAGTCTATACGTAGATTAAAGTCACCCAATATTACTGTAGTACCCTTGTTACATGCATCTCTAATTTCCTGTTTGATGGCATCCCCTACTTTACCACTACTGTTTGGAGGCCTATAGACAACTCCCACCAATGTTTTCTGCCCCTTGGTGCTTCTTAGCTCCACCCAGACTGATTCTACATCTTGATTTTCTGAGCCAATATCCTTTCTCACTATCGCTCTGATTTCATCCTTTACTAACAAGGCCACCCCACCTCCTTTTCCTTTTCGCCTGTCCTTCCTAAGTATCAAATATCCTTGGATATTCAGCTCCCAGCCTTGGTCACCCTGCAGCCATGTCTCCGTAATCGCAATTATATCGTATCCGTTTACATCTATTTGTGCTGTTAATTTGTCTACCTTATTATGAATGCTTCGTGCCTTTAGATTTGTCTTTTTAACATTTTTAGACATCTTAACATTTTTTTGTACAATGGCCCTATTTGTCTTATTACCATTTTTTCTTACCCGGACCCTATTTGTTAGTGCACTCTTTTGTTTGTACGCTCGGTCCCTTCCTGACACAATCTGGTTATCCTTACCCCAATCACTTTCCTGCACTGCTTCCTTGTCTTTTCTCTTTAGCATTCTAGATTTCTCTCCACCAGGACCCACCCCTCCCCCCCCCTTATTTAGTTTAAAGCCCTATCTACCTCCCTAGATATTCGATTCGCTAGAACTCTGGTCCCAGCATGGTTCAGGTGTAATCCATCCCAATGGAACAGCTCTCTCTTTCCCCAGTACTGGTGCCAGTGCCCCACAAATCGAAACCCACTTCTCCCACACCATTCTTTGAGCCACGCATTGATCTCCCTGATCCTATTGACCCTGTGCCAATTTGCTCGTGGCTCCGGTAATAATCCAGAGATTATGACCTTTGTGGTTCTGCTTTTTAATTTAGTCCCTAGCTGCTCAAACTCTCTCAGCAGAACCTCTTTCTTTGTCCTACCTATGTCGTTGGTACCTACGTACTTTTGGAGTGGAGTCACTGTTGTAATGTAGGAAACACGGCAGCCAATTTGCGCACAGCAAGCTCCCACAAACAGCAGTGTGATAATGGCCAGGTAATCTGTTTTAAGTGATGTTGGTTGAGAGATAAATATTGGCCAGGACACATAAGAACATAAGAAATAGGAGCAGGAGTCAGCCATTTGGCCCTTCAAGCCTGCTCCGCCATTCAATAAGATCATGGCTGATCTTCTACCTCAACTCCACCTTCCCGCACTATCCCCATATCCCTTGATTCGTTTAATATCCAAAAATCTATCGATCTCCGTCTTGAATATACTCAACGACTGATCATCCACAGCTCTCTGGGGTAGAGAATCCAAAGATTCACCACCCTCTGTGTGAAGAAATTTCTCCTCATCTCAGTCCTAAATGGCCGACCCCTTATCCTGAGGCTTTGACCCCTGGTTCTAGACTCCCCAGTCAGGGGAAACATGCTCCCAGCATCTACCCTATCAAGCCCCTTAAGAATTTTAAACATTTCAATGAGATCCCCTCTCATTCTTCTAAACTCTAGAGAATATAGGCCGAGTCTACTCAATCTCTCCTCATAGGACAATCCCCCCATCCCAGGAATCAGTCTAATGAGCCTTCGTTGCACTCCCTCTAAGGCAAGTATATGCTTCCTTAGTTAAGGAGACCAAAACTGTACATAATACTCCAGGTGTGGTCTCACCAGGGCCCTATATAATTGCAGTAAGGCGTCTTTACTCTTATACTCAAATCCTCTTGTAATAAAGGCCAACATACCATTTGCTTTCCTACTTGCTTGCTGTACCTGCATGTTAACACCAGGGAGAACAACCCTGCTCTTCTATTGAAATAGTGCCATGGGATCCTTTACGTGCACCTGAGGGGGCAGACAGGGCCTTGGTTTAACATCTCCTCTGAAAGACGGCACCTCCGACAGTGCAGTGCTCCCTCAGTACTGCACTGAAGTGTCAGCCTAGATTTTGTGCTCAAGCATCATGGAGTGGGACTTGAACCCACAACCTTCTTACTCAGAGGCAAGAGTGCTACCCACTGAGCCACGGCAGGAATGGGAAGTCACAGGATAGTGATCAGGGCTGAGAATTCTGTTTGATTTTCCCTGGTTTCCCCAGAGGCAGTCAGGCCAGTTGTATCACCTCTACTGCCGATATTAACTAAGTCGGAACAAATCTTGGACCTTCCCCTGAGGCTCAGTTCCCCACTGTGTAACATAACTACAGACTTCTTGCAGAAACTCAGCACCCATGGACCAGTTGAACCAGGAACACTCCTCGTCACGATGGACATATCGGCACTCTACACCAATATCCCCCACAATGACGGCATCGCTGCGACAGCCTCAGTACTCAACACCAACAACAGCCAATCTCCGGACGCCATCCTACAACTCATCCGCTTCATCCTTGACCACAATGTCTTCACCTTCGACAACCATTTTTTTACCCAAACACACGGAACAGCCATGGGGACCAAATTCGCACCCCAATACGCCAACATCTTCATGCACAAGTTCGAGCAAGACTTCTTCGCTGCACAGGACCTCCAACCAACGCTGTACACCAGATATATCGACGACATCTTCTTCCTTTGGACCCACGGTGAAGGATCACTGAAAGGACTACACGATAGCATCAACAGGTTCCATCCCACCATCAAACTCACCATGGACTACTCCTCAGAATCGGTTTCATTCCTGGACACACGAATCTCCATCAAAGACGGACGCCTCAGCACTTCACTCTACCGCAAGCCCACGGACAACCTCACGATGCTCCACTTCTCCAGCTTCCACCCCAACCACGTTAAAGAAGCCATCCCCTATGGACAAGCCCTGCGAATACACAGGATCTGCTCAGACGAGGAGGAACGCGATGGACACCTACGGACACTGAAAGACGCCCTCGTAAGAACGGGATATGACGCTCGACTCGTCGATCGACAGTTCCGACGGGCCACAGCGAAAAACCGCATAGACCTCCTCAGAAGACGAACACGGGACACAACCAACAGAGTACCCTACGTCGTCCAGTACTTCCCCGGAGCGGAAAAACTACGCCATGTTCTTCGCAGCCTTCAACATGTCATCGATGACGACGAACACCTTGCTAAGGCCATCCCCATGCCTCCACTACTCGCCTTCAAGCAGCCGCCTAACCTCAAAAGTACCATCGTTCGCAGCAGATTACCCATCTTTCAGGAGAACAGCAACCAAGACACCACACAACCCTGCCACAGCAACCTCTGCAAGACATGCCAAATCATGGACACAGATACCATCATCACACGTGAGGACACTACCCATCAGGTACACGGTACATACTCATGTGACTCGGCCAACGTTGTCTACCTGATACGTTGCAGTAAAGGATGCTCCAGAGCATGGTACATTGGCGAGACCATGCAGACACTGAGACAACGTATGAACGGACACCGCGCAACAATCGCCAGGCAGGAGGGTTCCCTCCCAGTCGGGGAACACTTCAGCAGCCAGGGGCATTCAGCCTCGGATCTGCGGGTAAGCGTTCTCCAGGGCGGCCTTCGGGATACACGACAGCGCAAAATCATAGAGCAGAAACTGATAGCCAAGTTCCGCACTCATGAGGATGGCCTCAATCGCGATATCGGGTTCATGTCACGATACAGAACGTGACTTGACATCATGGCCGGTCTTCCCAGGTGTTTTTTTTTTTTAAAAAGACTAACACAAGAACACAAATTGACAGGATATGCAGCCAGCAGGTGGTTTGACACGTTGGACCCCCTGGGACACATCTCATTGTCTTGGCTGTGCTCTTAGTGTGTCTTTGATGTAGGGAAATATTTGAATAGATTTTGTCTGTGTTTAAATTGTGAATTCTGGGAGATTCTCTCACTGCTAACTTACCTGAGGAAGGAGCGACAGCTCCGAAAGCTTGTAAAATTAAATAAATCTGTTGGACTATAACCTGGTGTTGTGCGACTTCTCATTTTTGTCCACCCCAGTCCAACGCCGGCATCTCCACATCATAACATAACTGAGGCACTGAGGAGCTCTAAAGGGAACAGACTACCTTCTGCATTGCCAAAACCAGATGATATTTTTGTGTCCAACTGCAAATCATTGCACACCAGTCCCAGTGCTGACGGTGATGGTTCAGTTTTGCTCTCAGTTTTGACGTTATCTGTTCTGGAGGGTTTGCCACTTCCCCATTGTGGCCATAAGAGGGCGACGTTGTACAGTTAGTTACACAAGATCACCCAGTTCCAGCTGTCCTTCATTCTGCCAGTAGATTTCACACTTCATTCAGCCTTAATCTGTCACATTAACACCACCTCTAGCCTTGCATATCTCTTAATGTCTCTTAATGTCTCTTCATCTCCTCCTTTGTTCCTTTATCCCCTCCCCCTTTTCCCAGCTTTACCCTGGCCTTAAATCTATTTGATTTCCAGCTCTTCCCAGTTCTGATGAAAGGTCATCGACCTGAAACGTCAACTCTCTTTCTCTCTCCACGGATGCTGCCTGGCCTGCTGAGTTTTTCCAGCGTTTTCTGTTGTTATTCCAGCTCATTGGTCCTGAAAGAGCCCACAGTCCCCCATCACAGCATGCACGGCCCGATCCAGAGGTTCATTGCGTGGGTTAATTACTCTCTATGTGAAGGGAGGTACAGTGACTCTCCAAACTGGTTCTGGAGGAAAATAAAAGAAAGACTTGCATTTATATAGCGCCTTTCACGACCTCCCAAAGCGCTTTACAGCCAATGAAGTACTTTTTGAAGTGTCATCACTGTTGTAATGTAGGAAACGCAGCAGCCAATTTGCACACAGCAAGCAATGTGATAATGAGCAGATAATCTGTATTAGTGATGTTGGTTGAGGGACAAATATTGGCCAGGACTCCCCTGCTCTTCTACGAAATAGTGCCAGTCCACCTGAGAGGGCAGACGGGACCTCGGTTTAGCGTCTCATCCGAAAGACGGCTCCTCCGACAGTGCAGCGCTCCCTCAGCCCTGCACTGGAGTGGATTTTTGTGCTCAAGTCTCTCAGAGGCGAGAGTGCTACCCACTGAGCCACGGTATAGCAACCTCCATCAGCTGCATGTGGGAGAGTGACTGTTGAAGTAACTGTTCGGAAAGTGATGGTTTGGTTGATGTATTGATAATCCAAGTGTCACTTTTTTTCCCCCTTTTTTAAAGATTGAGGCCTTTTTTAAAAATGTATTCACGGGATGTGGGCGTCGCCGGCAAGGCCGGCATTTATCGCCCATCCCTAATTGCCCTTGAGTGACAACTGAGTGGCTCGCTAGGATTTCACCCATGGTGGGGGTAAGCTGCACTACAATTGGCTTCAGGAGCCTGGGTTATCGAGAGAAAATAGCTCGGGTTGCTCATCCTTATTGATATGTAGTGACTTATGCTGGAAAGTGCACGTGTTAAATTCAGATCAGGCTTAGCTTTGATGCAGCCACAGTCAAATCGCCTGCTGACACTCGCTGTGTAGGTTCACACATAAAGGCTAAGCATTCGGATGAGGAACCGGAGGGCCATTGATTTCTACGGAACTGTACCGCAGCAAGGAGTCAAAGGGGCTGAAATCCCGTGGCCATTCCTTGGCTAATCTTACCGTAACTTTGTTTTTGAGTGCAGCGGGACAGCCACAAACTCTGCCAGGACCTGGATACCCCGGGTCTTGGCCTTAATGGGAGGCTTCGGCGGGGCCTAGTAAGGGGCGAAGCCTCTGCCTTGCCCCTTAAAAGGACACCTGTGGTTGTGGCCAAAGGCGGGGACTCCCTGTGCTGAGCGTGCCCGTGGCTCAAGAGTGGTAGCCGATGACCCAAGTGAGAAGAGGCATACCGGCCTCCAGAAGGATGGAAGTGAGCCACACTGCTAGGTGGTTCAGGTCAGAATTGAGGATTAAGCCCCCCCCAAAGACGGAAGGTGAATTTTTACTGTGGCCCCTTTACAAACCAGCCCGCCAGGGGATGATCTGGCACCGAGGCTGGATTTAATGGCAGCTTGGGGCAGGTGGGCGCCCGAGATGCACCCCGAGTGGCACGGGCACCTGCCAGCTCCTGCTAATGAGGTGCCTCCCCATAGCCTACATTCTCCAGTGGGTTCAGTGAATGGCGAGTGTGATCCCAGCATAAGTGTCAAATGCCTGTGGAAATTCGGGGCTAAAGCCTTTAGGATAGATGGGGAGGAAACTGAGGGGAACATTCCTTTCCTCCAGCTCATCTCTGTGTGGATAGACTGGGCTTGTTCTCCTTACTGCAGAGAAGGTTAAGGGGAGATTTAATGGAGGTGTTCAAAATTATGAAATGTTTTGATAGAGTAAATAAGGAGAAACTATTCTCAAGGGCAATTAGGGATGGGCAATAAAGGCTGGCCTTGCCAGCGACACCCACATCCCATGAACTAATTTAAAAAAAACAGTTTCCAGTGGCAAGAGGGGTCGCTAACTAGAGGACACAGATTTAAGGTGATTGGCAAAAGAATCAAAGGGGAGATGAGGAGAATTTTTTTTACACAGCGAGTTGTTGTGATCTGGAATGCGCTGCCTGAAAGGGCGGTGGAAGCAGATTCAATAGTAACTTTCAAAAGGGAATTGGATAAATACTGGAAGGGGAAAAATTTGCAAGACTATGGAGAAAGAGCAAGGGGAGAGAGACTAATTGGAGAGCTCTTTCAAAGAGCCGGCACAATGCACGATGGGCCAAACGGCCTCCTTCTGTGCTGTCTGATTCTCTGATTGCCACCCACATTCCTGACACATAATTTGAACCAAAATGATCGCGTGCTGGAAACTCAGTGGTGACACGTGGGCTAAAATGCACAAAGATGGGATCATTTCTATTTTCGTTGTTCTCACTCACCTACCATTTTTTCACGAATACCTTCTGGGTTATATTAAGAGTAAGATAATAACTGGCACAGGAAATCTACGGGTGTCGTTGCAACCACATACTGCAGACAAACTGCTCTCAGTTAGCCTGCACTGGTTCTGAAGGAGTGATAACACATCTCTTTGCATGAACATGTCTGAAAAGAACATCAGAAAGCATAGAACAAGAAAAGGAAACCAGGCTCATCAAACCATCGCCGAATCTCCCCACCATCAACATCCTGGGGGTCACCGTTGACAAGAAACTTAACTGGACCAGCCACATAAATACTGTGGCTACAAGAGCAGGTCAGAGGCTGGGTATTCTGCGGCGAGTGTCTCACCTCCTGACTCCCCAAAGCCTTTCCACCATCTACAAGGCACAAGTAAGGAGTGTGATGGAATACTCTCCACTTGCCTGGATGAGTGCAGCTCCAACAACACTCAAGAAGCTCAACACCATCCAGGACAAAGCAGCCCACTTGATTGGCACCCCATCTACCACCTTAAACATTCACTCTCTCCACCACCGGCGTACCGTGGCTGCAGTGTGTACCATCTACAAGATGCACTGCAGCAACTCGCCAAGGCTTCTTTGACAGCACCTCCCAAACCCGCGACCTCTTCCACCTAGAAGGACAAGGGCAGCAGGCGCATGGGAACGCCACCACCTCCAAGTTCCCCATCAAGTTACACACCTTGGAAATACATCGCCGTTCCTTCATCGTCACTGGGTCAAAATCCTGGAACACCCTCCCTAACAGTACTGTGGGAGTACCTTCACCACACGGACTGCAGTGGTTCAAGAAGGCGGCTCACCACCACCTTCTTTAGGGCAATTAGGAATGGGCAATAAATGCTGGCCTTGCCAGCGACGCCCACATCCCAGGAACGAATTTTTTAAAAAGTCGCTTTGGATTATTTTTAAAATGTCCCCAAATTTTCATGTTTCAGCTACTCCAAGATCAGCCACTTGCAAACACTATTTGCTAACACTGTGTTGCCTATTTCTGTAATTAGTTACTTTTCGTGGCTAATTTATGTTGCAATGAGACTGCAGATAGCACCACATACAGAGAGCATCTCTCCCGAGTTGGAGTGCTCACATCCGCCGAGAGAGCGCTGACCAGGGCCCAGCTGTGGGACATTTTCCCGTACACACAGGGATTCCTGGGCAACGGGACAGCCCTGGCTCGGGACCGCCGCAATAAAAAGACAAGTGAGCTGCAAAGAAAAAGGCTGCACTAAAACAGGAGCAAAATACGGCGGATTCTGGAAATCTGAAATCCAAGCAGAAAATGCTGGCCAGGCGGCAATCTGTGGAGAGAGAAACAGAGCGAACATTCCAGGTCGATGACTTTGCCTCCGAACTGGAAGACCTGCATTAACACTCGCTGCATTAAAACAGTGAGTGTCGCAGGCAAATAATTTGAATTCCGACAGCTCCGTACTGTTCCCACTCCGCGGACCCACTCAACTCAAGGGCTGAGGTGGACGGATATTTGAGCTACAGGGGACTCGAGGGTTATGGGGGAGCGGGCGGGAAAGTGGAGTTGAGGCCAAGATCAGATCAGCCATGATCTTATTGAATGGCGGAGCAAGCTCGAGGGGCCGAATGGCCTGCTCCTGCTCCTATTTCTTATGTTCTTAAAGCCCTGGTCCCCCCCCTCTCTTTAGTTTTTGCACCATTTCCCAGGTGGGTAACCTTACTGGAATTTAATCCGGAAAAGTGCGAGGTGATGCACTTTGGAGGGACTAACAAGGCAAGGGAATACACAATGAATGGTAAGACCCTAGGCAAGACGGAGGGTCAGAGGGATCTTGGTGTGCAAGTACACAGATCCCTGAAGGCGGCGGAACAGGTGGATAAGGTGGTTAAAAAGGCATATGGGATGCTTGCATTCATTAGCCGAGGCATAGAATATAAGAGCAAGGAGGTTATGATGGAGCTGTACAAAACACTGGTTAGGCCACATCTGGAATACTGTGTGCAGTTCTGGTCGCCACACTATAGGAAGGATGTGATTGCTTTGGAGAGGGTGCAGAGGAGATTCACCAGAATGTTACCTGGGCTGGAGTGCTTCAGCTATGAAGAGAGACTGGGCAGATTGGGTTTGTTTTCCTTGGAGCAGAGAAGGCTGAGGGGGGACATGATTGAGGTGTACAAAATTATGAGGGGCATAGATAGGATGGATACTAAGGAGCTTTTTCCCTTAGTAGAGGATGTAAAATTCGCAAATTATCGCGATTCGAAATAATGAGAAAAGGAGATACAGTTTCGTTCAAGTAGTTTTATTTTCAGCAAAATGCTGTCATGTTTCAAAACGGACACAAGAAGCCTGTAAAATGGCCGCCGCGCCTCGTGGCAGAAGTTTCTAGACTTTCAGTGGGCAGACAAGATGGCGTTCCAATAAACATTTCAGTAAGATCGGATAATACTCAGCAAACATCGGTAAAAGGCAGGACGCGACCGATTTGCATTCGACACAATAAGCAAGAAATATAAGTGCTGGAATCGGTTTTCCATGCACAAGCGAGGGCTATTGTACTGGGCAATCAGAGGCCCATCCAAAGACATTAATACGCAAATTCCCCGCGGCTCTACGATGAGAGAGCCATTCGCGGGTACTTACACAAATACTTCGGAGGCCCCCAAAACCCCGCCAGGGAGGCTCCTAGCCGGTTCCACAATGGGAGACACATTAACGGGTGCTTGGCCAGTTACGAGTATCACCGAAACCCATTACAAACAAGAATCACCCCATACAAGAAGTTTGAGCGCCAAAATATTACAAAAGATGAACATTAAGATTGGGCGGGAGATAAGAAATTACAGCACTATAACTGTAATGAACAAACGTCCATCTTTCTCTTATCCCTGACGACTCTTATCTCTGCTGACTATTGACTCGGGCTGAACTCCCATCCTCTTGCTGTCCACCGAACTCTTGTTCCGCTGATCCTTTTGGGGTCGACCTCGTGGCTTGCCGCGAAGATCTGTGAAGAGCTGGACTGCGAAGGCCGATAAGCGGGTGCACCATCCCGAGGGTCGGTAAACGGTGTTTGGACTCGAAGGCCCGACGAAATAAGACAAGAGAAGAAGAAGAAGAAGACGACTACACGTGCCGCCGCGGTCAGTAAACCCCGACCGCGCCCGAAAATATATTGACCATTTTTGAACTCTATAGGTTACTACACGAACTGGCCCAAGAAGACTTTTCTTCGAGTTCTATCGACAACCGGTGTCGGTACAGGAAGCCTCTTCTTTGAGTTTTATCAGGAGTCCGAGGTCAACACAGATCTTCATGACAGCAGACGTTCTAGCCTGCTAGCCGGAGCAGAGCAAGTAAACAAGTGGGGTACAGAGACCCCTGGTCAACACGTGGATAGTCAGGTGCTGCGACGAAAACAGCCGAGTACCGTTGTAGAATTCTCCGAGGTGTCACGAGTGGTGAGCATGTTTCTCGATCCTACAGATCTAGATTAGAGCAGGCATTGATAGGGGAGGGTGATCTTTAATAAGGATAATTATAATGTGTGTCCCCTTTTACGATGTGTCGTGCGCTCCTCGTTTCCCTAAACCTAGTTTTATAAATGTATGTAAGCTTGTACTGTCATTAATCTGTGCTTATGACATGTATTTCGTAATTTTGAACAATATGCAATAAAGATTTCCATTTCGTACTATTCAACCGGGTCTACCTGAGTTCTCTCTGCATTACTGCTCTCGCACCTAAGTCCAGTGTCAGAACCGTAAGGGCGAGTGGGTCGAACCACTCACAGGTGTTTAGTGCTACAAGGCTGGCTGGAGACCAGAACAGGCAATAAGGCCTAACCCCGCACAAGCACCTAGAGGCACAGCACGAGCAGACCCCTTACAAGGGGTCTATAACAAGGGGGCATAGATTCAAGGTAAAGGGCGGGAGGTTTAGAGGGGATTTGAGAAAGAACTTTTTCACCCAGAGGGTGGTTGGAGTCTGAAACTCACTGCCTGAAAGGGTTGTGGAGGCACGAACCCTCACAACATTCAAGAAGCATTTGGATGAGCACTTGAAATGCCATAGCATACAAGGCTACGGACAAAGTGCTGGAATATGGGATTAGAATAGACAGGGCTTGATGGCCGGTGCGGACACGATGGGCCGAAGGGCCTCTATCCGTGCTGTATAACTCTACTCCCTGACTGACGTTGTGTGAGAACATACAGGGGAAGAGGGCAAGAAGGCCTCTCCCGGTGCTCACTCCTGTGGGCAGCAAGTGCCCGGCCTCTGCGTTCGATGGTACAGCTGAAATCGGGAGCTCCCCGTGCACGAAATGCGTCTCGCTGTCAGTGCTCGTAAGCATCCTAGCGCGACAGCAGTGCGATAATGGTGAAAGAAAAGTCAACACCGGCTGCATGATGGAGAGAGGGTCCGGCAGCACAAAAACTGGCGAGTGTGACAATTCCATCGCGCAGGTAGGGTCTTGTATTCTGGCCTTTAAAATACATGGGCAGGTTTCGCCTGAAGCCTGAACGATCAAAACAGGCCCCAGCTCGGGATTTCGGTGCTGGTTCCAAACTGAGCGGAAATCAGATCGATTGGGAATTTGGAAATCGCACAACTACTTTTGACAATGACTGAAACAAACGTCTCTAACAAAACAAAACTCGGAGAAAGGCTGATACTGTTTTATTTTATTTAGAAACGGTTGTGAATCCCACTGTTCCCAGTGCAGTACAGTTCTCAGATAATTTGCTAAAATAAATTTTAACCTTTTCAGTGCAGTCTGAATTTTGTAAAGCAGTTGAAAAAAACGGCGTCCCCTCCGCAGGGACAACCACGGGCCAGTCTGCAGTTCACTCACACTTTCACTCTGTTTGTGTCCTTCATTGGAGCAAAAGCTGTGTTTGATCACCAGCCCCCCCCCCCGGGGAGGTATTAGCCCCTTGCAAATGTGCTAAAAGCCCCACTTTGAAATCGCACACATCCAGATACACATAAGCTTATATGCATGTTTCTGCAGGCTCCTCTCATGCATATTTGAGACAATAGAGGGGATATTTTTTCTTCTTAATTCAGAATTCATCTTTTCAAATCATTTCATAGAGCCATAGGGGGAAAAATTCAGTATCGCCCATTTTGGGGCGCTAATATTGGCCAGGCGCAAAGTTTAGCGCCCGGCACTAATTATCGCCTCCGACTGCAAAATTCGCCTCTATCGCCCCTGTAGGTGATTGGAGCGCTAAATCAGGTGCTACACACCTCTCTTAAGGCGCAAACGTCGGGGAGCGAGGCGCTACCTCAGAACGCTACCGAAGCTCAGGCGATGCCAGTTACCATGGAAACCAGACAGACTGGCGCCGTCTAGTTCTTAAAGGGGAGGGGCCATCTTGCTGGCCAGCCACACCCTGCTCATTGCAGCCTTGAATCTCGGCCTGGAGAGACTCAAAAAGCAATTGTGTTGGAAGCACTAATGGATAGGCCCAGGGAAAGAGCTCGGCGCTTAGGAACCTCAAAAGTGGTGCTGAGGACCAAAACTCCTTAGGACAGCGTTAAAACCAAAAATTTTGCCGACAAGAAAATGCAGGAAGTGCCCACCTTTAAATAGCGCTCCCCCAGCCCCTTCCCGGCTTGAAAACGTTCCCCTCTACCTGTTGTTCCTAGCGGCAGGTGCTAAGGCAGGGGGTGCGACTCAATATCCGGTCCGGGGCGTTGCACGCTTGACTGATGTCATGATCTGTGGGCGCAGGAGATCGTGGCGGTAGTGTTTAGCGCCGCTGCAAAACAACTGGTCAATTTCGCGAGCGGCGCTAACATCACCGCGCCTGGGTGCTAGCTGCTTTGCGCCCCGTTAGCGCCCTCTTAGGATCAATTGGGAATTTTTCCCCCCGTGGAATCTTACAGCACAGAAGGAGACCATTCGGCCCATCGTGCCTGTGTCGGCTCTTTGAAAGAGCTGTCCAATTTAGTAATGCTTGTACCTGCCCACCCAATACTACTCTAATGCCCTCCCACTGACCCTTCAAACCAGTAGCGGGATTGCAAATTTGGGGCCATTCTACTGCGTGAGGAAGTGACTGTTGCATTACACCGAGCAGTTCCTTCCTGAAGGTCCTCAGTAACTCCATCCCAGTCTTTCATTGTTGATTCATAAAACCATAGAGGGAGGCCATTCGTTCCATCATATCTGTGCCCCCTCTTTGCGAGTGCAATCCAAAACTAATCCCACTGCCTTGATCTCTCCCCATAGCTCTGTATTTTCCTCTGCATCAGATGTTCTCTCTTAGAAGATGCAATGGTCTCTGCCACAAGCTCTCCCTTTAAGAGAGCAAGAAGTATCAGCTAAGCTCTCTGATAACTCTCAGTAATAATTTTAAGTCGATGACCCCTCATTACTGACTCTTCAACTAGAGCAAATAGTTTTCCCCTTTTCACCTTACAAAAACCCTTCTTAATTTTAAAAGCCTCTATTAAATTAATGGCACAGTGTCACTTAGCAATGCCAAAGGGAATATTTGGAATGCTGTCTTGAGGTGTGTTGTTGAAGAATCAGTCCCGTGGGTTATTGGATTGGCCAACGTCCCACCAGAAACAAAACAATGCTTCCAATGTTAGCTCTCCAGTTTGGCAAATTCCTTCAGGCAAATTTTAGGAACTTTTCTTTTTTCAATGATGTCTCTTCATTTTGTGACCTCATCAACATTCAGCACCTTGCATCCAATCAGCATGTCCTTCGATGTACCGCCCACAAAGCAAGTCCTCATCACTTTTTTAAACAAGTATATATACATAAAAATTCTTAAAAATGTATCACCTTTATAACATACAGGTTTTGCATAGCAACCTGAACTCCACACCCTTTACAGGTGTCAACCGAATGGAATCAGGACTGCTTATGGCCAAAGTTTCATAAGAGCAGAGGAAGCACAGTAGATCGGGAGATCCTAAATATGCAATGAAGAGCAAACCATGAGTCCATCAACACTTTCCAGGGCTCGGTCTTGGAAAGTCCCCAGAGATACATTCACATTAATCAAAGCATGAGACTCAATTCATCAGCTATCCAATTACTCAAATATTCATGCTTAATTATGCAGAGAGCAGGAGGGGAGCCCTGAATCTGGAGGTTAATGGGAAGGTCTAGTGTTCGGTCACAAAGCTGTGGAGGGTAAGGTCATCATCGTCGCTGTCGCTGGTTTGCCCAGTGGAGGTCGCTTTGAAATCTCTTAACCGTTTCGGCTTCATTTTTTTCCTCAACTTTCTTTCTTCTTCGGGCAGCAGAGCAGAAATGCAAATCAGCTCAGTGCCATTTGACGAGTTGACCCTGTAGTTCTGTCTTTGGCTGGAGAGCTTGGTGCAAAGGACTATGGTACATATGACGAAGATGGTACAGATCGCCGCTAGAATAGCAATGGCTATGAGGCACTGAGTAACTAGGCCAATTTTCTTGGTTGTAGCCTGAGTTGTTGAAAGCCTATTGTAACTTCTGGTGGCTGCTTTGGTGATTTTGCTGACAAAGGGAATGGTTGGCTTCAAGGGGATCGATTCATTTCCCTTTGTTATTGCTGTCATAGTTGGGGCAGCAGTGGTCGCTGGATGGAAGCCTTTAGTTTGCTTCTTTGTAGAAGTCGTTTTGCTGGTTGGCGGAGATTGGGTTTGCACCTTTACATCTAGCTGGACATGTCCACCAATCTCTGAAGTATTGGTGACTGCAGTCGAGGCCGATGTGACTTCAGGTGTGCCTGTCCCAATTGCAGTCGAGGCCGATGTGACTTCAGGTGTGCCTGTTCCAATTGCAGTCGAGGCCGATGTGACTTCAGGTGTGCCTGTTCCAATTGCAGTCGAGGCCGATGTGACTTCAGGCGTGCCTGTCCCAATTGCAGTCGAGGCCGATGTGACTTCAGGTGTGCCTGTTCCAATTGCAGTCGAGGCCGATGTGACTTCAGGTGTGCCTGTTCCATTTCCAGGCTCATTGGTTGCCCAATGCTCAGATCCATTAGTGAAAGAAGTGTCCTGGCTGACAACGGTTTCTGCTTCAAGACCAGGAGAGGTGGACGTTTCCGTCAAATCATTACTGGCTTGTCGAATGAAATCTTGAGTTGTGTGAGACAGATATCCTATTATGGAAGAAACTGAGGTTCTTGTCAGCAGTGGGCCAGTTGCGGAAGTAAGTTGGACGGGGCTTTCAGATGCATCAGCAAGGGGTGCGCTTGTCGGATAGAGAGGTGGGCGAATTATTGAACGCTCAGTGGTGCTTTCAGAGTATTCGTTAGGGTTTTGAGTCACTTCAGAAGCTAGTTCCATTGAATCAGATGTCTCCAATATTTCCCTTCTGCTCTGCCCCATCACAACCATACCAGCTACAACAGCAAGAAACACAGGAAGGCTGCACCACATCAGTTCCATGTCTGCAAGAAGCTGTTCCTAAAAAAAATATATATATTTAGAATCCCTTCAGTGTAGCAAAGTCAAATCTACAGCATTAGCACACACACAGCTTTTATTGCTTTGAACACAGGGTATACACAACAGGTATCTGGTGCTTTATTGTATGGACAGTAGTGGTATTTTATAGGGACATAGGAACAGGAGTAGGCCATTCAGCCTCTCGGGCCTGTTCCGCCATTCAATGAGATCATGGCACATCTGTGACTTAACTCCATATACCCGCCTTTGTACCATATCCCTTAATACCTTTGGTTAACAAAAATCCATCAATCTCAGATTTAAAATGAACAATTGACCCAGCATCAATTGCTAATTGTGGAAAAGAGTCCAAACTTCTACCACCCTTTGTGTGTAGAAGTGTTTCCTAATTTCACTCCTGAAAGGTCTGGCTCTAATTTTTAGACTATGCCCCCTAGTCCTAGACTCCCCAACCAGTGGAAATAGTTTCTCTCTATCTACCCTATCTGTTCCCCTTAATATCTTGAAAAGTTTGATCAGATCATCCCTTAACCTTCTAAATTACAGGAAATACAAACCTAATTTGTGTAATCTAACCCTTTTGTGTAATTTACCCCTTGGAGAGGTATCATTCTGGTAAATCTACGCTGCACTCCCTCCAAGGCCAGCATTCCATTAGCCTTTTTGATTATTTTCTGTACCTGTCCAGGACATTTTAATGATCTATGTACATGGACCCCCCAAGTCTCTTTGGACCTCCACGGCCACAATGACACCATTTTCATCCATTAATGTGCTAGGATTCTAAAATAGAACGTAACAAATATTTGTTGCAGTACCATTGTTTTCAAAGACATTAAGGTTGTCTCACAGATTTGTGTATTAAAAAGAAAACGAG
The DNA here is from genome assembly GCA_030390025.1 of Squalus acanthias. Classification (NCBI taxonomy): domain Eukaryota; kingdom Metazoa; phylum Chordata; class Chondrichthyes; order Squaliformes; family Squalidae; genus Squalus; species Squalus acanthias. Next base: position 85,768,737 of record CM059437.1, read on the forward strand.
TGAAATGGTGATTGTACTACAGAAATGCCTCTGAAAGGGAAAGCCCAAACAAACTTGGAAATCTGAATCCAAGATGGCGTTCAGCCTTTTAAACACACTCTCAGTCATCGTGTGTTCCAGATAACATGGACTTTGATTCATTTTCCCACTGCTTTCATTGTGACTGTGTTTAAATACCTGATACGACAAAAAATCAGAACTTAACATAGACCATTGGGTTCATCAAGTTAATTGCTTGATTGATCTGAACCCCACCTATTGCTTTATCATGCCCCTTAATTCCTTCTCTCTCCAGGTCCACGTCTAATTTTCCCCTTAAACTCATTTATACTGTCTGCTTTCATGGCCTTTCCTTACAGCTTGTTCCACAAGTACATTCTCCCTCATAAAGAGTTCTAGTGGACTCCCCTACTTACTCCTAACTTTCTAATGTTTAATTTGTGTCTCTTGGTACTTGAATCCTTTACAATAGTGAACAATTTGTCCTGATCAACCGTCCTAATCTCCTTCATTACCTTGTGCCTTGTACTTCTATTTTGTGATATTCATAACCAAGATGTTTGTGTGAAACTCCTCTGCTCGGTATCTGAAGGTGCGAACCCATTTATTTTAAAGGTGCTAACATCGCACGGTGTGATTGGGAGGCATTGACAACTTGCATTAAGAAACTTGAAAGTCTCCTTTTTCCCAAAAAGAAAACAAGCCCAACCTCCTTAACTTTTCCTCATGTTAGATTCCAGGTAGCGGGAACGATCTGCTTGCTCATCTCTGTAACTTCTCAAGGGCAATATCATGAGATGAAAGCAGTGGTGGTGATACAGCGTCAGGTGATAGGGATGTTGTCAGCGTTTTCACTGCACGCATTACACAGAGAATGCAAGACAGCCAGGTGGCTGTTACAAGGCAGCCAAAACTGCAAGAATGTCTGTAGAAGCATGCTACATCTTTCCACATATTCCGTGGTGTTATTTGCTTACAACTTACTTTCTGAGGGTGACGGGCGAGAAAAAAGGTCCTTAATGAGTTTGTCTGTTTTTTTTGCTCCATGTGCTTGTATCTCCCATTAGTTCAATTCCATTATTTTTCTCTTACTGTCATTATAGTGGCTGCAATTTCCATCAAAGCTGTGTATTACATGACTATGGGGGAGGCAAGGGGGTGGGTGGGAGGAGGTTTGACTCCTTTCACTGGAAACTATGATAGGCGCTCTAGGGGAGACAGTCAAACATGCAGTGGTTTGAAAACCACATGAAACCTGTTGTTTAGCTAATTTCCCTTCAACTACCCCTCTCAACACCACTGGGTGACTGAGAAGAGTCATTCGTTGATATATATATATATATCATGATGTGGAGATGCCGGCGTTGGACTGGGGTGGACAAAAATGAGAAGTCGCACAACACCAGGTTATAGTCCAACAGATTTATTTAATTTTACAAGCTTTCGGAGCAGTTCGCTCCTTCGTCAGGTAAGTTTAGCAGTGAGAGAATCTCCCAGTAGTAGGGAAAGATTTGAATATATTTTGTCTGTGTTTAAATTGTGAATTCTGGGAGATTCTCTCACTGCTAAACTTACCTGACGAAGGAGCGAACTGCTCCGAAAGCTTGTAAAATTAAATAAATCTGTTGGACTATAACCTGGTGTTGTGCGACTTCTCATTTTTATATATATATATCTATAGTATACCAGCAGATCCCCTATGGCATTGGTCATGGTGAGACAGAGGATGTACTATTTTTTTTATCCCTTGGTCAGAGTTGGATTAACAATTCTTGGAGGCACAGAATATAAGAGCAGGGAGGTTATGCTTGAACTGTATAAAACACTAGTTAGGCCGCAGCTAGAATACTGCGTGCACTTCTGGTCACCACATTACAAGAAGGATGTGATTGCACTAGAGAAGGTGCAGAGGAGATTTCCCAGGATGTTGCCTGGGCTGGGGAATTTTAGTTATGAGGAAAGATTGGATAGGCTGGGGTTGTTTTCTTTGGAACAGAGGAGGCTGAGGGGAGACCTAATTGAGCTTTATAAAATTATGAGGGGCCGAGCTGGAGTGGATAGGAAGGACCTATTTCCCTTAGCAGAAGGGTCAATAATCAGCGGGCATAGATTTAAAGTAATTGGTAGGAGGTTTACAGGGGATTTGAGGAGAAATTGTTTCACCCAGAGGATGGTGGGGGTCTGGAACTGCACTGCCTGAAAGGGTGGTAGAGGCAGAAACCCTAATCACATTTAAAAAGTACTTGGATATGCACTTGAACTGCCGTAACCTACAAGGCTACGGACCAAGTGCTGGAAAGTGGGATTAGGGTGGATAGCTCTTTGTTGGCTGGTACGGACAAGATGGGCCGAATGGCCTCCTTCTGTGCTGTAAATATCTATGATTCTATGGAGCCGTGAGCACAACTCTCCTTTCCATCCATTAAATCACAAATGTGGAGTAAAATGCATGAAGAAAAAGGCCTGTAGAATGTTTACATACTGCATGAATAATAAAGCAATTTATATCATAATAAACTATACTTAAATGAAACTGATGCAGTGGTTCCATGCAGTTTTTCTGTGTTATGGTGAGATTTACTGGGGGCCCCATATTTGACTGGGGCTCCTGGGCACGGGCCCCATAGACTGGAACGGTAATCTGCCCCTGCCCTTTCTTGTCTAATGGTCCCACTTTTTCTACATCGAGCCATGATTATTTTTCTATATGTGTCCATCTGATAATTCATATTATTTTAAAGGTTCATTTCTTGACAAATTTGTATTTTTTTAGGCTTTGATTAAGAAATGAAGCTTATTTAAGACTGTGCCTCAGAAGAGCTCGGACTCTTTCAAACATAAGAGCAGTGAGGGATGAAGAAAGGCCATTTGGCCTAGGAAGGGCATCTATCCAGCAGCCTTACTCTCCCAGCACAGCATCCAAGTGTAGTTAGAATGGCCCTAATGGCCTCTTGTCTCTAACCTCACCTCGCAGATCATTCCATATGTTCACTCTTTCTAATATGTGTTTAAAATGTACTTTGCACTAAATTAAATTCATGTCCCCTTGTTTGGCCTAGTTTGATGTCTCCCTCATTTCCGATGTCCCTACGGGTGTGTACACAGCCCGCACACAGCCCGTACACACCCGTAGGCATCGGAATATACAGGTGGGCCACATTTATCACCTGCTTACCAGCCGGAAAAGCTGGAGTTTCCCCTTATCATTCCTCATAGATTATCCCCTTTAGACTCAGAATAATTCTTGTTGCTCTTCTTTGTAACGTCAAAGACCTAATTAACGATGAACTTCAGTTGTTTGGGTTTCACTGGGACGTTATTGCAAGACTTCCTGTTTAGTCAACCCAAACCACAATAGAGGCAAATGACAGAGAGCCTGCAGTGAGCGACATCTTTCATCATTCTCCAAATGCCTTCTCTTAAAGAACATCGTGCGGAGATGCCGGTGTTGGACTGGGGTGGACAAAAGTGAGAAGTCGCACAACACCAGGTTATAGTCCAACAGTTTTATTTGAAATCACAAGCTTTCGGAGCTGCTGCTCCTTCGTCAGGTGAAGTCCTGACGAAGGGGCAGCAGCTCCGAAAGCTTGTGATTTCAAATAAAACTGTTGGACTATAACCTGGTGTTGTGCGACTTCTCACTTTTAAAGAACATCAGCATTTGCTCTTGGAATTTTTCAAGTGGCCTTTGCTTTTATTTGATTTCACTTCAATTTATTTTTGAACACTTCTGGGGTTTTTTTTTGGTGACTTCCTCTCAACAACAACTTGCATTTATGTAGCGCCTTTAATGTGGAAACTTGCCCCAAAGTGCTTCACGGAGGTGTCATGAGGCCGAGTCAAAGAAATAGATATTATGAGAGAGTGACCACCACAAGTTGGCCAACGGGGTGATGTTAAAGGAGGAGAGGGTGATGGAAAGTTGAGGGGTGGAAATTCCAGAGTGTGCAGCCCAGCTGGCTGAAGGCATAGCCGTCAATGGTTGACCAAAGGGAATATGCACAAGATGCCAGAATAAGAAGAAAGAAGTTCGAGATGGGGGATGGATTTGTAGAGCTGGTGAGGTTACGGAGATAGGGACGGGTGAGGCCATGAAGGAATTTAAACATGGAGACAATTCACCCGATCATGGACTCTAACCCCTATTTAATCTCCTGAGGGAATGAACTGTGTAAATACTCCATGACTCCCAAAGATAATCCAGCAAAACACATCATTTTTTGCAATTGATTCTTAAAAGGTGCCCATGACCACCAGATTATTTTCAAGGTATTTGTCCGCTGTGGGGAAAAGCAAATTTTGCTAAGCTCAGAGGGGATTTAGCCATAGTGGACTGGAAACAGCTACTTGAAGGTAAATCAGTGTCAGAGCAGTGGGAGGCATTCAAGGAGGAGAACCGAAGGGTTCAGACCAAACATGTGCCCTTAAAGAAAAAAGGTGGAACTAACAAATCTAGAGCCCCCTGGATGTCTAGAGACATACAGGGTAGGATAATGAAAAAAAGGGAGGCGTATGACAGATACCGAGGGCTAAATACTCCAGAATCTTTAGAGGAGTACAGAAAGTGCAAGGGTGCAATTAAAAATGATATTAGGAAAGCAAAGAGAGAGCATGAAAAATTCTTGGCAAGTAAAATCAAGGATAACCCAAAGATGTTTTATAAATATATTAAGAGTAAGAGGATAACTAAAGAAAGGTTAGGGCTTATTAGAGATCATGAGGGTAATGTGTGTGTGGAGGCAGGAGACGTTGGTAGGGTTCTTAATGAATACTTTGCGTCTGTTTTCACAAAGGAGAGGGGCGAAGCAGACATTGCTATCAGGGGGGAGGAGTGTGAAATATTGGATGAAATAAACATAGTGAGAGAGGAAGTATTAAGGGGTTTAGCAGCTTTAAAAGTGGATAAATCCCCAGGCCCGGATGAAATGTATCCCAGGCTGTTAAGCGAAGCAAAAGAGGAAATAGCAGAGGCCCTGACCATCATTTTTCAATCCTCTCTGGCTTCAGGTGTGGTGCCGGAGGACTGGAGGATTGCTAATGTGCTACCCTTGTTTAAAAAGGGAGAGCACTTTGGAGATAGTGACCACAATTCGGTAACTTTCACTATTGCAATGGAGAGGGATAGGGCCATACGGCAGGGCAGGGTTTATAATTGGGGGAGGGGTAATTATGATGCGATTAGGCAAGAATTAGGGAGTATAAGATGGGAACAGAAACTATCAGGGAAAGGCACAAACGAAAAGTGGAGCTTTTTCATGGAGCAATTACTGCGTGTCCTTGATAGGTATGTCCCTGTCAGGCAGGGAGGAAATGGCCGAGTGAGAGAACCATGGTTCACAAAAGAGGTTGAATGTCTAGTCAAGAGGAAAAAGGAAGCGTATGTAAGGATGAGAAAACAAGGTTCAGTTGGGTCGATTGAGGGGTACAAGGTAGCAAGGAATGAGCTAATAAAAGAGCTTAGGAGAGCTAGGAGGGGGCATGAGAAGTCCTTGGCGGGTCGGATCAAGAAAAACCCCAAGGCTTTTTACTCTTATGTGAGAAATAAAAGAATGACCAGGGTGAGGGTAGGGCCGGTCAAGGACAGTAGTGGGAACTTGTGCATGGAGTCAGAAGAGATAGGAGAGGTGATGAATGAATACTTTTCGTCAGTGTTCACCGAGGAGAGGGGCCATGTTCTTGAGGATGAGAGTGTGATAAAGGTGGATAGGCTGGAGGTGGTAGATGTTCTGAGGGAAGATGTTTTAGCAATTTTGAAGAACCTGAGGGTCGATAAGTCCCCTGGGCCAGATGGGATATATCCTAGGATTCTTTGGGAGGCAAGGGAGGAGATTGCAGAGCCTCTGGCTTTGATCTTTGGGTCCTCACTGTCCGCGGGGATGGTGCCAGAGGACTGGAGAGTGGCGAATGTTGTTCCTCTCTTCAAGAAAGGAAATAGGAATGACCCTGGTAATTATAGGCCGGTTAGTCTTACTTCGGTGGTTGGTAAGATAATGGAAAAGGTCCTGAGGGATAGGATTTATGACCATTTGGAAAGGGGCAACTTAATCAGGGATAGTCAACACGGATTCGTGAAGGGTAAGTCTTGCCTAACAAATTTGATTGAATTCTTTGAGGAGGTAACTAAGTGTGTAGATGAAGGTAGAGCAGTTGATGTCGTATACATGGATTTTAGTAAGGCGTTTGATAAGGTTCCCCATGGTCGTCTCATGAAGAAAGTAAGGAGTTGTGGGATAGAGGGAAATTTGGCCGATTGGATAAGTAACTGGCTATCTCATAGAAGGCAGAGGGTGGTGGTGGATGGAACATTTTCGGACTGGAGACCAGTTACCAGCGGTGTGCCACAGGGGTCGGTGCTGGGTCCTTTGCTGTTTGTGATTTTTATCAATGACTTGGAGGAGGGGACTGAAGGGTGGATCAGTAAATTTGCTGATGACACCAAGATTGGTGGAGCAGTGGATGAGGTGGAGGGCAGTTGTAGGCTGCAAAGAGACATTGATAGGATGCAGAGCTGGGCCGAAAAATGGCAGATGGAATTTAACCCTGATAAGTGCGAGGTGATTCATTTTGGTAGGGCAAATTTGAATAAGGATTACAGGGTCAACGGCAGGGTTCTGAGGAACGTGGAGGAGCAGAGGGATCTGGGGGTTCATATCTACAGATCTCTGAAGGTTGCCACTCAAGTGGATAGAGCAGTAAAGAAGGCCTATGGTGTGTTGGCGTTTATTAACAGAGGGTTTGAGTTTAAGAACCGTGAGGTTATGCTGCAACTGTACAGGACCTTGGTGAGACCACATTTGGAATATTGTGTGCAGTTCTGGTCACCTCACTATAGGAAGGACGTGGAAGCATTGGAAAGAGTGCAAAGGAGATTTACCAGGATGCTGCCTGGTTTGGGGGGGAGGTCTTATGAGGAAAGATTGAGGGAGTTGGGGCTTTTCTCTTTAGAGCGGAGGAGGATGAGAGGCGACTTAATAGAGGTTTATAAGATGATGAGGGGGATAGATAGAGTGGATGTTCAGAGACTATTTCCTCGGGTAGAGGCAGCTGTTACAAGGGGGCATAACTATAAGGTGCATGGGGGGAGATATAGAAGGGATGTCCGAGGTAGATTCTTTACTCAGAGAGTGGTTGGTGTGTGGAATGGACTGCCTGCTGTGATAGTGGAGTCGGACACTTTAGGAACTTTCAAGCGGTTATTGGATAAGCACATGGAGCACACCAGAGTGATAGGGAGTGTGATAGCTTGATCTTGGTCTCGGACAATGCTCGGCACAACATCGAGGGCCGAAGGGCCTGTACTGTGCTGTACTGTTCTATGTTCTATGTTCTATGTAAAAGGATAGACTGAGTAATTACAGGCCAGTCAGCCTAACCTTGGTGGTGGGAAAAGTATTGGAAAGAATTCTGAAGGACAGGATAAATCTTCATTTAGAAAGACACGGATTAATCAAGGATAGTCAGCAAGGATTTGTTAAGGGAAGGTCGTGTCTGACAAACTTGATTGAATTTTTTGAGGAGGTAACAAGGAGGGTAGATGAGGGTAGTGCATTTGATGTAGTGTATATGGACTTTAGCAAGGCTTTTGATAAGGTTCCACATGGCAGACTGGTCACGAAGTTAAAAGCCCATGGGATCCAGGGCAAAGTGTCAAGTTGGATTCAAAACTGGCTCAGAGACAGGAAGCAGAGGGTCATGGTTGATGGGTGGTTTTGTGACTGGAAGGCTGCTTCCAGTGGGGTTCCGCAGGGCTCAGTACTAGATCCCTTGCTTTTTGTGGTATATATCAACGATCTTGACTTGAATATAGGGGGTATGATTAAGAAGTTTGCAGATGATACTAAAATTGGCTGTGTGGTTGATACTGAAGAAGGGAGCTGTAGACTGCAGGAAGATATCAATAAATTGGTCAGCTGGGCAGAACAGTGGCAAATGGAATTCAATCCGGAGAAGTGTGAGTTATTGCATTTGGGGAGGGCTAACAAGGAAAGGGAATACACATTAAATGGTAGGACACTGAGTAGTGTAGAGGAACAAAGGGACCTTGGAGTGCATGTCCACAGATCCCTGAAGGAAGCAGGCCAAGTAGATAAGGTGCTAAAGAAGGCATACGGGAAACTTGCCTTTATTAGCCGTGGCATAGAATACAAGAGCAGGGAGGTTATGCTTCAACTGTATAAAACACTAGTTAGGCCGCAGCTAGAGTACTGCGTGCAGTTCTGGTCACCACATTACAGGAAAGATGTGATTGCACTCGAGAGGGTACAGAGGAGATTTACAAGGATGTTGCCGGGAGTAGAGAATCTTAGCTATGAGGAAAGACTGGATAGGCTGGGTCTGTTTTCCTTGGAACAGAGGAGGCTGAGGGGAGACCTTATTGAGGTGTATAAAATTATGAGGGGCACAGATAAAGTGGATAGAAAGGACCTATTTCCCTTAGCAGAGGGGTCAAAAACCAGGGGGCACAGATTTAAAGTAATTGGGGGAAGGTTTAGAGGGGATTTGAGGGGAAATTTCTTCACCCAGAGGATTGTAGGGGTCTGGAACTCACTGCCTGAAAGGGTGGTAGAGGCAGAAACCCTAACCACATTTAAAAAGTACTTGGACGTGCACTTGGGATGCTGTAACCTGCAGGGCTACGGACCAAAAGCTGGGAAGTGGGATTAGGCTGGATAGCTCTTTGTTGGCCGGCACGGACAAGATGGGCCGAAATGGCCTCTTTCCGTGCTGTAACTTTCTATGATTCTATGTACAATCCCTATGTTTATTGCGATTGTCTCTCTGGATGAATTAACATCAGTAAATATGTTAAAAATACATATATATATTAAAAGTTAAGAGTCATTGTTTACCCTGAGGTTGTTTCCAATGTTATTTCCCTTTAAACTTACTCCTGCCATTCCACTGCCCTGATGCAAAGTCTTTCCATATTGAGGAGTTTTTTTTTTACCCATTTACTCACAAAATTCTGCTTTTGCACACAAGGTTGGATGATTCTGTTTTTAACTCTTTTGTCGGTTATAAATGTTATAAATATTTTGAAAAACAAAAAGCCCCAGACTGACTCATGTGGTTTTCCATTCGCCAATTAGAGACACTGCCATTGATCCTCCCTGGTCATGCCCTACCTTTCCGATTATTTAGCAACTTATTATTTCCTCTTTTAGCCAAGAGCTTCTAGCTGCACGTCTCTTTTGAGATACTGTGCTATCAGACATCTTCTGAAAGTTATCCTACTTCGATAGCATCTCGCACTTCTGCCGGAGAGGCTGTGTGTCGAGCTTCACTGCTGCTGCTCAGAGCGGACCAGTGCAGGATGCTGAGATGCTGCTGCAGCAGATCTTGTGTTGCTAGCAAAAATATTGAGAAGTTCTTTTATTGGACAACTCCTTCAAAGAGCTGGCACAGGCACGATGGGCTGAATGGCCTCCTTCTGTGCGGTGTGATTCTATGATCTATGAGCCTGTTTTAAGAAAATTTGTTTTTCCTGTGTCTAAATGATGATAATGGCTTTGTTTGCAAAGTACTACACAGATTGTAGTAAAATGATTCATTTGCAAGCTCTGTGTCCACATGTGTCAATATCAGGTACTTTAGAAAGTTAATTTCACAGTTGGCCTGCACTCTCTTTTCAGATAGCCTAGGTCTCCTAATCAATGTTATTTTGACGTTGGTTAATGTCTTTCATCATTTTCTGCTTTTTATTTGAGGTCCGTATTGTTGCAAGTACTCAATGGATTGTCAGACTTCACCTGGCACCGTCTATGTTTAAGTTTATGTTTAAGGCGAGATACGCCAACATTAGGGAGCAGAACACTTTCAAGGATATCAGGTATACCCAGGACAGGTACAGCACAGTTAGATGCGCAATTTATCTGAGAGGGTCATAGACATAGGTAGCAGTAGGGGAACCACAAATCAGAGCGTGGCAGGAAGGGACAGAGTGTGTGGAGTAAAAGGTAAAGTGGTAAAAAGTGAAAAAGCAGGAACTAAGTGCCACAAAGCATATTTGAAAGTTCTCTATCTGAATGCACGTAGCATTCGTAACAAAATAGACGAGTTAATGGCACAAATAACTACATATGGTTATGATATTGTGGCCATTACAGAAACATGGCTGCAGGGTGACAATGCCTGGGAATTAAACATACCAGGTTATTTAACGATCAGGAAGGACAGGCAGGAAGGAAGGGGAGGTGGGGTGGCTATGTTAATGAAGGAAGGAATCACTGTAATACAGAGTAATGATATTGGGTCAAAAAATCATGATAATGAAACAGTTTGGGTGGAGATAAGGAATAATAAGGGGAAAAAAACACTAGTGGGCGTAGTCTATAGGCCTCCGAACAGTTGCAACTCTGTTGGACGGAGTATCAATCAGGAAATAGTTGAGGCATGTAATAAGGGAACATCTATAATTATGGGGGATTTTAACTATCATATTAATTGGACAAATCAAATGGGGCAGGGCTGCCTTGAGGATGAGTTCATTGAGTGTATTAGGGATGGGTTTCTTGAGCAGTATGTAACTGAACCGACCAGGGGGCAAGCAACCTTAGATCTGGTCCTGTGTAACAAGACAGGATTAATTAAAAATGTCCTAGTAAAGGATCCCCTTGGAATGAGTGACCATAACATGGTTGAATTCCATATTCAATTAGAGGGTGAGAAGGTTGGATCTCAAACAAGCGTGCTAAGCTTGAATAAAGGAGACTATGAAGGTATGCGAGCGGAATTGAGTAGAGTGGATTGGGAAAATAGATTAAAGGGTAAGACGACACATGATCAGTGGTGTACATTCAAGGAGTTAATTTACAACTTCCAAAAAATATATATTCCACTGAAAAGAAAAGGGTGTAAAAGAAAGGACAGTCATCCGTGGCTAAGTAAAGACATTAAGGATAGTATTCGACTAAAAACAAGGGCATATAAGGTAGCGAAATCTAGTGGGAGGACAGAGGATTGGGAAAACTTTAAAAGGCAGCAAAAAATAACAAAAAGATTGATTAAGAAAGGGAAGATAGATTATGAAAGTAAATTAGCAAAAAATATAAAAACAGATAGTAAGAGTTTTTATAGTTATATAAAAAGAAAAAGGGTGGCTAAAGTAAATGTTGGTCCCTTAGAGGATGAGACCGGGAAATTAATGGTGGGAAATATGGAGATGGCAAAAACACTGAATGAATATTTTGTATCAGTCTTTACAGTAGAGGACACTAAGAATATCCCAACACTGGACAAACAGGGGGCTATAGGGGGAGAGGAGCTAAACACGATCAAAATCACTAAGGAAGTGGTACTCGGTAAAATAATGGGACTCAAGGCGGATAAATCACCTGGACCTGATGGCTTACATCCTAGAGTCTTGAAGGAAGTGGCGGTAGGGATTGTAGATGCATTGGTAATAATTTTTCAAAACTCCCTGGATTCCGCTAAGGTCCCGGCAGACTGGAAAACTGCTAATGTAACACCCTTATTTAAAAAGGGCAGTAGACAGAAGGCTGGTAACTATAGACCGGTTAGCCTAACATCTGTGGTAGGTAAAATTTTGGAGTCCATTATTAAGGAAACAGTAACAGGACATTTGGATAATCATAATTTAATAGGACAAAGTCAGCATGGTTTTACGAAGGGGAAGTCATGTTTGACAAATTTGCTGGAGTTCTTTGAGGAAGTAACATATAGAGTGGATAAAGGGGAACCAGTGGACGTAGTGTATTTAGACTTCCAAAAGGCATTTGACAAGGTGCCACACAAAAGATTATTGCTTAAGGTAAAAAATCACGGGATTGGGGGTAATATTCTGGCATGGATAGAGGATTGGCTATCTAACAGAAAGCAAAGAGTTGGGATAAATGGTTCATTCTCAGACTGGCAATCAGTAACTAGTGGTGTTCCACAGGGGTCAGTGCTGGGTCCCCAACTCTTTACAATCTATATTAACGATTTGGAGGAAGGGACCAAGTGTAACATATCAAAATTTGCAGATGATACTAAGATGGGAGGGAAAGTAGTGAGTGAGGAGGACATAAAAAACCTGCAAGGGGACATAGACAGGCTAAGTAAGTGGGCAGAGATTTGGCAGATGGAATACAACACTGGAAAGTGTGAGGTGATGCACTTTGGCAGGAAAAATCCTAGAGCAATTTATTATCTTAATGGCAAGAAACTGGAGAGTACTGAAGTGCAAAGGGATCTGGGGGTCCTGGTGCACGAAACTCAAAAGGTTAGTATGCAGGTGCAGCAAGTGATTAAGAAGGCAAATGGAATGTTGGCTTTCATTGCTAGGGGGATAGAATATAAAAATAGGGAGGTATTGCTTCAGTTGTACAAGGTATTGGTGAGACCGCACCTGGAATACTGCATACAGTTTTGGTGTCCTTACTTAAGGAAAGACATCCTTGCTCTCGAGGCAGTGCAAAAAAGGTTCACTCGGTTAATCCCGGGGATGAGGGGGTGGTCATATGAGGAGAGGTTGTGTAGATTGGGACTCTACTCATTGGAGTTCAGAAGAATGAGAGGCGATCTTATTGAAACATATAAGATTGTGAAGGGGTTGGATCGGGTGGATGCGGGGAGGATGTTCCCGATGACGGGTAAGACTAGAACTAGGGGACATAGTCTTAGAATAAGGGGCTGCTCTTTCAAAACTGAGATGAGGAGGAACTACTTCACTCAGAGGGTGGTAGGTCCATGGAATATGCTGCCACAAAAAGCTGTAGAAGCTACATCATTAAATAAATTTAAAACAGAAATAGACAGTTTCCTAGAAGTAAAGGGCATTAAGGGTTACGGGGAGCGGGCAGGAATTTGGACATGAGTCTAGGTTCGGATCGGTCATGGCCCTGTGGGTAGTGGAGCGGGCTCAGGGACCGTGTAGCCTGATTCTGCTCCTATTTCGTGTGTGCAATTATGTTAGATGCAGGAGATGGTTCTGTGATAGATAGTAGATTGGCGGTTTGGATCAGATCAGCCATGATCTTATTGAATGGCGGAGCAGGCTCGAGGGGCCGATTGGCCGACTCCTGCTCCTATTTCTTATGTTCTTATGTTCTTAGGCCTAAATTAAGGACTGGTTTGTACAGTGGGCCCAGGATCACAAGGAACTAAACTAAAGCTACCTAAAAACATTTCATATCGGATCCTTACAGCTGGCAACTAATGGAGACTTTGCTCCCATTAGTCTGCAATGGATTTGAACCCAGATCCTGAAGGTGAAAGAATCTAAAAGCGTCAGTCCCCCATGTTTAAGAAAAACATTTATTAAGGAAGCTCTATCTTCATGCAAAAGTGCTTGGAAACCTTTTCTTGTTTATTTCTAAGAATAGGATACAATGACATCATGTCACTTATGTGCAGCCACTGTGCCGAAATTGACATGTGGGCCTTTTCCCTCCTTAAATGAGAAACAATTTCCCAAATCCTTTTTCATGAAGTCAGTGCTGCTTTAGATGGTCCGAGGGACAGAGATTTCCCCACTGGCCCCCATTACGTGCTCACTGCAGCGCCTCCCCCTCTGGGAGAACAGAATTGGACATTATATGGAATGGAAGTGAACACGATGGGGTTGAGCCACTGGGATTCTATGCTGGGATCAAGTACCCATTTATCTGGAGATTACTGGATTGTTATGAAACAATTTAACAAATCCTCCTGCTGACTGATTGCAAAACAATTTCCTCCAACCATCTGCTTGTTCTTTATCTCTGGCTGTCACGCAATTTATCTACAAGTGTCATGACTGAGGGGAGAGGAAAGAAGGGGAAGCAGTAAAATACGTTACATAAAAGCACATTAATGGAAATGGAAGATCTGTTCCGAAAGCCTCCTACCTTTACATGCAAGATCTTTCTTTCTTTCTCTACGCCAACGAACTGATGAATTCTCAGTTGTTTACCACAAGTTAGCATTTTAAGTTTGATTTGGATGAGTGTTCAATAGTAAAAATAGAAGTTGATTGTTCGAAGTATATGTACTGCCTGAAAGCTCACACTATAATATTACAGCACCAGCTTCTTAGAAAGTTCTAATTTGTTCTAACATTAAAAATTAAAAAAAGTACAATTAAAAGTATGAGAACTCACTGTGCCTTGGTGGAGAAGATGATGATGAGAACCTCTTTCCAATACCAATGGAGCAACGGACAGCTCGTACAATCCAACCTCTGCCCTGCGATACCTCCAGCTGATAATGTTTCTTACAGGTTATTAGAAATAAATTGTTTTAGTTGAAAGCATTTGAAGCCAAGCTTGACCACGAAAAGCTACCACAAGATTTCATGCGCCATTGACTTTCAAAACGACCAGCTCGACAGAACAGCAGGAAGCGTGTCAGAATGGGGTTGGAAGTTGAGGTTTTGTGAGTCACTCACAGGCAATGCTTTGTTTCTCAGTCTTTGCACAGAATTTACAGCACAGAAATAGGCCATTTGGCCCAACTGGTCTATGCCAGTGTTTCTGCTCCACACGCACCTCCTCCCATCCTATTTCATCTCACCCGATCAGCATTTCCTTCCATTTCTTTTTCCCTCATGCACTTATCTAGCTTCCTCTTAAATGCATCTATGCTATTCGTCTCGGTTCTCTCTCTGGGTAAATAAGTTTCTTCTGAATTCCTTATTGGATTTATTAGTGACTATCTTATATTTATAACCCCTAGTTTTGGATTCCCCCACAAGTGGAAACAAGGGGCTAGAAATTGGGTATCTGAGCGCCTCCTGTTAGCGCCTCCGGGGGGCGCTAACGGGGCGCAAACGACTTTTCGCTCGGGCGCGGTGCCACTAACGACTCCCGCTAAATTCAGCGGGTTAGCGGCGCCGGTAACTGGTAGCGCCCCGCTCGGCGATGATGACATCATCACCGTGCGCAGCGCCCCATTTTTGCCCCACCTGCAAAATTGACTGCGCCCCCTGAATCCGCGCCGGGCGATGACAGCGACCGATTCAGGGGGCGGGAACGGAGCGGCAGGAGGCTCGCGGGGCGTTAACTAAAGGGGAGGTGGCGGGCGGGGAAAAGAAATCGTCCGACTTACTTGTCGCGGCCCGTTGCGTCTTTCAACGCGGGGTCCGTGCAGCGATCTGGCAGCCCAGCGCTCCTCTTGTGTGCCGGGCAGCTGTCACGGCACCCCACTCCCCGGTGGTCCAGGTAGGGCCCCGCAGAGTTGTGGGCTTGGGCCCTCCCCTTTAATGAGGGGAAGAGCCCTTCCATGCGGCAGTGCTCCGTGGCCCAGTGCGTAGCGCTGCAGAACGCAACGCTCCGATATTCATGGTTAGCACTCTAAGAAGGAAGTGGAGCACTTGAATTAGCGCTCCACCTCCCTCTTGGGGCGCTAAAACTGAATTTCGTGGTCGCCAGCGCTAATTAGCGCCGGGCACTAAAGTTAGCACCCAAGCGATGTTAGCGCCTCAAACTGGTCGATACCGAATTATATCTACCCTATCAACCCCCTTCATAATTTTAAAGACCTCTTTTGGGTCACCCCTCAGCCTTCATTTTTCTCGAGAAAAGAGCCCCAGTCTGTTCAATCTTTTCTGATAGTTATAACCTCTCAGTTCTGGGATCATCCTTGTAATCTTTTTTGCATCTTCTCCAGTGTCTCTATATCCTTTTTATAATATGGAGACCAGAACTGTGCACAGTACTCGAAGTGTGGTCTAACCAAGGTTCGATACAAGTTTAACATAACTTCTCTGCTTTTCAATTTTTTTTTATTCGTTCATGGAATATGGGCGTCGCTGGCAAGGCCAGCATTTATTGCCCATCCCTAGTTGCCCTTGAGAAGGTGGTGGTGAGCAGCCTTCTTGAACCGCTGCAGTCAGTGTGGTGATGGTACTCCCACAGTGCTGTTAGGGAGGGAGTTTCAGGATTTTGACCCAGCGACGATGAAAGAAAGGCGATAAACTTCCAAGTCAGGATGGTGTGTGACTTGGAGGGGAGCCTAGAGGTGGTGGTGTTCCCATGCGCCTGCTGCCCTTGTCCTTCTAAGCGGAAGAGGTCGCGGGTTTGGGAGGTGCTGCCGTGCATCTTGTAGATGGTACACACTGCAGTCACGGTACGCCGGTGGTGGAGGGAGTGAATGTTTAAGGTGATGGATGGGGTGCCAATCAAATGGGCTGCTTTGTCCTGGATAATGTCGAGCTTCTTGAGTGCTGTTGGAGCTGCACTCATCCAGGCAAGTGGAGAGTATTCCATCACATTCCTTACCTGTGCCTTGTAGATGGTGGAAAGGCTTTGGGGAGTCGGGAGGTGAGACACTCGCCGCAGAATACCTAGCCTCTGACCTGTTCTTGTTGCCACAGTATATATGTGGCTGGTCCAGTTAAGTTTCTGGTCAATGGTGACCCCCAGGGTGTTGATGGTGGGGGATTCAGCGATGGTAATGCCGTTGAATGTCAAGGGGTGGCGGTTAGACTCTTGCTTATTGGAGATAGTCATTGCCTGGCACTTGTGTGGCGCGAATGTTACCTGCCACTTATCAGCCCGAGCCTGAATGTCGTTCAGGTCTTGTTGCATGCGGGCATGGACTACTTCATTATCTGAGGAGTTGTGAATGATACTGAACACTGTGCAGTCATCGGCGAACATCCCCATTTCTAACCTTATGTTGGAGGGAAGGTCATTGATGAAGCAGCTGAGAATGGTTGGGCCTGGGACACTGCCCTGAGAAACTCCTGCAGCGATGTCCTGGGGCTGTGATGATTGACCTCCAACCACCACAACCATCTTCCTTTGTGCTAGGTATGACTCCAGCCAGTAGAGAGTCCCCCCCCCCCCCCCGATTCCATTGACTTCAGTTTTACTAGGGGTCCTTGATGCCACACGCGGTCAAATGCTGCCTTGATGTCAAGGGCAGTCACTCTCACCTCACCTCTGGAATTCAGCTCCTTTGTCCTTGTTTAGACCAAGGCTGAAATGAGGTCGGGAGCCGAGTGGCCTTGGCGGAACCCAAACTGGGCATCAGTGAGCAGGTTATTGGTGAGTAAGTGCCGCTTGATAGCACTGTCGACAACACCTTCCATCACTTTGCTGATGATTGAGAGTAGACTGATGGGGCGGTAATTGGCCGGGTTGGATTTGTTCTGCTTTTTGTGGCCAGGACATACCTGGGCAGTTTTCCACATTGTCAGATAGATGCCAGTGTTGTAGCTGTACTGGAACAGCTTGGCTAGAGGCGCGGCTAGTCCTGGAGCACAAGTCTTCAGCACGACAGCCGGGATGTTGTCGGGGCTCATAGCCTTTGCTGTATCCAGTGCGCTCAGCCGTTTCTTGATATCACGTGGAGCGAATCGAATTCACTGTTGCTATTGGTGAGATCTGTGGTATATTCCACTCCTGTCGTCTCCCTACACTAATGCAAACTGTCCTTGGAGATTTGACCAGGGTGAATGTCACAATGCAGGGGAAGTTACATAATTATCTTTAATGCAAGGCGAGCTGCTGGTCGCCTGATTAGAGAACATTACAAAGCAAGTAGCTAAAACAAAGACCAGTGTAAAGTCCAGTGGCACCAGCCAGAGCTGTCTGCTGCTGTGTTTCACAGCTCATGGAGCTGGAACAGAGGCTCTTGACCACTTCCACCTGGGTCCAGACCAGCATTACAATGACTCATTTGAGTCAACAACTCGTTCAAGTGCAGGTTTCCTGTAGAGCAGAGGGACTTCCTCCTCCTCATCAACTTTCAGTTTTATCCTGTAGTTGAGCTATATGTGTAATGGCAGTGACTCTTGCTATGCAAGATAAGGTAGATCAGATGGTAAGAGAGTGATCTATTTCAGTCATTTATACTGTCTTCTAATTTATAAATTCTCAATTAATCTTCACTGATGAAAATAATGCATTTCAGAGGTTTATTAATGGAATTGATTTAAAAAAAAATACAGGTTGAAGAGACTGGGTAACAGACAAGGTTAAGAATTGGAAATGTCATATTGGCACAGGAGAGTTCAGAGGTTAGGGAAAGCATGCTGCTTAGGCAGAGTAGAGTGAGCTTTACTCTGCACCTAAACGGTGAAACGCCCTTACATTAAATTTATCTACCACCCTCCCAAATTTCTCAGCAAGTTTTTCTTCCCATTATCCTTAGTCTTTGCACCAAGTGGCTCCTCATTCTTGGCTATTTTGACCTACATCCAATTTCCCATTAGGAACATAGGAACAGGAGTAGGCCATTCAGCCCCTCGAGCTTGCTCTGCCATTCAATGAGATCATGGCTGATCTGCGACCTAACTCCATATACCCGCCTTTGGCCCATATCTCTCAATACCTTTGGTTAATAGAAAGCTCTCAATCCCGGATTTAAAATTAACAATTGATCTAGCATCAATTGCCATTTGCGGAAGAGAGTTCCAAACTTCTACCGCCCTTTGTGTGTAGAAGTGTTTCCTAATTTCACTCCTGAAAGGTCTGGCTCTAACTTTTAGACTATGCCCCCCTCGTCCTAGAATCCTCAACCAGTGAAGATAGTTTCTCTATCTACCCTATCTGTTCCCCTTAATATCCTGAAAACTTCAATCAGATCACCCCTTAACCTTCTAAATTCTAGGGAATACAACCCTAATTTGTGTAATCTCTCCTCGTAACGTAACCCTTATCATTGTTAAACCTACGCTGCACTCCCTCCAAAGCCAATGTATCCTTCCTAAGGTGTGGTGCCCAGAACTGCTCAGTACTCCAGATGTGGTCCAACTAGGGTTTTGAATAGCTGCAGCATAACTTCTACCCCCTTGTATTCTAGACCTCTAGATATAAAGGCCAGCATCCCATTAGCCTTTTTGATTATTTTCTGTACCTGTTCAGGACATTTTAATGATCTATGTACCTAGACCCCCAAGTCTCTTTGGACCTCCACTGTTTTTAGCCTTTCACCATTTAGAAAGTACCCTGTTCTATCCTTTTTAGGTCCAAAGTGGATGACCTCACATTTGCCTACATTGAAATCCATTTGCCACAGTTTTGCCCATTCACATAATCTGTCAATATCCCTTTGTAATTTTATGCTTCCATCTTCACTGCCTACAATGCTACCTATCTTTGTGTCATCAGCAAATTTGGATATATGACTTCCTATGCCATCATCTATGTCATTAATAAATACTCTGAATAGTTGAGGCCCCATCACAGATCTCTGCGGGACACCACTAGTCACAACCTGCCAATTAAAGTACCTGCCCATTATCCCTACTGCCTGTCTCCTGCCGCTCAGCCAGTTTCCTAACCAGGTCAATAATTTGCCCTCAATTCCGTGGGCTTCTACCTTAGTTAACAGTCTCTTATGTGGGACTTTATCAAATGCCTTCTGGAAGTCCATATAAATAACATCCATAGACATTTCCCCTGTCCACTACTTTAGTCACCGCCTCAAAAAATTCAATCAGGTTTGTCAGGCATGACCTACCTTTCACAAATCTATGCTGGCTCTCTCTGATCAACTGAAAATTTTCAAGATGTTCAGTCACCCTATCCTTAAATATAGACTCTAGCAATTTCCTGACAACAGAGGTTAGGCTAACTGGTCTAGAATTCCCTGGTTTCCCGCTCTCACCATTCTTAAATAGCGGAGTGACATACGCAATTTTCCAATCTAAAGGAACAGTTCCTGAATCGAGAAAAGTTTGGAAGATTATAGTTAGGGCATCTGTAATGTGCTCACCTACTTCCTTTAAAATCCTGGGATGGAAACCATCTGGTCCTGGGGATTTATCACTCTTTAGTGCCATTATTTTCTTCATTACTGTTATTTTACTTACATTAATTTTATTGAGTCCCTGTCCCTGATTCAGTATTAGTTTCCTTAGGATTTCCAGCATGCTATCCTCTTCCTCTACTGTAAATACTGACGCAAAGTCATTATTCAACATGTCCGCCATTTCCTGATCATTGGCAATATCGTTTTCAGTTTTTACGGAGCCAACATTGCTCCTACCCTCTTTTTACTAAATCTAATATGGCATGCCCCCTTGTTGCCTCTGGGACATATTGTTGTAGAAAACTATCCTGGACTCAAGAAATTCACTACCTTTCTGACAGGTGCTAGTCTGCTTAGCCCAATCTATATGAAAGTTAAAATCTCCCATTAAAACCACTCTGCATTTGCTACACACTTGTCTAATCTCTGCATTTATACAATCTAGCACTTCACAGCTGCTACCAAGGGGCCTATACACAACACCCACTAAAGTCTTGAATCCTTTCCTATTTCTTAATTCTACCCATAAAGTCTCCACTGCCTGCTTACCTCTCGTTATATCCTCTTATTATTGAAGTGATTTCATCCTTAATCACTAAGGCTACTCCTCCCCCTCTGCCATTTTTCCTGTAGACCTTATAACCTGGTATATTTAGTTCCCAGTGCTGACCGTCTTGCAGCCATGTCTCAGTAATGGCTACCATGTCATACCCTCCAATTTGAATTTGTGCCTGCAGTTCATTCAATTTATTTCTTATATTCTGTGTTTGTATAAAGAACGCTTATTTGGGCCACCCCCCCTAGCCTGGCCTTCGGCTCTAATGTTTTACTCACTTGTTTCTTATTTCTCTCACCTGGTTTAATCACTTTACATCTTTTAGTTTTCCCTCTACATGAAGTGCCTAAAGCACAATTTCTGACTGTTACTCTACTCTCTCCCCTTTCGTTTGTTTTTGAACTACTATTTCCACCTAAGCCCTCCCCCCATTTACTAGTTTAAAGTCCTTGTAACAGCCCTATTTATCCTTTCTGCTGGGACCACCGGTTCAGGTGGAGCACATCCCAACAAAATCTCCGCCACCCATGTTCGATTCTTCAAGTTCCACTTACCTATCATCCCTATCCTGGCCAACCTTTATGGACTCCTGTCCCAAATATATTGACTTCAAAATCCTTATTTTTGAATCCCTCCACAGCCTTGCTCTACACCCAACCTCTACAACATCCTTCAGCCCCACATTTCAGCTCACATTCTCACTATTCAGAATCTGGCCTGCTGTGGTTTCCTTCCCTGCTAATGGAGTCATAAACTTCCATCAACTTGACCCGGCACTCTGGATCTCTTCCTAGTCCCTTCTGCTTGACTACTTAGCTCCCTATCTTCAAAAAGCTTCCTCAAAAACTACCTTTGGACTATGTCTTTGGTCAGTGCCACCAACTCTTCTCATTGTCCACTCCCATGAAGCATCTTAGGACATTTGTTACATTAAAAGCACTAAATACTGGAAGTTGCTGATAAGATGCACCATTTAACAAATAGGGATCCTGGAACTAAACGCCCCTTAACTTGTATGTTAAAATACTAAAACATTTATCTTACTCATTTGCTCCATTAAGACAAAAAAAAAGTGTCCTTGGAGCAATGGTGCTTAAATAAATGGTATCCTTGAGATAAATTTCAAATTAACTACGTCCCCATTTAACATTGATGCACAAGATTATGAAAGGTTTTGATGAAGTAGTGATAAGATTGTTTCTACTAGTCTTCAAAAGAATTAGCAGCTGTTAAAAAAAATCAGATAGATCTCCTCGATGGCCCAGTGTGTTATTGAGACATTGACACCAGGAAGACCTCAGGTGTGAATCACGGTCTGTGTTGAGTTTTTTTTTTATTAGTTCCTGGGATGCGGGCGTCGCCGGCAAGGCCAGCATTTATTGCCCATCCCTAATTGCCCTCAAGAAGGTGGTGGTGAGCTGCCTTCTTGAGCTGCTGCAGTTAGTTGACCTCAGCCACACAGTTAGTAAGTGCACAATGCTGGCGATATGGGGATCGAGCAGGAAAGTGGAGTTGAGATTGAAGATCAGCCATGATCTTATTGAATGGCGGAGCAGGCTTGAGGGGCCATATGGCCTACTCCTGCTCCTAATTCTTAGGTTATGTTCTTGTATCACAGCACCCTTGTGTCAGAAAGAGGAAAATCAGCCAGGGTTCCTGTTTGCAGTGCTGGAAAAGACATGTGGACTTGTGATGAGGACAGTTTCAGGCTCAGTTTTGGCTCCCCTCTCACAGTGTAGGTCAAATAGTCTGCTGACACTCAGTGACTAGGCTTATACATGAAGAGCTTCCACTCGGGCAAGATACTGGTATAAGAGTCTACATCTTGGAGAGAGAAATGAAATAAGCCAAACCAAATGCAAGTGCTTTCTAAACAGTGCCTCTTGTTCCTTCTGGGTTTTTTAAAAAAAAAGTTAGAATAAGAAAAACACAAAACACCAGAGTAATTTTATAATCAATGTTTTATCTTTGTAACTGGAAGTATATTTAATGACACATCACCATTTTTTGCTCTATAAGAGCTGAACCCATTAAGTGTTCTTCAATGGTGCTGTACACTTGTACATGGAATGTGTAGTCACTTTTAAAAACAGGTACCTGACAGACAAGAGACAGACAAGCCCGTATAACCTGGAAATCACTCTAGTATTAGAGTAGAGCACACCTTTATATATGCATAGGACTTGAGTTAGGAATAAAAAAAAATTACTCATTTTTTCGATGTGAAAAGTGTGGAGAAAAAAAAAGACAATTGTCTCCTCTGTTAAAAATCCTGAAAATAAAATCTATTTAAAAAAAAAAAGTGTATTGTGTTTCCAAATTGTAACAAAGTTAGTCCAGTGAGAAAGGAGAAAAAGGAGGGCAATTTGATACTGGAATGCTGAAGGGTGCTTCCATCAATGGCAGGGTAGCGAGGGTTGGAGTTTTGGCGACTGGAGGATTCCCGATAATCCACACCAGACAATTATACCCCCATAATTAAGCATAATACAGGCTTCAGATAGCGATCTTGGCCATCTGTTCCTCGAGGTTGGCAATGCGCTCGTCTTGGCTGGCGATGGTGGCCTTCAGAGTTTTAACCTCTTGCAACAACTCATCCAACTTGGATTCCGAATTCTAAAACAAAGAAGAGAACACTTAATCTCCCATCTTTCAGTGCAGTATTGAAATTGGCTCAATGTGGCCACAGGGCAACTTTTCTCAACATACATCCCTGCTGAAGCACTGCCCTTGGAAAAGTGGTAGTGGTTACAAACATGACTGCAAGAACTACTCTTAATTAACTATTGCACATTTCCACGAAGAACCAAGTTCTGGAGATAGGCAGTAGAGGATCAAAGTTTATATTTGGTGGAGGAACGTAATGAGGTGCAAAAATGGAATATGAAAAAAAGAAATTGCAAAGGGTATCGAAGCTAACAGCAAAAGTTTTGATAACTATATTAAGAGAAAGAGAGTAGATTAGTCAATGTGGTAATGGGAAATGTGGGTCCATTCAAGAGGGATGCAGGCCAGACTATAATGGATAAGAAGTAAATGGCTGACTTAACTGAGTACTTTGTAATTGTTTACACAGTGGAGGAAGTAGACAAAATACAAGAGAACCTAAAAATAAGTCAAGGGGAGGAACTTAGTGGATTTAATACAAGTTATAAAATGGTAATGGCGAAAATAATCGGATTTGACAGACAAATCTCCAGAACCTGATGGTTTACATTGTAGGGTATTAAAAGAAATAGGTGAGGAAATTGCAGATGCATTACTCAATTTTCCAAAGCTCTCTAGATTCCGGAATTGCGCCTTTGGATTCAAAAATTGTAAATGTCACTATTATTTAAGAAAGGAGGGAGGGAGAAACCAGGTAAACACCGACCTGTCAGTTTAACATCAATTGTGGGGCAGTTAATGGAACCTACGATCAGAGAAAGTGACTGAGCACTTGGAAAAACACCAACTGCTCAAAGAAAGTCAGCATGGATTTGACTAATCGAGCTGAATTTTTTGAGGCGGTCACTAAAATGGTAGATAGGGGTGTGTCTATGGATGTTATTTATATGGACTTCCAGAAAGCATTTGATAAGGTTTGACACAAAAGATTAGCAAAATGAAAGCGCACAGAATTGGAGGCAATATCGATACATGGGTGGGTAATGCATTGGGAAGTGAGAGAAAGTAGGGAAAAAGGGTTTGTTTGCTGATTGGCAGGATGTAACAAGTGATATTCCCCAGGGATCTGTACTGGGGCCTCAGCTTTTCACTATATACAATAATGATTGGACGAAGGAAAGAGAGAGTTTTATATCCAAAGATAATTCAGACAAGATGTTTAACCGAAGCCCCATCTGTCTGTTCAGGTGGATGTAATAAATCCCATGGCAATATTTGAAGAGCAGCAGGGGAGTTCCCCTGGCATCCTGGCTAACAATGATCCCTCAATCACCACCACCAAAACAGATTATCTGGTCATTTATCTCATTGCTGTATGTGGAAACTTGCGGCGAGCTGACTGGCTGCCACGTTTGCCTACCCAACAACAGTGACTGCACTTAAAAGCAAATCACTGATCGTGAGGTGCTTTAGCATTCCAGAGGACGTGAAAGGCACTATTTAAGTGCGCACTCTCTCTTTCTATTGGTGTAATTTTAATCCTACCTAAAATGCACTCATTTTAATTATTTTCTACTTTCCTTCACCTGAGGACCTGGATGCAATTAGCTGAGACTTGGCTCGGCCGTTACCGGTGTCATTGATCTCGCATCAGCTGTCCTTGATCTCGCATCAGCTGTCCTGCCTCACGCAAGTAAATCTGATTTAATGGGGACAGGCTTTGCATTTTTCAAAATGATTGAATGGGGTCACTACAGTACAAATGTGCTTTTGACTACATCACGGGAAATGGCCCACACATCAATATCAGTTTGGCCCAGCTGGTTAAACACCAATCATCAAAAAACTGGTCAAGTCATCTTGTTGTTTGTGGGATCTTGCTCTGTTCAAAATGGCTGCCAAGTTTACCTACACAAGTCACAAGGTAATTCATTACGTGTGAAGCACTGAGAAATTTCGGAGAAACACTTTTTTCCAGCGTTTTATTCACAAATATAAAGTAGGCAGCATTTTATTTTAAATTAAATAATGCAGCAATGGGCATGGAGGGCAGGGGGATGTGTACTTATTTGTAGTGCACTTATTTGTAGTGCTAGATGGCAGATGGCCATTGTGGTATGGGGCCCAACACTGTGGGAGCTTCCTGATCGTTAGTTTGTGGTTAAGAAGCAGGGTGGAAGCTTATCAGAAGAGAAACCTGCAGTGTTTAGTGGACTGGCTATACACTGAAGTGAAACAAGGCACTGCCTGAACTGGGAGTACCCATTTCAGATATATGGTTTGGAGAGAAGTCAGGTTGAAAGTACATTTATGGTTAGAGTTCCAGTTTCTGCCTTGTTTGAGAACAAGTGTGGTGCCCAGAATTGAACACAATACTCCAGCTGAGGCCTAACCAGTTTTTTTTTTAAATAAAGGTTTAGCATATCTTCCTTGTTTTTGTACTCTGTGCCCCTTAATAAAGCTAAGGATCCCATATGCTTTTTAAAAAAACAGCCTTCTCAACTTGTCCTGCCTTCAAAATTTGTGGCTTCAATTCCTCGCACCTTCTAAAAAGCTTCCCAACAAGTTAATAGCACAGTGCTGTCAGGGGTGGGATGACTGAATTCGAACACTAGATTTGTTTTAATTGACAAAGCCAGATGAAAGAACAAGGCCCACTGTGCGTGACACCAAGGCTGGAAAGAGTACGAGAGAAAGCGCAGCAATTCAAGAGTAAGGGTTACATTGTGCAAGCTCGGGCTTTAGAAGGCCACAGATTGTAGTAAGTGGGGAAGACTGGATGGAATTAACGAGTTCCGCGCTTCTGAAAGAATGAGTCAGAGTAGAGGAGACAGTGTAGTAGAGGAGACAGTGCAGCAAGCCTGGATTTCAATACTTGGGAAGGGTTAGTTTGTAAGGATGTGCATTTGGAGCTTAGAAGGAATGGGAGTAGAAACCACAGCAGCCTGGAGGATGTACTTACTGCATTGGTTGTGGTCACCTTCATGGGAGTGCTGCCACTTTCATTTTTTTTGTTCTGTGGTTTGTCTAAACGGTTCCTCTGGACTTTAAACTCTCGGTTTTTCCCAGGTATGTAGCCTTGTTTCAGGGAGATGAGAATGGGGTCCTTGTTTTTCCCTTCAAACCATTCCTCCGCTTCCATCGCTGCTTCTGGTCCAGGCGTATCGGGATACAGATCATCCTGATAAAGGTCAGACTAGAAAAGGTGGGGGAAAAGCATAAATCATTTCACAAGTCGATCAGAAACTAACAGGAACAAACATGCAGCAGCCTAGAGACAGGATACTCAAGCCATGGCACATGATGGACAGCCCTCTGATTGGACTGTACTATATTAACAAGAGTTCACGAGCAGCAAAAAAGGTGAGCGAGATAAAAAGAAAAAAAAAATGCAAATATTAGAAAACTGACATTAAGAGACGACTAGACGAGTTATAGTTAATGCCATGAGTTTAAAAAAAAAAAATTAATTCTCGGGATACGGGCATTGCTAGCAAGGCCAGCATTTATTGCCCCCCCCGTAGTTGTCCTCTACCTGGGTGCCTGACCCCAATAGCACATCCAGTATTGTGACGAATCATCAATGTACCAGCATTTTATTGTTGCTCTGCCCCTTCCTCACCATCACATATCCTCTCTACAATATTTAGCCTATTCCTCCATTCAGGCCTCTTAGCAGCGCCATACCTCCTTCATTCACTTAGTCACCAGTGGAATTAACACCAATCACTAACATCACACCATCTCTGACTATACAGAGAAGCACATGCACTGAGGTTCTGCTTTAAAAGCTAAAATCTCACCCACCTTTCTTGGCACAGTCATGATGATTGGCTCACACTTCCTTTCATGAAGTTTAAAAAACCTGCAAATAGAAATTCATATTTTAAATACTTTAACAAAATTCATGCAAAAAAAAGGTCAAATCAGTATTGAATTCATTTGTATAAAATGTATCACTAATCTATAACAGCAAAGCATTGTGCAGTGTCAATATAACACATCAATAGTCTATGTATGTAAGTAAGTCAGTAAACCCTGCCCAATGCGGACAGTAACACCTCTTGAAACCGCCACCAAAAATAACCTAAAAATTAAGTAGAGACTGGAGAGACTTCAAGGCTGTAATCTCATCTCCAGTTTCAGATGCCTTACAAATCACTTGACCTTAATGAAACTGCTACTGGATAACCATTATTCTTTACATAATACTTAAAATTTATTACACAGGTACGACAGATGAGCTAGGAAGAGTTGTACAAACAGGGATGCACATGACAAACTAATTCCAGCTATTTACGTAGACATGAATTTCTGGCTCATCCCAGAGCAACAGTATTCTTACACTATGCAATTGTCATGCTATTTTATTTACAAATTACCTGCGTCGAGCTTCATCGGAACAGAGTAGGAGGCCAAGGGCAGAGAGGTCCGAGTGGGACTGGGATGGAAAATAAAGTGGCAAGCAACAGAATGCTCAAGGTCACGCCTACGGACTGAACGGAGGTGTTCAGCAAAGCGATGGCTCAATCTGCGTTTGGACTCCCAATATACAGGAGACCACATTGTGAGCAGCGAATAAGACTCCCACTCTAACCTTGGCCTCCTACACTATTCCAATGAAGCTCAATGCAAGATCGAGGAACAGCACCTCATCTTTCTACTAGGCACTTTACAGCCTTCTGGCCGGAACACTTGAGTTTAATAACTTTAGACCTTAGCCACCACTCCCATTTTCTCCCGGACAGCAGATGCTGGTAATGGAGGATGGCTGCACCAGAGTCACTGGGAGTGGAGGAGGTGTGGGCTGGTGCTTGGATCCCCTATCGGCGCACGGCCAGCAGGACGGTGGCAGAGGAGGCAGACACAAATCTGCCAAATTCCAAAAGAACAGCAAAAGCAAGGAGTGACGTCACAGGACTGCAGGTAGGTGATTGGTGGGTGAGTGTTAGCGTTTTATTCTAATGTAACTAGATAAACTAATTAATATAAATAAGTGTGTGAATAAAGACTTTGAGAGCAAGAGAAGCGGCCGGAGATAAAGGTAGGCCTGACTTTTAAGACTCTTAGTCTTAAGTTTATTTCTGTAAGTTAGTGAATAGCCTATTAAATTGAGACATGGCAGGGCACCTCAGTCCCGGGGAATGCACATCCTGTGCAATGTGGGAAATCCAGGACGCTTCCCGTGTCCCGGACAACCACACATGCAGGAAGTGTCGTCGGCTGGAGGAGCTCGAGCTCCGGGTTTCGGAGCTTGAGCAGCAGCTGGCATGAGGCTGAGAGCTACGTGGATAGCACGTTTCAGGAGGTGGTCACCCCACAGCGTAAGAGTGTGCAGGCAGAGAGGGAATGGGTGACTGTCAGACAGACAAGGAGGACCAGGCAGGAGTCCCAAGTGCATCTTGCTCTCCAACCAGAATACTGGTGAGGGCGATGGTTCCGCTGGGAAGTACAGCCAGAGGCAAGTCCATGGCTACACAGGTGGCTCAGCTGTACGGGGGGGGGGGGGGGGGGGGAGGGGAGGAGGAAGATTGGGAAGGCAATAGTGGTAGGGGATTTGATAGTTAGGGGAACAGAAAGGCGTTTCTGCAGCCGCAGACGTGATTCCAGGATGGTATGTTGCCTCCCTGGTGCCAGGGTCAAAGAGGTCACTGAACAGCTGCAGAACATTCTGAGGGGGGGGTTGTGAAAAGCCAGAGGTTGTGGTCCATATCAGTACCAACGACGTAGGTCATTGGGATAAGGTCCTGCCGGCAGATTTTAGGGAGCTAGGAAAGAGTGTAAAAAGCAGGACCTCAAAAGTAGTAATCTCTGGATTGCTCCCGGTGCCACGTGCGAGTGAGTAGAGAAATAGGAGGATAGAGCAGATGAACGTGTGGCTGGAGAGATGGTGCAGGAGGAAGGGCTTCAGATTCCTGGGGCTGGTTCTGGGGGAGGTGGGACCTGTACAGGCCGGATGGGTTGCACCTCAACAGAGCCGGTACCAATATCCTCGCGGGGAAGTTTGCTGGTGCTGTTGGGGAGGGTTTAAACTAAGTTGGCAGGGGGGTGGGCACCAGGGTGTAGCATTAGAAAGGAGAAACAAAGGGCACAAAGGATTGGGAGAGAGGGATAGCACTGAAGTAATACATAGTAAGGTGTTAGGTGGGGTCAGACTAAGAGAACACAGGATGGTCTAAGATAGGTTTACAGTGTATGCATGTGAACACGCGAAGTGTAGTAAACAAGGTTGGTGAGCTGCAGGCACAAATAGCCACATGGGAATATGATGTCGTGGCAATAACAGAGACCTGGCTCAAAAAAGAGCAGGATTGGGTATTAAATATCCCTGTATATAAGGTGTTCAGGAAAGATAGGGGGTGGTGAGACAGTATTGGTTAAGGAGAATGTTACAGTGCTGGAGAGAGAGGATGTCCTGGAGGGGTCAAGGACAAAATCTATAATGCTAGAGTTAAGAAATAATAGAGGTGCCATTACATTACTAGGTGTATTCTACAGACCACCAACTAGCGGGAAAAATATGGAGGAGCAAATTTGCAGAGAAATTCACGAACTATAGTGATAAAGGGGGACTTCAACAATCCTAATATAGACTGGGATAGTAATAGTGTAAAGGGCAGAGAGGGGGAAGAATTTCTGAAGTGTGTTCAGGAGAACTTTCTGGATCAGTATGTTTCCGGCCCAACGAGGAAGGAGGCCGATTAGGGACCGAAAAGGAGACCTATGCATGGAGGCAGGGGTACGGCTGAGGTGCTAAATGAGAACTTTGCATCTGTCTTCACCAAGGAAGAAGTTGCTGCTATAGAGTGAAGGAGGAGGTAGAGGCGATACTGGATGGGATAAAAGTCGATAGAGGAGGTACTAGAAAGGTTGGCTGTACTTAACGTAGATAAGTCACCAGGACCAGATGGGATGCATCCTAGGACGCCGAGGGAAGTGAAGGTGGAAATCGCAGGGGTACTGGCCATAATCTTCCAATCCTCCTTAGAAACAGGGGTGGTGCCAGATCGCTGGAGAATTGCAAGTGTTATACCATTGTTCAAAAAAGGGTGCAAAGATAAACCCAGCAACTACAGGCCATTCAGTTTAACCTCGGTAGTGGGAAAGCTTTTAGAAACAATAATCAGGGACAAAATTAACAGTCACTTGGACAAGTGTGGCTTAATTAAGGAAAGCCAGCACGGCTTTGTTAAAGGCAAATCATGTTTAACCAGCTTGATTGAGTTTTTTGATGAGGTAACCGAGGGTTGATCAGGGTAATGCGGCTGACGTGGTGTACATGGATTTCCAAAAGGCGTTCAACAAAGTGCCACATAATAGTCTTGCCAGCAAAGTTGAAGCCCATGGAATAAAAGGGAATAAAAGGGACAGTGGCAGCATGGATATGAAATTGGCTAAGTGACAGGAAACAGAAAGTAGTGGTGAACGGTTGTTTTTCGGACTAGAGGAAGGTATACAGTGGTGCTCCCCAGGGGTCGGTTCTAGGACCATTGCTTTTCTTGATATATATTAATGACTTGGATGTGGGTGTACAGGGCACAATTTCAAATTTTGCAGATGACACAAAACTTGGAAGTACAGTGAACAGTGAGGAGGATAGTGATAGACTTCAAGAAGACAGAGACAGGCTGATGAAATAGGCAGGACACGTGGCAGATGAAATTTAACGCAGAAAAGTGCAAAGTGATACATTTTGGTAGGAAGAATGAGGAGAGGAAATATAAACTCAAGGGTACAATCCTAAAGGGGGTACTGGGGGTATATGATGCACAAATCATTGAAGGTGGCAGGGCAGGTTGAGAAAGCAGTTAAAAAAGCTTACGGGATCCTGGGCTTCATGAATAGAGGTATAGAGTACAAAAGCTTGGATATTATGAACCACCTTTATAAAACACTGGTTCGGCCTCAACTGGAGCAGTGTGTCCAATTCTGGGCACCGCACTTTAGGAAGGATGTGAAGGCCTTAGAGGGTGCAGAAAAGATTTATGAGAATGATTCCAGGGATGAGGGACTTCAGTTACGTGCATAGACTGGAGAAGCTGGGGCTCTTCTCCCTAGAGCAGAGAAGAGTGAGAGGAGATTTGATAAAAGTGTTCAAAATCATGAGGGTTCTGGACAGAGTAGATCGAGAAAAACTGTTCCCATTGGCGGAAGGGTCGAGAACCAGAGGTCACAGCTTTAAGGTGATTGGCAGAAGAACCAAAGGCGACATGAGGAAAAACTTTTTTACTCAGCGAGTGGTTAGGATCTGGACTGCAATGCCTGAAAAAGGTGGTGGAGGCAGACTCAATCACGGATTTCAAAAGGGAGTTGGATAAGTACCTGAAGGAAAAAAATTGCAGGGTTACGGGGAAAGGGCGGGGGAGTGGGACTAACTGAAGAGCTGGCACGGGCTCGACAGGCCGAATGGCGGTCTTCCGCGCTGTAACTATTCTATGATTCGATGATGATAACAGACCTCTCCCCTTTTGTTCAAAAGCAAAATACTATGGATTCTGGAAATCTGAAATAAAAACAGAAAATGCCCCTTTGTCTTTTCCCTGGCTCTGTAGTTTCTTAAAAGCTGTTCATCATCTTCCAGTTCTGATGAAAGACCATCGACCTGAAACATTAACTCGGTTTCTCTCTCCTCAGATGCTGCCTGGCCTAGTGAGTGTTTCCAGCATTTTCTGTTTTTATTCTTAATCAGTTTACTTTGGTCAAAGTAATTAGAATCCGACCATTTAAGTCCTTGATATGTCCAAATTGAATGACACCTTTTAATTAATCCATGCAACAGAACCTTGGTGATGAAACAAGGAAAAAGGGGGGTCTCGCTTTGCGAAGTGAAGTGTGTAAATGGATCATTGCTTTTGACACACGAAAAAGGTGTTAGAAATTTCAAGAGCTTAAGAAGCAGGACTAAGCTGTGGAAGGGTTAAGAGTTAAAGCTGAAAGTTTAAAGAAAAAGTTAATCTGACAAAAATAAACTTTCAGAGTGCATCACAGTTATCTATCAATTCAAGTCTCTGAACAGAGATAGAGAGTAACAGATAACATACATAACAAGGTTGGTGAGGTTAGAATGATTACGACCTTGTTGCCACAGACTTTTCAAGTGGAGCTGGGCACCCTAATGGAAATTAAGCAGCCAATCTACTGGATGGAGAAGGTTGCACCTTACTGTGCTGGTGGTATACTTGAAGCTGTTAACTTGTTGGTGACGTTGAACACACACTATAAACTTTAACCTTGCTAGCTGTATGGTGATGCTGGGCACTAAGCATAATAGTTAGACTGTTATAAAGCACAACTCAGCGAATGCAGAAATAAACGAGCTACATTTGCACCTGCAACAATTTAGACTGTCAGTTAATATCTACACAAGAGCTTTGTGGATTCTTCAATGCATACCTCTAATGGCAACAATCGTGCACTCAAGGATGTGTTAATAAAGTACTAATTAGTGAAAGAAAGAACGAACTTGCATTCATATAGCACCTTTCACAACCTCAGGACCAATGTTTCCTCTTTTTTTTGGGGGTGCGTGGCCCCTTCACCATTATGCGCATGCGCGAAACTTAACATTGAAAAAGCCAGGCCCGGGCTGCGCGGGACCGGCAGAGAGCTGCGCGGATAGGGAATGTTGCTCAGGACATCTCAAAGCGATTTACAGCCAATGAAGTACTTTTGAAGTGTCGTCACTGTCGTAATGTAGGAAACGCGGCAGCCAATTTGCGCACTGCAAGATCCTACAAACAGCAATGAAATAAATGACCAAATCATCTGCATTAGTGATGTTGGTTGAGGAAAAAATGTTGGCCAGGACACGGGGAGAACTCCCCTGCCTTTCTTCAAATAGTGCAATGGGATCTTTTACATACATCGATCTAACATCTTGTCCAAAAGACAGCACCTCCGACAGTGCAGCCCTCCCTCAGTACTGCACTGAAATGCCAGCCTAGATTTTGCGCTCAAGTCTCGCGAGTGGGGCTTGAAGTCACAACCTTCTGAACCAGAGGCGAGAGTAGCCACTACTAGTCAACACAGCTGTGTCTAACTTCATCTTTGATGGCTTTGGTAATCACTGGTCAGCACTGTACAGCATTCTTGCTGTGACTGGTTTCTGTAACTGTTTTATATATTTTGGACTGGATAACAATGCATTTCAGAGGTGAGCTAAATTTCAGGCATCTATAAAACTTAGATGTGAATAGTGAATCTCTGGCCCAATTCCAAATCAAAGATTCATCTGCTAGCCTTTGACGGTTTACTGATTTACTTTGCCAGTATTAGTACAAGGCAGCAGTTCAACATCAGGGAGCTTGCTCACTTTCTTGATTGAGGGAGGAATGAATGGTGTGTGGCACAGGTGAAGATAAACTTTGCTACTCCAAACCAAATAGCTTGTTTGCAAGAAGGGATTAATCATCAATGTTGTCTTCTAGACTTCTCAGGTTCCTTCCTCCCATCAGAAGAGAATGATGTATGTGTTGCACAAAAGGAAGTTTAAAGGACAGAAATACCCTACAGGAAAGGAAACACGTGGTTTAAAAAAAGCCACAGTTCACTAGAACTGCAGCACAGCGCTCCTTACCTGGCAATCTCACATCTGGTAACATCAAGGCCCCTTTTTGGCATGTATCCCATCCCTCGCTGTGGCTCCTTGCTGCCGAACGTGTTTAAGTAATGGACGAACGGTGCTTCATCGGTGATCTCAAAGTAGCGAATGCTGCTGTCACCCTGTTTTAAGCAAGAAGTTGAGTTAAGCCTCAAGGTGGACTCATTGCAGAAATAACTGCATCATAAAGACTCTAAAGAACTGAAAATCAAAACCCATGTGTGCATCCTCACTGGGTGGGGGGGGGGGGGGGAGAAGAGTTACAACCAGGTAGTATAGAGCTGATCAGTAACCCAGTATGCTCCAACAGCCATGTCACTTTCACGGTGTGTATATTCATTAATTCCCTCAGACCAGTAGCTGTTCAAAGCTTCACCACTTGCCGCTTTAAGTTAAAATATAGTTTAAACACATTTTTTTTTTCCCTTTAGAAATTAAGACCACAGGAGGTTGTCACTTGGCTCTTCGCGAAAATAATGTACATTTAAGCACGTCATCATGTTTCACTGTTCCATTTTTTAAATTGTACATTGATGGGAAGACTCCCCCTTAATAAGGAATACATTAATATTCACAGTGCTACCAATGGTGATGGGGAAACCAATGGTGACATGGCCTACAAAATAACAGTTACTACACTTGGAAGTAATCCATTGGCCGTGGAGTGCTTTGGCTGTTCTGACAATGTGAAAGGTGCTATGTACATGGAGGTTCGTTCTTCTTC
This sequence comes from Squalus acanthias, assembly GCA_030390025.1. Taxonomy (NCBI): domain Eukaryota; kingdom Metazoa; phylum Chordata; class Chondrichthyes; order Squaliformes; family Squalidae; genus Squalus; species Squalus acanthias. The sequence goes on from CM059437.1 coordinate 85,802,904, forward strand.
TAAATATAAGGAGGTACTGAATGTTCAGATATTAAATTATTTGGTTCAGTTTTCTATTGAGTGCTAGCAACTTTACATGACTAAGAAAAGGACTTTCCGCTCCACGTGGCTTCTCCCTCCCTCCTTCCTTTCCCCCAGATATAGGTCAGTGTCCAGGACCCAGACAGAGCCACTTCAACCAGTCTCCGCCCCATACGCTGCTTCTACACCATATCAGGATTACCTTTCTTCATGAATTCCTCAGCCGAGTCTGAACCACTTGATTTGGAAGAAAGTGAGATAAAAATAAGCTACATGGGGGGGGGTTTTTGAAACAAAACAAAAAGCGTAGAAACAATATGAATAAGCACATTGAAAACAGAAGTTCAAGAAAAATGAGGAACAGAGATGGGAATTAGTCCTAGGGGCTGCTCTTTCAAAACTGAGATGAGGAGGAACTACTTCACTCAGAGGGTGGTAGGTCCATGGAATATGCTGCCACAAAAAGCTGTAGAAGCTACATCATTAAATAAATTTAAAACAGAAATAGACAGTTTCCTAGAAGTAAAGGGCATTAAGGGTTACGGGGAGCGGGCAGGAATTTGGGCATGAGTCTAGGTTCGGATCGGTCATGGCCCTGTGGGTAGTGGAGCGGGCCCAGGGACCGTGTAGCCTCATTCTGCTCCTATTTCGTGTGTGCAATTCTGTTAGATGCAGGAGATGGTTCTATGATAGATAGTAGATTGGCGGTTAGGATCAGATCAGCCATGATCTTATTGATTGGCGGAGCAGGCTCGAGGGGCCGATTGGCCTACTCCTGCTCCTATTTCTTATGTTCTTATGTTCTTAGTACAAGCCGAGTGTGTGCACTGCTCTCTCAACCCAAGTACATCACTACCAGCTGTGTGCAAGAGTCACTACAAACTTCACTACACACCTTGTGTGAGCAACATCCTCAACTCCGCGGTCAACACTGGTTACAACCTGCACGCAACATCAACACAAATAGCCTCTCTCCACCAACACGCTGAAGGGAGACAGCGAGACCAGCGGCGCATTTACTAAATAAAATTGAGAAAGCATTACAGATATATTTTTAAATGTCTAAAAGATAGAATTAAAGAAGGGTGAATGATTTAATTGGTGGTAGAATTCCCAATAAAGCAATATCTCCAAACTTGTGGTTTTCTTCATGGTGGGGTGGGGAGGGAGAAGATATGCCCTGCCAGAAAATTTTGATTTGACAATTTATTTGCTGCTTTTTTTTGGCAACCAGTTACTATCCATTAGATACACTGTGCCACACAGAGCAATAAAGCTGATTCATAGTCTAGGAAAGGGAAATTTCACATACCAATGCAGTCCACCCAATGCCCAAGGCCTGGACTTTCTCTGCCAAGATTTGTTTTTTTTCCTCGCTGGCAGCACTAGTTTAAACCCTGCCCCGAAATACTCATGAAGAACTGTCACTTTTCTACACGTTTCTGATCAAAAACACAACCACGGCACGTGGATAAACTGTCTCACCTCCACTGGAAGAGCACATTAACCTCACAATACTTAGCAGCAGCATCTTTTAGTCAGCAGTGAGACGCCTTGGAAAATCCAAGCCTCCACGCCAGCACGCTGTACTGAAACAAAACCTTAGCAGCTTGATCGGACCATGAATTTAGCTTTCATTGAACAGCAAAAAGAGAGGGACTCTTTCAAATGAAACTGGCTCAAATGGAATAGTCTGTGCAGGGCTTCCAAACAAGAGATCAACTGGAGGGGGGCTAATTTCAGTGAGTTGAAAGGGGATCTGGCCCAGGTGGATTGGAACCAAAGATTGGCTGGTAAGACAGTAAATGAGCAATAGGAGGCCTTCAAAGAGGAGATAGTTCGGTTACAGACTAGACACATTCCCACAAGGGGGAAAGGAAGAAAGTCCAAAGCTAGAGCTTCCTGGAGGACTAAAGCTAGAGATTATGAAATAGAAAAAGGAAGCTTATGATAAATGTCGGGTTCATAATAGAGTAGAGAACCAAGCTGAATACAAAAAGTAGAGAACTAAAAAAGGAAATGAGAGGCAAAGAGAGTGTATGAGAATAGATTAGCGGGTAACATAAAAGGGAACCCAAAAGTCTTCTATAAACAGAGTAAAATAGTTAAAAGGGTGGGGCCGACTAAGGACCAAAACGGAGATCTTCTTGTGGAGGCAGAGGGCGTGGCTGAGATACTAAATGTGTACTTTGCATCTGTGTTCACTAAAGAGGGTGCTGCCAATGTCACAGTAAAAGGAACTAGTAGAGAAATTGGACAGGATAAAAAGAGAGAGAGTTATTTAAAAGGTTGGCACCCCTCAAAGTAGAAAAGTCTTCCGGTCCGGATGCAATGCATCCTAGGTTGCTGAGGGAAGTTAAGGGTGGAGATAGAAGAAGATCTGGCCATAATCTTCCAATCCTCCTTAGATATAGGAGCAGTGCCAGAGGCCTGGAGGATTGCAAATGTTACATACGTTCAAAAAAGGGGAGGGGGATAAACCCGGCAACTACAGGCCAATCAGCCCAATGTCTGTGGTGGGGAAACTTTGAGACAATAATCCGAGACAAAATGAATTGTCACTTGGAAAAATATGGGTTAATAAATGAAAGCCAGCACGGATTTGTTAAAGGCAAATCGTGTTTGACTAACTTGATTGAGTTCTTTGAAGTAGTAACGGAGAGAGTTGATGAAGGTAGTGCAGTTGATATGTATATGGACTTTCGACATAATAAACTAGTTAGCAAAACTGAAGCCCATAGGATTAGAGGAGCAGTAGTAGCAGCAGCATATGAAATTGGTCAAGAGACAGAAAGCAGAGTGTTGCGGTGAACGGTTGTTTTCAGACTGGAGGGAAGTATAGAGCGGTGTTCCCCAGGGGTCGGTATTAGGATCACTGCTCTTTTCGATGTATATTAATGACCTGAACTTGGGTATACAGGGCATCATTTCAAAGTTTACAGATGACGCAAAACTCGGAAATCTAGTAAACAATGAGGAGGATAGTAACAGACTGCAGGAGGACACAGAAAAACTGGTGAAATGAGCAAACACATAGCAGATGCAATTTAACAAAAGTGTGAAGTGATGCATTTTGGTATGAAGAATGAGAGGCAATATAAACTAAATGGTACAATTTTAAATGGGGTACAGGGACAGAGAGATGCAGGGGTGTACGTACACAAATCTTTGAAGGTAGCAGGACAAGAGGAGAAGGCTGTTAAAAAAACATAGGATCCTTGGCTTTATAAACAGAGGCATGGAGTACAAAAGCAAGGAAGTTAAGCTAAACCTTTATAACTCACTGGAGTCTTGTGTCCAATTCTGGGCACCACACTTTAAGAATGTCAAGGCCTTAGAGAGGGTGAAAGAGATTTACTGGAATGGTACCAGGGATGAGGGACTTCAGTTATGTGGATAGACTGGAGAAGCTGGGGTTGTTCTCCTTAGAGAAGGTTAAGGGGAGATTTAATAGAAGTGTTCAAAATCATGAACAGTTTTGATAGAGTAAATAAGGAGAAACTATTTCCAGTGACCGAAGGGTCGGTAACAAGAGGACACAGATTTAAGGCAACCGGCAAAAGAATCAGATGCGAAATGAGGAGAATTTCTTTTACTCTGAGTTATGATGATTTGGAATGCACTGCCTGAAAGGGCGGTGCAAGCAGATTCAATAATAACTTTCAAAAGGAAATTGGATAAATACTTGAAGGGGAAAAATTTGCAGGGCTGTGGGGAAAGTGACAGTGGAATGGGACTAATTGGATAGCTCTTTCAAAGAGCTGGCACAGGCATGATGGGCCAAATGGCCTCCTTTTGTTTTGGATGATTCAACAATTATTCTTTTGCTGAAATGGAGCGGAGCACCTAAAATTACCGTCAATTATTTTTAATACTGTAACTTTAGCCACCATTGTGGTTCTATTTAAACATACAAGCTTTATTTATAGCTTGTGACTATGTCAAACTAAGTTCAGTGACACTTAGTGCAGCTATCATGTACAGAATCTTAAAACCTAATCAAATGGGAAAACCCTACCTACATCTGGAATTCAACTTTTCTTTTTAGATTAAAGAGTTAATTTTTCAATTTAAAGCCCCTTGAAGTCTCTCACTAGAAATAAGGCACATTAATGCACTCTACGTTGAGTCTGCAAAGATCAGAGCCCCGGTTTACAGATTCTATTACATGGGACTCTTCAAATTTTACTGGGGTTTTGAGATTATATTCTGCCAAACCAAGTTGCTTTGTTGATGATACATTTTGTATATATGATTTGGATATAGGCACAAGAAGAATGATATCCAAATTTGCCCAATACTAAATGAGGAGGCATGACAAACTATGAGGAACAATGCAGGAGATTGCAGGAAGACAGACAGATTAGCAGAGATGGCAGATGCAGTTCAGTAGAGGGAAATATGAAGCCGTGTGCTTAACAATGAAAGGAGCTATAACCTACACGATAAAACCCAGAGAGGAGGAACGGAGAAATCCAGGGGTGCACATACACAGAACTTTGAGTGTGTGCAACTGGAAAAGGCCACAAAGACTCTGCATTATATGGCCTCCATTATAGGAAGGATATTGGAGCCATGGAAAAGGCACAGAAAAAAGTTTCACTAGAACGGTGCCTGCTTTAGAGGTTCTATTATGACAAAGGTGGCTTTTTTTCCCCCACTGAGGTTAAGGTGAGAATCCGATAGAGGGTTCAAAATTCTGAAAGGTTTTAAGGGAGTAAATAGTCAAAGATGGTTTTAACAAAGATTCGATAGACACCGAATTATTCGAACAAAGGGGGATGTTAGAAGAATATTTTCAGCTTGTTGTTTTAGAACATGGGACCCTTTGTCACAAATGGCCTTCGAAGCAGAGACCGTAATATTATTTAAACAGGACCTGGAAAAGTATTTCTGGTGGTGGAAGCCGATTCAGTAGTAACTTTCAGAAGGAAACTGGATATGTTATTGGAAAATGAGAGATTAACAGGCCTATGGGGAAAGAGCAGGGGAATGGGTCTAATTGGATAGCTCTTTCAAAGAGTCAGCACTGGCATGATGGGTCAAATGGCCTCCTTCTGTGCTGTAATATTCTGTGAATATAAAAGGATACAGGGCAGTGAAATGGGATTAGAGTAGACGGTTCCAGTCGAAGAGCTAGCATCAGCACAGGTATGATGCAACTGAACGGTCCAGGTTGTATGCTGCGATTTCTACACACGCATGCACATAAAAGAAGCGAATGGCAAGGCAGCACCACCCAGTGGAACCAGCTTGTACAGCAGCATCATTAAAACAAGTCCCACATGGCAGCTGTCTTTCATTCTGCCAGCGCAATTTACACTTCATCTAGAGCCATCTTTTGTTTCTTAACCTGTCCCATTACCACCTCCTTTTGCCTTGAATATCTCTTAATGTCTCTTAACCTCTCCTGCCTTCTATCCTATCACAGACCTTCCCTTTTGTTCTTTCATCCCCTCCCCCCTTTCCCAGCTCCTACACTTGCTTAAAAATCTGTTCCATTTCCTGCTTTTTTCCAGTTCTGACGAAAGGTCATCGACCTGAAACGTTAACTCTGTTTCTCTCTCCACAGATGCTGCCTGACCTGCTGAGTATCTCCAGCATTTTCTGTTTTTATTTCAGATTTCCAGCATCTGCAGTAGTTTCTTTTTGTATTAAAACAAGTTTGTCAGGTTCTGGAGAGAGAAGTGACAGTTTGGGTGGAGTCTTTTCATCAGAAGCCACAGGATATTGAGGGTGTGTCCATCCAAAGTATTAACAAGTCTTCTCTCTTTTTAGATACTGACTGACGGACCTGCCATGTATTCCTGGCTCTTAAGTTTTTAATTTTGGAACTTCAGCAGTATTTCAGTACGATGTAAGAGGAGAAATAGCCCCCCAAGAGCGAAGGGATTTTAAACACTACACTTAGTCTTAGCAGGAAATAATTCCTATTGATCACTAGACTGAGCAATGCCAAGAGGGGAAGCAGCAATAACGCTGGGTCGCTAACTTGAGCCCCCTAGTGGTCAGTCAAAGGGCACTGGCAGAGGGGGAATCGGCTGCCCATGAAAGCCAAGGCCACAGTAAAATGGAGAGAATGAGAGAATGAAAGATGCCTGTCCTACACTGCAGGTAAAACATACCCAATGCAGTTTACTGATGCTCTCAGCAGCTGCATATATTCAGCGCTGATCACAGAGCCACTTCTGGATGCTGCAGCTTCTGTGAAACAGGCAAGTCACTGCTTTAACTGGGAAGTCAGACACATACAAAGAAATGTTATTGCATCACGAAAGCAGTTTAAAAAGACAGCGCAGTGATTCGAAGGAGGAAACTCCAGAATTAGTTAATTGCCAGAGAGGTCTTTAAATATCACGTTGAGATGTCCTGCTTATAACGGCGAAATTAACAAAAAGGATGCTCAGAGTATCCAGGACGCAAGTTCTTACCTTTCCGCACAAGTAAACGACGTTTGTGTCTGCATCATAGAACGGTAAAAGCACGCCATTGCTGGTGTCCATTTCGTGCAGAGCTATGGGCTCCTGGATGTTTTGCTAGAAAGAGAATCCAGAATCAGTAAAAGCTCTGCAAACACGTGAAAAATATATTTGCAAATTGTTGTCCCCCACCACCCCCCACCACCTTCCGTTAACCACAGTTCCCTAGCTGCTGGATATCCCCGTGTGGTGCAGCATAATCAAGACAGCAGCTGGCGATCTGCTCTTAGGGCTGTAACACGTAGCTGAACACAGGCAGAATGGCTTCAGTTTTGTCAATTCGTAGCTTTAGGAAGTTATGGATTGGTCCAGGAGTGGATGTCAGATGTGCAGATAGTAGCAACAATAGGAACAGCAGTAGGCCCATCAGCCCCTCAAGTCTGCTCTACCACTCAATTAGATCATGACTGATCTGTACCTCAACTCCATTTACCTGCCTTGGTTCCATAATCCCTCAATATACTCACCTAACAAAACTCGATCAATCTCAGTTTTGAAAGTTTCAATTGGCCCCCAGCTTCAGCAGTTTTTTGGGAGTGTTCCAGATTTCCACTACCCTGTGCATTAAGAAGTGCTCCCCGACATCACCCATCAACAGCCTAGCTCTAATTTTAAGGTTATGCACCCTTGTTCTGGACTCCCCTACCAGAGGAAATAGTTTCTCTCTCCATCTACACTTTCAAAATCCTTCAATCATCTTAAACACCTCAATCAGATCGCCCCTTAATCTTCTACACTCAAGGGAATACAAGTCTAGTCTATGCAACCTGCCCTCATATTTTACCCTCTAAGCTGCAGCATCAATCTTGGAGTCAATGATAGAGGCAGAGAGTTAAATGTAGGAGCAATAAGTGACAACATAAAAGCTGACCCTGTGCTTATGGATGTCCAAAGGGAAGTTCATAAATGATGAATGAGATGGGGGACCAAAAATAGAGCCCTGGGGTACAGCACAGATGAGTGTGCAGGCATGGGCAGAGACACCATTGAGATGCACTGAGACAGATAGGAATGGGACCGTAAGGGAGAACTGTGCCACAGAGGTGATCTGTGAACAAGCGGCAGAGGAGATTGGAGTGCCCACTGGCATGGAAGGCAGCGGGGAGGTAGAGGGCAATGAGGAAAGATAGCGAGCTGCGGCTGCAGTCACTCAGGACGTCACTTGTGGCTGACCAGGGTGGCCTTGCTGCTGGGGGATTGATGGAAGCCAACTTTGAAGTGAATCCAACAAGGAGTGGCGATTGAGGGCATCGTGTAGTTGGGTGGCAAAACACATTAAAAGGACCTCGGACAGAAAAAGATTAGATTAGATTCTGGCAGGAGGGATAAACGCACATGATTCACAATCGAAATATGACCTTTAAACCTCTGAACAAAAAGAACTGCCGCCCAGTTGTGTTTCTGGCAGCCATGATATGAAGCATGATGGTAACAGCCAGTTTAAAAATTATAAACTGTATGTGGAATACGAAGGAAGATGTTCGGGAGTGTGGGATAAAGGCTATAGTTATTCAAAGGCTCTACCAACCTGTGTAAAACCAGGAGTTGCTACAAAATGGTTAAAAGGCACTTCCGTGCCACATGGTGGTCAGAAACAGTACTGCAACACATGGGATTGAAGTACAGAACACTTATCAAAAAACCTTGCATTTATGCATCAGACGAACTCCCTGCTCTTTGAATTGTGCGATGGGATCTTATGTCCACCACTTGGATTAACGTCTCATCCAAAAAGGCAGCATCTGACAACAATGCAGCACTTCCTCAGTACTGCACTGAAGTGTCAGCCGAGATTATAAATTCAGGTCCTGGATTGGGGCTTGAACCCACAGCCTTCTAACAAAGTAATTGGTAATGCTACCACTGAGCCAAGTGACTTCTTTAAAAAAAAAAACTAGGCCCAAACAATTCCCTTGGAAAAGACTTAGCTGAGCTTTTCAATACAGCTAGAGTACTGTATACAGTTCTGGTCACCACATTACAGGAAAGATGTGATTGCACGAGAGAGGGTGCAGAGGAGATTTATGAGGATGTTGCCAGGACTGGAGAATTTTAGCCATGAGGAAAGATTGGATAGGCTGGGGTTGTTTTCTTTGGAACAGAGGCGGCTGAGGGGAGACTTAATTGAGGTGTATAAAATTATGAAGGGTGTAGATAGAAAGGACCTATTTCCCTTAGCAGAGAGGTCAATAAAGTAATTGGTAGAAGGATTACAGGGGAGTTGAAGAGAATTTTTTTTCACCCAGAGGGTGGTGGGGTTCTGGAACTCACTGCCTGAAAGGGTGGTAAAGGCAGACACCCTCGTCACATTGTATAAGTACTTGGATATGCACTTGAAGTGCCATGGCCGACAGGGTTACAGATCAAGAGCTAAAAAGTGGGATTAGACCGGATAGCTCTTTTCAGCTGGCACAGAAACGATGCGCTGAATGGCCTCCTTCAGTGCTGTAAATTTCTTTAATTCTATGAATACATTGGTGAGGAATTAATATTTTCAGAAGGTATTTTTTTTTGAAGTAGATGCCTTTTCCTTAAAGCAAAATTACACCTGGATCACCTAAGGGCATTTAAAGTAAAGGTTTAGAATGCAAAATGGTCATTGCATCCTAAATACCACCTCTCATAAGACTGTCACAGGGTCAGATAACTGGGAAACGTTACCATGGTTTCCATGATTTTCAGAGCTGTTCTGGCTTTCAGTGTTTCAAATTGTCCACATACAAGTGGTGTTTCCCTTTCACTCCCAATATTTTAAGGTATTTATCCTCTTTTGCCCTGCCAGTGTCCTATAGCATGAGCAAAACAGTGTGCTCTCCCTCCTTCTCTCAGAATCAATTCCTGGTCTTCATTCAGCACCTCTCATGGCAACATGTTAAGCAGAGCGAGTGTGGGGGGTGGTTTAGGTATTGCTAAGGGAAATAGGTCCTTCCTATCCACTCTATCTACACCCTTCATAATTTTATACACCTCAATTAAATCTCCCCTCAGCCTCCTCTGTTCCAAAGAAAACAACCCCAGCCTATCCAATCTTCCCTCATGGCTAAAATTCTCCAGTCCTGGCAATATCCTCATAAATCTCCTCTGCACCCTCTCTAGTGCAATCACATCTTTCTTGTAATGTAGTGACCAGAACTGCACGCAGTAGTCTAGCTGTATCGAAAAGCTCAGCTAAGTCTTTTCCAAGGGAAATGTTTGGGCCTAGTTTTTTTTTTTTAAAGATGTCACTTAGCTCAGTGGTAGCACTGCTACTCCGACACTGACCGTTTCCAGTCATTGGAAGGGCTAGAATGAGGGGCCATCGGTAAATGCAAGAGTTTTAGAACACAGAGCAAGAAAATCACCTTTCCACACAGCATTGTGGAACAATGGCATTCAATCCCAGGGTGAGGGTTTGAGGCAGAAACCATGCCAATATTCAAGATTAGATTGGGTAGGTGGATGAAAGAAAAGGGGATAAAACGGGGACAGGGCAGGTAAATGCGATTAGGACGATTCCCGTCTGTGAAGGGTAAACAGCAACACCCACTGGTTGAGCCAATGTAACTGATATATTTCTATGTATTATCTTCAAAGGCTGTACTGGAACTTCAATAATTGCAATTTAACTCAATACCTAAACCACTCCATTCAGGACTACCATTCCTTTCGACTGGTTTTAAATGATTCAAAGCGTGCAGCAACACCCGGAGCATTTCCTATCACAAGGCTCCACCATGAACAATTCTTGGCACTGCATATCCTAATGAGTTGCATCACTTGCCTATCGCGATCCCAGTTTTCAAAAAATGGCACAGATTTTACCATTTCTGCAAATCTCAATAATGTTTCCTTCATTACAACAGTGACGACACTTCAAAAAGTACTTCATTGGCTGTAAAGAGCTTTGAGACGTCCGGTGGTTGTGAAAGGCGCTATATAAATGCAAGTCTTTCTTTTTCTTTTCATAAAGACAAACTAATTCAAACAAAAACACCAATCGCTTAAAAACAAAACATCCCCGACTCCACAAACAAGGAGCGAGTACTTCACTAAAGGATCCAGAGCTCAGTACGTGGAGTGACCTGGGGGCTGTGTGGGAGGAGGGAAGAAACCCAGAGGGAAACCCAAGTCCCACCATTCTGTCATGCAAGGTGCTGGATATTTGACCCACTGCTTTCAAATCTTAACAGAAGCAGCTCCTCTTCCCAAGTCAGCCACAGGGAGGCTCCAAAAGACAGGAGGCCAGTGAAATATGTAATTCCAAGCAGATCGACAGGATACATCTGAACTTGCAATGCCACAATGATTTATGGCAATGCTGCGCTGGCAGTTATCAGATCACAAGGGAGAAGTGCGGACTCTGAAGCCAGAGCAGAGTCCAAGAGCAGCCAGTCTCAGGACTTGGGCTTCAATTGAAAGCTCCACAACACTGCTCAAAGATGAGTAAAGTCCACATAGAATGATACAATAATAGAATGATACAGCACAGAAGGAGGCCACTCGGCCCGTCGTGCCTGTGCTGGCTCTTTGGTAAAGCTATCCAATTAATCTCACTCCCCTGCTCTTTCCCCAAAGCCCTGTAAATTCTTTTCCTTCAGGTATTTATTCACTTCCCTTTTGAATGTTATTATTCAATCTACTTCCACCTCCCTTTCAGGCAGTGTATTCCAGATCACAACAACTCGCTGCGTGAAAAAAATGTTTTCCTCATGTCGCCTCTGGTTCTTTTGCCAATAAAAGAAAGACTTGCGAGCGCCTTTCATGACCACCGGACGTCTCAAAGCGCCTCACAGCCAATGAAGCACCCCTGAAGTGTAGTCACTGTTGTAATGTAGGAAACGCAGCAGCCAATTTGCGCACAGCAAGCTCCCACAAACAGCAATGTGATAACGACCAGATAATCTGTTTTTTTTGTAATGTTGGTTGGGGGATAAATATTGGCCCGGACACCGGGGATAAATCTGTGTCCTCTGGTTACTGACTCTTCTGCCACTGGAAACAGTTTCTCCTTATTTACGCTCATCAAAACCCTTCATGATTTTGAACACCTCTATCAAATCTCCTCTTAACCTTCTCTGCTCTAAGGAGAACAACCCCAGCTTGTCAACTTTAAAACGTTCAGGTCAAATACATCATTGAAGCATATCCTTAAAACGCTGGTGGGATTTCAGAGCACTCACACATTTCTCTGCACTCTCGACTAGGCAGTAGTGTATGAAACTTGCACTGGTGGGGGGGGGGGGGGTGTGCATAGAGTGAAAGGCAGAGCTTACCCGATTACAAACACTAATAAGCTACTTGGTCAAACAAATAGCTTGAACATTTAATTCACTGCGTATGTTGTCCACTACTGCCTTTGTGTGTGCAAGGCAGACTAGAGTTCTGAAAAAAAAAAAATGGGGATTGGGTACACTGACGCAACGGTTTAATGCATGGAGAAAGATTACATGCAAATCAAAATTAAAAATTCCATGACATCAGCTTTTAAACAAAACTACCAACTAGTGGAGCTTCTTCTCCCCCCCCCCCCCAAGGGTTAGGCAGCAATAGATCAGGCAAGATTCAGCCTCTCGTAGAGTCAATGGAGCCACTCGGGTATACCAGTGACATCACTGGAGTGGTCTAGATGCAAACAAAGTGATTCATCATGGACCTCAGTTAGGGTCATAAAAAAAAAATCTTTTAAATCAGACATTTTAAAATAAGCCAAACCATATTTTTCAACTATATAATGGGGAGCAGTCTGAGCAACAAGCACTTCCCTAATAACAACAGAAAACGCTGGAAAAACTCAGCAGGCCAGGCAGCATCCGTGGAGAGAGAAAGAGAGTTAACGTTTCAGGTCGATGACCTTTCATCAGAACCTTCCCTTCCTCTGGCAGTGCCAAACTGTTCAATACTGCAGTCCCACAATTCTACCACTAGAGGTCCCAAGGCAACAGTACCCAAGCTGTAGCAGGGAACCAACTACTGAGGCACAATGTACTTCACAATATGTCACGCTAACATTAACTCCGAGTATGTAAAGCTCTGATCATCTGATTCACGGGTTTAGATTGCACATCCTGTTAAAGGGGCTCTGTCTTTGAGGGAGAAGATGTTTGGCAAACGTTCTCCATTTGCCAAACAATGCAGCTCTGCGTCATTTTATTCTACTTCAGAAGAAAAGTTTTAACCTAACATTCACTCAACTAGCATGTGGCAACAGGTAGAATTTAACTGGAAAGTACGTTAGAAAAATTGCTTACCAAGAGCAAATGGACTCCTCTCTTTTCCCCCCTTCCCCATACTCACCGGATTCCACAATGCGAGCTGCCGTTCGCTCATGCGGCTGAAGCCAGTGGTGAAGATGTTGCCATTCGCCAAGAACACCGCTCTCATGGGCCGTGCTCCCTCGTGAGCTTTTTCCTTCTCCTGGATTTATTCAGCATTCAGGGAAAGGAAGAGCATTTAAGAGATCTTTCATTTCAATGGAAAATAAAAGCAAACAATTCCTTACTACATTATACATGTTTAAAATCCAGATACATTCCTTCAACTGCACACTGATCAAAAATCTTTGCAATCTTTGGTTTCCAAAATCAGCAGGAAAGATTTCTCTTGCAGTTACAACACAGCCCTCCCCTCTCTCCCATGTGCATCTTTGTGCCAGCCTGTATACACAGTGGCTGCAGATAGAGACATTTTTCTTCTACCCTACCCCCTCCCCCAATCATCATCACATGAATTTACAATTAATCAAGTCTCTTGCAAGTCTAATCAATGGTTACCAGTTTGTACTTATAAAGAGTCCTTCAGTTCATCTATTGATAATCTTGGCCCATCTCCTGTAACCTCAAATGGAATTCACACATCATCTCCATTACTGTCTTCATAATCTGGCTTCTTTTTTTAATGCTAAAGATTTTTTAACTCAAAGCCCATGGCCATCGAAGTCTTGAACACTGACTTCACACTCCTGGACAGGATACAAGAAAAGGCTCATCTGATTGGCAACCATTATCTTAGGTCAAGCCTCCAAACACTTCCTCCACGATTGTAATCTTAATTTTTATTGAAACTCTAACGCTCGCTTACTGGCCCGAGATTTTCTCTCATTCCAAATACTTCATCCTACATGCTCTCTTCCCCCTACATCTCCTTTCTCCTCCTTACATCCTCACTGTATTGAAATTAGAGCCATGTATCAAACTCACTCAAAACTATGGATTCTCCTTAGCTCCCTCAGTTTTCTGTTCTTCTAATCTTCAGACATTTAATACACCTAATCACTGCTATTCCATGTACCTAGGCTTTTCTTCTACCTTTTCACAACTTTTTTTTTTATTCGTCCCGGGATGTGGGCATCACTGGCAAGGCCAGCATTTATTGCTCATCCTTAATTGCCCTTGAGAAGGTGGTGAGCCGCCTTCTTGAACCGGTGCAGTCCGTGTGGTGAAGGTACTCCCACAGTGCTGTTAGGGAGGGATTTCCAGGATTTTGACCCAGCGGCGATATATTTCCAAGGCAGGATAGTGTGTGACTAGGAGGGGAACTTGGAGGTGGTGGTCCCATGCGCCTACTGCCCATGTCCTTCTAGGTGGTCGCAAGTGTGGGAGGTGCTGTCGAAGAAGCCTTGGCAAGTTGCTGCAGTGCATCTTGTAGATGGTACACACTGCAGCCACGGTGCGCCGGTGGTGGAGAGAGTGAATGTTTAAGGTGGTGAATGGGGTGCCAATCAAGCAGGATGCTTTGTCCTGGATAGTGTCGAGCTTCTTGAGTGTTGTTGCAGCTCCACTCATCCATCACACTCCCGACTTGTGCCTTGTAGATGGTGGAAAGGCTTTGGGAAGTCAGGATGTGAGGCACTCGCCACAGAATACCCAGCCTCTGAATCAATCTTGTTGCCACATTTGTGTGGCTGGTCCAGTTAAGTTTCTGGTCAATGGTGAGCCCCAGGATGTTGATGGTGGAGGATCTGACGATGATAATGCCATCGAATGTCAAGGGGAGGTGGTTAGACACTCGCTTGTTGGAGATAGTCATTGCCTGGCACTTGTGTGGCGTGAATGTTACCTGCCACTTATCAGCCCAAGCCTGAATGTTGTCCAGATCTTGCTGCACGCGGGCATGGACTGCTTCATTTTCTGAGGAGTTGTGAATGGAACTGAACACTGTGCAAGCATCAGCGAACATCCACACTTCTGACCTTATGATGGAGGGAAAGTCATTGATGAAGCAGCTGAAGATGGTTGGGCCTAGGACACTGCCCTGAGGAACTCCTGCAGCGATGTCCTGGGGCTGAGATGATTGACCTCCAACAACCACAACCATCTTCTTTTGTGCTAGGTATGACTCCAGCCCGTGGAGTTTTCTCCAATTCCCATTGACTTCAATTTTACTAGGGCTCCTTGATGCCACACCTCGGTCAAATGCTGCCTTGATGTCAAGGGCAGTCACTCTCACCTCACCTCTGGAATTCAGCTCCTTTGTCCATGTTTGGACCAAGGCTGTAATGAGGTCCGGAGCCGAGTGGTCCTGGCGGAACCCAAACTGAGCATCAGTGAGTAGGTTATTGGTGCGTAAGTGCCGCTTGATAGCACTGTTGACAACACCTTCTATCACTTTGCTGATGATTGAGAGTAGACTGATGGGGCGGTAATTGGCAGAATTGGATTTGTCCTGCTTTTTGTGGACAGGACATACCTGGGCAGTTTTCCACATCGTCAGATAGATGCCAGTGTTGTAGCTGTATTGGAACAGCTTGGCTAGAGGCGCGGCTAGTTCTGGAGCACAAGTCTTCAGCACGATAGCTGGGATGTTGTCGGGGCCCATAGCCTTTGCTGTATCCAGCTCCGCCGTTTCTTGATATCACGTGGAGTGAATCGAATTGGCTGAAGACTGGCTTCTGTGATAGTGGAGACGTCAGGAGATGGCCGATATTGATCATCCACTTGGCACTTCTGGCTGAAGATGGTTGCAAACGCTTCAGCCTTGTCTTTTGTACTCGCGTGCTGGGCTCCACCATCATTGAGGATGGGGATATTCATGGAGCCTCCTCCTCCTCTTAGTTGTTTAATTGTCCACCACCATTCACGACTGGATGTGGCAGGACTGCACAGCTTTGATCTGATCCGTTGATTGTTGAATCGCTTAACTCTGTCTATAGCATGCAGCTTCAGCTGTTTAGCATGCATGTAAGTCCTGTGTTGCAGCTTCCCCAGGTTGGCACCTCATTTTTAGGTACACCTGGTGCTGCTCCTGGCATGTTCTTCTACACTCATTGAACCAGGGTTGGTCCCCTGGCTTGATGGTAATGGTAGAGTGAGGGATATGCCGGGCCATGGGGTTAGAGACTGTGGTGGAATATAATTCTGCTGTTGCCGATGGCCCACAGCGCCTCATGGATGCCCAGTTTTGAGCTGCTAGATCTATTCTGAATCTATCCTATTTAGCACGGTGGTCGTGCCACACAACAGGATGGAGGGTGTCCTCAGTGTGAAGACGGGACTTCGTCTCCACAAGGACTGTGCGGCGGTCACTGCTACCAATGCTGTCATGGACAGATGCATCTGTGACAGCTAGATTGGTGAGGACAAGGTCAAGTAGGTTTTTTCCCTCGTGTTGGTTCTCACCACCTGTCGCAGGCCCAGTCTGGCAGCTATGTCCTTCAGGACTCGGCCAGCTCGGTCAGTACTGGTGCTACCGAGCCACTCTTGATGGACATTGAAGCCCCTCACCTAGAGTACATTCTGTGCCCTTGCTACCCTCAGTGCTTCTGTCAAGTGGTGTTCAACATGGAGGAGCACTGATCCATCAGCTGAGGGAGGGCGGTAGGTGGTAATCAGCAGGAGGTTTCCTTGCCCATATTTGATCTGAAGCCATAAGATCACGGGGTCCAGAGTCAATGTTGAGGACTCCCAGGGCCACTCCTTCCCGACTGTATTCCACTGTGCCGCCACCCCTGGTGGGTCTGTCCTGCCGGTGGGACAGGGCATACCCAGGGATGGTGAGGAGGAGTTTGGGACATTGGCTGAAAGGTATGATTCTGTGAGTATGACTATGTCAGGCTGTTGCTTGACTAGTCTGTGGGACAGCTCTCCCAATTTTTGCACAGGTCCTCAGATGTTAGTGTGCCGTTGTAGTGTCCGAAGCTGGTGCCTAGGTCGATGCCGGGTGGTCCGTCCGATTTTATTTTATTATTGTTTCTTGTAGTGGTTTGTTACAACTGAGTGGCTTGCTGGGCCATTTCAGAGGGCAGTTAAGAGTCAACCACATTGCTGTGGGTCTGGAGTCACATGTAGGCCAGACCAGGTAAGGACAGCAGATTTCCTTCCCTAAAGGACATTAGTGAACCAGATGGGTTTTTATGACAATCCGATAGTTTCATGGTCACCATTACTGATACTGGCTTTTTATTCCAGATTTATTTAATTAGCTGAATGTAAATTCCTCAGCTGTCATGGTGGGATTTGAACTCACATCTCCGGCTCATTAGTCCAGGCCTCTGGATTACTAGTCCTGTAACATAACCACTATGCTACCGTTCCCTAATCAGCCGTAAAATGTTTTTCTCCCGAAAGTTTAATTCGATGTACTTCTTGTTACAGAAGTTTAGTTATTGCTTACATCGGATTCAACTTGTGCCGTCTCCCAAGCATTGAACCCCGCGGGACTTTTACTGAAGGGAATATGAAAGCACTCACAGCAATAATCTCCTCTTTCCGTGGATCGATCACCCTCAGTTTCTTGTCCTTGCATGTCGTGCAGATCAGGCTGCCGTTACGGTTCCAGCACGTGTTGAAGATCAGATCTGGGTGCATCTCATCGAGCGTGATCATGGACTCACCTGTTCCCACATTCCAGATGATTATTATACTGTCGCACCCTAAACAGTAAAGGACACAGATCGCATGAGTAAAAAGACTTGAATTTATGGCGCCTTTCATGACCTCAGGACGTCCCAAAGCGCTTTACAACCAATGAAGTACTTGAATAGGTATCCATGCTGCGAGTCAGACCATCCTGCAACTCAGTTTCACAATCAAAGCAACCCTTCAACACAACCCTCAGGGAAGAGTGAGCACTTTCCAAAATCAAATCTGCATTTTAATGCCATTATACTTACCTTATTTCCCATTAGATTAACTGAAAATTTGCAACATCAGAAATGAAGTGCTTTAGTGTCTCATTTTCGCACCGTTTACAATCAAATCATTTGATCAGAGATCTGATATATAGTCAGTCTTCCATGGTGAGGCACACAGGGAAGTCAAGGCCAAGTGCAGTCTTGAGGTAAAGCAGAATGAGAGAGGAGGATGATAGCTGGACCAGGATGAACAGCATCATCCAGTTCCCATTCTAAAGTCATATATTCTGTCCTTATTTTTTATTTTATATTATCTAGAAAGAAATAGGAAAATTTACAGCAAGTTGGGCAGCAGAGACGACTGGAGCATAGGAGTTTCTTGGTAGTACAGGCGGAGGAGCTGGGAAACTCCAAATTGAGGGGCTACAGCCCCACTATGGCGGGAGGGTACAATTACTGCGTGACCAGCTTATATAGGTAGTTCAGATTGCACATACGGACATAAGAATTTATAATGGAAAAGTTGACAGAAGTGTGACAAAAACTTAAGTAAGGTTTTGCATACAGGAAGTGCACAGAGTTGCTATTTTTTTAAGATGCGCATACCCACGCAAAAGCAAATCTCCCATTGCAGAGGACAAGTGACTTATAATAACAGGAGTATTATATATTGTATGTTGTGTTGTACAAGTAAGGCGTGTTGAAAGTCTTGATTCTTTCCAAACACACAATGGAAGAAGCATTGTATAACCTTACTTGTTCATTGAACGCCACAAAGTGCAAACATATGATTCTACCGGCTCGGCACCTCCCCTTGTGGAGAAGTGATACAATAGACATGTTCTGAGGTCAATTAGGGATTAATTGCCATTGCGCAGGGAAGTTGGTCTGCTTTATTAAACAGCTGTCCGCCCCTCAAAAAGATGCTACTTGTGCATTGGTAGGCTGCTTACCTGCCCAGGTGTGATTTGGTGCTGCTTCATTTCAGCCAATTGACTGACAGTTTCAAATACAACAACGGAGGAAGTAGATCCAAGACTTAGGTTTGGTCAGCCAAGACTATATTCATCCAGTGCACTTTTTTTTTAATGGATCTTTTGTGGGGGCTCCATATCCAAGTTACACTCTTTTTCCATAAATAGTCATGTCATTGTCACTAGTACAAGTCAGTGTTTTCTGTGGGAAATGCCTTAAGCCAAACTTTTTTTTAAATATATTTTTTTGAAGACTAGAACGTGATTAAAACGAAGTATTTTGTCTATGATTTATTACTTTTTCCTTTCACTACGGCTTTAAGTTGAAAATAGTCAAAACAGAATTATTTAAAAAAAAACACTGCATTTGACTCAGTCAAAGCCAACTACAAGATGGTGAGGAAACTAAATGTTCCAAAGTATGCTGGTATTTGGTTAAGTGTTTTTGTTCTGCGAGGGCTCTTCTTTCTATCTATTCACAGTCACCTGTCTAGGGATTCTGGCAGATGGTTAGCCTGTCATCTTGTTTGACTGGCTAGCAATTAAACTTATAAAACTGGTTGCCATGAGTTACTTAAAGGAAATGGCATGTAGATTACAAAGGGATATAGGTTTCAGAACTGTCCACTTTGACAGTTCAGGTCAGGCTATGGCAGGACAGAGCAGAGTAAAGGGCTTTGTGGATAACCAAGTTTACAGAAAACTTTGTGGAAGTGTATTCCAAGTTCAGAGAATATCAAAGTTGCATGACATTGAGAGACATTTCTCATTTTTTGAAATGGGTTTGAAGTACTAGAGTTAAACTAGGAAATTATAGGCCTATTAGTCGAACGTTTGTTGGGGGGAAGTTACTAGAATCTCTTATTAGGGACAGTGTGACAAAGCATTTGGACAATTATGAGCTGATCAGAGAGAGCCAGCATGGATTTGGAATGGGTATGTCATGTCTCACAAATCTAGTTGAATTTTGAGAGGTGGTAACAAATGTGGTAGATAAGGGAGTGTCTATGGAGGTTATTTATATGGACTTCCAGAAGGCATTCAATAAGGTTCACATAAGAGACTGTTAACAATAATGAGAGCGCAAGGAATTGGAGGCAACCTGTTGGCTTGGATAGGGAATTGGTTAGGAGGTAGGAGACAGAGAGTAGGGATAATGGGTACTCAAATTGGCAGGATGTGATTAGTGGTGTTCCCCCAGGGATCTGTATAGGGCCTCAGTTTTTCACTATATTTATAAATGACTTGGATGAAGGAAGAGAGAAATGTATATCTAAGTTTGCTGACAACGCCAAGCTATTGGAAGCAGGAAGTTGCAAAGGGACATTGATAGATTAACTGAGTGGGCAATACTGTGGCAGATGGAGTTTAATGTGGGAAAAGTGTGAGGTCATCTACTTTGGCTCCAAGGAAAGATAGATCAGAGTATTTTCAAAATGGCGAGAAGCTAGAAACTGTGCATGAACAGAGTTTTTAAGTGTCCAAGTACAGAAATCCCCAAGAGCTAGTGGACAGGTACAAAAAAAAGGCTAATGCAATGTTGGTTTTTAATCGCAAGAGGGCTGGAATACAAGTTACAGCTGTACAGAGCTCTGGTTAGACACCAGCTAGAGTACTGCATTCAGTCTTAGGGACCGCACCTCAGGAAGAATACACTGGCCTTGAAGGGGGGTGCTGCGCTGGTTTAAAGAAAGACTTGTATTTATGTAGCGCCTTTCATGACCACTGGACGTCTCAAAGTGCCTCACAGCCAATGAAGTACTTTTGGAGTGTAGTCACTGTTGTAATGTGGGAAACGCGGCAGCCAATTTGCGCACAGCAAGCTCCCACAAACAGCAATGTGAAAATGACCAAATAATCTGTTTTTTGTCATATTGATTGAGGGATAAATATTGGCCAGGACACCAGGGATAACTCCCCTGGCTCTTCTTTGAAATAGTGCCATGGGATCTTTTATGTCCACCTGAGAGAGCAGACGGGGACTCGGTTTAATAGCTCATCCGAAAGACATCACCTCCGACAGTGCAGCACTCCCTCAGCACTGCACTGGAGTGTCAGCCTAGCTTTGTGTGCTCAAGTCCCTGGAGTGGGACTTGAACTCACCACCTTCTGACTCAGAGGCGAGTGTACTACCCACTGAGCCACAACGGAGACAGAATTTACCAGAATGATAACGGGACTAAAAGGGTTAAATTATGAGGACTGGCTGCATAGACTAGGCTTGTATTCCCTTGAGTGTAGAAGATTAAAGGGTGATCTAACTGAGGTGTTTATGATTAAAGGATTTTATAGGGTAGATAGAGAAAAACTATTTCCTCTGGTGGGGGAGTCCAGAACAAGAGCGTATAACCTTAAAATTAGAGCTAGGCCATTCAGGGGTGATGTCAGAAAGCACTTCTTCACAGAGGGTAGTGGAAATCTGGAACACACTCTCTCCTCTCCCCATCCACCCCCCAAAATAAAACTGTTGAGGTATTAAGGGTTACAGAACTAAGGCAAGTAGATGGAGTTAAGCTGCAGACCAGCCATGATCTAACTGAATGGCAGAACAGGCTCGAGGGGCTGAATGGCCTACTCCTGTTCATATGTACTGACAAGAAATCAAGGAGTAATTACCATAATCTAAATGAAAACTGCTGTTTCTGTTCTCATTTTGTTTAATTTGATCACCTAATAAACTCGACGTGTAATTTATAGCTCAAGATCATATGGTGTGTCAGTGTTATTTGTCAGTTGGAGAGTCCAGAATTATGAGGCAGTTAATCAGCAGCATAAGGGATTTATTGTTCGACCTGGGCACACTACATTATCAGATAGTTTGTGCATGAGGTCATGCTATGGTTCAGAGACAGCAAGGGCTTGCTTACGGAACGACCATTTGCACTGGGCGCAAGAAAAGTAATTGCAGAGAGCCTGGTTCTTAATGAAGCATAGGAGGGACAAAAAAAAATTCTTAGTGGAATAAGCAAGCTGATGATGTCAATGGAAATTTAAAAAATGCTGGAAACTAAATAAAAACAGAAAATACTAGCAATGTATGGCATCCAAAATTCTTGGGTTAATATCTTGGGTGGCGATCCCTAGTCAGAAATAACAGGTGGGGTTGACAAAGGGTCTCTACTAGAAACACTAAATTGCACTATTAATGAGAATTGTGAGTTACTGCTTTGTTTGGCTGTATGTTCAAAGGGCATTTCCTGCAAGTTGGAAAAATTCCCCCACAAAAATGAGGAAAAACTAAAGCTAGATGAGATGTCCCAGGCGTAAAACAGTCTCTTATTTTATGGTTTTCCAAAAGAATGATTAATTTTTCTCTTGACGACAAAAGAGGTTTGATCCTTATTGCTTAAAGGGAAAGCTAGATAAGTTAATGAGGGAGAAAGAAATGGAAGGATATGCTGATCGGGCGAGATGAAGAGGGGTGGGAGGAGGCTTGTGTGGAGCATCAACACCGGTATTGACCAGTTGGGCTGAATGGCCTGTTTCTGTGCTGTAAATTCGATGTAATTCTACATAAGAGTTGTTTCCTCAAATCGTAGCCCAAGTTTGGAATGATAAAATACTAGTTCAGAGACACAACACTCTGTCTTAGTGGGTAAATGCATTGTATTGTGTAATATTGAGTAGAGTGGACCTATACTCTCTGGAGTTTAGAAAGAATGAGAGGTGACCTCATTGAAACGCAAGATTCTGAAGGGGATTGACAGGGTAGATGCGGAGAGGTTGTTTCCCCAGGCTGAAGAGTCTAGAACTAGGGGGACATAGTCTCAGGATAAGGGGTCGGCCATTTAAGACTGAGATGAGGAGGAATCTCTTCACTCAGAGGGTTGTGAATCTTTGGAATTCTCTACCCCAAAGGGCTGTGGATGCTGAATTGTTGAGTATATTCAAGGCTGAGATAGATAGATTTTTGGACTCTATGGGAATCAAGGAATATGGAGATTGGGCAGGAAAGTGGAGTTGAGGTTGAAGATCAGCTATGATCTTATTGAATGGCAGTGCAGGCTCGAGAGGCCGGATGGCCTACTCCTGCTCCTAATTCTTATGTATTGAGCCACATGGATCAGGAAGCTTTCAGTTTTGATCAGATACGTGTTGACTTAGTACTTAGCGCCAAGGTGGTAGTGGGGATGCCGAAACTGGCCTGTCCCCACTCTCTCCCCTTTTGTGGGGTGCGTGGGAAAGAGAATGACATAATATATAACCAGTATTGAGGCAGCGTGTTCAATATACAACACTGCTCTCTCTCACACTGACAGACAGCTAGAGATTCAAGGATTCACTCTTTTAAACGGGTCAAGACAGTTCCATCACTAAAGAACAAGAAAGGCTGCAAAAAATCTCACCTCAAAGTTGTGTGCCCAGGATCTGCTTTCAGCGACAGCAGTTTTCTTATGAGCACACAGATGTTGAGCAGAACATGAAAAAGCCAGATATGAGAAAAAGACCCAAAGTTTATCCCTCTAGTTCCCCACCATTCCCGCCCCATCCAGCTGGAGCTCGAACCCAAGGTTCAGAAAAGACCCCGTTTCCCAGGACTTTTGTGTGTGGGGGGGGGGGGGGGGTAGAGGGGAGGTAAAGGTTGGAGAGGCTGAGAGAAGGGAATTGGAAATAGAACACAGTGATGGGAGGGTCTGAGGCTTGTAGCAGATCACTGTCCATTATTTTACTGAACTAACTATACCACACCCTACCAACCCCAGGGTTCAAACAATGTTGTAGTGCCACCTAAAGGTAATGCACGCAGTCCTCAATGGCAGTCATCAGGATCACGCTTAAATCCTGAGATTTCATTAGAAACATGATCTCCATGTCCACTCATTCAACTCGTCAGACCATAAACTAGAACTTTTGGATGGCTGGTATATGCTCAAAAGTTGACTGCTGATCACTTGAAACATTTTCATTTTATGTGGGGCTTGTTTCTGTGTCTATTTCCACATCAGTGGAGCAATTGGTGTTCTTCAGGTTCCTAATACCAGTACTGGGATACAGGCAAGCTTCGTGGTCCCATTTCTGTAGCTTAATCAACTAATACCACACGTGGAACTCCTCCAGCAGAGGCCATCATTGTGAGAGCGGTTTGTACATCCATACATTAGAGCTAAAGATGAGGCAGTTTGGGAAAAGTGCTATGCCACCCCTGCGGTACCAACTTACCACACTCACATTTCTTACCAAGCAAAACAGGGTCACAAGGTGGAACACAAGGAGCCTAGAACTAGGTGGCACAGTCTCAGGATAAGGGGTCGGCCATTTAAGACAGAGATGAGGAGGAATTTCTTCACTCAGAGGGTTGTGAATCTTTGAATTCTTTACCCCAAACGACTGTGGATGCTGAATCGTTGAGTATACTCAAGGCTAAGCAATAGATTGATTTTTGGACTCTAGGGGAATCGAAGGATATGGAGATCGGATGGGAAAGTGGAGTTAAGGTCGAAGATCAGCCATGATCTTATTGAATGGCAGAGCAGGCTCAAGGGGCCGTATGGCCTACTCCTGCTCCTAATTCTTATGTTATGTTCTTAACACAATTTCCTCAAAATGCCCTGTATATTAGAGCTGTCCTGCCAAGTGTGTAATCAGTAAAAGGCCCCAATCAAAAAAAGACTCAAATTGGGCCGGTAACCCTGGGATACCAATTAGCAGGGCACAGCTAGGAACTCTGCATCAGGTAAAGAAAGGAGTGGTCTGATCTGAAGGACCTATGAACCCATTCGGGCTAAGAGTCATACTCAACACCTTGCATGTTTACATTCTGCCACTGAAAACCACTCCTTTAAACTGCAGTAGTCAACACTGGCCAACCAATGGCAAGCCAATAACAAATGACAGTGCCCTAACTGTGATCGACCACAGTAGTCTAATGAACTATTTCCTGGTCGGTCAGAGGCAGGTCAAGCAAGTTAAACACTTTTCTTCTCCTCTTTCCCAACCCCCACCAAACTAGATCTTTCCTTCCTGCTGCTGAATTAACCTCCATGTAACCTCATTACATTCTTCGCCACGACCGCAGCCCCCCATGCTATATAAATGCAGGTCGGCGCACACAGCAGAGTTGGGGTCTAATCGCTGCTCATTTACTGCAGGATTCTTCAAAGGAAGCAAGAATGCCTCCATACACAGCCATGGATTTGCTGGTGCAAATACCGACGTGCCTCAGTGCATGATCCTTTGCAGAGCACACCCTCAATTTGCCAAGATATCACTGCACTTTAACCTTTGGAAGTCAGGGGTGCGGCTAATCAGATCCGACTTAAAATTTAGCAAACCAGAAATCAGGCGGCGAATTCTTAAAGCATTTTTATTGTTATAGTCCAATTGAAGTGCCATTTAAAAAGCCAGGCTTCCCGTGCCTTCTTATTTGTACTAAACCCTGAAATAAACAGGTCAAAATAAATCAGAATGTTTTCTGAACTGAGGCAGGACACTGGTACAGATTTCTTCTGCATCAGTTTTAGACACTGCTGGAAACGCTAAAAATTGTTTAGGTACAAAAAATCTGGTTCATGACGCTCATCATTTCGACTCTAAGGCGTACGGGGATACAGTACCGTGTCATCCATCAGCTGGTACCTCACACAATGTGCCCAGCCTTCATTTGTGAACCTAGATGGTGAGCATCAGGCAGGCTGCTTAACTGTGGAGGCATCACAGCACACAACTTGGCCATCACCCAATGTCCATATGTATGTGCACGTCCCAGCACAGTCGGGTGGGAGAAGCAGTGCCAATATTCACGCCCTAGCCTAAAGGGCGCGGACCTCAATTGCACCACCTCTACAACAGCTCAGAGTCAGATCAGCTAATGCAGCACAGATCACGGATCTAATCTGGAACCTGCCTGGTCTGCATGTCTCAACACCACACCCCGGCAATGCACACATCAACAGTCATTAGGAAGCAATTGGGCCATGAATCATTTTTGGTAGGGCTTGCTGTCTCTTAAGGGCACAGCTTTTATCTAGAAGTTGCTGGAAAACTTTGCGATGGCAGAAGATATGCACCTTTCCTCAGACAAGTGACCCATTTCAACACAATTTAAAATCAGACCGCTGCCTACTTATAGGAACTATAAGCTTGACTGTCAAAAAAAAACTTCTCCTTTAATGAGCTTCATAGACTTTTATAGAAATCATGACTGCTTTGATGTTATTGAGGCCTCATTAAATGCTTGATTAGTGAAAGCTTGCAGTGGCACACTTTGGTGTACTGGGGCCCCCGAGCCTCCATTTTGGAAAGAGAGCCAGACATGCAGAGGAAATCACTTGAGGATTCCTAGACTTTTAATGAAATGTATAAGTAATGGGTCTCACATCAGTACTTACAGATGAGTGAACGAGACTAATGGGTAATTCTGAGCCTACTTTATTAAAAAAAAAGGCTAATGAGTTGAAGGGGTTCTGCTCACATCAAGTGAAAGCTTTTTTTTGATAAAGGGAACCTCACTGTTACTACCCACAAGAACCGAACCATTGAAATACTTTTGTCAATTTAACAAAATTATTTAAAGGAGACATATAATCTACAGAATTTTCATAATCTCCAAAGTGCCAAAGGGAGTGCAACAGAATGAGTCTGCTCCAAGGATTCCTTTGAACAATTATAAAGCATTTTTAAAACAGAAACAAAGGATAAGCAAGACACTTTGGACTTATGATGTAATGCATGGATTCAAGCCCAGGAGAGATGAATAGTTTAGATTTAACAAAACATACAAAGGTGATGAATGTAGGTTAGAATGCTCAGAGACAACAAATTTAAAAGGGAGCTGGATAGTTGAAGAAGTGGTTGAAGTATATTAGAGTATCTTTTTTAAAATCTTTGGGATTAGTCACATGGACTGCATGTGAACATTCCTACCATCCCAAGCACATTAGAATTACCATGGCAGCATTTTAACGTTTACAGAAATAAAAAAAGGCACTGGAGTTAGAAATATTTTTGCTTAAATATTAACAGGGAGACTCACTTTTAAGTTACTAACATGACAAGTTAGCGTTCAGGAAAGGGGGGGGGGGGGGGGAAGAAACTGATGTTACAGGAGCCTCTTTCCCCTGGTTTCTGCTGATCTTTAAGAGACCAGGCCCAGATCCCTCCTTGCACTGCAGAATCACCACCAGTCCACGTTAATAATTCCACAGCACATAATCCGATCGCCTCACCTGCACTGAGAAGAACATTGCGCGCGGTCGGATGCCAAGATATAATCCCAACTCTCCTGGTATGTCCCTCCAAGATGACGACAGGATCCGTGATGGGAAGTGTCAGTCCATTCTCTGGGATCAGCCAGACCTGTTAGCAGGAAAAACAAAAGGTGAATTAAACTGGACCAAGTGGAATGAAGGCTCAGGAAATCATCCTCAAATCACACTGCACATGTATGTAAATCTGGCCAGAATTTAGAAATCTATAGAAGCAGGGGACGACAACCTGCAGGTGAGGTATTTAAAGATTTACTGAGCTGCTGTTGCATGTCTTCTCAATGCCTCCAGGGGCATCACCATCAGGTGCCATCATAAACCTTTGCGCCCAGTAGAACAGGCTGCCTTTCACAGGGCAGTAATTGATATAAGTGAGGAATGTTAGGTGAGCAGTGATTTAGATAATTACTGAAGGGCCAGACCCGTGTCTGGACATATACAGAAGCACCCAGAGTGAACCTTAGCAGGAATGAGGTGGATTGAACAGAGTGCAGAAGTTTAAGTTACTGGAGAAGATGTAAAAACAATTTGCAGGAATGATACTAGAATTGAGAGATTATAATTATCAAGAAAAACTGAACAGGGTCGGGCTCTTTTCTCTAGCAAAGAAAGGACTGAGGGGTGACCTAATAGAGGTCTTTAAAATTATGAAGGAGTTTGATAGGGTAGACCTAGAGAAAATGTTTCCACTTGTCCAAAACTAGGGGTCATAAATATAAGATAGTCACCAATAAATCCAGTAAGGAATTCAGGAGAAACTTTACCCAGAGAGTGGTAGAAATGTGGAACTCACTACCACGTGGCGTGGTTGAGGCGAATAGCATAGATGTACTTAAGGGGAAGCTAGATAAGTACATGAGGGAGAAAGGAATAGAAGGATATGATAAGGGTTAAATGAAGTAGGGTGGGATGAGGCTCGTGTGGAGCATAAACACCGGCACAGGCCAGTTGGGGTGAATGGTCGGTTTCTGTGCTGTAAATTCTATATAATTATGAGAGAGATAAAAGACCGCACCTAGCCTTCCTCAGTGTCCGAGTTTCTAAGCCTCTGTCCAACAATCCACACAGGCTAGCAATGCTGTTTTACGGTCACTAGCGTGTGGACCTTCTCCAGCCTTGGGAGAGATGATGTGGTGAAAGAATAAAGTTGAAAATTGTGATTTTTCAATTGTCTGCTGCTGGTAGTACTGTACTGTGGAACCCCCGTACACACAATAACACAGAATTTCACTACATCCAGAGCCCAGGGTATGACAGAACCAGTTTAGTAATGTAGGTGCAGCATTCAATGTAAAAACAAAGGTTTTCCAAGTCAGAAGTTTTCAAACCATATTGAAATAAGTATTCTCATCAATAACAACCATATAACCGGAGATTAAATAATCGAGGCAGTTTATTGGTACAATTGGATTTGTGCAAGGGAAAACAGGACTCTCCCAATAAAAATATGCTGTCTGGCTCATCTTATAGGAGAACTGTATTCATGTGAAGTATTCCATAGATGGATATGGGTGAAGACGACCATTCAGGCCAGTCTAGCTTACCCATCCGGGGAAAAAAAAAAAATCTACAATTCCCTCCATCACAGTGCCAACTATTTAAATTAATCCAGGAATTTTGTCTCCACAACCCCAACCACAAGGTCATTTCATGTGTTAAATCATTTGTGTGAAGGATTTCCTGGTATTAGTCCCAAGTGTTTCCAAGGGAGATTTAATCTCTGAATCTCTCAATTCACCATACTTTATGCTGCAACACTTCTGGTTAGAGGTTAGAGATTAACAAGAGACTTGAGCACAAAAATCTAGGCTGACACTCCAGTGCAGTGCTGAGGGAGTGCTGCACTGTCGAAGGTGCTGTCTTTCGGATGAGACGTTAAACCAAGGCCCCGTCTGCTCTATCAGGTGGGTGTAAAAGATCCCAAGGCACTATTTCGAAGAGCAGCAGCGGTGTTATCCCCAGTGTCCTGGCCAATATTTATCCCTCAATCAACATCAAACAGATTATCTGGTCATTATCACATTGCTGTTTGTGGGAGCTTGCTGTGCGCAAATTGGCTGCTGCGTTTCCTACATTACAACAGTGCCTACACTTCAAAAAGTACTGAATTGCCTGTAAAGCACTTTGGGACGTCCGGTAGTCGTGAAAGGCACTATACAAATGCAAGTCTTTCTTTTTTAATAGCCACACAGATGAGGAGATCCCAGTCTTTGGTGAGTTAGCTGTCCAGTTAGCCAGGAAAACAGTTGCTACATTTGCCCTCAGCACCCCATGTTAAGGAGAGGGGAAAAAAACGAAGTCAGCCAGGGTTCCCACGCTCTATTGTAATTGAGTGATCCCTGTTGGAAAGTGCGTGGGTGTGAGATACGCTACAAAGTCAAGCAGCCTGCCAACACTTACTGTCGAGGCCCATGTTGGATGAGAAGGGTTGTTCAGTCCATCTTTATTCACTCATTCACAAAGATAATGAAGTAATCCCATTGCAGCATCTAATGGTTTCTTAAATAATTCCAGGATTTTCACGCAACTAATCTATTCCACACCTTCATCTTTGAAAAGAACTTCAATGTGCCTTCAATGTGTTCTGTTTTTATATTATTCATTCTTAGGATGTAGGCATCGCTGGCATTTATTGCCCAGCCCTAGTTGCCCTCGAGAAGATGGTGATGGGCCTTCTTAAACCACTGCAGTCCGTGTGGTGAAGGTGCTCCCTCAATGCTGTTAGGTAGGGTGTTCCAGGAATTTGACCCAGTGACGATGAAGGAATGGCCAATATGTCCAAGTCAGGATAGTGTGTGACTTGGCGGGGAGCTTGGAGGTGATGGTGTTCCCAAGCACCTGCTGCCCTTGTCCTTCTGGATGATGCAGGTCGCAGTTTTGGGAGGTGCTGAAGAAGCATTGGTGAGTTGCTGCAATACATACTGTAGATAGTACATACTGTAGATAGTACAGACTGCAGCCACAGTTCGCTGGTGGTGGATGTTTAGGCCAGTGGTTGAAGTGCCAATCAAGCAGACTGCTTTGTCCTGGATGGGGTTGAGCTTCTAGAGTGTTGTTGCAGCTGCACCTGTCCAGTCAAGAGTATTGCATCACACTCCTGACATGTGCCTTGTAGGTGGTGAACAGGCTTTGGGGAGTCAGAGGTGAGTCACTCACTGCAGAATACCCAGCTCCTGGCCTGCTCTAGCAGCCACGACATTTATGTGGCTGGTCCAGTTGAGTTTCTGGTCAATGGTGACCCCCCCAGGATGTTGATGATGGTAATGCCATTGAATGTCAAAGGCAGGCAAGTGGTTAGGCTCTCTCTTGTTGGAGAAGATCATTACCTGGCACTTAAGTGGCAAGTAACATTCACACCACACATCAGCCCAAGCCTGGATGTTGTCCAAGTCTTGTTGCATGCAGGCATGGACTGCTACATTATCTGAGGAATTGTTAATGGGCCTCAACACTAATCGTCAGCAAACAACCCCACTTCTGATCTGATGGAGAAAAGCTCACTGATGAAGCAGCTAAAGATAGGATGCAGCCTCTACTCTCAATTTAGTTTTAAATAACACTCCGGATTTACCTTTCCCACTCCACTGACTGTCTGGTACACTTCTATAAGATCACCCCGCCATCGCCTCCATATGCAAGAACGGCCACTTAGCAAAGTAGCAGAGGGCTAATGGCATCTGTGTCAAACAATGTTTCCCCTAACATTTTTTGGGTGAGTGGTCCTGGGCTGCACGGGACCTCCAGACAGCTGCGCGGCCGTGCAGCTTAGCGGGAATGTTGGTGCCAACAGTATCCCATCATTGGTCAGCACTTTTTGCAGGAGGGGTGAAATTGAGGGGGAAAAAGATTTGCTGTCTGTTCAGGACATAAGATTGAATACAAGAGATTTAGGACAGAGCAGGAGAAACTTACTTTTTGTTTATACAGGTTTGAGAGGCTGTGGAATGCACTATTTTAGTGCACTACATCTGTCAGTGACTGAGCAGAGACCATTTCAAACAGGTCTTAAAAATAGATGAGATAGGTGGTTGGATGAAAGGGGAATAAATAGAGATGGGAACAGGACGGGCACATGGGATTAGGAGTATTGCTCATGTGGAAGCTGAACACCAACACAGACTAGTTAGGACAAACAAGCTGTTTCCGTATTGCAATTTGTATGTAATAAAGGCCTCCAACAGCAGATGGCAGTGATGTAGTTAAACCAGTAACTTTGTACTGTACAGCAGGAGGGTCCAGGCTCGTCTTCGTGGGCAGTTTAGTTACATCCCATGGAGCTTTGCGGGCCACGAAAATTCAGTTCAATGTTCTTGTTACTTTACATACATCTCAAGGTGTGGATACCAACAGATCTTGCTGTTCCGATTTAAGATTTAACAGCACAAAGAATGGCCCTTTGCCAACAAGTGCAAATAGAACAGAGTCACCTGGGCTTCATGGGCTGAACTGGCAGTGCTCATAAGCCGCACATGGCCAAGGGCTGTAGTTTGGACACCAGCTCTGCAGTGCCAACCCAGGGTCAGCAACAATGCTTTCAGCTCAAAAGCAACAACTCCACACATTCGCTTCTTCAAATGTGCAGTATGGTCTCTTACTCAAACAATACGTGAACATTTCAATAATGAATAGTGGGCACCTTAGTAGGAAACATTGCATTCACGCATCGAGGATAAAGCAAGAATGCTGGGTTTGGTATCCAGACAAATATATGCCAAGGAACCAGACGAATCCTTAACGCCCAACCTCGCTTAATTTGACACTAAGGACTCGTCAGAGGTTTACCGCCAAGCTTAGGTCTAGGATTGAATGATGGCCAAGTTTGGTCCGCTGAACTGTCTTGCATCACTCAGTTTGGATTGAATTTGAGGTTACTTTGCCAATCCTCAATTAGGACCCAATAAGCTATTGAGTGAACGAATTAACCCTTTCTTGCCAGATTATTACTGTTTCCAGAGCTAAAACGACCGTGACCGTATGCACGGTATGGTTGAGTTGACTTCTTCCTCCCTTGGAATGCAACGTTAGCACCTGGGACATAAAGTTGGTGAGCCCCCTTCAATGGTAGGGTTATGTTCCATCTGAATTCACCTTATGGACTAGTGACGGTATCTCAGCTAGCTGGCTTAACTCTCAGCTTTCTCGATCTCAGGCAACTTGTACAATTAAGTGACACACTTACCTCTGCCTGTAATTGGTTGGTGTAGCCGTACAATTTGACTTATGTAACCTCTTGCTCTCTGTCCTGAACATACATTGTACTCGAAAAGGTACCTTTCTATACCTACGAGGTAAAGATTACTACAGAAGACGACTAGAAAGGACAAAGAATCTTCTTCTAACTAACAAAGCTAATCTAAGAAAATCTAACAAAGACAAAGTGTCTGCTGAGAGGTATGCCAAGCACCCTCTTATATACCCAAAGTTCAAAGAAAACAGTTCTCCATTCAATTGACCAATCTGGTTAACATATGTAGTAGGTGGTTTCACCTCCTTTGGCGCCAATCATTTCTAACAATCACGTAAATGTCCTGGAAGATGTCAAAGTTAATGAGGCACGGATACCTAGATATGCCAAGTCCCATTTTCACTCCCCTAACTTTTCAATCTTCCTTTTGGAAAGGGTCCTGCACAGGACCAGATAAGGCAAGACATATTTATGTCCCACTAGGAGTTATTCCTGAGCTCAATCCTTAATGCTTATTGCCAGTAAGGAATGTTTGTTTAAATGAACTTCACGGTCTTAATTAGTTCCAATTTCCAGCATTCATTTGAACTACTGACCATTTTTTGTGGCTACTTTTAAGACGAAACTCAATCTTGAGGACATCTGATTATATTTCAGGCAATTTACAGGGCATTTTCCTACCATAAGGTTACAACAACCTTGCAGTGGGCTGGATAGATCTATCCGAGGTTGAACACTTTCCCTATAAATGAAAAGACTGCATTTTCCAGGAAGGGTTTCTTTGCATTACATGTCAACGAGCTACACAGGCAAGAGCAGCAGTGCAAGATACAACCTTGAAAGATAAACGAGTTCTGCCAACTCAGCTGAACGCTGAAAGCTACCATCTACAAGTGGGCAGGAGGAGCGAAGCGCAGGAAATAAGCCTAACTTTTTTTTAAATCTTGCACTCTTCCAAAAAGTCCCATTCAGGTTTTCCAATCTATTCACTTCACAGGGGGAAATAAACAATGTAATGACTCATATCCTAACACATCATCCTTTGAACCATCAATTCTGCAGATGTTAAACGAAAATAACTGGTTCATCTGGCTCTAAATTAGAGAGATGGATAATTCTCAGTTCAGTGGCAAACCCTTGTAACCTTATGAGTAAGGAAGGTTAAAATTTAGCTTGTGTTCTTTTTTTTTAAAAAACGACTGCAATTCACCTAAAATAGACTCCAAAACAAAAAGGTTCCAGTACAACTCCTGTTTCCTGAACTCACATGTAACTTCCAGCCCAGGAACTTACTTGCCTATCGAAATTCAAGGGCTGAAATTAAAGAGTTGAAAGCCCAGATACCCAAGTGTTAAAGGCTGTGTAACGAACACATCAAACTATAAACATGTGCTAGTGTTTAAAGCATTGGAATTCCCAACCAGTGATGAAACCGGCTGCTAACACAATGGGAAACAGATTCTAGCTCACCACAGTCGAGGAGTCTGACAGCAAACTGCTCTGCTCAGTATCTGTGTGCAAGAAAAGCTAGCACGAGGCAGAACTTAAAACAGCTAATGGTGGATCGTGCGAGAGTCGGAGTGAGCTCAAGTAAAGTGGAAATAAGTACAAGCTAGGAAATGACCCAAATGGCTAGGCGGGATGGAACGTGGTCATGCTCAACCCCAAGAAAGTATCGGGAGCATCAAGAATTTTTTTTTTTGAGGGGAGGCAAGAAATGCACAGGATAGACTCCCAGAGGCCCTTGTCATTTAAATTTGCCAGTCATGGCTGCAATATGTTGTGCCAGGTCTTGGCCAGGCCACAAGGCAGTGTGTCTTGTGACTGTGAAACATTCTGTGGGAAGAGAATGATACGTTTAGTCACAGTGCGATACTTGCTGATTTATCCTTCACAATAAACAGCCAGTTGAAGCTCCTATACTACTTCAATGCCCAGTTCAGCAAGGCAAGACGACAATCAACACCGGCATATGTACTTCATAAGAACATAAGACGTAGGAGCAGGAGGTGGTCATTTGGCCCCTCGAGCCTGTCATGGCTGATCTGATCGTGGCCTCAACTCCACTTCCCTGCCTGCTCCCCATAACCCTCGACTCCCTTATCGTTCAAAAATCTGTCTATCTCCACCTTAAATATATTCAATGACCCAGCCTCCACAGCTCTCTGGGGAAGAGAATTCCAAAGATTCACAACCCTCAGAAGAAATTCCTCCTCATTTCCAATTTAAAAGGGTGCCCCCTTATTCTGAAATTATGCCCCCGAGTTCTAGATTCCCCCACGAGGGGAAACATCTCGGCATCTACCTTGTCAAGCCCCTTCAGAATCTTCAGCAAGTACTTGGCACCAACTGGAGGAAAAGCAGTGAAGCTAGAGGTGGGGCAAGAGCTTGTGACATGCAAGCCCAATGTGTAGTTACAGTTACAGAAGTGTACGATGGAACACAGGATCGACAGTCCTGAACTCAAAGGAAACTGCTGGAGGCCTGGAAGCTGATTATCTATTCATCCCCTCACCACAGCGTATGTGTGGCACAGACAGAAATTCATCAAAGGAAAAAAGAATCTGCTAACCACAGATTAGTACATGGCTTGGACATCCAATTTAGGCTAGATGGCGAGATAAATGGAACACAAGTTTGGATGAAAAACAAGTCAAAATGTTTGATGTTGGCTTCTCACTTCAGTGCAACAGTAGATTGTTAAAATCCCCTGCTTCTCTCATGTGGCCCATTCACTGAACGCTGCACGTATATCAGATTTTAATGCCTGCACAATGAAGTTATTGGCACCAAACTGAATTAAACATGGTGGTGCACACATCACCACACCAGTGGTCCCGCAATAGCACATCACTGGCAGGGTTCAAAAAGTCTCTAATTGGAAACACCCTTCAGAAGTTCTTAGAATGAATCGCATCGATTGTGGTATTATCGGAGATGAAATTCTCTGATGAACCTTTTGAGCATAACAAGGGGAGTGGAAAAAGGGAAAAGGAGGAGTTTCATAGCCAAATGTTTCTGTAGTGACGTCATGATGTCATTACGGAAATAATGGAGACGTCCGTGCATGATATCACCAGCAAAATGTTCTGCTACGACCACAGGAGTGCACGACCTCAGCGTGTGTAGACAGAATCTTAGGCCCCATATACAAGGCAATTAGTTTTTAGAAAGACCAGCTGCACATTACAAAACTCAAGTCAATTTGCTCTGCTAAGACTTGAGCTGCAATATAACTCCGTCACAGCCAATCACAGTAGCAACAGCCCTCGGTGATCTAGTCCAAATCTGACAGGTCTGGAATTGATTTGTTCCCTCCTCCTCAGCATAACTACTCAACTTCTGCAACCCAGATTCAAATTCATTCTGGAAAGGAAGAATGAAAAGTTACCCAGACATTACCAGTTGACAGAGCCAATACGGCTAATGTTTCTAGTTTCTCCATCAACAAGTTTGAATTGGTTTGCTGTGGAGAAGCTCCTGGCCTTCGCTCAGCAGCACTGCCAGGATTAACAATTCTCCAAATAGAGCACAATCACCTGCAGAAACCAACACAGCATCACTCAGTGCACAGCATGTGCCACACTGCCCTTTCCACTCATGGGGCTCAGGTTCAACGGTAGGTGACCTGCCAATTTTCTGTTTTGAATATTTTATTCCATTCATCTAAATCTCCCGTACTATGCACCAAGAGGGCAGGCACGTTTCTAAAATGATCTGGTTTTCTTAATCTGGCAGCAAGGACGACCCATTTTTCATTGGGTTTCCTGCCTGCCGCCAGACTTCCTGGGCCTAGTCGGCACTGCTGTGGGACTAGCAGCACATTTTGGTGGCAACGTTAGACATAAATGTTTTTGTAGTGACGTCATGTCACTACGGAGATAATGGAGATGTCCGTGCATGATATCATCACATTCGTGCACGACCTCAGCGTGTGTAGAGAGGACCTTAGACCCCACATACAAGGCAGCTATAGTTTTTAGAAAGACCGGCTGCACATTACAAAACTGTGTCAATTTGCTCTCCTAAGACTTGAGCTGCAATATAACAACTTGCATTTATATAGCACCTTTAACGTAGTAAAATGTCCCAAGGCGCTTCACAGGAGCGTTATCAAACAAAATTTGACACCGAGCCCACATAAGGAGATATTAGAACAGGTTGGTCAAAGAGGTAGGTTTTGAGGAGGAGAGGGAGGTAGAGAGGTTTAAGGGAATATAAATGTAATTTAAGTACACAGCCACAACATGGAGGAAACGGTTTTCAGTCTCTGCCTGTGGAAGTACCCTCCCTATTGTGGGAAACTAACATGCAGCATTGGACAGTGGTGGCTTTTGGGGGGGGGGGGGGGGGGGGGGGGAAAGAGAGAAGAGGAAAAAAACAAGTACACAAAAAGGGGGTCGTCACTTTAAACAGTACACTGATGCACCAACCCACTGCGTCATCAGGTCATCACCCCCTTTAACATGTATGCCACAGGAATCAATTGCCATTTTTGTTACCTTTATGTAGACACAGCACAAGAGAACCTGGGAGATGGAAGATTGTAGCATTGGTTTTAAAAACAAAATCATGATGAAATTTGTAAGAAATATTTGTTGTACCAACTGGGAAAAGACAGGTCTAATTAGCAGTTGATTACTATTTACAAATGCAAATTAGTTTAATTACAGACAGACACCAGGTGCACTTAGAACACGGCAGACACTACGACACTACTGTTCAGTGACTTCCTGCACCATCCAACTTTAGTTGTGAGGATGCCAGTAAAGTGCATTGATGGCTGGGTGAAATTGTCATTCTACATCCAAATTGAAAACCATTTAGTACAGGAAGAGATTATTTTCCTTCCAAAGTGGGGTTGTATCTAAAAAGAGCATTTTGCACTGGAGAATATCAAGGTGAAGTGCTGGTGGTGATATGATGGAACGAAATGAAATGATGAATTAAGAGCATTGCACAAGGTAGATATTGGCACATTAAAGTCTATTAAACACACATTGAAGCTACAACACAGAAATAGGCCACCTACCCACCACACAAGGAAATAGTTCTAATCACATTTACCCACCCTGTTCCCATATCCCTTCAACCTCTTTTCCTTTATCCACCTATTTCAATCTGATCTTGAATGTTGACAGTTTCTGCCTCAACCACTAACCCTAGAAGTGAATTCCACAGCCTCCCAACTCTCCCAGACTTGGAAGAACAGAATCGATAGTTACAGTGCAAGGATTTTTTTCAAATTTCAAGTGGGCAAAATACAAAGAGAGTTCCACATGGTGACCGTTCAGAATCTCTATCCGAAATCCTAGTGACACCGCTCCAGTGTTCGAGGCTGCTCATCATGTGCTTTTTCCTGCAACAGATAATGTACAACAAATTCCCTCAAGAGTGTGGAGTTGTCTAAAAGCACAATTGGTTTTCCATTTCATGGTAAAGCAGTTACGGATGAAGTTCCTATTGCTTTTCCTGTACCAAATTTATTCACGTCAAAACAATGTTTTAAAAAAAAACTCATTTATAAAATATCTTCGCATAACAAATTCAAACTGGAATGATTGTTGTGTAGACAAAGGTGGTTGCAGTTTTCTGTACAGCAAGATCCCACAAACACAGATGAGCGATCAGTTGATCTGTTTTTCAGTGGGCAAATAAAATCTCATGATTGCTGGACAAACTAAAGCACAGGAGCCCAACGATGGGGTGGTGCAGTGAATTTAAAAATCAAACAGATACATTCCTGTAAATACAAACCTTCCTTAGTCAGGGGGAATATTGAGCACAATCAGAAAAAAAGTCATTTCACTCTGGAAATGCAGGGGGGGAAAAAAATCAAACCAGGGCTGATGGGATGCAAGTGTTCTCTCTCTGATGGTTATAAAATGTGTCTTGTGTCAGAATCCAAACTGTGGCCTATAAAAGACAAGCAACTCAGTCTTTTGTGCTTGTATTTCTCACTTGCTAGCATTTCCTGTTTGAATTTTGTGGGTCTGGAGGTTTGGAAAGGGCTGTTCAGTCTTGTTACCTCATCAGTGAATAAATTAGTCATGAATCTCATAGGTGGATAAATCTTAAATCAGAACACCAGGATCGTTTGGTATCAGCAGCGAGACAGGCGCAAATTAATGGGAATAAGGATGCAAACTATACTTGTGGATCAATGGTATACACCTGTACAGCCCTTAAAGCCAAAAAGCTTGTATATACCCCTGACCTATGTGAAATTAGGCAGTCGTAATACAGCGCCACGTGGGCATTGGCCCACAGCCAGAACTGCTGCTTGCTTTCGCAACCTTGGCGTCATATTTGACCCTGAAATAAGCTTCCGACCACAGATCCGCGCCATCACGAAGACCGCCTAACATCGCACGACTCCTTCTCTGCCCCAGCTCATCTGCTGCTGAAACCCTCATCCATGCCCGTGTTACCTCTAGACTTGACTATTCCAACGCACTCCTGGCTGGCCTCCCACATTCTACCCTCCGTAAACTTGGTCATCCAAAACTCTGCTGCCTGTGTCCTAACTCGCACCAAGTCCCGTTCACCCCATCGCCACTGTGCTCGCTGACCTACATTGGCTCCCTGTTAAGCACCGCCTCGATTTTAAAATTCTCATCTTTGTTTTCAAATCCCTCCATGGCCTTGCCCCTCCCCATCTCTAATCTCCTTCAGCCCCACAACACCCCCCCACCCCCAGAGATATCTGCGCTCCTCTAATTCTGGCCTCTTGAACATCCCTGATTTTAATCGCTCAACCATTGGTGGCCGTGCCTTCAGGTGCCCAAGCCCCAAGCTCTGGAATTCCCTCCCTAAACATCTCTGCCTCTCTTTCTTTAAGATGCTCCTTAAAACCTAGCCCTGCCCTAATATCTCATGTAGCTCGGTGTCAAATTTTGTTTGATAATTGCTCCTAAGCGGCGCCTTGGGACGTTTCACTACAAGGCGCTCTATAAATACAAGTTGTTGTTCTTTCGAACTGATAATCTCACTGAAAATAGTTTCAAGAATTCCTAGTATTTAAATGAGAAAAAAACCACAAATTTCCTGTTAGTTTAGTTTGGTAAACAGCCTATATACACACACACACTCTTTTAAATGCACAGCTTGCAGGAGACAGTAGTCCAGCAGTGCTTTCAGAAATTGGTGGGGTAAATTGATGTGGGAAGAGAAAAACCAAGAAGAGAGAGAAAGCAATAAAGGGGGGGAAGGGTAGGGTGTGCAAATCATTTGTTTAAGAAAGTTGCTCTTTGGAGGTTTGGATAAAGAGACATTCACCCTGCATTAAACCCATACATCTGGCAGGTCTATTTGATAACACTGGCGTTTCAAGTGTCAAAGTGTTCCATTCCTCACCAACGATATGCATTATGGGAACATCACATCCAAGCTTTTAGTCACTTCTGCCAATATCTCCTCCTTTGGCTCGCTGTCAATTTTTGTTTGATTATGGTTCTGTGAAGTGCCTTGGGGGACATTTCCCTACGTTTAAAGGTGCTATATAAAATGCAAGTTGCTGTTGTTGAGTAAAAGAATTCCAAATTCAAACTGTCCAATTTTATCTCTCCTAGATAGCTGAAGTTTCAAACCTAAATCTCCAGCAGGTAAGTGTTGAGAGCAGAGCATTGGGCAGGTCCTTCACTGGCCAGCCAGCATGTGCATGTTTGCATAGTTCACAAGGGCATTTTGTTGAAGGGCATTTTCATTCAGCAACCCAAACTCACTTATTCAGTGAAATTCTGTTTTTAGACACAGGTAAGACTGACAGCATCTTAAGTGATGCCCCAGAAAACAAGCTAAAAATAGAAAATATTAGCTTAACTTCATCTGCAGAACTTGATATAAAAGATACTGAGATTTACACATCCTTTAATATAGTAATATTGTGTATTTTAAAAACAGAACTTGATTTTGAAAATGCAATGTGGCCCAAAACTGAAAACCACATAGCAATTTGAAAAGCAATTCAATACTGATCAGGAAAGAGATAACAATAATACATCATGTGCGAACTTAAAAATAGCTTTAGCTTTCAAGTATCAGGACAATTTACAGGGAGTTTTTCACCACACCTGACTTGGATGTCATATTGCCCAAGTGCTTTGCATGGTCACAGGATAACAAGTGGAAGTAGCTCATCTCTCAGAACACCTTTAGCATTGTGCATACAGACCCACCATCCACAGAAGAGTGCTCTTGGTTACTACTTTTAAGCTGGTCTCGTGCAGAAGTATCTCTGTCAGTGGGGTGCCCAAGCTGTACGCAGTTTCCAAATTTAAACTCTCCTGGTGTAGCTGAAATGACTTGCGAGACTTGCAAAGTGCCCTCAATAAGCATTCTACTACGTTGATTGGCTTTGATAGCAGCTGCACATTGACTGGGAACTTTCAGTGGATTAACAATCACACCAGAGTCCATTTTCACCTTTATTGTCCAGAACTCCATGTAGGTTCAGGTTTCCTGACGCAATGTGTATTGCCTTGCATCAAGTCCATCGGCCATTCCCTGGACCAGGTGCTTGGCTGGCCCAGATCCCTGAACTATCCCTGTCTATTTCTCTTACATTTAACACATGATCACGCAGCTCAATATCAATAAATTATACATTACAAGAATTAAGCTTTCTTAAAGGTAATTTGTTCAATTATCTTTTGGATCAAGAAGAAAGTTCAGACTTTGATCTTGAAATTTTTAAACCTTGCGGTTATCACCCTCAAAGGTATTAAACACAATCCACTATCTGTAGAGGAATGAGCCCAAGAGGCTAAATAGCCCACTCATTCCATACTCTTCTCTAGCAGTCTTTTGAAAATAAAGCACGGGTACAGTCGAACTTACCATGACTGTGCAATCCTCTGAACCACTGGCGATAATATGGTCATCGTGCGGACACCACTCAATGTCCAGCACTGGTCCTGTGTGCCCACAAACTGTTGGATATGCCTTGTCGATTCGGCCTGTCTGTGAACAGAGAATGACACACGTCAACATATTGTTCGAAATGCCAGGACTAACAATTCTCATAAGCGCCAAGCACATCACACATCTCTAGGGTCTGACTACAAATTCAGTCCAGATGATGGGAACTGAATTCCCACCCCAGCCCACCCGAATGCTGGTCATTATTGCCACGTGAAGAGTCGAGGGAAATCTCAACGTAGTTACTCAGTTGAAAACCACCCGTGCAGAACTAATCAAAATTTAGCACTAAACTGGTTGTGTCAGACACACTACAAATGACTAGTATGAGAAGTGGCAGCAGGGGATGCTCTTGCGATGTTGCTGTTTCAGTACATCAGTGGGGCAGAGTACAGGAAGTATGGCTCTGCATCTGGCCTGTATCACACCTCAATCGACAGTGAGTGAAATTCTTCACCTTGGTAAGCACAGTTATTCATTCAACTCCAGGCAGAAATACAAATATCTCGCACAATGCGCAAGTGAACCTGATATTAGGAAATGCCTGGCAAAGTTCTGACTTTAGCAAATTCGAGTCCCCAATTTTCTCTTTATAATAGACTGCTACAGATACCACCTAGCTTGTTATAGGCAAGTCCTGACCCATATATGCATACTGCTTTTGGGATTCATCACGCAAATGGGGTGGCTGTGCCTGTGTTAGTGTTTACATAGGCCAACAGCACAGGGAGTGGCAGCACTAGTATTTCCAACTTAGAAGGGTGCAAGTCAAATGCTGCACTTAAGAGAATGCCTGTGAGAAACAGGAAACAGCACAGGTTCTCAAGCCATTACTGCACTAGACACTCACGCTTTTGGGAAAATCTTAAAACAGAGCAGTCTCACGAGCGAACTTCCTTCATTCTTCTTCCTTCTTGCGCTTGCCTTCCCAATCTCCCCCCTCTCCTCACCATTTGGCTCCAGACCATGCACCAACTCCAGCTAACTTCCTACCAGGCACTTTGAACTGGCAGTCAGGAGGTTCATGAACGTGGTCCAGGGCTACTTGAACTCCACCTCTCTCTCTCCCCCCCCCCCCCCCCCCACCTCCTCCTTTGAGGGAAGCATCTGATGGCTGCACAGAGTGGGATCGCAGCCCAAAGTTAGTGAGCCACAGAAGCATTGAAGATGGTTGACCAGCTAAGTGCCAGTTACACAATAGAGCCCACATCTGAACAGGAACTGAAGAGCAGACAGATTTTGGGTTGGAACTCCTGCTTCAGTGACTTTAGAGTTTTAAGACATAGTTAAAATCAGTACATTTTGGATCGAGGGCTGCCCCGGGGGGCGGGTTTGTCAGAAATAAAATGCGGCAGTTGGCAAGTTAATTATACTGTTTTGTACTGTGGTGTTCAGAAAGCCACTGTGCTTTACAGATTGTTCCACCTGAAGTATGAAAAGGAATCCTGCAACAGGTTAACAATTCGCAGACCAGCTAAGTGCCAATCCAGAGGCAACATTTTTGTGGTTAAGGTGAACCTCCTGCAGAAGGAATCAGTTATAAATTGAGAGATTTTGTTCAATGTACATTCTTCACCTCAAGAGTGACGGCATGTTATTCAGAGCACATTAAGTGTCACTTCTAAACGTATTGGGGCAGAAATTAGGCTCGCCACGGGTGAGTACGCACTATGTACTCACCCGTGGACGGAACGAAAGTGCCGGCTTCTTGCATGCACGGGAAACCGGCACTTCCGTTCCCCTGAAGGAAGGGGTTCAGAGGTCGAACGCGCACGCCGGAGGGCCAGCGCGTTCGCCTCGCACTTCGGGTTTTTTTTTTCTTCTTCTACAGGTTCCTCCGTGAGAGTAAGCACGGAGAAGATGCACATTGAAAAAGGAGGTGCAAGGCCTTCTTTTAACAAGGTAAGTGTTGATTTTATTAAAATGTAAACATTTTTTTCCACAGATTTATCTTTAATTACTTTAAAGAAAGGTAAGTTTAGTTTTAGCCCCGTTAAAAAGTGTAATTAATTTTTTCAAAAATTAAAATTTTTGTTTAAATAGTTAATTCATGTAATTTATAGTTATTTTAAAAATGTGATTTGTTTTTAAAATGTATTTGTAGTTTTAGGGATGTTTTGGGGCCGATCTGTATTCATTGATTTGACAGGTCCTGTCAAATCTATGAATGAAAGATGGTCTGCCGCCATTGGCTCTCCATGGCCCACGTGATCCCAGGGGACGCATCGCACTAACTACGCCCCTGGGATACGCAAGCACTGCGCGCCGGCAGTTGGAGGAGGCCCAGGACCGGAATCCCCCGCGGGCCCAGGGGTCAACGGCAGGCGCGGTAGGTAGGTGCGCGTGCGATCCTTGCACCCGCGGGAAGCCAGGGAGCCGAATTTCTGGCCCATTATTTTTTGAGAGAAGCTCTGGTTCATAGAACTCCGGCAATAACAGTGAGCGAGAAGGAAGTTCATGACTCCTTGCCAACACATTGTCTTTTACAGGCGCCCAGCTATTCCAGTGGTCTGGACTTTTATCAAGAGAGATCGTCACTGTTTTAATGAGGCCAGCATTACTGTGCGAAAATTAAAACAATGTCATTTAGCTACGCGAGCAAAATTTATAAATCGACATTAAAAAAAGTTCATGGCTTTTAAACACGATAGGGAACAGTTCCTTTTTTTGGATCACCCAAGTTGAAGGAACACTGTAGAGTGTCAAACGACACGTGAAGCCTTTTGAAAATACTAAGCATTTCTCAATAGCTTCTTTATCGATTGAAATTCGACAATTGCGTGTACACAGTCCACACAGGAGTAGAGAAAATGCAACAGCTGGCCTCACGAGATGGTCCTGCCTTTGGATTCAAATCTGTCGCCAGCTGGCCAGGAAACACGAGCTGCAACCTCGAGGTTATAGGCAGTGCCACTCCTCTCTTCCCTGCAAGGTGCTGGCTCAACACAGACATCCCCTTTCTTCTAAACCACACCCTCTCCCAAACTGAAAAGGTGGCCTCGCTCAGGCTTCTGTCAGTGCTGCTCAACCCGACAGGTTTTTCAATAGACAAATACTTCTTGCAGTAAACTGCTACTGCAAGTCATACCACAGACACGTTTAATACTTCACTGTACTGTACGACTCAGTTTACCACAGAAATGCGGAACACGAGAAAATAGTTAAACCCATTAAAAATGTCTGACAAGGAGGAAATGATTGAGGCAGTAATCTAATCTCTGGGTTCACATGACACCATTAAAAGCATCATATTACCTGGGATCTGAATTATAACGC
The DNA here is from genome assembly GCA_030390025.1 of Squalus acanthias. NCBI lineage: Eukaryota > Metazoa > Chordata > Chondrichthyes > Squaliformes > Squalidae > Squalus > Squalus acanthias. The sequence continues at coordinate 85,847,009 of CM059437.1, forward strand.
AGTAATCCAATTGAAGGGGACGCTGATGTCATAACTCAAGAGCAAAACTCAGTTTATATTCCTCTTAATCTCGAGATTGGATTACATCCTTGTCCACTTCAAGTTAGCAATTAGAATGCACTGCAAAATCTGGCGTACAAATCAGGTTTAAAAACCTGCAACCTGAAAATAATATCCAAGGCTCATTATGACGAAGGTTTGTCCAGTCAATGTAACAGCTGCAGTGTCTCGTGTAAAACAACATATTCTCAATTTTTGCAGATATGGGACACAAGTCCAGAAGGGACTGAAAACAGGCCCCACTCCACCCAAAAGTACTAGAGAGGTTAACAGAGAACACAAACAGTACAGGCAACAGCAGGAAGTAACAAAATACAGCAGACAGCACCAAATTAGGAACACAAGGTCAGGAGGTGAGGAGTCCATGATGATCAATACCATGGCAATGAAACACCACTTAAATAAGTCCCACTCTTTAAAAAAAAATACTAAATGAATTGGCTTCGATTAATGCTGTAAGCATCAACCTCTGTAAAGGTGCTTTTATATTACAGTAGAGCAGACTCGTGGCTCCCTTTGTTGACAGTGTTTGCAAATGGTGTACTTTCATCTGGATCAATTATAGGCAGTTCAACTAGGCTTAATGGACCTGCAACATTCTTTAGCTTTTGTCTTCCAAAAATGGAAGCAAATTCTCTACAACAACTTGGGTTTATAGTGCGCTGTTAAATTAGAAAAACACCCCAAGGCACTTCAGCGGTGTAATCAAACAATGAACATCAAGCCAAAGAGGAAGACATTAGATGGGGAAGTGGATTTTAAGGAGGGTCTTAAAGGAGGAGATAGGGAATTGAAGAGGTGCAGGAGTTTAGGGAGAAAATTCCACAGCGCGAGGTAGTACTCTGAGTCAGAAGGACATGGGTTCAAGCCCCACTGAGCATATAATCGAGGCTGACATTTCAGTGTAGTACTGAGGGAGTGCTGCACTGTCGGAGGTGCTGTCTTTCGGATGGGAATTAAACAGAGGGCCTCTATTTGATGAGGAGCAGGAGTGTTCTCCTGGTCAATGATCCCTTTAATTTCTTTTGGGTGTGCGGCCCCTTCAAATACCGCGCATGCGCGGTTCTCCTATTTAAAAGCCAGTGAGCCGGCTGCGCGGGAGCGGCAGAACGCTGCGCGGCCACGCAGCTTAAAGGGAACATTGCTCCTGGTGTCCTGCCAATATTTATTCTTCAACAGAGCACCACAAAAAACAGAAAATCTGGTCATCATCTCATATCTGTTTGTGGGTCCCCACTATGAGCAAATTGGTTGCTGTGTTTCCGTTTTGTTGGGTAGCATGTAGATGAGAAGAGGAAGCGGCCAAGGATAGATCCTTGAGGGAGTTTGGAGGCAACAGCTCGGGGAGAGAAAGCCTTTGCTGGCTACAACTGGATAGGTAAGGGGGCAAGCAAGCGAGGGTAGACCCACTGAGCTGGACAAGAGAGGCAATGGAGGAGGTTGTTGTGTCGACCTCAAAGGCTGCAGCGAGGTTGAGGATGACGTGGAGGGAAAATGCACCACAATCAGTCACAGATGATGTCATTTATGACTTTGATTAAGGCTGTTTCAGTGCTGTGACAGGGTTGGAAACCTGGTTGGGGAGATTTGACTTGGAGTTGCGTGAAAGACGGACACGAATTTGGAAGGCAAAACATTCAAAGATTTGAGGGGAAAGGGAGGTTGGAGATAGGTGGTAGTTATAGGTAAAGGGTTGAGTGTGAGATGGTGGTTTTGACAGAGAGAGAGAGAGAGAGAGAGAGAGAGAGAGAGAGAGAGAGAGAGAGAGAGAGAGAGAGAGAGAGTAAATGATTTTCTCTCCTCAAGTACTATGTCAGCCAGCAAGGGGGCTAGGAAGGAAAACTGAGTGGTCAGCAGTTTAGTGGGAATAAGATCTAGGGAGCAGTAGGTGGGTCTTATGCACAAGATGAGCTCGAAGCTGGCATGAGGGGGGATAGAAGGGATATTAGAGAAATACATATATTTGCCGGGGGGGGGGGGCGGGGGGGGGGGGGGGGGGGAGAGGGGAGAGAGGAGGTAAAAGCAGCAGAGGTTGTTGAACACATGGTCTCAAATCTTAGTGACAAAGAACTCCATGAAGTCCTCGCACTTATTGTTGGAGGTGAGACTGGAGCGGGCAGGTGGCGATGGCTCGGAGGAGAAATAAGCCAAGGCTGGAACCACTAAGTGTGCACCACAAACCAACCTTGCCCGCTTCCACTCTCCATGCTCTACTCCTCCTGCATTAGGCACCAGATGGCCAGTAAGCCAGACAAAAGCCATCATTTTGAAATGTAACAGCTGATAATTGGAGCCATTTAATGCTCATAACCATGACAAGTGACTATCAGTCAAATAGCTCAGCTGGTTGCAATGTTCCCAGCCAATCCTGGAGGAACAGTAAAAGGAAACTGATCGCTGGGGACAATGGTAAACGGCAGCCAGCAGCCCTCCCACCTTCTTCAGGCAGGTTAATTCAAGGGGCTGTTCACAAAAGAGAAAAAACATTTGACTCCCCGTGTTGGTAAAGTACTGGCAAATGTATTTTAATAATCAGCAACCAAATTATTATAATTTCTGTCGCTTGCCCCTTCTTACCCTGTGAAAACAGTGTTGTGAGCTGGATAAAATGCATGCTAGCTATATAAAGTTTAAAAAGTGAGAACTAATTGCTCACAGATGTGATCAAAACCAAGTGTATGGATTTTTGTTGAAGTCATCCAATTACAGTACTTTGTTTAAATTTGACCGGGGGGGGGGAGAAGGGAAAATCATAGAATGCACATGATGAGGAAACTTTTAACTGGAAAAAAACACATAGGAGGAAAGAAAAGCAATGTATGTAGTTCAAAATAAAACATTAAAGGCTTCCTGTTTTTAAATCGTGTCATCTTTAATCAGAAGTTCTCAACTCCTGAAGATGGCAGCCTAATCTCGGTTTCCACAAGTACTCGCAACCCTCCATACCTCACACAAGATGCCAATCTTCATGTGCAAGACTAGACAGTGAGCACTGGCGAGCTGGGGGATCACGGACAGGGGAGGTGGGAGTCATCCAGTCTGGTTCTGTCCTCAGAGGTAAACGCATCCATTACTAAATAGGATAACGGGATAGCGATCAAAAATGGGAACCCTGGCTGGACTTTTCCCTTCCCGAACCCAAGGGGACAGAACAGCTGTAATGCCGCAGCATCAGCTTGGCCGAGACCAGCTAACATCACACCACACAGTGCAGTCACTCACTGAGGAAGTTGGCACTCATTGAAACGCGTGATTGACTGCGTCCTATTTGACCCAGAGCTCAGCTTCTGACCACATATCCTCGCTATCACAAAGACCGCCTACTTACCCCTCTAACATCCCCAGTCTTCGTTCCTGTCTCAGCCCATCTGCTGCAGAAATCCTCATCCATGCCCTGGTCCCCTCCAGACTATACCGTTCCAATGCTCTCCTGGTCGGCCTCCCAACCTCCACAAAACTCAGCTGCATGTATCCAATCCCACATCAAGTCTTGTTCACCCATCACCTGTGTTCTTTGACCTACATTGGTTGCATACCTCACAATGCTTCCAATTTAAATTTCTCACCCATGTAATAAAAACCCTTCATGGCCTCGCTCGTCCCCATCAGTGTAAACTCCTCCAGCCCTGCTACCCTCTAAGAACTCTGCATTCCTTCAACTGTGGCCTCTTGTGATCACCCACTCCCTTTGTCCCACCGCCAGTTCCTTCAAACCTCCCAGCTGCAGGGTGCAGTGCACAGTATTGAGCAGCCATAGAGAATGGCTGGAAAAAAGATACGCAAAAAAAACACAAGGCAAATATTTCTTGGGCTACTCTGAACTTTTTCTAATTGAAAAGAACTATAGTCGTTCCTTCTGGGCCAAAGCTGCCCTTCCCACAAAAGCATTCGATTTGGATTAGTGAAAAACAGAGACTTGTGCATGAAGAGTCATTCATAGCAGCCATGGGGCCTTCATTGGCCAAGGATGCCATGGGCCAGTGTAACTAATGATATGAACTGAAAGGAGGTGCACTTAATTCACTTTTGTGCGGAGTATCAATCTCTCGCCATCCCCAGCTGTTTCCTCGGTACGGTTTAATTCACATCCAGTCCCAGAGGGTTAAGCCAGTCTATTGTGATATTTGAAATACTGATTGTACTACACAAGCACCGATCAGCTGCCTGCGAGACTGATGACTGTACAACTCGAGGGCTCTTTATCCTCTTTCCCCAATGCCAACACCATCGAGACTTGCCAGGGTTTACTTCAGTTAGAGCTGCATGGCATCTGTACTTGGATATTTTGGTTAAACGTTTATGCAGGATTCTTTAATATTTCCAAGTCATCCATTTTTTCCTCCCTCCCTAAGTTTACCTTGAAAGAAATAAAGTCCAAAAAGACCAGTATGATAAAGCCAATACCCGTCCCATTAAACACATTTTTTTTACAAATGACATGCTCTAACAATGAACAAAATCAGAAGTGCATAACTCAGGAGGTATAACCTAAAAATTAAAATACTATATTTCACCTACCTAGGCTAGGGTGGCAGCAATGGGGATGCTACAATTTTCCCAGATGCTGAAGCCAAAAAGCCAGCAGGGATACCAGTTTCCAGCAGTCATCCAGCAACTCCTGTGGAAAGTGCGTACGTGACCAGCTGTGATGCCCCTCCATGGTTAAAAAGCCCGGCAACCGTGAATTAATTAGGACTGCCACACGGAATGAAAATCGTGGGATTCTATTTCTCCAAAAGACCAGTGGAAAGTATTCTTTTAATTCTCAGAACCGTAATCCAATTTCAGAGTCCAGGCGATTGTTCGAGCCTCTGACCGAGGTCAGTGCGTTATAAATCAACCGTATTCCCTGCATCACTATCACTTATCCTCGATTTAATATGTAGGTTTATAGAAAACTGGGACCCAAACACACAAGATAGTTCGACCATTCTACAAAATCCCTGACCCAGGCTACAAACTTCAATGTATGATCCAAATGTCACTATCGAGTGGGGTCACATCAATGCTGATCACTGCCACCCCCCCCCCCACCCCGCCACCTACATGTCAAACCACACAGCGTCTAATAGTTCCACATCAACACCTCTGCAGAAAAGCAGTTTTGTTCATATCTTTGTACAGTATCACATCAAATCAAACAGTTTTCATTTCAAATGAGCAACATGTCACAACAGTATCACAAATATCGCAATATGTCTCTTCCTGGCTGCCGATCTAACAAAATCCAATTTTACCTTCATCTGGCTGCTGGCTGCCCTAGTTACGAGAGCCAGCAGTCAAAGATCAACATAAAAGCAGACTTAGTTATGAGTTTATCAAAGACTCTGTTAGCTTGAATGTTCAGTGCAATATTTATCCCTCAATCCACATAACTGGTCATTATCACATTGCTGTTTGTGGGAGCTTGCTGTACGCAAATTGGCTGCCGCGTTTCCCACATTACAACAGTGACTACGCTTCAAAAGTACTGCATTGGCTGTAAAGTGCTTTGAGACGTCTGGTGGTCGTGAAAGGCGCTATAGAAATGCAAGTCTTTCTTCTTTCTTTCAAGGAACTCTGATTATGCAGTTCCCAAAAAATTATTATTTTTGAATCATCCAACTCTGGGCCAATAAGCAGAATGCCGTGGGATGACAGGATGTCTTGTAGCACATCTATCTGAAGTATCAGGGTCTGTCGACATTTATTACAAAGATCACAAAAGGTGGCAGGCATCAGTCCTGGCTCAGTTGGTAGCACTCTCGCCTCAGTCAGAAAGTTGCAGGTTCAATTCCCTCTCCAGAAATTTGGGCACAAAATTTAACTGACACTCAAGTGCAGTACTGAGGGAGTGCTGCACTATCAGAGGTGCCGCCTTTCGGAGGAGTTGATAAACCGAGGCCCTGTCTGCCCCCTCAAATTTTGCAACCTAGATTTTGACTCAGAGGCAAGAGTGCCATCACTGAGCCACGGCCAACAGCTAATAAGGGAAGAGGGGGGAAAATAAAAAGGAAAACAAGCTGGAGTTTATGTCAAGAACCTACAAGTTACTTTGCCCCTCAATCTCCTTTCACCTCCATTTCTCCCCCCTTCCCCCCAAAGACACCCTATTCCCCATCTGAAATATATAAATAAAAGTTGTTGTTGCTGTTGTTGTTGAAAGGCCTGGCTACACAACTTGCTCCTAGGTTGAAGCTGTGACGCAGAATGACTCGTCCTTAGACTTTCGCTTCCTACCAACTGATCAGGGAGGGACCCGGCCTGCAGACCAGAGGTAACAAAGCAGCATCCACACAGCGCCAGTACAAGTGTGATGGGGCAAATGGCCTGAGTGCTGTCATTTTTATGATTCCTTTAGATCTCTGCCAAACCGGTTATCTTTTTGAAGCCAACTCCAGATGAAAGGGCCCGTTTGATCATGTCAGGCAGAGGCGCAAAGTGCTGTTACACTCAACCCTCAAGACACGAGGGTTTAACAATTCTAATCACTGGTATGCAACAGTTTTGAAACATGCATTTGTTCGTATATTGCTGAATGAACCAATTAAAAACACCTAGTTTAAGGCTTTTTTTTTAAATAAAAAGGAATATTAATTTTGCTGTAATTTGGCCTCAACTACAATTTAATTTTCTGTGACAGAAATGCAGTTTAATATTTGCAAGCAAATCGCAAAAAGGCTCCAGTTTCCCGGTTAACCGAGTATTTTAGTGCCTTGCAATGAATGTGAAGGGTTAAAGTTCATCGCAGCGGGACTCCAGCTCATCCACATTTCTCTCCCTCCCAGCCAATACCTGCACAAATTGGCTGGCTAAGAGACTAAAAATACATTGCAGCATTTGCTTTGTGGTCACAGCAAGCGTCAGCAATCTGCCAGACAGGATCCGAGAGCAGATCAAATATGGGCTGCTGGAATTGCACAATGCCCACATTGGCTGCCTTGATTAAGGTTTGTTTTTTCTGTAGTGAATTTGCTCCGAGCCCCTGCAGCAGTGTGACAAAGGGGTTAGTGCCCACAATAGCCCGCACACAGCAAGTTCCTGACCAGAGACAAAATGCTGGGGCAAAGGACAAAGGAAGCACTCTTTCCCCCCCCACCCCCCCCCTATAGGGAGAGGGAGAGAGACAGAACAGAGGCAGGAGGACTGACACTGAGCCGTTCTCGTGCACATCCAGAGTGGCACTGGCAGAAACCTGGGAATAAAGTCATCTGCTCGCCATCTTGGCTGGAGAATGGGACAAACAGACAGAGAGTGGAAGAAATTTTTTTTTTTTTTTTTTTTTTTAAAGGAGGAAGGGGACTTACAAATGTTTAAAAAAAATAATTGAAATTTTATATTTCTAGACCTTCCAATCCAAGAATTGAGGGTTAAAACTCCAGAGCCAAGTGTGCTAGGTGTAGCCAAATTACCTGGGGGCTTACAGTTGCTTTAAGTCTCCTCTGTTCTCTGCCCCTGCGCTCTTGTAAAGCTTTGTGTCGTCACAAACCCTGTATTTATTCTGATATAAAATATATCAGTAATTAAGCAAAGCGTTAAATACATATTAAAGCACACTAATTCTTTACAATGGTAGGGGCTATCCTGCAAACATGAGCAAGTTGGAAAATCTGCATTTTCGTGTGGTGGTTCAGCTAAAGAAAGACAATGTGGAACTCCCGTAAAATTCCAGGGCAATGCTAGGGTTAACATTCAATTCATTACCGACTTTTTCCCTTACAGCGCACTCCTGCCTTGAAACTGCTCAAGTCCTTGTCCTGACTGCCCAATCAGAGAGAAAGGGAGGACATTATTCGAGATGCCTCACAGACTGGGAGCTGGATGACCATATATGGTAAAACTTGCTGCCAGCAGTTTGAGTGGAGGCTGCAGCCTTTCACATCAGTTAGTCACAGAAGGAGGCAAGTCCCAGGGAACAGGAAGAGAGAGAAAAAAATATGAAAGGACAATGGAGCGAGCGGCGTGTCTCGGGGGAGAAACATGCATCTGTGAGCAGATTGTGGCAGGCTGAGTCAGCAGCTCTGGCCCTGGGGTCGGCAGAGTCTTTTCTCGGCCTCTTATTCGTCCCCACCCCAAGGAAGAATTTTGTAACAAGACAGAACTATGGCAATAAGCCTCGACAATACTACTACATGCTGAGCCTAACGTTCGACAGGAATCTGACAGAGCGTGGATTACACTCTGCGGCCCAGATTTTTAGGCTGTATTCTTGAGAATTCCAAAATCTTGACTTCACAAGATAAGTGAAACAGTACAACTGGAGCACTTCATTACTGGTCCAACAAAATACCCTCCAGCACCTACGGCCAGTTAACAGATTTGACAACAACTTGTATTTATATAGTGCCTTTAACATAGCAAACTGTCCCAAGGTGATTCACAAAAGCAAACAAAATTTGACACCGAGCCACATAAGGAGATATTAGATGACAAATGACTAAAAGCTTGGTCAAAGAGGTAGGTTTTAAGGAGCGTCTTAAAGGAGAGGCGGAGGGTGGGGGGGGGGGGGGGGTGGAATTCCAGAGCTTAGGGCCTCGACTGCTGAAGGCACGGCCACCAATGGTGAAGAAAATCAGAGATGCGCAAGAGGCCAGAATTGGAGGAGTGCAGAGATCTCGGAAGGTTGTAGAGCTGGAGGTGGTCAGAGATAGGGAGGGGGCGAGTATCTGTAGGACATTTTTTCAAATTAATTATGCATACGAGATGTAACATTTCAGGATTTACTCAGGAAGAGTTGCGAGAATCACCTTTTTCTCTGATTAGGTCGTTAATGTCCTGACTAATTGAATGACTAGTCTGCACAGATTAAAGACCTACACCTCCAGTCAGACACAACGGCGACGCAGGTTACTTTCCAATGATTTTTTTTTCCTTCATGCAATTTCCCTTCCTTCCCCCCCCCCCCCCCCCGCCCACCCCCCACACCATTCCTTTGTCTCCCTTTAGACTTCCTCACCTGAAGGAAAGCCATACTGAGGAATAGTTCTGCAGTTGGTTATGACAATCCTCCTATACCTCATTCAATCAACCATTCTTCATGCAAGAATCTGGACAATGAGCCAATGGGTCATTTGACCATACGGGAGACATCACATTCGTGTCAGTCCTGCTGTCTCCTGGTATCCACACACACATGCAGTTCCAGCTGGGCTGACTAGATAACAGTGCGGAGCGGAAGTTTGGTATACTGACAGTCTGTTGAGAATGACAAGTTTCTTTGAAAATCTCTTCTGATATTGTTCTCCAATTCCACAGCCAACCACCTTTCAATTAGGGCATTTTTGTTAAAATAAAAAATGCTTAAAAGATAAATACAGATACAATACATTCGAAAAGTTAGGAGAGGTGACTGAAGGCATTGTCAAAGAAACAGGGTTTGAGGTAACTCTGAATGTGGGAGATACATTGGGCGACAGACAGCCAACTGTGGGGAGCGTAGACAGGAGTGACAGCCAAGTGGGATAGTATGTGGGCGGCAGAGGTTTAGACAAGTTGGAAGCGGAGTTGAAAAAGTTTCAGCAGTGAAGTGAGATAAAGGCAGAGGCAGGTATTGCTACAAAGCTGGGAATAGGCAGTCTTGGTGATGTACTGAATATGGGGCATGAAACACAGCCCACGATCAAACAGGAGGTTACATACCGTATGGTTTACTTGGAGTGAGCAGCCAAACAGAAGGATGGGATTGGAGACTAGGGTGCAGAATGTTAAGTGTGAGCCCAACAGAATGGCTTCACTCTTGTCAATATGGAGCTGAAGGAAGTTTTGTTTCATCTGTGAGTGTTGGACAAGCCTCATCCATGGCATGATTTCAGGCAAACAGTCATGGCACAGTGGCGATTGTGAAGTGGAGGCGAGTTGTGAGCTGTCAGCATACACATGGAAGGTGACTTCAGGCCTAAATATAATGTCGCCAAAAGGGTGCATGCAGTTCAACAAACATCTGAACTATCCGCATAGGAACATTATAATTTGCGAACAGATCAAAGTTTGTTTTGTTACTGCTTTTTGAAACACATTGCCTCCCATGTCCAGGGGTCCTTCAGCCTGACCAGCCCAATAATACCAGGTTACAGTAATGATTAGGTGTTTTTGTAAAGGACTACAGCCAACAGCAGACACGCAGCTCTCCCTCCTTAGTATAACCAACTCACTCAATAGAATCAACAATCTTGCAGACCCACAAAAATTTGGAGCTAGAAATTTGCCACCAGGGCAAGACCACTTGTTCCAAAATGCATTTGCACTCAACAGCAATTGTGTCTCTGCTTACACAGCACAACCCAGAGACTGGCAACAAGTTGCATTTTTTTTCTGCGGGAGAACATTTATGCTTTAACAGAAATTTGCGCAGTTAGTAGTTCTTCTTTCCTTTGCTGCATCTTATTCTTAGTAGTTCAATTCAGAACCAGTCCCAAGGACAATTATAGATCCCTTTCTGCATAACTCTGGTGATAAACACTTAACTTGTTAGCTCATTTCCTGATCGTCTCGGGCAACAATCTCACAAACAGTTTAATTGGTCATTTATCTCAGGGCCGTTTGTGGGACCTTCCTGTGCGCATATTGGCTGCCGCATTTCCCTTCATTACAACAGTGTCAGCTGTGGCTCACTGGGTAGCACACTCGCCTCTGAGTCAGAAGATTGTGGGTTCAAGTCCCACTCCAGGGACTTGTGCACATAAAGCTAGGCTGACACTCCAGTGCAGTGCTGAGGGAGTGCTGCACTGTTGGAGGTGCCGTCTTTCAGATGAGACGTTAAACTCTCTCAGGTGGACGTAAAAGATCCCATGGCACTATTTCGATGAAGAGCAGGGGAGTTCTCCCTGGTGTCTTGGACAATACTTATCCCTCAACCAACATAAAAAAAAAACCAGATTATCTGGTCATTATCACATTACTATTTGTGGGAGTTTGCTGTGCGCAAATTGGCTGCCGCATTTCCTACATTACAACAGTGACGTACACTTCTAAAGTGGTCGTGAAAAGCGCTATATAAATGCAAGTCTTTCTTTAACAGTGACCACACCTCAAAAGTACTTCATTGGCTGTGAAGGGCTTTGGGACGTCTCAAGTTGAGTATATTCAAGGCTGAGATAGATAGATTTTTGGACTCTAGGGGAATCAAGGGATATGGAGATCGGGTGGGAAAGTGGAGTTGAGATCGAAGATCAGTCAGAAGTGCCGAGTGGATGATCCATGTCTGAGCGCACTGGATACAGCAAAGGCTATGGGCCCTGACAACATCCCGGCTATCGTGGTGAAGACTTGCGCTCCAGAACTAGCCGCGCCTCTAGCCAAGCTGTTCCAGTACAGCTACAACACCTGCATCTATCCGACAATGTGGAAAACTGTCCAGGTATGTCCTGTCCACAAAAAGCAGGATAAATCCAAACCGGCCAATTACCGCCCCATCAGTCTACTCTCAATCATCAGCAAAGTGATGGAAGGTGTCAGCGACAATGCTATCAAGCGGCACTTACTCACCAAAAATCTGCTCACTCATGCCCAGTTTGGGTTCCGCCAAGACCACTCGGCTCCAGACCTCATTACAGCCTTGGTCCAAACATGAATTCCAGAGGGGAGGCGAGAGTGACTGCCCTTGACATCAAGGCAACATTTTACCGAGTGTGGCATCAAGGAGCCCTGGCAAAACTAAAGTCAATGGGAATTGGGGGGGGGGGGGCACTCTCTACTGGCTGGAGTCATACCTAGCACAAAGGAAAATGGTTGTGGTGGTTGAAGGTCAATCTTCACAGTCCCAGGACATTGCTGCAGGAGTTCCTCAGGACAGTGTCCTAGGCCCAACCATCTTCAGCTGCTTCATCAATGACCTTCCCTCCAGCATAAAGGTCAGAAATGGGGATGTTCGCTGATGACTGCAGTGTTCAGCACCATTCACAACTCCTCAGATAATGAAGCAGTCCATGCCCGCATGCAACAAGACTTGGACGGCGTTCAGGCTCGGGCTGATAAGTGACAGATAACATTCGCGCCACAGAAGTGCCGGGCAATGACTTATCTCCAACAAGCGAGAGTCTAACCACCGCCCCTTGACATTCAACGGCATTACCATCGCCAATCCCCCACCATCAACATCCTGGGGGGGGGGGGGGTCACCATTTACCTGAAACTTAACTGGACAAGCCACATAAATACTGTGGCAACAAGAGGTCAGAGGCTGGGTATTCTGCGGCAAGTGTCTCACCTCCTGACTCCCCAAAGCCCTTCCACCATCTACAAGGCACATGTAAGGAGTATGATGGAATACTCTCCACTTGCCTGGATGAGTACAGCTCCAACAACACTCGAAGCTCGACACCATCCAGGACAAAGCAGCCCGCTTGATTGGCACCCCATCTACCATCTTAAATATTCACTCCCTCCACCACCGGTGTACCGTGGCTGCAGTGTGTACCATCTACAAGATGCACTGCAGCAACTCGCCAAGGCTCCTTTGGCAGCACCTCCCAAACCCGCGACCTCTACCACCTAGAAGGACAAGGGCAGCAGGTGCATGGGAACACCGCCACCTCCAAGTTCCCCTCCAAGTCACACACCATCCTGACTTGGAAATATATCGCCAATCCTTCATCGTCGCTGGGTCAAAATCCTGGAACTTCCTCCCCAACAGCACTGGGGGAGTACCTTCACCACACGGACTGCAGCGGTTCAAGAAGGCGGCTCACCACCACCTTCGAGGGCAATTAGGGATGGGCAATAAATGCTGGCCTTGCCAGCAACGCCCACATCCCATAAACAAATTAAAAATAAGATCTTATTGAAGGCAGAGCAGGCTCGAGGGGCTGTATGGCCGACTCCTGCTCCTAATTCTTACGTTCTTATGTTCTGATGTTAAGATCATGAAAGGCTTGACATGACTGTCTTTCCTTTCTAACAATCTATAGCCCACGAAAGGCTGCTCTTTTCAACTGCTTTAATTGCCATGACAGATTCCATACTATTCGAGTAAATCGTTGACAATTTTGAAATGGGGGTTGAAGGTGGAAGAAAAGGTGAAATCACAAAATCTATTCGAGTGCATCACTACATTTGTCACCCAGAAAATATTACTGCCACTTGGATAGCCAATCAACCTTGCAGACTCCTCCCAAACCTGACTTTGGGTTACTCCTTCACTGTACAACAGTAAGATCATTCACACACTACTGCGTCTCATAACCATAGCGCCAATGCACAAATGATCAATTTTGGTGAGGGGCAATTGGTGAGGGACCGAGACCCCCGTCACCTGCTTGTCCAAGGTGTGGAAACTGCCGTCAAGCAGGAGGTGCTGTAGCACGGTCAGCGTTTCAGTGGAAATATATCAATGTTAAATCAGAAATTTGCTACGCACAGGGAGCAAGGCTTTTTATTTAAACGGTAAAACAAAACGCTGCTTCAGTCAGTCTCTACATGATTGTGATAAATGGCAGCCACAGAGTACAGTTCTTCACATATCTAATATCTGCCATTACTGTCGGCCAGCTGGCAGAGTAAAAAGGGAGGGGGTGTTTAATGATGCTTCTTGTGAATAATGGCATAAAAATAAAACTACTGTGGTCATAAAATCAAATTAACCATTTATCTAATCAGCTGCTACCCAGCTATCAGATGCTGAAGCGGTTACACAATATACACTCGAGTGCAGTCCATTTATGGTAATGTCACCATTAAGATTTCAGCGAGTGTGCAACATTTCTGCAGCGTCCATTTGAACTGTGGAAAAATTGTGATCTATAAATCACAATTATAGACTTTTGCCACCCCAAACTTGGGGTTAAGTGTCTTGAGACACATTCGGAACTGTAACACTTGTGATGTACTGATGGCTTAGAGCAAATTGAGGTGATAAATTTAAGACCACACGTGCGATATATTGCGCAGCCTTGAAGCATATTGGCCCAAAGGTAATTTATGCGATGGAGCAATGGGCATCAATGCACTAAATGAGCCCAGGACACCATGATTGTGTATGATACAGTCCCCAGCACCTCACTAGGTGCTTTTATAGCAGGGCAGTGCAAACAATGGCAGATGCACAATTTTCCCTCCACTGGTTGCACTCCATAGAGTAAACAATCACAGAATCATAAACGCATGTGTAACAAGGAGGCATCTCAAATCTGACCTCATGGTGCGAAGAAGTGCAGATAGGTTTTGCATCAACTGCGATGCACCATGTGGTTATCTAGCCTGCAGACACCCTCTGGGCGCAGACTGGAAAAGGTATTAGAGGGTTGCTAACAGGTGTGGAATCCTCTCCCTCTATTGAAGATGGCACATGTGAGGAGAGGAGAAGTAGGGAAGGGCAGGGAAAGGAGAAGAAATGGAGTTAAACTTTTGTGCTGAATAAAGACCTTTAAATCTCGAACTTTTCCTAAAATTGCACAAAATATTCAAATATTGGGACAAGTGGCTCAGAGCAAGATCACACTACAGAAACCAAGTGAGCAACAATTCCTACTATATTGGGCCAATTAATATTTCAAACCATTTTTCATCCAGAAATCCCCCAAATTACTCTTCCTTGTTAAATACGGAAACAATGATTTCTCAGAACTAAAAGGACCCCCACCCTACCCATAGAGAGGGTCTTGTCAGGATCCCACAACAGAGCAGCGTTGGAAGTGACTAAATTGATGCACAATCACCAGGCAGTACAACGGGTCTGGAAAAACACTATGCTGCTGCTTTACACACGCAACAGCCAACTTGGATGGAAAGCTCTGTACTTACTTGCTACATCTATAAAATAGTCAAGCTTACAAGGACAGTAATCCAAACCAAATTAAAAGTAACCAGGAAGTCTGTATTCCTGCTGTCCAGTACAATTATTGTAAACACCATCTAGAAAAGAGCTAACGCAAGGATTGTGCAAGGCAGTACTCCCCTTTCCCCTCCAGGACCCAGGTTCCAATCCAGCCCAGACTGATTAAGTACTCTGCTGACAAACTGAAGTGGATTGGAGGCCATAGCAACTCACTTCACTAAGTACACAACTCAAAACTGACCAATTCTCTATTTATTCAACAATCCCAGAGGCCACATGGTCAACTAGTGTAGAAGATAAAAATACATCACAAATTGAGGAGTTCTACTGAGTCTGAGGTTAAGATATTTTTCTTCTTCTAATCTGTACCATACACGACCTGCAAGTGTACAAAACAGGCACTGGGGAACAAAACAATTTTCCAGTTTTGTCACAGTACTAGAGTGTTTCCTCTGAAGAGCAATAAGGAGCTTGAGCAGTCTCAGATTGAGTACCCAAAGTATACAAGAACAGTATAGAAAAATCATTTGGCACAAATTGCCAGTTAAACAGTCTTGATTAGAAAGGCCACAAGATGTCTATGCTGCTATATTAAAAGGTCTGAAATTGCAGTATTGCAGAAAAGACGACATCTGCTACCATTTAAATGCCAAAAACCAAGGGGAAGGTTCAGAAGTAAAAGAACTGATGATTTTAGGTCTACTGTCTGCATTCCAGCGAAACCCAGGACTGTGCGCACAGTAAGCAGCTGCCTGCGATGAGGCTTATATCTTTCCCATCTTAGATGTACAGTGGATAAATGCATCACTTGATGCTGAGCCACACAGACTAGAAGCTCGCGGTCACCGTCAAAAAGCCCATTTATGCTGTTGCAGAGAGTCTGGATGGGTGCAGAAGGATTGCTCAAACTCACAACCATATTGTCGTGCAAGTTTCACCTTCGGGAGAGGAAGGAAGAAAATGGGCAAACGTTGGGGAAAAAATGCGTCTGGGCAAAAATAGGGAAACGAACTAAAGAGCCAGGAGTCATGTGACACAATATCTTGCTAACGACACAATAGTGTATCTGTATAACCGACAGCATGTACTCGTAGACACAAAGCTTGCCAAGCACTTAGATTGTGCTCCTTTAAAGGACTGGGTCAAGGGGCATTTCACATCCCATTTAAAAATAAATGGCTGCATTAACCCACACTGATCAGATTTTAAAAAATCCCCCCAAATTCTATTACTACCGACGTTTCTCCAACATCTCTAGTCTTCAGATTTAAAAAAAAGACAAAAACTGACTTGTTTATTTGCCTTCATTAGCTGCCATGAACACAAGCTGCAGCTTGCCATAAACAAGCAGCAGTGGCTATAAACTTATTCGCTAATAGTTTAACCTTTGAATGCATTGCAGCTGATTTCAAGACTTTGGATACTGCTGCATGTCAACACGATTTACTGACATTTGTTTCACTCAAGTTTCCTTTAAAGGGACACTGCCTTCACGAAATGCACGTACTGTACATCGCATCAACGTACCATCATGTCCCACACAGGACATTATAATAAGTGGCGCAGGGCTCTTTTGGCTATTCACCCTCAAGCACTCCTTCCAACCCCCAAACAATTTTTGCCTTTTTCCTCTTTTGAAGTACCTCACGACCAACGTTCCCCCTAAGGTGCACATCGATCGGGAGGTCCCGCGCAGCAAATTTAAAAGGGACCACACACAAAAAAAAGAGAGAGAACATTACTCAGTTGGAGTGCCAGTGGCCCTCCAGCACCAGAATCAATCATATACCCAAATGGGAAATTTGATTGGTTATTCGACCCCTTTTTTTCATCGTCAATCCCATAAAATTGCTAACAACTTGACCAACAGTACTCTTGCCATGAAACACCAGGAAGATGCAAGTGAATTTCTGGTTCGTCAAATGCGAGGGTGCAGTCTTCAGAAATCTTGCATTGAAGATATTTTAAAATCGTATCCAATACAGTGCACTGGAGAAAAAAAAATGTTGACAGTTTTCCTTCCAACTGGATATCTACTCCACAATGGGCAAACCTTCAAAGCAGGGAGAGGGAGAGGAATGAGAATTCCTAGAATGTCTAATTTCCTGATGTGTCCGCAATGCAAGATAATGTCAGTCATTTCTATTTGTTTCAGAGTGGTGGATGAGTAAGCAGCCTGCCAAGAATAATCTCCCTTCAGCAGCAGAAGGCTGCATATTGTATTGTTATGACTTCAGAAGCTTCCCCACCCTTCCAGAAAGTGAAGTTTAAAAACACCAGCGTGGACAATGACAGGACCGGATGGCTGCTCAATTTTGAAACTATATAGGGATGTTATTAGTCTCAGTGGGAAAAACAGCCCCTTAACTAAACTCCAAAATGCACGAAAAAAATTGCAGAGTGGCTGAAGGAACCATCTGATGCAAGCTATAACTATGGTTAGAAATGAGCAGGTTTACAAGGAACTAATCCTAATCTACAGGAAGACAAAATTTGTTACATCAACAGGCAAGAGACAAAAAACAATACTGGTGTGTTCACTAAAAGGTCATCCGATTTGCTGCTGCACAGTACAGACACGCTCAATACGTGATCCTTTGTCACCTCAAATTGCAGCCAATACCAGCAAGAGCCCGGTAACCACCACTACTTCATCCTGGGGTATCGTACAGCTCAAAATGCTCTCTCCAGACACAACTCAACTTGGAAGGACAGCACCTATAATTATACTGCTGGGTGTTTTTTCACCATTCAGGTGGGCATTAAAATTCAGACACCCGGTACATTTCACTGAAATCACAGAGAGAAGACTGCACGTTAAAACCTAAGCCCCGATATTCACTGGGGCTAGGTTTCGGAACGAGTGGGGCAGCAGTTATGGTTGGGAAACCCAGAAGGGTGTTTCCCCTGAACGTTGTGCAGTTTTAACTCCACGGCTTGCTTTTTAAAAGAAAAATTATTTCCCCTGCCCGGAAGCCAGCCTGATTAACAGGCCTGGGTGCCTTTCAGGCGAGGAAGGCTCCAGCGAAGGCCGCAGCCCAGCATCAGGTAGGTTTTGTGGTTGTTGGAGATCATGGTGGTGGTGGTTGGGGGGGGGGGGGGCATGGAAGAGAGTCAGAGATTGCCGGGGGGGGGGGGGGGGGGGGAGAGGGAGTGTCGAAGGGAGTTCGTGGAGGTGGGGGGTGTTTACAGGTAACCTTGTTGGGCCTGAAGGAAATTCCTGCTCCTCCTGGCCCACAAGCAGTGCTGTGAAGGCACTTGCCTGATGGATTTTACCGGATGGATCACTTATACGGGGATCGGGCGGGAAAGTGGTGCTGAGGTAGAAGATCAACCATCATCTTATTGAATGGCGGAGCAGACTCGAGGGGCCTACTCCTGCTCCTATTTCTTAGGTTATGATCCAGCCCGTCTCTCCTCCTTTTACCTGCCGGGGTTTCCCCGAGGCCCAAGAAACCTGGCCAACATGGGTTAAAAATAGAAACACTAAAAATAGAAGCATGCAATCTCCTTAAAGTGACCCGCCTCCTCAGAGCAGATCGCTCGCCTGGCCCTCATCCCGTCTGTTAAAACCAGAAGTGGGCGGGTTCGAAGCTGGTTGGGTTCCTGTTCCAGATCGTTAACATTTTAACCACCCACTTGACCCAAACCCACCCCTTTTGAGGGCGGGGGTTAAAATTAACCCCCTACTGTCTGTGGCAGTAGAAATAATTCTAGACAAACAACATTTATGCAAAATAAACAGCATCAATAAATGAACCAAAAGAGAACTGCTCACTGGCATTTGAAGATGAACCTTATTTTTCATTCAAGTTAATGAGAATGGCTATTAATCCTGTCCAGATTCCAGTCCTCTCGTCACAGGAGGTTTGGCTATTACTGAACAAATTGAGCCAATTCCCCATTGGCCGTTGAAGTGCCTCAAGAGCTGTGGTGAAGCCCACTATTTGCACCTTCTGATTCGGACTGAGAAAGCATGAACAAAAAATACCTCTGCTTTTGCAAATCCTTCCAGTCAGTCATTAGAAACAAATGATCCCAAAGACAAGTTATATTCAATTTAAGTTCACATCCAACATCTTCTGAAAAGTAGATCACAACCTACCATGGCCAGGTTGTCATGGATTGGGATTTTCCCCGGACCTTTATCTCATGCACAAGAATAAACTGTTTACTGAAGAGCACGCAAGACACCCACTACATTTCCCATCATTCTGGAAGGTGGAAAATATTAACTCTAGACCACTTTGCACCTGCACAACTGATCAGATTTTTATTAAACTGAAACAAAGAGACAAAATACTACTTAGCACAGTGGCAGTTTGCAAGACAAGGAACTACGATGATTGACTGAGACACCGTTCTTCCATCTCCTTTTCATTCAATTCTATAAGCCATCTACTTATGGAGCAGTAGCAAAATACTGCGGATGCTGAAAATCTGAAACAACAACAGAAAACGCTGGAAAAGCTCAGCAGGCCAGGCAGCATCCGTGGAGAGAGAAACAGAGTTAATGTTTCAGGTCGAAGGCAAAAGGTCTTCCAGCTTTTCCAGCGTTTTCTGTTGTTACTTATGGAGCAGACTGCACACAGCATATATCGGTGTTACAGCTGAACGGCCGACCAGAGGTTATTGTGTTTTAAGGTTACTTCCCCGTTTGCAGTTATAAAGCAATTCTTAAGATTCTGCTTGCTTTAGAATTTTTTTTAACAGCCTAACATCTTAGAGAACAATGGTGGTTCAGGATAATCACAACCCCAACCTGCATTTTTCACACGTCTTAACCAGTTTTAACGTTAGACAACCATGCAGACGCTCAAAGATTCATGAAATAAAAATAAGATTTCATTAACGTTGCAACGCCTTTTAACAATACAACACAATTACAGTAAAGTTAATACGCTGTAGATTCGTATTAGCAGTTTAAACACTCAGTATTCATCTTGACTAATCGCTAATCAAAGATTCTGCACGTGCCTCAGGTAAATTATCTGATCATCCAATTCAGTTTACAATAAAGTTCATAGAACTGACTAAGCACAACTTTTAATTGACATACAAGCCTAACCTACAATTGTCACAAGATGTCCCAACTCATTCACATCAAAGGCATCTCCTCAATGCAACTTCTTTGCAATAACCATCTTTTACATTTCACAATCACCAACAACAATTCAGGGAATTCTACAAAGCAACACTGCCATGTCGGAACTACTTCTCATTCGTACCAGTGTGAGAAAGCATGAAAACAAAAACTGTTCTTTTCAGACTTTTAAAGTGCCTCGTTCCCCTCCTCCTAAAGCAGGGGTGGCGTGTGCCTTGGGGAGGGGGGCCCCCGTGTTGTATGGGGAGTGGATCTGTTCAGGGCCCAGTGCAATTGTACAGGTTGCATGGCCCTAACAACGCATCTATTCTAAAAGTAAGAAGTGAAGCAAACTGCTGCCAGGTCTTTGGCAATGCTGCTATAATCAGCTGTTAGAGAATGCACGACAATTTTATTTACAATGTAATTTTCCCTCGAGGTGAAGTTACCTCCCCAAAACAGGAACTTGCAAGCAAGAATCTCTGTTGTACAGCCCCACGAAAGTGTGATCGTTTTGGGTGATAGTGTATTACATTCCAACAACAGCAACTTATTTGCAGGCCACCATTACAGAGAAGATTCGGAGCTCAGTGGAGTGAGTTCATATCCCTCCATGGCGCTGTGAGGTCAGCATCAACCCATCCAACATTTGAAAGGGATGTTCATTTTAGTTGGTACTCAACCACTCTCTAGTTTTTTTTAAATTGCAAATAGTTTTAGTACAATACAGATTGCAGATACATAAACAGAGGATCTAATATTTCAGTTCACAAGCAGACTTGGGTGACATTACTCCCTGAAAGAGCCATTCTCTGGAAGTGGTGAAGGGTGGGTCACTGGGGACCTGGTCTGGGAGATGTGTCGTCCTAGATGGCGAGCATGTGGGATGCTAGGAATTAGACATGCATCATGATAGTCCCAGGTTCTCTCCATTTTCAAGGCTGATCCTAATAAAATGGAGGTTGATGTGCAGGGTGAAGGCTTCAGAAGGAGAAGTGGTTCTGATTTGGTAGGACTCAGGCTAACTAGGTTCTGTCAGCACTGAAGGTCTAGCTACTGAGGAGTAAACTGAATAGTTTCACAGAAAAAATTCTCCCAAGGGGGAAAAAAACTTTTCAAAGAGAGCTATGTTCAATTACATAGAATTTTACAGCACAGAAACCAGCCATTCAGCCCAACAGGTCTATGCTGGTGTTTATGCTCCACACAAGCTGCGTCCCACCTTCATCTCACCCCATCAACGTGCTATTATTTTCTTGGGGGCTGCCAAGTGACTTTCTCCAAGTTTCTGCCAAGATTATTTTTGAACACATTAGGCGGTGCATGAGCAAAATTCACCCTCTGATTTTCTCTTTGTGGCAACGTACTCTAAATTCTGCCTTGCAGTTCGGCTTCATGGCACCCCTCACGTGGGGAATTATAGGCAACAACCTTTCTCCAACAACTCCACTGAACCACTATTTTTCTATCCAATGCTCAAATGTCATTTGTCAGCTTGTTCATTATCTTCTGACGAAGGGTCATCGACCTGAAACGTTAACTTGGTTTCACTCTCCACAGGTGCTGCCTGACCTGCTAAGTATTTCCAGCATTTTCTGTTTTTATTTTAAACCTGTTCATTAAGCTGCTTTGATACCCAGATAGATAACTTGGAATGAGATGCCCCATGAAAGATGAAAACTAGAATGAAATCTTGCCAGTAATGTTTCTCTGGTTAGAAAATAAAATGCCATGGGGATCCCATTGGGTGCGAGGCCCCTTTAACGGGCTGCGTGGCCCATTTAAATTATCGTGCATGCGCAGTTTTTTCCATTTAAAATTCCATTTGAACAAAAGTGTGTTCCTGAGGAGTTAAGACACCATTATCAAAAAGAGAAATATTTGAAAAGCAGCTTTTGCAGGAGCTATAAGCAGCTATACAATGATCATAGAATAAAGGATTAATGTCTTCCATCCCATACATTAAGGTCATAAAAGGGAATCAAGATAGTATTAGCATCTCAAGAGGATCAGGCAAAATGCATTCACGCTGTAAGAGTCAATTCCACATTACAGCATCTCATCACCAGTATCCCCTTTATAAAAATAAAATTAGAATGTTACAAAGGATTAATAACCCCATTCTATGTCAAATGCATGTCTCAACAGTCAATGTTACTAATATTGGGATGGGGAACTAGCCTGGAGTTATGATGCCCAGCAGGGTGGGTGGGAGATGGACATACACAAAATTGTAAGATCAGTGCAGCACATACACTAGATATTTTCTCAGGCTTAGCAAGCTAACCTTGCATCCTCAGCGATCCAGAGTGCATCTTTTCTGCCTAATATTTAGGTGAACAGTAGCAAGCTCCAGGGATTGTGACAGAGAACCCTTAACTCTGCATACCTACGACTATAATGCATCACATGCCGCCATATACGATTCTCTTCTCAAGCAGACTGCACATAAACTATTACAAAAAGAAAATACTGCAGACGCTGGAAATCTGAAATAAAAACAGAAAATGCTGGAGACACTCAGCAGGTCAGGCAGCATCTGTGAAGAGAGAAACAGTTCTGACGAAGGGTCATCGACCTGAAACGTTGGCTCTTTTTCTCTCTTCACAGATGCTGCCTGACCTGCTGAGTGTCTTGAGCATTTTCTGTTTTTATTGCACATAAACTATTACTGAAGAATGAGCCAGGTGTTGAACCATGTAGTTTAATTTACGTAAAACAAATGAACAGTAAACATCGCGAGTGAAGTGCACATTTCTCTTTCCTCATCAATACATGAAAATAATAACATTTACTTTGCCTCGAAACAGCAACTTTACACATCAGTTTACTGACTGCAGCCTCAATATGGCTTGACTCTAGCCAGGTGAATTAAACTTAGAACAAAGCTGTTCTGTCGCTGTTCGCTGCAGGACTCAAACTGCACACTGCCCCTCAATTGAAACAGACTATCCATAGAATTGCAATCCGGCTTTCCTTGAAATTACAGAAACAATAGACACGGGATGGCTACACCTCAATTATAGGAGATCAAACAGCCATTCATCAATATTGAATAGACAGCCAACACTTAATGGCAAAAATGCTTGCAATTCAACGTAATGGTCCGGGCTTGATTAACCAATTAACATTTTAGATAAGTCATTGTATTTGTCCCATAAATTAGCACCTTGTAGAGTCCTTTGCAAGCAATCCTTCTGTTCTGAATGGTTCTGTTCTGAATGGATGGCTTGGTGCGAAAAAATGTTGAGACACCATTACCTGCTGCTTCTACCAATACAAAATAAAAGTTCAAATTTCAACACAGGCAAAAATCCATGTTTGCTAATTGCAAGATGTGTATAACATTCCCATCATGTTCAAGAAAATCCCAAATGTTTGAGTTACATGGAGGCACAGCATGTTAAAGCACCAGAAGGAAAATCGGAATATTTGTAGCCAGCTGGGCTAATGTCAGACCTTCTAGCTTCTCGCCCCACCCCACCAGCTCACAACATGATTGGTTCTGCTGATAAAACTCCATCTGCTCTAAAAAAAATGCTGTTGGATCTTTGATATCCAATTGAACAGGTAGACAAGACCCCATCAGTGTCTCATCTGAAAAACAGCATCTCCAATAAAGCAGCAGTCCATTCAAGTTTCAACCTAGTGCTCATGTCCTGGATTAGGACTTGAATGCACAACCTTCTGACCCAATCCAGTGTGCTACCACTGAGGCAAGCTGACAATGTAACCTAAGGACAAAAATCAAACAGGTGATCTTAGAATCATAGAATGGTTACAGCACAGGAGGCTGCCATTCGGCCCGTCGAGCCCGTGCCGGCTCTCTGCAAGAGCACTTCAGCTAGTCCCACTCCCCCGCCCTTCCCCCGTAGTCCTGCAATTTTTTCCCCTTCAGGTACTTATTCAATTCCCTTTTGAAAGCCATGATTGAATCTGCCTCCACCACCCTTTCAGGCAGTGCATTCCAGATCCTAACCACTCGCTGCGTAAAAAGGTTTTTCCTTATGTCGCCTTTGGTTCTTCTGCCAATCACCTTAAATCTGTCCCCTCTGGTTCTCGACCCTTCCGCCAATGGGAACAGTTTCTCTATCTACTCTGTCTAGACCCCTCATGATTTTGAACACCTTTATCAAATCTCCTCTCAACCTTCTCTGCTCGAAGAACAACCCCAGCTTCTCCAGTCTATCCACGTAACTGAAGTCCCTCATCCCTGGAACCATTCTTGTAAATCTTTTCTGCACCCTGTTTAAGGTCTTCACATCCTTCCTAAAGTACGATGCTCAGAATTGGACACAATACTCCAGTTGATGCCGAACCAGTGTTTTATAAAGGTTCATCATAACTTCCTTGCTTTTGTACCCTTAACACTCTTTAAGCAGCCCAGGATCCTGTATGCTTTTTTAACCGCTTTCTCAACCTGCCCTGCCACCTTCAACGATTTGTGCACATATACCCTCAGGTCTGTCTGTTCATGCACCCCCTTCGTTTATATTGCCTCTCCTCGTTCTTCCTACCAAAATGTACCACTTCGCACTTTTCTGCATTAAATTTCATCTGCCAGGTGTCCGCCCATTCCACCAGCCTGTCTATGTCCTCTTGAAGTCTATCACTATCCTCCTCACGGTTCACTATACTTCCAAATTTTGTGTCATAAGAACATAAGAAATAGGAGCAGGAGTAGGCCATTCGGCCCTTCGAGCCTGTTCCGCCATTCAATGAGATCACGGCTGATCTTCTGCCTCAATTCCATTCACCGGCCTTATCGCCATATCCCTTGATGCCCTTACTAGTCAGAAATCTATCGACTTCTGTTTTGAATATACCCAATGACTGAGCCTCCACTGCCCTCTGGGGTAGAGAATTCCAAAGATTCACCACCCTCTGTGTGAAGAAATTTCTTCTCATCTCAGTCCCTTTATCCTGAGGCTGTGGCTCCTGGTTCTAGACTCCCCAGCCAAGGGAAAGATTCTCCCAGCATCCACCCTATCAAGCCCTGTAATAATTTTGTATGCTTCAATGAGATCCCCTCTCATTCTTCTGAATTCAAGAGAATACAGGCCTAGTTTACTCAATCTCTTCTCATACGACAGTCCCGCCATCCCAGGAATCAATCTCGTGAACCTTCGTTGCACACCCTCTGTCATCTGCAAATTTTGAAATTGTGCCCTGTACACCCAAGTCTAAGTCATCAATATATATCAAGAAAAGCAGTGGTCCTAGTACCGACCCATGGGGAACACTACTGCGTACCTTCCTCCAGTCCGATAAACAACCAACCATTCACCACTACTCTCTGTTTCCTGTCACTTAGCCAATTGCTGCCACTGTCCCTTTTATTCCATGGGCTTCAACTTTGCTGGGAAGACTATTATGTGGCACTTTATCAAACGCCTTTTGGAAGTCCATGTGCACCACACCAACCGCATTGCCCTCATCAACCAACTCAATCAAGTTAGTTAAGCACGATTTGCCTTTAACAAATACATGCAGGCTTTCCTTAATTAATCCACACTTGTCCAAGTGACTGTTAATTTTGTCCTGGATTATCATTTCTAAAAGTTTCCCCACTACCGAGGTTAAACTGACTGGCCTGTAGTTGCTGGGTTTATCCTTACACCCTTTTTTGAACAAGGCTTTAATATTTTCTGCAGTCCTCTGGTATCACCCTGTATCCAAGGAAGATTATAGCCAGTACCTCCACAATTTCCACGCTTGCCTCCCTCAGCATCCTAGGATGCATCCCATCTGGTCCTGGTGACCTGTCTACTTTAAGTACAGCCAGCCTTTCTAGTATCTCCACTTTATCAATTTTATCCCATCCAGTATCTCAACTACCTCCTCTTTCACAATGACTTTGGCAGCATCTTCTTCCTTGGTAAAGACAAATGCAAAGTACTCATTTGGTACCTTAGCCATGCCCTCTGCCTCCATGTGTAGGTTTCCATTTTAGTCCATATTTGGCCCCACCCCTCCTCTTACTACCCGTTTACTATTTATATGCCTATAGAAGACGTTTGGATTCCCTTTTATGTTTGCTGCCAATCTATCTGTTCATGAATTGTTTGTATTCAGTGGTTTGCATATAGCCACCCCACCCCACGACCCCAAAAGCTGGATTCCAGGATCATGGTGAATGGGGCAAGAGCCAGAGACAGGATGCATTCCATGTCTTAGGGACAGAATGTATGCTATATTGCAGGCTTGTGACCATTTGTTCCTGGATCACATCCAGTGATCTTGTAATCCCTCAGCATTCCTAACTACTTCCACTGCTACTGATTCCACAATAAATTATCTTATTTAGCTCCAGTTTCTGAAACACTGTTTATCAATTTTTCCTTTTTCCATTAGATACAAGAAATGGCGGACGTACACAACAGAAAACCTAAATAAATGCAGATTATTCAATAAACATTACTTATCCCAGCCACAGAAAACCTCAGTCAACTAGCCAGAAATGAGTCATGGTCTACCCATAAACTGAAAAACAAAAACAGGCCAGCTTCTATTACCATTAGTGAAATTCTCTTCATTGTGTGTTTCCTCACTTATTGCTCAACCTGTGTGTTAACTTCATCTACTCATAGGATTGTCTGCACTAACTTCAGCAGAACCCCCAGAGAATGGCCATGTTCAGCCAGTTACTCTTACGCCAGGGATTCCACTAGTCCCCTGCCAAGGTTACAGCAGGTCTGGAGACCCCCCCCCCAATCCCCTGTGGTGTTTCTGCAGACAAGTTTAACGTTGGTGCAAAGCTGTTTTTGGCTTCACACTGATGCTAAACTCAACTTAAACAGTCATCCATGCTCAGATGGACTCTGAAGCAAAGCGGAGTGGAGTGACACTGCCTTCTCCAGGGCACATTCACCTTCACACTTGTCTGGTCAGGTCAGGTCAGGGCCCAGATTCTGGATTCAGGCAAAATCACCATGGTACTAACAGGACAGTTGGAGTGTGAATGCACCTAGATGGTCTTCCTTTCTGGGAATTTTGTTTTGGGTTAAAAGTTACAACAATTTTTAATAAATGAAAATGTTCAGCAGGGGAGGGGAGATTCTTAGTATGTGGTGCGTCCGCCCCACCCCACCACACCAGCTTGCAAAGTGTATCTCATGTTAAATGCACCATTTTCAATTTGAGGCCATCACAGCAAGGCAGAAGAGACAGCAAGGATAGAACTCCTCTGCCTAGTTCCTGCACCGCTCTCGATTGGAATCTACCACTTTAGTACAAATTCAATCCAGTATTGGTAGACTTAGATAGCTGTATGGAAAAGCAGAGCAATGTAAAGGATACATTAAAAAAAGGCACTGATCAAGAAGCAGAGTACAGAAAGAAACGGTGCCGGAAGAATCTGAAGGGGAGAAAGGCTATAGAAACATCAAACAGAAAAATGAGCTTCAATTCCCCCCACTGAATAAATTTAAAGAAAGATTGCACAAGAGAGTGAAATAATAAGCAGATGGATAAAGAGACAATGTAAAGATTTAAGGCCCTTAATGACTGCAGAAGACATTTAATTTTGCAGAGCAATTTTTTTCACTCCCAATTTTAAATTAAAACCCTATAGTGTGTAGCAGTTCTCCCTCTCCATACCCTGTCTACAGCATAATACAGCCCGACTCTTGGAACCATTCACTCAGTAACCACTGCAGCATTTGGGTACTGTACGCCATCTTTACATCAAGGCTACCTAAACGCAACCACATCTAGGTCAAAACATTGCTGGGGGGGCATTGTCTTCAAAGGCAGTCTCTGAATGTTTGAACCTGTGGAGGAGTGGGGGGGTCAAACATCTGCTTTCCGTTGCATTTTTCGAAGAAACAGCTTTGCCCCGCAAACATCTGGATTTGCTGCATGATTTAACGCTCGATATACGGCAGACTTTATTTTTGTATTAAGGAACTCTCCAAAAGCTCTTGCAAAAAAAAACTTTCCAACAAAGAAGGGATCATCCAACTGGGACACTCTTAATCGCAATACCGTACTCCACTAATCCGTCAGTACAGTACTGACAGTCCGATCCAATTAGATCACATTGCTGCAGTCAGAAGGTTACTGCAGGTCAAGCTCAATTTCCTTTGCCTCTTTCAGGATTGAGATGCTTTCCATTACTGGAATCTAATTTGTTCTCCTAGGTAGTACATTTTTGCTGCTGGTTATCACTGCCAACAGCTAATTTTTCTTGCCCTCTAGCAATACCATTTTGCTGTATGTATACATAAACAAGATTAAAAAAAGTTCTCCAAAAGACACTGAAATCCTACCTCAAGCTATTGTCAATACACGAGAGAAAAACTGATTAAAAGTAGAAGCAGCTGATGCGTTCCAGTACAGTAAGCAACCATCCATCCATCTACCCAACACACAAAGGACTCGGTTTTTGTCTTGGAGAGAGTGTGTTATTCATTTATGGGCTGGAATACAGAGAAACTCATGTACAAGTTTTAACAGATGGCTTTCGAAACTGCTGCAATTTGCTCGAGGCAGCAAAAAGTGACTACAATGTTTAAATCTAGCATCCACTAGGGTTAATATGGGAGCACCCGCGTTTTAAGCACTTGACCAGGAGACGCCATCTACCCAGGTTGAAATCAAGGCTGAACGGCTTACAGTTCAACGAAAGTCCAGTACTGCAGTGGAACAACACCTTCTGGTGAGCTGATTAATGAGAAGCATGGATCCTAACTGAGGAGAATTACCCACACTCTGATTTATAAAGAAATAGGGTGAAGAAAAGCAAAGGGGAGGGGGGGGGGGGGGAAAGAGAACTTCTTTCAAATGTACAACAGAAGTGTACATTTTAGCTATAGACAGCACAGGCAGTCAACTGATTGAAATGTGGCCTGTACTTAGCCCCAGGGAGTCAATGTACATGCTGTGTACAAGCCTCTGTTACCATCATTTGAATCATACTGCATTAGGCAGAAAGTAGAAGTTTTATTTTTAAAAAGCATTTACTGTATTGTTAAAATCCACACATCTGTAACCATGCTACTCTGGAATACCACTTTCTGCTCACTTTTCCCACAAATATCTTTTATTGGTCTAAGTTTTAAAAAAGTCATTTTGATTTGAAAAGGATTCCTAGCTGACTAACAAGTTTACAAGGAGGACCATCATGCTGGATGTTTGAAAAAAATTGTTCAAATTCATAGCCCTCATATTGAGTCTCCCATGTGAGCAGATATATTGGGAATTAGCAGAAGCTAAATGAATTGACAAACTCTGATTGTTACAGCAATATATCAGTTATAACTACATAACCCTGCTAACAAAGCTCAACTTGAGTTTGTAGTTTCCCTCCCCAAGCAAATTACACCAACTGGTTTTGAAATTTCACTCAACTGGACTCTGTGGTAGGGCAGTCCATTGTACTCTAATACATTTAGCAACAAAGGGGAGAAGACTGGTACATGCTCATAAACCTGTTACGGCCCATTCTGGCCCGAACATAGCAGGGAATCTAACCACTCACCAAAAAGGAGAAAATAAATACATTGCGCCCACACCCCCCACTACTCTCCTGCCACCAACCCAGGCTTGAATCGCCTTTGAATAAACCCACAGCTACCCTCTGTGCCTCTCTCAGCATTCTTAGAAGGGCCCATCGAGGCACACATCGTTGCCTCCTTAATAACTGATCCATCCTATCCACTCGCTGACCTTCCTGTCCAGCATGCCCGCTAGGAGGCTAGCTCCATCAACCTCTGTTCCGTTTGCTCATTCCACTCACCACTTCCCCTTTGAACTCTGCCAGATCAAATCAACAAATCACCCGCCTCCATATATCCCTCCAAAATGTCCATTCACTTGAGAACAAGGCCCTTGTCATCTACGATCCGATTCTGGAGGACTGCATTGACATCCTTGCTTTGACTGAAACTTGCATCATGGGTGGTGACAGCTTACTATATTTTCCACCACCTGCCCTGCCCACACAACCATGGTGGTGGTGTGGCCCTCAACACCAAGTCACACCTTGGTCTCTTCCCCCTACACCTCGGATACCTTCGAACACTTCACCTTGATTCCACCCCACTCACCTATCCCCTCTCTACTCCCCATGTTCTCAATCACTGACAAGACTAATTCCTTGCATCTTTCACCATCCATATCCTTGTATCTCCTTCTAACCCCACTTCCTTCTGCGTCTGCCCCGGAAAAAAAAATCTTCCCCAAGTCACTTACAACTGTACTTTCAACTCCCAACTGCCTAGCTTTTGACCCTCAAATCACTACTTCTGCAACTGTCGATTTGCTAAATCACTCTCTCACCGTTACTTTTGATGCCCTTGTCCCCAGCATAATTTTATTCTCTCCCACTCCAGTCATACATCCTGGAATGGCTCCTATCTTCGCTCCCTCAAGTCCAAGTGGTACAAACTTCAGTATAGCTGGCACACTACAGGTTGAGCGTCCCGAATCCGGCAACCTTGGGACCGAGGCCGAGCCAGTTTTCGTGTTTTTCCGGACTTCGGAACGTGTTTCTGATGTCTGAAGTCCGGAAATATCGCAACCTGGGCTCGGGCGTTTCCGGACTTCGGACATCAGAAACACGTTCCGAGTACGGAAATGCCCGGGCCCAGGTTGCGGTTTGACAGGGTGTCCGGATTCCGGAACATTTTACAGATTCCGGACGACCCTGCCACCAATCGTCCTGGAGTCCGGATCTTGGACACTCAACCTGTACGAGTTTAGCCAACCACCAGATCTGACTGGGCCAGATCAAGAGCTATTGGAGTTCACTTGCCTCTTCCAAAACCACCCACTACTCCAAAAGCATCCTGGGGAGCAAAGATAGCCCCCAGCTTCTTTTCTTCACTACCAAAGATCTCCTTTATCCCATCTCCTCTGCCCCCCCCCCCCCCAATAAAAGCATGAGAAGCTCATGAACTTTGTTGTCAGTAAGATTGAGATCATCTGTTCAGTTACCTCTGCTCCTTCACTTGCCCTCCAAACCTAACCTTCTGCCCTGCTCCCCCCAACCCTCACCCAGTCCTGGCTGTGCCTTGCTCCAATTTCCCTCTCCTACTTTCATGCCTTTGCCGAGCTCATCTCACCCACTGAGACCTGCCTGCTGCTCCCTTGACCCCATTCCCACTAAATTGCTGACCACCCGACTTCCCTTCCTTCCCTCCTCCGCCTATGCTAGCCAACACTGCAAATGGTTCCCTCTCCTCCGGTACTGTCCCACTCCCTGCCAAACCTGCCATTATCTTCAAAAAATTTCACCCAACAATGGCAAACACGTCTTCACCCGACGAGGCCCCACACCCTGGAATTTCCTGCATAACCCCTCCACCTCTCTCTTCTCCAAGAGGTTCCTTGACCATCTCCTTGATGAAGTTTTTGGTCATCTCAATAGCTTATTCTTTGGCTTGGTGTCCATTCCCCACCCCCCAGTTACACTTTTGTGAAGTATCTCGGGACATTTATTTCTAAATGAAAGGCGTATATAAATGTAAGTTTTTTGTCCACAGTTGCAGCATGATGAGGTGGGCATCTATCATTACTTTTCCAAATTCCAAAATCTAGTAACGCAAATACTATTGGCCAACTACATGCATAATTTTTGTTGAATTTTCCCAGTTTATGAACCAAGGAGGAGGAAATGGGGTCCAGCATTACTGCTCAAGTTATCCCAAGTAAACGGAGAAGATTACCAACTCAAAGGATCGCAACCAAGCTTTTTAATATAGGAAGTATCACACCTACCTTCTGCAAAGGAAGTACCATGAATGCTCCACCGCCACTTGCATCTACAATTACTGCCACAAACTTGGGATTTACAGCGCAGAATGAACTATCCCAGGTAACCCTGGAAACTCGAATGTCATCATAGCACTGGTCGTTTTTCAAAGCCTGTCCGAAGACGTGCCGGAATTTGCTCTGTCGCACAACCCTCCGCTGATGCATCTCTGCAAGAATTTTTAAAAAACGTGTTAATACCATGCAGTCAACAAAAACGCTCAATCCAGAACAGATGGCAGCACGGTCAGTGGATTTTAGTAGCATTATGGTGGATGTGGGAAATTTTCATGCAGACACACTGTGGCTTCTCCCTCTTCTTGCCCAAAACTAGGATTCCAGTAAATTATAATGGGCATGTGAAATGTTTGCACTCTGCTGACTTGAACTGCAAAATAACACCCAGCAGCACAAGTGTAGGTTCCACCCTTCCAAAGTTGAGTTGGGTTGCATCTTATCCCTCAGTCTAAGGAATTAAGTAAATCTGCTATTTTGGTATCGACATATTTTGACACCACTCCAGGCCATAAATCCAAATTATTGATATACGCAGTGAACAGAAGTGGCCCGAAAACTGAATCCACTTCCAACAATTCTGAAAAACTGCCCTACTCTGATTTCTTCCTTCTAACCAATCTTCTCCAGTACTCTCTCATGTGGTACCTTGTCAAAGGCTTTCATAAAGTCGATGTACAGCATATCCACTTCATTTCCCATCATCTACCATATCTACCACCTCAAAAAAATTCTACGAGGTTCATCAAAGCACAATCATCCCTTTTGAAATCCACGCTGGCTACATCTAACTATTTTCTCTATCTAGATATGTGGTAATTTCATTAAAAGGCTTTAAAATCTTTGCTACCACAGAAGTTAAGCCTACTGGTCTGTAATTACCTGGATTAGGCGTCTCCCTTCTTAAAAATGGGTATTACATTGGCTATTCTCCAGACCTCTGGCACACATCCACACTCAGTGGAGCCCAGAAATAGAATTTCTAGGAACTTTGCAATTTCTTTCCTCTCAGAATGCATCCCGTCAGGCTCGGGTGCTTTGACTTCCTTGAGTTTATTTACCCATCATAATATTGCTCATCTCGTGCTCAACCACTCCAGTATACACCTCCTCTCTGACGTCCTTCCCTTTAGTAAAAACCAATGCAAAGTACTTATTAAATAACTCTGCCATTTTTTGATCATCTGCAAATTGACAATCCTCTGCTCAGGGGTCCCACCTTGCTTTGAACAATTCTCTTTTTACTGATATACTTGCAAAATACTTGACTTTCTTTTGATGTTTTTGAAATGTTTACCTATCCTGCTCGAGACCTATTGCCTTATATTCTATTTTTTTCCATCACTATTCTTAGTCCTAATTGGCCCTCTTCAATTCTCATTGGTTTCCTCTATTTATCCATAGCATCCCAAAACTACAAGTAGTTTCCTTCTTTAATAGAATATACTTCTTCTGTACTCTTGCAACCTCTTTTTTTTAAAACCATCACACTGTTGCTCGATAGTCCTTTGTGCCAATTTCTCCTTCCACCTCACCTCAGTTAGCTCACACCTCTTCCTAAAATCTGTCCTAATCCAATCTGGTGTCTTAGGGCTTGTGTTGGTAAAATGGGGATAAGCCTCTTAACTGCCTTCACGCCTCGAGGAGACGGGTCCCTGTGCGAGTTAGGGACCTGCCTCCCGGGAAGATGGCACGGAGGCGGGTTGGGAGCGGGTTCGGAACCCGCTCCCAGTTTCTGCCATTTTGCCGGCAGTCCCGCCTCCAAAGGGCTGGCAAAATTCCCCCCTTAGTTTCTGTACTGACTTTTTTCATGTTGAGTTGGATCTTAAACCTCATCACATTGTGCTCACCCACATTTAGCTCATCTACCTGACCTATTTCATTACACATAACCAGAACTAGCAACACCTCCACCCTTGTAGGTCCTACTGCTTTAGGAAGGAATCCTGCACACATTTTGGGAATTCCATTCCTTTTTTTCCCCATTTACTCCCCCTCTGTTCCAACTGATAAGTGGATAATTGAAATCTCCCAGAACAATAGTTATTCCTACTGATCTCTCTAATCCGACTGCAGACTTCCTCTTTCATTTCCTTTGGAGATCTGTAATACACCCCTATTAATGCAACAAGCTCCTTTATCTTTGCACTCCAGCCATATTGCCTCTGTACCCCTCTTCCTTGTCTACATCAACCTTCTCTACAGCATGTTTTACCCTTTAACCAATATTACCACTCCACCCCTCATCTGTCCCTCCGGAATATTTCCTGAGATGTTTATTTACCATTCTTGTCCACTTTATGCATGCTGCCTGTTGAGATGTAGCCTGTCCTTGTGGGATAACTCCCACTTGTTCCAGAACTGGTGGCAATGCCCAAAGTGGAATCCCTCCTCCTGACACCACATCTTTAGCCGTGCACTGATTTCCCTAATTTTCCTAACATTCCGTATTCTAGCACTTGGCCAGGGAAATAATGCCGAGATTAACACTCAAAGTTAGCCCCTCTAATTATTGAATGCCCCACCCACTACTACATTTCTAGCTGTGTTAATCTCCCCCACCCTGCCTTCCCAAGCCATCTTCTTTGTTGGTGCCATTGAGATTCAATGACCCTTCCCAGGGTCATCATTTTTCCCCCACACGAATCTACAGCTTTAAATCAGCTTGAGAACACAAGCTGCTCTGGGTGCTCATGTTCTATCCTTTCCTCTATGCCCATCGAATAGTCACCCATCGTTCCTCCTTCACCACTCACTCCCCATCTCTCTGGTGTGACTACCCACTACTCAAGATGCCTCTGAGTCACAAGGTTGTGGGTTCAAGTCCCACTCCAGAAAATTGAACATACTGGGCACGGTAGCATAGTGGTTAGGTTACTGGACTAGTAAGCCAGAGGCCTGGACTAATGATCTGGGGAACATGAGTTCAAATCCCACCACGGCAGCTGGGGAATTTAAATTCAGTTAATTAAATTTAAACAAAATTGGAATAGAAAGCTAATATCAGTAATGGTGACCGTGAAACTACCGGATTGTGGTAAAAACCCATCTGGTTCTGGTTAGGGAAGGAAATTTACCGCCCTTACCTGGTCTGGCCTATATGTGACTCCAGACCCACAGCAATGTGATTGACTCTTAATTAGGGATGGGCAATAAATGCTGGCCTTACCAGCGACGCCCATATCCCATGAACAAATAGGAGGTGCCATCTTTCAGATGAGACATCAAACTGAGGCCCTATCTGCCCTCAGACAGATGCAAAATATCCCACGGCAGTATTCGAAGGAGGCCAGGGCAAATTGCCCTTGTCCTGGTCAACATTTATCCCTCAACCAAGAGCAAAAACAGATGGTCTGGTCATTTATTTCATTGCTGGTTGTGGGAGCATGCTGTGCACAAGTTGTCTGCTGCATTTCCCTACAGGAGAACACTTCAAAAGTACTTAATTGGCTGTAAAACACCATGGCACTATATAAATGCAGGCCTTTTTCTTTCATACCCTCAAACTTTACCTCTAGAAACTACTACCCCCTCTCCACCCCACCATGTTTGCATTGTATCCCTCTCAACTTGAGATTTTGAGCTTGTTGACATTTCCCACAGATGTGTTTAACCGAGTCAACATCTGGTGCTGGAGACTCCCACATCTTGCAGGAGAGACACATCACTGTCCCTTCCTTTGCTGACATTAAGTTTAGTTTGTTCCACTTTAAAGTTTGTATTACTTGCGTGGCATCAGCAAGTCTACTTAGCACCTCCTTACCCATCTGCTTTATAGGCCCTTATACGCTCACTCTGTTCCCACCTCACTACACTTCAAATTAATTAATGATATGGGAAGCATTGAGAAATTGAAGAGGTGTATAAAGGCGCTATATAAATGCAAACCTCATCGGGAGGCTGCTGGCACCCATTTAAGGTTGTGAATTAAAGTGCAGCAACCACGTAGCATATCAGCCCGTTTAACTTTTCCTATAGCATATTGGTAATGAGCTAAATACAGTAAACCTAGTGACAACATTGAGCTAGTCTTCCTTGAATGTTCCCTTTTGCCTCCCCTCCCCCATCTTTCTGGGTTGTTGGTCTTGAGAGCAAGGAATAAGGCAGAAAGCCAAGACTTTTGAAACAGACAACTTTCAAGGTTGACATGTTAGGCTCCAGTTTGTACATATTTTGGCTCATTCTACAGCAGCCAGCACCTTTTTTCCTTCACACCATGGAATTTGTGAACAAGTCTGGGAGTACAGGCATCAAATTCTCCCACCTCCAAAATGGTATATTATATGCGCGTCAGTGGGAGTTTCTAGCACAACTGCAGTCCAATCAGAGCTCAGCCTGTTGCTGCAATTTAATCCCAAGTGTTACAAGTGTGACA
The DNA here is from genome assembly GCA_030390025.1 of Squalus acanthias. Taxonomy (NCBI): domain Eukaryota; kingdom Metazoa; phylum Chordata; class Chondrichthyes; order Squaliformes; family Squalidae; genus Squalus; species Squalus acanthias. The sequence goes on from CM059437.1 coordinate 85,883,045, forward strand.
TCTGTACACACTTAATACTGCTACCTCTCCCCGATGCTGCATTCTGCACTTTGGAATTGCTGGTTAAAGGCACCTTGCTATACATTGTGTGTAGAACGCCCCCTGAAGTGACATGAAATGGACTCAAAGTCCTGTTTCATGGTGTTGCTGGAAGAGCGTCACATTGTCGGACTGCATGGCACAAAATGACTGTTACCCAGCCTCTCTCCAATTGACAGTCTGAAAATCACAACACAGATGTCTATAACACTTCAGTGGTTAAATGCACTGCACAAGGAAAGGAAGAACTTGCATTTCTATAGCGCCTTTTTCAACCTCAGGATGTCCCAAAGCACTTTACAGCCAATGAAGTACTTTTTGAAGTAGAGTCACTGTTGTAATGTAGGAAACGTGGCAGACAATTTGCACACAGCAAGCGCCCACAAACAGCAATGTGATAATGACCAGGTAATCTGTTTTAATGATGTTGGTTGAGGGGTAAATGTTGGCCAGGACACCGGGAGAACTCCCCTCTCCTTCAAAATAGTGCCATGGGATCTTTTACGCTCACCCAAGAGGGTAGACAGGGCCTTGATTTAATGCCTCATCTGAAAGACGGCACCTCAGACAGTGCAGTACTGCACTGGGAGTGTCAGCCTAGATTTTGTGCTCAAGTCTCTGACTCAGGCGAGAGTGCTACCAACCGAGGAGGTACTAAGTCACACAGTAAGAGAAAGCCTCAGGTTTGATCCCTGTTGTGCATCAGGTTAGCAGCTCCCAGCTAGGGTATTGGCGTGAACATTAAGAGATTTTCCTCCGACTGCCTTAGGCCAGGGTAGAAGTTACCAGCCTGAGTCACCACTTCCTGATCGCTACCCAGTGACCTAGCTGGAATGTGTTCACACGGACAGGATCAAGCACAACGATGATGCTTCTCACAATGCTATTGCCCAACAATGGGAAGGCTGCCAAGTACCTGTGAAACCCCACCCCAACACAAGGCACTGCTTCAGGACAGGATGACAGTAAGTGCCACAGTAACAAAAAGTCAAAGACACATGCAAATACCTTTCACTAATCTTAGCGATACACTTCTGTTTCCTCCAGCACAAACGTAAAAAAAAAACATGCTTTTTAAACCACAAATTCTTTGGAGTAGTCATGGGTCAAACTCGATGGTTTTTTGCCCATTGGAACTCAACCCATTACGTGGTGCATTTTGAGGTTCCTGGTCAAGATCCCGTTGAGTGTCTATATTAACCCATCTCACTGTGGTACATCAGCATCTTCTGGCTCACTTGCAGCAGATTATGCTGCGCTTCACACTCAATCTGGTTCAAAGACTCTGGCAAATCTGAGAAATCAGGTTCTCTGGACATGTGGGTGTGGTTAAACATCTCCGCATTATTGTAATGTAGGCAGTCTTGCCAGAGCCCCTACAACAAATTGCATTTATATAGCGCCTTTACCGTAGTAAACCACACCCCCCCAAGGCACTTCACAGGAGCGATTAACAAAATGCGACAACGAGCCAAATAAGGAGATATTAGAACAGGTGACCAAAAGCTTGGCCAAAGAGGTAGGTTTTGAAGAGAATCTTACAGGAGGGGAGAGAGATTAAGAGGCGGAAAGGTTTAAGGAGGGAATTCCAAAGCTTAGGGCCCAGGCAGCCGAAGGCACGGCCGCCAATGGTGGAGCGATGAAAATCGGGGATGTGCAAGAGGCCAGAATTGGAGGAGCGCAGAGATCTCGGAGGGTTGTAGGTTGGGAGGATGTTACAGAGCTCGGGAGAGCAAGACTACGGAGGGATTTGAAAACAAGGATGAGAATTTTAAAATCGAGGCGTTGACAGAGTACTAGATTTGCACTCGACTGTTGGGGCCACCTTTGTACTGGGTTGGGTCTGATAGTGAGGTTAAGTTTCTGCGCTACACTTCTTGTAGGTTTGCATCATTAACGTGGCTGGTTCCTGCTCTTTTCCATTCCTCATTCCTGGTTTTGCACATTTGCCTTATGTAGAACCATACAAGTTTACAGCCCAGAGACATTTTGGCTCATCATGTCTCTGCCAGCTCTTCAGTAGAGCAATCCAAACTATTCTCACTACACCACTCTGCTCATCGCTTATCCGCCTCTGCTTCAAACATTTATCCAATTTTCACTTATAAGGTGCAATGGTGTATGTTTCAACCAGTCCCTGTGGCAAAGCATCCCACGATCTAATAACCCGCCACGTAAATAAATTTCTCCTAACCTATGCCCTTCGTAATAATTTGAAATTAATGGCCCCGTGTAAAGTGTCTTTCTTTATTCACCATTAAAATCCTTTGAATTTGAAAGACCTCTAAAATCTGCTCTTAACCTTCTCTGCTCCAGCAGAAATAGTCCCAGTATCTCAAGTCGCTCCTCATAATTAACCCTGGCCACAAGTAGGTAAACACTCTATGGCTTGAAGATCTCGTACGTACCATTGCACATATATTTTAGTAATATTAAATTTGCTCCTGCTACATCTTTCCCCGTTTGAGGGTTTATTGGATGGACTCGTTTCTTGCAGGTCTGTTAGCATCTCAACCCCCCAAAAATTAACCTGAATCCAGCTTTTATTTTCAGATGCAGGAGGACCAATTTATTTCCAGCATTGAACATTTATTAAAAACTGCCCTCCCACATGCCTTGCCTTAAACAAACAGATGCTTTCCCTTTGAGTAGATTAGAAATCAGCTTTTAAACTCATTGTTACCCAGCAGCATGCGATAACCTACTGATTTAGACCTGCAGCCTGAAGCTAAACTATCTTAAAGAAACCTAATCCACCCACAAAAGGCTAAAAAGCAACAGTTTAATGGAAACTGGAGTTAGCCATTGAACAAGTGGATTAATGAACCCAAGACCGATGACATTTCACAATTAGACACACCCAAGACTGTTTATAGATCAGTCAAGATATCATCAATCGATACTGTACAAACAGGTTACAAGAATTCAATGCAAAGTTCAACTATGTAACCAACTTTATGTAAATCTGTGACCGCACCCATCAATCTAGGAATGACCATCGGACAATCAAATTCGTCGTCATTAGACCACAACAGCTCCTGTAAAGCAACTCCAGGATATACTTGGTCCAGTTTCGCCTGGCTGAAGAAATATGCACAGATGAGACAGGGAGGGAGGAACAGGGAGGGAGGGACAGAGGAACAGGGAGGGAGGGACAGAGGAACAGGGAGGGAGGGACAGAGGAACAGGGAGGGAGGGACAGAGGAACAGGGAGGGAGGGACAGAGGAACAGGGAGGGAGGGACAGAGGAACAGGGAGGGAGGGAGGGACAGAGGGAGGGAGGGAGGGACAGAGGGAGGGAGGGAGGGAGGGACAGAGGGAGGGAGGGAGGGAGGGAGGGAGGGAGGGACAGAGGGAGGGAGGGAGGGACGGAGGGAGGGAGGGAAGGAGGGAAGGAGGGAGGGGCATTTATATAGCGTAGAAAAATCTCTCAAGGTGCTGCACAGAAGTAGAAAAAACATGGATTACGAGCCAAAGGAAGAGATATTAGAAGGGGGGACCAAAAGCCTAGTCAGATGTGTGTTTTAAGAAGGATCTTAAAGGAAGAGAGGGAAGTGGAGAGATAGAGGGGTTTAGGGAGAGAATTACACAGCATGGGCCTAGGTGGTTGAAGGCAAACCAGTCACTGGTAGAACGAAGAAAAGGGGAGATGCACACCAGGCCAAAGTTGCATGAACAGGGCATCTGGGGAGGGTGTTGTAGGGCTGGAGGATATTAGAGCAAGAGATGGGCGAGGGTATCCAGGGATTTAAAGAGGAGGATGACAGCATTGGAACAATCGAGTCTGGAGGTGTCAAAGACCTAGGTTTCTGCAGACGGGCTGGGGTAGGGGTGGAAGCAGGCAATGTTATGGTGGTGGAAGCAGACGGTCTTTGTAATGGAGAGAATATGGGGTCAGAAGCTCAACTTGGGCTCGAATAGGGCACCAAAATTGCCAACTGTCTACTTCAGCTCGAGATGATGGCCGGGGAGGGAGATGGAAGTTTGTGGCTGGGGCCGAAGATGATGGCTACGTTTTCCCCAGTGTTAAGTTGGAAGAAATTGCGGCTCATCCAATAACGGATGTTGACAACACAGAGGTGGTGGCGCTGCGTGTTGTTGGCATATGTGTATGATAACTCCATGCCTGCCGATGATTTCGCCAAGAGGTGGCATGTAGATGAGGAAGAGGAAGGAGCCAGGAATAGATACTTGTGGGACTCTGGTGTTAAGTGCGGTGGCAGGGAGAGGAGGCAATGGTGCTCTGGCTACGTTCAGAAGAGTGCAACCATGCAAGGGCCATCCCACCTGAGCTTGACAACGTAAGCGAGGTGTTGGAGGCGTGGGTGACCACATCAAAGGCTGCAGAGGTCATGAGGAGGGATAATGCATCATGGGCATCGAGAACGGTCATGTGTGACTTTGGTTCGGACAGTATCAGTCCTGTGGCAGGGGTGGAAATCTGATTGGAGAGATATAAACGTAGAGTTGCGGGAAAGATGAGCCTGAATTCGGTAGGCGACAACACGGTCAAGGACTTGAGAAAAGGGAGATGGGATACGGAGCGGTAGTTTACAACTGCAGAGGTTTCAAAGATGATTTTTTTTCCCCAAGAGGAGGGGTGATGATGGGAGTTTTGAAAGGAAGGGCACAGTACCCGAGGAGGGAACCATTTACAATGTCAGCTAACATGGGAGCTAGGCAGGGAAGTTAGACGGTCAGCAGTTTAGTGAGAATGGGGTCAAGGGAGCAAAAGGTGGGTATCAAGGACAAGGTGAGCGCAGAGAGAGCACGAGGAAAATGGAAGTGACACGTGTTCCAGGCTAGGCCACAAGGGAGCCCGTGAAGAGGTTAAATTATGAGGAAAGGTTGCATAAACTTGGCTTGTATTCTTCTTGAGTTTAGAAGATTAAAGAGTGATCTAATCGAGGTGTGTAAAATGGTTAAGGGATTCGATAGAGTAAATTCAGAGAAACTCTTTCCTTTTGTAGGGGAATTCAGAACAAGGGGGCACAACCATAAAATTTGAGGCAGGCTATTCAGGAGTGAAATCAGGAAGCACTTCTTCACGCTACATAGGATATATGGAACAGAAACAGGCCATTCGGCCCAACCAGTCCATGCCACGAAAGGATAGTAGAAATCTAGAACACTTTCCCCCCAAAAGGTTGTGGATGCTGAGTCAATTGAAACTTTCAAGACCGAGATAGATAGACTTTTGTTAGGCAAGTGTATCAAGGGATAAGGATCAAAGCCTGATAAATGGCATTGAGGTACAGATCAGCCATGATCTAATTGAATGGCGGAACTGGTTCGAGGGGCTGACTGGCCTGCTCCTGTTGCTATGACAGGGAAGTCCATGAGCTCTTTACACTTGTCGGAACTGGTTCGAGGGGCTGACTGGCCTGCTCCTGTTGCTATGACAGGGAAGTCCATGAGCTCTTTACACTTGTTGGAAGTGAGGGTAGTGGGGTTTATTTATATAGCGCCATTTACAACCTCAGGACGTTCCAAAGTGCTTTACAGGCAATTAATTATTTTTGAAGTGTGGTCAGTGCTGCAATATGGGGAAACACAGCACCCAATTTACACAAGGCAAGTTCCCGAAAATAGCAATGAGATAAATGGCCAATTAAACTGTGGTAGTGGTGTTGGTTGAGGGATAGATGTTGGACAGGACAGCAGAAAACACTACTAAAAATCTAGGAAAATTTTGTAATAGAATCAAAGAATGGTTACAGCACAGAAGGATGCCATTCGGCCTGTCGAGCCCGTGCCAGCTCTCTACAAGAGCACTTCAGCTAGTCCCACTCCCCTGTCCTTTCCCCGTAGCCCTGCAAATTTTTTCCCATCAGGTCTTATCCAATTCCCTTTTGAAAGCCATGATTGAGTCTGCCTCCACCACCCTTTCAGGCAGTGCATTCCAGATTCTAACCACTCGCTGCGTAAAGAAGTTTTTCCTCATGTCGCCTTTGGTTCTTCTGCCAATCACCTTAAATCAGTGTCCTCTGGTTCTCAACCCTTCTGCCAATGGGAACAGCTTCTCTATCTACTCTGTCGATTTTGAACACTTCGCCCAAATCTCCTCTGAACCGTCTCTGCTCCAAGGAGAACAACCCCAGCTTCTCCAGCCTATCCACGTAACTGAAGTCCCTCATCCCTGGAATCATTCTCGTAAATCTTTTCTGCACCCTCTCTAAGGCCTTCACATAAAGTGCGGTGCCCAGAATTGGACACACTACTCCAGTTAAGGCCAAACCAGTGTTTTATAAAGGATCATAACTTCCTTGCTTTTGTACTCTATGCCTCTACTTATGAAATTGAGAGGTCGCACAACACCAGGTTATAGTCCAACAGTTTTATTTGAAATCACAAGCTTTCGGAGCTAATCGATTGCTCCTTCCTCAGGTGAAGTCCTTCACCTGAGGAAGGAGCAATCGATAGCTCCGAAAGCTTGTGATTTCAAATAAAACTGTTGGACTATAACCTGGTGTTGTGCGACCTCTCAATTTTGTCCACCCCAGTCCAACACCGGCATCTCCGCATCATGTCTACTTATGAAGCCCAGGATCTCATAAGCTTTTTTAACCGCTTTCTCAACCTGTCCTGCCACCTTCAACGATTTGTGCACATATACCCCCAGGTCTCTGTTCATGCACCCTTTAGTTTATATTGTCTCTCCTCGTTCTTCTGACCAAAATGTATCACTTCGCACTTTTCTGCGCTAAATTTCACCTGCCACATGTCTGCCCATTTCACCAGCCTGTCTATGTCTTATTGAAGTCTATCACTATCCTCCTCACTGTTCACTATACCCTCAAGTTTCGTGTCATCTGCAAATTTTGAAATTGTGCCCTGTACACCCACGTCCAAGTCATTAATATACATCAAGAAAAGCAGTGATCCGACCCCTGGGGAGCCCCACTGTATACCTTCGTCCAGTCCAAAAAACAACCGTTCACCACTACTCTCGGTTTCCTGTCACTTAGCCAATTTCGTACCTATGCTGCCACTGTCCCTTTTATTCCATGGGGTTCAACTTTACTGGTAAGCCCATTATGTGGCACTTCTTCAAATGCCTTTAGGAAGTCCATATACACCATGTCAACTGCATTGCCCTCATCAACCCTCTGTTACCTCATTAATAAGAAAAAGTAATTTAGCTTGTTCAATCGTTAAGCAGCAATTGGCCCAAATACAAATCGCAGAACACAGTATCCAAAAGACCAGTAAAATGCCATGCAATTAAGAATGGATTTGACAGTGTAAAACATTGCCCTGGTCTCCAGTGATTCACCTGCATCAAAATTAACTCTTCTGGTTAAATAATTTATCTTTTCTCCTTCCCCCCCACCGCCGCCCCCACCCCCCCCCAGAACTATTTTAAGACCAACAGCTGTAGTGTTGAGGTAAAGCACAGCGGCCTCTCACTCCAAAGGAAACGCATCCTGCCTGGGATTAAAATGCAGGAAAGGCCCCAACTATTGAATTGTTCAACCCAGCAGTGTGTGCTTGCGGAGCAGGATTCAAGTTATTTTGTTCAGTAAATGACTTCCTCTGGGAAGAATGTCTGGTTGAAGCAATTTTTTTTTTGTTGCAGACTATACAATGAAACCCAGCATTTCTCGAAGAAAAAAGTGGTAGAAAAATGACTTGCTTTAATCGAGCTCCTGAAACAAGTGATATCTTGCAAAATACAGTAAAGGGAAAGTCAGCCATAATGAATGGTTCGGGTATTGTCTGGCAAATTATGAACCAAAATACTAAAACTGTAATGTTTGCAGAATTATTTCTGCAAGTCAAGGGGGATAATTACTTCCCTCATCAATGAGAAACATAGCCCTAACAATTCACCTTAACTTGAAAACCCTAGTAGTCAGTCAGTGAGTCTTTAATATGTGTTTAATGCTTCCTTTATATTACAACAATGAGCAAGATCGGTATAGGGCAGCAACTGGAAAATCAATGACCTGTACAGGTGATCTGAGCACTCAACTGACCGTGCTCAAACATTCGGCAGCTTCTACTGATAACTATGTTGCAGTGTCTGAGAAGGTTAACATCTTTAGGTGATTACCAATACTGGAGCTGAGATCAGGCTGCCACTGGTGACACTGCTGACCAAGGGTCTATAGATTTCATTGCAACGGTGAAGGTAAGCTTCAGATACGCATGAACATTCATTTGGTTTCTGAATATTGCAAGTTTAACACTTTATCAGAGTAGGCAGAGATAGCCTGATGTTTGCTGTTCGTTTTCCATCACTCAAAAATATCACAAGACCCATTTCATTGTATCTGCTAGGTCATGGTGAATCAGAGTAAGACAGCACAGAAGGAGGCCATTTAGCCCATCGTGCCTGTGCCGGCTCTTTGGTAGAGGAATGGCAATTTGGAATGAAGATTAAATAGGTGCAAATGGAGGCTTTTTGTATGGTTTCTGTGTTTGGGACAAACTTCTGAACATATCTGAGATTTGACATTACAGAAGTTGCTCAGTTCAGTCTGACAGAATAATTCAGAGTATGGGGTGGGGGTTTAATGTCAGATGATTGCAGCAGCGATGAATCAGAGAGAGAGAGAGAGAGAGAGAGAGATCAGGAAACTGTCTGTAATTAGTGAGCTGAACAAAAGTAAGTTTTTTTGAAAAATTATTGCCCAGTGACACTTGTATTTAATGACTTCAGAAATTAGTGACATACACAAACACACAGATATAAATCTACATTTTGAAGAATTAAAGCCGTAATATCATGGAAATAAACGGCAGTCCGTCAGGGCTGGAGGAGATGGTGACAGTACAGGTATCTCAACTCACTACAAACAGTGCGACGTAGGGCTCTTGATGAGCCATACCCTCTTGCTGTGGTCTCGGCGCACTTCCTACAAGCTATATAGTGTCACTTACGAGGCAGAGGCTGCAAACCTACTGTTTTCTACCCCTGCAGAGACTGTTCATCCTTTAGGACTCAAATAATCCTCAAACACGAGTGTTCACTGCACTTCACATTTTTTCTCCAAGCCACTCCGGAAGACTGTATTTAATCAAAACACCACAGTCTCGCTCGTCTCGGGCTCTAAAGTAACTATCTAGATTTATATCCAAAAATTCCACAAGTAGGACACAAGAGGTCTCTTATCTTTGGGTTCCAAACAGTATTAATGTGTTTAGACAGGAAGACCGTGGTTAGAAGATGGGTGCGAACAGCACCCACCTGTAACAGTGTCAGCCATGGCTCAGTTGGTAGCACTCTCACCTCAGTCAGAAGGTCATGGGTTCAAGTCCCACTCCAGAGACTTGAGCATAAAAATCTAGGCCAATACTCCAGTGCCGTACTGAGGGAGCGCTGCACTGTTGAACGCGCCGTCTTTCGGATGAGATCTCAAACCAAGGCCCCGTCTGCTGTCTCAGGTTGTCGTAAAAGATCCCATAGCAGGAGAGTTATCGCCGGTGAACTGGTCAATATTTATCCCTCAACCAACATCACTAAAACAGATTGTCTGGTCATTATCCTACATTACAACAGTGACTACACTTCAAAAGTCGGCTGAGAAGCACTTTGGGACGTCCTGAGGTCGTGAAAGGACCATTCAACCTGCAAATGGGACCATCTGAGGAAATATTAAGCCACTGATGTACATTCCAAACAGTTCGAAGACCAATGGATTACTTAAACCCGTGGCCATAGGTACAGAGACTGAACTACAAAAAAAACTTAAGACCGCAGTAAATGGTCTGATATTTATTTATTTTCTTTACTCTGCTTACTCAGTCTCTTTACCAACAGTCTGTAATATGCTCCAGGACTGGCTTGCAGTTGTTCCACCCAGAACCATCCTGCTTCTCATGCTTTCTCTGGTTGTCTCTTTCACTTGGGCATCAGACTTAATTCAGCAGTTAGCCTCGAAACTGTCTAGACGGCACATCAGCGGCTTACTATTCCTCCAAAAGGATTAATATTCCCTCAGATAATCCCATTTCCAGATTGAATGATCCATAGGTGGGTGATGTTCACGCTTGTTAATGTACAAATACAGGTTCTCTCTTTAACACAATACGGTTTGGAACTGAAAGACAAAGGGCAGCTTCTGGCAATCAGGCATGCTGGAGACTAACCATAGCTTTACATCTGGCACTACAAAGTATTATTTCTATGCCAAGCAAATTCCACCTCTATCTACCTACCTACATACAGTGACAAGAGAATGAAATTTTGTTATAGATGGGTTAACATTTCAGGTGTAGAACTACTTCAGAACTGGCAAAAGAACAAACTGCAGATGCTGGAAATAAAAAAATTTCTGGACACACTCAGTAGGTCAGACAAGTTAAGGTTTCACATGTGGACCCTTCAATCAAATCTGCAGACAGAATGGAGGTACCCAGCAAGCGACTGTCCTGTCTGTGTTTGGTCTCCCCAATGTACAGTAAGCTGCGCTACGAGCAGCAAATGCAACACACTATAGATAGGGAAACAAAGCACATGTCAACTGTTGTCGCGCAGGGAAGCATTTGGGGCCCTGGACAGTGGAGAGATGGTATGTCTGCTCTGGTTGTAGAGTGCCAGTGAAGATCAAGCAGTCATTGAGGCCGGGGGGGGGGGGGGGGGGGGGGGGGAGGACGAGGGTGGTGATGGTGTTGATGGAAAAATAAAGTTTGTGAAGCACATCTGGAAAATATATCTCCATAGTTTAAAGTTAGAATCTGGATTATTTGGAATTGATCGCAGCGCTCTTCAATTAGAAAAAAAGTGAACAGTAGGAATCCTACAAAGTGCAATCGTTTCAAAGGCAGGCTGAGAAAGTATCCGAGAAAGACGAGGCCCAACACAAATCCTTTAAGCTACTTTATTTACATAGGACCAGGAACATAGCAGCAGGAGTAGGCCATTCAGCCCCTCAAGCCTGTTCAGCCATCCAATCAGATCATGGCTGATCTGTATCTTAACTCCCATTCACTCACCTTTGCTCCATATCCTTAGATACTCTTACCTAAAAAATCTATCGCTCAGTTTTGCACATTTTAATTGACCCAGCATCCACAGCCTTTTGTGGGAGGGTTCCAGATTTCCACTACCCATTGTGTGACAAATGCTCCGATTTCACTCCTGAATGGACTAGCTCTAATCAAGACCGTGACCCCTTGTTCTGGATTCTCCCACCAGATCTATCTATCCTATTGAATCCCTTTATCATTTTAAAGACCTTAATTAGATCAACCTTCTAAACTCAAGGGAATACAAGCCACATTAATGCTCTGTATAACTGAAGCAGAATTTCCTCCCCGTCGTATTCCAGCCCCCTTGAGATAAAGGCTAACGTTGCATTAGCCTTTTTGATGACTTTGTGTAGCTGTGCACTAGATTTCAGTGATTTGTATACATGGAGACCCAAATCCCTTTGCTCCTCCAGTTCAGCCTTTCCATTAAGAAAAATTCTGATTTGTCTCAGTTCCAAAGTGGATGACCTCACACTTCCCCACATGCAACTCCATTTGCCAGTTTTATCCACTCACTTATCTGTCTATGCCCCTTTGTAACTTCCTCCTCCCACCCACACAACTACCTGTGCCTAACAGTGTCATCTGCAAACTTAGATATGCAACTCTCTATTCCTTCATCCAAGTCATTATATATGGTGAAATGTTGAAGCCCCAGTACAGATCCGTAGGGAACACCACTGGTCACAACCCACCAGAGTACATTCCTTTTATCCCTACTGTCTCCTACCGCCCAACAAATTGCCAACCCATATTACAAAGGTTACCTCCAACTGCGTGCACTTTTATTTTTGAGAATCTCTATTTCTCAGCAAGTGAACAGACAGATCAACAGTTATGACTGAACACTCAATCAAATTCAGCATAACTCATCTACAAAAAAAAAATACACGCTATGCTTCCCCACATCAGTTGGTCATCCTACTTGACTTGATGACTCCTTCCCTCCTACACAAAACGTCTGAGCCTGGTCAAAGTTTTGCCCCTCAGATTTCTGCTTGAAGACTGTTTTGAATCACTCAAGTGTTCATAACCAGAAGGGAAAGCCTGCCAGACAACTATTGTTGAGCGCAGGGGATCAAAAACATCCCAACACCATGGTATTGCGAGGTGTTTAATTGATTACAGAGACTTGAGAAATGAGCATCATTGCCTTTTTTTTTTAAAATACATGTATGAATTCACTTTGCTTTAACAACAAGTATTTATATAGCGCCTTTAACATAGTAAAACGTCCCAAGGCGCTTTACAGGAGTGTTAGAAGACAAAAAATTGACATCGAGCCATGTAAGAAATTAGGGCAGATGACCAAAAGTTTGGTCAAATAGGTAGGTTTTAAGGAGCGTCTTAAAAGAAGAGAGTTAGGGGGCGGAGAGGTTTAGGCAGGGAATTCCAGAGCTTAGGGCCGCATATAAATACAAGTTGTTGAGGCAACAGAACCCAAACAGTTAAAAGTAACCCTTTTCCAACCCTCTGAGAAAAATGAACAAATCCCAAAGTTTGACAACCACACCCTACTTCCCAAGCAAAGCCCCAAGAGAATACGAACAATTCCTAACTCAGTTACACCGCCTCCCCAGAATCCAGGAAATGAGACTCTAATGCACTGTACTTAGAGGACTAATTTGCAGGGTTATGGGGAAAAGGCTGGGGTGTGGCACTAAATTGGATAGTTCTTTCAGAGAGCCTGCACAGGCACAACGGGCCAAATGGCCTCCTTCTGTGCTGCAAGATTCTATGATTCTACTCCAAATGCAGACAACGAGACCAGGAGCCTTGGGGGAGGGAAGGGAGCAGTACTGGAGAGTGCAGAATAAGTAGGTCATGACCGCAGGACTGGATTAGGAGCAGACAAGTGAACGCCCCAGGGCAAGTTACAATGCCATCCAACGCAACTGTGCAACGTCACCTACCTTGTTACTTTCAATCCCCAATGACCTACATTTCTAATCATACACAAGTATATACAGTAACCAAATTGAAATGCTGGACATCCCCCTGTACTAAACCCATCAGTATACCGCTTGCATCAGTAATTACCCCATTAGTACAAGTATCCCCTGCGCACATGCATGGCTCATTAGGGCAAGAAGCTTTTTTTTTAATTAAAGTTATTGATTTCCCACAATGGTATAAAATCCAACTTTCTTGCACCTTAGCTGCCTCCATACAAGTCATGGACAAGATCATCTTTCTTGAAAATCATTTTGGGTTTTTAAACCAAACTTAACATTTTTAATTGTAAACTATGTTGAGGCATAAATAAGGATTTAATTCTTACTGAGGTTGGATAAAGACACACAATTTCCTTCAAAAAGATTAAAATAAGCTGCTGACCACTACGGCATTTCCACAAATTCAACTTAAAACCAACAGGCTTAGCGAGTTTAACGAGAGAATAGTGGACTCGTACAAATACAAGTCCTAGGTTTGATCCCTGATCTATATCGAGGTAGATGATCTCAGCAGGAACAGGATAGAAAAATCAGGCGACACAAACAAGCACTCAGAAAAGATAGACAGACAGACGCATACCAGAGTAACGGACAGAAAAATCAGGCACAACACAGACATCTACAGGCAAACATCCAGGGCTCAACAGCCCCAACTGGAAGCACTTGTGGATACCAAGTGAGGGCAGGATCAGACTTAGCGCCGATACCCCATCCCCTGCCCAAATATCCTGCCACCACTCACCCTCGAGGCTCATCCGTGAATGGCTATTTGGGTGAAAGAGGGCAAATGCTTGGAACCCTACTCCCGCAACACCTTCAGGAGAGAAGACTGGTGAAATAAAAAGCCACGCATTCTAAGAATATTTACGCAAAAGGACCAAATTCGGGTCAGTTCAAAACCGAAGGTTAGAGATTCTGCCCTACTTCCGTTATGTTGCAGTGAGCAACCACGCGAGGTGATGCTACAATCTAAATCTCACTAGCAGTACTGTAAGGCTACAGTGGAAATAAGACTGGAAACAGAAGACTTCAGATTGAGAGATTAAATCATTTTGGTTAGTTGCCCTCAGTATATTACTGAGAGTCAATTTTACTACATTACATTTACTACATTTTGGATTTTCAAAATCATGAGTGATACATTTTAAGGCGCCTTTATAATCACTACATTTTATTGGCAAAACCATAATTCCGTAAATTGAAGGAGCCACTGGTTGCGAAAGTTATCAATGTATCTAAACCCAACAGGAATCTCCAGCTAAAAAGCTTTGCCATTTAATTTAATTTCCATGACTATTTTTAGTCATGCACCACAATAAGCGTAAATATAAAATGTGTCTACATTTTAAAAAAGAATTACACTTAAAAACATGTTTCAAAGGCTCATGAAAGAAAATCCCTGCATTTAGAACTGAAGAGCATTAAACTGACAAGTTGAAATCCTACTTGCCCTTCAGCTTTTAAAAAAGAACGTGTTCCATCTTCACTGCCCATTTGGCAAGAGGGGGGTGGTGATGATGCAGGTGCCTCGTCACACACTGCTCAAACAACTTTCTGATGGATTGACAAAAGTGGGGATAGAGAGAATAAAAAGGGGTTTAAAAAAAAACTTTAGAATGCTTAATGGCTGCTGTCACTGACTGACTAGTGCAGGACTGACGGCGATCTCCAGCCAGATCTAAATCACTCAATTGTTTTAAGCTTCCTTTAACTGAATGTCTTTAATCATCTCGCTGGACTCAACCTCATGGAACAGTTTTTCAGTTTTTCCAGCTCTGACCACACCATAGCCCAAGACAAAAACAACCCAGAAAAGGGACACTTGGAAATAAAAAGAATTCAAAACAAAAAAAAGGCAAGTGTAACAGTACTTGCAATCTAAACCACTCGAAACTTTTCAATCGCAGGAATGGATATTGTACACTTGCATGGTGTTATCATCCATGTCTGTTATATTGTATTCATGCATTAACACTTCAGTTGTGTCCGCTCTGGCTCCCTCTCCTCCAAGTCGCTCCTTAAAACCTACCTGTGATCAAGCTTTTGGTCACCTGTCCTAATATCTCTATGTGGCTTGGTGTTAAATTTTGTCTGATAGCGCTCCTGTGAAGCGTCTTGGGACATTGTTACTGCATTAAAGACGCTATATAAATGCAAGTTGTTGTGATAAAAGACTTCCTTAAAATATACAGTAGCATGGAATGGTTAGTGGTTTGCAGCATCCAGCCTGCTTAAAAACACAATAGAATCAAAGAATCATACAGCACAGAAGGAGGTCATTCAGTCCATCGTGCCCGTGCCAGCTCTTCAAAAAGAGCTATCCAATTAGTCGCACTGCCCCCGCTTTCCCCATAGCCCGACACATTTTCCCTTTACGTATTTATCCAATTCTCTTTTGAAAGCTACTATTGAATCTGCTTCCACCACCTTTTCAACAGTGCCTTCCAAATCATAACTTGCTGTGTAAAAAAAACTCTCATCTGCCTCTGGTTCTTTTGCCAATTACCTTAAATTTGTGTCTTCCTGCCAGTGGGACCATTTTTTCCCCCTTTGATTTACTCTATCAAAACTCTTCATAATTTTTAACACCTCTGTTACATCGTCCCTTAACCTTCTCTGCTGGAAGGAGAACAATCCCAGCTTCTCTAGTCTCTCCACATAACTGAAGTCCCTCATCCAGTGATTTACAAAGGTTTAGCATAACTTCTTTGTCTTTGTACTGAATGTTTCTATTTATAAAACTAAGGATCCCATATGCTTTTTTTTTTTTAAATAGCCTTATCAACTTGTCCTGTCACCTTCAAAGATTTTTTTGTGGTCTTCTAAATGCCTGTTAAAGTTTTTTTTCCCACAATAACCAACTATTTTAAAGGGACATCAGTAGACATTAGTTACAGCAGAAGTGGGCATGTTTAAAAGTCTGTCCCGAGTTAATGGGGGTGGAGGATGATGATCTGATCACCACACAATTAGTGGCACGTCTTCTGATTGGATCAACCCGAGCGATGTTCATTCTCCATCAATTGCTGGATTACAACAGAGAATTTTTGCCAAAACAATAGCCAGTTAAAGGATTATGTACAGTTTATAACAAATGTCAATATGCAGCAGGCAATAGGCAGCTACAGTGCCTGATGCTGCTTATTGAAAACCATTTACCACGGACTATAAATTTGTGAACCATAGCAAAACTGTTCACCTGCAACATTCAATAATGAATAGCATCTCAGTCTAAAGGTTTAATATAGAATAAGAGTCAGAAAGCAGCAAGACAATGGTGTGGTTCTAGTCAGATCAAACCGTAAAAGCAAAATTCAAGCCATTAATCTCAACAGAACCGCCAGGCTGAATTACTGGCTTCAACTCTCTGCCAGCTTTGCTATTCTTTGGAGTACATCACCAAATGTACCCTTCTGTGGAAGGCATGCTGAGGCCAACAGCAATCACAAGAATTAGGTGAAAGAGCAAAAACGACAGAGGTTTATGTCTCATTTCTACTGCTTCCAGTGGAAGCAATTCTCCCATTGTGTCAAGTGCACTGGTGCTCAGAATTTGTCCAGTTTACACTGCAAGACAAGTCCTGCTGGCAACAACAAAGTTTCCTTGATTCAGGAAAAGTGCCATGCAGGCCAGTAACGTGAACTGGGTCATACGAGTGAATTGTAAATCCATGGCCTCACCCCTCCCAATCTCTAAACTCCTCCAGCCCTACAATCCTCAGATCTATGCGCTCTAATTCTGGCCACTTGTGCATCCCTGATTTTCATCGCTCCACCAATGGCGGCTGTGCCTTCAGCTGCCTAGGCCCCAAGCGTTGGAAATCCCTCCCTAAACCTCTCCATCTTTCTCTCCTCCTTTAAACCCATCACTTTGACCAAGCTTTGGGTCATCTGCCCCAATATCTCATGTGGCTCGGTGTCAAAATTTGATTGATAGTGCTCCGGTGAACGTTTTACTACGTTAAAGGCGCTATATAAATGCAAGTTGTCACATAAATTATACACACATACACACCAAGAATCTGACATTTGACTGGCACTATACGACTGCTAGTTTTTCAGACAACAGATTACACACTCTCTCCTCTTCTACTGAACACCAGAAATCTAGAAGATGTAGTTGTATGTGAATTACTAAAATGATAACAGACCAGCGGGCTCCTCCAAGGATTGAGACTTCATCTCGTGAGTAACTAAGCTATGCAGACCAGGAGGGTCTCAGGGTTTGACCCCCCAGTCTGTGCTGAGTTAGTTGGTTGCAGCTGGGTCTCAGCACCCCTGCATTAGGGGTGGGGGAGTGGCTAGGGTCCCAACATGATAGGGATCCCTGCCAGAGCTACACATTGGGGAGGACTAGATTGGGCTCACTCGTCAACGCTCGCTAATGAATAATGGCCTGTTGACGAGACACTGGACAATACACCAACAGTACCCCAGCAAGGAGTCGATACCTTCAGAAAGGGATGGGGAGAGGACAGAAGAGTTGGCAGTGAAAATTGGCAAGGGAAAGAAAGCTTAAAAAGGTGATCAAAGCTGCCTGCTGGCACAAGGGACAGAGTACATGCAAACGGTTTTAAAGAGCTAAGTGCTCTCAACAACGCAACGACCCTGATGCCATGTCAAAGCCACTTGGTTATTACAGCTCTGACTGGATGAACAGCAGTTTTCCTTTTTTTACTAGACATTCTGGGAAACAGCAGCCAATATTCATGCAGCGGGTATCGGCCCACTATCCAGATGGACGGAATCGTGGGACACGTGCAACATAAAGAAACAACACCTCATCACTGACCCACCAGCAGAGGTCCCTGGCTTCGACCTCCCTTGAAGACAGTGGACAGCGCTCAACCCAATCCGCACAGGACATGGACGATGCGGCCTCCTGCTCCACAAGTTATGTGGACACAGACGTGACTCCAGGATGGTATGTTGCCTCCCTGGCGCCAGGGTCAAGGATGTCACTGAGCAGCTGCAGGACACTCTGAGGGGGGAGGGTGAACAGCCAGAGGTCGTTGTCCATATCGGTACCAATGACATAGGCAGAAAGAGGGATGAGGTCCTGCGGGCAGACTAGAGGGAGCTAGGAAAGAGATTAAAAAGCAGGACCTCAAAGGTAGTAATCTCCGGAATACTCCCGGTACCACGTGCGAGTGAGTACAGGAATAGGAGGATAGAACAATTGAATGCGTGGCTGGAGAGATGGTGCAGGAGGGAGGGATTTAGATTCCTGAGGCATTGGGACCATTTCTGGGGAAGGTGGGACCTGTACAAGCCGGTCGGGTTACACCTCAGAGACGGGACCAATATTCTCGCGGGGAGGTTTGCTAGTGCTGTTGGGGAGGGTTTAAACTAGCTTGGCAGGGGGATGGGCACCAGCATATAGGAGTAGAAAAGAGGAATAAGGTGCATAAAAGAGTGATTATGTTGGATAGTACTAGAGAAGAAAGTAGTACTAGAGGCAGAAGTAGTACCATATTAGATAGGAGCAGACTAAGAAAGACTACGAAAAATTCAAAAATGGGTTTAGAATGCATATACGTAAACGCACAAAGTGTGGTGAATAAGGTTGGTGAGCTACAAGCACAATTAGCCGTGTGGCAATATGATGTGGCAATAACGGAAACGTAGCTTAAAAATGGTGAGGACTGGGCACTTAATATTCAAGGGTACAAGGTGTTCAGAAAAGATAGGGAAGGAAAAAAGGGAGGTGGGGTGGCAGTGCTGATTAAGGAAGACATTGTAGTGTTGGAAAGGGAGGATGTTCTTGAGGGGACAAGGACAGAATCCATTTGGTTAGAGTTGAGGAGCATAAAGGGTATGATCACGCTATTGGGGGTATTCTATAGACCTCCAAATAGTGAGAGGGAGGTAGAGGAACAAATCTGCAGGGAAATGGCAGAGATATGCAAGAGCTATAGAATGGTGATATTGGGGGACTTTAATTACCCAAATAGGGTTAAGGGAAAGGAGGGGGAGGAGTTTCTGAAATGTGTTCAGGAGCATTTCCTTGACCAATATGTTCTTGGCCCAACTAGGAGGCATTATTGCTGGATCTGGTGCTGGGGAATGAGGTGGGCCAGGTCAATCAAGTGTCTGTGGGAGAACACTTGGGTATGAGTGATCATCGTATCATAAGATTTAGATTAGCAATGGAGAGGAGCTAGGAACAATCTAGAGTGGAACTTCTAAACTGGAATAGGGCTAACTTCAATGGGATGCGAAAGGATCTAGCCAGGGTAAAATGGAACCAAAGACTGACAGGAAAAACTGTAACGGAACAATGGGTGATCTTTAAGGAGATGTTCCAAGTACAGGCTAGGTACATTCCAACAAGAGGGAAGGGTAAGGGAACCAAAGCAAGGACTCCTTGGATGACGAGGGAGATAGAAAAGATGAAACAAAAAAAGAGGGTGAATGATGCATGTCAGGTGAATTCTTCAAGGGAGAACCACACCAAATACAAGAAGGACTTGCCATAAATAAGATTGGCAAAGAGAGAATATTAGAGTAGAATGGCAGTTAACATAAAAGGGAACCCAAAAATTTTCTGCTGGCATGTAAACAGTAAGCGGGTTGCAAGAGGCGGGGTGGGGCCTATTGGGGACAAAGAAGGTGATATATGCTTAGAGGCACAGGGCAAGGCTAGAATACTCAATTTGTATCGGTGTTTACTAAGGAGGTAGATGCTGACAAAAGATCGGTAGAAGTGGAAAAGGTAGAAGCAATGGAAGGGGTGAAAATTGATAGACAGGATGTACTAGAAAGGCTTATGTAAAATGCTTAGAGTAGATAAGTTGCCTAGTCCAGATGGCTTGCATCCCAGGTTGCTAAGGGAATTGGGGGAGGAGATAGCGGAAGGACTTGCCATCATTTTCTAATCTTCCCTAGATGCGGGGGAGGTGCCGGAGGATTGGAAAGTGGCAAATGTGACACCATTGTTCAAGAAAGGGTGCAAGGACAATCCTAGTAACTACAGGCTGGTCAGTTTAACATCAGTGGTGGGTAAAGTTTTAGAAACAATAATCAAGGAAAAAAATTAACGGGCATTTGGAGAGGTTTAAGCTAATTAAGGAGAGCCAACACGGATTTATAAAAGGCAGACCGTGTTTGACTAATCTAATTGAATTTTTTGATGAAGTAACAGGGAGGATTGATGAAGGGAATGCAATGCATGTTGTCCACATGGATTTTAGGAAGGCGTTTGACAAAGTACCACATAGAAGGCTGGTTAACAAAATTGAGGCTCATGGAATAGGTGGGCCAGTGGCAGCTTGGATAAGGAATTGGCTTAAGGATATAAAACAGCAAGTTGTGGTAAATGGCTGTTTTTCAGACTGGAGGATGGTAGACAGTGGTGTTCCCCAAGGGTCAGTGCTGGGGCCACTGCAACATCAAACAGTGAGGATGATACCAATCAACTGCAACAGGACATAGAAAGGCTAGCAGAATGGGCAGATGGAATTTAATAGAGAAGTGTGAAGTGATGCATTTTGGCAGAAGGAACAGGGAGAAGCAATATACACTTAATGGCACAGTTTTAAAGAGTGCAGGGACAGAGGGACCTGGGGGTTCATGTGCATAGGTCCATGAAGGTGGCGGGACATATTGAGAGAGTGGTTAACAAAGCATATGGGATCTTGGGCTTCATAAATAGAGGTATTGAGTACAAAAGTAGAGAAGTTATGCTGAACCTTAATAAAGCGCTGGTTAGGCCACAACTGGAGTACTGCGTCCAGTTCTGATCACCACACTTTAGGAAGGATGTGAAGGTCCTTGAGAGGGTGCAGAGGAGATTTACCAGAATGGTTCTAGGGATGAGGGATTTTAGCTACAAGGACAGGTTGGAGAAGCTGGGGCTGTTCTCCTTGGAGCAATGGAGGTTGAGGGGAGATTTGATAGAGGTGTACAAGATTATGATGGGTTTGGATAGGCTAGACGGGGAAAGGCTGTTCCCACTAGTTGATGGTACAAGGACTAGGGGACACAGATTTAAGGTTTTGGGCAAGAGATACAGGGGGGACGTGAGGAAAAAGTTTTTTACGCAGCGAGTGGTGAGGACCTGGAACTCGCTGCCAACGGAAGTGGTGGAAGCGGAGACACTCAATGTTTTCAAGGGGAGACTGGATAGGCACTTGAGGGAAATAAACTTGCAGGGCCACGGCGATAGAGCGGGGGAGTGGGATTGACTGGATTGCTCTACAGAGAGCCGGCAGGGACTCGGGCCGAATCTGTGCCGTTATGACTCTATGACTAAGTGGAAGATGAGGGACAACCCAAAGTGCGACTGTTGCCATGAGTCCCAGAAAATGGAACACATCACATCAACCTGCCCACTAAGTTCTGGTGCGGGAGACAGCTCATTTCTCCACTCGGCATCTCAGGAGGCCATCGGGTGGGATAGCCAAACTAGACATCATGTTATAAGCTTTTCCCGTCATACCAAACAACTAGACAGAAGAATGGAGCACTGCTGAATTGATCTGATGAGATGTTGTACAATCAGATTATTTTGGGGATGGGGTTGGCAAAGGGAAAGCAGCATTTAATAAAAAGATACGAAACCCATAAAAGTGAAAAGGCATAACAAATATATAGACCTAAGCTACACCGTCTTCAACCAAGCTTAGAAGCTGATGATAGTACTTTAGTTTACACTCGCAATTCAGACCTCCAACTGTTCAGCACCGAGGCACATTGTAAGACTCCCATCAACCCCTTTCCCCACATCAGCTAACACATCCCAGACCAGTGATTGAACCTAGGAGTTGCCAGTACCTCATGGCTCAGTTTTTGCCTCACCAGGTGGTTGCGGGGAAGGAGGACAGATGGGTTCGATAGTAGACAGGGCTGGCCCGGTGGACCAACTGGTCTTTTTCGTTTCTTTTTCGCATCCTCGCAGTGCCACACTCACCAGCGACAAAAAACAAAGATTCAAATTGGTTCCCATTTGTTACCCTGCAGTGATCCCGATTAAGAGGCTCGAGTGCAACCAGCGCAGAAATAAGCAGCCAACCACTTCAAATGTCACATGAAACTCCCCATAATCAAGGAAAGCAGATTTAACTCAAAGGTGTTTCCTCTGGCTTTATTTTCATTGCAGAATCTTTTTCAATGAAATCTCCATATGGTGCTGCAGCTCCAAGTACGTAACAAATTGTAAAAAGTCAGTATGTGTTTAACTGGAATCTGCAACTCTACAAAAAAAAACTTAGTGCCATCACTTTCAGGGGCAACTAGGTTGGTCACACCAACGTTTCGACTTGGACTCCAAGGACTAAATTACGAGGAGGGATTACACAAACTAGGGTTATATTCCCTGGAATTTAGCATAAGGCGTGATCTGATCTAAGTTTAAGATATAAAGGGGAACAGATAGGGTAGAGAGAGAGAGAGAAACTATCTCCACTGGTTGGAGAGTCTAGGACTAGGGGGCATAGTCTAAAAATTAGTCAGACCTTTCAGGAGTGAAGTTAGCAAACACTTCTACACACAAAGGGTGGTAGAAGTTTGGAACTCTCTTCTGCAAATGGCAATTGATGCTAGATCAATTGTTAATTTTAAATCAGAGATTGATAGCTTTTTGTTAACCAAAAGGTAGTAAGGGATATGGGACAAAGGAGTTAGGTCACAGATCAGCCAATGAATGGTGGAACAGGCTCGGGGAGCTAAATGGCCTGCTGCTGTTCCCATGTTATCCAAGTAGCCATTTTGTACCCAAGTCAGTATTACATATTTTATAAGTTACTCACTTTCAGTCCAGAGAACTGGACAATAGCCACAACAGAAAGCAGTGCATAACTCTTGGATTTGAACACATACAAATTAGGAGCTCTGGTGGAGGGTGGTTGCGATGCACTCACGTGTATTTCTCAGTACTTCAGTTTGGAGTGCAAGCACACTGATGGGTTTCTAATGTGTCTAGACACCCAGCTGACTGTTAAAAAAAACCCAGCAGCACACTAACCAGATTCAAACAGGACAATTACAAAGTATTTATAGCACAGAAACAGGCCATTCAACCCAACAGTTCCATGCCGGTGTTTATGCTTCACACGAACCTCCACCCATCCCTCTTCATCTAACCCCATTAACATATCCTTCTATTCCTTTCCTCCTCATCTGCTTATCTAGTTTCCCCTTAAATGCATCTATGCTAGTCGCCTCAACCCGTGGTAGCATGTTCCACATTCTAACCAGTCTCTCCGACACCTCCTCCTACCTCCACCTGGACCATGACCCCACTACCCACTACCGAACATCAAGCCACCGTTTCCAAGACTGTCACTGACCTCATCTCTGGAGATCTTCCCCCCATGGCCGCCAACCTCATAGTCCCCCAACCCCACACAGCCCGCTTCTACCTCCTTCCCAAGATCCACAAACAGGACTGCCCTGGTAGACCCATCGTTTCAGCCGGTTCTTGCCCCACGGAACTTATCTCTTCTTATCTCAACTATTTTTTCTCCTTGTCCAGTCTCTTCCCACCTACATCTGCGACTCTTCCGACGCCCTCCGCCACTAACAGTTTCCCGGCCCCAACCGCCTCCTTTTCACTATGGACGTACAATCCCTCTACACCTCCATCCCCCACCAAGATGGCCTGAGGGCGCTCCGCTTCGTCCTTGAACAGAGGCCCAACCAGTCCCCATCCACCACCACCCTCCTCCGCCTGGCTGAACTTGTTCTCACATTGAACAACTTCTTCTTTGACTCCACTCATTTCCTCCAAATCAAAAGGTGTTGCTATGGGTACCCGCATGGGTCCTAGCTATGCCTGCCTGTTCGTGGGATATGTGGAACACTCTTTGTTCCAGTCCTACTCGGGTCCCCTCCCTCACCTCTTTCTCCGGAACATTGATGACCATCGGTGCCGTCTCCTGCTCTCGCCCTGAACTAGAAAATTTCATTCACTTTGCTTCCAATTTCGACCCTTCCCTCACCTTCACATGGTCCATCTCTGACTCTTCCCTTCCTCGACTTCTCCGTCTCCATCTCTGGGGATAGGCTATTGACAAACATTCACTACAAGCCCACTAACTCCCACAGCTACCTGGACTACACTTCCTCCCACCCCGCCTCCTATAAGGACTCTATTCCATTCTCCCAGTTTCTCCATCTCTGCCGCATCTGCTCTGACGATGCCACCTTCCATACCAGTGCTTCCAACAGGTCCTCCTTTTTCCTCAACCGAGGATTCCCCTCTACTGTGGTTGACACGGCCCTCGACCGTGTCCGTTCTATCTCCCGCACTTCTGCCCTCATCCCTGCCCCTCCCTCCCGGAACCACGATTGAGTTCCCCTTGTCCTCACCTTTCTCCCCACCAGCCTCCACATTCATCTCCGCCACCTCCAGCGTGATCCCACCACCAAACACATCTTCCCCTTACCTCCCCTTTCAGCATTCTGTAGGGACCGCTCCCTCCGCGACACCCTAGTCCACTCCTCTACCACCCCCAGCACCCCTTCCCCTGGCGCCTTCCCGTGCAAGCGCAGGAGATGCAACACATGCCCTTATACCTCCCCCCCTTCCCACTGTCCAGGGCCCCAAACACCCCTTCCAGGTGAAACAGCGATTTACTTGTACTTCTTGCAATTTAGTATACTGCATTCGCTGCGCACAATGTGGTCTCCTCTACATTGGGGAGACCAAACGCAGATTGGGTGACCGCTTTGCGGAACACCTCCGTTCAGTCCGTAAGGGGGACCCCGAGCTCCCGGTGGCCTGTCACTTTAATTCACCGCTTCACTCCCACTCTGACCTCACCGTCCTCGGCCTCTTGCATTGTTCCACGGAAGCTCAGTGTAAGCTCAAGGAACAGCACCTCATCTTTCAATTAGGCACTCTACAGCCCTCTGGACTCAGCATAGAGTTCAATAATTTCAGAGATATATATATATATATTTTCCACACTTTTTGTTTGTGCCTCCTGTTCTTCTCTCCCACATGGCAGCTGTCCTTCATTCTGCCAGCACAATTCACACTTCATCTGGAGCCATCCTTTGTTCCTTAACCTGTCCCATTACCACCTCCTCTTGCCTTGAATATCTCTTAATGTCTCTCAATGTCTCTTAATCTCTCCTGCTTTCTATCCTATCACTGACCTTCCCTTTTGTTCTTTCATCCCCTCCCCCTTTTCCCAGCCCCTAAACTTGCTTTAAAATCTATTCCATTTCCTGCTTTTTTCCAGTTCTGACGAAAGGTCTTCGACCTGAAACGTTAACTCTGTTTCTCTCTCCATGGATGCTGCCTGGCCTGCTGAGTTTTTCCAGCGTTTTCTGTTGTTATTCTGGGTTAAAGAAGTTCCGCCTGAATTCCCTACTGGATTTATTAGTGACTATCTTATATTTATGGCCCCTAATTCTGGTCTTGCCCACAAGTGGAAACAACATCTCCCTGATCAAACCCTTGCATAGTCTTGAAGACCTCCATCAGGTCACCCTCAGTCTTCTGTTTTCTAGAGAAAGAGAGCCCCAGCCTGTTCAAACTTTCCTGATGGGTATAACCTCTCAGTTCTGGTATCAATTACACCAAATAAAAAACCCTGCAGAAAATTAACAAGCCTTGAACAAGACTGGTGCAGTTAGATCCCCCCTCCCACAGTGTAGTAAATATATGGTTAATGCTTGGTGAACATCCTAGTCTCCCATGGCAATCAATCTTGGAGTCCTGTGCAAAATGTAGCTGGGGCATCTGAAAGCATTAGATCAATAGGTTGGACACATCACTTTGCACTCTTCACAGGAAGCGGCTTCTCCCTCACTGTCACGCAGGTGAATTTAGAAAAAAATTCCTGACCGTCAGTTATTTCACAACGGAACTAGTTTGGGCAAGCAACACACTAACTATAACAGTCAGCTTTCTCTCTCCACTCCCTAACCACTCCCCGCAGAAAACACATGCAAGGTTAAATATTTGTAGCATTCAAGCATTAAAGCAGGACTTGCCCAGGCAGACAAGACAGAAGAGAATCCCTTGCTGACAGGGTTTGAAGCACATGGCCCTGCTATGCAATCAGGCAGATAACATGAAAAGAATGTTCAACATTTGCATGCATTGCTGCCATTACAAACAACCTCATACTGTTTCAAACCAAAAACTGAACGGCTGGAAACATGGCACACGAAAACGAAACTTCTAATGGAACTTCTTACCCGGCCCCCTCATTTTATTCCATGCAACAACAACTTGTATTTATAGAACGCCTTTAACGTAGTAAAACGTCACAAGGCGCTTCACAGGAGTATGACGACAAAAAATTTGACTCCGAGCCACGAGGAAAAATTAGGGCAGGTGAGGTAGGTTTTAAGGAGCATTTTAATGGAGGAAAGAGAGGGAGAGACAGAGAGGTTTAGGCAGGGAATTCCAGAGCTTAGGGCCTAGGCAACAGAAGGCACGGCCACCAAAGGTTGAGCGATTATAATCAGGGATGCTCAAGAGGGCAGAATTAGAGGATCGCAGATATCTCGATGGGGTTGTGGGGCTGGAGGAGATTATAGAGATAGGGAGGGGCGAGGCTATGGAGGGATTTGAAAATAAGGATGAGAATTTTGAAATCGAGGCGTTGCTTAACCGGGAGCCAATGTACGTCAGCGAGCACAGGAGTGATGGATAAATGGGACTTGGTGCAAGTTAGAACACGGGCAGCCGAGTTTTGGGTGACCTCAAGTTTACATAGGGTAGAACGTGGGAGGCCAGCCAGGAGTGTGGTGGAATAGTCAAGTCTAGAGGTAACAAAGGCATGGATGAGGATTTCAGCAGCAGATGAGCTGAGGCAAGGGCGGAGATGGGCAATGTTAGAGGTGGAAATCTGGGGTCTTAGTTATGCCGCGGATATGTGGTCAGAAGCTCATTTCCGGGTCAAATATGACACCAAGGTTGCGAACAGTGTGGTTCAGCCTCAGACAGATGTTAGGGAGAGGGATGGAGTTAGTGGCTAGGGAACGGAGTTTGTGGCGGGGGACCGAAAACAATGGCTTCAATCTTCCTAATATTTAATTGGAGAAAATTTCTGCTCATCCAGAACTGGATGTCGGACAAGCAGTCTGACAATTTAGAGACCGTGGAGGGGTCGAGAGAAGTGGTGGTGAGGTAGAGCTGGGTGTTGTCAGCGTACATGTGGAAACTGACGCTGTGTTTTCGGATGATGTCGCCAAGGGGCAGCATGTAGATGAGAAATAGGAGGGGGCCAAGGATAGATCCTTGGAGGACACCAGAGGTAACTATGCGGGAGCGGGAAGAGAAGCCATTGCAGGTGATTCTCTGGCTACGATTAGGTAGATAAGAATACATTAGAAAACATTAAAATAACACTGAGAACTCCAAGCTATTAATCCATAGCACTGGGTTACAATTCACGAAGATTTACTATTTTTTCGAGGAGCAACACCCAATCTGATCTAACATCTACACAAACTCGTCTTCCATCAGTGGCCAACAACTGGGAGCAGAAGCCATTATTAATTTTGAAATTAAAAAAAACCCAGAAAATGCTGGAAATACACAGGTTAGGCAGCATCTGTGGAGAGAGAAACAGAGTTAACGTTTCAGGTCGATGACTCTTCGTCAGAACCGTTATTAATTTTGCCTCCTTTACCTACTTGGGCGGTGCTGAGTAGATTCAGGGTATTTTATGTTAATG
Source organism: Squalus acanthias (assembly GCA_030390025.1). Lineage (NCBI taxonomy): Eukaryota > Metazoa > Chordata > Chondrichthyes > Squaliformes > Squalidae > Squalus > Squalus acanthias. The sequence goes on from CM059437.1 coordinate 85,910,654, forward strand.
GAGTGCTGTTCACTTGCAAGCACCCAGTACACTTGCAGAGTGTGAATGAAAACCACTTACCCTCTGGAAACACACATTTTTCTCATGAGCAACTGGTGCCTGTTGAATTGTATCCCAACACAAGCCAAGGTCTGTTGGTTGGACATAGGGTGGGGAGAATCAGAAGAGGGGAAATTGCCAGGTGCAGTCACTAACCAATTACAAGTCGCCAAGTACGGCATAGTAACTGGTAACCATTAGTAAAGTCCTTTTGCCTGCCCCCCCCCAGTAGCTTCTACTGAACTTCCCAAACCAGTGGGGCTGCTGCCAGCAAATTTTAATTATTTTAGACAGAAAACCAGCATGGAAATTTCCCTCGTAACTTCACAACTCCTCTATGTTTTACGGTACATTTATGCATCGTGAAAATACTAAATATTTTTTGGCAGAATTTGGAACAGAGATGGTACTAGATTAAGCAGATTCAAAACTGCATGTGATTTCCCAACTAAGCCATAGAAAGCAGGAGGTCCCAGGTACAATTCCTAATCAGTACTTGGTTAGACAGTGGAGCAGTGGTTCGAGCTTACTTGGCTACAATGACCCTCAGTTGCGGGGGAGAATGCGCTGCTAAAAATCAGCTGCAGTTCCTGCGCCTGAGGATTTTCCAGCCACCTCTATTAGAAGGTGCGGGTGTGTGGACGTCAGCTGAAGACCAGATCGAGCTAGGCTGCAATGCACAGGAGGCCATTCGGCCCATCGTGTCCATGCCGGCTTAAAAAGAGCTATCCAGCCTAATCCCACTTTCCAGCTCTTCGTTCGTAGCCTTGTAGGTTGCAGCGCTTCAAGTGCATATCCAAGTACTTTTTAAAATGTGATGAGGGTTTCTGCCTCTACCACCCTTTCAGGCAGGGAGTTCCAGACCCCCAGCACCCTCCGAGTGAAAAAAGTTCTCAACTCCTCTCTAATCCTTCTACCAATTACTTTAAATCGATGCTTCCTGATTATTGACCTCTCTGCTAGGGGAAATAGGTCCTTCCTATCCATTCTATCTCGGCCGCTCATAATTTTATACACCTTAATCAGGTCTCCCCTCATCCTCCTCTGCTTCAAAGTATACAAGCCCAGCCTGTCCAATCTTGCCTCATAGCTAAAATTCTCCAGTCCTGGCAACATCTTAGTAAATCTCCTCTGTACCCTCTCTAGTGCAATCACAACTTTCCTGCAATGTGGTGACCAGAACTAGTGTATGATAAAGGAACATTTACTTGAGCATCAGTTTTTTCTTTGTTCCTGTATTCTGTGCTTCAAAAGCATCTGGTTGCAGATATTTAGCGTACAGCCTTTCCTTTGGTAGCACGCGGGTGTCTAATGTTAGAAAAGTTGTCAAGTACAACTTCAGTCTTCACCTCCAACTTTTCTGACACAAGTTACTGATCTCCACCAATGCCCGTTTGGTGTAGTCAAGCAAAGGCTGGTCTTGCACATTTCCCAACAGCCGCTGGGTCAAGGGCAGGGAGACTCGGTCAGGGGGAGAAGGGGGAGTAAGAGGAGAGGAGAAAGAGAGAAATTGCTACAGAGGATCTGATAGAAATCTGTGTGTCGAGGTGTTGAGCAGAGAACCACACTTTCCAACATGAGGATGGGTGGGGAAAGGAGTCCCAAACTAATCCAGAGCGGCATTAAGAGAACAAATTGCCTGCTGGCCATTGTCTGCGGAGCAAATTACAGGTTTACATAACCAAAAAAAATAAATTAGGAATCGTTGAAATTGGTTACTATAGGAACATAAGTAGGCCATTCAACCCCTCGAGTCTGTGCCGCCATTCAATTAGATCATGGCCGATCTGTACCTTAAATCCATCTACCCGCCTTGGTTCCGTGTTCCTTAATACCCTTGCCTAACAAGTGTCTATCAATCTCAGTTTTGCAATTTTCAATTGACAACCAGCCTGATTTTTTTCAGGTGGCAGAGGAGAGTTCCAGATTTCCACTACCCTTTGCGTGAAGTGTTTTCTGACATCACTCCTGAACAGCCTAGCTCGAATTTTAAGGTTACACCCCCTTGTTCTGGACACCCCCACCAGAGCAAATAGATTCTCTCTATCTATCCTATCAAATCCTTTAATCATCTTCAACACCTCAATCAGATCACCCCTCAATCTTCTATACTCAAGAGAATACAAGCCTAGTCTGTGGAACCCGTCCTCAATTTAACCCTTTCAGACCTAGCATAATTCTGGTGAATCTACACTGCACCCCCTCCAAGGCCAATATACCCTTCCTGAGGTGCAGTGCCCAAAACTGATGACAATACTGCAGACAATGTTCCCTTAATGGGAAATGCCTCGCGCAGGCCGCTCACTGTCTTCTCCATTGTAAATACCGCGCATGCGCGGAAATTTAAAGGGACCGCGCACTAAAAGAAACAGGCCGCGCAGAACAAAGCGCAGCTCACAGGGAACATTGACTGCAGATGGTTTATCAGTGGGTTAACAGCGACACTCTGTGAATTGAATACTGGTATGCAAGCTTGCAGCCTCGAACCAGCACCAGTTCCAAAGGGCGAGCCTCAGCCTGACCAGATTATTTTTGAGCAGAGTTATAATTTACTGTTCTGCAGCTCAGATTGATGACATTATGCAATACTCTGCAGGGCTAGAATTTGATGGCAGTGGCTGATAACCAAAGTATGCACCAAAATACAAACACAGCTTTGGTTGGTGTTTGGACTTAAGAGAAGTGAGGAAACTGATGCCGAGCCAGAAAGGGAGAGATTAGGAGGTGGTCAAAAGACAGGTTGCGAGAAAGTCTGAGACACTGAAGTTAAGTGAGAGAGTTAGAGAGAGCAGGGACAAGGCAGCCAAAATCTCTGCTACCAGAGGGACAAAGGAGGCGGGAGGCTGGGGGGGGGAGTGACGGGAAGAGAAATGCGCACAAAGATCAGTCAGAGAACTGGAGCATATACAAGCTGAAGGAGACTGCAGAGATAGGGTGGGCCCAGGCCAATGGGGTGGGGGGTTTGGAGACAAGGATTTGTAAGAGTGATGTGTTGGGAACAGGGAGATAATGTAGGTTGGTGACGAATGAGCAGGACAATATGGGTAGAGAATTGGATAAATTGGAGCTTGCGGCAGTGGGGTGGGGAATGGAGGCCAGCATGAGCATTCAACAACAGCAGCTTGTATTTATATAGCACCTTTAATGTAGTAAAACGTCCCAAGGTGCTTCACAGGAGTATTATAAGACAAAAAACTTGACACCAAGCCACATAAGGAGAAATTAGGGCAGGTGACCAAAAGCTTGATCAAAGCGATAAGTTTTAAGGAGCGTCTTAAAGGAGGAAAGAGAGGTGGAGAGGTTTAGGCAGGAAATTCCAGAGCTTAGGGCCTAGGCAACAGAAGGCACAGCTACCAATGGTTGAGCAATTTTAATCAGGGTTGCTCAAGAGGGCAGAATTAGCGTGCAGATATCTCAGGGGGTTGTGGGGCTGGAGGAGATTACAGAGATAGGGAGGGGCCAGGCCATGGAGGGATTTGAAAGTAAGGATGAGAATTTTGAAATTGAGGCGTTGCTTAACCAGGAGCCAATGTAGGTCAGCGAGCACAGGGGTGATGGGTGAACAGGACTTGGTGCGAGTTAGGACACAGGCATCCCGGTTTTGGATGACCTCAAGTTTACGTAGGATAGAATGTGGGAGGCCAGCCAAGAGTGCATTGGAATAGTCAAGTCTAGAGGTAACAAAGGCATGGATGAGGGCTCGGCAGCGGATGAGCTGAGGTAAGGGCGGAGACGGGCGATGTTACGGAGGTGGAAATAGGGGGTCTTAGTTATGCTGCGGATGTGGTCGGAAGCTCATTTCAGGGTCATATATGACACCAAGGTTGCGGACAGTGTGGTTCAGCCTCAGACAGATGTTAGGGAGAGGCATGGAGTCAGTAGCTAGGGAATGGAGTTTGTGGCGGGGGACTGAAAACAATGGCCTTATTTAATTGGAGAAAATTTCTGCTCATCCAGAGCTGGATGTCGGACAAGCAGTCTGACAATTTAGAGACTGTGGAGGGGTCGAGAGAAGTGGTAGTGAGATAGAGCTGGGTGTCGTCAGCGTACATGTGGAAACTGATGCTGTGTTTTCTGATGATGTCACCAAGGGGCAACATGGAGATGAGAAATAGGAGGGGCCAAGGATAGATCCTTGGGGGACACCAGAGGTAATGATGCGGGAGCGGGAAGAGAAGCCGTTGCAGATGATTCTCTGGCTACGATTAGATAGATAAGAATGGAGCAAATGGAGGTTGGATGAGACAACTTTATAAAGGGTTTCAGCGGTGGAGGTGTATATAGGCTATCTTGATGGTGAATAATGTGCGAGGTTCAGAGCTCTGCTCAGGTTTGATAAGGACACCAAGATTGCACATGGTCTAGTCCAGCCTCAACAAGTGGCCGTAGGGAGGAATAGAACAAGTGGCAAGGGAGCAGAGTTTGTCAAATACTGAGCTGGAGGAGGTTCTGCCTCATCCATGACATCTTGTCTTGGCTAAGGCAGGATTAACAGAATTGTAAACTGCCCACCTACTCGGAGATATAGCAAACTAGATTAATGTACTGGCACAGATGGTTGCACAGGCAGCTTCACACAAGTCTGGCCATGTCAAATCAAGTGTCTGATATCTGGTTGCTGTAGGAACCACAGGAGCTTATCTAAAGATAAAAGATTGCATGAAGATTCTATGCCCGACATGGATAGAGAGAACACACTTGAAGCAGGCAGAACAAAGAGTTGGCCTTCTTCAATCCCTGCACCAACAATCAGCCACAATGAATTATTTATCAAATCTTTCCACTTGCTCTGAAGCACAGGTTTACTGCCAGCCTGGGTCACACGACAATGAATGCTAAGGACTTACAAAATACAATTACTGCTCCACTAAAGTCTACTGCAAAGTTTAGTGAAATAAATTAAGATCAGTACAGATGAGGAAGGCCATTTGTACTGATCTTAATCAGTACTAGTCCAGTAACATAACCACTACACTACCGTACGTATTATCCGAACTTTCTCCACTTTAAGCTAATTCTACATCATCCACAGTATACTTATGGCACCGGTGTTTCTGTTTAGTGTGTGTGACCATGCATTTATCTGTATTGAATTTCATCTGTCCATGTTCTGCTGATTTAGAAGATTAATTCACACACTTCCAAAAATCTTCTCGAAGTGCTAGCATCGTTAAACAGAAATATTTCCAGTGCTTGGCCCAAAATAAGTCACAAAAGGCTGAAAAATCCATCAGAGTTTTTAAGACAGTCGAGATACTATCTACAACTACAAGTATTGATATAGCGCCTTTAATGTCGTAAAACGTCCCAAGGTGCTTCACAGGAGTGTTAGAAGACAAAACCGAGCCACATAAGGAGAAATTAGGGCAAGTGACCAAAAGCTTGGTCAAAGAGGTAGGTTTTAAGGAGTGCCTTAAAGGAGGAAAGAGAGGTAGCGAGGTGGAGGGGTTTAGGCAGGGAATTAGAGAGCTTAGGGCCGAGGCAACAGAAGGCACAGCCACCAAAGGTTGAGTGATTACAATCAGGGATTCTCAAGAGGCCAGAATTAGAGGAGCGCAGATATCTCTGGGGGTGGGGGTGGGGTTGGGGGTTGTGGGGCTGGAGGAGTTTACAGAGATAGGGAGGGGCGAGGTCATGGAGGGATTTGAAAACAAGGATGAGAATTTTGAAATCGCGGCGCTGCTTAACTGGGAGCTAATGTAGGTCAGCGAGCACAGGGGAGATGGGTGAACGGGACTTGGTGCAAGTTAGGACACGGGCAGCCGAGTTTTCGGATCACCAAGTTTACGTAGGGTGGAATGTGGGAGGCCAGCCAGGAGTGCGCTGGAATAGTCAAGTCTAGAGGTAACAAAGGCATGGATGAGGGTTTCAGCAGCGGATGAGCTGAGGCAAGGGTGGAGACGGGCGATGTTACGAAGGTGGAAATAGGCGTTCTTAGTTATGCTGCGGATATGTGGTCAGAAGCTCATTTCAGCAGCAGAGCTTTCTCCAAATGCTAAACCTTGTGGTATTGCCTTGACATATGGCACTGCATCACATCTTTGGCCATGAAACAAATTAGCTGTACAGCTACCCAAATGGCTCATTGGGCTCATTCCACCATATGGCATTTACTGAGGATTCAGTCTACACTCAGAGCTATAACTTCAAGGTCATTATCCTAGTTTTCAAATCCCTCCACCTTACTCGAGCAATCTTCTCCAGCCATATTTCCTCATCCACTCCCTTTCTCCCAACTCTGGATTACTACTAGTCTCCTATTGCTTCTGCTCTGTATGTAGCCAGTCTTTCAGTCACTCCATCATTGCTCTTTGGAACTCTCCCAAAACCACTTTGCCGTTCTACCTTCTCTTCTTTCAACAGCCTCTTAAAAACCTCTGAACATGTCTTTTTTTTTCTCTTGACACTCCCACTCGGCATTCTCCTTCTAAAGCACTCAAGAAGACAGTCTTCATGTGTGTGTTGGGTGGGAGAGAGAATATAAAGGCAATTTTATGTAACTATCAACCAGGCCAGAGGAGTTGGTTTCCCTGAGTTGGCAGTGCAGGCATGGGTGTTTAGTAGGTGCTTGGTTGTGATTCCCTCTGCCCTTCACACCTGCCTCATAGTATAGCACTCTGATACTGCCTTGGTTCATCAAGAATGGCCTCTTCGGCAGCTACGGAACCAGCATGAGCGAGCCAGCCCCCTTCAAGAATAAATCCTCCCATCCACACCAAGCTAAAGTAGTGCTCGTAGGAGGCATAAAATGATAGATTTGCCAAGTATTTTCCAGAAAGCATTCCTCATTCAGCGCTTCACCAAATTTATAACCAAATTTGCCCTTTAAATATTTGTTTCAACAGTAAATGCCAATGAGGCCACTAGGATAAAAATCTGGTTTGGGAGAAGTTATGTTAAACTTGTATCGGACCTTGGTTAGACCACACTTGAGTACTGTACGGAGTTCTGGTCTCCATAATATGAAAAGGATATAGAGGCACTGGAGAAGCTCTACAAGATCTACAAAAGATTCACAAGGATAAGATCAGAACTGATAACCTAACAGGAAAGACTGAACAGGCTGGGGCTCTTTTCTCTAGAAAAGAGAAGGCTGAGGTGTGACTAACAGCAGTCTTTAAAATTATGAAAGAGTTTAACAGGGTAGACATAGAAAAGATGTTTCCACTTGTGGGGGAGACCAAAACTAGGGATTATAAATACAAGATAGTCACTAATAAATCCAATAGGGAATTCAGAAGAAATTTCTTTACCCCGAGAGTGGTTAGAATGTGGAATGCGCTACCACCAGGAGTAGTTGAGGCAAACAGAATAGATGCATTTAAGAGGAAGCTAGATAAGCACGTGAGAGAGAAAGGAATCGAAGGATATGCCGATAGGGTTAGATAAAGTGGGGTGGGAGGAGGCTTGTCTGGAGCATCAACATTGGCATAGACCAGTTGGGCTGAATGGCCTGTTTCTGTGCTGCACATTCTATGTAACCAGTGGGCCAGACACTGAAGGAGCTGGAATTAAAAAGATGAACAGGAAGAAAATGAGGGGATTTCTACATCCATTAATTCAACTCCCCAACACTGGTTAGGCTTTGTGGTAAGTGAGGTCACCGGCACTCACCATAAAAACAAAACTAGGTACAGAAGGAGGTTTCAATAAATCAGTTTTTAAACAGTGGACTGCTTCACGTACAGCACGCCATTCACTAAGGTTATATACTGGTATAAAGCTGTTTTCCAGCACTGCAATATAATTCCAATCTTCTACTTTACATTAAGTCTGCGTTTATGAAAAAGCAATTGGAAGCTTTTTCTTTTAAGTTCCGATTGAGGATGCTTTTGATCCACAACCGCTTCCGGTGGTAGATCTGTGGTGCAGACAGAGAATGCAGTTGTCAGTTTTAAATCATGTCGAAACACTATTTGCAATAAAGACAACTGGAACCCAATAAGTCCTTTTTTTTTTAATACTAGGGTTATGTAGTCAGGATGTGGCAAAGCAGCCACTTCATGGCATCTACCGCCATCTTGTTTCAGCAAGAACGCCTGTGCAGGACAGGCCAGGGGGAAAAGGCAGCAGAGTAGCCCAGAATATTTGCCCACTAATGCAAGAAAGAGTGGATGGATACAGGTTCACAGCCGTGGTTCTTGTATGAGAGTTACTTGTCTTAATCGTGTTCCGACAGGAGAAGCTTCTCCACAAGAGAGCAGAGGTCTGGCACTTTCCTGCACCTCCCGCTGATGAGTCAGAGCCACGTTAGCAAGGGCCAAAATCTCAGCATGTTATACAGATTCTCCTGCTGGAAGTGCACAAATGCAGACATCAGGCAAGTAAAGGATTGAGCTCAGCTGTGACAGCCCCCGCCACCCCCCCCCTCCCCCCCATTACAGTTGAATACCCTGCCAACACCTGCTGTCAAAGGTCAGAGACGAGGTGCCAGAGGGAACCATCTCAGCACGGAGCTATTTTTTTTTTTAAGGAAAGGTGGGGGAGAAATCATTTTCACCAGAGATATTCCCCCCTGGATTAAGCCAAAAATTTGCTAGTGTAGCTGACACAAATGCTCGTCTACATCACGTCAGCTAAAACTACAGGGCCTTGCTATACCCAAACCAAAGAAACATCACAGTGCAGATTTCCAATTAAAAAAACAAAGTCAAAATAATTCAGAGATGCTAGTGGGATTTCTCATTCTGCTTTATGATGGAATATAAATAATGGATGAGACAGAGACTCCCAGAACGCACGAGAGTGAGCAAGAAAAACTGTGACTCGAGAGACAGCCCATATAGGCCTGGAATTTGAGGTCCTGATGACGGCGAACTGGCAGTATCTTGCTTCGCCATTAACCGCAAATTCTGGGCCACAGACGCATATAAATGCACGTCTTTCTTTCTTTAGACTTCCTAAATTTTGAGATTGAAAAGGTGATCAGCAATGGTGGTACCTGGAGAACCAAGGCGCAGTTTCTGAGAGGGGAAAAGGACACAGCTTCAGTCTTCATGTAGAGTTTGCCAGCTCAGGCATACGGTCACAAAGAGCACTGCACTTCCTAACTGGTCAGTGCTGCTGCAAACACCCTCTTGTCACTCCCTCTCAGACAAGTAAGTAGGCATGTCCCAGCCTGACAAATTAGAGATTATGTAAATCCCCACAATTTTGCTCTGAATTCTCTAGTGAAGCAGAAATCATACCAAATCAAGGAGGCATGCTAGGGCTAGGATAGTTATTTTTTGATCTGTATTAGTAGTCTCTGGATTTGTATTTTACTGTTTCTTTCATCCTCCTTCCTCCACATCTAAAACTACAGAGCATTTAATAACACCCGACTACAACACAGTAGGATTCTTCCAGCTATTTTAGAGTGGGACTTAAAAAAGATAATTTCTTTAGGCAGGATGGAACTATAAAAATTACATTAAAAACTGAGTACTGTACAAAACTTTTGTAAAACAAAGCAATACACCGACATAGCATAGGCTCCTAGTAGCAGCAGGATATTACTATAAACTTAAGCCATTCCTCCTCCTCCCCAAATCCTGAAGCATAAAATTGGGGTCGAAGTGAGCACTGCGGTAATTCGGAAACTTTTTTTTTTGATGAGGCTAATTATACTGTGAGTTACGTAATGCATGAAATGAACACAAGCACCTGTCACAAGGGAAAACTTTTCGAAAACGGTCTGGTCAGGGCAATGCTGTGTTTTGGGAGCTTTGGTTTAAAATGACCGCAGAAATGGAATATGAAACAGTGTTTATTTGCTCCGATGAGTCCTGTTCATCAACACCAGAGCAAAAAAAAGAGACAAGTTTGCGCAAAATAGCTTTTAGTTTGAAACGCCATCGCAGCAACTGAAGTTAGAACAAATTTGTGTCATAAAGCTCACAGTTCAGCAACTCAAAGGTTTGCAGATACCACCTGCTGCACCAGAGGCAGCAATTCAGAACCAACGTCTGCCATGCAAATAGACAGCCAGCAACATGCAGGACGCTCTTGCTGCTTCTCCCATGTCTCAAGCACCTGATTAAAAACCAGGCTAAGTTGGCTGGCAGCAGAGAGACTGGTGCTATGTTAGCCGTCGCTGAAGTATCAGACAGGCTGTTGTGCGCCTTAGAAGCTACCAGCATCGGCGCTGGGCTTAGTTTGCATTTTGGTTCAAATATGCTGTAGAGGTGGGGGGTGGTGTCAGAAAGAGAACAAATACTGCAACACATTTTAGTCAATGCTTATTGTTCTATAATGCTCTTAATGCATTACTGAAAATTGAACCCAAAGACCTGGAACCATCAGCCCTGCACACTCGTGACATACAGCTCAGAAATACCAAAAATTGGATAGATATGTGGACACCCATTACACCTTACTGAAATCCTAATGGAGGGCACGGGGCCGTCACATCAGCTTAACTGGAAAAAAAAAGCAGCAGCAAATACTGATAACTATTACCAGAGGAAAAATGAGCTTGTAGCATTAATAAGCCTGAATGTGAGAAGAGCAAAATTTACATACACGTTTAGGTCGAAGCGGTCCTGGTTCACGTGTGACTGATGTTAATTCAGTTCCTTACAGGAGTCCCTCCCAACCAGTAACTCCTAATGAGGTCTCCGGGCCCACAGTCAGAATACTCCAATGTGACAATTCCTTTTCACACATTGCAAAAACATCCGAGGTTCAGCTGTCACACAAAGGCTATACCAAGCCAAAGAAAATCCAGTATGGAGTGGGTTAAAAATTGCACTGGAATACTGGGTCTCATTTTAAAATTGCTTTGCACAGAGCTCAATTAAGGATCCCCGCTGTATGCAACCGAGATGCTTAGAGACAAAAGAAAACACACAGCTAAACTCAGCAGACTGATGTCACGTGCAGTGCTCATGGTTAAAACCATGAGGACGCACAGGAGATGTGACACCTCTATAGACACAAGTGGCAGAATCAATGAGGCCAGGCTGGGTTGACAGCACCAGGTTCAGCCCAGTCCCTTCCCTCCCCTGACTTTTGTTGGGTGTAGCTAGTTCGTAATATTCCATGATGTTCTAATCCAATATCCCTCACGGAGCAGTTGACTTCCGCAATCCTGTGTAGCCTCATCAACGTGAAGGAAGGGCTTTGTTTAAATGCCAAAAACCATTACAAACTCAATAGACTTTGGCTCTAATCAACTAATCTGACAACGACGCGACATTACATCAATAAAGCACTGCAGAAAGCCGCAAGACAGGATGAAAAAGAGTTACAATACCCAACAGTTTTGTGTTCAAAAGAATAAAGCTTGAGGGAATATCGAAAGAAGTAAACTCAATGACTGCTTTAAACTTACTGCTAGGCATTGCGTTGATTGTTCCTTTCCTATCCCCACCCAAAACAGAAATATTTCAATTGTTGAGTCTTTCATGGATCTCAGCCAGACCGACCATTTCAAAACATCAACAACTGAGGTTAACCCCAACCCAGAGAATACCGTGGGGAGGAAGAGTGAAAGACGACAGTGAGCACATCAGGCCTGTCCCTTAGGGAGAAGAGGCCCGGGATGAGGATCTGACTGCCTGTGGCCTCTTCGTTATTTAGGATGACATCTGAAGCAATTAAAAAGCAGCTATGAAATAACAGCCTGTCTGATACTTCAGCGACAACGAACATGGCACCAGTCTCGCTGCTCCCAAATAGGCATTATTTTATTTCCACACACACACACACCCCTCAAAAAAAGACCAACTATTCCATTTGTTGAACACATTTCTTTTAAAGCATTAAAACACCGCAGGAGGATACTAAAAACAAGGCAAAATTCAGTGTCAGGAACTCATGCATTGGCGCTGCTTCTAGCAGATGAGGTTTTGCAATGTAAATGCAAGCATCTTTCTTTCTTTTGTCTCCTCTAGTACTATTTTTGACATGGGGTGGGGGGAGTGCTCCCTCTGCATCCATTTCGTAATCCAAATCTCAGTAAATGCAGCCTCACCCAGCACCTTAGACTGGAGGGTATATCTGGCTAGTCTCACATTTGGAAGCAGCAGTACTATATTTGAACTAGATAGGCAAGAGTGGATGGCACACACAATAAATGTGTTTCTTTTTTTAAATTACATACTGAAGAGCAGATTTTCAAGAAGTTACTAGGGTTATTAAATATTAGTGTCAACCTTTAAATACTCCTCGCAGATCTGTTACAAATTGTAATTATAGAACTCACTCCCCAGAAATCACAACCTAGTTACAGATAAGGAAGGCCATTTGAGCAATCTTAATTGAACCAATCAGAAAGATCCCAACATCTCCCCATTGAAGCAACCAATTGTTCTAAATAATTCGAGCTTTCACCTCCACAATTCCACACATTGATCACTGTCAAAAGAATTCCTCGATATCCGTCCTAAATTTACCGTGTCACCTTGTTTTACTTTCAAATTAAAGTAATATTCCAGGCTTAATTTTTCTATTCAACAACTTGCATTTATATAGCGCCTTTAACGTAGTAAAACATCCCACAGGAATGTAATCAAATAAAATTTGACACCGGGCCATATAAGGAGATATTAGGACAGGAGGCTAAAGCTTGATCAAAGACGTAGGTTTTAAGGAGCGTCTTAAAGGAGGAGAGGGAGGTAGGGAGGTAGAGAGGCGGAGGCGCTTCGGGAGGGAACTCCAGGGCTTAGGGCCCAGGCAGCTGATGGCACAGCTGTGAATGGCAGAGCGATTAAAATCAGGGATGCGCAATAGGCCTTAACGATCTTGTGTACCTCTATAACATCACTTCTCAAATGCCTCCTTTCCAGGTTGAAAAACCCAAGTGTCTCCAGTCTTCCCTCATAACACAGGCCCGACACTAGGGATCAACTTCACGGCCCTTCTGTCCACTGCCTCCAGCGCTCGATTGTCTCACTGACCACAACTGGACTCCATGTACAAGGTGCGGTCTGGACAGAGCATTATACAATTTGAAAACTACCTCCCTGACATAGATTCTACGGTCTTGCTTATGCATTTTAACATTCTATTGGCTGTGTCAATTGATACTCTACATTAGTTGGACATGTTTAGTGTAGATAATTCCTAGGTGTTTTCCAACTTCATCCATAGCTACTTCAACACTCTTCATGGAGTATGTGCATTGCCTATTTCTCCTTCCCATGTGCAGCACTTTACATTTGTCTGCATTAAATTCCATCTGCCCACCTCTTGGCCAGCACAGCTCCTGTGACGGCTTTTCCTTCACACATACATGGTCACCTCAGGGGAGCACAATGTTCCATCCTTGGCACCCTCTTACCCCTCGCCCACATGCTGCCCCTCAGTGTGGGGCCAACTTCCATGTGTATGCTAAATCTACCTCGCTGTCAATTTGCACAGCGCCACATGGCCAACATGCTGCCTGACACGTGAACGCGTCAGAACTTTCTGCGTCATATCAGTAGCAAGACAGAAGCCACCCCGTCCAGCTCTCATCACAAACTCCGCTCCCAAGCAGCCCACCCCAATTCCACCCTCCTCCCCCAGTGCTCAGACTTAACCCAACCATGCTCAACCTCAACATCCTGTTTGACCCTCAACCCAGCTTGAAACATTCTATCCTATCCATCAGTAAGACTGCCCATGTCCACCTCCACAACACTGCTCGCCTGCAGCCGGCTCAGCCCGGACTTCTGAAACTTTCTCCCTAAACACCTTGCTTTGCTTCTTCTCTCCTCACTTTCAAAAGGCTCCTTAAAACCTTTGTTGAACCATGCCTTCAGTCATCTCCCCTAATTTTTCTTGTAATGCTTGGTGTCCATTACACCCTCCTTCCTTTTTGGGAGTGGAAAGCTGCTACATACTTGACTTGTATTGCTCATCAACTAGCAGTAGTCAATTGCATAATAATAGTTTCAATAAATCATCAGTGCCCCTAAGGCAAAGAAGTAACACTGCAAACTGATGAAGTGGAACAATGCATTGCAGCAACAGTCCGTATGTCCCACATTGTGCCGAGAGCAATGTGTTCAGAAAATGGCACACCAGTGTAGATGGCCCTTTGGTAGCTAGCACACGAGCCATGCTCACATTTGAAGAGAGCAAATATCAGCAGGCTATTTGACCCTGGAAGATGGCAAAGACATGGATGAGGGTTACAGCAGCGGCAGAGGCGAGGCCATGTTGTGAAGGTGGATGTGGACTGTCTTAGTGATTGAGAGGATATGGGGTTTTGGGCTGAGGTTCAAACAGGATGGCATTGCACTACGGTGGATTAGCGCTAAACAAGGAGAACAGATAAGGTAGATAGAGAGTCTAGGACCAGGGGGCATAGTATAAAAATTAGAGCCAGACCTTTCAGGAGAGGAGTTAGGAAACTCTTCTACATATAAAAGGTGGTAGAAGTTTGGAACTCTCTTCCGCAAACAGCAATTGATGCTAGATCAATGTTAATTTTAAATCTGAAATTGATAGATTTTATTTAACCAAAGGTATCAAAGGCAGGTATATGGAGTTAGGTCACAGATCAGCCATGATCTCATTGAATGGTGGAACAGGCTCGAGGGGCTAAATGGCCTACTCCTGTTTCTATGTTCCCACAAGCACTCAAGGAAGGAAGGGATGGAATGAGGGCGGGTAAGGGAGTTAAAGGTGTGAAGTTTTCTGGTGGATTGAACAGGATGGCTTCCGTTATAGTGGCAAAGATTCAAGCTTCCACAATTACTGTCTGGTGAGGGCGGTGGTGAAGGGGAGAGAGAGAGAGAGAGAGAGAGAGAGAGAGAGAGAGAGAGAGAGAGAGAGAGAGAAAGAAAATACAAGAACAGCTTTCCCTACTGCAAGCCTCCTGGGTCTAGCTAGAGCATCACTCACACTTGGCAAAGCATGGAACCTCTATATTAGTGTCAGCTCACAACAGCACAGAGAATAAACTATTTCAGCACAAAGCTACTGTTAGTGGTATAATCATTGGAGATTACTTCAAGCCAAATTATTTTACTTTAATCCTGGTCCAAGTCAAAACCTCAATGGCAGAGCGTGGCACTGAAGTCAAAGAGAGGGGAGGTCCCAGATTTGGTTTCCTTCTGCAGTAGGTTAGCTGACCTCAGTTGACGCCATGTGCTACAGTTGACCTCGTCGTCATCATTGGGGGAGGTAGAGAAAAATTAGCCAAGATTTTTGAAGCTGATCGCTATGCCAGTGACCTCTTAATAGAAAATGCACTCGTGGACATCAGCAGAGGAGAGAGTCAGGCTCAACTGTGATGCCTTCCCAGAGAAAAATAGCGCATTTTCAATATTACATGAAAAATGACTAGTTGGTTGAGATACTAAAGGAGGTCGAAGATCCAAGGAGTGACAGCCCAGCACATTAGCCCCTTTCAAGGACAGGAGGCTTTTTTTCTAAAGTTATGTGAAAAATATGGGCCTGCTATCATACTACTCCAGCTGTCCTAAAACACTCCCTTAGCAAGCAATTACCTACCCCTCCAATCGGCTCACAGGTTTAGTGGTTATGACTTCACTAGGGTGGGGACTATGAAAAATACTTGCAGAACTGCCAGACCACTTGTAGGGCACTAAAGAAAAATTAGGACTTTGGAAAAAGAAGCAATTGTCCTCCTGCGAAAAGGTTCAGCGATGCACCTCACCTTGCATCAGAGCAGACAAAGTGAAAATTTCCAATCACCCATTCCAGATAAAAGTTAAAAATGATCATCCCTGGTTCGTTTGTTTGCAGTGTGCAGTAACTAATAGCAGATCAGGAAACGAACCTTTCATCAGCGTTGCAGGAATATCATAAGCAAAATAGGAAATGAACTGTAATTTTTGTGGTACCACACTCATGTTGGTTCCAGGGTTTTCTTTTTACACGTCAACAAAAAAAAAATGGAGCTGTCTTTGTAACACTTCATTCGTCCAACAGTTTAATATCACTAAATAAAGACTTGCATTTATATAGCACCTTTCACAACCACTGGACTTCCCAAAACACTTTACAGCCAATGAAGTACTTTTGAAGTGCAGTCACTGTTGTAATGTAGGAAACACGGCAGCCAATTTGCGCACAGCAAGCTCCCACAAACAGCAATGTGATAATGACCAGAAGTGATGTTGATTGAGGGATAAATATTGGCCAGGACAGCAAACACTTGCATCACTTGAAACAGTAATCAGCAGGAACCTTTATCACACAAGCATCTCAAAGCACTTTGCAAAATAAATTTTCTAGAATTTCTAGGACTTGTGTAAGCAAATGGGGTAGCCATTCTGCACCAGTAATATGCCATGAACATCAGAAGGCTATTCGCTGAGGAAGGACATTGGGAGAACTCCCTGCTCCTTGTGCACTACAACATCCACTGGACAGACCTCAGTTTATTGCCTTGTAAAGGGCAAAGCTTTCGGTCTTCATGTAGTCATGGTTCTACAGGTTCTAGCTGTTCTGCTATGATCTGATCAGCTGCACAAATACAGTATTTTAAATCTCAGATGTATAATGTCTCCTCGTCCTGATATGGTATTATCTTAACCTGGTGCTATACTGTTCCCTCCTTAAACCTTTGATTTGATGCACAAATCTGAACCAGCAGACTTTCACACCTACTGCTAGCTCAAGCTGTTAAAGGATGTGCAACCGATCAAAGGAGTGGACTGATGAGAAGTACTTGTAAAATTGGGTGGGTGTTCTAATATAAATATATACACGCATACAAGGCTCGGAGAAATCATGCAATGAATGTTCGAGTGCATTTGCATCACCTCCATGCTCGCTGACCTACATTGGAATTTAAAATTCTCACCCTGGTGTTCAAATCTCTTCATGGCCTCACCCCTCCCTATCTCTGTAATCTCCTTCAGCCCTACAAGCCACCAAAAACTCTGTGTTCCTCCAATTCTGATCTCTTGCGCATGCCCAATTTTCATCGCTCCACCATTGGCAGCCGTGCCTTCAGCTGCCAAGGCCCTAAGCTCTGGAATTCACTCCACCTCTGTCCTCCTTTCAGACTCTCCTTAAAACCCAACTCTGATCAAAATTTTGTTCACCTGCCCCAATATCTCCTCCTTTAGATCGGTATCAATTTTTTTTAGCCAATTAAGCTCCTTGGAATGTTTCACTATGTTAAAAGGTGCAATATAAATGCAAGTTGTTGTCGCACACCTTTTAGAAACTTCAACTAATCCAGAACTTTGTGGCACCAAGTCCTCTCCCGTACAAGGAAAAGACTTGCATTTACAGTGTCTTTCATGACCACAGGGCATCAAAAAGTGCTTTACAACCAATTCAGTATTTTTGAAGTGGCAACCAATTTGTGCACAGCAAGCTCCCAAAACATCAAGAAGAAGCACCACCAGATGATGTCGGTTGAAGGATAAATATTGGTCAGGACACAAGGAGAAATCCCCTGCTTTTCTTCGAGTAGTGGCACGGGATCTTCTACGTCCACCTGAGAGGGCAGACCGGGCCTCGGTTTAATATCTCATCTGAAAGATGGCACCGCAGTAATGCACTCGAGTGTCACCCTACATTATGCGCTCAAATCTCTGGAGTGGGACTTGAACGTACAACCTTCAGACTTAGACAAGAGTGCTACCACCGAGGAAAGGCCGACACCTACAAAGTTCAGCACGCCCATCATCTCCACCCTTGCTAAGATCCACTGGCTCCCTGTGCCCCAGTTTCAAACTCGGCTCCAAGATTCTTGGCCTCGTGTTTAAATCTATCCATGTCCTCACCTTAGTCAGCCATACGCCCATACCATTCACTCCTCTGACTCTGGATTGCTGCGGTTTATCACTCCACCATCATAGGTCAGTCACTACCCTCCCACCTTCTAAAATTCTCTGGAAAACCACTTTGCCTTCACTTTCGTTTTTGAGCCACCACTTAAAATCTTCTCCCTTTCCCTGCTTGATGGTCACTTTTAAAATCAAGTAGTCAGATACTTCTTTTACACAAGAAATATTTAAAAGATAACCATAATTTGGCAGGTCATTTGTAGAACAAAGATTTGCCATGCACATGAATAGAACATAAAAATGACAAAAGAACCAGACCAAATGAGAAGAGCAACACACTCACTGGGCTGCGCAGTAATGAGAGAGACAGGATGTTGATTTTGTTTTAAATAATGTGTTCTCCACCCCATGTTCTATACAGCTCCTAAAGAAGCAGTTGCACTGTGTTGTGCTTATATTACAGAATCACTTCCACTGGAAGCAATGAAGTCACCAGCAACAACACTGAAGAAAATGCTTCCAAGTCACGTTCCCCTGACCATATTTCAGAGCCTGGACCTTCCCTGGAGTGTTTGGGCAGACTGCAAACTGAATTAGAAAGAGTGGTCCACGGTAGCTGTGCTGTCACAGACACCAGTGTCAATGTTACGGTGCTGCAACTGAGGGCACGGCTGCCTCAGACACCAGTACTGTGATGTAAACAGTATTGGAAAGGGCCTGTAAACATTAAATCAAGCTCAGAACGGAGGTCCTAATCGTGTCATTCCAATACTTTCACTGTTTCGAATGTCTCTGAAGATTATTATGAGTTCCAAAGCAGATACAGACTTGCTGCAGGCAAGACAAATCATTCATACAGTTTGAAAGTAGGATACAAATTATGCCGAACATCCCGTGTTTTATGAGCCTTTCGTGAAAAAAAGTGGCGAGGATCAGTGCCAACAATTTTTAATCTTTCATTCTGGCACTGTGCTGAATATTCACTGAAAACAAAATACCTCAGCTAAAGAAAATGCATATTCCACTCTCCAGCCAGCCTGGGGCAAGATACTAGTAGTATTATTGATCTAGAGCAACAAACATTGCTTGGATGGTCCAAAAAGATACTGGGCGATCGCTTTTCTGAGCACCTCCCTTCAATCCGCAAGTGTGACCCTGAGCTTCTGGTCGCTTGCCATTTTAATTCTCCGTCCCACTCTGACCTCTGCCTCCTACACTGTTCCACTTATAAACTGTTAAATCTCTAACTTCTTCCAGGTCTGACGAAAGGTCATTGACCTGAAACATTAACGTGTTTCTCTCTCCACATATGCTACCTGACCTGCTGAGTAGTTCCAGCATTTTCTGTTTACATTAAAATGTTTCTCCCTCTAGTTAATTATTAGCTTGTTGCAGTTTTGGCCGCTAAAAGTTGTAAATTTTATTCCTTTTTAGAATTGAATTCCTCTGGATAAAATTCAACGGCACTTTCAAACTTATAAGTCCAGTGCCGTCATTGGTGACTGTGCTTTCAGCTGCCCAGGCCCTAAACTTTGGAATTCCCTCCCTAAACCTCTCCCTCCTCCTTTAAGATGCTCTTGAAAGACAAAGTTTTTGGTCGCCTGTCCTAATATTACTTTGTGATTCGGTGTCAAGTTTAATAACGCTCCTGTGAAGCGCCTTGGGACATTTTACTATGTTAAAGATGTTATATAAATGCAAGTTGTTGTTGTATAGGCCAGCCCTTCACACTTACACTGCTAAATTTGCTCTCGGTGATAATTGCAGGCCCATGAATAAGAAAGCCAAATTTAGCAGTGTAAATGCAAAACCCGTGAATCATTTAAGAAAAAAATATTGCAACATGGGGGGGGGGGGGGGGGGGGGGGAAAGACGGGCACCTGCAGGGTCTTTCTGCCCGCAGGTGGATATAAAAGATCCCATGGCACTATTCAAAGAGCAGCAGGGGAACTCTCCCGGTGTCCTGCTCAATATTTATCCCTCAACCAACACCTAAAATAGATGATCTGGTAATTTATTTCATTGCCGTTTGTGGGACATTGCTGCGCGCAAATTGGCTGTCGCGTTTTGTTACTTTACAACAATGACTACACTTCAAAAAGTACTTCATTGGTTATAAAGCGCTTGGAGACATCCTGAGGTCGTGAAAGGTGCTGCATAAACGCAAGTCTTTCTTTATGAATGAAAGATGGGCTGACTATCCGTCCTCATTCACCTTTACCTCAAGTCCCACTAAGTGTTCTTTTACAGCACAATAAAATCACATCACCCAGCTTCCTGAGAATATGGAATCTCACCCTGGTAATAAATGGCAGACTTCAGCAACTACACAGAAAAAGTGTGCAAGCACAGGAATTTTACAGTTGTGTTTTTCAACTTCACTTTTGCCTGACATACCTTCCTTAATGCCCGAGGAAACCACATACTAAAGCTGCTGAAGATGTCACCAAAAATGATTGCTGTACCCGCAGCAGCACTGTTTATATTGCCACCTGTTGCCACTGACAAAAAAAACACATCTCTTTTGGTGGGGCTCAGAGCCTCCAGAGGTAGCAGTGCCCTTTCGATTCTTTTATCACTCCATAAAACAGGACTGGTATCTGCAGCTGCAACATGCAGAACCAGCATTTAAAAACGATTTTAAAAAATGAATTGAATGCTTAGATTACATTTTTCATTAAAAATATTGGTAATCAGACTTTAAAGAAAGCAATCAAAGTTTAATATACTGAACACACTTCAGAGACTGTGGCAAGAAACACTAGAGGCAAAATTCAGGAATCTATCCCTCACCGCAGTGAATAAGGATATTTACAGCATTTTATTTAATTAAGATATTTCGTCATTTCTGCACAGTATACCAACAATGAAGCTCATTCTAACATCCCATGACTCAGTCATAATTAACCGGTAAATTAAAGCCACTTTTTAAATGGACAATAGAAAAGGGCAATTCTTATGCTAATGTAGAGCCATTTATGGCCATGTCATCATGACTACAGAGTGCTTCAGGCTTTTCAGTTCTGAGGTCCCAGAGCTTCCTCTTAGTAAAGGAACGGGAGACCCAGTGGAAAGACTGGGCATTCTTGGCAGCTCCAAACAGTACATACATTATGCAATGATCACCCAAACGCAGCATTTTAAAACTGAAAACAATGAAAATATTCTTTTCCATTTTGGAACTCACAGGACTGAGTCACTTATTTGAGGCTTTGGTCAATTTGAGATTCTATCTGCAACAGGTTTAGCGGGTAGCTAACACAACTAGGATAACAGCGCAAAAATGAAACCGTTGGCACTTCTGACATCTCAATTAGTAACAGCACTGCTTAGCATGGAACGCAGTAATGCAGACCAAGAAGGTCCCAGGTTTGGTCCTTGGACTGCGTTGAGTTAGTTGATCTCAGGTAGACAGACACACACAAGAAAGACTTGCATTTATATAGCGCCCTGCATGACCACCGGGCGTCACAAAGTGCTTTGCAGCTAATGAAGCACTTTTGAAGTGTAGTCACTGTTGCAATGTAGGAAACGTAGCAGCCAATTTGCACACAGCAAGCTCCAACAAACAACAATGTGATAATGACTAGATAATTTGGTTAGTGATGTTGATTGAGGGATAAACATTGGCCAGGACACCAGGGGATAACCCCCCTGCTGCTCTTCAAAACAGTGCCATGGGATCTTTTACATCCACCTGAGTGAGCAGACGGGGCCTCGGTTTAAAGTATCATCCAAAAGACGGCATCTCTGACAGTGCAGTACTCCCTCAGTATTGCACTGGGAGTGTCAGCCTAGATTTTTGGGCTCAAGTTTCTGGAGCGGGACTTGAACCCACAACTTTCTGACTCAGAGGCGACCAACTGAGCCATGGCTGACACTGTCAAGCTCAATGTGGAAGTATCTGACATCATCTCAGTTTACTTTGATGTAAAATGTTTAGATATTTGGAGATTGTATTATGGTGACAACAGGTGGCCTGGAAACAAACACTTGGGTGGTCATCTGCACGTCAGTAAGTCACAGGTTCATGACGTCAAGCTACTAGTCATGGGGCAGACTTCATCCATTGGAAAAGCACCCAGGGATTCTTCCTCCTAATCATTATCCAGCGACCACAGCTGGAACCATACATATTGTGGACAGTGGATGGAGACAGCTCTGGGCTCTGCTGTGTTGTCAAATAACAAGTTGACATCGCAGTCTCCCAGCAAGGGATCAAATTAAAATTTGCACTTTAAGTATCTTTAACTCAATAAAATGTCCCAAGGAGTTTTACAGGGGTAAGAAGGAAGGGGAAGAAAGGAGAGAGAAGGGAGACCTGAGCAATAAGGGAAGGTAGTCAAAAGTACAAACACGTAGATTTTCAGGTGGTTTTCGATGCCGAGAGGCAGTAAGGCAATAGATTTAGGAAGAGAATTCAGAATGCAGGGGTACGATTGCTGAGGGCTCTGCCATTAATGAAGCAAATGATCAATAGACTAGAGCTGGAAGAGCATAACTTGCCTGCTGGGACACAAGGTTAGACAAGACTGCATAGGTTGGGACAAGTGAGACCACAGAAAGGGTTGAAAATGAGGCCAAGGATTTTAAAGTCGACATTGTGAGGAACAAGGTTTACAGTACAGAAGAAAGTTGGCAAGAAATAAAATGGGACAGACAGGATCCTTCACTGTAGGCATAGAGTAGGAACAATAAAGAGGCTTGAATTAAGAGGTTTAAAACAAGACTGCTGAGGCACCCGATGTTAATGACTAAATAATATTAATGACGAAATAATGTTAATTCAACTTTCATTCAAGCTCAGTAACTCCTCCAAGCCAATCTCTCTTCTTCCTCAACCCCCTCCATTTGACAGCAAGCAATGACAAAGTGGCATCACTAATGAGAAAAATTCACATCAACTGGATTTTACAGTAATTAACCGTTAATTAAATTTGTAGCTTTTATCACATCCCTTCAAATGTGTAGATTGCATACAGTATATTGCCTTTGGCCATTTACAACACCTGCTACCAGCTAAAATCTTAAACAAAAAGCCAATTTATAATGTATATATACACAAAGACTGCAATCTCACCTTAGACGTCTGTCCTAAAACTACAAGAGCAAAGCTCATGAGATTTGCTGTCATCTGAGCTCCTGAATAAGATCACTCCCAGCCATTATCCTCCATTCATTACAGACTTGATTTCTTTAACATAGAAACATAGAAACATAGAATCTAGGAGCAGGAGTAGGCCATTCGGCCCGTCGAGCCTGCTCCGCCATTCAATACGATCATGGCTGATCATCCAAATCCAGTACCCTGTCCCTGCTTTAATCCCCACTGGATTGGTAGTGACGCTTTGAACTCTCGAGGATACAACAATGCTATTTAAGCTTTTTTGCAACTTTCTTAAAACATTAGCAATCCAGTCACCCAAAATATCAGACAAATTAAGGATCAATCCTGATGGGAAAAATGATCAGACCAGGTGTTGCATATGCTGAGCACCTAACAGTCCAGTGTTAATCCTACAGCATTTCAGAGACAGATAGGTCTGGCCTGTTGACATCCCAGCATTTAACACAATGGAGAGTGACAAGTCCAGAAAACTACTGAGGTGACAATACAACTCATGGACCTTTTATATATATTTTTTAAATGCATTAAGTTTACAGAAACTCAAAACACATTGTGCTTCCTGTGTCAATGCAACTATAACAAGGATGAGGACCAACTACACACCCAAACTCTTGCAGTTCAAAAAACATACCACTCCAGGTAGTCACAAACTGTTCAACCCTTCAACTTTCTGTAAAGGCTTTCCATCTCATCCCCACTCTCCAGATGTGTCCCTTTTCTTTCAATCAAGCCTGTACATTAGATATAGGTTATTAACCAATTTTTTTTTACAATATAAAGCCTTAATAAAAAGCAACTACTACTAATTTGGTACATAAGTCACACATGGCCAATTCCCAAAGCAATGGATCAAAGGTACAAAACACTCACAAAAAGGACTCAACACTGAATACCATAACTTATCAAAAAAGATGCATTACATTTTTTATCACATTAAATATGTTTCCTCTCAAGTAGAATAACATGTGCTGCTCACAATCAAGGTGTAATTCATTTAACACATCAAATATCCAAACTGCACATCAATTCCGAATTTAAATACTGAATGCAATAAATCAGAAAAAGTGCTCGTCTCAATCCTCAAGTTTTCGTTTTAATTACTGCACATCCTACTCCTTAAAAAAAACTCACGTCTCCCCCCCCCCCCAATTCCGATATTGATTCCCTACCAACATCCACAACTGAAATCCAATACAGTTGGAAACCTTTTAACCATTAAATTGCACCCCCCCTCCCCAAAAAAAAACCTACACAAACTTGGACTACAACCAAAAAAAAGGCTTCGGCAAACACAGTGAGGGTGAACAGCAGGGACCCCCAGCTGAGCAGCCCCTGGATGCAGCTCATTCATTCCCCTCAGTGTCTCTGCATGGCTCTCGTGGTCCCCACAGTAACCAAGCCAACTCTCCAGCGCCGGTGCCAGATTTACAGAATCAGAAATATTCCCGTTCATAACGGCAGCTGAGCTGCCGGCAGTATTTCAGGCCTCCCGTGCCCGAGTTCGCGGTGCCATTTACCTCGAGTTTTGACTCCTTTATTTCTCTCTCACTGTGTGTTGTGAGCGTGTCGCGCTGTCGCCGGGCTCACGAGCGCTTCGCTCCTCACTCGCAAACCGCCACTGAGCCCGCCGGAAGCAACGCCCTGCGCCCAGCGCGCCTGCGCAGCCTCGGCTCCCGCCCTCGCCTCGATTGACAGCCCGGCCAGCCAATCGCGGGTTTCCCCCTCACTCCTCCCCCTCCAGGAGCATCCGGGAGCCCTAATATGGAAGCGGCAAGTGGCTGGAGGAATGAGTGAGGGGACGGGCTAGAGACGGGCGGGTCTGGTCGCCGCCGCTCATTGAAAAGTGCCCCGGTACAATATTGGTTCCAGAAATGAGAAGGTTTCCCCCACGCGATTAATTCGCCGATAGGTCACCATTTACGCCGTTTAAATTTACAGTTAGGTGAGTGCGTGGATTTAGGCGGGGCCAACGCGTGATGGACAGGTATTTCAACCAATCACAGTGTGATCCAGTGGAAGCCAGTTGGGTGTGCCTTTTCTGATAAGACCCATGAGGGAGAGACATTGGGTTGCTTGTCCCACTGTCATCAAATAAAGGCATAGCTATCGAGTAACTAAACCGTAAAACAAAGGGAACTTATAAAATGTATTATATTTGTGGATATTAAGGAAATCTAAAGGAATTAAGCGATGTGGGGATAGGGCAGCAAAGTGGAGTTGAGGTCGAAGATCAGCCATGATCTTATTGAATGGGGGAAGCAGGCTCAAGGGGTTGTATGGTCTACTCCTGCTCCTATTTCTTATGTTCTTAGGAATCAAGGGATATGGAGATAGTGCCGGAAGGTGGAGTTGAGGTAGTAGATCAGCCGTGATCTTACTGAATGGCGGAGCAGATTCAAAGGGCCGAATGCCCTACTCCTGCTCCTAATTCTTATGTTTTTAATATTACCCCTGGTGTCCAGTATGAGCCTTCTGCCCCTGTAGTGCCCACTGGTTGCAGAAAGCCTCAAGCGTACCGGCGGACACCTTCTCTATGCCCACCTGGGTGGGGACAAGGCCACGGAAGGGAGGCAGGCAGCCAGAGCAACCACCCCCCATGCCACGGGCCGCAGCGAGTTGGGTTTGTGATTGACAGATGGACTGGTGGTTCATACTATGTACCAGTCACAATGATCAAACATAGCTGGGTCAGGTGATTTTGTTGACTTTCTTGCCCTCTTCTGCCTCCTTACCCCAATTTTCCTCTCTTGAAGTTGCTCAGTTTTGCTAAGGTATGGTTCCACAGGTGTCCTCCAGTACTTTTCCCAATCTTCATTAGCAAGTCTAGACAATGAATGCTGGCAGGCTACTTGTACGGTTGCCAATTCTGGTTGGACGTACTCCTGGAGGTTTGATCATGTAATGTTTGCAAACTTTGCAAATGTTATTGCAATGAGCAGCCTGTCTGTTACTGCCCAGCCCATACAGCTCACTGAGCAGTTGTGGACAGCTCTTTTGGATATCGTTCCTGCTCCAGGGTTCTTGGATTGTTGTCGTTATTCACAAACCTTTCAGAACACGTGCAGATAGCTCTGGTTAGACCCCATCTGGAGTACTGCGTTCAGTTCTGGGCACCGCAACTCAGGAAGGATATATTGGCCTTGGAGGGGATGCAGCGCAGATTAACCAGAATGATACCGGGACTAAAAGGGTTAAATTATTAGGACAGATTGCCGATACTAGGCTTGTATTCCCTTGTGTATAGAAGGCTAAGGGATGATCTAATTGAGGTGTTTAAGATAATTAAAGGATTTGATAGGGTAAATAGAGAGAAATTATTTCCTCTGATGGGGGATTCCAGAACAAGAGAGTATAACCGTAAAATTAGAGCTAGGCCGTTCATGGGTGATGTCAGGAAGCACTTCTTCACACATAGGGTAGTGGAAATCTTAAACACTCCTCCCAAAAAGCTGTTGAGGCTCGGTCAATTGAAACTTTCAAAACTGAGATTGTTAGGTTTTTGTTAGGCAAGGGTATTAAGGGTTTCAGAACCAAGGCGAGTAGATGGAGTTAAGATACAGATCAACCATGATCTATCTAATTGAATGGCAGAACAGGCTCAAGGGGCTGACAGCACCTTAACTTGAACTGTGGAGGAGAAAAAATTCAAACTGATGGAGTGCGAAATCTTGCGCGCGCAAAACAGCCCTTATAAATCCCAGCACCTTCATCTGAAACTCTATAGCAAATATGGAGTCCGCAGCTTACGTTATGTCCACATATACGTCCGTCCATGCCTCTCTTTAAACTTTAACTACAATAATAACACAAACCTCAAGCTCTTGCTTCTCATAGATCCAACTTCTTGACGCTCAGATATACAATACAGTCAATAAAAACCAGCAGACGGTCTGGGACCTGCTCACTCCCATGTCTGACTGGAAAACCACCTCTTATAGGGAGCCAATTAAAATATAAACCTGTTGCCGTTGGCAAGACGCTCTAACAAATCATAATCCATGAACAAACACTTTATTGTCTTCAACGAAGGGGTGGAGAGAGTTTGTTTTTTGTCTCGTTGGGTAGATTTAAAAAACCTTTTAACCAATTGCTGTACAACAGGAAAACAATATAAGTTAAAGGTCATTCAGAGTGTCACCGTGCTGCGCGATGTGATCAACTATCTCTATGTACCAGGAAATTGAACCTGGAACCTTGTAGAGTGTACAATATCAATTGGTGGATATACCATCTCGACAAAGTGGGGGAGCTATTAAAGTAGATTGGTTTCCTAATTTTGAGGTACAGCCCAAAATGAGGTTACAGTCCAGGAAGCAAAGGGTGGGTTTATTTGATAACAAAACAGTTGAGGCTTTGGAACGTTATGGTGTGGGGTCAAACTGAAGATCAGAGTTCAAATGAGCCTGAATTGGTGTTGATGAATTGAACAGTGCAATAGATTAGAAAAACAATGACCCAGATTTTGCTGGAGTGGGGCATGACACGGCGTGCTCTGTTAATTAGACTTTTTCCCTCACCCTTCACCTCGAAAAAGTTTCACCCTGTAAGTTGCCAGAAGAGCGAGCTGTTAACAACACGGAGAGGGCAATGGGGCATCTGGGACGTTGGTGAATGATGGGACCAACAGTCTATCTCCTTAACCAATGAGATTTAAGGATTGAGAAAGAAACAGGAATGACAAGAGATGAAAATAGGGTTAATTAGTCAACTCAGGTACTGAAAGAAATAAAAAGAGGGAAAGAAAGATTGGATTAAGAGAGAGAGAAAAAAAGACAAAGGAAAAGTAAGAAAAATAATTAAATTTTAAATTTTAAAAATCTCTAATAATAATTTACTACCTGTAGGAATAAGACTCCACAGTTTAAATTGTTCCCTTTCTGGGCTGGAGAGGTTGATTGGCATTGTAGAAACATAAATCTCCTCATTAAAAAGGTAATTACACTGTTATGTAGCAGCCCTAACTTTCTGCGGCAAGTTTAATTGGAACTAATGCGCAAATGCAGCAATTTCATGAAACTCTGGGAGGTTGAGGGTGAGCTGCCCTTTTTTGCGAGGCTAATGGCAGAGTGGCACAAATCATCCAGCAACTTGTGGCGATTCGCAACTCACGGGTTCTCTCTTCCTCGCCACAAGTTGCTGAACGATTTACACATTAATAACAGTGAGCGCCATTAAACTCGCCGTTATTTCGACAGCAAAATCTGGGCCATTATCAGCTGTGGGACCTGAGCTGTAATCCAGTCCAATGGGATGAAAGTCTCATTTATTTCTACCAGTTTTAAGGGTCGTACGTGAGATGCATTCAGGTTCCAGAAAAGCCTTGGGATCCATGTCTTAACTCAATTCATAACACTGGACATCCATAATGAAGGTCATTGTCAAATTATCAAAAATATAAATATGGTCAGTATTGTGATGTTGGGTAGTAACTGAAGATGTCAGTCATATAAGGTCAGAGAATAAAAAGGTTAAGCAAACCCACAAACACCGGCCATTCCAGAAAGGAATGTTTATAATGACAGCAACTACCCAATTATAGGCTCAAGCATTGCTCTGAATAGCTTGAGCATAAAGAACACTTTGAGTTCCGGGACTGAGAGTTTACTATGAGTGACGCAAGAGGAGTTAAAGAGCAACTTAAATTACAATGTTAGCATCTGATAACAGAAATTATTGTGTCACTATATTTCAAAAAGGAGAGCATGGGTGGAGGCTCACTAATTGGTTCAGTTGGCAAAGTGTACAATTAAGTCCTACCGAGTAGGAAGACCCAGATTTAATTGCCAATCTGCAATGGATTAATTGGAGAGGGAGGAGGTTGCTACACTTGGGGTCTGTGCCCCTAGGTTGGGGAAGGGAAATCAACCATAGATTCCACTCTTGAGTGCAATCCACCAACAATTTGATAAAGAGTATATTTATGTGGACATTAGATGAGTGTAGGATCGTCATGGTTGTGATGTGCCCTCCGCCCCCTGAATAGTGTGTCAACACTCAATGTTTAACCACATAGGTGAAGAATTTGCACTTGGGAGAAGTACTGGAGGGTTGTTGATGCCTGTGGAAACCGTACACTATTCACCTGCAGGGCTCTCAGCCGACCTAGTATGTAAACACACCACCCAATGTAGCACTAAGACATACAGACCAGAAGGTTTATTATGATTCATGGTCTGTGTTGAGCCGATGTCAGCTTGGACAGTAGTTAGGGCATTACAATTGGCTTGAGCGCTCTGGATGAAGGAGGGTGGAGGAACCAACCAGAATTCCAACACCTGAACACTGTCCACTAACTTCTGCTGGAAAATGCTCGTATGTGAAAATCAGGTCAGGTCAGTTGTGAAGCCCCTGCTTACTGACATTGCTCACACATGAAGAATGGCCACTTAGGTGAAATAAAGGAGGGAACCATATTCCAGCAATAGTCAAACCTTTCCAGAGAACAGGGAAGAACTTGACAAAAAAAAACCCTCAACTGATAAAAATGGCGAAACTAATAAAACTAACAGAACTACTGGTGCCTCTCTACAGTGTGCTATACCTAGTACCTGGAGGTTGAAACACTTTGTTGATTTTTTAACTCATTGACAAATGCTCAGGTTAATTTAATCCTGCAATTTCTCTCTAATGCCAGTTCACAACCTATACATCTCAGTTTATCAAAAAAGTTTTTTTTTGTACAATAATTTCCCATTAAGATAGATTGTATCAAATAGCAAGGGCCAGTGGACAATAACACACTTTCAAGCCATGTTCTGTGGTTCAAGATCACTTAGCAGCAGTGACACCAAAAGCATACAGCAAAATTAATGGAGCAAACCAAGTTCTTCACAGAGGCAAGAATGGACTTTGAGCAGTAGCAGACTGAGTATAAGTGACTGAATGATTCGTTGAAGAGGTATGTTTTGAGAAGGCCTTTCAAGATGAGGAGGGAGGCAAGGCTGAGGGATTTACAAAGGGATTTCCAGAGTATGGGACCAAGACAGCTGAAAGCTGTGCCAGCAATAGTAGAACACAGAGAAATATGATGCAATGGAGGGAGAGCAGAGGGTGTGGTCTAGCACATAGGGTTGGATGTAATTGCAGAGGTAGTGTCAGGCAAGCCCTTGGAGGGATTTGTAAATGAGGACAAAGATGTTCAATTCAATGTGTTGGGGGTTGGGGAGCTAGCAAGGACTGGGGTAATAGGCAAGTGGGACCTAATGCAGGTTAGGATGATTTGATTTGGAGAATTGATATTTGTGTCGAGTGGAGCTCAGGAGACCTTTCAGGAGGGCATTGCAGAAATTGTGCCTGGAGGAGACGGAGGCGTGGATCCAAGTTATCAGTAAGAATTGATAGAATATAAATACATCCAACAGCTTTTAGTTAGGAGGCAGCAGGAATTCAAGCCTGGACAAGAGCAGTCTTGGGAGTAAAAGGCTGGATAGGAGCCATTTTTGTTTTTCACTTGCCAAGTAACAAATCCAAAAACTTACACTTCGAGGAAGAAAATACTTCCTCCATACTTGTTAACCAAGCATACTCATAGTGGAAGTATTCCATAGAGTGAATCTACCCACCCAGCACTGTTTATCACTCTATAAACCCTTCCAAAGTAAGTAAGCAAACTTCACTGTCAATCCTTGTGAAACTCTATCCAAAATGTTTTACTGTTGGCACAAGTAAAATCCATGGTATATCTACTAATGAAACCCAAGTGTTAAAACTGAATATTAAATTTTATTTGCAACGAAAATTAACTTCCACACACACACCAACGTCACTTGATATGACAGATTATTTTCTGAAGAATTCCATAGGATCAGATATAGCATTATTGCAGCTCTGTGGAACTTTGGGCATGTAATGATTAGTTGATGTATGGTGTTAAAGTTTCAGAAACAGAGTTGGGATTCTGGCAGTAAAATATAAAAATTTCCAGAGATGAGTCGATGAGTAAGCATCTCAGTTGGAAAGTTTCAGGCAGCTTTGTTTCCAGGAACAGCTATGGTTCACAAACTGTGCTGTTACAGAGCCATTTTGGGCACCAAATACTACATCATCTGCAGCACAATTTTAATCATGTATTCTATTGAAAAAGGTAGATTTAGCTTCCCCAATGGGTCAGTCAGCAAATGTAGCATGTAACTGAGCCAGAAAATCCCATATTCGATCCCTCGTATGTGTGTGAATGCCAGTTAAGGACTGGACCAGGCTGGGCTGTAATGTCCTCACAGTTGAATTATGCTGCCAACATTCACCGTTACTGCAAACACAAGAATGTGCATTTGGGTGAGGTACAAGAGGGCTGTCGGTGCCTGTGGAACCACACCTTGTGTGAGTCAGTGCCTTTAGGAGAAGGGGGGTAGTAAATAAAGTTTATAGTGGTACAGTGTTTGAAAGTCTATTCAATTTTTAATAGATTCAACAGTATCCACCCAACTTCTTATCATAAAGTCATTATATTCTTCCATTTATTGACTAGAGTGATCTTGGCTCTTGACAGTGCCCTTTTAAGCACAGATGCTTTTATGCACAACGTAAATACAAAATGTCACAATAACTTGCATTTATGTAACATTCGTTACGTCATAAAGGCATCTAATCATGTACAAAACTTGCTGCACCACACAATGGTGGGATGCAGGTACTGACTCAGACTTTGTCTTCTCTTCCCCCACACACACATCAACTTCAGATCCCTGGTAAAACCACAGGCTACGGAGCAAGACTCGCGGAGGGTTTCGATCAAGTCAATTAGGCAGCCCCTTGATTGGACAATGTCACAGAGTAGAGTGGAAGGAAAAAAATATTTACATGTTAGGTTACTCACGGTCATTGCTAATTATATCAGCTTTCCACTAGTGGTCTGCAGTGACATATGCGAACCTCTGCTCTTCACTTGAATAATATCCTGAAGTAGATGTTTTGATATAAAACTAGATAATATGGAGAGCTATTAGCTAAAACTCCAAACCTCAACTGTTTAAACACAACCCTGCAATGCTCTTTTTAAATTGAGAAACCAAAATAATGTGCCAAGTCTCCACCATGATTGAAAAGAGTAGGAGAAATGACAGGCGAATGGGGAAGGAGTGATGAGGCAGCATAGAGCTTAAGAAAGAATAAAAGAACATGCATTTATATAGCCTCTTTTGCAACCTCAGGATAAATACTTTTAAAATGTCATTGTTGTAATGTGGGCAAACGCAGCAGCCAATTTGGGTACAGCAAGGTCACACAAACAGCAGTGAGAGAAATGATCAGACAATCTGTTTTAGTGATACTGGACAGGACACCAGGAGAACTCCTCTGCTGTTCTTGAAATAGTGCCATGGGATCTTTTATGCCCACCTGAGAGGGAAGACGGGACTTCAGGTTAACATCTGAAAGATGGCACCTCTGACAGTGGGGCTTGAACCCACAACCTTCTGACTCACTTCTCTTACTGAGCTGAGGCGAACACCTTCGATTTTAAAAGTGTGTAGATGGAAAGAGGAACGAAAGGCTGAGAGAGAAAAGGAGTGCCACCTTTTTTTTACATTTATGCAAGACTATATAACCTAACATTTTGGTTCCCTGGCTAAGTCTGACTCAGCAGCGCACTTACAGACCAGGAAAGTGCCAGGTCTAGTCTACGGTCTGCACTGAGTTTGTGATCTCAATTGGATGGCAGTAGGGATGCTACAATTCACGTTAGTACCCCGGGTTAAGAAGGAGGGGAAAACAGCCAGGGTTCCGAATCCTGATCACTATTCAGTGACCCCTGCTGGCAAGTATGTGTGTGTGGATGCAGGGTAAAACAGGATTGGGCTTGGATGTGAAGCCTTCCACAGTCAAATAATCTGCCAACACTCACTGTCAAGTCTGACACATGAGGAATGATCACTTGGGCAAGATATTAGGTGGGTGCTAGAGCCCATGGAATATTCAAGCATCAAGAAGTTAACATCTTCAGCAGAGAAGGAATAACATTGGTGGAAAAAGGAAGCAAAATCTATAGTTTTTTTATATACCTGTATAAAATATATGTAAATATGCATTATATTTTCTACATCCCACTACATATGTTCAAATCCTTCCTTTTTATCAGCAGTGCACAATTTTCCAAGATGAGCATGCTCAGCCCATACAAGTTACATAAATAATTAATCACTAAAGCAAATCCATAAACACATACTGTCAATTATGCATCAAGTTGAAATCAAATAGAATTTCTTAAGCCTGACAGCTCGATTAAACAATCACCTGTAGCAGAACGGGAAGTAGGTACACAGCTATTCAACAAGTGTTTAAACCAATTGGCGTAAGTAGACGAAAGCTACTGAAATATTTGAAGAGGGAGATTTTGGCATCTGGCTGGGGAATGTTTCAGGAAACACCCAGTACATGTTACAGCCTGATCTGAAATCTCTGCTACACTGAAAGTATGCATTAAAGCAAGCTTCTCATCTTCCGTCATTTTTATTTCCCTTGCCAATTTTGATTCATTGCTGTTCATAGGTAATGGTTGCTCTCGACTACTTTGCCTTGTTCGCAAATCCCTCCATGGCCTCGCCCCTCCCTATCTCTGTAATCTCCTCCAGCCCTACAACCCTCCAAGATCTCTGCCCTCCTCCAATTCTAGCCTCTTGCGCATCCCTGATTTTAATCGCTCCATCGTTGGCAGCCGTGCCTTCAGCAGCCTAGGCTCTAAACTCTGGAATTCCCTCCCTAAATCTCGACCTCTCCCTCTTTAAAGACGCTCCTCAAAACCTACCTCTTTGACCAAGCATTTGGTCATCTGTCCTTATGTGGCTTGGTGGCAAATTTTGTTGGATAACGCTCCTGTGAAGCGCCTTGGGACATTTTACTACGTTAAAGGCGCTATATAAATGCAAATTGTTGCTGTTGTTGCCCAGTCGGAGTTGCTGGATAGCACATTAGGAGTAGAAACCCCAGGTCCGCCCCCTCCCCTCTCCCTTGAGGGCAAGTATAGTGCCACTATCACCACCATCCTCGCCAAGATCAGCTAACTCAGCACACATCAGGGATTTCTGGTCTGTGTGACTCATTTACCCACTGTGCCATCAAAGGGCTCAGCCCCATTTTGAATTAATTTTTAAACCACTTATATGTGACATGTGATGCAATGACGACCTCATCTCACAGACAAGGTCAGCCAGTTCTGTAGACTTGCAGAATTACAAAATAGTTGTACAAGATAGTTAAGCTGAAACCAATGAATACAATTGGTGAGATTTTATACTTGGGCGGCAAACAGGTGTGATATCGGCAGTGAACGCGCGGCCCCCCGCCCAATTATAGAATCATACATACAGCCCATCGTGCCTGTGCCTGCTCTTTGAAAGAGCTCTCCAATTAGTCCCACTGCCCCACTCTTTCCCCATAGCCCTGCAGTTTCTCCCCCTGCCTTCAAGTATTGACTCTGCTTCCACCACCCTTTCAGGCAGTGCATTCCAAATCATTACAACTTGCTGCGTAAAAAGACTTCGCATCTCTCCTCTGGTTCTTTTGCTAATTACCTCAGAACTGAGTCCTCTGAAATGTGGCAGCGGGGAACGCTTGAACCGTTTTCAGGTTCGAGCCCATTAACATTTTCCCGACGAGCTGCCAGCATCAAACAAGCAGTCGTCAGCAGCTCGCCTGTTTCCTGTGGCGGAAAATCCTGCACTTTTGCTCATCCTGGCTCCACAAAAATTTTAAATCGAATAAAAAAAACTCACCTTTATGGGGAGGCCTCTCTTTACGGCCTGCAGTCTGGGCCATTCAATGCCTGGAGAAAGTGGGACTAGCATGCGCCAAGCATGCTCCGCCCATTTCCCCATGAAAATTGCAATTGGGGTCCTACAACTGGCATAGGACCCCGATTTGCATATTTAAACAATCTCCCGTTTGTTTTGGGCAGTAATTCATTGAACAGCCAGTGCAAACGGAATAGTTAAATAATTAACTGCACCATTATACATATAAACAACTCGTGTTAAACCAGTCTGTGAATTGTTATTCAAAATCTAAAAGTCTAGAACCCAGATCCTAAATCCTGTAAAATCAAAAAATGTACACCAAAAATTTATATACCAAAAAAATCCCTAATCTCCTGCTGCAAGCCCTTTCTGAAAGCATAGCACCACCTGCAGGTAAATACCAAGCAATCTGCAGTGAAACAATACCAGTTTCTAATGTTCTTTAGGTTCAGGTGCATGCTGACGATCCACCTAAAGTGAATTCATCTCTGATCACAGCTGTGGGAAAGTGCACTCCACAGGCAGCCTGTACTATTGTTTACTGTAAACCATAAGCTAAAGAAATTGGAAAATGCTTCAGTTTTCAAATGCCAATATAAACGGGGACCATATTATAGAGATGACGTTAAAGGTTGATACAGCCATTTTCTAAGCCTAAAATAATGGATGAACGAAACTGTTGCTCACAACAGTAACAGCAGGTACCATCGCTATAGTTCTTATTTGATTGCTGCACATCACAGACAAGCCCAATCCTGCCCCACCCAATGTCCATCCATGCATGTGTACACACTTTCCAGTGGGTCACTGGATAACAATCAAGAGTGGCTAATTTTCCCCCTCACTAGCCCAATGATAGATCCAAACTCTTGTGTACATATAATAATCTGAAGTAACTTCCTCTCACTTGTGGTTTTTGCTGGCTAGCTGCTGGGACTATTCTGGTCCAAGGTCCTATGTAGAGACCAAATAGAGAGAGTTGGGTAGAGAATGATTAGCGACCAAAGTGCATAGACTGTGGCTGGGCACACAAAGTGTTTAATAGTCAGGCACAGAGTAACTGGACACCCAGACAGCCGAGTGTGGCTGGGCACAGCGACTAGCTACGCTGGATGTATAACAATAGTACAAGGCACCAAAAACCCAATGCGGTGGAGTCCCTAGCCAGCAAAGTGACCATAGATACAAACAGCAGCAACCAGAGTGCAAGAATTAGTGAGATTAAGGTAGCCAAGGTCCCAGAGCTCAGCAGTTCAGTTCTACTTTAATTGTGTTTTCCCATCTGAAAAAAGACTGTGCTTTCCCTCGATGATGACAAGATATTTTAAGATAGTAAGAATGTTTAAATGCTTGTTATTTCCTTTGTTGTGCCATTCAATTAGTGCAAATTTATTACAGTACTTTGCAGTTTTAGTGTTCTACAGTTAATACTACAATACAGAAACAAGATATTAAACTTGCTACCATTAGTGTCTTTGCACAACCTAATGACCAACTAGTGATGATCCTCAGCAAGGTGAGAAGGAAGATAATGGAGTCTCTTTGGGGTCAAGTTGGCTCAAAGAACTTGCTGATCCTCTATGGCAGACTCGCTAATCCCATATCTGAGTGAGGCCGGTCTACAGTACTGCAGGGTCATAGAGTTATACAGCACAGAAAGAGGCCCTTCAGCCCATCGTGTCCGCACCGGCCATCAAGCCCTGTCTATTCTAATACGATAGCAAAATACTGCGGATGCTAGAAATCCGAAATAACAACAGAAAACGCTGGAAAAACTCAGCAGGCCAGGCAACATCCGTGGAGAGAGAAACAGAGTTAATGTTTCAGGTCGAAACCCTTCGTCGGAACTGAGAACAGAGCAGGAAATTAAACAGATAAAAATGCAAGGGGGAGGCTGGGGGGAGGAATAAAAGAACAAAAGGGGTGGTCTATGGTAAGTAGAGACATTAAGAGATGCTCAAGGCAAGACGAGATGGTAATAGGACAGGTTAAGAAACAAAAGGTGAGGTGTGAAATGCTGGCAGAATGAGAGACAGCTGCCGTAGGGGGAGAGAGAGAAAAAAAAGGAAAAAGGCACGGACCAAAAGGGTGGATAAAAATGTATATATGTGTGGTAGGGGCCGAGGTTATGATCTGAAATTGTTGAACTCGATATTGAGTCCGGAAGGCTGTAAAGTGCCTAAACGAAAGATGAGGTGCTGTTCCTCGAGCTTACGCTGAGCTTCCATGGAACAATGCACTAGGCCGAGGATGGTGAGGTCTGAATAGGCGTGGAGGGGTGAATTAAAATGACAAGCGACCGGAAGCTCGGGGTCACCCTTACGGACTGAACGGAGGTGTTCCGCAAAGCGGTCACCCAATCTGCGTTTGGTCTCCCCAATGTAAAGGAGACCACATCGTGAGCTGCGAATACAGTATACTAGATTGCAAGAAGTACAAGTAAATTCTAATCCTATTCTAATCCCATTTTCCAGCACTTGGTCCATATGCTATGGCATTTCAAGTGCTCATCTAAATGTTTCTTGAATGTTGTGAGGGTTCCTGCCTCTACCACCCTTTCAGGCAGTGAGTGCCAGATTCCAACCACCCTCTGGGTGAAAAAGTTTTTCCTCAAATCCCCTCTAAACCTCCTGCCCCTTACCTTGAAACTATGCCCCCTGGTTATTGACCCCTCTACTAAGGGGAAAAGTTCCTTTCTATCTACCTATCTATGCCCCTCATAATTTTGTACACCTCAATCAGGTCCCCCCTCAGCCTTCTCTGCTCGAAGGAAAACAACCCCAGCCTGTCCAGTCTCTCTTCATAGCTGAAGCGCTCCAGCCCAGGTAACATCCTGGTGAATCTCCTCTGCACCCTCTCCAATGCAATCACATTCTTCCTATAGAGTGGCGACCAGAACTGCACACAGTATTCCAGCTGTGGCCTAACTAGAGTTTTGTACAGCTCCATCATAACCTCCCAGCTCTTATATTCTATGCCTCGGCTAATAAAGG
The DNA here is from genome assembly GCA_030390025.1 of Squalus acanthias. Taxonomy (NCBI): domain Eukaryota; kingdom Metazoa; phylum Chordata; class Chondrichthyes; order Squaliformes; family Squalidae; genus Squalus; species Squalus acanthias. Next base: position 85,948,224 of record CM059437.1, read on the forward strand.
AGGGGGAGGGGGAACAGCCAGTTGTCGTGATACATGTTGGTACCAACGACGTAGCTAAAAAAAGGGAAGAGGTCCTACAAGTAGAATTTAGGGAGTTAGGAGCCAAGCTAAAAAGTAGGACCTCGAAGGTAGTAATCTCTGGATTACTACCAGTGCCACGTGCTAGTAAGAGTACAGAGAACAGGATAGTTAGGCTAAATACGTGGCTTGAGCAGTGGTGTAAGAGGGAGGGTTTTAAATTTTTGAGGCATTGGAACCAGTTTTGTGGTAGGTGTGACCTATACAAAAGGGACGGTCTACACCTGTGCAAAGATGGAACTGATGTTCTCGGGGTAATTTTTGATAAAGCAGTTCGGGAGCATTTAAACTAGTATGGCAGGGGGCTAGAAACCTATGTAGTGAAATAGAGGAAATTGAAAGGCAGACAGAAATAAATGGTAAAAGGGTGAGGAACAAAAAACAAAGGGCCAAACTAATTCATAAAAAATGTGAGCATAAAAAAAGCCTGAGGGTTTTATACCTTAATGCGAGAAGCATCAGGAACAAGGTAGATGAATTAGCTGTGGAAATAGAGGTTAATAATTATGATCTAATTGGGATTACGGAAACATGGTTGCAGGGTGAGCAGGGCTGGGAGCTTAACATACAGGGGTATTCAGTATTTAGGAAGGATCGACAAAAAAGAAAGGGAGGAGGGGTAGCATTGCTGGTAAAAGAAGGGATAAATGCAATTGAAAGGAAGGATATTAACTCAGTTAATACAGAATCTATATGGGTGGAGCTAAGAAATAGCGAGGGGCGAAAAACATTAATAGGAGTGGTATATAGGCCTCCAAATAGTAAAATAGAGGTTGGGGAGGGCATCACGAGGGAAATAAGAGAAGCGTGCAATAAGAGCACAGCTGTCATCATAGGTGACTTTAACTTACATATAGATTGGAATAGCCTAATCAGTAAAAATAATGAGGAGGAGGAATTCCTTGAGTGTTTAAGGGATGGTTATCTGGATCAATATGTCGAGGAACCAACTCGGGAACAGGCTATATTGGACTGGGTACTGTGCAATGAGAAGGGACTAATTAGTAATCTTGTTGTACGGGGACCCTTGGGTCAGAGCGATCATAACATGATCGATTTCTCACTCGAAATGGAGAGCGAAGAAATTGACTCAGATACTAAGGTCCTGAATTTAAACAAGGGGAATTATGATGCCATTAGACGGGAACTGAGGAGGTCTGATTGGACAACGTTCCTGGGAGGACTGGAGGTAGATAAACAATGGCAAGCATTTAAAGATAGAATGACAAAATTGCAAAAATTGTTTATACCAATCTGGCATAAAAGGAAATCTAAAAAGGTGACTCAACCGTGGATAACAGGGGAAATTAGAGACAGCATAAAATCCAAAGATAGGGCGTATAAAATAGCCAAAAAAAGCGCCAGAGCGGAAGATTGGGAACAGTTTAAGATAGAGCAAAGGAGGACAAAGGGCTTAATCAAGAGGGGCAAAATAGCTTACGAAAGCAAGCTGGCGGAAAATATAAAAACTAACTCCAAAAGCTTTTATAAGTATATCAAGAGGAAAAGACTGGTGAAAACCAAAGTTGGCCCATTGCAGTCAGATACGGGGGAATATATAACGGGAAATAAGGAAATGGCAGACCAACTAAATGCATACTTTGGGTCAGTCTTTACGAAGGAAGACACAAAGAACCTCCCTGGGATATCGGGAAAAATAGGGACATTTGCAAAGGAGGAACTGACGCAAGTCAATATCTCTAAGGATATGGTGTTAAGGAAGCTAAAGGGATTGAAGGCGGACAAATCCCCAGGGCCTGATAACATGCATCCTAGGGTGCTGAAGGAGGTGGCCCTAGAGATAGCGGATGCACTAAGTATGATTTTTCAGAATTCATTAGACTCGGGAACAGTGCCCATGGATTGGAGGGTAGCTAACGTTACCCCACTATTCAAAAAGGGGGGTAGGAAAAAAGCAGGTAATTACAGACCTGTAAGCCTTACATCAGTTGTGGGCAAAATGCTGGAGTCCATCATTAAGGATGAAATAGCGGAGCACTTAGCAAATGGGGACAGGATAGGACAGAGTCAACATGGATTTACAAAGGGTAAATCGTGCTTGACTAATCTATTGGAATTTTTTGAGGGAGTAACTGGTAAAATAGATGGGGGAGAGCCAGTCGATGTGGTGTACCTGGACTTCCAAAAGGCCTTCGATAAGGTCCCACATAAAAGATTAGCAGGGAAAATTGAAGCTCATGGGATAAAGGGGAAAGTATTGACGTGGATAGAGAACTGGCTGTCAGATAGAAAACAGAGAGTTGGAATAAACGGCTCATTTTCTGAATGGCAGGCAGTAACAAGTGGGGTTCCACAGGGATCTGTCCTGGGTCCCCAGCTGTTCACAATTTACATTAATGACCTGGATCAGGGAGTCGGATGCAGCATTTCCAAATTTGCAGACGACACTAAACTAGGAGGGGGGGTGGGCTCAGAGGAGGAGACCAGGAAGCTCCAGAGCGATTTGGACAGACTGGGTGATTGGGCGGATAAATGGCAGATGCACTATAATGTGGACAAGTGCGAAGTTATCCACCTTGGGTGCAGGAACGGGAGGGCAAATTATTATTTAAATGGCAATAAATTGGGAGAGGGGGAAGTACAGAGAGACCTGGGTGTTCTTGTACACCAGTCACTGAAGGCGAGCATGCAGGTGCAACAGGCGATCAAGAAGGCAAACGGTATGCTGGCCTTCATAGCAAAAGGGTTGGAATACAGGAACAGGGATACCTTGCTGCAGCTGTACAGGGCACTGGTGAGACCACACCTCGAGTACTGTGTACAGTTTTGGTCGCCTCATCTGAGGAAAGATGTTCTTGCCATGGAGGGGGTGCAGCGGCGATTCACCAGGCTGATACCAGGAATGGCGGGATTGACCTATGAGGAGAGACTATGTAGTTTAGGGATGTACACACTGGAGTTTAGAAGATTGAGAGGGGACCTCATAGAAGTGTATAAAATTCTGACAGGTCTAGACAGACTAGATGCAGAAGGAATGTTTCCCTTGGCGGGTGAGAACAGAACTAGAGGACATAATTTAAGGATAAGGGCTAAACCATTTAGGACAGAAATGAGGGGGAATTTCTTCACTCAGAGGGTGGTGAACCTGTGGAACTCATTGCCACAGAGGGCAGTGTACGCCAGCTCATTAAATATATTTAAGAGGGAATTAGATATATTTCTACAGGCAAAAGGGGTTAAGGGTTACGGAGAGAAGGCGGGGACGGGATACTGAATTGGAGGATCAGCCATGATCTCATTAAATGGCGGAGCAGGCTCGAAGGGCCGGATGGCCTACTCCTGCTCCTATCTTCTATGTATCTATGTATCCCATATGCCTTTTTAACCACCTTATCTACCTGTCCTGCTGCCTTCAGGGATCTATGTACATGCACACCAAGGTCCCTCTGATCCTCTGTCCTTCCTAGGGTCCTACCATTCATTGTGTATTCCCTTGCCTTGTTAGTCCTCCCAAAATGCATCACCTCACACTTTTCAGGGTTAAATTCCATTTGCCACTGTTCTGCCCATCTGACCAACCTGTCTATATCGTCCTGTAGCCTGAGGCTTCCCTCCTTGCTACTTACCACTCCACCAATTTTCGTGTCATCTGCGAACTTACTGATCATACCTCCTACATTCATACTGCACTGTTAATGATTGATCTTCTAGCCTGGCTTATTAATGCGACCTGGAGAGGTCACTGGGGCTGCCACTCAGATAAAGATAACCCTGCAAGCCAACGCCATATCAGGTCAGGTGGCCCGAGCTGGATAAGCATTTGGAAATTGAACAATGCCCTGTGTGCACTTGGGGGATACCTAAGTGGACTTAGGTGAGTGGGATGTGTGTCTGTGTGGAAAGTGTGTGCACTCCATATTAGGCAAATAGAAACTCTGTGGATTTCTCTATAGTTTATCTGCTCATTATCACATTGCTGTTTGTGGGAGCTTGCTGTGCGCAAATTAGCTGCTGCGTTTCCTACATTACAACAGTGACTCAACTCCAAAAAAAAAGTACTTCATTAGCTGTAAAGCGCTTTGGGATGTCCGGTGGTCGTGAAAGGCGCTATATAAATGCAAGTCTTTCTTCTTTTCTTTCTAGTTTGGTTTGGAGGCTCTCAAGCATGGGGGCGGGGTGGTTATCAGACACCCAGTTGGACAAAAATTTTCAAAATATGTCATTGTTTTTCAATATTTCAAGGGATTGTTCATTTGCTACTCTTTGCTGTAAAGAGTTACGTACAAGCTCTGCAACCAGGTTAACAAATGAGCAGCTCAACATTTGAAAAGCTATTTCACAATATTTTGACGTATACTATTAGATGTCCAATGGTATTGCTCGCTGGATTTGCGGTTTTATAACAATATTAAACCATATTAGGAATATCAGGACCACTGAATAGGTCAAAATCCGTTTACATTAAATGGTATTGTGGGATTTTTGCTTTGGAGATTGAATTCCACAACCTTGTCTACTATTCTGTGTTAACCAAAAACATAGTGGTTAGCACTGCTGCCTCACAGCGCCAGAGACCCGGGTTCGAATCTGACCTCGGGTGACTGTCTGTGTGGAGTTTGCACATTCTCCCCGTGTCTGCGTGGGTTTCCTCCGGGTGCTCCGGTTTCCTCCCACAGTCCAAAAATGTGCGGGTTAGGTTGATTTGGCTATGATAAATTGACCCTTAGTGTTAAGGGGGGATTAAATATGTGGGGTTATGGGGATAGGATGGGATATGTTAGGGGGAATTAAATACGTGGGGTTACGGGGGTAGGGTGGGATATGTGTACTGTGGGGATTAAAGCAGGGACAGGGTACTGGATTTGGATGATCAGCCATGATCGTATTGAATGGTGGAGCAGGCTCGACGGGCCGAATGGCCTACTCCTGCTTCTAGATTCTATGTTTCTATGTTTCTATGTTTAAGTGTGTGTGTATGTATGTATTATATACACACACCACTTTAGAAAGCTATTACATTAACTATGTATTTAATTTTTATCCCTTATCAGTTTTAAAGTTGAGAATAGCAAGCTGCATCAGTCGCTGTTAGATATCTGGTATTTAGCTGTATCAGTTAGGGGAGTGGAGTTTAGCTGTATTTTGGTAGTACTGGGGGTGTTCCTGAGCTTTGGAAGAACTTCAGTGGTCGTCCTCAAGTTTGGCAGCACTGTGGTTGGGCTGCTGGGGTTTGGCAGCATGATGTGGAATTCATGCTCTGGCATGACTGGAGAGGGGTAACCTAGGATTTGGCTGAACTGGGGTTGTGGGGTGGGGGGTCGAATATGGTGTATGGCTTACTGTTGGATTCCTGGGGCTTGAATTTTAACACCCAAAAAAGGGTGGGCTGGGGTCAGGTCAGATGTTAAAAATCTCAAACCCGCCTCCAACTCACCCACTTCTGGGTTTAACGGGGGCGGGACAAGGGGCAGGCAGCCAACCCGCTCCCAGGAGGCGGGTTGGCAATTTAAATATTTTAATGAGGCTGTCAGCCTCTGATTTAATCTGCTTTGCAGGTTTAACAGTGGCCAGCCGGGTTTCCCATGCCTCAGGAAACCCGGCAGCTTCAGGGAGACGAGGACAGCTTCAGAGAGAGAATAAGTGCCTTTACAGCACTGCTTGTGGGCCTGGAGTCGCAGGAGTGCTTCCCCCGGGCCCTCAAGCTCCCCCCCCCCCCCCCCCAAATCAGAACGCCCCCATACAAAGACCCCCGGGATCGGATCTCCCCCCCGGGTCGGGGATCAGATCTACCTGCTCCTGAGTCCTCCCCGCCCAACTGGAACCAGTCAAGGAGAAAAGAGGCACGCTGTGGAGTTAAAACTCTGTTAATATCCATGCCCTGATGTCTATCAGTGGTGAGGGGCAGGGGGGCATGAGCGTAAGAGCACGGAGTGGGGGTCGGGGCATCCAAGGTCGGGTTGTAATTTTGATGTTTTGTGATTGGTTCTTGTATCTCTGTCAGTCTAGAATTCAGGTATTAGAATTTAGAATATTTATAACTATCACAAAATACAGATGCTTTCTGTTTGTGTTTAAAATTCAACTCAAATTAGGATGATGAAAGACACGCCGTGTGTGTTTCTCTCAACGTAATATGTTTTCTGCTGTCTGGACAAAGTACATTTTCCTCAGAGTGCATTAATTATGGTGTAGGAATGGAGATCTGCAGCTTTGAGTTTATAAAGTTCCATCGTGTGGTAGAAGTGTGCAGCTGCAAGATGACAGCGTGCCACAGACTGGTGTTGCCCAAATAAGGAGTGGACAACATAATTAACAAGTCTAATCTACTATAGATTTATAATTCAAAACCAACAAGGACTGCTACAGGTGTGTAATCAGTAACCTGTCATTTTTTTCTCTCACATAGCCTCTCTGTTTTTAAATGAAGCATTTGAAATTTGTCCTCTGTTCATGTAACTGATCAAATGTTAGTGTATGGTATCTTTCGAAAACCCTGGGTATGCCCCTGTCGCTCTCCCTAATCCACAGGTGCTAAAGTCAATGAATGTGCCCCTGGCTGCCACCCCAGTCAACAGCAGCATATTCAGCACAGTGCGTAGGTTATAATTGTGTTTATAAAAAGCTCAGCCTAGACAGGGTCTATCTAGAATCTAGTATTCAGATAAAATGGATAGATTTTTAAAAAGTGGCAAGGGGGTTGAAATCATGCTGTTTAATGTTAGTAACTAAGTCAACAAGTCATATGAAATTCCTCTATCTGCAATTTTGATGAAAGTATTTTAAAATTACTCAGGCTAGTGCCTTTATTAAAAGAGCAGAAAAATAATTACATCCGAATACATTAACGTGTTCTTTTACTAATATTGCACAGTAAAATTTCAACCCCCAAGTGTCATGCAAGAGAAATGAATAGAACCTACAAAGAGGAAGCTGATAGCATCACAGCACCAACGGTATCTACCATAGTTAGAAATTAAAAACAATATAAAGAAATTGTAACAGTTATTGTTTCAGCAAGTACATAGTGTCTCTGCAATATGAACATTCCAGCAGAGGCAGCCCAGTAGGTTGGTTCTCCGAACACCATTCCAGCAACAGAGTGTGCTATGATCGCCAACACCGCCCACTTCATTTAAAAAAGACTTTGCTGTCCCTCCTAACGACATTGCAGGAGAAATTGGACCCCGTTTGTCCATTTTTGGGTGTAAAACGAGAGAAAAAATGACCCCCAATTTCTCGGGCCCAATTTCTATGTCTTGCGCCCCAAGAACATATTGGCTCGAGTGATATTTAGGCGACCCTGGCCGCTTCCTTAAACACGCGCTAGGCTCCTTGCATGTGCTGATTTGGGGCCTAACGCCTATTATGTTAGTCAAAAACTAGGTGGAGGTTGCGCTGCACAAGCTTCAACTAGTTTTCCAGGCTCCATAGTGGCCTGAACCAGCGGTCCTTGAAGGAACCGCTGGAGGCTGCCGAAGACATGGTAAGTGCACTTTTTTCCCACTTGCCTGAACGTGGAGCCAGGAGGAACAAGGGTGCTCCTCCTCATTCAGCAGCAGGAGTGCTCCTGCTTGTTCCACAGCTATACGGCGGGCCACTGCTGACCCTCTCTCGTTCGTATCTTTCCTGCCCCCCACCTATTTCCAGGACCTACCGACATCCAAGTCGGCCGATCTTGCACTGGGCAAGCTGTATCAGGACGCCCGATTGGTGCCAGCAGCTCACTGGATTCATGGTCATGAGGCCCAAGGACAAATTTCGGAAGAACCTCAAGCCGATTTTCGGGTGTGTGTGTTGTGCTGTTTGGTTTGCGCCCGTAGTGGGGCTCTAACCAATTTCTCCCCCATTGACTCTCTTCACTGGGGTAATGTTCCGCAGACAGCAGTACCTTGCCCAATTGGCCATTGTTCATATGTGGTGCCTCAATAGTATCAGACTATTCAACTATGGGAGGGTATCACAGTGAATCCCAATCTTGTCTCACCCAGTATCCACACACGTACACTTCTAGCTGTGCTTGCTGGATAGTGATCAAGAATCGGAACCCTAGTCTATTTTCTCTTCCCTAGCCCAGGGGCACATAGTAGCACCACTACTGCCATTCTAGCTAAGATCAGGAAATGCAGCACAGACCAGGAAGCAAACCTGAAACCTTCCTGGTCTATCTGGCACTGGAGCCAATGGGGCAGATTTTAAGTTTCGGCACACATCGGGCAGACAGTGGATGGGGTGATCTGTCTGCCCACCTGAAGTCATCATCGAGCAGCCCAACCCATTTTGATGGTTAGGCCTGAAATGAATCTCATTGACAAGCTGCCCGCGAGATTTCAGTGGTGATGGGCAGCTCACTGATCGAGGCCAGAATTTCTGGAGGACCCAGTGCCTACTTAAAACATGCTGGCACCTCTTAAAGAGAGGTGTCATTTAACTGTATTCAAATTGTTGACACGATTTTACAGTTTAGGTTGAGAGCTCTCATGCTAGAGCTCCATGGGTTAATGATGTAGTGTTGGAGGTTCTGATGGAGCAGGTGAACACCCAGAGACAGGTCCTCTTCCTCTCCGATGGCATTAAGGTGCTCAGGCAAGATGCTGCCTGGAGGAAGGTGGCAGAGAATATCAATGCAAAAAGCATCATCCACAGGATGGATGCGCACCACAAGAAGGTCAGTGACCTTATCCGGACAGCAAGGTTGAGAATGATATCTTGCTATTTCTATTTCTCAGCATGAGACCTTTCCACAGCATTCACCCCCTCCCTCCCCCACAAAGCATTCCAAACCCTTCCCTTCCTTGCACCATCTGCTTCTCTTCCAATCACAAGGGGACACTGCACCAACCCTCCTCAATAGTATCACACATTCACCTGTTGCTGATGCCCTAGGTTCTGATCATTTACCAGCTGAACAGTGAGTGGAAGCCTTTACAGTTCTTGAAGGCTGCTGGTTCATTGGCAGGGGCCCTGATGGGTGTAGTCAATCACACCCTGTACTTGGGGGAAGCCTGCTATGTTCGCAAGACCTACAGCCCTTTCCTGCTGGCTCCTGGTGTCTATGGGGAATGTGATATGCTGGTTGGCCTTGGCAAAGATGGTGTCAGTCACCTGCTTAGTGCAGACTGACTAATATTACTTATGTCACCTGCTGCAGCCTAGAAAGAGCCCAAGGCAAAAAAGAATCGAGGGCTGTAGTGACTTTCCATAACACAGGCAATGCATTACCAGCTGAGGTAATGCAATACAGGTCTTGCTGTAGGAGTCTGCACAGATCTGTGACTGCATTTCTGGAGAAGCGCAGCTCCTCAGTAAACTGGGCCTATAGACCCTTTTGGCAGAGTAAGGACGCCTGTCTATTAGTCTTCCCCGTATGTGGACTTCTAACAGCCCCAACTGCAACTCCCCGAAGTTCCCCCCAGCTGCTGCTGGTGCTCTTCGTCCAACTAAAATGGATTGGCCAAGGTAACTCTTATATTCTGCAGTATCAGTACTTCCTTGAGCTTCCTGAAGGCTTTGATACAAATTCTAGGAAAAATGCAGCAATGGCCAAGTCAACAATGTCTGTATAAATCAAGCAAGGTTTTTTTTTACCAATAGATTCCAATAGTTCTGAGTATTTGGAGGTGAGTGCCCCTTTAAAAAAAAGTGCTGGGAATGGCTTTTTCTGGCCTGTACTGCCATGTACTACGTCATAGGACCCTGATTTGAATTACTGAAATGAGGCTTCTGCCTGCTTCTGACAGACGCCTGGGCCGCCCTTTTCAAGACATCCAACAAAATGGTCTGTTGTTGGAACAGGACAGGAATGCTGTGCCACAATTTTCCGAACGCTACTGCCCTATGCTCTTCGATGATCAGCCATGATCTTATTGAATGGCGGAGCAGGCTTGAGGGGCCGTATGGCCTACTCCTTCTCCTATTTCTTATGTTCTTATGTTCCAGTAGAGGCAAGGAAAATTGGCCATATTGTCTTTAGCTGTGAGCCTTTGGGGTTGTTGATATCACTCCTCTAACCAATCAGGCCAAAACAGTCCATTACAACCCTCCTGCGCCACCTTCCCTTTTACTGTTTGACATTTTAAAGGCTTTTAAAATTCCCTGAAGGTTTACCATTCCTCTGGAACATCATAAATCTCACTGTACTCCCAGTAATCCTGTTTGTTATCCCTTCTCCTGACAATCAGTCTGGCTCTTGTTCTCTTAGAGCAGTGACTTGATACATGAAAGCCACAGCAGCAGGACCCTAAATCGGTAACAGCAGCAATAGAGCAAAACTTGAGAGCACCATGAAAGCCAGACAGATTACAAGAACCATGAGTGATATGTTCCAGTGTAAAATCCAGTATGTGAGTTACATCGGCAAGCCTGTGTTACTTTTTCTAACTCTATGGATAAGCAACACACTGATGCAATTTGTAGCTCAGATTTTAAAGGATAAGTGTCTGGTCTCTGCTCATTGGCTCCCCATTCCAGATACAAATCAATCACTCCTAGCTTGAAGAAGTGCTTCTTGACATCAATCCTAAACTCACATTTTACCAATGTCGCCTTGCTCTGCAATCATGATTTAACTCGTGCTCCGAATTAACCTTTTATATTCTACTTACTCTTTTACATTTTTCAGGCCTGAAGAGCCTGAGTTTTTCCAACATTTCCTACTAACAGCCCCCTGGCAGTGGGGAGTATTCTCGTGGCCCTTCTATGCCCCGTGTGCAGTTTTGCCACAGCACTTCAGTATGTTCTGATTTGTGCAGTGCTATCGGAATTTAGTCAGTAATTACACTTTCACTTGTGATGTTCCTGACGCGTTAGCTCACACCCTAAAACTGATCAGTAAATTTACTAATTGATCAAAAATCTCAGTCACCCACCCCCTCAGTGTTGCACCCTCGACACTCAAACTCAGCCTCCACAATCATTTGAAATCACTGGTTAAAAACATTGCACTTCAGATTTCAGCCACACAGCAGTGGGGCACTCGATTGGCCTCCCACGCTGAGGGTGTAGGAAGGGGGATGATGTAAATTGTTCAATTCTTCCTGGTCCTAATCCTTAATCAGTAACCAGCCCCCCACCCCCCGCTCTCCGCCACCTCTCCCGCAGGAAAGAATGCAAGTGTTGGACAAGGACAGGATTGGACTCAGCTGTGATGTAATCCCCTCCCTCAGTCGAATCGAAGAATGCAGGCCGCTGCCGGCCACCACCTCTCCTCCCACCCTCCCCAGCCACTGCTAGCTCCTTCCCCGCCCCCGGCCACCGCTTTCCTTTCCTCTGCCACACCCACCCCCATTTTATTTTTAGAATACATTTTCTCAACCCACTCCTTGGTGTCGGGCTATGCAGCAATTGTGATAAACAGGGTGGTCAGATGACCTCCTTCCAGACCAATGCAACACTGCTCTAAGCCAACAGCCAGGATGTACACAAGACTCCCCAGTGACCAGTTAACTCTCCCACTCCTGATATCGACGGAGACTGGCAACATAGCAGTATGGTGGCAGAAAAACTCCATATTTACCCTTTGGTACCATGCATGGATGCTACAAGCTATTTTTAAAAGACAATTACCAGGTTTCTTTTGGACATCTGGCTTCTCCTTTTTCTGGTCCTTTTTCTCAAATGTCTTTTTCATATTGGAAACGTTAGTGAGCTGCTCAGTATCAGGCTCCCTCTCACTCAAATTTTCTGCCATCTCGGACATCTGCTTTTCTGGTATTTCTGCATCTGCAGATGCCACATGGTGTTCTGGCAGCGTACGCATTGCAGCTGCATCAACAGCAGTTTTAATCCCAGTGTGTGAAGGTTTAGCTCCTGGCTGGTAGACATGCTCTTTTCCTTGCCCAACCGTCATGGTGCTGGAGTCAATAGCTCTGCTGCCTGTTTCAGGTACACTGGTCGGTCCACCCTTCAGGTTTTGACCAAACTCAACCTCTCTGCTAATGCTTTGGGTAGATGATCCACCATCAACTGGTTTGCTCGGTGGAGTTTTGCACAGTTCACTATCTTCTGAAGTTTCGTCAACTTCCCTAACTTGCCCCTTCTTTGGGGTTTGATCAGCTTTGCTAGCCTGGTGACCATGTACAAGACTGTATTCCTTGCTCTGTGTTGTGTGATCAGATTGGCTGTCTTCAGTCGTGTGAGCGTTGACGTGCTTCACATTGAGTTTCTTGCTCTGTACACTCTGTACCGTTTGATCAGATTTAGTGAATTGATCTGCTTGCTGGGACAGATTGTCCTGTCCAGTGCTGTCAGTATTACGAGATGGACTGAGCTCTTCAATATTTATGTCAAAGCTGGCCTCTCCACTGCAGAGAGTTTGGGTTGCATTTACTTTCTGCTTAACCAGCGCAACATGGTCCAATCCAGACCCATGCACACTTTCCAGAACTTGGTAAGGTGAGGCACCTTTTCCGTTCTGATCAGACTTGCTGGCATTCTCATGCCACGCAGTTTGCTCCGAATCACTGCTCTGCACCCAATCAACTTGACAAGATGTGTTGGGCTGTACTTCGGTATTAATTCTGTCTATCTCTCTGCATGGTGCACTTTGGTTTAACCAACTGCCGCCCAGTTTGGTCTCCTCAGCCTGGCTGAAGTCACAACAGTCACTAGTCTTCGAAGTTTGTTTTGACTGACTGACCTGTTCACAGACCATGGCACGGCTGGTCATGTTACTATCCATTTGTGCCTCCTCCCCAGTGATGGAAGAGCTGGATTTCCTCTCAGGTTCATCTTCTTGTGCAACATAGCCACTCTCTTCAGCAGACACAGCTCCCTTCAGCACAAATTTTTTATCATCTATTTGTTCAGTTTGATTCCATTCACCAGCTTCTGGACTTAGCATTCTGTAGTCGGATGGACTATATTGATCCCTTTGTGGGTTCAGGTTGCACACACCAACATCGCCACAAGGAATTGCACTCGGATCTGATGAGTAGCTTGCTTCACTGAGTTGGCTAGCTTGTTGATCTGGTTTAGTGATGTATAGCTCAGTCTGAGAGAGAAAACGCTTCAGACTTCCCTCACCTCCACACGTCTTTACTTTTTCATCGACAGTCTGATCACCTTCTAGATTTTTCCCCAAGCTATTCTTACATGAATCTGCTGTTGTGTTTTCAGTTCCTTCTCCTTTGACACTTTGTTTTTTTGCATCCTCATTACTGTGCTTCTCCGCTGACACAATCTGGTTCATGGCCAACTCAAATGGACCTCCATCGATTTCACCTACTATCTCTACAGTCTCTTTTTGCTCAGTTACAACAGAGTTTGAGACACTCTCAGCTTCCCGGGTATTCAGCCCTCCAGGTGGTGCCCTGCTGAGGCTCTCAGTAGTTTCGCAGTTATCTTCTTTCTTTAGCCATTGCTCATTCAGTGGTTTCTCCTCAAACAATTGTTCCGTGGGTTCTGGAACTGCACTGTTCGGTTCTTTGACTTTCTCCATCTCATTGTCTCTCACGCTTTCTGAGCCACTTTCATTCTGCTGAACAGCTGACAGCAGATCTCTCGGACATTCACCTTCCTGTTGTTGCCAAGCGGGCTTGTTTTCCACAACGCTCCTGCATGTTGAAACAATGCAAATATTTTCCTTGTTGCATTTATCTTTAGTTTCTGCTTCCATTCTGTCACGAATGGAATCGGCTTCCCCTTCAGAGTTAGCATTTTCTATATCCTTCTCACTTGTTACAACAGTAGAACCCAGTTTCCAAACAGAATTCCCTTCATCCATTTCCTGAATGTGAAACTCTCCCTTGGCCTCCTGTTCCTGGTGCTTCACTCCTTGTTCAGGGAGCGAAGTTTCTGTGTCGCCCTGCTTCACACTGCTGTGGAAGGGAGCAACAGACTCCACCTTGTTCAAGCTCACTTCAACATTAGTACTTCTTGCTTGGGAGAGGTTATCATCATCTAGCCTGTCCTGGGTTTCCTCAACGTCTTCAAAGTTTTTCATTTGTTCCATTTTAACACTTGATAAAGAGGGAGAAAAAAAATAGAGGTTATAACAGAAAGCAAAGCCAGTTTAAGAGACAACCAACCTCCACTGAATGTGCACCAGACACTGTCCTTTTAAAGCTATGTTGTTGGATGCCTTGCCATAGTACTCATCCCTTTCCTACTAGGGTGATGTAACGGACAGTCCGAAAGCAGAATTTAAACAAGAGACAGCTGATTGGCTGGGTTTAACTGAGTTGAGTAATACAGAATGACTTATGCCAAGAAAATCCACTGCAGTAAAGATAAACAAGCAATAAAATCCAGTCAAGAGGTATACGCACTCCTCATGTTCGACTTCCTCCAACCCAGTTTGTTTAATGTTACTTGCCCATGGATTCTTACCAGTTTTTTTGCTGCAGGTGAACCAGAAGTAAGTTTTGCAGAACCAGAAGTAAGTTTTGCAGAGAACGCACACTGAGAGCAGCTGAGGTGAAGGCTCTGGCAAACTGTGATGCAGTGGCACAATCCCTTATCTTGATCACTGACCTCTGGTTTACATATCAACGCGCATAATGGCTTGCATTGTAACCTCTACATCTGTTCATTGGTTAAAACCAGTATCTGTGTTCTTTGAAAAGATAGGATCTCAATTATTTACATAGGTTGTTGGCTGTGAAATGTACTGAATGCTGCATTCTGTGTTTGACGGACACAGTGCACTTCCTTTCAATCCCAGAGAGACTTCACTGGGTTGAATAGGATCTCTCTTCCCCTCCCAACCAGCATTCACACCGAGGCTTAGACTGGTCAACTTGTGGAGGCATTAAAAGACTTGCACAAGGAGAATCTGATGCCTCAGTTGGTAAATGTACTACCTGCTCTGCAACTGAGCTGCACAAGGCAGAAAGCCCCAGGTTCAAATCCCAATTCATGGTAAATCTCAGCCAGGGAGTTAAAATTTAGTCTCAACTGCCAGGCTAAAGAGGAGGAAATCTTCTTCTTCTTAAGCAGTCCCTCGGAACCGAGGATGACTTGCTTCCACATTAAAAATGAGTTCGCAGGTGACTGATGAGTCCAATGCGGGACCTACAGTCTCTGTCACAGGTGGGGCAGACGGTGGTTGAAGGGGCGGGTGGGTGGGGTGCTTGGGTTGACGTGCGCTCCTTGCGCTGCCTGTGCTTGGAAACTCAGCTAGATTCTTCCCTGATAGCTATCCAGTAACTGTGCAGGAAAATACATTTGTCTGGACAGGATTAGGTCTGGCCGTGATATGCAAAGTATATGTACTTGAGTGAGGTACTGTGGGGAGGATTGACAACACATCTGATACTGTACTCGACCCCAAAGAGCTGTGGATGCTGAATCGTTGAGTATATCCAAGGCTGAGGTCGATAGATTTTTGGATTCATGGGGAATCAGGGATATGGGGATTTGGTGGAAAGTGGAGTTGAGGTCGAAGATCAGCCATGATCTTACTGAATGGCGGAGCAGGCTCGAGGGGGCCATATGGCCTACTCCTGCTCCTAATTCTTATGTTCTTATGTAATAGTTTGAGTAAGCACCTTGAGGGAAGAACAAGCAAGAAATACTTGTATTCTTCACTGCCGAGGGCCACACATTGGCTCTCCAATGTGCTACATCACCACATTATTGCATTCTACCGAGCACCAGCCTGCTATTATCCTATCATCAGGTCATCATTTCTACTTACTGGACGGAAAGCAGACATGCACTTAGAATGCTCCAAAAGATAGTTGATGGATTAACCACCACAATGACTAGCTCTGTATATGTAGGAAGAAAGCTAGACAAAACACCACAGTCTTAGAGTTTGGTTGGAAGAAGGTCCTACACCAGAGACAGAAGGGTAGCCCCATTTATCAGTGATCAGTAGTTTAAAAGCAATGGAAGAAAATAAAATCTTCTCTCTTCTTTCCGTCCCATAAATCATGTTACCTTCCACTGCTGGGAGAAGGTTATGAATATCAGATACAGAGCTAACTATATGGATTGATTGGTAAACTGTTCAGACTTGGAAGGTCCCAGCATATATTGAATTAGCTGATCTTAGCTGGGTCAGCAATAGGAGCTCTCCAACTGGCCTCATCATGCTTTGCTTAGGGAGTTGGGGGGGTGGGGAAACCAGCCAGAATTCTCACTTCAAATCCCATGATTTATTCCCCCCCCCCGCCAAGAAATGCTGAGGCTAATTGTAATGTCCCAACCACCATAGATCAGTTGGCAGACCAGTGATTAAACCTGCGATTATCTTGCTTTGTAAACATGGGAGAGGAGTTCCACATTTGTACCTTAACAGTTTTGTTTTGTATATATAGTCCACACATAAGCAATTAAGACAATACTACTTCAATTTAAATCCCACACACACGTGTCAAATGTCACAGATCGTGGATCTGAGTCAAAATCTCAGGATTGCAGGATTTTTCTTCCTCCTCCCCCCACCCCCAGAACTGAATGTTTCACTAGAAACAATTCACGTAAACCAACAACAACAACTTGTATTGATATAGCGCCTTTAGCGTAGTAAAACGTCCCAAGGTGCTTCACAGGAGTATTATATGACAAAAATTTGACACCGAGCCACATAAGGAGAAATTGGGGGAGATGACTGAAAGCTTGGTCAAAGAGATAGGTTTTAAGGAGCGTCTTAAAGGAGGAAAGAGAGGTTTAGGGAGGGAAATTCCAGAGCTTAGGGCCTAGGCAACAGATGGCACGGCCACTAATGGTTGAGCGATTATAATCAGGGATGCTCAAGATGCCAGAATTAGAGGAGCGCAGATATCTCGGGGGGGGGGGGCGGGGGGGCTGGAGGAGTTTACAGAGATAGGGAGGGGCGAGGCCATGGAGGGATTTGAAAACAAGGATGAGAATTTTGAATTCGAGGCGTTGCTTAACCGGGAGCCAATGTAGGTCAGCGAGCACAGGGGAGATGGGTGAACGAGACTTGGTGCGGGTTAGGACACGGGCAGCCATGTTTTGGATGATCTCAAGTTTACGTAGGGTAGAATGTGGGAGGCCAGCCAGGAGTGTCTAGAGGTAACAAAGGCATGGATGAGGGTTTCAGCAGCGGATGAGCTGTGGCAGGGGTGGAGCCGGACGATGTGGAAATAGGCGGTCTTAGTTATGCCGCGGATGTGTGGTCGGAAGCTCATTTCAGGGTCAAATATGACACCAAGGTTGCGAACAGTGTGGTTCAGCCTCAGACAGGTGTCAAGGAGAGGGATGGAGTCAGTGGCTAGGGAACGGAGTTTGTGGCGGGGACCGAAAACAATGGCTTCGGTCCTCCCAGTATTTAATTGGAGAAAATTTCTGCTCATCCAGAAATGAATGTCGGACAAGCAGTCTGACAATTTAGAGACCGTGGAGGGGTCGAGAGGAGTGGTGGTGAGGTAGAGCTGGGTGTCGTCAGTGTACATGTGGAAACTGACGCTGTGTTTTCTGATGATGTCGCCAAGGGGCAGCATGTAGATGAGAAATAGGAGGGGCCAAGGATAGATCCTTGGGGGACACCAGAGGTAACGATGCGGGACTGGGAAGAGAAGCCGTTGCAGGTGATTCTCTGGCTATGATTAGATAGATAAGAATGGAACCAGGCGAGTGCAGTCCCACCCAGCTGGACGACGGTGGAGAGGCGTTGGAGGAGGATGGAGTGGTCAACTGTGTCAAAACCTCCTATTTTCCTCTTACTTTACATAATCTCTAGCTACAAACTAATCTGAACTTCAGATGCTAATAAAGTGTATAGGTTTCAATCTGATAAACTCCGTAATCAGAGAATGTCAACCACTGGGTATATGAGTGGTTGGTTCCACCTTTGTCTACATGGTACAGGAACAGGTAATTTGCCTGGTGTTTCATCCCTATCTGATCACACACATTTTTATTATACTTTTACAAAATAGATTTTGTGTAACTTCATTAGAACAGAAATTCTCTCCTATTCCTCCTCGGTAAGAAAGAGTATTCTGTGGGTTAACACTCTGCAGCAACAAAGCAATTTGTTGAAAGGTTATTGCACTCTGAAGTTTCCATGGCAACAGCAGTTTAAACAAGTACAACACAACCTAGAAAAAGGCCAAAAAATACTGCACCAGTTTGTTGGGTAATGTTGACATTAGCTCAGCTGGTAAAAATCATACGATTTTTTTTTTTCTCATCTCATCCTGTGCTTCAGTTGGCAAAGTCTGTCGAATAATTTAGTTTAACTTACAATGTATAAGCCAGGATCAATTTCTTAAAAAAAAGAGGGGCATGTGGGTTAGTGGATCGCGCCTCCAAAAGCAGTGCAAATTGGTGTACGTCAACAGGGTGTCGAACATGATGACCCTGAAATTCTGCGGGGGTTCTCCCTGTCTCCTGTGAACCCCAGTAGTATTTGGAATTATCTACCCCGGCGGGTTGTGGAGGCTCAGTCGTTGATAATATTCAAGGCAGAGATCGATAGATTTTTGGATACTAAGGGAATCAAGAGATACAGGGGATAGTGCGGGAAGGTGGAGTCGAGGTAGATCATCCATGATCTTCTTGAATGACAGAGCAGGCTCGAATGGCCTACTCCTGCTCCTATTTCTTATGTTCTTATTTGTGGGCTACTCCCCCTTTTATTTTTTAAATAAACTTTTTCTGTGCTTAGCAAGGTGAGCCAGAAAGGTTAACCTGTCTTTTCTCTTACAGACCGACTGCATTTCCAGCATTATCTGCTTTTATTTTAGATTTCCAGCACTTGCAGTACTTCCTTTTTATTTGAGGGACATTATTGTTCAGGAATGGAAAGCATCCCCATTTCAGACACTCGGGGGAATTTTAATGTGTGAGCGGGCGTGATGACGACTTGCATGAGTCGATTCAACTGATCTATTTAAAGGGACTCTGCAAAGATGGCAGCTGATTGATTGTTGAGGTGGGGGAACAGAGGAAGCAACTATCGTTATGGAGTCCCAACGTGGCAAGTCTGCGCCTCGCTTCACAGATGCCTCCCCAGACCTATGCTGTGGTCTGTAAGGGCCTGCAGGGAGATACTCTTCCCTGCTGGACGGGAGGAAGAAGGCGTGGCTGGAGATTGCTCAGGAGGTGAGCAGCAGGAATGTGGTGCCACGCTCCTGGATATAATGACCTAATCAGGCTACGAAAGGTGAGTACAATGGCACATTCAAGTACATCCTGCTGTATCATGCTAACCCCCTCACTCTGCCTTCCCAAGCCTACTCCTGCACATCACACCTCACACCAACTTACCTTGCAGGTGCACCCATCCCTCTCTGTCTATGCAATTCCTCACATTTCCATCTGTGCATCCACCACTGACACTCACCCTCATCTTAATGCAATGTCAGGCCTCTCCCTCATAGACACCCTCAACAAATGTTGTCCATCCATCCGTTCAACACATTCCATTACTCTCACTCAAAGGACTCTTTCCCTCCTTGCAGGAAAAGAGAGCAGGGAGCACCAGGGAGAGACAGAGAACTGAAAGTGGTCCTCCAGCAATCTCGATACTGACAGCTGCAGAGGAAGAGGCGCTGGACATCAGTGGAGTCTCGGCATGCCTGGCCATCAGAGATGGGGAGATGGGGGTCTCCCATCTACCCGGTGACAGAATTAAATATCAGACAGCCACATGGATTACAACACTCACTCATGTTGACTTGATGTCAGCAGCGAGTGAAATATGATCATGTGCATAATGTTCACTTAAAGCATTCTTATCGTGACAATTCTAATTCAGGTTTTAATCTCCCACAGGGCGTTCAAGCATCCCACAGGAGGTGGTCCAGGAGGACGATGACGACTCCTCAGAGGAGATCACATACTCTGAGGGTGCACCATTACAGGACTCATGCAAACCATGCACAGCTGAGATACTCACACTTCAGTGGGACCAGTAAGACAGATCGTTGGGTTTTCACCTGGTGTCTCACACATCACAAGTTAGCAAGAGCAGATGGTGGAGCAGTGGCGAGTCCACGTTGGAGGGTGTAGGATGCTCCAAGCTCTGCTCAGCTGGACGCAGATGCTGAACCTCATGGGCCGTCGACAAAGAGGATACTTCTGGAGCAGCCGCAAAGAATGTGCGAGGTACTGGCAGGCGTTCCAGCTGCACTGTGCCTATTGCAGAGAGATTGGAGGAGTCCGTCTCAAGCATGAGTAGCATGATGTCGCAGGCCTTTGTGAGGATGTCTTTGTCCATGGAAAGAGTGGCCACCTGCACGGAGCATCAAACGCGGCAGTCAAACGAGTGCATGCAGGTCCTCACCAATGGCTTACACACTCTGAATGCCACCTGAAATAGGATTGATGACACTCTAGCCTTGGCCGTTCAGTGCCCCACTGAAGTGCAACAAAATGCTCTCCAGCTCATTGCTAGCACGGAAGCGCGGGTGAGCCATGAGAGGGAAGGTGGTGAAAGGGGACATGGAAGTGAGGACTCTGCTCAAAGCACTTCCACTTCTCACCCGTTGCCTCCCCCATCAGTCAGTACCCCACATGCAACCTCTTGTGCTGATGGCCGAGTCTGCCCCTGCACAGGTGCAGGTGGGACAGTCTTTGGCGGGGGCCTCACGACCTCCAAAGCTCTGAGGATGTCGGCCAAGAACATCTCAGCAGTCAGAGCAGGGATCTGAGCAGCCTGCCTCTACCTCTGCTGAAGCCACATGGGTTGCACCACGTAGGAGTAGCAGAAAAAGGAAGAGTAAAGATTTATTGTTGCACAAGGGTATGCGCATGGGTGTGTTACAGAATGTTAGATTATTAAGTTTCAGTTTATTTATGAGCCACATAAATATCATTTGTTTGCACCACTTTCCTGTCTTGCTCATTTTTGCCTTCTCACTTGTGATGAATGGTAAAACAAGACTTAAAGCCGAGCAATGGGTGGCTGTGAAAGGGATGCTTTGTGTTGGGGGAAGTGGGGGCAAGTGGGTTTAGCATGTGGCTGCCAGATGGGTGCACTGGTGCAGCCTAGCTGAACCTCGCCATTATGAGGGCATCCCGGGCAGCAGTGTGCGCCGCTGCTGGTGCAATGGCCACACCACGTTCCTCCTGCTCCTCCAAAGAGGCTCTGCGCTCTATGCCTTGCTCCACCTGAAGCTCCAATCCTCGCTGCCGTGAAATGTTGTGCACACCACGATCATTCTGGAGGCCCTGGCTGGTGCATATTGAAGGGCGCCTCCAGATCTGTCGAGACACCTAAAGCGCATCTTCAGCATGCTGACTGCTTGTTCAATGATACATTTTGTCGTCATATAGCTTTGATTGTAGTGCTCTTGGGCCTCATTGCTTGGGCTCCTCACGGTTGTCATCAACCAGGTTTTAAGTGGGTAGACTTTGTCTCCAAGCAGCCAGCTGATGAGTCTGTTCCAAGGTGCGAAGAGCTCAGGGAGGGTAGACTAGCGCATGACGAATGCATCATGGCAGCTCCCTGGGAATCTTGCGCACACCTGTATAATCATCTTTTTGTGGTTGCACACCAGCTGTACATTGATGGAGTGGAAGCCCTTACGGTTGATGAAGACTGCTGGGTGATCTGGGGGTGCTTTGATTGCCACGTGTGCTGTCAATGACGCTCAGCACCTGTGGAAACATAAGAACATAAGAAATAGGAGCAGGAGACAGCCATTCGGCCCCTCGAGCCTGCTCCGCCATTCAATAAGATCATGGCTGATCTTCTACCTCATCTCCACTTTCCTACACTATCCCCATATCCCTTGATTCCCTTAATATCCAAAAATCTATCAATCTCTGTTTTGAATATACTCAACGACAGCCTCCACAGCCCTCTGGGGTAGAGAATTCCAAAGATTCACCACCCTCTGAGTGAAGAAATTTCTCATCTCAGTCCTAAATGGCCGACCCCTTATTCTAAGACTGTGACCCCTGGTTCTAGACGCCCCAGCCAAGGGAAACATCCTCCCTGCATCTACCTCGTCAAGCCCTGTAAGAATTTTGTATGTTTCAATGAGATTACCTCTCATTCTTCTAAACTCTAGAGAATATAGGCCTAGTCTACTCAATCTCTCCTCATAGGACAATCCTCCCATCCCAGGAATCAGTCTGGTGAACCTTCGTTGCTCTCCCTCTATGGCAAGTATATCCTTCCTTAGGTAAGGAGACCAAAACTGCACACAATACTCCAGGTGTGGTCTCACCAGGGCCCTATATAATTGCAGTAAGACATCTTGGGGGAAAAATTCAGTTGGTTGCGCCTCCCGTTAGCGCCTTAAGAGGGAGCTAATGGGGCGCAAAGCATCTAGCGCCCAGGCGCGGCGAAGTTTGCGCCGCTCGCGAAATTAACTAGACATTTTGCGGCGGCGCTAAACACTACCGCCACGATCTCCTGCGCCGGCAGATCATGACGTCACTCGAATGCGCAACGCCCCGGTATCGCCCCGGAGCGGATATTGAGTGGCGCCCCCTGCCTTACCGCCTGACGCGAGCAACGACAGGTTGAGGGGAGCGTTCTGCAGTCATGAAGGGAAAGGGGGAGCGCTATTTAAAGGTGACCGCTTCCTGCCTTTTATTGTTGGTGCCATTTTTGAACTACGCATTCTGAGAGAGAGAGGGAGAGACTTCTGGAGAGATTCAACGTTGTGTGAAGGAGTTTTGGGTACTGAGCAGCACTTTGCAGGTTCATTTTGATTTGCCATTCCTTGTATCGATTTAGCAGAGACTATGGGGGCTGCACTCTGAGCTCTTTGCCTGGTACTCTCCATTGTTCTTTCCAGCACATTTGATGTGCAGGTCTCTCCAGGC
This sequence comes from Squalus acanthias, assembly GCA_030390025.1. NCBI lineage: Eukaryota > Metazoa > Chordata > Chondrichthyes > Squaliformes > Squalidae > Squalus > Squalus acanthias. Next base: position 85,970,955 of record CM059437.1, read on the forward strand.
CGAGATTCAAGGCTGCAATGAGCAGGATGTGGATGGAAAGCAAGATTAACCATCCCCTTTAAGAACTGGCCCGTGCCATTGTGTGTGTGTTCCATTGCTGACTGACATTACATGAGCTTCGCCAGCGCTCTGAGGTAGCGCCTCGCTCCTCGGCCTTTGCGCCTTAAGACAGGTGTGAAGCGCCTGATTTAGCGCTGCAATCACCTCCAGGGGCGATAAAAGTCAAGTTTGCAGTCGGTGGCGATAATTAGCGCCAGGCGCTAATCTTTGCGCCCGGCCGATAATTGCTCCCCAAATGGGGCGATACTGAATTTCTCCCCCCTTGACTCTTATACTCAAATCCTCTTGTAATAAAGGCCAACATACCATTTGTTTTCTTTATTGCTTGCTGTACCTGCATGTTAACTTTCAGTGATTCGTGTACAAGGACACCCAAGTCCCTCTGAACAGCAACATTTCCCAATCTCTCACCATTTAAAAAATACTCTGCTTTTCTATTTTTCCTACCAAAGTGGATAACTTCACATTTCTCCACATTATATTCCATTTGCCATGTTCTTGCCCACTCACTTAGCCTGTCTATATCCCCTTGAAGCCTCTTTGCATCCTCCTCACAACTTACATTCCCACCTAGCTTTGTATCATCAGCAAACTTGGATATATTACATTTGGTCCCCTCATCCAAATCATTGATATAGATTGTGAATAGCTGAGGCCCAAGCACTGATCCTTGCGGTACCCCACTAGTTACAGCCTGCCAACCCAAAAATGACCCATTTATTCCTACTCTCTGTTTTCTGTCCGTTAACCAATCCTCAATCCATGCTAGTATATTACCCCCAAACCCTTGAGCCCTAGTTTTGTTTAATAACCTCTTGTGTGGCACCTTATCTAATGCCTTCTGAAAATCTAAATACACCACATCCACTGGTTCCCCCTTATCTATTCTGCTAGTTACAACCTCAAAAAACTCTAAACAGATTTGTCAAACACGATTTCCCTTTCATAAGTCCTATTATTATTTTCTAAGTGCCCTGTTACCACGTCCTAGCATTTTCCCTACTACTGATGTCAGGCTAACTGGTCTGTAGTTTCCCGTTTTCTCTCTCCCTCCTTTCTTAAATACTGGGGTTACATTTGCTATCTTCCAATCCACGGGAACCGTTCTGGAATCTATGCAATTTTGGAAGATGACAACCAATGCATCCACTATCTCTATAATAACTTCTTTCAAAACCCTAGGATTTTTTTTTATTCGTTCCTGGGATGTGGGTGTCGCTGGCAAGGCCAGCATTTATTGCCCATCCCTAATTGCCCTTGAGAAAGTGGTGGTGAGCCGCCTTTTTCAACTGCTGCAGTCCGTGTGGTGAAGGTAATCCCACAGTGCTGTTAGGGAGGGAGTTCCAGGATTTTGAGCCAGCGACGATGAAGGATCAGCGATATACTTCCAAGTCAGGATGGTGTGTGACTTGCAGGGGAACTTGGAAGTGGTGGTGTTCCCATGCACCTGCTGCCCTTGTCCTTCTAGGTGGAAGAGGTCGCGGGTTTGGGAGGTGCTGCCGAAGAAGCCTTGGCGAGTTGCTGCAGTGCATCTTGTAGATGGTACACACTGCAGCCACGGTACGCCGGTGGTGGAGGGAGTGAATGTTTAAGGTGGTGGATGGGGTGCCAATCAAGCAGGCTGCATTGTCCTGGATGGAGTCGAGCTTCTTGAGTGTTGTTGGAGCTGCACTCATCCAGGCAAGTGGAGAGTATTCCATCACACTCCTTACTTGTGCCTTGTAGATTGTGGAAAGGCTTTGGGGAGTCAGGAGGTGAGACACTCGCCGCAGAATACCTAGCCTCTGACCTGCTCTTGTTGCCACAGTATTTATGTGGCTGGTCCAGTTAAGTATCTGGTCAATGGTGACCCCCTGGATGTTGATGGTGCGGGATTTGGCGATGGTAATGCCGTTGAATGTCAAGGGGTGGTGGTTAGACTCTCACTTTTTGGAGATAGTTATTGCCTGGCACTTCTGTGGCGCGAATGTTACCTGCCACTTATCAGCCCAAGCCTGAACGTCATCCAGGTCTTGTTGCATGCAGGCATGGACTGCTTCATTATCTGAGGAGTTGTGAATGGTGCTGAACACTGTGCAGTCATCAGCGAACATTCCCATTTCTGACCTTACGTTGGAGGGAAGGTCATTGATGAAGCAGCTGAAGATGGTTGGGCCTAGGACACTGCCCTGAGGAATTCCTGCAGCGATGTCCTGGGGCTGTGATGATTGACCTTCAACCACCACAACCATCTTCCTTTGTGCTAGGTATGACTCCAGCCAGTGGAGAGTTTTCCCCCCCGATTCCCATTGACTTCAGTTTTACTAGGGCTCCTTGATGCCACACTCGGTCAAATGCTGCCTTGATGTCAAGGGCAGTCACTCTCACCTCATCTCTGGAATTCAGCTCCTTTGTCCATGTTTGGACCAAGGCTGTAATGAGGTCGGGAGCCGAGTGGTCTTGGCAGAACCCAAACTGGGCATCAGTGAGCAGGTTTTTGGTGAGTAAGTGCCACTTGATAGCACTGTCAATGACACCTTCCATCACTTTGCTGATGATTGAGAGTAGACTGGTAATTGGCCGGATTGGATTTGTCCTGCTTTTTGTGGATAGGACATACCTGGGCAGTTTTCCACATTGTCGGATAGATGCCAGTGTTGTAGCTGTACTGGAGCAGTTTGCCTAAAGGCGCGGCTAGTTCTGGAGCACAAGTCTTCAGCACAGTAGCCGGGATGTTGTCGGGGCCCATAGCCTTTGCTGTATCCAGTGCGCACAGCCATTTCTTGATATCACGTGGAGTGAATCGAATTGGCTGAAGACTGGCTTCTGTGATGGTGGGGACCTCAGGAGTCGGCCGATATGGATCATCCACTCAGCACTTCTGGCTGAAGATGGTTGCAAACGCTTCAGCCTTGTCTTTTGCACTCACGTGCTGGGCTCCACCATCATTGAGGATGGAATATTCAGGGAGCCTCCTCCTCCTGTTAGTTGTTTAATGGTCCACCACCATTCACGATTGCAGAGCTTTGATCTGATCCGTTGATTGTGGGATCGCTTAGCCCTGTCTATAGCATGCTACTTCCGCTTTTTAGCATGCATGTAGTCCTGTGTTGCAGCTTCCCCAGGTTGGCACCTCATTTTTAGGTACGCCTGGTGCTGCTCCTGGCATGCTCTTCTACACTCCTTATTGAACCAGGGTTGGTCCCCTGGCTTGGTGGTAATGATAGAGTGAGGGATATGCCGGGCCATGAGGTTACAGATTGTGGTGGAATACAATTCTGCTGCTGCTGGCGCACAGCGCCTCATGGATGCCCAGTTTTGAGTTGCTAGATCTGTTCTGAATCTATCCATTTAGCACAGTGGTAGTGCCACACAACACGATGGAGGGTGTCCTCAGTGTGGAGACAGGACTTCGTCTTCACAATGACTGTGCGGTGGTCACTGCTACCAATACTGTCATGGACAGATGCATCTGCGACAGGTAGATTGGTGAGGACGAGGTCAAGTAGGTTTTTCCCTCGTGCTGGTTCTCTCACCACCTGTCGCAGGCTCAGACTGGCAGTTACATCCTTCAGGTCAGTAGTGGTGTTACCGAGCCACTTTTGGTGATGGACATTGAACCCCACCCAGAGTACATTCTGTGCCCTTGCTACTCTCCGTGCTGCTTCCAAGTGGTGTTCAACATGGAGGTGTACTGATTCATCAGCTGAGGGAGGGCGGTAGGTGGTAATCAGCAGGAGGTTTCCTTGCCCATGCTTGACCTGAAGCTATGAGACTTCATGGGGTCCGGAGTCAATGTTGAGGACTCCCAGGGCCATTCCTTCCTGACTGTATACCACTGTCCCACCACCCCTGGCGCCGGTGGGACAGGACATACCCAGGAATGGTGATGGAGGAGTTTGGGACATTGGCTGAAAGATATGATTCTGTGAGTATGACTATGTCAGGCTGTTGTTGATGTTGGTGAGGAGGACTTTACAGGGTCGACTGGGCTGGGTGTGCTGTTGCCGTGTCCGTAGCCAGTGCCGAGGTCGATGCTGGGTGGTCTGTCCGGTTTCATTCTTATTATTGTTTCCTGTAGTGGTTTGTTACAACTGAGTGGCTTGCTAGGCCATTTCAGAGGGCAGTTAAGAGTCAACCACATTGCTGTGGGTCTGGAGTCACATATAGGCCAGACCAGGTAAGGACGGCAGATTTCCTTCCCGAAAGGACATTAGTGAACCAGATGGATTTTTATGACAATCCGATAGTTTCATGGTTACCATTACTGATACTAGCTTTTTATTCCAGATTTATTTAATTAACTGAATTTAAATTTCCCAACTGCCGTGTGGGATTTGAACTCACATCTCTGGATCATTAGTCCAGGCCGCTGGATTACTAGCCCAGTGACATTACCACTACGCTACCGTTACCCTATTGTAGGCCATCAGGTCCAGGGGATTTATTGGCTTTAAGTCCCATTAATTTCTCCAGTACTATTTTTTTACTAATACTAATTTCTTTCAGTTCCTCATTCTCGCCAGACCCTTGGTTCTCCACTATTTCCGAGAGATTTTCTGCGTCTTTTTCCATGAAGACAGACACAAAGGGCTGGATTTTCTCAATGGATGCGTGTTGGGGGCGGACTGCTGGTTTTCGGGTTTCAGTCCCGCCCCCAGCGACGTCTGAGCAACCCACGCTATTTTCCCTTGATTGGCCTTGTTAAGCCCGCCCAGCCAATTAAGGGAAAGCTGGTGACAGATGACGTCAGCGTATGATGCTTCATCTGTCGAAATTTTTTGACACATGAATTGTCAGCGTTTTGACAGCTTTTAGAAGCTGTCAAACACTGACAATCTCTGTTCTAAGGTGAGCCCTTGCACACAGGCTCACCAAGACCTCTCTCCTTAGCAGAAAGCAGATGGCTGCTGCATCTGAGAATGTAGCAGCCATTCTGTCATCTCTGCCGTTGAGATGAGGCACCTCCGGATCCTCAAAGGTTGCAGAAAGAAGCAAAGGTAAGGAAACTTTTTCCAACACTTTACACTCACCTCTCATACTTACCTGTCCACACTTGCACCCATCACTCACCTCTACAGCTGACATTTCGACCCCTCTCACCCCCGCAGACCCACTGCTCGCCTCGCTGACCCTGGCAAGGTTCGCAGCCATCGGGAAGCCCGCAATTGCAGGCGTAAATGGTATTGAAATAGAGGATTAGCCATGATCATATTGAATGGCGGAGCAGGCTCGAAGGGCCGAATGGCCTACTCCTGCTCCTATTTTTCTATGTTCTATGTAAAATAGGGATAAGCCTCAAAACTGCCTGTTAACTACCTGTTAACAGGCAGTTAATTGGCTCTAATCCCCTTCCCGCCTCGAGGAGACGGGTCCCTGCGCGACTCGGGGACCCGCCTCCCGGGAAGATTACACGGAGGCGGGGTCGGTACCCACTCCCAGTTTCTGCCATTTTCCCGCAGTCCCACCTCCATACCCGCCTCCCCAGGGCTGGGAAAATTCCTCCCGTACGTATTTGTTTAATTTCTCTGCCATTTATTTATTCTCCATTAGAATTTCTCCTGTCTCAGCCTGTAAGGGACCCACATTTACTTTCGCTAATCTTTTCCTTTTTACATACCTATAGAAGCTTTTACAGTCTGTTTTTATGTCTCTTGCTAGTTTACTTTCATATTCTATTTTCCCTTTATCAATTTCTTGGTCCTCCTTTGCTGAATTCTAAAATCCTCCCAATCCTCAGGCTTACTGCTCTTTTTGGCAACATTATAAGCCTCTTCCTTTGATCTAATACTATCTTTAACTTCTCTTGTTAGCCACGGTTGGACCACTTTTCCTGTGGGGTTTTTGTGCCTTAAAGGAATGTATATATGTTGTAAATTATGTATTAATTCTTTAAATGTTAGCCATTGCTTGTCTACCATCATACCTTTTAATGTAGTTTCCCAATCTGCCTTAGCCAGCCAGAAACACAAACCCGAGCGCCCGCTCACTCTGACTGGCATCATCGGTGGCAAAGTGTACATAATTGCCTGCCCTGGCAAACATGGCATCGATTACCTTTGTGATGCATTTGTGGGCGGCCGACTGCGAAATCCTGCAAATGTCTCCTGCAGATCCCTAGAAGGAGCTTGAGGCGAAGAAGTTGCCACCAGGTCCACTTGGCAGCAGGTCTTCTTCCAGCAGGCTGCAAATGTCTGCCACGACCTCAAAGTAGTGAAAGTCACCTCCAAAATAGTAAGAGTCATCTCCAAAGTAGTAGAAATCACCTGTAGTGAAAGTAAACTCTCAGTACTGTGAGCAAAAGCCTTTCACACAATTAGGCAAGGAAGCAGCTGTGAGTTTTAATACTTATGATAATTTTTGCCTGTCATTTCTTACCCCCCTCATTTGCCACTAGTGTTCTCACCTTGCTTTCTCTTGGGAGTTCCAGGAAGCCCGGGAAACCCATGCACCCACAGTTAAAGTTGAAAACCCCTGTTAGAAAAGCTCTTCATCACCTATTAACATATTTAAATTGGCAACCCGCCTCTCCAGAGGGGCTTTCTCACACGCAGCCTAACGCGTTGCAGTTAAATGCGGAGGTTGCCGGGTTGGCACCGGTTTCCCAACACACTGAAAATTTCAGCGTTTTTAAGCTCCCACACGCTCCCAATCCCACTCGCTCTTGGAAGTTAAAATTCCCCTCTCAGTGTCAGCATCAAACACTTTCAAGTGATGTATAGCAAGCACAGCCAGCTGTAGCTCCCTCTATTCTGCCCCAACAATAAGCTCTGGCCCCAATCTCAGAAGACATCCCCATTGTACCAGTGGGACATTTACACGTATCACAACACCTATCCTTGTGATGTGAGATTGTCAATTTAGCATCAATTGGGTGTTGAGTTAGTGCCAGCTTTATACTGTTGTCCTACACTCCACTAAGAATTGTCTTGAGACTACCCAAATTCATATTTAGGATCCTTATAGCCAGAGAATGCATTGGGACAAAAGCAAAATACTGTGGATGCTGGAAATCTGAAATAAAAACACCATGCATTAGGAATCTTATGAAAATTGTAGCCCTCCCTGCAAAACTCTAGGCTGACACTCCACTGCAGTACTGAGGGAGTGCTGCACTGTTGGAGGTGCTGTCTTTCGGAGGAGACATTAAATCGAGGCCCCGTCTACTCTCAAGTAGACGTAAAAGATCCCATGGCACTATTTTGAAGAGGAGCAGGGGAGTTACCCCTGGTGTCCTGGCCAATATTTATCCCTCAATCAACATCACTAAAAACAGATTATCTGGTCATTATCACACTGCTGTTTGTGGGAGCTTGCTGTGCGCAAATTGGCTGCCGCGTTTCCTACATTACAACAGTGACTGCACTTCAAAAAGTACTTCATTGGCTGTAAAACGCTTTGGAACGTCCGGTGGTCGTGAAAGGCGCTGTATAAATGCAAGTCTTTCTTTCTTTAGGAGTACTCTACAGGGATCAACCAGCTAGCTTCCTGAAGCTGGTACTGAACAATTCCTCAAACAGGAGAATTCTGCCCAAACACCTAACCAGCCAGCCAGGCGGTCAGCTCACAGATAAAGAAAACACACAGCACCATAATCCAAATGAAACCACTTCCTTTCAGATGTGGTGTACGCCCTGCAACAGCAGGGTCACACTCTCTGTGAATTCAGCAGCTGAAGAACTTGACCCTTTCTACAAACACAAAACAAAAGATTATTAGCATTTACCTTAAACAACTATCAAAATGACCCCACCAACAGCACAACCTCAGGAACTGGGCTTACAAGAAGGCTTTATTAAGAACTGGTTCTTGGCTGATTGAAAGCATAATTAAGTGCTGAATTGCAGCGGTTCAGCATTCAAAGTGGGGCTCTTACGCTCCCTTCTTGGAGGGGAGCTTTTTTTTCTCACAATTTTTCCTTCCCTTTTCCATACCTTGTAGTGACCCTGCTCACTCCTTTTTGGGATACAGTTCCCTGAGCAGCAGTTGCCCTCTGTTACTACAACATTCCTTTTATGTGAGCCTGGACACGGAGTGGCAGCAAGCCAGTTAAGCACAGGGGACATGACAACCAAGCCTGATCCCATCCTTACCAGATGTTTACACCTGCACAGTTCCAGCAGGATTCACTAGAAAACGATCAGGAGCAGGATCAGCTAGCTCAGCTTAGACTGGAATCAGATCCAGGACTGGAAATTATCAATTGTTTGTGGTATTTTGTTTCTATGAAATGAATTTGACTCGTACTTTTAGCCTGCACAAAGTGTTCTAGCATTGTGTGCTTTCCAGTAAGAAATTTGCCTTAATTAGGGATAATTTTTAGACCCAAGCTATGCAAAGTCAACACAGCAGGGAAGAAAAAGAACAGCTTTCAATTTGTAAGAGATACAATCCACCTGTGGAACATAAGAACATAAGATGTAGAAGCAGGAGTAGGTAATTTGGCCCCTCGAGCCTGCTCTGCATTCAATAAGATCATGGCTGATCTGATCTTGGCCTCAACTCCACTTCCCTGCCCGCTCCCCATAACCCTTGACTCCCTTACCATTCAAAAATCTGTCTATCTCCACCTTAAATATATTCAATGACCTCCGCAGCTCCCTGGGGAAGAGGATTCCAAAGATTCACGACCCTCAGAGAAGAAATTCCTCCTCATTTCCGTTTTAAATGGGTGCCCCCTTATTCTGAAATTATGCCCCTTAGTTCTAGATTCCCCCACGAGGGGAAACATCCTCTCTGCATCTACCCTGTCAAGCCCCTTCAGAATCTTATATGTTTCAATAAGATCCTCTCTCATTCTTCTAAACTCCAATGAGTATAGGCCCAACCTGCTCAACCTTTCTTCATAAGACAACCCCTTCATCTCCGGACTCAACTTCGTGAACCTTCTCTGAACTGCCTCCAATGCAAGTATATCCTTCCTTAAATTAGGAGACCAAAACTGTACGCAGTACTCCAGGTATGGTCTCACCAATGCCCTGTACAGTTGTAACAGGACTTCCCTACTTTTATACTCAATTCCCTTTGCAATAAAGGCCAACATTCCATTTGCCTTCCTAATTACTTGCTGTACCTGCATGCTAACTTTTTGTGATTCATGTACAAGGACTTCCAGATCACTCTGTACCTCAGCATTTTGTAATCTCCCCATTTAAATAATAATTTGCTTTTTTATTTTTCCTACCGAAGTGGATAACCTCGCATTTTCCCACATTATACTCCATCTGCCAGATTTTTACCCACTCACTTAGCCTATCTCTATCCCGCTGGAGATTCTTTATGTCCTCCACACAATTTGCTTTCCCACCTATCTTTGTATCATCAGCAAATTTGGCTACCTTACATTCGGTCCCTTCATCCAAGTCATTAATATAGATTGTAAATAGTTGAAGCCCCAGTACTGATCCCTGTGGCACCCCACCAGTTACATATTGCCAACCTGAAAATGACCCATTTATCCCGACTCTCTGTTTTCTGTTAGTTAGCCAATCCTCTATCCATGCTAATATATTACCCCCAACCCCATGAGCTCTTATCTTGTGCACTAACCTTTTATGTGGCACCTTATTGAATGCCTTCTGGAAATCCAAATACACGACATCTACTGGTTCCCCTTTATCCACCCTGTTCATTACATCCTCAAAGAACTCCAGCAAATTTGTCAAACATGATTTCCCTTTCATAAAACCATGCTGACTCTGCTTGACTATATTATGATTTTCTAAATGTCCTGCTACCACTTCCTTAATGATGGACTCCAGCATTTTCCCAATGACAGATGTTAGGCCAACTGGTCGATAGTTGCCTGCTTTCTGTCTCCCTCCTTTCTTCAATAGGGGCGTTACATTTGTGGTTTTCCAGTCCGCTGGGACCTCTCCAGAATCCAGGGAATTTTGGTAGATTGCAACCAATGCATCCACTATCTCTGCAGCCACCTCTTTTAAGACCCTAGGATGCAAGCCATCGGGTCCAGGGGACTTGTCCACCTTTAGTCCCATTAGTTTGCCTAGTACTTTTTCTCTAGTGATCGTGATTGTTTTAAGTCCCCACCCCAATAGCCCCGTCATCAAGCAATTTACATTGAAAATAAAGCACTGATAAAGCCCAAACTGTAACAGAGAGGTAATTCTAATGATCAACAACAGATTTACTAGGGTAAATTAGTTAGGGTAAATGTTATTTTAGAGCAAGGTAACACATTGACCATGCTATCTGTTTCTTCCTTGACCAGCCTGGGCACCAGCACTCTTCACCTTCTTAAAGCGACACTTGCACAATTAACCCTTCACACTGCACTCTGGTTATGGCGCCTCTAACTCCCTATCTTGCATTATGGCTACACAGTCTTCTAAAATACAAGAACTGCCATGCACAGCCCTGAAATCCCTTCCTCCATTTTAACACTCTCATACCCCCACATCTCTTCCTTTAACTCTCCTGTGCCACTTGGCATGCACTCAACTGCCAGTCTTACCTCATTTACTTATGTTTGCAGGAGAAATTGGTGTGAAATGCCCGCCAAAGGTAAGCCACCAGAGGGGTATCCCCATCTTGAAACCCCTCAGCCCCTTTGAGGACAAGGCCATGCAGCTCATGGGCACTCACTCAGTTATTGCTGTGGCAGATGTCGAGGTCAGTGGCAGGTTAGTAACTGAGCACCTACATTGTCACCATGGCAGCCCTCTGAAGCATCACACACACACAACCTTCACCCCCCCCCCCGCCTTTTTATGTCTCTGTAATCCCGAGGCGGTAATGCTCACCCATTCTTAGCTTCTGTCATCCTTTCCTGCAGATCCACCACGAAACTAGAGGAAGATGGTAATATTGATGAACATACGAATTAGGAGCAGGAGTAGGCCACTCGACCCCTCGAGCCTGCTCCGCCATTCAATAAGATCATGGCTGATCTGATTACTCCACATTCCCGCCTACCCCCAATAACCTTTCACCGCCTTGCTTACCAAGAATCTATCTACCTCTGCCTTAAAAATATTCAAAGACTCTGCTTCCACCGCCCTCTGAGGAAGAGAGTTCCAAAGACTCACGACCCTCTGTGAGAAAAAATGTCTCCTCATCTCTGTCTTAAATGGGTGACCCCTTATTTTTAAACAGTGACCCCTAGTTCTAGATTCTCCCACAAGAGGAAATATCCTCTCCACATGTCCAGACCCCTCAGGATATTATATGTTTCAATCAAGTCACCTCTTACTCTTCTAAACTCAGCAGATACAAGCCTAGCCTGTCCAACCTTTCCTCTTAAGACAACCCGCCCATTCCAGGTATTAGTCTAGTAAACCTTCTCTGAACTGCTTCCAATGCATTTACATCCTTCCTTAAATAAGGAGACCAATACTGTACACAGTACTCCAGATGTGGTCTCACCAATGCCCTGTATAACTGAGGAGGAGGATAAGCAGGAGGAGCATGATGAAGACAACCTGGGGCGTTTTTTTCTCCCTCGTAGCATATGGCGATGATGAGGACCAGCCCACTCACCATTTCCAGCTGCTTCGTTGTGACCTGTTTTCCTCTGCCCCAGCCGCTTCCAACTCACCATCTGCGGTGCTTGCTTTTTCTCTCTCGGGCACAGCTCACTTGTACCTGGGGATAATTCGATATTGGTAGAGAAGAATTGCCACCAGATGATTCACTGAGAAAGAGGGTCTTGGAAGCGTTGAAGAATGTGCCCCTTCTCACTGGAGGCTGAGGAGAAGGGGAATTGTGGGACCCAGAACTCATGGACATGTGCTTGAAAAGAATGAAGTTTGAGGAACATCATAGCTATGTGCAGGCTCAGAGGACAACCTCCCTGTTGTGCAGTAATTGACAGGTGTGACTGTCAAGTCGACATCTCTTAGGATAGGCGTATATGCCAGGTCTCTGGCCTTCCCCCTCAGAGCAACATGCCAGTGTAACATGGGAGTGAGACCAGACTGCCCATGAACACTCTCCAGAGATAACACCAGCAGAAGCTCTATGCTGCCAGGAGCCAGATGCCATGAAATGAGGGCCACCTTAATCACATGATCCTTCTGTATCGCATGAGGAGCCAACTATCTCCCCAGATCCTGGCCCTCAGGTGGCACTTAGAAGGAGCACTAGGTGATTGAAAGGAACACATAGGCACCCAGGGCAAGTACGTCAATAGGAAAGAGTAGGGTGACTGTTCACATTTGGTCATTATTGTATTAAAGTAGAATGTACATATATCTTGTGCTTTGTTACGCATGGAGATTACAGGTATACAGGAAAGGGAGCACACTCACTTGGTGCTGACATTCACTCAGGTGATGATTATTGGCAAGGAAGCCTAATGTGTTGTCATGTGGTAGGCTGAGTATTGGTTTCAGGCAGTAACTCTTTATTTGCAGGTCGGGGAGGAGGTCAGGCTGTGGTGTGCAGGTATACTAAATTACGTAGAGAAGACTTCAGAAGAAGTCACTACCCTCTGATACCTGTCAGAGAGGAGTCCCTTGTGTGGATGTCGCCCTGATGTTCTGCTCTCTGAAGTTCAGGATCCTTTGGAATAAGCGCCTATTTTTCAGTCCACAGCTCTTCCAGGATGGCACAGGAGGTGATGATAATTCTGGAGACCCTATCTGGCGCATACTACAGAACCTGATACAACCTATCTCGGCAGCAAAAGCGCGCTTTCAACACCCCAATGGTCCTTTCAATCACAAGCCTGTAGCTGCTTGTGCTTAGTTGTACCAGTCCTCTGCTTCTGTTCAAGGTAGTTGGAGTGGGGTCATTGGCCATGCCATGGAGGTATGCCTCGACACCTTGTAGCCAGCTGTTATGTTTTTTTTCTTTGAAGAATGCCTTTACAGCTGATGTTGCAGAGAGCCCCCATGGCTGCCTGAAAAGAGTCTGAGCTGAAAAAGTTGAGGACAGTGGTGACCTTCATTGCCACAGAGCATAGGGTTGGCAGATGAGCATGGCCTGAGATCTTCATGCAGCAGGTCACAGAGATGCCTTCTTGCATCTTTTGAGAAGCAAACTCTTTAGATGCAGAGCTCCTCAGAGAGGTCCTCATAGGACCTGTGCTGCCTGTAATTTCTTTGCGATGGGCAATATCTGATGGGCTGCATTCTTCTGGTATACTGCCTGAAACCTTCTTCCTGCTAACCTGTGCTGCTCTTCCTTCAGTAGCAATAAATGTAAAAAAAAACTTTCCAAACAGCAGAAATCACTAATCGCACTTTCCAAAGCTCACCAATGCCTAATTTCCATCTCGATCAGGTGATACATGCAGCTACTGTGCCTCATATTTTAGTCTAACATACCCAGAGTGCAATTGTGGGCTAAAACCAGGAAACTCGCGTCACTGGCTGCCCATATGCAAATGAAGCCAATGGCATGCAATCGCAGGAAGTGTCAAAAAGTTCGTGGCCACTTGGTGGAAGTGTGTCAAAGGTGCTGAAACGGCACCCACCACTTACACCTGACTTTCCATGTATAAAGTAAATCCCACGCCATTGCAGTGTCACTAATGCACCAAAATCGGTGCGGAAAAGCATCCCCATTTCAAGAAGATGAGACTCACTGGGCTGTTTTTTTAGGACAAGGTTCGCAGCAACAATTGTTTAGTTGCAGAATCTTCAGCAAAAGTATTGTAATAACTTTTTTGTTCCCTCCAAATTTGCCACATGGGCTAAAGACTTAACCACATAAAAATGGCAAAAATCAATACCTGCAGCATGATAGTCATAGATAGAGGCAATGGGGGAAAAATTCAGTATCGCCCCGTTTGGGGCGCAATTATCGACCGGGCGCAAAGATTAGCGCCTGGCGCTAATTATCGCCTCCGACTGCAAACTTGACTTTTATCGCCCCTGGAACTGATTGGAGCGCTAAATCAGGCGCTTCACACCTGTCTTAAGGCGCAAAGGCCGAGGAGCGAGGCGCTAACTCAGAGCGCTGGCAAAGCTCGTGTGATGTCAGTCAGCAATGGAACACAGACACAATGGCGCTGGCTAGTTCTTAAAGGGGAGGATTGATCTTGCTTTCCATCCACATCCTGCTCATTGCAGCCTTGAATCTCGGCCTGGAGAGACCTGTACATCAAATCTGCTGGAAAGAACAATAGAGACAACCAGGGAAAGAGCTCAGAGTGCAACCCCCACAGTCTCTTCTAATTCGATACAAGGAAGGGCAAATCAAAATGAACCTGCAAAGTGCTGCTCAGTACCCAAAACTCCTTCACACAGCGTTGAATCTCTCCAGAAGTCCCTCTCTCTCTCAGAATGCGTGGTTCAAAAATGTCACCAACAAAAAAAGGCAGGAAGCGGACGCCCAGTCCCTTCCTGACAGCAAAACGCTCCCCTCAACCTGTCGTTGCTAGCGGCAGGCGGTAAGGCAGGGGGCGCCACTCAATATCCACTCCGGGGCGTTGCGCACTCGAATGACGTCACGATCCGCCGGCGCAGGAGATCGTGGCGGTAGTGTTTAGCGTCGCCGCAAAATGTCTAGTTAATTTCGCGAGCGGTGCAAACATCGCCTGCGCCCAGGCGCGAGTTGCTTTGCGCCCCATTAGCGCCCTCTTAAGGCGCTAATGGGAGGTGCAACCAACTGAATTTTTCCCCCTAAGAGTTATACAGCACAGAAAGAGGCCCTTCGGCCCATCGTGTCCGCACCGGCCATCAAGCCCTGTCTATTCTAATCCCATTTTCCAGCACTTGGTCCATAGCCTTGTATGCTACGGCATTTCAAGTGCTCATCTAAATGCTTCTTGAATGTTGTGAGGGTTCCTGCCTCTACCACCCTTTCAGGCAGTGAGTTCCAGATTCCAATCACCCTCTGGGTGAAAAAGTTTTTCCTCAAATCCCCTCTAAACCTCCTGCCCCTTACCTTGAAACTATGCCCCCTGGTTATTGACCCCTCTACCAAGGGGAAAAATTCCTTTTTATCTACCCTATCTATGCCCCTCATAATTTTGTACACCTCAATCAGGTCCCCCCTCAGCCTTCTCTGCTCGAAGGAAAACAACCCCAGCCTGTCCAGTCTCTCTTCATAGCTGAAGCGCTCCAGCCCAGGTAACATCCTGGTGAATCTCCTCTGCACCCTCTCCAATGCAATCACATCCTTCCTATAGTGTGGCGACCAGAACTGCACACAGTATTCCAGCTGTGGCCAAACTATCGTTTTGTACAGCTCCATCATAGCCTCCCTGCTCTTATATTCTATGCCTCGGCTAATGAAGGCAAGTATCCCATATGCCTTTTTAACCACCTTATCTACCTGTCCTGCTGCCTTCAGGGATCTATGTATATGCACACCAAGGTCCCTCTGATCCTCTGTCCTTCCTAGGGTCCTACCATTCATTGTGTATTCCCTTGCCTTGTTAGACCTCCCAAAATGTGTCACCTCACACTTTTCAGGGTTAAATTCCATTTGCCACTGTTCTTCCCATCTGACCAACCCGTCTATATCGTCCTGTAGCCTGAGGCTTCCCTCCTCGCTATTTACCACCCCACCAATTTTTGTGTCATCTGCGAACTTACTGATCATACCTCCTTCATTCATATCTAAATCATTAATGTACACTACAAACAGCAAAGGACCCAGCACCGATCCCTGCGGTACACCACTGGACACAGGCTTCCAGTCACAAAAACAACCTTCGACCATCACCCTCTGCCTCCTGCCACTAAGCCAATTTTGGATTCAATGTGCCAAGTTGCCCTGGATCCCATGGGCTCTTTTTTTGCAAGCAAAAAATACTACTTCTGCAGAGAGGAGAGTCCACAATAATCAGTTTTAATTGAATAATAGCGCAAGAATATGACTGTTTCAATAGTTAGAAACCCACAGGCTGGCTGAATAGAAGGAATGGTTTGCAAATTATACATGATTGTATTTTTAGTTCTTGTCGTATGATCATGTCGCAACAGTTGAATCTGGGTGGCTCCCTGTCACCACATGCCAATGTATAATGCTGTACTGGCACCAGAAGGGCCTTCTATTTCCACATACCAGTGCTAGGGATTCAGTTATAACCAAAAAATATACAGCCTAAACTTTTAGCATCAGAAATTCTTTTCAGTCTCGTAACAAATCTAAGAATATTGTCTGACAAAAATTAGTGAGAAATGCAGCAAGCTGACCAGTGGGAATACCTGTAAGGGGGAAATTGGAGTGTATGTTCCCTAACTGATTACACTGGTACTAAAATTAACATGAGCCGACGTAGCTCTTTAGAACTACAACAATGCTCTTTGCTTTATTTGTAATAATAGCAGATTTCCTGTGGTGCTGCTTTTGGTGAGTCAGAGGATACACTGTGGGAGGTTTTCACCTTCACTGCGTGAGCAGTAATCTGGTGGAGTGGATTACCCGCACATTGTAGAAACCACCTGGTTTCATTCCATTGATTTCCGCAACGGGCAGGCAATTCACTCTGCCAGATTACCACACAGTTTTGTAACATTAGAGGTGTTTACGCATTATAGGAGCAACTGGTTTACACTGACTGAATAAGTTACATTCTATATTTAGTAAATGTTGTGATGGGATTTTTAACTGGTGCTTAAGGGATTGAATTCCATGACTATGTAAATGAATGACCTTCATTTTATATGCTAGTTGATCGCCTGTGGTATTGCACGAGGAATAAAGACCAAGTGAAATATTCAAGTGAAGCAGCGCAACTGAAGGCAGAGGGGCAGGGGGTCAAGGTGGGCCGGTTTCTGGAGCATTTCTATACATTAAAAAAATATAAAGAAATATTTGCAAAGTTTTTTTTAATTCATTCCTGGGATGTGGGTGTCGCTGGCAAAGCCAGCATTTATTGCCCATCCCTAATTGCTCTTGAGAAGGTGGTGGTGAGCCACCTTCTTGAACCGCTGCAGTCTGTGCAGTGAAAGTACTCCCATAGCGCTGTTGGGGAGTTCCAGGATTTTGACCCAGCGACAATGAAGAAACAGCGATATACTTCCAAGTCAGGATGGTGTGTAACTTGGAGGGGAACTTGCAGGTGATGGTGTTCCCCTGTAGGTGGTAGAGGTCGTGGGTTTGGGAAATGCTGCCAAAGAAGCCTTGGCGAGTTGCTGCAGTGCATTTTGTTGACACTGCAGCCACGGTGCGCCGGTGGTGGAGGGATTGAATGTTTAAGGTGGACAAGTGGGCTGCTTTGTCCTGGATGTTGTCGAGCTTCTTGAGTGTTGTTGGAGCTGCACTCATCCAGGCAAATGGAGATTATTCAATCACACTCCTGACTTGCGCCTTGTAGATGGTGAAAAGGCTTTGGTGAGCGAGGAGGGGACACACTTGCCGCAGAATACCCAGCCTCTGACCTGCTCTTGTAGCCACAGTATTTACTTGGCTGGTCCAGTTAAGTTTCTTGTCGATGGTGACCCCCAGGATGTTGATGGTGGGGGATTTGGCGAGGAATGCCACTGGGCGGTGGTTAGACTCTCGCTTGTTGGAGATAGTCATTGCCTGGCACTTGTGTGATGTGAATGTTACCTGCCACTTATCAGCCCAAGCCTGAATGTGGTCCAGGTCTTGCTGCATGCAGGCATGGACTGCTTCAGTATCTGAGGAGTTGCGAATAGAACTGAACACTGTGCAATCATCAGTGTACATCCTCACTTCTGACCTTATGATGGAGGGAAGGTCATTGATGAAGCAGCTGAAGATGGTTGGGCCTAGGACACTGCCCTGAGGAACTCCTGCAGCAATGCCCTGCGGCTGAGATGATTGACCTCCAACAACCACAACCATCTTCCTTTGTGCTAAGTATGACTCCAGCCAGTGGAGAATTTTCCCCCGATTCCCATTGACTTCAATTTTACTAGGGCTCCTGGATGCCACAGTCAAATGCTGCCTTGATGTCAAGGGCAGTCACTCTCACCTCATCTCTGGAATTCAGCTCTTCTGTCCATGTTTGGACCAAGGCTGTAATGAGTTTAGTAAAGAAATATTCACAACTGTCACCATTTGAAGTATTACAGACTGGAAGTATGTGCATATAAGATTTTATAAAATATTATAGATAGACCTATTTAACTTTATAGGATGAGAATTGTATTCAGCTTAAGCTTTAAAGAGCAAGTTCCGCTTTTAACAAAGACAGGAGAATGCTTGTGATTTTTGTCTTTAATGACCCACTCACAAAATTAATGGAATACAATATTTTGAAAGAGGAGTGAAAGGAGGTTAAAGGGAGAGAGGGGGGGGGGTGAAGAGAGCAAGAGAAAGTGAGAAGGGGGGCACGAGCGGAAAGCAAAGAAAGGAGAGCACAAGAGATGGGGAGAGAGAGAGCGAATGGGGCAGAGATGAGAGAGGAAGGAGGGAGAGAAGGTGGAAAGGGGGGAGAGGAAGGGATGGAGGGAGGAGAGAGGGGTGACAGTGGGGAGAGGTAGGAAAGGGGAAAAAGGTAGGAGAGAGGTGGCTGAGAGAGGGGGGAGAGAAAGCTTGCATGGGGAGAGAAAGGGACAGAGGGAGAGGACGGGGGAGGGGTAAGTAGGGAGAGGGTGAGTGGGACAAGTAGGAAGAGGGTGTTGGTAGGGAGAGAGAAATAAGGTTAGAGAGAATGGGGTGTGGGGAAGAGACAGAGGGGGAGGCAGGTGGACAAAGGGGGAAAAAGGAGGAGGATGGGGAAGGCGAAGTGGTTGGGGAGAGTGTAAGTGGACATGGGGTGGAGGAGGATGTTTTGATGATTAGTGCGGTGGTGAGGGGAACAGATTCCCATGGTCACGATTTGATGCTCTGAGCCTGCAACTGCATGTTTTCTTAGCATAACCTCTCGCTATACTGAGCCATTGATTTAGGAGTTAATATTACATGACATTTAACATTGAAAACCACAATCACATGACCACCTACAGATGGAACTGATACTGCAGGTAAATGTTGACACTTTCGTAATACATTTTCCCCTGGAGACTGCAGGACATTGGTCTTTTCAATGGATTTGCCAAAGGAATGTGATGACACTAGTACAATTTTTTAAAAAAATCCAGAATACAATATACATAAAAGGACTGGATTCCAAACTTTCTAAGCTTCAAGTGAAAACAGAGGAAATGTTTCCCCACAGGGCAAAATGGATTCCAATCCAAAAGTTGTCAAATGCTAATTCTTTGATAAAGGATCTAGATGAAAATATGGTTATTGATGTAGATGATAAAGTTCTATGAAACTCAATGATCCCAGTCACATGATGGCCATAGAACAAAACAGCTGTGAAATCCACAGGCCATGATTCAACAATGAGGACTGGCAGGTTTAGATGGGGACACTCGAGCTTTTGCTTCATTGCCTTGGGGCCAGGGAGAGTTTTCACTTAATTTTCATCCTCTGAAATGTTGCATCTTCCTCGGGGATTATATTTCGGAATCCAGGTCAGTATAAATGGCCCACCAGCCAGGCTGGGCTTATTTATGTCAAGTGGTCTTCTGAGTGCACACCATGTTCTTCAAATCTTTATCTGCTGAAACTGTAATCAAGTGGTTTTATTATTTAGTAAGAGTGTACTGTAAACAAACAATACCCAAAGGAAGTCATTTGTACAGTTCAGTGAAGTTATCACACTCACTAATTCACATGTCAAGATCCCGAGAACTAGAACACAAATTCCTCCTCAGGATAGCGCCAGGAAAATCTAAAATGAAAACTCCTTAAAAATCTACTACTTTATACAAAGCAGCTAAATTACAGACAGCAAACTTTGAATATTTACTAAAATTTTGGCAGAGGCAATTAAAGTAGCAAAATAAACAAGCAGCTGATCCTACTGGGACTAGACTGTTGTGCCATAGCTTTCAGCACTTTTTCCAGCTGGTGCTGAATGAATCCTGTTTACATCTTGTGTTGATTTCAGTTGCAACATCTTTCACATTCCAAGCAGAAGAGGCGGCAATGGTTTATGGAGAACAAGCACCACCAGCTTGGATTCAGATGCTCGATACGCCACGGGCACTTTGTGATTAATTCCTAGAAATTCCCTTCTATTTGTCTTTCTGTACCAGAGGTTGGAGAAGTGGGGGTGAAAGAGTAGCAGCTATTTAAATAAAAACGTGATTTTTGCTTTCCATAGAATCATAGAATGGTTACAGCACAGAAGGCCGCCATTCGGCCTGTCCCGGCTCTCTACAAGAGCACTTCAGCTAGTCCCACAACCCCACCCTTTCCCCACAGCCCTGCAAATGTTTTTCCTTCAGGTACTTATCCAATTCCCTTTTGAAAGTCACGATTGAATCAGCCTCCATCAGTCTGCCTCCACCACCCTTTCAGGCAGTGCACTCCAGATCATAACCACTCGCTACATAAAAAATGTTTTCCTCATGTTGCCTTTGGTTCTTCTGCCAATCACCTTAAATCTGTGTCCTCTGGTTCTTGACCCTTCCGCCAATGGGAACAGTTTCTCTCTATCTACTCTGTCTAGACCCCTCATGATTTTGAACACCTCTATCAAATCTCCTCTCAACCTTCTCTGCTTGAAGGAGAACAACCCCAGCTTCTCCAGTTATCCACGTAACTGAAATCCCTCATCGCTGGAACCATTGCAAATCCTTTCTGCACCCTAAGGCCTTCACATCCTTCCTAAAGTGCGGTGCCCAAAATTGGACACAATACTCCAGTTGAGGGCGAACCAGTGTTTTATAAAGGTTCATCATAACTTTCTTGCTTTAGTACTCTATGCCTCAATTTATGAAGCCCAGGATCCCGTCTGATTTTTTAACCGCTTTCTCAACCTGTCCTGCCACCTTCAATGATTTGTGCACAAGCACCCCCAGGTCTCTCATGCACTCTCTTTAGAATTGTACCCTTTATTTTATATTGTCTCTCCTCGTTCTTCCTACCAAAATGTATCACTTAGCACTTTTCTGCGTTAAATTTCATCTGCCACGTGTCCACCCATTCCACCAGCCTGTCTATGTCCTCTTCAAATCTATCACTATTCTCCTCACTGTTCACTATACTTCCAAATTTTATGTCATCTGCAAATTTTGAAATTGTGCCCTGTACATCCAAGTCCAAGTCATTAATATAGATCAAGAAAAGCAGTGGTTCTAGTATCGACCCCTGGGGAACACCACTGTATACCTTCCTCCAGTCCGAAAAACAACCGTTCACCACTACTTTGTTTCCTGTCACTTAACCAATTTCGTATCCATGCTGCCGCTGTCCCTTTCATTCCATGGGCTTCAACTTTGCTGGCAAGCCTATTATGTGGCACTTTAAACACCTTGTGTACATCACATCAACCGCATTGCCCGCATCAATCCTCTGTTACCTCATCAAAAAACTCAATCAAGTTAGTTAAACACTATTTGCCTTTGACAAATCCGTGCTGGATTTCCTTAATTAATCCACACTTGTCCAAGTGACTGGTTACTTTTGTCCCTGATTATCATTTTGAAAAGCTTCCTCACTACAGAGGTTAAACTAACTGGTCTGTAGTTGCTGGGTTTATCCTTCCACCATTTTTTGAACAAAGGTGTAACATTTGCAATTCTCCAGTCCTCTGGCACCACCCCCGTATCCAATGAGGATTGGAAGATTATGGCCAGTACCTCCTTCAGTATCCTAGGATGCATCCCATCCGGTCCTGGTGACTTATCTACTTTAAGTACAGCCAGCCTTTCTAGAACCTCCTCAATCAATTTTAATCCCATCCAATATCTCAACTACCTCCTCTTTTACTATGACTTTGGCAGCATCTTCTTCCTTGGTAAAGACAGATGCAAAGTACTCATTTAGTACCTCAGCCTCCATGCATAGGTCTCCTTTTTGGTCCCTAATTGGCCCCACCCCTCCGTTTATTATTTATATGCCTATAGAAGACACTTGGATTCCCATTCAGGTTAGCTGCCAGTCTTTTCTCATACTCTCTCTTTGCCCCTCATTTCTTTTTTCACTTCCCCTCTGAACTTTCTATATTCAGCCTGGTTCCCACTTGTATTCTCAACCTGACATCTGTCATACGCCCCCTTTTACTGCTTCAACTTACACTCTATCTCTTTCATTATCCAGGGAGCTCTGGCTTTGGTTGCCCTACCTTTCCCCCTCGTGGGAATGTAACTCGACTATACTTGAACCATCTCCTCTTTAAAGGCAGCCCATTGTTCCATTAGTTTTGCCTGACAATCTTTGATTCCAATTTACCCAGGCCACATCCGTTCTCAACCCACTGAAATTGGCCCTCCTCCAATTAAGTATTTTTTATCTAGATTGCTCCTTGTCCTTTTCCAGTAGCTAATCTAAACCTTATGATACTATGATCACTGTTCCCTAATTGTTGCCCTACTGACACTTGCTCCACTAAACCCACCTCATTCCCCAGAACCAGATCAAACAATGCCTCCTTCCTCGTTGGGCCGGAAACATACTGATCCTGAAAGTTCTCCTGAACACACTTCAGAAATTCTTCCCCCTCTCTGCCCTTTACACTATTACTATCCCAGTCTATATTAGGATAATTGAAGTCCCCCATTATCACTATAGTTCTTGCACCTCTTGAATTTCCCTGCAAATTAGCACCTCTATAACCCTCCCACTAGTTAGTGGCCTATAGAATACACCTAGTAGTGTAATGGGACCTCTATTGTTTCTTAACTCTAACCAAATAGATTCTGTCCTTGACCCCTCTAGGACATCACCTCTCTCCAGCACTGTAATATTCTCCTTAATCAATACTGCACCCCACCTCCTTTATTTCCTTTCCTATCTTTCCTGAACACCTTATATCCAGGAATATTTAATACCCAATCCTGCCCTTTTTTGAGCCAGGTCTCCGTTGTCACCATGACATCATATTCCCATGTGGCTATTTGCGCCTGCAGCTCACCAACCTTATTTACCATGCTTCGAGCGTTTACACACAGGCACGTTAAACCTATCTTGGACCTTTTTGTATTCTCTCTTAGTCTGACCCCACCTAATACCCTATTTCTTACTCTAGTGCTATCTGCCTCTCCCAATCCTTTGTGCACCTTGTTTCTCCTTTCTAATGCTACATCCTGGTGCCCATTCCCCTGCCAAATTAGTTTAAACCCTCCCAAACAGCACTAGCAACCCGCCCACCCCTGCGAGGATATTGGTCCTGGCTCTTTTGAGGTGCAACCCTTCCAGCCTGTACAGGTCCCACCTCCCCAGAACCGGTCCCAATGTCCCAGGAATCTAAAGCCCTCCCTCCTGCAACATATTCATCTGCTCTATCCTCCTATTTCTATACTCACTAGCACGTGGCACCGGGAGTAATCCGGAGATTACTACCTTTGAGGTCTTGCTTTTTAATTTCTTTCCTAGCTCCCTAAAATCCGCCTGCATGACCTCATCCCTCTATCTACCTATGTCGTTGATACCGATATCGACCATGACCTCTGGCCGTTCACCCTCCCGCCTCAATGTCCTGCAGCCGCTCAGTGACATCCTTGACCCTGGCACCAAGGAGGCAACATACCATCCTGGAATCACGTCTGCGGCCACAGAAACGCCTGTCTGAGCCTCTAACTATTGAAACTCCTATCACTATTGCTTCCCCGATCTTCCTCCTCCCCCCTTGTACAGCTGAGCCAACCGTGGTGCCATGGACTTGGCTCTGGCTGTACTCCCCAGAGGAACAATTGCCTTCGCCCATATTCAGTATTCAGAGTGTGAGATGCACTCGGTCTCCTGCACTACCTGCCTAGTCCTCCTTGTCTGTCTCGGCAGTCACGCCTGCACACTCTTACGCTGCGGGGTGACCACCTCCTGAAACGTGCTATCCACGTAACTCTCAGCCTCATTGTTGCACCACAGTGATGCCAGTTGCTGCTCAAGCTCCGAAACCCGGAGCTTGAGCTCCTCCAGCTGATGACACTTCCTGCTCATGTGGTTGTCCAGGACACTGGAAGCGTCCTGGAGTTCCCACATGGCACAAGATATGCATTCCACGGGACTGAGGTGCCCTGCCATACCTCTACTCCGCATCAATACCTCTACTTAACAGACTATTAACTAACTTAACAGAAGTAAACTCAAGACTTTAAAAAAAAATCACCAGCTACTCACCAATTTTTTTTTTCTTCTCAGCTCCTTCCCTTGTGCTGACATAATTTACCTCGCTCCCCGACACTCGCGCTCCCTCCGGGCTCTCGGGCCTACCTTTATCTCCAGCCGCTCTTCTCACTCTCTCCTCCTTCCCCCTCTGCTCTGAATTTCCTCTCTCCAAATTCCCAACTTTAGCACTCTGTTTAGAAGCACTCCGTTTAGGATCACTGTCTTATTGTCTTTTTTTCCCCAGCACCCCCAATAAAGATTTATTGAGTGGTCTTAGGGGTCTAGTTTTACTACATTTACACGTGTTTTGATCTGTCACTAGTGTCCCATTCTTTGCGACTTCCCACAGATCTACTTAGCCAGTGATAAAGGGCCACTTTCTCAAATCCAGCATTTTCTACGAATACACTTACCTATCATTGTTCATTTAATCTGTTTTTCAAATATTATAAGTTTTTTTTGCTTCTAAACCTTCAGGACGATCAGTTTCTTATTCTCTTTCTTGCATCCTCTATCCTCTGGCCAGTTATCCAAAAGTGCAACATTATTCCTGCATGGTTTCATCTTTAGCGATAAAGAAGTTCTGCTCTATAGAACCATAATCTCTTGGTGTTAGAAAGGGAGCGATTTATACACCTGTGGGCATCTTTCAATCATTGCACTCAGATTTTTTTTTATTTTTTAAACAGAACTCATGGATGTGGTCTGTGATAGATGGGGGTTGATTTTTTTTTTTTTTAAATCACAGATGCCCAGGCATTCAACTCACCTGAGCTGAGGTGATCATGAACAAGGGGCATCTTTGCCTCATATCCATTTTCAAGGGAAACAGATTTGGCAGCAGTTAGATAATAAGAATAATGCTCTTTGAGACAAGTACACTATCCATACTCGTGATAAAAATTGTTATGCTTTCTTGCATCCCCTATTCTCTGGCCATTTATTCAATCGTGCAATATTATTCCTGCATGGTTTCATTGTTAGCAATAAAGGAGAAGTTCTGCTGGTATGAATTGCAGAGATTGACACCCCCAACAAATTGAAGAGGAAAAGGGAAGGGGGAACCCTAATCCACATCAGTATATGCTGTGATGTCACCATGTGCCAATCTGTACGTCAAAGATTGCTCTACTTCCTAGACCATGACAGATCAGCATCAAGCCAATCCTGGAAATAATACTCCTGCATCTGCAAGAAGTACTTCCTCTATGTTTGGTGAGCTGATCTCCAAAATGATTCCTTGGACCACATCACCAGTCAATCCCTTCAACACTGCTGTGTTTTTTTAAATTTTATTTTGACAAACTCTCCTAGACCTATCAACTTACCAGCTCCTTTTGCATTGAATCCCATACTGCTTTCAAGGAGATTCTGACAGTTGGTTGTACTTGGCCACTATGGCATCACAAGGCAACTGTAAGTAATATAGCCTTGGCCCAAGTGTTGAAGCCAGCTGTTTTAATTCCAAAACAGAAAGAACTGAAGATGGATTGAGAATTGGTTAACAGACAGAAAACAAAGAGTAGGGATAAACGGGTCTTTTTCAGGATGGCAGGCTAGTGACTAGTGGGGTACCGCAAGGATTGGTACTTGGGCCCCAGCTATTCACAATCTATATCAATGATTTGGATGAGGGGACTAAATGTAATATTTCCAAATTTGCTGATGACACAAAGCTAGGTGGCAGTGTCAGTTGTGAAGAGGCTTCAAGGGGATCGCGACAGGCTCAGTGAGTGGGCGAGAACATGGCAGATGGAATATAATGTGGATAAATGTGAAGTTATCCACTTTGGTAGAAAAAACAGAAAGGCAGAGTATTTCCTAAATGGTGAAAGATTGGGGAATGCAGAAGCACAAAGGGACTTGGGTGTCCTTGTACATGAGTCACTGAAAGTGAATGTGCAGGTGCAGCAAGCCATCAGGAAGGCAAATGATATGCTGGCCTTCATTACAAGAGGATGAGAGTACTGGAGTAAAGAAGTCTTACTCCAATTATATAGGGCCTTGGTGAGACCACACCTGGAGTACTGTGTACAATTTTGGTCTCCTTACCCAAGGAATGATATACTTGCCATTGAGGGAGTGCAACGAAGGTTCACGAGATTGATTCCTGGGATGGTGGGACTGTCGTATGAAAAGAGATTGAGTAAACTAGGCCTGTATTCTCTTGAATTCAGAAGAATGAGAGGGGATCTCATTGAAGCATACAAAATTATTACAGGGCTTGATAGGGTGGATGCTGGGAGAATGTTTCCCTTGGCTGGGGAGTCTAGAACCAGGGGCCACAGCCTCAGGATAAAGGGTAGGCCATTCAGGACTGAGATGAGAAGAAATTTCTTCACACACAGGGTGGTGAATCTTTGGAATTCTCTACCCCAGCGGGCTGTGGAGGCTCAGTCATTGGGTATATTCAAAACAGAAGTCGATAGATTTCTGACTAGTAAAGGCATCAAGGGATATGGCGATAGGGCCAGTGAATGGAGTTGAGGCAGAAGATCAGCCATGATCTCATTGAATGGCGGAGCAGGGCCGAATGGCCTACCCCTGCTCCTATTTATGTTCTAAGTAGGGTACCCTGCATGGTGCAGGAAATGGATCCTGTGGTTCTGTCTGAAGTCTGAAATTATTCCTAGCAAAGTTGCCATAGCAAGTATAACTAAAAGAATATATAAATGACCTTTAATACACAGAAATTAGGGAGTTTTTGAAAAAAACTTAAAGATTGTGCATCTCTCCTTTCCTGATCTGCCCTATTCACAATGCTTAAAGACAATGTGGCACAGAGAGCCCAACACAGTGCCAAAAAATTGTAGCCAGATTTGCACCCTTGGACTCCCACTATGTCCATCCTCTTAGGAGATCTGAAGCTCACAATCGATATTGCCCTGGATGGTAATCAGGCTGGATCAAAATTAATTGAAGATCAAGAAGTGGTTGTCATCTTTGTCAGGTAGTG
This sequence comes from Squalus acanthias, assembly GCA_030390025.1. NCBI lineage: Eukaryota > Metazoa > Chordata > Chondrichthyes > Squaliformes > Squalidae > Squalus > Squalus acanthias. The sequence continues at coordinate 85,997,941 of CM059437.1, forward strand.
GTGATATGCAGAACCCATAAAGACAGTGAAAAATATGATTATGATTTTGCCCTAATACATACAAGTATAGATTTAAGGCTGATTTTTCTTAAAAATTGTGAAATCTGCTCATCAATAATGCCATCTTGGCTCAATTGTTAGCACAATGGACTTGGGAGTTAGGAGGTTGTGGGTTCAAGCCTCAGCTCAGGACTTGAGCATAAGGCTGACACACCTGTGAATACTAAGGGAGTGCTGCATTGGTAATGTGCTGTCCTTCACTGAGATGTTTCCACTGAGGACCCAGTTGTCTTTGAAAATGCTTTGAGATTTTTGTTGTCTAGCTCAAAGAGCAGGGAGTTATCCTCATGTCCTGGTCAACATTTCTCCTCAATCAACAATAGATTAACTGGTCATTTATCCTACTACTGTTTGTGGGATTTTGCTGCCTACATAACAATCACTGCATTTCAAAATAATTAATTGTGATGTGCTGTTGAGATGTTTGAGAGATGTGGTATGTTTTTCTTTCAGCAGGAACCTGAAACAAACAAAAAGTTAACCTTTAATTAACCTCCAGGAAATCTACTGCAGATATGGGGTTTAATGAAAAAGCCCATTTATTTCCAACATACAGTACATGTTAACAAATGTAAAAAAAAAAGTGCAATATGCATACAACTACCGCAGGGATCACAGTAAAAAGTTACTTCCTTTTTAAATAACAGAACTGAAACTATTTTGAAAAGAAAGCTAGAACATACAGCAAATATTTTTGTACATAAATTTTGAACACCATTGTTAGAGACATTACTTTTCAACATTACGCATTCGACTCTGGACAGTGCATCTGTACAATCGTGCTTTCTCTCAACAACCATCACACATACAGTATTCACAAAATTAAAGGCACTGAAGTATATCTGTACAAATTAAACAAAAACATTTTAAGCAGCGTTTTCATAAAAAAATCATAGCACAGCTTCTACTGCAGGTCATCTCTTGAAACATTTCTCTCACAATGACCCGCTCTTGACAATTTGGTACATTATATCCACTTACATTGAAACCCTCAAGGTCAGGTTTTGCAGGCGCAAGATGGCTAACTGTATTACATACATGGGCTACAATATGTCACATGATTAAAGTAGCCACATGGCATTAGAAATGATGGATGAAAGTCAGAACTGCATTCAGAGAGTTCCATACATTCTAAATGTCTCACTTTTAACCAGAAATGAGAAGTAGCACAGTCACCTTCAGCTTTTTGTTCCCCAAATAAATGTCTTCCTTGGATGAGAAAAGCTCCGGAAAGAAATGAATAAATAAACCAGTAATTCAAGTCACAGGGAAACAGATATTGGACAGTTTAGGACAGAGTATGCACTGAAGAGGGATGAGGAGCTGGAGGAAGTTGGCTATTCCCACTGTTTTGGTTAGATTCAGGAACAATGTCACCTCTACAAAGGCAAAGTAAAAAAGGAAATAATTCTGAATTCTAAGTTTAAGTACACAAGCTTTACAATGGGATGCTCCAATTGGAATTTTTATATAAGTTATATTTTTATTAGCACTATTAGGTTAAGAATAAGTATTGTTAACAGTTACTCCTCTATTAATAGAAAAGTAGCCGAATGTTAAGTTATCTCAAGTACTTGTCACAGATTCTGGTCTTAGCATAAGAGGAAAACCACTGAATGCCACCTTGACTTGAATTTCTGGTAGGGGCTGGCCTGCTAACAGTAGCAGTGTTAACAGTGTGACATTGCCCACACCAGTGTCGCAGATGGCCATGTTCATATGCTGCTCCAGATGTACACCAATAGTTCATATATACTGGTCTGATTACTGTAGCCTATTTTATTACAGGTTTTTTGTTTTTTTTAAACAGTTGGCTCGGGATCCGTAAATGTTGACAGTTGGATCTGAACAACAGCTGTTAGTTTCTCTGAACACTAAATTTTATTTTCTCTGTGCTATGATGTGATTTGTAACCATCAATAATCTTTTACATTGTTAGGACGTGAAGTACCTCAATGAAATACAGGAGAATTTCCCCCCCCCACCGCATAATTAATGGTTGGTTTAGTGAGTAATTAAAGAGCAAAAACGCAAGCATACTCCTAACTTTGTTAAAAGTGGAACTTCACCATCCCTCCCATCTATACTTGAATCAGTAAGATGTTGCAAGTGCATTAACACATTATCATGGCATATTTAATGGCGTTCCACCGTCTTTCTCAGAAATTTGAAAATATACAAGCGAGGTGTGACTGAATACTGAATGAAACCAAAGTGTGTCTGCCATCAGATGGATGTGGATAATTCCTATTAGCAGTAGAAAAATGCTGAAGAAAATACAAGGATGCCAACAGCATTAATATGTATAAAGTTCCATGCAGGTTTACTGAAATACTTTAACCATGATTATGATTTTTTTTTGCAAAAATACTTGACGCAATCTCATCTGACATTATCACACTGAATTTCACCTTGCCTGCCACACAGTGGCCATATAATACTGCAGAAACATTGCAGTGCCATGCAATGAAAGTACTCCTATGCTGCTATGAGACTAAGGACAGCTGTGTGAGGAGCAACTAAACAAATTCAATTCAGTTCAGAAGGATGTAAGCAAGATGGTTTCTCCCTACAAAAACCACCCCCAGAATTTTTAGAGGAGGAGAGAACAAGAGAAAGATGCAAGGAAATTTCTTCAGGTGGGGTTTGAAGCATGATAACGTTATTTGTTGAAATTGTCTGTTCCCCTTTTAATAAGCGGACCAGAACTTACAACTGCACCTGGGATGTTTTCTTTTGGCAATCTATTCCCCTTTTCTCCCCATCTCTCTCCTGAATATACTGGATACACTCCATGGGCACCTGTTACCCATTAATACCTCACACCCAAGTAGTAATTTTTCATCTGTGAGCCAAGACGTTAAATCTCAGCAACCTGTAATTGTAAGGGGCATCATAACCAAGCCAGATTGTGTCCTCAGCTGAAACTAGTCATTGGATAGCAATCAGGAGTGGGAACCCTGGCTGATGTTGTCCTCCTTAGTCAACGGACACCGATTGTGTCCTTTCAGATACCCTGGCTGAGATCAGCTAACTCAGCACAAACCAGGAAGCAAATCTGGGACCTCTTGCTCTGAATGACTGCGCTTTATTCTGCTTTTATCAATTGGGGCATCAGGGAACCTCGCCCCAGGGATTTTCAAACTGCAACAGGTTTATAATGATAATCTATTTAATAATGTTTTCAATAAATTACCTGTTCTCCAAAGAATTCAGTGGGCTGAGAATAAAGACCTAATAGCGAGGCTACGGATTTACAATTTTCATGAAAAATAGTACTGAATCTCAGAAAATAATTCCTCAAAATATTAGTAATAATCCTGGAAAATTGTCATCACATGTAATAACAGTAAAATTTGACTTAAATCAGTCACTGTAAAACAGGGGGCACACTTACAAGTTAGCTGACTATACGAGTGGACTCAGTTTTGTGTAAAAACAATTCCTCAAACATATATCATAGAGGTGGGGGCTTTTCACAGAAACAAATTCTCAAATACATAATATACCCATGATTTGTAGGAAGAAACAGAAGTTATGGCAACTCAATTGGGATAAAGAGGAAGCACAAAGGAGTCTGACCAGAGGAATAATAAACAGGTGAGAAATCGTCACAATATTTACATGCATAATGCAGTGCATCAAGGAATTACAGGGAAAAATATATAAAACCTAGTGGGAAATGTTAAATTTGAAAAGGCAGCTACCACTTTACTTTAGAATTATTTTTAACAGCAGCTATTAAATGGAGAGGTCACAATCACAATATCACTAGTAGAGAATCAATGAAAGAGTAGAAAAGCATGAAGTCTGATGTGTACTTACTCTATGCTGGTCATTGTCTCTTTTGAAAACATTTTCAACAGCATACTCACAGGAAAATCATTTTACACAGAACTACATTCTACACTACTTCAGCTTAAGGCAAGTATGGGGAAGAAATTATTTACAAAACTAGGTCCAAAAAGGGAGCATTTCTCAATTTGTCTTTGTTTGGACAAAATTAATCACTGCCAAGCATATAGCATGAGCTCCATTTTGGCCCCCAAATCAACAGAACTTGCAGAAAACAGCACAAAGATAATTTATTCCTGCCCCCGCCCCCACAATCAAAAAGGGGGTTATAAAAAAAAGGTACAAATCCTGCAGGATTTGGAGACAAGCCACGTATGTCAATTGCAACCATGAAGCTGCTTCTTTATCCACGTAATTTTCTATTCCAGTTTTTCTGTTGGGTTTGGAAAATTAATATTGTTCGTTTTCAGGGCTCAGGCCTCAAGGAACATTCAAGTTTAATGACAATCCTCCCAATGTTAAATAGGCCTGTCTGAAACTGTATTTTGAATGTCTTTTAAAAAAAATCATTGTGGACTGTTTGAGGTTACAAAGTGTGACATTTCATTTCAAAAATAAAAATGCATCTTCAGAAATTCTAGATTCAGTCTAAATAAGCAAACTAATCAGCACGAAACTGTACTTGCCAACAAAAGTTTGTTTTTGAATAATTTTCTGAGCTGTTAGAGATTGTACAACATAAGCTAGAACTTCAAATATTTTTGGCTTAAGGTTCTTATGCTTAAAGGGAGATTGGAACGCATTCTCTGCCAAGAAATCACATGGTATTATAGAATGGATTGCTAGTTCTATTCTTCTCATATGTCTTTCTGAGTTTCCGGATAGGAGGCATTCGTACATACTGTTCTCGAGAAGTCAAAGGGTAGAGTTCGTTGTCACTCTGGGTATGGAACTGGCTTAGTCCAAATGAAGGAATGGAGATAAAGTCCATACACTGCCGTGTAACCTCTGGATCAGTAACACTGTATTTGGTAGGAGAAAACATCCTACAAGGATGTTCAACTTGATCTGCGCACTGAATGTCAGGCAATTTCAAGGTTTTATGTTCCAATACAGAACTGGAAGTCTCAATTGATTGATTTAGTGGCTTTATGAAGAAAACCGGATCGGTTTGCATATCTGTTTCCCCACAGAGACTTCTTTTCCACCTCATTTTATCAATACTAGGCAATAACAAACTCTCAGCTAGTTTAACATGACTTGACCTGATGAAAGTTTCGGCTTCTTTCTCCCTGGATGACAGATCCTCACTGGATAAGTTCAGGCTTCCGAGTTTGGCTAGGGAATGAGACCGCTTCATCTCTGAACAAACGGTCAGTCCCGCCTGACGCATCCTGGCTTCAATTTCCTGTGTCCGCAGCTCAACTAAACCAGGTTGTCCTTGAATACTGTGAAGGCTATCACTGCTGGAGCTACGAGTCAAGCTTGAAGTATGAGGAGATGATATCAGTGTTGCACAGATTTGCTGCAAGCGTTCCTTAGTGAGAAATCCTGACCCATTCCTGTTACTTATATAAGGTGTAGATGTTTTCTGGCATATCCCATCCATAAAATTAATGTCATCACAGCTAGCCTCAGGCAACACATTGTTCTCCATATCTTCGTAAGCTTGTGCTAGATCCTGAATGTCTACCACTGGCTCATGCGAACTCAAATCCAGGGAGTCATTCTCTGCAAACACAGCTTTCCTATTTTCAGAGTTTTGTCTCTGCACTTGTTTGTTTGGAGACATTAGAAAGGTTAGTCTTTCCAACTCTTTGGTATGTTTCCTTACCAACCCAGCCTTCTGAAGCTGAAGGATAGATTCTTGATGCTGCATTAAATAGCTTTGGACTTTTGATCTTTCCATCTCCTGGTTATATATCAGTTGTTTCAAGTCTTTCATTGGCTTAGTACTCATCTTTTCATTACTGTAACTAGGAGATACCTCTTGATTATCTTCTATTGATTGTCTACTAGACGGCACAGCAAGCACAAACTTAGAGTTTTCCGTTATCTCTGCCGTATTATCCTGTTCATTTCCTAAAGTTAGGACATTACTATTTAACTGACTTAATTTGTATTCTGCTTGTTCTGGCTGATGTTTTTTGGAATCCAGCAGCTGCAGCACCTGCTCGTCAGCCTTCGAGCCTGGAGGAATAAACCCAGTCTTTGAATCTATTAAAAAAGTTTTTAGATAGTCATGGCTGCCCATACATGGACTTATTACTGGCAATTGTTTTAAGTCCTGGTGTCTACCAGACTGTGAAGCCATCACATCAATAACCAAAGTTTCAGCATGGAGGTCATTGGCCACATTTCTGCAGTTGTGATAAGCCTCTACGGGTTCTTGCTGCTGTCTTTGTTCTTCACACTTTGTTCCTAAACCTACACCTGCTTCTGCAGTTTCAAGCAAAAGTATTGTTTCAGTTGTGTAAATGGCATCAGAACTACTAACAGGCTTTTCTGTCACTTGATATAGTTCTAGCTCATTGGGAATCCCATAGAATACTTCCGTCATTGGCACATCTGAAGCTACATTTGATAAATATTCCAAAGTATTGGACTCGGTTGCTTGTGTGTCTTTAGTTCTTGCACCACATACCTGTGCCTGATACAAGTTTTTAGAATGGTCTGTAAACTGCTCACACACAAGTCTACTTACAGAGTCCGAGAAGTCCAACGCAAATTTATTAATAGGTTTCACACTGTTGGGAGTTTCAGTAGTAGTAACATCCTGGAATAAATTTAAAACATTGCATTGTTTAAAAAAATGTCAGATTGAATGAAGGCTGCAGGTGAATAATAGTGATGTATGACTAAACTCTAGTTATACAAATAAATTACAAATAATGGGAAACAAAATCATGGTGAGGTAGTTTCAATCCAAAATACTCCTTCAAAAAGTTACAAAAAAATACAACCAGCTTGAGACATAATCTCCCATGTCATGTATCCCAACTAGAAGGAGGATATTTGCAGAGATCCACTAGTGCAAAAGCCAACAGCCTTCCTGGTCCTGGATGCAAAATCAGTGCTCCAGCTGCATTTGGAAGTTCAGTTTGGTTTTAGACTGCCTGGAAGTTGGGGCTGCCCATTAGTATTAGTACAGTAAATGCAACATTTGAAGTTGTATCTAGCGCTGGTGTGACCACGTCTTGAATTATTGCCTCTCTTATGAAATGGATGTAGAGTTATTAGGAGTCCAGAGGACAAGGCTGATTTCTGAAATAATCGGGTAGGGTTACAAGGAACAATGGTCTATCCTGGGAATTTACTCTCAAGACAAGGGGGATGAGAGGGGACTTAATCGAGGCTGTAAAAAATTTCGTGGTTATGGAGAATTGGGTCTAGGGAAGTTTTTATGTTGCGTATAGGATTCAAGGACATGAGGACACAGTTAAGGCTGCCAAAAGTCAATTAAAAATTGATGCAGCATTTTTTAGTACGAGGTTATAAAGATGTGGAATAGAGGGGTTGATGGAACAGAAAACCATCGCAGGTTTGAAATAACGACTGGATGAGTCCCTGTTAGTAAGTAGGATTCAGGGCTATTGGTTCTTAAATCACAGTAAGAAACCAGATGGTAGATTTGGAGGGGTAGGTTTGGTGGACCAATGTTCTTCTCTTGCTGAAAACTTTACAATGTTAAAAATGTGTTATCACTCCCTCTCTTCAAAGTGATTCAACCAAGGATTTCTAATAGAAATGTAACTAGGCAGTTACAGTTACTTTTCTACTTCCCCCCCCACCCCTCAATCCAAACATGCCCTAAGGTTGGTATATTTTATTTCTGTGTGCCCGCCAGATTGTCGACATGTCATTGAGCTTATGAACAATGAAAGTTTCGAACCCTCCATGGTACCCGACTGTAAATGACTTGACCTACTTGATTTCTGGTGCTGTTCAACCTCAGGATGCCCTGGATACTTGCAATGTAATTTAACTCTTCCTTCTCTGAATAATATTTCCTAATAATATCAATTGGTTGAATTTTTATATTTGAGTGAATCTAGTATCCAATTGTTGTGAAACCAAGTTGAACCTCGACAGGAATCACAGTGGTTTTTTTTTTAAAGTTATATATGTTTACATAAGTTACTCAATGATTATATTATGTTTTAACCGAGAAATAGAAAGGTTGCATTGGAGCGAACGAGAGAGGTTGGAGTGAAAAAAAGGGTTACAGTCCTTTCATTATTTGTACTTACTTCATCCTCTTTCAAACAATTTCTTGTGGCGTTGTTGTTATTGTTCACATTGTCTTTATCGAGTTGATTTTCAACACTTGCTGTCGAACCTGGCTCCAGTATGTTTGTTAGGCTTGCATCTGTCTCTGCATCATTTTCTGTATTCGGTCCATTAACCACGATGTGGTCACCTTCATCATACATACCAAAGCCCAGCATATTCTCATTTTCCTCTTCTGACTCCTCCACTGCTGTAAACATCAGGTAAGTATTTCCTTGTTGGCTTAGTACTCTGCTTTGGCTGTCATAAGTATCCCGAAGTTGAGGTGACACAAGTACCCCAGTGTCACGGGCACCATCTTCTGCGTACCTGAAATCTGCATTATCCATCCAAACTGCATCTCTTTCCACATCGTCAACTTGGACCGAAAATTGTTCCAGCTCTCTCTGCTGTTTGATGTAGGCACTGTCTATAATGGGGTCTGACAGACACCTGAAGTAGTAATTGGAATTAACTGGTTCACTTTTATCCTTGTTGGCTACTATTGCACCCGGAGATGGTTCAGTATACTTCTGCTCTCCAGATCTGTGTTGAATTCCTGCATTACAGCTGTTCAAGTCTTGTTGGCTAGATAGTCTACTGCTCTGGAACATCGGATCCCTCACAGTCTCTTGTAAGTCACTCTCAGAGTTGCGTCGCCACAAGCTATTATGTCGATGTTTACTGTTTTTAAAAAAAATGGTAAGCAGGTATCAGCCACAGGATCAATAGTAATAAAATTATGCATAGTGGCATAATGAAAGCGAAAGAAAAACTTGCATTTCTAAAGCACCTTTCACGACCTCAGGTCGTCTCAATGCGCTTTACAACCAATGAAGTACTTTTGAGTGTAGTCACTGTTGTAATGTAGGAAACATGGCAGCCAATTTGCAGACTGCAAGGTCCCACAAACAGTAGTGAGATAATGACCAGATAATCTGTTTTAGTGATGTTGATTGAGGGATAAATATTGGCCAGATAACTCCCCTTGCTCTTCTCTGAATAGTGCCATGGGATCATTTATGTCTACCCGAGAGGACAATTTAATGTCTCATCCAAAAGACGGCATCTCTGACAGTACAGCACTCCCTCAGTACTGCACTGAAGGGTCAGCCGAGATTATGTGCTCAAGTCTCTGGAGTAGGACTTGAACCCACAACCTTCTGACTCAGAGGTGAGAGTGCTACCAACTGAGCCAAGGCAGACACCTTAAATGGAGGATCATTGTAATGCAGGTTTGATTTTTGCTAGGGAGAAAATTCTATGCATCTTCAAAGCAGCACTGGCACAGATGGCATGTAACCTAGATAGTCAGGGAGAAAAAGTGTGAAAAACATGAAGGGTTAAATACCAAAAAGAGGAGGGGGGAAGCAAAGTGCACTGTATCCTTTCTGTATTGGAATGCAGAAACAATAAATGGCAATTTAAATGAAGAGTAATAAAGTAAGAAGGACCTGGTGGTGACTGGTCTTTTACCACCAGGCCCTGGGTTCAACTTCAGTTCAGACTGATGGGATGAAAGTCTCTTTAGTAAAGGACTTGGGTAAAATCAGTTTGGTTAGTTACAAAACAGTTCCAAGTGGGCATGGGCCCATAGCTCAAAACTGCCTCTAATTTTGCATTAAATGGCAATATCCCAGACAGGACTAAATGGATGATGTGGTAGATGTAAATGTTGCACTGGTACAATAAAGGGTGTTCTTCTGAGGTTGGAGCGGAGGCACATTGTTGGGGCAGAGTAGAAGTAGCTTTGCTCTGCAGTGAACTGTGCAATGCCCAAGAGTAGTGCTTGCTGTTGACACTAGCTAGCCAAAACAGAAAGTATTCCATTCCCCAGCAGTAAGATGGGGTGAAATGTCTCCTGTCCATTTTTTTTTAATGCAATCCAGTCACATCAACAATTTCACTTCATGAGTACAAAAAATCAACAAAAGTTAATTAAGATGTAAAGTTCCCTTTAAAAAAATCATAGGTGTAGAGAAAAGCAAAATAACATCTGTTTACAAGCAAAAAGCTTTTGTGTGGTGTTGTTTTTCTATCTTTAATAAGAGGCTTGCATTTTTTCACTTAGTCATGTGACTGCCAGGATGGTACAAGGCAAACTAGATGGACCTTGGTCATTTTTTCTTTACCGATTCCTTTGTTCCCATGTCACTCTCTAGCAATGCTATGTATTTTGTGCAACTTTCTAATTTAACACTGGACTGTTTTGTTTACCAATGGAAGCTTCTTACCAGCTCAAAACTACTCAGCCACTTCCACTTAAACAATTACCCAGATGTTAATCTTTACCACTGACCCATGCTAATTCAATAAACATACTTGCCAAGCAAAGAAACAAAACAATATTGTACAAATGAGAGTTTAACTTCTACATTCAAAGAGTTTTCCCACTGTCAAAAAGGGATTGCATACATCATTTTTATCAATAGAACTGTCAAATCATTGCTTAGCCCAAAGATCTTCAGCCTGAATGCCACCAACTTTATGCAGCCTACTATAATTTGCTGCCTTGTTTCCAAATTACAGCAAATATCTTGTTTAACTACTTTAGTTATTGACTTTTCACACATGGTGTTGATAGTTTATGAGTTCCAGTGGGGACAAATTGCAGTGCCAACCCTGGCAGGAGGGTGCAATTACAGTATGGCAAGCTTACAGTGGCATTTTCCATTTTAAATGTGGATACAAGAATTTACAATAGAAATATAAAAACATGGATAGATTATGATTTAAAGATGATGACTGAATTACACCCATGCACCCTGGTCCAATTACCTTCCTAACCTATAACCCCACTTGGTCTCGACTCCGTGTGCAACACCACAGGAGATCGACTAGTATACCTTTAATTTTATTGACCTAGATGAGTCATCAAACAATCTGAATCTCAAAATTAAATTCCAACTAACTTGACATCCTTTTAAATTTTGTCTGTCAATTCTGTGGACATCTTTATTTAAACAATGAATGTTGATAACAGATGGGGATCTGGCTAGAAGTTACTGAACCCAACAGGGAGCTGACTTTGCACACAGTCGAAATTATGTCACAGCTAGATAAATGTGGGTTAACTGAATATTCTTGGATAGGCTTTATTATGACCTAGTCCTCAGAATATTTGTGGAGACCCCGCCCCTGAATTATAAACAATTTTTTTTAAATAGCTAATGTGAGACCAGGGCTGTCCCTTTTTATCATGTTTCAAAGGCAACAGAGCAAGTTAGCAATAGGATCAGACAAAATAAAGATTTACAAAACTTTGAGATTAGAAAATACAGTGAATCAAGACTGAATTCCCAACATGTTGGGGCCTCTATCTCAACTGGACCATCATGGGATTCCTACACGGAATGAGAAAAAAATCTAAGGGTGAGTCAACCCACATCATTTGACGAATTCTAAGGCTACCACATGAAGAGGCTTGCTGACAGTACATGTGTGTACCCAGGAAAGGGTTCAATTCGACTACCGCCAATACTATTATTATTACTACAGTAAACTCTTGTTTAAATGGCACTTAATCATTCTTTAATAACCGGCAAAATAGATAACCGGTAATCTTGTCGAATTCATCCAGCACTCGTTTTGCCAAGTCCGAGTCTCCCGCAGTGGCCGAGTTAGTCAGTGGTTTTTATTTTTGTTTGTGTTTAAAAATAGCCTACTTCTGTTATCCAGAATGTTTCATCAACCGGCACCATCCTGGTCCCGTAGGTGCCGGATAAGAAAAAGTTTACTGTACTTCAATAACTACAATTACAATAGTAACTGTAAGTGATTAAATAATGTCTTTAATGTAGAAAAATGTCCTGAGGTGCAGCATGGAGATGCGAGCAAAAATTTCATTTGTAGACGGAGCAAAGAAAATTGCGAAAAATAATTTAAAAATCCAAGCCAGTGATCTCTTACCAACATTTCCTGGGTTTATTGCTGGCACATAAAGCTATGCTCAGTTAAAAATCAATTATACAAATACCCAGCCCTCCAAATAGCCGAAAGACGGCACCTCTGACAGTGCAGCACTCCTTCAGCACTGCACTGCAGTGTCAGCTGTGGCTCAGTGGGTAGCACACTCGCCTCGGAGTCAGAAGGTTGTGGGTTCAAGTCCCTCTCCAGGGATTTAAGCTAGGCTGACACTCCAGTGCAGTGCTGCACTGTCGGAGGTGCCATCTTTCGGATGAGATGTTAAACCGAGGCCCCGTCTGCTTTCTCAGGTGGATGTAAAAGATCCCATGGCACTATTTCGAAGAAGAGCAGGGGAGTTATCCCCGGTGTCCTGGTCAATATTTATCCCTCAACCAACATAACAAAAACAGATTATCTGGTCATTATCACATTGCTGCTTGTTGCTTGCTCTACGCAAATTGGCTGCCGCGTTTCCCACATTACAACAGTGACTCCACTTCAAAAATACTTGGCTGTAAAGCGCTTTGAGACTTCCGGTGGTCATGAAAGGCGCTATATAAATGCAAGTCTTTCTTTCTTTTTCTTTAAATCAAGTAGTGCATTGACGCCTGGAATTTAGTTATGCAAGAATAATCTTAGCAATTGTAATACGCCCCAATTGATAAGTTATTTCCTCTTGCCTTAAATTTATTTCCACCAGCTTACCATTTCTTGCAAAGAATGCACTAGTGCCCTGCTTATGTATCTTTCATCTCAATCTTTGTATAGGCCCAGAGAAGGGCAGAGAAACTTATGTTCAAATCTCCCCCTTCCTGTCTGCGGGGAAGCACCTTGGGGCTTTTCCCAACTGGGCAAGTATGGGTGCTCATGGTATGGTGAAAATACAAGACATGGGTCCATCTCATTCTGTGGCACAGCAGTTGAAACACCAGTGCATGCCACCACTGGCCTACCTTCACAGTCAAGTCTTCTTAAAATGAACATATAGCAAACCTGGCAGTTGCAGCAAGATTTCAAAATTCTGTTTATAACAACAACCAACAAGGAAAGCAAAATTACTAACTGTCAGAAAGATTGGGAATTTAAAAAATAAACCAGAATGAAACCCTGATTCATTGAGCACAAAAATCTAGGCTGACAATCCAGGGCAGTACTGAGGGAGTGCTGCACTGGCGGAGGTGCCGTCTTTCGGATGCAACATTAAACCAAGGCCCCATCTGTCCTCTCAGGTGGATGTAAAAGATCCCATGGCACTATAATCGAAGAGCAAAGGAGTTATCTCCGGTGTCCTGGCCAATCAACATCACTAAAAAAAAGTTATCTGGTCATTTTCACATTGCTGTTTGTGGGAGCTTGCTGTGCACAAATTAGCTGCCGCGTTTCTTACATTACAACAGTGACTACACTTCAAAAGTACTTCATTGGCTGTAAAGTGCTTTGGGACATCCGGAGGTCGTGAAAGACCTATAAATGCAAGTCCTTTTTTTCTAATCCTGAAAGTAATATTTAAGAGTTGGAGAGCAGGGAGGAGGAAACAGAGAATTAAAACTTAATATTTTACAGCTGTGTCATTTTGTGAAAGTGTACTAATGATAATTACTAGATTCAATTTGCTCCAGAAGTAGTTATTTACCTAGCATCTAAAATGCCTTCATATTCTGCCAGCTGCCTCATGAACCCTGCATTTGGCTGTGCAACACTCCGTTTCTCCTTCACATATTTGTAGGCTTTCTCGAGTGACCACCTATATTCCTTCATTGCGTATGCAATGACTGTTGACGCAGACCGGCTAACACCCATTTTGCAATGTACCAGACACTTGGAGTGATTTTTCCTGAACATAAAGAAAGATTAGTTTAAACAGCAGCTAAAAAAAGTTGCATAAATACTTTTCTGAAAAGCTACAGAAGGCCTAGAATGAAAGTCAAAGTACTGAAAGTGTCAAACAGAAAAGTAATGAGTGATCAGAAGCATTACATAACATTACATAAGTATTGGGTCCTTTTCGGATCACTAATGTGCGCTGAAGGCTGGCTTCAGCAATAGTTTGGAGTCTTGATTAATACCATCTTGCTTAAATTTTTAGAATATTAATCCAATATACTAACACTAACTTAGTTAAAACTAAAAGAATAAAAGAATATGAATCCAGAAAAAGCCTTTTGAGACCACTTAAGACCTACCTTCTAATGATCTCTAATTTATTCAGGAGGTACACAACCAGAAACAAAACCTCCAAGAGCGAAACCACTGACACTTCTTTCTGACCTCAAAGACAATCAAGAACTCCAGGATATTCACATTTACTAACACAATAGGAACAGGAGGAGGCCATTCAGCCCCTCGAGCCTGTTCCACCATTCAATGAGATCATGGTTGATCTGCGATCTAACTCCACATACCCGCCTTTGGCCCATATCCCTTAATACCTTTGATTAACAATATTGCAGTACACATGTATTCCGTCCTTACTGGCTGCATTCCATAGAAGATATTTTCATGGTTCCAAGAAGAATGAGCCATAGTATTCTCTATTAGATTGCCTATATCTGAACAGTTAGACTCCAATTATATGAGTTGCAATTTGTCTAGAAAATCTGATAACTGGGACAAACCACATCCAGTTAAATGCATTTACGTGTAAAAGTTTTGTTGGTTTAACTGGTTTGACCCCCCCCCGCTCGCTAGGCTACAACTCTCAGTCCATCCGATCTAATATGTCCAATTACAATAGCCATCAGACAATGGGATAAATCAGGTCTACTCGGATGTCACTTTAAGTGGTTTACACTGTACTTGCCTGTATCTATATCTTAGAATTTAAAACATTAAATTTAGACAATTTATACAATGAATCCACTCCGTAGTTCAGGAACACGATTAGGTGGCAACACGGTGGCATAGTGGTTAGCACTGTTGCCTCACAGCGCCAGGGACCCGGGTTCGAATCCGGCCTCGGGTGACTGTCTGTGTGGAGTTTGCACATTCTCCCCGTGTCTGCATGGGTTTCCTCCGGGTGCTCCGGTTTCCTCCCACAGTCCAAAGATGTGCGGGTTATGGCTATGATAAATTGACCCTTAGTGTTAGGGGGATTAAATACGTGGGGTTACGGGGATAGGGTGGGATATGTGTCGGTGCAGGCTCGATGGGCCGAAATAGCCTCTATCTGCACTGTGGGGATTCTGTGATTCTGATTCTGTGATTCTGTGAACCCCTCAAATACTTTCCCCCAGCTTTAGTACGAAGTCCATACCCCACTACATTGTATTTAATCAAGAATCTATTAATGGCCTTTTTTGAACTCTTAAGCTAAAATTATTCACTGTGCTAAGTGGTAGTCTTAGAGTTAGAGTGAAGTTGTTACTCCTCAAGCCACAATGAGGACAAGGTATTCTCACCTAATCATGTCATGGATCAGTAATCATGGCTCCTCAATTACCTATCAGCTAATGTTGTTTCAGATTCTGTAGTCTGTACTAGATCACTGATAGGTTCCGAATGAGCTTTAGCACACACCAACAACTCAAGTTCACCAGATATTTCGATCCTGGTGGTTCAGCTACTGCAACCAAAAGATCATTTTTGCCATCATGGAAAACGTTTACAGATCAGAATGTTATCTACCTACTTGGCTTTTGTTATGAAGTTATATGTGTCATTCCAATATGCCAGTAGGTCTGTAGTATCCTCATCAAACACCCGTATATTGTGATAGCAGAACAATCCTGGAAAGAAGTTATCTATTTCTCTGGTTACATTTAAGATGTACCCAACACTGTAAGAGACCAGAAAAATTGCGTTGAGAAATTTCGTAATTTTTTTTTTTAACATCAATCTTAATGAAGGATTACCCACAAGAGTGATTGTACTTAGTAAGCAGAGAATGATATCAAACAAGGCTGCAACTACATGTTTAGAGATATTGGTTCCTTGTCCTAACAAATGTTCAGTTTTCTTGATGTGGAAATGGGTAAAGGCACCACGCAGTGTCGTACTCAGAAAGCTGGGACCTTCTGCTCCACATTGACTAAGTTAGCTAATCTCAGCTGGGACAGCTGCTTGGGGTCCTACAATTGACCTCAAACACCCTATACTAGAGAGGAAGGAAAAAAATATCTAGAGTTCCCACGACGAGTGTATATACGCACACATACATATAGGCTGCCTGTGATACCTTTCATAGTCAAACAACCTGCTATCACTCACTTTCTGGTCTCACACGAAGGATATCACTTGAGCAAATGTAAAGGTTATGATCTCCCATATTAGTAAGATGTGTAGGATCTGTTGTGTCACCGATTCCCCTTTCCTTTTGTAATGTCAGTTGACAGAAGGATACTTAGTTTTGTGAGCTGATGGTAGTAATTAGAGAAAAAGTGAAATATTAAAAACACACTGTACTAATTATTTTGTCCTTACCCTGCAGTCTGAAGCTCTTCCAAGTTTGAAGCATTCCACTCTGAACCCTAAAACGGCAATGAATACAATCATTCTCTGGTATACAAAATTATTTTCCAGATTAGAAAACGGGCCTTTAAATATTGTAAACTTCACTTTACTAGCCACACACTTACTTTGCAGTTGCAGTAAAAATACCAAAAGACTCAGTGCTCCAAGTTGCACCCCAATATTCAGGGAGCAAATTTTACAGTACAACCATCCGACTCATTTAACATTAGTGTTAGAAAAATACTTCGACTCAGGTTTTATTATATTAAGGTATTCACCAAACCTGCATCCAACTGCAACTGAACCAACTTAAAATGCAGTTATGGGACTGGTAGAATTTAAATATACTATTTCAGAAACATTTGTTGGGTTACAGATAATCCAAACTGAGCCAGTGTCAGTGTAAAATTATGGTTAAAAATACTTAAATATATAGACATTGCTTGTTATAATCTAGACACACAGATTGTCTTATCACATGTAAAATAATTCAAAAGTCCAAGAGTTCTCATTTGCTGAACTTTGAGCTCCTCCTTGTGGCAATGTTTGTTTTTTCATTGTGATCAGCTGTGGAAAATATTAACATGCTACCCCAGTACTCTTGAAAAAGTTATCTTTAGGGTTTAAAGGCAAATCCCTTTTTCTCTGCTCAATATTCTGGGGCGAGTGGCCCGGCAAATGACTTTCTCCAAGTTCTCTCAACAACAACAACTGCTTGCATTTATTTAGCGCCTTTAATATAGTAAAACATCCCAAGGCGCTTCACAGGAGCGTTATCAAACAAAATTTGACACCGAGCCACATAACGAGATATTGGAGCAGAAAGAGGTAGGTTTTAAGGCAGGTCTTAAAAGTTAGAAAGAGAGGTAGAGAGGCGGAGAGGTTTAGGGAGGGAATTCAAGAGCTTAGGGCCCCGGCAGCTGAAGGCACGGCCGTCAATGGTGGTGCAATTAAACTTCCTGCCAGAGGGGTACGAGCGCCATGCAGGTCTGTTCTCTGCAACACTTTCTCTTGCCTTCATCTCTGTCATCTTGCCCAGGTAAGATGAGCAACTCCAGTGTCCTGCAACTTTATGGTGCAGTAAGTCTCCCCTACTTGCAGGGCCACTGAGGAACTCCTGCAGCAATGTCCTGGGGCTGTGATGACTGACCTTCAACCAGCACAACCATCTTCCTTTGTGCTAGGTATGACTCCAGCCAGTGGAGCGTTTCCTGCCACCCCCCCCCCCCGATTCCCATTGACTTCAGTTTTACTAGGGCTCCTTGATGCCACACTCGGTCAAATGCTGCCTTGATGTCAAGGGCAGTCACTCTCACCTCACCTCTGGAATTCAGCTCCTTTGTCCATGTTTGGACCAAGGCTGTAATGAGGTCTGGAGCTGAGTGGTCCTGGCGGAACTCAAACTGGGCATCAGTGAGCAGGTTTTTGGTGAGTAAGTGCTGCTTGATAGCACTGCCGACGACACCTTCCATCATTTTGCTGATGATTGAGAGTAGACTGATGGGGCGGTAACTGGCCGGGTTGGATTTGTCCTGCTTTTTGTGGACAGGACATACCTGGGCAGTTTTCCACATTGTCGGATAGATGCCAGTGTTGTAGCTGTACTGGAACAGCTTGGCTAGAGGCGTGGCTAGTTCTGGAGCACAAGTCTTCAGCACGATAGCCGGGATGTTGTCGGGGCCCATAGCCTTTGCTGTATCCAGTGCGCTCAGCTGTTTCTTGATATCACGTGGAGTGAATCGAATTGGCTGAAGACTGGCTTCTGTGATGGTGGGGACTTCAGGCGTAGGCCGATATGGATCATCCACTCGGCACTTCTGGCTGAAGATGGTTGCAAACGCTTCAGCCTTGTCTTTTGCATTCACGTGCTGGGCTCCACCATCATTGAGGATGGGGATATTCATGGAGCCTCCTCCTGTTAGTTGTTTAATGGTCCACCACCATTCACGACTGGATGTGGCAAGACTGCAGAGCTTTGAGCTGATCCGTTGATTGTGGGATCGCTTAGCCCTGTCCATAGCATGTTGCTTCTGCTTTTTAGCATGCATGTGGTCCTGTGTTGCAGCTTCCCCAGGTTGGCACCTCATTTTTAGGTACGCCTGGTGCTGCTCTAGGCATGCTCTTCTACACTCCTTATTGAACCAGGGTTGGTCCCCTGGGCTTGATGGTAATGGTAGAGTGAGGATATGCCGGGCCATGAGGTTACAGAATGTGGTGGAATACAATTCCGCTGCTGCTGCTGATGGCCCACAGCGCCTCATGGATGCCCAGTTTTGAGCTGCTAGATCTGTTCTGAATCTATCCCATTTAGCACGGTGGTAGTGCCACACAACATGATGGAGGGTGTCATCAGTGTGAAGACGGGACTTCGTCTCCGCAATGACTGTGCGGTGGTCACTGCTACCAATACTGTCATGGACAGATGCATCTGCGACAGGTAAATTGGTGAGGACGAGGTCAAGTAGGTTTTTCCCTCATGTTGGTTCTCTCTCAGGCCCAGACTGGCAGTTATGTCCTTCAGGACTCGGCCAGCTCAGTCAGTAGTGGTGCTACCGAGCCACTCTTGGTGATGGACATTGAAGTCCCCCACCCAGAGTGCATTCTGTGCCCTTGCTGCTCTCAGTGCTTCTTCTTAGTGGTGTTCAACATGGAGGAATACTGATTCATCAGCTGAGGGAGGGCGGTAGGTGGTAATCAGCAGGAGGCTTCCTTGACCATGAGACTTCATGGGGTCCGGAGTCAAGTTGAGGACTCCCAGGGCCACTCCTTCCCGACTGTATACCACTGTGCCGCCACCCCTGGTGGGTCTGTCCTGCCTGTGGGTATGGAGGAGTTTGGGACATTGGCTGAAAGGTATGATTGTGAGTATGACTGTGTCAGGCTGTTGCTAATCTATGGGACAGCTCTCCCAATTTTGGCATGTCCCCAGATGCTGGTGAGGAGGACTTTGCAGGGTCGACTGGGCTGGGTATGCTGATGCCGGGTGGTCCGTCCAGTTTCATTCTTATTGTGTTTCGTAGCGGTTTGTTACAACTGAGTGAGTTGCTAGACCATTTCAGAGGGCAGTTAAGAGTCACTGTGGGTCTGGAATCACATAGGCCAGACCAGGTAAGGACGGCAGATTTCCTTCCCTAAAAGGACATTAGTGAACCAGATGGGTTTTTACGACAATCCAATAGTTTCATGGCCACCATTACTGATACTAGCTTTTTATTCCAGATTTATTTAATTAACTGCATTTAAATTCCTCAGCTGCTGTGGTGGGATTTGAACTCACGTCTCCGGATCATTAGTCCAGGCCTCTGGATTACTAGCCCAGTGACATTATCACTACGCTACCGTTCCCTCCCTCTGCTCCTGCACCATTACCTCTGAAGCTCTTAAGATCCAAAACTCTGCTGCTCTTACCCTATCCTGCGGCAAGACCCACTCACCCATCACCTCTGTCCTTGCTGCTCTACAATAGCTCCTGCTTAAATGGCCCATGTATAAATCCTCTCATGGCCTTGCCTCTCCCTATTTCTGTAATCTCTACTAGCCCTACAACCCCCAAACTCTGTTCCTCTAACTGACCTTGTGCATTGCCTCCCCTCCTTTTGCCCCACCATTGTCACAGCTGTGTGCTCAGCCACCTAGGACCCATGCTCTGGTATTTCCTTCCTAAACCCCTCTGTCTTTCGATCCCCCTCGCCTCTTTAAGCGCCCCGCCCCCTGCTTAAAAGCCAACACTTTAACCAAGCTTTTGGTCACCACTCCTAATATCTCCTTCTTTGGCTGAGTGTTCATTTCTTTGATTATACCTCTGTCAAGCACCTTGGGACATTTCTCTACATTAAAGGTGCCTATATAAATACAAGTTGTTGTTGACCTTCCTCACCTTTATCAGGCAGCCAAGATCAATTGTAGCTTTAATTGTTGCTCTGGGTGTGAATAGCTAGCTCAGGACAGACCCGGAATCATACCCGAGGTCTTTAGATCTGTTTAGCTCAGTTAACACATTGAGCTAGAAATTCGGCTCCTTTGCGCCTGCCATTAGCGCCTCCGGGAGGTGCAAACGGGGCACAAAGGGCTCATCGCCAGGGGGGGGGGGGGGGGGGGGAGGGGAGGGAGAAAAGAGCCTTCCGAGAAATTTGGCGGGGTGTTGCTGAGACGCTACCCAATAGCACTGCGCTGCCAGCAATAACATTATCGCCGTGCGTGGCAACCCCTTACCGCCCCGCGGCAGAAATCCGGCTGCACCCTGCGAGGGTCGTGAACTGGGCCGACCTCCGGTATTTAAAAGGGAGGTGTGGCCGCGACCTGCACAGCCATCCTCTTTTTTGGCCAACCTGCAGGTTGGCCCTCCGTGGTGGGCTGTGGCATGGTCCTGGTCGCCATTGCGCAGCCCGGCACCGTGTCTCGATGCTGGGCTGCTGCCGCGGCACCACGCAGCCCTGGTGGCCTCATGTGGGCCATCGGAGGCCCTGCAGAGTGTACAGCAGCCCACCCCTTTAACTGAAGGGGAGGGGCGTTGAAATGCGGCAGCACCCTGACATCGCCTCAGTTACCGCCGCACCAGGAAGCGAAGCGCCCGACATTGCGCTCCACTTCCTGGGCGGGGCGGTAAGCAGAATTTAGCGGCCAGGGCGGCACTTCCATGGCGGGCGCTAAATGTCCGGCCTTAACTCGGTTACCACCCCCACATGGGGCGTAACCGAATTTCGCGCCCGTTGTCTTTACTAACTGACTCATGAGGGAATCCCCTGTTGCCACTGTACTATGAACATTTCAAAGTTGGATTCATTGCTACTACACTGGAGTTTGTTAAAAAATAAAACTTACATTTATCAGATCTTTCGAATGTAATAAAGTGCTTTACATATAATGAAGTTCTGTAATAACAACAGAAAACGCTGGAAAAACTCAGCAGGCCAGGCAGCATCCATGGAGAGAGAAAGAGAGTTAACGTTTCAGGTCGAAACCCTTCGTTCCGACGAAGGGTTTCGACCTGAAACGTTAACTCTCTTTCTCTCTCCACGGATGTTGCCTGGCCTGCTGAGTTTTTCCAGCGTTTTCTGTTGTTATTTCTAATGAAGTTCTGTGACTGGTATGTAGGAAAATGCTGCAGTCATTTTGAATGCAAGATCTTACAAACAGCAATGAAATGAATGACCAATTCTGTTTTTGATACTGGAGTTCTGACGAAGGGTTCGACCCAAAACGTTGACTCTGTTTATCTCTCCTCAATGCTGCCTGACCTGCTGAGTGTTTCCAGCATTTTCTGTTGTTATTTCTGTTTTTGATAGTTACGAAAGCAATGTTGGCAAGGACACTGGGAGAATTCTTTACTCTTTTTTCTAATAGTGCTGTGGGATAAGTACATATCATTAAAACTAGAAGCATTGCCTCTCAAGTTGTAACTAGTTTCCTGTGGTTTTTCCTATTATTTTTACGTACATTGAGCAATACTAGTTCTCCAGTAAACTCTTCAAAGTTTTGTACAAAATACTGGATCCAGTTCAAAACAAAACAGTTCTTCATGTTTAACAAGCCAGTCATAAATATCAAAAGAAGAAAGCCTGAGGTTTATCCATGGTAAGAATCCAGTCTTACCACAGTAAGCTTTGCAGAAATCTATTAATATATAAAAATTCTTACATCTGCACACACTTCCTGTTCCTATATCTGCATTTATAATAGAAACTGCATCGTGCCACCACTAGCAGAAAGGTGCATTGATAGCATGACAAGTTTACACATGCAGTTTCTATTCTAAATGTGAAGATAGGAATTTACATCGAGTCTACAGCACAGAAACCGGCCATGCAGCCCAACTGATCGATGTCGGCGTTTATGCTCCACTATTCCATCTGATCCAATTATTCCCCATCATCCAACACCACATCTCCTGAAGACTACACTTGGTCTGAAGTACTCCTGTGCAATGCCACGGGTGATTGACTAACGTTTCATTAAAGCAAAGTGTAAATCAAAGTTTGCTTCCAACTTATTTTAAGCACATGCCATAATATAGTTGCCATTTGACTAGTGACAAGACATTTGATAGCATTCACAAAATGTTATCCATTGTTTCAACACAAATAAGTTTACTTAATGATACTAGTAATTTGCAAAGATCACTGGAAGGATTCATTTTCTTTTTTTAAACTGCCTACTGTAACACATCTCAATCCTTCAGAGATCAAAAAGTGTAAATCATAGAAATTTGAACTAAAGAAAATGCTGGAAAAACACAGGTCAGTAGATCAGCATGAGTCAAAAATATGGCAGACTAATATTTCGGGTAAGCCTTGAATCACTAATCTGCTTTTCTCGTTCCAATGGTGACGAACCTGTCTGTATTCCAGCATTTTCTGTTTTTATCAATTATTCTTTTATGTTTTTAACCAAGCTAAAATTAGGCATCAGAAGATGCAGATTTTACTCTAATTTTAGGACCCCCTCCCATCACATGCTCGTTACCGGTGCCCCTTCACCTTAATCAGATCTGATGGCGATTTTTTCTTGGGAAAGGTTGCCGCATGGGTTTCCCAGTTTGTTTTGATCCAAATATCTCATCATTTTATAATGCTCTAGTGTTCACTTAAAATAAAACTGAAACATCTGCCAGACACTAAGGAGTACTGACTGAGATGTACAAAAAAGCTTATGTTGCATGTGTTTATATTAATTAAAATCAGCAATTCCATGGGAATGTGACACTGGATGAGGGTATTCCAGATAGGAAACTGGAAAAGATGGCAGTGAGCAAGGGTACCCAACAACTGATGGGACATGAATATATATTTTGGGAGGAGGGTAGCAGCATGCATGACATAGAATGGGACACGAACACACACTTAAATTGGGAGGGGGTAGGGGGCAGGGATGCATGCCTGACAATCAGCTGTATTTTTTCAGAAATATCAAACATACACTCCTCTAAAACAGTGGTTTTCCACTTTACATGAATACACTGGTGTTAAAAAATCTCATAACATTCCCTGTAATTAAACTAATCTGCAGAATAGTAATAGGAAAACATTACCAGATAAAGATGATCAAATATTAGGGAAGCTTTGTCCATTTGTCCTAAAATTATCAGCATTTCATTATCAATAAATCCTTTGTACTCTTTCAGATTACAGTTCATCTGTTGTTCCAACTCATTACGAATCTGTAAACAAAAAATCTTCAGTAGCATTCATAATGCAATAATTATTTACACATCTTAACAAGTTTTTTTTATCCCTATTTTCTCACCTCCTATCTCAATGGCACTGACTCTTCTTCGGATATGATGACGTGGGTGGTGACAGTTCTCTGGTGACTCATTCAAGTAGCAAACCTGTGTATGAATGTCAAGCAATCTACTTGACTGTGGAGGGCATCTCAACTAAGCCTGATGTGGCCTTCACCAGACATCCAAGTGTGTACTTTCCAGCAGGGGTCACTGGACCATGATCAGGTTGGGGAATCTGATTTTTTTTCTTCCTACCCTAGCTTAGAGCACTGAGGCAAACTGCAATACCTAACTGCTGCTCTAGCTGAGATCAACTAACACAGCACAGACCAGAAATTAGACTTGGATCTTTATGTCTATGTATACAACGGATGGTGCCGTAACACACCAGGATATCAGATGAACTATGCACAGACTTTTAAGCCAGTAAAATATGTATTCTCTGTTCCAACTCTTAATTTGTTCTTCCCCTAGAACCTAGAAGTTTACAACACAGAAGGTGACCAAGGCAGCCCCATTGTGTCTGCATCAGATCTTTGCTAAAGCAATCCAAATCAATCCCATTACCATGCGCTCTCCTCAGTTCTGTATCTTCCTCCATTTCAAATGTTACCTACTCTTCTCTTAAAAGATGCAAGAATCTCTGCCTCAATGACACCACGTAGGAAAGCAATCCATGCTCCAACAAATCTGTTCAAAAATCTTCTAACCTCGGATCTCACTCTCTCTCACAATTTTAAATTTAATACCCCTCGTCACTGACTGACTGCCCAACCAGAATAATTAGTTTTTGTCTCCTCCACAACAAAACTTCATAATTTTAAAACCCTCTGTTAAATCTCCTTAGTTTTGTCTACTCCAGTGGAAATACTCCCGGTATCTGATGTCTCTCCTCAACTAATTTCTCATCCTTGGTATCATCCTGGCGAATTTATACTGTACACTCTCTATGACTTTAATGTCCTTCCTACAAGGACACAGTATTCTAACTTGGCCTAAGTATTGCCTTGTAGAAATGTATTACCTTTTTGCTATTTATAAAACCCAAAATGCCAGTGTCTTTTTTTTATTGCTTTATTTACCTGCATCTTCAAACAGATCACCTGCCAGTCCCCAACCAAGAGGGGCAGTCAGGTAACCTAATTCAAGCACCAACAGGGCTTTGTGACTGGGTTGCAAAGAGCTGAATAAGACTAGTGCAGCAGGATCATTCTCCTAGCTGGCTGTAGACACACACACCAGATATACTCTCTGTCTTTCTCTGTTGCGTTAACCAACAGTTCTTCTATTTACAGGTAAAAGGAAAAAACTGCAAATGTCGAAAATCTTAAATAAAAGCTGAAAATGCTGGAAATAACAAGGCAGTAATCATCCGAAAAAAGACAGATTAATGCTTTGCATGTACACTTAAAACATTAATCTGTCTTTTCTCTGTTCAAATGCTGACTAACTATATTTTAATGGTTAGGAGAAATCACACACATTTTTCTTATTTTCTTAATATGGATTAATGGAGATCAGTATTGGTTAAGATGCAAGCACAAAATAACGAACAAGTCAAATATAAATTGCTCTTCCCAAAGTAATTTTTGTAAATCATTGATAGAAACCTCAACATTCCTCCAAAGTAATATTTCTACAATTTGAAGCATGATATTTGTCTAGTACAACTGCAAACTTCTTACTTCTTTAGAAGTAACATTTTCCAAATCTTTGCTCATCATTATGTATCTCAGTTTGTTTTTTATTAATCGTTCCGTTAGTTCATTCTCTGTTGGTCTGTAAAAGAAAAACACAAATTTCTCAAAATTCATCGTCTTACCTGCATACCAAATTCCAATATATTCCTAACAAAAGGTTGAGTGGGTAAATGTGTCACCAGTGTTGTACCAAGCCATGTGCATCAGGTAAGTTCCAGTTTTGATCCCAGTCTATGTCGAGTTAGCTTATTTCAGCCAGGGTCACAATTGGACTGCAACAATTGGCCTCTGCAACTTTAGATTACTGGGGTGGTGGGAAATCAGGTATTACAGGTTGTTATGGAACTGGTACAAAAGCAAAATACTGTGGATGCTGGAAATCTGAAATAAAAACAAACAGAAAATGCTGGAAATACTCAGCAGGTCAGGCAGCATCTGTGGAGAGAGAAACAGAGTTAACGTTTCAGGTCGATGACCCTTCGTCAGAACTGGAAAAAGCTGGAGATGGAACAGGTTTTTAAGCAAGTGTAGGGGCAGGGAGAGGGGGGAGGGGAGGAAAGAACAAAAGGGAAAGTCTGTGATAGGCCGGAAGGCAGGAGAGATTAAGAGACAAAAGGGATGATGGTGCAAGGCAAAAGGAGATGGTAATGGGACAAGTTAAGAAACCAAAGATGGCTCGAGATGAAGTGCAAATGGGAATGGCAGAATGAAAGACACTTGCTTAAAAACCTGTTCCATCTCCAGTTCTGACGAAGGGTCATCGACCTGAAACGTTAACTCTGTTGCTCTCTCCACAGATGCTGCCTGACCTGCTGAGTATTTCCAGCATTTTCTGTTTTTATTTCTTATGGAACTGGTTTTGGCTATGATTCTCTCCACGGTTGAAATGCCCGGTGCTCAATGTCAAGTTTTTGATTTCTCCAATAGAGTGGTCTTCAGGAGGAGAAAATTAGCATTAAACTAAAAAAAAAAATCCCTTAAACCCAATTCGGTTTTTTTGGGGGGGGGGCGGGGGCAGGAGGAATTTTTGTGCTCATTAAATCTCAGTGTTGCACAACAGAACATTTTTCCACTCTTTTTTCCTTGTCAGATCTAACACTCTCTGATCAGGTGCAACGTAGGATAGATTCAGAGTGCAGCTCTCTCTGATCTGCCATAAACAGAGACAGATTACTACTACTGTGCTGTTATGGCATTTTCATTCCTACACAAGCCACCTTGAGAATAGCACTTAGTGCTGAATATTATGGGCTCAGTAAGAGAAGAGTTTCAACCCAGATGCTAGAGACAAAGGAGAACAAAACTCACTGTTCCATTTGGTCCAGATTTGCTTTTTTTTTTTTACACTGGGTACTCAGAAAATCAACAGCCAGCTGATAATTTATATATTCCAAAATACAGGCTCATTGGGAAAATATGAATACACAATATCTCTCATTGTTTAATACACCATTTCTCTCGCATTGTTTAAGACATCAGTCTGAGTTTAATTTAGACAGCATTTTAAATATTTAAAAGAAACCTCAAGTATACTGAGCAACTTTCTGTACAATACAATTCTGAAAATGACAGGGTTTTCTCTATACTCCTTGTTCAAACTGCTGCAAAAGCAATGCAAGGGGGGAAAAAAAAAGATAAAATTTAAAAACAAAAAACACGGGCCAAGAAAAAGAACAGACCAACATGTTGAATTAACAAAAAATAGTGAGTAAGGAAGCAATGGCAAATCTGTGCCTCTGTACATAACCTCAATAGTTTCCAGTATTTTGGTTTTTGTTTCAATAGTTATCAGTTGCTCTTCAGTGTGTACTTTTTGTCAAAAATTATTCCTAAAAATTGGACCTGGGGAAGTGGGGTGATCTCAACTTGACCACTGAAAGAAATTCTGGAGAGAGAAAAATAACTTAATGAAGGGGTGTAATGTTTACTCACTTATCGACAAACATTGGGGGTGAGTCAGCCCGCATGGACTGCAGGTCTTGCATTGTATTCCATTCATTAATACAACTTTGCTCTGAGTTAATGCAGCTCTCATAGTAACTGGTCCAAGTCAAAGCAATTCCTGATGGATAGTAATTATACCTACGAGCTACCTCGCAGGACTTGTGGAGAATTTGTAGTGCTGACCTACAAAACACAAATAATAGATGTGTTTTAAACCTTTCATTTCTGTAACTGTGGAAACAACTGTGTTATTCAGGTCATCTTCATTAACATCTGACTTAAAAAGGAAATCTTACTATTTATGTCCCCTTTGAAAATGTAACAGTTGAAGACTTATGACTCCTTTGGAATTTGTTCTGTTGATGTTTTGTGCTATGTTTATTTATTTAAACTGAAAGAGCCAATGACAGGCTTAGATGAGTTACTGAGCTTCACAGTGAGGGGGAAGGGAATTAATATCAACAGAGGCAATCATTGACCTGGGGGTGCTTTGGTAATTGTGCCATTGCGTCAATATTAATTCATCTCTCTCAGTCTACTAAGCTCAATAACCAAATTCTGCCAGCTCCCCCGATGAGGTTGTCAGTATATAATGTCTGAACAAAAATAGGTTCAAAATAAAAATAGAAACACAGATTTTAAAGTTAATTATAGTTTCTCTAATTTATACAAAGAAATGCATACAGTGCCAATTCATTTCAAGATGCATGGGCCATTTGGTCCACTGAAGTTCATCCCTGGAGTACACTAACTCTCCTATCGTGGCATCTAATTATATTTTGAATAAATCAAATGTCTTTCCTTATATTATCTTGGTAGATCATTCCAAACATTTATCATTCTTTAAACTAAGAAGTTTTTCATGATTATTTGTTCCAAATTTACTTTTGTTTTTGGATGGAGAACATATTGTAACTGATTGCACGGTTTGGAATAAATGGCAAACTAGAAATCTAAATCCAAATTGAGGTAGTTACAACTAACAATTTTAGTAGGCAATACGTTAAGGTTCACTGACAGACACCACCCAAGTAACACAATAGACAACAATAATGTAATAGGTGCACACTGCTATCTTATCCAGTACAAACCAGAATTATACTGTAACGTAACCTGGGTTAAATATTGAGCTGGAGCAAAGAATCGGTGAAGAGAGCCAAGTTTATGAAATCAGCATATACTGCAATCAGAAACGTTTTCGCACTCCACAGGCCGAGTCACCTTTCACACATCTCATCCACCCATGAACTCCACTGGCTCCCCATCCTCATACTCAAACCCCTTCAGTCTTGCTCTACTTTATCTGACTGATCTTCTTCAGCTGCATATCTCATCTTCCACTTGCCGAACTGTACTACTCGTCTCCTACTCTCTTCACTTCAGAAGCCGATCTTTCAGTCATTATACTGCTACTCTTTTCAATTCATGGCCACAGCCACTTTCTCTAGCTACTTCTCTCACTTTGTTCAAAAGGTTCTTCAAAACCTTACTCTTGAACTGTGCCTTTAGCTCCCCTTAATCTAGCCCTTCTGCAGCTTGATGCCCTCTTGTCCCCTCTGTAAAGTGCTTAGACATAGTTCTATGTGAGGGTCACTGCATAAAGGCAATTTTCTATTTGTTGTTTTCGTTTATCTCATCTTCCCACCTTCCACCCCAAGTCCATGCTATTTTTTATAGGCAGGTTGATCCAGCCCTTGGACACATCCAGATACACCATTAGAGTTTTCTTGGTTTGCCCACTGGGAGAGATCTTTCCTAGTTAGTTTTCCCTTCCTCTCCTAAGTAACATCAGTTTAGTGAAATGGCTACTAAAGAAAGCTTCCATCCAGTTTACAAGCCAAATAATTATTGTGGTATCCATGTGGACATTTTTCTCATATTCCAGATGTACACATTAGAAGAGATGGACCAATCATCCTACAAAATCAAGTAAATTATATCACCAATCAATGAATCAGTAATAGGGAATAGAATACATTACTCACCACATGGCTTGTACAGAAACTGGCTTGAAGATAAGAATACGGTCTGCTGTACTCACACTGAACCCACTGAAACAAAAAAGAATTGCTATAAAACACTATCCAGGTATCAACAGCGTATTTAAAACACCAGAGACAGTATTCTTAAGATGCTAATTCCAGAATTAAGTACTTGTGAACATACTTATTCCTAAATGTATTTACTGTGGTCAGTGTGTTTTACTAGTGAATTAGTTAAAAATCTACTTCTTTCAGTTGTACTGTGGAGGCTTGAAGACACCCCAGAGGACTTAATCCATTAGCCAAGGGGATCCCTTATTGAGCTGCGAGCCACCATTTCTATTATGTTTGCTCTGCGTCAAGCAAAACGATGGCTCCGAACAGAAACTCAGCAAGAACAAAGTCTAAATGAGTTTGGGAACACAGAAATAGGAAAAATATACTAACAGCACAGAAGGATATCTAATTTGTCTTGCAGTAGAACCTCTAAAATTGCCTTCTCCTTTGCAATTAAACCAACATTTTAAACTCTTAAGTAATCTATCACTTAACATTGTAATGTCCAAAGCTTTAAAATATCACCGATAAATAGCAGTGCATTAACATAGAACATTAGGATGTGGTAAGTGCCAAGCAATGCTCCAAGTCATTGCGGAGAAGCACGAAGTAGGGACCAGGTGCATTGTCACAAAAAAGGAAGAGCCACTCTACATTGTTCCTATACAGCTCCTAGACCTAAGCTATCCATACCCCACCTTGGTTGGGGCATATCTCTGGTGGTGGTGTTGGTGGGAGGAAATGAGAGACAGATGGCCCCGTGACCCTCACCGACTTTCTGGCCTCAAAGTCGTCGTCATATAGGAGGTGGGCCGCCATTGAGAAGTTCCACCAAGAAGAGGGCGGAATTGTGACGCAGCAGGCCTTGGGAGCCTGTTGGAAAGTAGGTACCATCTGTTCTACCTGCAAAGCAGCATTTCTTTTAACCTTAAAATTCTGATTCCTCTTGCAAGGCCTGTGCAAGGCAGTGCTCGGTGCACTTGCACACTCCCTTGTCTGCAAAGGAATGCTTTTGCACCCCCCTTTACTGACTGCTGAACATGAACACCGAAGGCCGTCAGTCAGCCTACCCCTGCATCCAGTATGGACTGGGAAAATAATGAGAAACACAGCATAGGTCACATTTCCCTCATTGTAATGTCATTTGTGGGCAGGAGCATTTTATGCCGCCAGACCGACCCTGTGGAAAGGGGCATGTGGTAAGTTGGTGAGACAGTGGAGTGCATTCTCAAATCCACCATAAAATTGGAGGGATGGAGCCAGAAAGCTTAGGCGCTAGTGTCTATTTCAGAATTGAATTGGCAGAGGCTTGTCTGTAGGTTAGATAACATTGGAAATACACAATAGATCTGAAAGAGAAAGACAGATTAATGTTTCAGGCAGGGCACTCTGTCAGAAATGAGTTTCTGCTTAGTCGAAAAGTATATGTAAAAGAAGCATTAAAAGCAAAAGTGCTTTAATCACTAAATAAACACGGATGTGTCTACTTTGTTGCACTTTGCAGAGTTCCCCTGTGTAATCCATGCACTACCTCTAGCTTTGTGCTTCTTCCACCTGCAAATCGTTACCTCAAGTCCCCAAAGATCTATCTTTAGCCCCTTCCTCCTCTTCATCTACATGCCTCCTCTTGGCGTCATCATTCGTAGACATGGGGCCAGTTTTGCACACTCTATTCAGATTAGAAAATCAACTGCCCATTGAACATTTGGAGATATGTCTAGATCAAACACTGAAGGAAGCTCAACACTGCATCTAATCCATGCTATTCTTGATTTAATAATCCTCAATACAATCACAGGGTGCAAACGCAAATGCTCCATACCAACATTTATTTCCGTTGCTTCAATTGTTATTTAAAAAAAATACAAATTATTTTATAAATTGCATTAGAACCTTGAAATCTTAACAAGATTTTTTAAATAATGCTTTGGTGCATTTCAGCAATGTGCTAAGTTATATTTTTATTACTAGCAAGGTTGTTTATTGAGACATTTACCAATAAACACTACTTAAAATTGAATCTATATTAATGAACTCCACTTTCAATTCTTTGGAAACCATGCATTTTATGCATTACAAAAGATGCACACCATAATGAACACCTAATATTACAAAATTTAAATGGAAAAAGTTAGCCAAAGCCCAGTACTCATCTTAAAATACAAAGTTTAGAAACGTTCATCAGACCAGGCTATAGAATGGATATTGTGGCAGGGGTTTATCTGAGGTTAGATGATTGTAAGATTTCATAGCTACTAGGAATTAAAAAGTTAATTTATAAAATACAGGGCAAAGTTCAATGTAGGAAATTATGAGTAATGTAGGTTCTCTTAAACCCTCCCTATAACTGGAGGGAACCCTGTATTACACTTGTATAGTGAGTAAAAATCATGAAGAAATTCTTTGTATTTAAACACAAAATTGTAAGCAATGGACATTGAGATGAGCATGATACTATATTAAGAAAACAATTATGATTTTAGTCATCCCTATTTTTTCTTGTTTAATAATGAAGAAGCAATCTAGTTCCTTACCCATCTCCATCCAAGTGAATCTTTGTGTCACTCCAGAGAGGAAGGATCATTCCGATAGTGCAGATATTACTGGAGAGAGTGAAAATTCACCATTAAAAATATGATCAGTTCAGTAACATGTCATGCATGTGTTTTACAAAAGTACATCTGACATTGCAGAGCAGGCAAACAACCTTATTGCAAATTGCTGAACTAGTATTGAGAGACTAAATGACTCAAATGAACTGGTTAACAAATTGTGTGGTAGTTAACAACATCTCCAGTGACCAAAAGGACAAGAGTGCAAGCCAGATTAAATATAGCCCTGTGTTGACAAGAGAATGCTACATTGAGTTAACAAAAAAAACTTGGTGACTTCTTTTCCCAATTTCTTTTCTACACAACTTTTGTATCGTAAGTGCTCAAAGAAATAGTCCAGAATGAGGACCTACAATTGCCTTATCCACCAATATTATTCATTCAAAATAGAAAGCAGTGAATGAAAATAGAAAATGTACTTAAAACTAGCTGATCTCATATGGCATTCGCACAAAATAAAAATAAAATCTTGACCTCTTCCTTCATCGGTTTCGAATGCACCTCCATCTTTTCCCCCCAAAATATTAAAAAATTGGGGGCATTTTTGAGATTAGGCACTATAACATGCCATGCCTCAATACAGCCTCAGCTCCACTGCCCCATTGATATTGCTTTTCGGTGGAGCAATCTGGAAGAGGATATTGGGATCCAAGTCTGCAACGATGCATATTGCATCAGTATCTTCAATTGTGGACCATAGAAGTTTACAGTACAGAAGGAGGTCCATGGTGTCTGTTCTGGCACTTAGCTAGAGCAATTCAAAACTAACCCTACTACCCTGCGCTGTCCCCACAGCTCTGCATCTTCCTTTGCTTCAAATATTTATCTAATTTCCTCTTAAAAGATGCAATGGTCTCTGCCTCTGTGGTAAAGTATACCATGCTCCAACAACCCTTTGTAAACAAATTTCACCTAACCCCTCTCCTTATTCACAAGGACAATTTTAAATTATGAGCCGTCGCCACTGACTTTCCAGCCAAAGGAAATAGTCTTTCCCTATTCACCCCACTTCAGTGAAAATAGTCCCATTCTCTCACTTTCCTCATAACTACCATTTCTCATCCCTGGTGAATTTACACTGTACATTCTCTGTGTCTTTAATGTGTTTTTCTCTATAATATGGTGCCTGAAACTGAACAGTACTCAAACTGTGGTCTAACCAATGCTTTGTCGAAAGTTATTACTCCGTGACCTTGTACTCGTGTCCCTATTCACAATTTCCAAATCTAAGGAAAATTGAAAAACTGTGGACTGAGCTTCTGCTATCTCTTGAGTTTCAATGGCCTAGAGTTTATAGCATCAGGACCCTGTGACTTAACTAGTTTGAGTTCTACTAGGTGTCAGACTTGGCTCAGCATTAGCACACTCGCTTCTGAGTCAGAAGGTCATGGATTAAAGACCCACTCCAGAGACTTGAGCACATAATCTAGGCTGACACTCCAGTGCAGTACTTTAGGAGGGCTGCACAGTTAGAGGTGAAGATTTTTTTTGAAGGGGACATTAAACCAAGGTCTTTTCTGTTCTCTCAGCTGTACGTAAAAGATCCTATGGCACTATTCAGAGAGATGGGGATTTCTCCCAGTGTCCTGGTAAACATTTATCCCTCAACGAACACCATCAAAAAAAATTATCTGGTCATTTATCTTATTGCTGTTTATGGGAAGGTGCTGTGCACAAATTGGCAGCTACATTTCCCTACATTACAATAGTGTCTTGCACTTCATTTGCTGTGAAGCACTTTGAGACATCCTGAGGTTGTGAAAGGCACTATAGTTCTTTCTTTCTTGCTAATTTTTCCAGATTCAATTCCTTCTCTACAATTATCTCTAAGAATTGTTCCATATCCTCTAGAATATCTGCATTGTCACTTCCACTATCATTTGTAAAAACAGGTATAAAATATTTAGTACGTCTAACCTTGTCCTTTACAGTTAGATTTGTCCTTTCATCGCTGAGCAGTACCACCCTCTCTTCCATCATTCTTTTAGTTTTAACATACGTAATGTTGTCTTACAATAGGTTTTGATTCATTCTGATGAAAATTTTTAATCAATCATTTCTAACCTTCAATTTGCTTTCTTGTTTTAGGTGTCATAAACCCATTTTGCTTCAATTTTGCAAACAATGAAAAAAATGTCTTTGGTCGGATCAAAATAGAGCACCAACTCCTAATCACTGAGCTATTTACAGCAGTCAATTAAAGTTCTCCAACCAAATTTATTCGTAGCTTTAAGAGACAATGTTCAAATGCACTTTTCCATAAAGTGGTAGGGTAACTACTTCGCAGACAATTCTACTCAGTAAATTCCCCATCATGGTCTACCATAAGCAAGGAAGGGAACAAAAAAAACTAAACATACAGCACAAGACAGCCTAGGACATTTCTTGCAGAACTTTTAAAGGTTTGTTATAGAAAGTCATAAGAACTAGGAGCTGGAGTAGGCTGCTCCGTCATTCAACAAGATCATGACTGATCTTAGACCTCAACTCCACCTTCCCGCACTATCCCCATATCCCTTAATTCCCTTCGTTCCCAAAAATGTATCGACCGCTCTTGAATATACTCAACGACTAAGCATCCACAGCTCTCTGGGGTACAGAATTCCAAAGATTCACAACCCTTTGAGTGAAGAAATGTCTCATGT
The DNA here is from genome assembly GCA_030390025.1 of Squalus acanthias. Classification (NCBI taxonomy): domain Eukaryota; kingdom Metazoa; phylum Chordata; class Chondrichthyes; order Squaliformes; family Squalidae; genus Squalus; species Squalus acanthias. Next base: position 86,032,582 of record CM059437.1, read on the forward strand.
CAGTCCTAAATGGCCGACCCCTTATTCTGTGACTGTGACCCCGTGTTCTAGATTCCCCAGCCAGGGGAAACATTTTCCCAGCATTAACCCTGTCAAACCCCTTCAGAATTTTATACGTTTCAATTAGATCACCTCTCATTCTTCTAAACTCGAAGGAATATAGGCCTAATCTACTCGATCTCTCCTCATCGGACAATCCCCTCATCCCAGGGACCAGTCCAGTGAACCTTCGCTGCACTCCCTCCAAGGTAAGTATGTCTTTCCTTAGGTAAGGAGGCCAGAACTGTACACAGTACTCCAGGTGTGGCCTCACCAATGCCCTGTATAATTGTAGTAAGACTTCTTTACTCTTATACTCTAATCACTTTGTAACAAAAGCTAACATACCATTTAGTTTCCTAATTGCTTGCTGTACCTGCATGTTAACTTTCTGTGATTCATGTACAAGGACACTCAAGTCCCTCTGAGTGCAAACATTTCCCAGTCTCTAACCATTCAAAAAATATTCTGCTTTTTTGTTTTTCCTACCAAAGTGGATACCTTCACACTTCCCCACATTGTATTCCATTTGCCATGTTCTTGCCCACTCAGTCAACCTGTCTATATTTCTCTGCAGCCTCTTAGCGTCCTCCTCACAGCTTACTTTCCCACCTAACTTTGTATGATCAGCAAACTTGGATATGTTACACTCAGTCCCTTCATCTCAGTCCCTTCATCTAAGTCATTAATATAGATTGTAAATAGCTGAGGCCCCAGCACTGATCCTTGCAGTACCCCACTAGTTACAACCTGCCAACCTGCCAACCTGAAAAAGTCACGTTTATTCCTACTCTGTTTTCTGCCCATTAACCAATCCTCAATCCATGCTAATATATTACCCCCAATACCATGAGTCCTAATTTTGTGTAATAACCTCGTGAGGCACCTTATCGAATGCCTTCTGAAAATCCAATCTCTTCCTATTTACATACTTGTAGAAACATTTGCATCTGTTTTTATGTCTCTTGCTAATTTACTCTCATTCTTTTTTCTCTTTCATCAATTTCTTTGTCCTCCTTTGCTGAATTCTAAAATCCTCCCAATCCTCAGGCTTACTATTCTTTTTGGTAACATTATAAGCCTCTTCCTTTGATCTAATACTATCTTTAACTTCTCTTGTTAGCCACGGTTGGACCACTTTTCTTGTGGGGTTTTTGTGCCTTAAAGGAATGTATATTTGTCATCAACAGAAGTAATTACCCCACCCTTTCAGTGAGGTCATGGGATATGGGGATATATAGAGAAGTTGGCAACAGCTAACTGAACAATTCATTTATACTAACTAATCAAAATATCAAAACACTTCTTCATGCAAAAGGATAAGGATCTTTTCTTGTCTCCTATTACCTAAACTTTCTTCTCCTCCTTCACCTCTGCCCTGTCCCATCTCCACAAATACTTAGCCCGGAATTTTGCGGGGGGGGGTCATCGGGCGCGATCGGTGGCGGGTCAGTGAGAAGGTGGTTTTTTCCCCCCAGCGGGTCGGGACCCCACTGTCAATCCGTCTCCATTCCCCAATCCCCGATGTCAGGTCTGTCAGCGCTGAGCAGACCCAACACGCAGCAGCGGGGGAACCAATTCCGGTAATTAGTGGCTTGTTTAGAGCCACTTAAGAATGCTCAGGCAGCTTGGGTCGTGGACCACGTCTGTCAAGCTGAGGCGGGAGTTCAGTGGCCACTGAATCAGCTGTTGAGTTGACAGCTTCAAATGTACAGTAAAAGCTCCCACCTTAGAGATATCTTCCTTCAGCCACAAGCTCTTCCTTACTGCATTTCCACAACAGATTTACCATCCTGCAAGTCTTTACACAAGTCTCCATCCAGTCTGACCTCATTACCTCTCTCACCATTGACAGATCACTTCGGTCATCTCTACTTCACCTGCCATCTATTCCATCAGCAAGGGTGCCCTTTATACTCTCACCCCTTGGGTCCTCAGAATCCCACCGTAATCAGCCCCACCAGCAGCATCAAGAACACCACCAACCTTCTCCACAATCACCTGATGCTGCACAGGACAGAGGGCATCAGTACCCGACCACATTGCTGTCCGGGAGGCCAGGGATGGCCTCACCATGGCCAGATTTACTTCTTGAAGCTGTCTACCCTGGCTGCCACATGATGCACCAGGTTGGCACCACCCCACACCAACATCATAAAGCATCCCTACAATGCCTAAGCCATTCCTTTCACACTCATCACCATTGCGGGGGTTACCGTTAATTCTCACCATTCACTGCAACTCACTAAACCACTTCCAAAGGTGCACACAAATCTGTCCAAGAACGCAAAGTGTTGAAAATAAAGGTTTCAATATTTACCACATTAACAGAAACTTTACATAAACATTGCATAAAACACCCAAGTGCCTACCCTTGTGTGTTGTTAGTTGGTATGACTGCACTAGGATGAGGGTGAGTGTGAGGGGTGGTCAGTGAGATGGGGATGTGATAATGTAGATAGGGATGGGTGGAGGTGCAAAGTAAGTTGGTGAGAGTAAGGATGTGCAGGAGTAGGGTAGGGAAGGCAGAGTGATGGAGATGTGATGAGTGGCACAGCAGGATGAGGTTGAGTGTGGCTTTGTACTAACGTTTTGTGATCTACTGAAATCATTAACGTTTGCGGCACTGCACCCAGGTCCTCCTGACCACATCCCTGCTTGTGCCCTCCTGTGCACTGTGCAACCAGGCTGTGATGATCTCCTAGGGAGGTCTCTTCCGCCCATGGGAAGGGAAGAGGACCTCCCTCAGTGCTGTGACTCTCTCCATAAGCATATGGAGGAAGTAATGAGAGAGCCTGGGTGCAGCCCTGTGCCTTTGTGCAGTCATTGTCAGTGTTTGCAGCACCTCAAATGCTGTAGAACACTGACAGCACAAATGTTAAAATTAATTTGGACATGGTCCCTTTAAGGAAACTGGCTGATCATTCGTCATCAAATGACATCATCAGACCCGCTTCCTCTAATTGGCCAGGAAACACGCTGTACAGTAAAAGCAACGGGGTCAGGACCCGCCACCAACGTCGCCCGGCACGGACCCGTCGAGGTTAGTAAAATCCTGGCCTTACACACTACATACCTCTCTTTGTTTGCAAAGTCCATTCCCAGAAGAACATTCTCCTCTGTATCCTGGTGTCCATTAGTATACACAACTACCATGTATCGGATTCGATCAGCTGACATGCTTTCCAGACGCACGGCCTACGGGTGCAAACCATTCCCAAAGGGTTTCAGCAAGAGATTACAGCTCTTTGATTAAAGCAGCATTAATCCTATTGTCAACTAGCTTTGGTCACTCCACTGCTCTTAGCATTGTAATGAGTTGAGAAGTTAAGAATGTAAATACTATTGCTTAATGGGGGAAGACAATGTAACTTAGTCAAACTAAATACAGATTAGTGTGGCAAAAGCATGAATATACCTGGGTGATCTGAAATTGCCACACCACTTTTCTTCTGCCAGAGAGAAACTGAAGTTATCAAGCTGGTTCTTTCAAATGTTTAACAGATGGGCAGGACGCCACAAAATTTCTCTCCTGCCCTCCCTTTCTGAAAGCACTAAACCAGTGATAAGTGAACACTTCGATGGACACTGCTGTCATCTGTAACCTTGCCATAAGTGACTTTATTTTTCTGTGAGCCTTGTGTTGTCAGGCTACTTGCCAGCAGGGTGCATCACACACAATCCCAATCATGTCCTCTCCCAACATTCACACATACCAACTTGCAATAGAAGTAACTGGATAGCAGTCAGAAGTAGGAACTGATTTTCTTCTCCAAAACTAAATGAGAGAAAAGGCTAATTATATCCTACTGTCGCTGTGGCTGAGGTCGGCTAATTCAACACTGACCAGGGATCAAACATGAGACTTCCTGACTTGTATGGCTCAGTAATTCAATTAAAAAACTCAGAACTATTAGGAAAAATAAAGGTAGAACCTTTGATTAACATTGGCAACTGACAGGATGACTGCTCCCAGTGAATGCTTTCCAGCAGCAGTGTATATCTACTTTTCTATGCTTCAACAGCTTGTGGCCTACTATTTTTCAAGGAAGTACTGTGCCGTTTGGTACAGGTCAACAAGTATACCATACAGAACCAGGAAACTCTGACTGGACCAAATTGACATCTTTGGCCACACTCCAACAAATTCAATTCTGTGCCCAACCTACTGCTTCAATCCCATGCAATTATAGCCCTCCTGCAGAGTGGCTGGTAATCTTTGAGAAAACTATGCACCCAACACTAAAGATATGCCCTAGCAAGCAGGAGACCAGAGCAGAGAATGGGGACGGGGACCTTTGTCTTTCTCATCTCAAGTCATGTCCAAACAAGTGTTCAGAATTCTCGACATGCAACAGGAGGGCTTCCTTTGGGCTCATGTGGAAGTTCTAGGATCAAGCTGTGTATTGGATTTATGGCAATAAGGGGTTGCAGGGAGGGAGAGCTCTGGCCTACTCTGACTTGTTGCTTCACAGTAGACACACCTCTTTGCCAAAAACCTCCACACGGGGACCTGGAATAAGCAGCTGGTGATGGGTAAGCCTGTCGCACATCACTGGACTTCACATTCACAACATCAAGCTGGCTGGCACATTGCAAGCTGTGCTGCATAGCTCCTTCCATCACATTGATGCCTGTTGTACAACTGATGAGGAAGCTGAGACATAGCACAAATTCTCCTGAAAAGTGTTACCTGAAGGCTAATTACAAGATCTCACCGTCTTATATCTAGGGTTAGGTACCTATCTTGATTAGATTGCAGAGAGCCAAGTAGTTGCTGCTGAAGCCCCACATGCCCAACTAGTAGATCCACCATTCAATGGTGTATAGTATGTACCCATGCTTTGATCCTGAGGATAGTGGCAAAATACTTTATTAGTGGTTAGTTGACCTGCTCACTATGCTGTTCAGGAAGAGTTTCTAGTAACAGCTGTTCACCTAAGGATGACTCAAACCCATACTTGTCAGTTGTCTAATGAACTAGTGACAATCCTCCTTGGTTTGGGGGAAGTGGGGAGAGGTGAAAGGAAAGTAGGGTCTCTTTGGGGTCAAGTTGGCACTATGTTGACATGCCTGGTGATAGAAGATTGGAACAGGATCAACATTCACTGGCACACTAATCAGATATACAAGTCCACAGGACTCTAGGAGACTTTTATGATTGACAAGCCAGCCTGCTCATTAAGTGGGATATGGACGTATTGATCAATCATTGGGGCTGGAATTTCACACACTCAGCTCCAGATAAATCTGTACGCCAACATTTTAATTGGTAAGATGGTCCTGCTATGCAAGTAACAGGAACTTCAATGCTCTGTGGTGATAAGCAGTGCAGTTTTAGCTATGTGAAACTCGAGCAGTATCTCTGTGTGCACTGGAGGGCCCCCAAGCTTTGGCTATTACCTGCGTGGATTTCAGTAACTTGGTTTGGATACTCTTAAGCATAGTGATGTTTCCACATATGTCAGTGACCCTACTGACCAAAGAAAAAGTTAGGACACTGTCTCCCGTTTCTCCTACCAGCTTTATCCTGTCTTCAGGGCGGAGGTGGTTGATCATCACTTGAAGATGTAGCTGTAGATCTCCTGCAGTAAATTAAGAAAAGAAAAACTTTGATTAAAAAGCAGATAGATTTTAATATTATTTTTAATCTTTCATTTCAACATAACGTAGTTACGGAAAAGAACAAAGATAGACCAGGAATAAAAGTTCTCAATTGGGGAAAAGCCAATTTTACGAAGCTGAGGTGCGATTTAGCAAGAGAGGACTGGAAACAGCTACTTGAAGGTGGAGTAGTGCGAGGCATTCAAGGAGGAGATAGTGGGGGGTTCAGAACAAATATGTTCCCAAAAACAAAAGGTGTGGGACTCCCAAATCTATTCCCCCTGGATATCAAGGAGCATACAGGATAGGATAAGGCAATAAGGGAAGCTTATGTCAGATACCGAGAGCTAAATACAGTAGAAAGCCTACAGGAGTATAGAAAGTGCAGGGGTGAAATTAAAAAGGAAATTAGGAAAGCAAAGAGGGCACGAAAAAATATTAGCAAGTAAAATCAAGGTAAACCCAAAGATGTTTTATAAATACATAAAGAGCAAGAGGATAACTAAGGAAAGAGTAGGGCCTATTAGAGACCAAAAAGGTAACCTGTGTGTGCAGAAAAAGGGGGCATATGACAGATGTCAGGTTGAGAATACAAGTGAGAACCAGGCTGAAAACAGAAAGTTCAGAGGGGAAGAGAAAAAGGAAATAAGAGGGGCAAATACAGAGTATGAGAATAGAATGGCAGCTAACATAAAAGGGAATCCAAAAGTCTTCTATTGGCATATAAATAGTAAACGGGTAGTAAGAGGAAGGGTGGGGCCGATTAGGGACCAAATAGGAGACAGGAGGCTGACAAAGGTTGACCAAAAAATTGATAAAAAGGGAAAAAATAGAATGAGAGAAAACTAGCAAGAAATATAAAAGCAGATTGTAAGAGTTTCTGCAAGAATGTAAAAAGGAAAAGAGTAGCAAACGTAAACGTTGGTCCCTTAGAGGCTGCGACAGAAGAAATTATGGGGAATAAGGAAATGGCAGAAACGTTAAAACAAATATTTTGTATCTGTCTTCACAGTAGAAGACACAAAAAGCATACCAAAAATGGTGGGGAACCAAGGGTCTAATGAGAGTGAGGAACTTAATGTAATTAATATAAGTAGAGAAAAGGTACTAGAGAAACTAATGGGACTAAAAGCCGACAAATCCCCTGGACCTGACGGCCTACATCCTAGGGTTCTAAAAGAGGTGACTGAAGAGTTAGTGGATGCATTGGTTTTGATCTTCCAAAATTCCCTAGATTCTGGAATGGTCCCAGCGGATTGGAAGGTCGCAAATGTAACACCGCTATTCAAGAAAGGAGGGAGAGAAAAAACAGGGAACTACAGGCCAGTTAGCCTGACATCAGTCGTCGGGAAAATGCTGGAATCCATTGTTAAGGAAGTGGTATCAAGTCACTTAGAAAATCATAACATGATTAGGCAGAGTCAACAAGGTTTTATGAAAGGGAAATCGTGTTTGACAAATTTATTAGAGTTTTTTGAGGATGTAACTAGCAGGATTGATAAAGGGGAACCAGTGGATGTAGTATATTTGGATTTACAAAAGGCATTTGATACGGTGCCACATAAAAGATTACACAAGATTAGGGCTTATGGGGTTGGGGGTAATATAGTAGCATGGATAGAGGATTGGTTAACGGACAGAAAACAGAGTTGGCAGGCTGTAACTAGTGGGGTGCTGCAAGGATCAGTTGTGGGGCCTTAGCTATTTACAATCTATATTAATGACCTAGATGAACGGACCGAGTGTAATGTATCCAAGTTTCCTGATGATACAAAGCTAGGTGGGCAGTAAGCTGTGAGGAGAACAAAGAATCTGCAAAGGGATAAAGATAGACTAAGTGAGTGGGCAGTAAGGTGACAGATGGAGTATAATGTAGGGAAATGTGAGGTTATTCACTTTGGTAGGAAGAATAGAAAAACAGTATTTTTTTTTAAATGGCAAAAAACTTTCAAATGTTGGTGTTGAGACAGATTTGGGTGTCCTCGTGCAAGAAACACAGAAAGCTAGCATGCAGGTACAGCAAGCAATAAGGAAGGCAATGGCATGTTGGTCTTTATTGCAAGGGGGTTGGAGTATAAGAGTAAGGAAGTCTTGCTACAATTGTACAGGGCCTTGGTGAGACCACACCTGGAGTACTGTGCACAGTTTTGGTCTCCTTATCTAAGGAAGGATATACTTGCCTTGGAGGCGGTGCAACGAAGGTTCACTAGATTGATTCCTGGGATGAGAGGGCTGTCCTATGATGAGAGATTGTGTAGAATGGGCTTATACTCTCTGGAGTTTAGAAGAATGAGAGGTGATCGCATTGAAACATACAAGATTCTGAAGGGGATTGACAAGGTAGATGCTGAGAGGTTGTTTCCCCTGGCTGAAGTGTCTAGAACTAGGGGGCAGAGTCTCAGGATAAGAGGTAGGCGATTTAAGACTGAGATGAGGAAGAATTTCTTCACTCAGAGGGTTGTGAATCTTTGGAATTCTCTGCCCCAGAGGGCTGTGAATGCTGAGTCATTGAGTATATTCAAGGCTGAGAGATAGATAGATTTTTGGACTCTAAGGGAATCAAGGGATATGGAGAACGGGCAGGAAAGCGGAGTTGAGGTCGATGATCAGCCATTGAATGGCGGAGCAGGCTCATGGGGTCGTACAGTCTACTCCTGCTCTTACTTCTTATGTTCCTATGGCTGAGGTACTAAATGAGTACTTTGTATCTGTTGTTACCAAGAAAGAAGATGCTGCCAAAGTCAGTGAAAGAGGAGGTAGTTGAGGTACTGGATGGGATAAAAATTGATAAAGAGGACGTACTAGAAAGGCTGGCTGTACTTAAAGTAGATAAGTCATCAGGACCAGATGGGATACATCCTAGGATGCTGAGGGACATTAAGGTGGAAATTGCGGAGGTACTGGCCATAATCTTCCAATCCTCCTTAGAGGTGGCGCCAGAGGAATGGAGAATTGCAAATGTTACACCCTTGTTCAAAAAGTGTGCAAGGATAAACTCAGCAACTACAGGCCAGTCAGTTTAACCTTGGTAGTGGGGAAGCTTTTAGAAATGATAATCAGGGACAAAATTAACAGTCACTTGGACAAGTGTGGATTAATTAAGGAAAGCCAGCACCGATTTGTTAAAGGCAAATTGTGTTTAACTAACGAGTTTTTTGATGAGGTATCAGAGACTTGAGGGCAATGTGGTTGATGTGGTGTGCTGGACTTCCAAGAGGCATTTGATAAAGTGCCATATAATAGGCTTGCCAGCAAAGTTGAAGCCCATGGAATAAAAGGGACAGTGGCAGCGTGGATACAAAATTAGCTAAGTGACAGGAAACAGAGTAGTGGTGAATATATATATATATATATAATAATGACTTGGACGTACAGGGCACAATTTCAAAATTTGCAGATAAAACAAAACTTGGAAGTATAGTGAAGAGTGAGAGGATAGTTATAGACTTCAAGAAGACATAGACAGGCCGGTGGAACGTGGCTGATGAAATTTAACGCAGAAAATTGCAAAGTGATACATTTTGGTGGGAATAACGAGGAGAGGCAATATAAACTAAAGGGTACAATTATAAAGGGGGTGCAGGAACAGAGAGACCTGGGGGTATATGTGCACAAATCATTGAATGTGGCAGGGCAGGTTGAGAAAGCAGTTAAAAAAGCAGACGGGATCCTGGGCTTCATAAATAGAGGCATAGAGTACAAAAGCAAGAAAGTTATGATGAACCTTTATAAAACACTGGTTCGGCCTCAACTGGAGTAGTGTGTCCAATTTTGGGCACCACACTTTAGGAAGGATGTGAAGGCCTTAGAGAGGGTGCAGAAAAGATTTACAACAATGGTTCCAGGGATGAGGGACTTCAGTTATGTGGATAGACTGGAGAAGCTGGGTTTGTTTTCCTTAGAGCAGAGAAGGTTGAGAAGAGATTTGATAGAGGTGTTCAAAATCATGAGGGATCTAGACAAGAGTAGATAGAGAGAAACTGTTCCCATTGGTGGAAGGGTCGAGAACTAGAGGACACAGATTTATGGTGATTGGCACAATAACCAAAGACAACATGAGGAAAAACCTTTTTACACAGTGAGTGGTTAGAATCTGGAATGCACTGCCTGAAAGGGTGGAGGCAGATTCAATCGAGGCTTTCAAAAGGGAATTGGATAAGTACCTGAAGTAAAAAAATTTGCAGGGGTACGGGAAAAGGGTGGGGGAGTGGGACTAGCTGAAGTGCTCTTGTAGAGAGCCGGCACGGGCTCGACGGGCCGAATGGCCTCCTTCTGTGCTGTAACCATTCTATGATTCTATGGAGGCAGAAGACATGGGTATGGTTCTTCATGAATACTCTGCGTCTGTCTTCACAAAAGCAAGGGACGATTCAGACATTGTGGTTAAGGAGGAGGAGTGTGAAATATTAGATGAGATAAACAGTGAGAGAAGATATATTTCACTTAAGTACATTATTTTGAGAAAATTTAGAACATTACTTCAACTAGTCTCTTCTTGCTACCATTGTATCTAATCTGAACTAGAACACCAACTATTGTAACTACAGCAGCTTGGTACAAGAGTTTGTATAAGCGAACATTCTGCTAACTAATGCTCGTTATTCTTCACGTGTGACCCCAAGCAGCAAGTGTCAGCGAGGTATTCAACCACTTGCATAACTTAGATCAGCTTTCACACGTATGCTGAGGAGTCTGTTCGTTTCACATTCAGAGATACCATTTTCCAGCAGAAATCACTGGACAGCAATCAGGAGTGTAAACTGTAACTGCTTCCCCCTCCCTAGCCAACAACCACCGAGTTTAATTTTAGTGTTGTCGACTGCTGACAACACGGAGATCAGCTAACTCGGCATATACTAATACTCGAACCTGGGACCTTCTAGGTGGTACAAACATCACTAAAAAACAGATCATCTGGTCTCATTATCACATTGCGGTTTGTGGGACCTTGCTGTGCGCAAATTGGCTGCCGCATTTCCTACATTACAACAGTGACTACACTTCAAAAAGTACGCCATTCGCTGTAAAGCGCTTTGGGACGTCCTGAGGTTGTGAACGGCGCTATATAAATGCAAGTTTTTCTTTCTTTCTATTGCTTAGTACACAGTGCATTTAACTAAATAATCAAGGGAGCATAAATGAACAGTTCTAATCTGAGATACATTCATTTAATTGGCATCAGCCCAAATTATTCAAGTGAAACATCCTAAAGATGTTTATAATTAACCTTTTGAACTATAGTTATGATTGTGACATGCGCCTACAACAATGCCTAAATGCTTGAGTATTGTATCTGGGGGAAATTTTGCTCTCCTCCCTCTTTCTCCCCCCTATTTTAACTTTAATGAAAAAAATCGCAATAATTTTAAAAGTAAAACTTAACATGCAGTGGTTGGTCTCATTTAGTGCTGTTGGAATTCTTGTTGGGACCCAAACATGTGTGAAGGAATGTCGCATTTCAGTTCGTAGTCTCAGAAATGGTGTCCCTGTCAAGAGGTTTCCTTCAAATTAAAAGAAAAAAGTCATCTACTATAATGTTTTTCCTCCTATTTCAAATTATATATTTTGGAGCTCAGTGTATAAATGCACTGCATGACATGGTAATGAACCATACAAACCAACCCGTGGTCTATGATAGCTGATCGCAGCCAGGCTGGTATAAATAAATAATTGGCTACAGCACATTTAAGCTGGGGAAGGGGGAGATAATTACATAATCAATATCTTCACATACACTTCATGAATAAACATTGCAAAGCATCTCAATTTATCTATGGCTCAAAAGTCAAGGCCCTATGAGCAGCAATTATCATAAGCAATCATGTTTATCCTTCTGCTACATTAACTCAATTTTATCTTCATTTTTCAACAGACATTCATCGAACAAGAGTTTTTTTTTTAATGTTGTTTTAGATTGCCACAGAATTTTCTTAAGAGTTATGGGTAAATATCCCTCCCTTTTCCTGTCACTTTCATTCATGGAAAAATGGAAAATATCCTCAAAGTATCAGTAAAAATGTCAAAATCCCAGGTAATAAAAAAAACAGAAATTTGCCATTTAGTCACAGTAAATCAGTAGCCCAGATTATAGGGAATAGCAACCCCTTTGTATATCATACACTAGGCCACTCGTTTTTTGCTTCGGAGACAAAGTAGCAGCAGCGGCGAGAGGATAAAGAGCAGCCTGAGAGTGGACCTGAATTAAAGCAGCGGCGAGGCTCCGATTAAAAAAAAAAATTGAAGAGTCACGTCACAGGAGAGCAGGTAGGTGATTGGTTGGTGAGTATTACAGCTTTTTTTTGCTCTTTAAGTTAGGGAATGGGGTTAAATTAAGAGCGGAGAAACTGTAACTTGCTAGTACTTATTAAATTAACTTAAACTAGACAAAATAAAATAAAACTAAAATATCGATTGAATAAAAGCTTTAACTAATTAATAAATAAAAGAAGGTTAGCGATGGCAGGGCAGGTGGTGTGTCGTAACTGCAGCATGTGGGAGTTTGTAGAGAGCATCGCGATCCTGAGCAACCACATCTGCAGTAAGTGTCTGCAACTCGAGGAACTTCGGCTCAGAGTTGTTGAGCTGGAGTACGAGCTGCAGACATTACGATGCATCAGGGAGGTGGAGATAAGGAATAACAAGGGGCAGAAAACACTTGTGGGAGTAGTATATTGGTCCCCTAACAGTAGCTATACCGTTGGACAGAATATTAATCAAGAAATAGTAGGTGCTTGTAACAAAGGTAATGCACTAATCGTGGGGGACTTTAATCTTCATATGGACTGGACAAATCAAATTGGCAAAGGTAGTCTCGAGGACAAGTTCATGGAATGCATTTGGGACAGTTTCCAAGAACAATACGTCATGCAACCAACCAGGGAACAGGCTATTTTAAATCTTGTATTGTGTAATGAGACAGGGTTAATTAGCAATCTCATAATAAAGGATCCTTCCAGTGAGTGTGTCGTGCGGTGTCAACAGACTCCTACTGTCCTCCTCCCTCCTTCCCGCAGGTCCTCTCTGCCTGGGTTTCATAGGCTGCAGTGTGGTCCTCCCGATCCCGCTGCTAGTCCACGCTGCACTACTCCTGGGCCTCGACCTCGCCCCTGGGCCTCATTGGCAGGATAGGCGCACCAACGTCAGTATTCTCGCTCAGGCCAACATCCCCAGCATCGAAGCTTTGACCACGCTCGATCAGCTCCGATGGACGGGCCACATCGTCCGCATGCCCGATACGAGACTCCCAAAACAAGCGCTGTACTCGGGGCTCCGACACGGCAAGAGAGCCCCAGGTGGGCAGAGGAAACGTTTCAAGGACACCGTCCTTGAAAAAGTGCAACATCCCCACCGACACCTGGCCCAAGACTGCACAAAGTGGAGGAGAAGCATCTGGGAAGGTGCCGAACACCTCGAGTCTCTTCGCCGGGAGCAAGCGGAAGCCAAACGCAAACAGCAGAAGGAGCGCACGTCAACCCAAGCACCCCACCCACCCGTTCAACCACCGTCTGCCCCACCTGTGACGGAGACTGTAGGTCCCTCATTGGACTCATTTTTAGTGTGGAAGCAAGTCATCCTCAGTTCCGAGGGACTGCCTAAGAAGAAGAATAAAGGATCCTCTGGGGCAGTGATCATATGATGATAGAATTTCACATTAAGTTTGAGAGTGACTTGCCTAATTCTGAAACTAGAGTCTTAAACTCAAATAAAGCCAATTACAAAGGTATGAGGGGCAAGTTGGCTAAGGTAGATTGAAAAAAATAGATTAAAGGTATGGCAGTAGATAAGCAGTGGCTAGTATTTAAAGAAATAGAAACATAGAAACATAGAACAGTACAGCACAGTACAGGCCCTTCGGCCCTCGATGTTGTGCCGAGCATTGTCCGAGACCAAGATCAAGCTATCACACTCCCTATCACTCTGGTGTGCTCCATGTGCTTATCCAATAACCGCTTGAAAGTTCCTAAAGTGTCCGACTCCACTATCACAGCAGGCAGTCCATTCCACACCCCAACCACTCTCTGAGTAAAGAATCTACCTCGGACATCCCTTCTATATCTCCCCCCATGCACCTTATAGTTATGCCCCCTTGTAACAGCTGCCTCTACCCGAGGAAATAGTCTCTGAACATCCACTCTATCTATCCCCCTCATCATCTTATAAACCTCTATTAAGTCGCCTCTCATCCTCCTCCGCTCTAAAGAGAAAAGCCCCAACTCCCTCAATCTTTCCTCATAAGACCTCCCCCCCAAACCAGGCAGCATCCTGGTAAATCTCCTTTGCACTCTTTCCAATGCTTCCACGTCCTTCCTATAGTGAGGTGACCAGAACTGCACACAATATTCCAAATGTGGTCTCACCAAGGTCCTGTACAGTTGCAGCATAACCTCACGGTTCTTAAACTCAAACCCTCTGTTAATAAACGCCAACACACCATAGGCCTTCTTTACTGCTCTATCCACTTGAGTGGCAACCTTCAGAGATCTGTGGATATGAACCCCCAGATCCCTCTGCTCCTCCACGTTCCTCAGAACCCTGCCGTTGACCCTGTAATCCTTATTCAAATTTGCCCTACCAAAATGAATCACCTCGCACTTATCAGGGTTAAATTCCATCTGCCATTTTTCGGCCCAGCTCTGCATCCTATCAATGTCTCTTTGCAGCCTACAACTGCCCTCCACCTCATCCACTACTCCACCAATCTTGGTGTCATCAACAAATTTACTGATCCACCCTTCAGTCCCCTCCTCCAAGTCATTGATAAAAATCACAAACAGCAGAGGACCCAGCACCGACCCGTGGCACACCGCTGGTAACTGGTCTCCAGTCCGAAAATGTTCCATCCACCACCACCCTCTGCCTTCTATGAGATAGCCAGTTACTTATCCAATCGGCCAAATTTCCCTCTATCCCACAACTCCTTACTTTCTTCATGAGACGACCATGGGGAACCTTATCAAACGCCTTACTAAAATCCATGTATACGACATCAACTGCTCTACCTTCATCTACACACTTAGTTACCTCCTCAAAGAATTCAATCAAATTTGTTAGGCAAGACTTACCCTTCACGAATCCGTGTTGACTATCCCTGATTAAGTTGCCCCTTTCCAAATGGTCATAAATCCTATCCCTCAGGACCTTTTCCATTATCTTACCAACCACCGAAGTAAGACTAACCGGCCTATAATTACCAGGGTCATTCCTATTTCCTTTCTTGGAGAGGAACAACATTCGCCACTCTCCAGTCCTCTGGCACCATTCCCGTGGACAGTGAGGACCCAAAGATCAAAGCCAGAGGCTCTGCAATCTCCTCCCTTGCCTCCCAAAGAATCCTAGGATATATCCCATCTGGCCCAGGGGACTTATCGACCCTCAGGTTCTTCAAAATTGCTAAAACATCTTCCCTCAGAACATCTACCACCTCCAGCCTATCCACCTTTATCACACTCTCATCCTCAAAAACATGGCCCCTCTCCTCGGTGAACACTGACGAAAAGTATTCATTCATCACCTCTCCTATTTCTTCTGACTCCATGCACAAGTTCCCACTACTGTCCTTGACCGGCCCTACCCTCACCCTGGTCATTCTTTTATTTCTCACATAAGAGTAAAAGGCCTTGGGGTTTTTCTTGATCCGACCCGCCAAGGACTTCTCATGCCCCCTCCTAGCTCTCCTAAGCTCTTTTTTTAAGCTCATTCCTTGCTACCTTGTACCCCTCAATCGACCCAACTGAACCTTGTTTTCTCATCCTTACATACGCTTCCTTTTTCCTCTTGACTAGACATTCAACCTCTTGTGAACCATGGTTCTCTCACTCGGCCATTTCCTCCCTGCCTGACAGGGACATACCTATCAAGGACACGCAGTAATTGCTCCATGAAAAAGCTCCACTTTTCGTTTGTGCCTTTCCCTGATAGTTTCTGTTCCCATCTTATACTCCCTAATTCTTGCCTAATCGCATCATAATTACCCCTCCCCCAATTATAAACCCTGCCCTGCCGTATGGCCCTATCCCTCTCCATTGCAATAGTGAAAGTTAACGAATTGTGGTCACTATCTCCAAAGTGCTCTCCCACATACAAATCAAACACTTGGCCCGGTTCATTACCCAGTACCAAATCCAACGTGGCCCCAGCTCTTGTCGGCCTATCCACATATTGTGTCAGGAAACCCTCCTGCACACACTGTGCAAAAACTATCCCATCCGAACTGTTTGACCTATAAAGGTTCCAATCAATATTTGGAAAGTTGAAGTCACCCATGACAACTACTCTGTGACCTCCACACCTATTCATAATCTGCTTTGCAATTTCTTCCTCCACATCTCTATTACTATTTCATAATTCTCAACAAAAATACATTCCATTGAGAAACAAAAACTCCACGGGAAAAGTGATCCATCCGTGGCTACCTAAAGAAGTTAAGGATAGCATTAGATTGAAAGAAGCTTGTAATGTTGCGAAGAATAGTAGTAAGCCTGAGGATTGGGAGCGTTCTAGAAACCAGCAAAGGATGACAAAAATAATTGGTAAAAAGGGAAAAAATAGAATGAGAGAAAACTAGCAAGAAATATAAAAACAGATTGTAAGAGCTTCTACAAGTATGTAAAAAGGAAAAGAGTTGCAAAAGTAAACGTTGGTCCCTTAGAGGCTGAGACAGGAGAAATTATTATAGCGAATAAGGAAATGGCAGAAGCGTTAAACAAATATTTTGAATCGGTTTTCACAGAAGACACAAAAAGCATACCAAAAATGGTGGGGAACCAAGGGTCTAATGAGGGTGAGGAACTTAACGTAATTAATATAAGTAGAGAAAAGGTACTAGAGAAACTAATGGGACTAAAAGCCGACAAATCCCCTGGATTGGACGGCCTACATCCTAAGGTTCTAAAAGAGGTGGCTGCAGAGATAGTGGATGCATTGGTTTTGATCTTCCAAAATTCCCTAGTTTCTAGAACGGTCCCAGCAGATGGGAAGATAGCAAATGTAACACCGCTATTCAAGAAAGGAGGGAGAGAGAAAACAGGGAACTACAGGCCAGTTAGCCTGACATCAGTCGTCAGGGAAAATGCTGGAATCCATTGTTAAGGAAGTGGTATCAAGGCACTTAGAAAATCATAACATGATTAGGCAGAGTCAACATGGTTTTATGAAAGGGAAATCGTGTTTGACAAATTTATTAGAGTTTTTTGAGGATGTAACTAGCAGGATTGATAAAGGGGAACCAGTGGATGTAGTATATTTGGATTTACAAAAGGAATTCGATAAGGTGCCACATAAAAGGTTATTACACAAGATTAGGGCTCATGGGGTTGGGGGTAATATAGTAGCATGGATAGAGGATTGGTTAACGGACAGAAAACAGAGTTGGCAGGCTGTAACTAGTGGGGTGCCGCAAGAATCAGTTGTGGGGCCTCAGCTATTTACAATCTATATTAATGACCTAGATGAACGGACCGAGTGTAACGTATCCAAGTTTGCTGATGATACAAAGCTAGGTGGGGCAATAAGCTGTGAGGAGAACACAGAGTCTGCAAAGGATAAAGATAGACTAAGTGAGTGAGCAGTAAGGCGGAAGTTGGAGGATAATGTAGGGAAATGTAACGTTATTCACTTTGGCAGGAAGAATAGAAAAACAGAATATTTTTTTAAATGGCGAGAAACTTTTAAATGTTGGTGTTCAGAGAGATTTGGGTGTCCTCATGCAAGAAACACAGAAAGCTAGCATGCAGGTACAGCAAGCAATAAGGAAGGCAAATGGCATGCTGGCCTTTATTACAAGGGGGTTGGAGTATAAGAGTAAGGAAGTCTTGCTACAATTGTACAGGGCCTTGGTGAGACCACACCTGGAGTACTGTGCACAGTTTTGGTCTCCTTATCTAAGGAAGGATATACTTGCCTTGGAGGCGGTGCAATGAAGGTTCACTAGATTGATTCCTGGGATGAGAGGGCTGTCCTATGATGAGAGATTGTGTAGAATGGACTTATACTCTCTGGAGTTTAGAAGAATGAGAGGTGATCTCATTGAAACATACAAGATTCTGAAGGGGATTGACAGGGTAGATGCTGAGAGGTTGTTTCCCCTGGCTGGAGTGTCTAGAACTAGGGGGCATAGTCTCAGAATAAGGGGTAGTCCATTTAAGACCGAGATGAGGAGGAATTTCTTCACTCAGAGGGTTGTGAATCTTTGGAATTCTCTGCCCCAGAGGGCTGTGGATGTTGAGTCATTGAGTATATTCAAGGCTGATAGAGATAGATTTTGGACTCTAGGGGAATCAAGGGATATGGAGATCGAGCGGGAAAATGGAGTTGAGGTCGATGATCAGCCATGATCTCATTGAATGGCGGAGCAGGCTCGAGGGGCCAGATGGCCTACTCCTGCTCCTAACTCTTATGTTCTTCGATAGAAATGGGGAATGAGATCCTCAAAACACTGGTAAAAACCTTGTAATGCCAAGTAATGAAAACAGAATGACTTAGTCCTATTTAACCAGTAGCTCTGCCCATCATTCTCAGCAGGATAACTATCTTGGCAATCCAGCAGGTCTAAAAGAACCAGCAGAGTGTTCTAAACATTTGCAATTAAGATCTCAGCAAAATTTGCCCAGAAAACAGAATAATGCAGTGAGAGGGATAACTACCACTTGGTATTAGTTACTCTTTAACAAGTTTTAAATTTTAGATTATTGATTGTTTTACTTAACACAGCTTCTGTCAAAACATGAAAGATCAGCCAGTACTTCAGTAATAGCGTTGGCAGGTAAGCTAGAACAACAGAAACAGAACCCTAAAACAAACCATCAAGCTGTCAGAAATCTCAGTATGTTCTGTATATAAAATTATAGTAAAAATGCCAACACATAATTCATCAGAAAAAAGCCTTCTATCCCACACTGCGGTTCATTGGGAAGACCGAAGCCATTGCCTTCGGCCCTCGCCACAAGTTCCATCCTTCTCCCTGGCCACTGACTCAGTCTGAACCAGATTGTTCACAACCATGGCAACCTATTTGACCCTGATCTGAGCATCTGACCACATATCCTCTACATCAATAAGACCGCCTACTTCCACCTCCTTAATATCGCCCATCTCTGCCCCTGTCTCAGCCCATGTGCTGCTGAAACCCTCATCCATGATTTTATTACCGCCAGACTCGACTATGCCCACCTGGACAGCCTCCCATCTTCCATAAACTTAAACTCATCCAAAACTCTGCTACCCATATCCTAATACACATCAAGTCCCATTCCCCCATCACCCCTGTGCTCGCTGACTTACATTAGCTCCCGGTCCCTGAACGCCTCCAATTTAAAATTCTCGTCCCCGTGTTCCAATCAATGCCATGTCCTCACCCCTCCCTATCTCTAACCTCCTTCAGCCCTACAATCCTCCGCGAACTGTGTGTTCCTCCAATTCTGGCCTCTTGTCCATCACCCACTTCCTTCACCCCACCATCGGCAGCTGTGACTTCAGCTGTCTAAGCCCCGAGCTCTGGAATTCCCTCCCTAAACTTCTCTGCCTCTCCACCTCTCCCTCCTCCTTAAGACCCTCCTTAAAACTTCTCTCTTTGACCCAAGCTTTTAATTACCTATCCTAATGTCTCCTTCTTTGGATTGGGGTCAGTTTTTGTTTGATTACGCTCCTGTGAAGCGCCTTGGGACGTTTTCCTACATTAAAAGGTGCCATATAAGTGTAAGTAGTTGTTGTTGTGATGACGCACCCCTGCTCATGCTATAGATGGTAAATGTATCTGATTATGACTGTAGTTCCAACAGTTATTAGCATTCCTTCACACTACTATACTACCTCATCAGCACTGCCAGAACTGTATAGGTTACTGATTGAATTTATCACTTCAGAATCATAAGTACAATATAATGATAATGACAGCACACAGATACTTATTTCCATATTGACAAAGTCTTCACAGGACTTCCTTCTGCACTGGTCAAGGAGCTCTGGCACTTCAACGGAAATTACAATTTTCTCCTTCGAGGCAAGCAGTTTTGAATACCACTAAAATTTTTTACCTATTGTTCCGTAATATTTTTTAAATATTTATTGGGAGTTAATGTCATGAACGATATCTTCTGTGACTGTGATTATGTTGCATTTTCTCTCCTCATCCTGCTCAACCTTTCCACAGTGTTCGATACAATTGATTATGCTATCCTTCTCTAAGGCTTCTCCCCCTTCATTCAGCTCTACGGTTCCATGTCTACTTATCCGAATGTAGCCAGTACATCAACAGAAGTGGCTTCACTTCCTTCCTCCAGTGTTACCAGTGGAGTCCCCCCAAGGATTTATGTCTTGGCCCTTCTTCCTCATCTAGATGCTGCCCCTTGGTAACATTATCCTCGGGAACAGATCAGCTTTCACACATACACTGATGACATCTAGTTGTACTCTAACACCTCTCACATGCTGCCATATCACTTGTCCAAATCTGAGTCAAGACTTCATCGAGCTCAACATGAGGAAGACCAAAACTATTCCCTCCGCCACAAACTTCACTCCCTTGCTATTGACTCCGTCTCCCTCCAATCAACTCAGTCCGACTCAAACCTATAGCAAACCCGGCGACCTGTTTGATCCTATCCATTACCAAGACCAACTTACTTCTTCCTCCACATAGCCTACCTCCACCCCTATGCCCTGAAACCCTCCTAACCTTCACCCTCCATAAACTAATACTAATCCAAAACTCTGCCTCACATATCCTGCCCTGTACCAAGTCTTGCTCACCCATCATCCCTATCCTTGGCTCCCTGCACATGCACACATTAAATTTAAAATTCTCAACCTGGTCTATAATTCCTCCATGGCCTCACTCCACCCCATCTCTGCAACCTACTCCAGCCCTATGTCTTCCCTCCCAAACACTCCATCCTTCTGTGCATCCTCTCCTCTCTTCATTCCACCATTGCCTCTATCCTACGCTCTAGAACTCACTGCCTAAACCTCTCCACTACTCACCCCTCTCTCCATCTCTAAAAACCCATCTCTTCACAAAGCTGTTGTTCACCTCTCCTAATCTTTCCTGTCTTTCCTTATGCCTATTTGTGAAGTGTCTTGGGATGTCTTCTTTACATTAATAGTCGCACAACACCAGGTTATAGTCCAACAGCTTTATTTGAAATCACAAGCTTTCGGAGCGCTGCTCCTTCGTCAGGTGAAGTGAAGAGATGCATATAGTCACAGCATATATAGTCAGAGAACACTGCCAGATGATTACAGTTAATCTTTCCAACTGCCCTTTATCACACCTCGGCAGAGAGATAATCACGGCAATCAAAGGTGTGGATGGTGTCCAAACAGGTCAGTCAGGAAAACATTACATCAAAGACAATGTGGCAGATGCTGGGGTCTGTATGGAAAACAAAAAACTGTTTTTGCTGGAAATCACAGCAGGTCCGGCCGCATCCGTGTAGAGAGAACAAGCCAACGACGACTCGAGTCTGGATGACTCTACGTCAGGTGGGGTTACATGTAGCGTGACATGAACCCAAGATCCCGGTTGAGGCCGTCCTCATGGGTGCGGAACTTGGCTATCAGTTTCTGCTCGACGATTTTGCGTTGTCGTGTGTCTCGAAGGCCGCTTTGGAGAACGCTTACCCGAAGATCGGAGGCTGAATGTCCTTGACTGCTGAAGATTTCCCCGATTGGGAGGGAACACTCCTGCCTGGCGATTGTTGCACGGTGTCCGTTCATACGTTGTCGCAGTGTCTGCATGGTCTCGCCGATGTACCATGCTCCAGGGCATAGACCTCCTCAGAAGACAAACACGGGACACAACCAACAGAGTACCATATGTCGTCCAGTACTTCCTCGGAGCGGAGAAACTACGCCATGTTTTTCACAGCCTTCAACATGTCATCGATGACGACGAACACCTCGCTAAGGCCATCCCCACGCCTCCACTACTCTCCTTCAAACAGCCGCCTAACCTCAAACAGACCATCGTTCGCAGCAAATTACCCAGCTTTCAGGAGAACAGCGACCACGACACCACACAACCCTGCCACGGCAACCTCTGCAAGACATGCCAGATCATCAACACAGATACTATCATCACACGTGAGGACACCACCCATCAGGTACATGGTACATACTCATGTGACTCGGCCAACGTTGTCTACCTCATACGTTGCAGGAAAGGATACCCCGGAGCATGGTACATCGGCGAGACCATGCAGACACTGCGACAACGTATGAACGGACACCGCGCAACAATCGCCAGGCAGGAGTGTTCCCTCCCAGTCGGGGAACTCTTCAGCAGTCAAGGACATTCAGCCTCCGATCTTCGGGTAAGCGTTCTCCAAGGCGGCCTTCGAGACACACGACAACGCAAAATCGTCGAGCAGAAACTGATAGCCAAGTTCCGCACCCATGAGGACGGCCTCAACCGGGATCTTGGGTTCATGTCACGCTACGTGTAACCCCACCTGACGTAGAGTCATCCAGACTCGAGTAGTCGTTGGCTTGTTCTCTCTATACGGATGTGGCCGGACCTGCTGTGATTTCCAGCAAAAAAAGTTTTTTGTTTTCCATACAGACTCCAGCATCTGCCACATTGTCTTTGATGTAATGTTTTCCTGACTGACCTGTTTGGACACCATCCACACCTTTGATTGCCGTGATTATCTCTCTGCCGAGGTGTGATAAAGGGCAGTTAGAAAGATTAACTGTAGTCATCTGGCAGTGTTCTCTGACTATATATGCTGTGACTATATGCATCTCTTCACTTCACCTGACGAAGGAGCAGCGCTCCGAAAGCTTGTGATTTCAAATAAAGCTGTTGGACTATAACCTGGTGTGGTGCGACTTCTCACATTTGTCCACCCCAGTCCAACACCGGCATCTCCACATCATTACATTAATAGGGTAGTACAAATGTAACTTGTGTTTAAATGCTGTAGGAAATACCTTTTAAATGGAACAAGTACAGTTGTCGACAGTTTTTTTGCAAGTCACATTATAGTTATAAAAGTTTGTTAAAAAAGCAAACACGGTAGAAATTCACTTCAGACTGTTACAAATCAATATGTTTGCAGTTATTGAAACATTATGTAATTTACTCTGTAATTTTTGTTTTGCAACTTCACTGTCTTGAATCTCTAGTGAACGTATTTATCTCTCCTCTATAGTCAGTGATCTATGGAGCTGCCTCAATCTCCAAATCCACACTACAGATAATCTCACTGTATTTTTGCTTTCTGGCATTTTTACTTATAATAATGTATCTGTACACAGAGATCCCCAATTATACTGTCAGACACAGTTACAATATGTTTTGCAGCTATGAGGTTGGAGAAGTGTTTAAAATGATAAACGGGTTCAATAGGGTAGATAAGAGTGAAACTATTTCCTCTGGTGGGGGAATCCAGAAGAGAGCATGATCTTGAAATTAGAGCTAGGCCATTTAAGAGTGTAACTAGGAACCACATTTTTTTTTTTTTTATACACAAAAGGGTACTGTAAATCTGGAACTTGCTCCCGCAAAAGGCTGTGGATACTGGGTCAATTGAAATTTTCAAGACTGAGAGGGGCTGAATGGCCTACTCCTGTTCCTATGTTTCCTATGATTTTTTTTCCCCAAATAGTACTTTGAACAAAAAGTACTCACCTTTGACTTAAATGGGAGTGGAAGTGAAATTGAACAGGCTAACCAGATCTGTACTATTTGTGTACTGAAAAGAAAGCATACCTAAATGAACTATGGTGGCAAATTGCAGCATTAATCACTTAATAAGCCAGGTATCTGTTTAGCCAAAGTGGCATTTAGGAGAGTTTTGACATTAGACAGCTCACCTGCATATTTGTGATGATGGTGACACCGTGGGACCTGTGGGCTGCTTCCCTGCTGTAGAAAAAGAGCCGCACCCTTGACCGTGAAGAAACTGTCACTGAGACTGAATAAGAGACAGAACAAATACAAAGGTTAGAGCAACTACTAAAGGATAGTTTCATGTAATTACTGTACATTATATTTTTATTGCCAACTTTCTCCCCAGCTCATTTCCTGAAGACATCTACTTCTGCTGGTGCACAGTTCCACTGTGCCAGTTGCCCACTAGTACCTCGTTCAAATAGGCATGTTTCATGATCCTACACGGAGTGTCAACATGCTCTTTGATTAGGGAGGACAAGTGTTGCAATGGTTAATGGATTGTTGTGATGTATAATTGTATTTTATATTGCCTAAAGTCTTTTCTATTTTCTTAAAGCTAGTTACAAACTGAGAATAAATGAAAATGCGAGAACAGATGCTTGTGCTCTGTGTTTTATCATTCATTATTATTTAGTAAAAGGCCAGTCTAGCCTGCAACTGCGTGTTTAACGAGCTGAAATCAAAAGAGTGACTTATAAAAAGGATGACTTTTTGGACTGTAGCAGGACGTTCTAACAGGGAGTCCTCGAACGCCGCTCGCAGCTGGATCACCGAAGGGAACTTACATCCTGACCAGCCAGAGATCTCCAACATCGCTAGAATAAGGGTTACTGATAGAAGATCAAAATACGTGACAGCGAGTGTTCATTAAGTATAATTATGATATTCATGCAAATCAACTAAATAAGCTTTGGTCACTAAATTTGTTGAGACTAAATAAATAAGTGTGGTTGTCTGTGGGTTCGAAGTAGGATTGTAGGTGAGAGCTGGACTGTTGGGATCTGATATTATAATTTAAACTACTTCATACCCTTATAACAGGTGTTAATCACAGCCACAGGAAAGTGGAGATGAGGTAGATGATCAGCCATGATCTTATTGAATGGCAGAGCAGGCTCAAAGGGCCAAATGGCCTACGCCTGCTCCTACTTCTTATGTTCTTATGTAAAACCTGATGCTGTCCTCTCCAGATATCTACACACAAATGAACTTTGCACTTTTTCAAAATGTGTTACTTATAAACTTAATTTTACAGGTACTGAAAAATCAGATGAATAAACTGCAAAGTACCCTTTGGAGTGGATTTTATAGTATCTATTTAAAAATAGTTTTAAAACATTTTCTTGACAGAAGGGAGGTATGTAACAAGCATGAACAATTCCTTCTAAATGGTCATTGTAGCATCTGTGCTATAGCATTTTCAAACCTCATTAAAACAATGCAACATCCATTTAATACAAACACTAGAAAAGTCAATTAATATTCAAACTTATGTACTGAAGACATTCTCAATACATTATTACAAGGTAATGTACATACTATTAGGGTAGTTTAACATGAGCTACAGACCATCCACCATATTTACACACTACTGTGAATAGAGTTGTGTAAAAGTGAAAAGCATAGCATGAGACCAAAATTATCCAACAATCCTTCCTTTTCTTGTGTAGGTGAAGGACTTTGAAGGTGATGAGAATTTGTTTAGTAAATGGCAATACAACTGTTCATCATTGCGCAGAATCTGAAAGCTACAGGAATGAAGACACAATGGATTAAGGACACACTACTTCATAGCTCTATAAAAGGTAGCTCACCCTGAATCAAACCTCCTCTACTAAAGTTAATATTTTGCCCAGTAGAGTGACAATTCACAGATCTAAAAAATGTTACATTAACTTACCATTGATATGGCCTTACTCATTCTTCAAAAATTGTTTATCCCCCACATACAACTATGTTATCAGAGTGGCTACTCTCAGAACACAGGGGCCCGTAATTTGTGGTCAGCGGCGAAGCAAAGGTGTTCACCGCTGGCTCCGAAGTAAGCTTCCCACAGAGATCTTGCGATCTCTGTGGCGAGAAGTTCAGCTTTTCCAACGTTCAGTTGAGATCAGTGAAAGTTAATGGGGAATTCCCAGTGCGAGCTGCTGGGACGTCAACAAGCTATCTATGCAGCCAATCACAATGCAGAATTCTCTCAGACTGGGAACCAGGAAGTGAAAAAACTCCTTTTATTCCAACTTTTTAAAAATGTTAGAGAGCAAAACAAAGATTGGGGTTCTCACATGGGAAAAAGTTAAACCTGAAATAAAGATGAACAAACTGTTACATTTTTTTTTTAAGTTTCTTAAAAATTGTAATTTTTATCAAAATGGATAAATTTGACACTCCACAAAATTTAAATTAGTTTTTCAGGGCCATAACGTTTGTTTAGCAGTTAATATGC
Organism: Squalus acanthias; assembly: GCA_030390025.1. Lineage (NCBI taxonomy): Eukaryota > Metazoa > Chordata > Chondrichthyes > Squaliformes > Squalidae > Squalus > Squalus acanthias. The sequence continues at coordinate 86,058,342 of CM059437.1, forward strand.
TGTTAAAACCCCAGTTACACCTAATCCAAATGGGTCTAACTTTTAATGGGGTAGGTAACAGCGATATTACCGCGGAAAAGCCGAAGTTTGTCAGTTTCACTGATTTCCCTGATTACACTGATTGCCGGCTATGGCCGCAACTCAGGATTTCTGCGTTAGGATGCACATGCGCTAAATCCTGAAGTAGTTGGTTCGCTGTTATTACCTACCGCAAATTCTGAGCCATGATGCTTAAATGTTTTCCATCACTCCCCTGATGGTGAGTGAAAGAGACGCCATTGCTGAAGATGCTCTTGTTATGATCGGATAGCTAAGACTGGAAACAAGGCCAGTTCCACTGAACAACAGAGGAGAGAAATAGGAGGAGAGTGTTGTCAACCATGTCAAAGGCTGAAGAGTGCTCAAGGAAGGATAATGAAGGTCACATTCACAAAGACTGTTATTTTTGAGTTTGGTTAGAGCCATTTCAGTGCTGTGGGGTGGAATCCTGATTGGAGGGATGGAAAACCAGGCATGGATCGATCCAAGGACTTTGGGGAAGAAAGGGAGGTTGGAGCTTGGGTGGTAGTTTGCAAGGACAGAGGGGTCAAGAGTGTTTTTTTTTTAAAAAAGGAGGTGATGACAGCAAATTGGAAAGAGAAGGGGACAGATCTGAGGAGAAACAACCATTTCCAATATCAGCTAACATAGGGGCCTGGAAGGGAAGTTGGGTGGTTAGCAGTTTAGTGGGAATAGGGTTGAGAGAGCAAAGAGGTGGGTCTCTTGGACAAGATTCTTGCACTTTTCAGCCACTGAACAAAAAAAGACCAAAAGTCACTGGATGCTGGTCTTGATGTGTTACAGCCAATCAAGTTTGAAATATCAAGCAGTTTTCTGAGAATGATTGATACCAGATCATGTCAGAGGAGAGAAAAAAAATCAAACTGCAGATAAATAAGACTGCAATCAAGGCCCCCCTCACACTTCAACTCTGAATGCTAATTTTTCTTTGAAGCTGTCAAAGTTGCAAGAATGTTTTCTTTCACAAGACATATATCACGTTAAGTTCTAATTAAAATTTTAATAGTGCAAGTGCTTAATCTATCAAAATACTATATTCTTAATCATTCAGATTAATTCATTATTTGAAAAGTGGGTTAAAGCCTACCATTTCTGCTAATCCTTTAGGGAAGACATTTAAAAAAAAGCTGTGTTTTAACAGGGCACCAAAAACTAACTTCACTTAAAAATATTCAGAGATCTCCTGTGACATTGCGAATGAGTAATCCTGGACTTGAAGCCCATTTTCCAATCGTTACTGCGGTGCACCTAAATGTGACAGCAGCTTGGCTATTTTTGTAATAGAGCAAATCTACTGAAGCAGTATGTTACAGGACTGACAGGAGCTTTTATCACACACACCTTACTGATACCAAAAGATACAGGCCTCACAGATCTGCAGAAAACTTCAAGGTGAAAATAACTTGTTTTCTCTCTCAAAACCTCTTTTCAGTTATTAAACATAATACACTATATTTTTGCATTACTTCCACATGGACTTTGAGCAATTGCTTAAGGTGCAGGAACTTTTATTTCCCTCCTCCTCCTGCCCCAAGGTTTTTAAGTTGTTTAACATGGTACTGTAAACAATATCCTTTTCCTCCCGCCTTTCTTCCCACAGTGGATTTGAAGTTCTTGCTAAAGCTGTTGTTTGTGTAGGACTGTGCCAGGGAGGTTTTTTCGTACCTTGTCAGCTCTCCAATCATCAGGACCTTGAACATTTGGCCATTCTCCATGGCCCAGGCCTGGCTACAGTGCCCAAACTCAGCATCAAAGTGTTTCAAACATTCCCTTCCAGTCAGTGGTGAGACCAGTGAAGACTCAGGGGTGCAGCGTCATGACTCCCTCCCCCCCCCCAGTCATTTTGAAGTCGGCCAGCATGATTTTGCAGAACTGCCTCCATTTTGTTCCCAGGAACCTGTGTCACCCAGGTTTGGCCTGCAAGTCTGTGCAGTGCCCGGATCCGCCTTCGGACTTGGTATGTCGGCATTCCCTTGTTCCCAGCTCGGTCCCCTTCTTTCCAAGTTGGTCACATCTTGAGTTCAACCCCCCCCCCCCCCCAGTCAGCCAAACATAACTCAGTCACTGTGTAAACATCAGTATCCCTCAGCAACATAAAAAATGATCTCCCACAACAACCAGTTGTGGAGTGGAATGATTATTTAATGACTGAACAGTATGAATACAGAAAAAAACACTATTTTTGACCCCCGCCCCATCCCAAGCTGGCACCTCACTGTTATTTGTAAATTTTATGCCTTGATGACATATGACAGGTTCTCACAGTGCACACCAGGTATTATAATTCCAGAACAGCAGGGTGGAAACTGCAACTTCCATGATGCATCTCTCTCACCAACAGAGTTTGTCCACAGGAGCAAGAAATCCCAGCCCAGTTGAAGGACCATTTTCTACCCGGTTGGCATGTGATGTGGGATGCCATGGTGCTCTCTGGGTAGTGCCACACATGAACTGAATGAAAGTACATTCCCATCTCATTTCCTCTTAAAAAGTGAAGGAGGTATACAGAAATTGTTTACAGGAGCGCAGTTAAAATATCCAACTCTGGAATAGAAGAACTCAAACCCCAGACAGAGAGACAAAGCATTGTGGGGAATCTTCTTGCAGAGATTTCCAGCATTAAATAACTGATTTTTATGGGCAAGTTTAATGATTTTATTATTTATATATTTCATGTGTTAGAAATGTTTAATACAGCTACATATTTCGCTGGGTCAGAAGTGAAGGTAGCATCCGGAAACACTTTGAAAACTTAAATTGATAAATGTGAGTGGTTTAAGTTACAGTGCTTGATCTGGTTGCTTTTCTATAGATTGCCTTCTGATTCATTTTTTTGCAAATTAGTGTAGTTAAGTTTCTTATTTGGGCCAATCATACAAGTACAACACTTGACCCCCTCCCTCCACCCAAGACCACCCCCCTCCCCACTTTGAAGTGCCAAATTGGTGCCTTACGGCTGAAAGCACAACTAAGATCAGAAATTCATTGTGTAGAGATCACTGGTCAAGCTCATCTTTTACCTGTTGCAACACTGAATTGCACTGCTGGCTAGACATGAAAGCACGCTTCAAATAAATAATTTCTCCCCTTGCACTCTTCAACAACTAAAAGAGCTAGACCTCTATCATTGGTCTCAATGCCAATCCTTCAATACATGGAAAATTCAAACAAAATAAGTTAATGGCAGTCCAATCCATCCCAAGATGGAATAACCTTGCTTCTGGACCACTTCCATCAATTGATGCAATCAGGAACTGAACTGCTTTGGACTTGAGAAATTCAAACCTATTAACTTCTGCCCGCATGACATTTTCCCCAATGGGCCACCAAAAGCTGCGCAGGTAATTCAATATTCAGAAGGCTGACACAATTAATCTGCAAAATCATGGTGATGATAATCTAAAAACACAACAAATGAGCATAAAGCTGCAACACTGCCTATTCTCAGTTTTACAGGCAATTAATAACTTCTCTGGAGCCTGATTCATAGGAACATGGAAACATTCTAAAGATACTCATATGCACACAAATCTAATATGCCACAGTGGGGAAAATGGCTGTATATTTAGCAAATATGATTACATACAACTCTTCTAATATTGGTATGGTCCATGAATCGATCGGAGAGTAGTCCTACAATCTTCAAGGCTTTTAAAACTCAAGCTTTGTGCCACCCAATCGCTACTTTATAAAAAAAAGATTAAATATATTAAAGAGAGTTTTCAACTTTGATGGAATCCTACACTATGGGCTTCGGTGTTTCATAACAAAACGCAGCCATTGTCGGCTACTGTAGTTGGGGAACTTATGATCTGTACAGCAGATTACACTCCATGTACCTCTGTACACATTCACTGGTAAATGCAAAAAACGCAGTGACTGCTCCCTTTCAATTAACAGAATCACATATATATTAGCTATTTTTACAGTCCCTTGCATAGTTATTTCACACCACTGAAAATAAAAATGATACATGTGAGAAAAAAATGTCCTTGCTTACTGTGACAGTTAAAACATTTGCACTATATTTCAGAAAAACGAGGAACCATCTGTTCAACAAAGGACCAACCAGAACATACTCTCAGACTTGGGTGGGAATTTTAACCCCCAAAAACCGGTGGGTCTGGGTTGGATGCAATGTAAAAATGTTAAAATCTCAAACCCGACTTCAACCCGCCCACTTCCGGTTTTAACAGAGGCGGGACGAGGGCAGGCGACCAATCTGCTCCCAGGAGGCAGATTGGTCATTTCAATATTATAACAAGGCTGTGCGCCTCAGATTGTACCTCTATTTTAAAATTTCACCCAGGCCGGCCGGGTTTCCCGAGCCTCGGGAAATCCAGCAGCTAAAGGGAGGTGAGGACTTCTGGATCCAGCAGGTGAGGGCCTTTCAAGTGCCTTTCCACTTACTTGCTGGACCCAGCTTACCTGCCACCCAACCCCCACTGTGATTGAACACCCCTACAAGCCATTATCTCCCACCGACCTGTCCTTTCCCACCCCCCCTCCACCTCTGCTCTTCCTCCGGCCTCTGATCTACTCCTCACTCCGGCCACCCGACGTCTCTGCCCCCCCACCCCAATCGGTCTATGGCACCCCCCACTTCCGATCTGTCTTCACCCCCACCCCCCTGATCAGTCTCCGGCCCATCTCCCCGGCTCTGTCTCCGACCCACCCTCCCCCCCGATCTGTCTCCAGCCACCCCTCCCCCCCCACCCAATCTGTCTCCGGCCTCCCTTCCCAATCTGTCCTCTGGCACCCCCCCGAACCCCTATCTCTCCCTTCCAACTCTCCGCTCCCCGGCTGCTGCCTGGTGCCAAACGTCTTCCCACCCAACAGCCAGCCAGCCAGCCTCTCAATGTGGCTGGCTGCGGCAGGAAATGGAGACAAAAAAAAGTTAATCATGCCTGCCATTAAATTCAGCAGGGCCCAAGGGACAGCCCCCCCCCATCCACTCTAAGCCTCCAAGTTAATACCAGGGCCATAGTTTAGGCTCACTGCTTGTATTATACAAATAGTTTAAAAAGTAAAATTTCTCTCCTGTCAATATTGAACCAAGGTGCAATAATAGAATACTGGGTTTCATTTGGGAAAAAGACCTCACAATTCACTCACACCTGTAACATTCATCAATCATGTGTTTTTCCCCACTTGTGAAATATATCCAGCAACACATCTTCACTGACACAATTTCCTCCAGCTTGTTGAAAATACCCTCTTATTGGGTTTGTCAAGCATCCATGAAGAACTGGAGCTATTACCAGTGACAAAGAACTTGCATTTATATAGCGCCTTTCACGACTTCAAGCCATCCTAAAGTGCTTCACAGCCAATGAAGTACTTTTGAAGTCATTGTTGTAATGTAGAGAAGCATGTGCAACATGGTCCTACAAACAGCAATATGGTAGTGATGTTGTTAAGGGATAAGTGATGGCCAAAACACTCCCCTGTTCTTCTTCGATGTGCCATGTCATCTTCTACATCTACCCGAGACGGCAGACAGGCGTTGGTTTAACATCTTATCTGAAAGATGGTACCTCCAACAGTGCAGCACTTACTCAGTACTGCACTGAATTGTCAGTCTGTGCTCAAGTTGTTGGAGTTGGGCTTGAACTCTCAATCTTCTGACTCAGAGGGAAGAGTGCTACCACTGAGCCAAGTCTGACAGTACATAATATATTTTCTAACCAGGATCCCCAACTCTCAGAGTTTGTCATCAGATTTTTTGACTTGCAAGCAAGTTATTTCTGTATACTAATAAAACAGCTTTTCTGCAATGATAATGTGGTTTTCCTTTGGGTAGCTAACACTGTCTTATGAAGTTAGGCTGGGCGTACCAAGCATTGTGTCAATATTAGTTAGGAATCCTCAAGAGTCTGTTAATATTCAAGAGGCACAGATTTAAGGTGATTGGCAAAAGATCCAGTGGCAACATGAGGAAAAACTTTTTTATGCAACGAGTGGTTAGGATTTGGAATGCACATAGGGTGGTGGATACAGATTCCATAGTTGCCTTCAAAAGGGAATTGGATAAATAATTGAAGGAGAAAAAATTGCAGGGATATGGGTAAAGAGCGGGGGAGTGGGACTAACTGGACTGCTCTTCGAATGAGCTGGCGCAGACCCGATGGGCCGAATGGCCTCCTCGTGTGCTATATGATTCTATGATTTCCAGGGGTCCTCCACACAAAAGTTTAAAAATCATTGCAACACATTAATACTTCATACGTTAATATTACTAATGGCTGGGAGGGACTAATTAATGTACAGAAATCCAATTGACAGGGTTTGTAACTTTACCTGAATCCAGAGAGTGGATTACAGCCTACAACCTTCTGCCATCCATACGGTATGTTTAATGTGATTAATTACCATCTGACCTCAGAACAGCAGGTATTTTTGGATGGTGAATTACAAGAACTTTAACATTTTCGACAAACATTATCAGTATTATATTAATTTAGAATTAACATGTTAAAACTTACATTTCATTCACAGTATTCTGGCTGTTTACTGCATTTGTTGCAAAATATGGGAACATCTGCAGCACGGCATCTTGAGTCGCCTCCAAGACCAGATGCATCTTGCAAAGTTGGTGATGCCACCTTTGTGGCCTTGGTAAAAGAACACTTGTAGTCCTGAACAAATCAAGCTGTGGAAGTACCTCCAGTCAATCTTCTCACTGCACTGCACGTTTTCATTGTATAGCAAGCTTCAGTCCATGGTTACACTCGGAAATTTGTAACAAATCTGTATAACAATTTTAATAAACTACTGATCAATCTAGCTTACTCATAACCGGTCAGATCAGTAAGTTTATTTAATTTGAAAAATTGGTTTCAAAAGTAAAATAATTTTTAATTACATTAAGTCAATTGACATTTTTGTTAATAAACTGAAGTCTGTATTCCAGTTCACTAATAAGTAATGCTACGTCTCGATTTTGCAGCATGATTTATGATGCACTGCACTTTGATAAACAAGGTGCGTTGCTATTTCAATGTACTGGTTGCAGCTTATTTCTGTAACTTATGCCATAGTGAAGAAAAACCATATACCACGGTGATTTATGCAGAGGATTAACTCAGGAGCCTCTAAATAGGTTCCCATTCAAAATTTCACCCAGACCGTCACAATAGGATGCAGTCATAAAAGCTCCATCACAAACAGGAATATCAATAGAATAGACAAAACATTCCCTATGGAAGAACAAAGATTGAAGCGGCTTGCTGAATTCTTAGAGAACCAACAATGAAAAAGCTCGACACCATCCAGGACAAAGCAGCCCGCTTGACTGGTACCCCATCCACCACCTTAAACATTCACTCCCTCCACCACCGGCGTACCGTGGCTGCAGTGTGTACCATCTACAAGATGCACTGCAGCAACTCGCCAAGGCTTCTTCGACAGCACCTCCCAAACCCGCGACCTCTTCCACCTAGAAGGACAAGTGCAACAAGCACATGGGAACACCAACAACTCCAAGTTCCCCTCCAAATCACACACCATCCTGACTTGGAAATATATCAGCGTTCCTTCATAGTCGCTGGGTCAAAATCCTGGAACTCCCTATCTAACAGCACTGTGGGAGTATCTTCACCTCACAAACTGCAGCAGTTCAAGGCGGCGGCTCACCACCACCTTCTCAAGGGCAATTAGGGATGGGCAATAAATTCTGGCCTTGTCAGCGACGCCCACATCCCATGAATGAATAAAAAAAATGAAGGATGCTACGAGTATTTCAGCACAGTGCTTACTGTATATTCTTTCTCCTCCCCTTTCATCCTGGTTCAGATGCAGGACAAGGGCTAGGAAGTCCTGTACCAAGCCAAGGACACTGGACTGCGTGCTGAATGCAGGAAGTTCTGCATTTCATATAAATGCTCTATAGCCAAGGCACATGCAGTGACACATCCCAATTAAAGTGGCCGCTTTAGAGAGACTTCAGTGCATCAACACAAAAACACCATTGACAGATGTATCAACCGAAAGGGACCCAACTAAGGGGAGCTGTGAGAAACAAACCTCAAAATAGAATGTATGTAGTTTGTTGCTGACATGCAACATATCTCACTGGCTTGCTGTTTTACAGCAAAGTGTCAGCCAGTGGCTCAGTGGGTAGCACACTCGCCTCTGAGTCAGAAGAGTGTGGGTTCATAGTCCCACACCAGGGACTTGAGCACATAAAGCTAGGCTGACACTCCAGTGCAGTAATGAGGGAGTGCTGCACTGTCAGAGGTGCCGTCTTTCAGATGAGACGTAAAACTGAGGCCCTGTCTGCTCTCAGGTGGACATAAAAGATCCCATGGCACTATTTCGAAGAGGAGCAGGGGCGTTAACCCCGTGTCCTGGCCAATATTTATCCCTCAATCAACATAACAAAAACAGATTATCTGGTCATCACATTGCTGTCTGTGGAGCTTGCTGTGCGCAAATTGGCTGCCGCGTTTCCCACATTACAACAGTGACTACACTCCAAAAAAGTACTTCATTAGCTGTAAAGTGCTTTGAGGTGTCCAGTGGTCGTAAAAGGTGCTATATAAAAGTTAAGTCTTTCTTTCAAAGATCACTTCATTCTTGAGGTCTGTATTTGAAATGCATAAATATACTTGACATTTTAGTCAGTATAAAGCTACATACAGGTCTGCTATATATACCATTAGGGCAGCATTTGGTTTAAAGTGAAACCTAGTTTCATGTAATTGAAATAAGCACAACTTATATGACAATTCTTTTCAATTCACTTTGAATTTCACGTTATTTTGTTCAAACCTCTCGCTTTGTTCAAGGGTGTACTACAGCATACAGCATCAGAAGTGCATTGAACAAAGCACGGCTCTAAAGACATTACCAGAACAACAACTTGCATTTAGAACGCCTTTAACATAGAAAAAACATCTCAAGTTGCTTCACAGAGGCGTAATCAGACAAAATGGACATTCCAGGGAAGGCAGTATTAGGAGTGCTGAGCAAAAGCTTAGTCAAAAAGGTGGGTTTTAAGGAGGGTCTTAAAGAAGGAGAGACATGGAGAGGTAGAGGAGTTTAGGGTGGGAATTCCATAGTGTGGGGACTAGACGGCTGAAAGCACACCCACCAATGATGGAACGAAGGCAGGGAGCATGCACAAGAGGCCAGAGTTGGAGGAGTGGAAAATTTTGGGGCAGTTATAGGGCTGGAGGAGGTTACAGACTAGTCCACAAAAAGATTTAAACACGAGGATGAGAATTTTAATTTGGGGACCAAAAGCCAATTTAAGTCACAACAGTGTGAAAAAGTAATTGAGGTATTACAATTCGATATGAGCTTGGTAATAAATATTCAATAATATTTCAAGGAGAATTAAGTGACTAAGAGCCAAACTAATACACAAAGATTTTAAAAACCAGCAAATGAAGGAATCGGAAATAAAACCAGAAAATGTATAGTGGTTCATTCATCAGAACTCAAAAGTCTCACCCGAATCAGCTTCAAGCCTGTTCCGCCATTCAATTAAATCATGGCTGATCTGTACCTCAACTCCATTTACTCACTTTTGCGCCATTTCCATTGATATCCTTGATACCCAACAAAAATCTCGATCTCAGTTTTGAAAATTTCAATTCCCCCAGCATCCACAGCCTTTTGGGGAAGCGAGTTCCAGAATTCCACTACCCTTTGTGTGGAAAATGTGCTTCCTGATTTCACTCTTAAATGGCCTAGCTCTAATTTTAAGATTATGCCCTCTTGTTCGGAATTCCCCCACCACAGGAAATAGTTTCTCTATATCTATCCTATTGAATCCCTTATACAAAAGCAAAATACTGCGGATGCTGGAAATCTGAAATAGAAACAGAAAATGCTGGAAACACTCAGCAGGTCAGGCAGCATCTGTGGAGAGAGAAACACTGTTTACGTTTCAGGTCGACGACCCTGAGTTCTGACGAAAGGTCATCGACCTGAAATGTTAACTGTTGCTCTCTCCACAGATGCTGCCTGAACTGCTGAGTATTTCCAGCATTTTCTGTTTTTATTACTATTGAATACCTTAATCATTTTAAATGACTTGATTAGATCATCCTTCAACCTTCTAAACTCAAGGGAATACAAGCCACGTTTATGTAACCTGTCCTTATATTTTAACCCTTTAAGCCCTGGTATCATTCTGGTGAATTGGAGTTGTACCCCTTTCCAAGGCCAATATACATTTCCTAATTTTAGCTAAATGTGCTGAACCTTATCAAAGAACTTCTGAAAGTCCCGATAGATAACATCCATAGACACTCCCCTATGCACCATACCAGTGACCTCCTCAAAAAATTCAACTAGATTAGTCAGATGTGACCTACCCTTCACAAATCCATGCTCTCTTTGATCAATTGATAAGAGTCAGTCTCTGATGATAGATTCCAGTAACTTCTCCACAATTGATGACTGGTCTGTAGTGACCTGGTTTCTTTCTCCCTCCCTTCTTAAATAATGGAGTGGCATTTGCAATTTTCCAGTCCAAAGATGAAATACATACTCTTATAATGCTGCTATACTGCATCTTATTTTTCACGTACCATTAGGCAAATTATTTTGAAATGGGTAGTGACTGGCACATGACCTGTGTAATTTGGAGGATACAAAGATCATGCATGACACAATTCTTTTGAACTGGCAGGAACAGTTTTTTTTATCCTGGAATTCAGGCATCAATTAAAGAAAGCACAAGGTAACTTTTGCTCCCATTTCTTGTTGTATACCAAAGCCTCAGAGCATTAATTTGCACAAGAATTTAAAAAAAATATATAAACATGGTTGGCAGGTCACCCCTGTTAATGATGGCAGTCACACAGTCTTCGGTCTCAAGTCAATGACTGACGGTCGCTACAGTCTGTCCACCATAGTTATCAGTCTTTGTTAGAATGGGTGGATAGGAACTGGTGCAATTCAGTATATTCTGTTAGTTGATGGGAGAGTAGTATTGCTGATGATCACAAGGAATGCATTGTAGAGAAAAGGGAAGAGAATAAGAACTTCTAGAGGTCATATATGGCAGAAAACATGATTACATTGTCCAACTTCAGGTGTTTTTCCAAGGTTAGGATGGCAGATATTAAAAGGCTTACTGTTTGAAAAGAAATTTGGCCAAATTTCAGTACAGCATCTCCTATATCACAGAGGAAACACTGAACCAGTTAAAAGTACAATAATATTCAAAGGGATTACATATAACAATGCCAATTCAATTGCAATATTATGCAATAAGATAAACCAGATTTTTAACTAAGCTGGTGGAACCTGCCAGGTCCTTTTCCTACATCTAATCCATACATGACACAACGGGTTAAGGTTTTTAGAATCCTTTAGCTAATCCAAAAATGCTGGCAAGTTTTCAAAGGCTTGTTAACAAAATGCCCTGGTCAATCTGTTTTTATGTCGTACAGTCACAGTTCTATGAGTGTGATTGTATTGCTGAACTGAAATGTGTAGGCTTGGATGGCATGAGGTTCAGAAGAAAACTATTTTAAATCACGTCTTTATTAGTCACAGATCAAGTTCATTCTCCTTCGCAAACCAGAAATTAAATAAAAGAGCCTGATTCAAACCTTACATTACAATAAAGACCAATTAATACTGCTTCAATACACTAAGTGGAAGAGATTAGATTTTCTTTTTTAAAAAAGCACTCTGTGGGCTAACAACTTTGGACGATGTGAATATTCTATCTGAATTGCATGAAATACAAAATAATTGACAATTAGAAAATATCTACCGCCTTTAAAACTTTCAGCCGAAGGAATTTCACTATAAAAGTCACTTGAATAACTATAAATGGAAGTTCTGAAACTTTTCAGTAGAAAGAAATATAAGGGAAAACACTATCATCTGCCACTAACATCCCATATAAATTTGGCAGAAAAAATCATGCCAAAATTGATATACACTTAAGACCACAAGTACAGATGAAGAAGTTTTTCATCCCATGTAAGCTCATCTATCCAGCAAGACCCTACAGCCTCCCCATCATGGCATCCAATTGTTTCCGAAATGACTCTGGGGTCTTCGCTTCCACTACTCTACATGGAAGTCCATTTTGTTTTAAGTCACCCTTTGTGTGAATAACTTCCTGATATCAATTCTAAATTTACCTTTGACTCATTTAAAACCATGTCCTACACTCAAATATGAATAATAGACACTGTTGTTGAGCATATGATCCCATATTTGTACAGTATGTGCACGTGTACTTTAACCTTTTTGTGCATTTGTTGGTAAAATGGCAAGATGCAAAGCAGAGCGTGCGAGTGTTTTTTGATCATTTTGAGTGTTTTACTTCCTTGGATATTGAATGGTGATAGATGTTTGGTAAATAATTTACACATGAAGTGTGTTTACCTGTATTGTGTGAGTGTACACATGGCGTTTTTTTTTACAAAACTTCGTGCATGTGGCTAAAACGGTGTTGCTGTAGCTACATCTTTGGCTAATCAGCAATTTCCATTGCACAACACTGATCTAAAATTACTCATCAGCCTCCTTGCTCTTCTCTGATCTGCCTCTAGGGCCTGAATGTTTCCCTTGCATCTCAGTAACCAGAACTGGAGACAGTAATCAAGATGTGGTTCAGCATGACTTCCTCTGATTTACAATCTATAGTTTTGTATGAGGGTATCAACAGTAGATGGGCCAAGGTAGGAGCAAGGCAGGCGATGTTACGAGGTGGAAGTAGGCTGTTTTTGAGAGAGAGAGAGAGAGAGAGAGAGAGAGAGAGAGAGAGAGAGAGAGAGGGGATATGGGCTCAGCTCTGGTTAAATGGGATGCCAAAATTCTGAACGGTCTGGTTTTACCTCAGTGATAAGGGAGACAGTTGAAATTGATGGCAAGGGCGAAGACAATGGCTTTGATCCTCCCAATGTTTTGATGGAAGAAATTAGTTTATCCAATACTGAATATCGGACAAGCACTGATCAGGAATGCCTCAAGATTATTCCCTAATCTTTCCAGAGTCAGCCAGACCCACAGTTGGGTCATTCTCAAATGTCAATCCTGGTGAAATTACAAGGCAAATAAATTTATTACAAACCAGGAAAACAATGTGATAAACTAATAGCTTTCTAAATTCAATAGATGGAGCAGCAGAGTCCCAAACTCCCCCATCACCATCCCTGGGTATGTCCTGTCCCACTGGCAGGACAGACCCACCGGGGGTTGTGGCACAGTGGTATACAGTCGGGAAGGAGTGGCCCTGGGAGCCCTCAACATTGACTCCAGACCCCATGAAGTCTCATGGCTTCAGGTCAAGCAGGGGCAAGGAAACCTCCTGCTGATTGCCACCTACCGCCCTCCCTCAGCTGATGATTCAGTACTCCTCCATGTTGAACACCACTTGGAAGAAGCACTGAGAGTATCAAGGGCACAGCATATACTCTGGGTGGGGGACTTCAATGTCCATCACCAAGAGTGGCTCGGTAGCACCATTACTGACTGAGCTGGCCGAGTCCTGAAGGACATAGCTGCCAGTCTGGGCCTGTGACAGGTGGCGAGAGAAAAACCTACTTGACCTCGTCCTCACCAATCTACTTGTCGCAGATGCATCTGTCCATGACAGCATTGGTAGCAGTGACCACCGTACAGCCCTTGTGGAGACATCCATGCTAAAAAGCAGAAGCAGCATACTATAGACAGAGCGAAGCGATCCCACAATCAACGGATCAGATCAAAGCTCTGCAGTCCTGCCACATCCAGTCGTGAATGGTGGTGGACCATTAAACACCTAACAGGAGGGGGCTCCATGAATATCCCCATCCTCAATGATGGTGGAGCCCAGCACGAGTGCAAAAGAAAAAGCTGAAGCGTTTGCAACCATCTTCAGCCAGAAATGCCGAGTGGATGATCCATATCGGCCTCCTCCTGAGGTCCCCATCACCACAGAAGCCAGTCTTCAGCCAATTCGATTTACTCCACGTGATATCAAGAAACGGCTGAGCGCACTGGATACAGCAAAGGCTGTGGGCCCCGACAACATCCTGGCTATCGTGCTGAAGACTTGTGCTCCAGAACTAGCCGTGCCTCTAGCCAAGCTGTTCGAGTACAACTATAACACTGGCATCTATCCGGCAATGTGGAAAACTGCCCAGGTATGTCCTGTCCACAAAAAGCAGGACAAATCCAACCCAGCCAATTACCACCCCATCATCAGCAAAGTGATGGAAGGTGTCGTCAACAGTGCTATCAAGCAGCACTTACGCACCAATAACCTACTCACTGATGCCCAGTTTGGGTTCCGCCAGGACAATTCGGCTTCAGACCTCATTACAGCCTTGGTCCAAACATGGACAAAAGAGCTGAATTCCAGAGGTGAGGTGAGAGTGACTGCCCTTGACATCAAGGCAGCATTTGACAGAGTGTGGCATCAAGGAGCCCTAGTAAAACTGAAGTCAATGGGAATCGGGGGGGAAAACTCTCCACTGGCTGGAGTCATTCCTAGCACAAAGGAAGATGGTTGTGGTTGGAGGGCAATCATCACAGCTCCAGGACATCGCTGCAGGAGTTCCTCAGGGCAGTGTCCTCGGCCCAACCATCTTCAGCTGCTTCATCAATGACCTTCCCTCCAACATAAGGTCAGAAGTGGGGATGTTCGCTGATGACTGCACAGCATTCAGTGCCATTCGCAACTCCTCATAATTAAGCAGTCCCTGCCCACATGCAGCAAGACCTGGACAACATTCAGGCTTGTGCTGATAAGTGGCAGGTGTGGAAGTGCAGTTTTTGTCTCGGACAAAATGGTTTCCTTGAATTTAAACTAATAAAATGGCCGACTCTGACTTGTGTGGAAAAGGGAAAAAATCCATTGTTATGTTCTTTTCTGAAAATAACTTTAAAGTCTTAGACTATGCTGTCAGCAAAAGACTGCCTGCACAAAAGAAAACAGGCTTAATATTGAGATAACCAAGGGCTAGTAAAGCAAACAAACCAGGCGCCTTGGCCTTGGTGAGAGAAGTAAACTAGATAGACTCCATTCTATAGAGATTAGCTAGTCTCATTGTAAGGCATTTCTTTCTGTATTTTTTCTTAGCTTACCTTAAACAACATGTCATGTGATATTATACTGTATAAGAATACTCCATTTTCTGTGATTCGGCAGTCTGTCATCATAGCTAATTGGGCTATGGTTGCAGTCTCCTTGCAAGTAAAATATAATAAAAAGCCTTCTTTGACGATATTGTCTACAAGAGTCTTTAATCGGAAGTCAAACTTCGACACAGGTAACATTTGCGCCACACAAGTGCCAGGCAATGACTATCTCCAACAAGCGAGCATCTAACCACCGCCCCTTGACATTCAACGGCATTACCATCATCGAATCCCCCACCATCAACAGCCTGGGGTTCACCATTGACCAGAAACTTAACTGAACCAGCCACATAAATACTGTGGCAACAAGAGCAGGTCAGTGTCTGGGTATTCTGCGGCAAGTGTCTCACCTCCTGACTCCCCAAAGCCTTTCCACCATCTACAAGGCACAAGTCAGGAGTGTGATGGAATACATTCCACTTGCCTGGATGAGTGCAGCTCCAACAATACTCAAGAAGCTCGACATCATCCAAGACAAAGCAGCCCGCTTGATTGGCACCCCATCCACCACCTTAAACATTCACTCCCTCCACCACCGGCGTACTGTGGCTGCAGTGTGTACCATCTACAAGATGCACTGCAGCAACTCGGCAAGGCTTCTTCTGCAGCACCTCCCAAACCCGCGACCTCTACCACCTAGAAGGACAAGGGCAGCAGGCGCATGGGAACACCACCACCTCTAGGCTCCCCTCCAAGTCACACACCATCCTGACTTGGAAGTATATCGCCATTCCGTCAAAATCCTGGAACTCCCTAACAGCACTGTGGGAGTACCTTCACCACACGGACTGCAGCGGTTCAAGGCAGTGGCTCACCACCACCTTCTCAAGGGCAATGAGAGATGGGCAATAAATGCTGGCCTTGCCAGCTACACCCACATCCCATGAACGAATATTAAAAAAGTGTGAAACCACAGCAGGAAGTGTTCCAGTGGGGCATCAGCTCAAACAACTTTGCAATTAAAACATTAGCATGTTCAGGGCCCTTAGTTGTACTGCAGAGTTTCCGTAGCTGGCTTTTTCCCTGAATGCCGAGCTTCAGTTTTGTGTGTGAAAACTATTTTAAACCAAGAATCTTAGTAAAGGGAAAATAAACTAAACTCTCAGTTGTTTTGTTACATTACTATTCGACTACTGACTATAGAATTCATATTAAAAACCAGAGTCCTCCTCATGGTTGTTTTCAGGCTGTTTTATTTTAGTCTGTCACGAGATCACTGATGCAACATGCATTTTTTTTTACGACTCCCATGATCAACCATGAATTCACATAAAACATCCTCTGTAGAAAATGATCCTGACTATAATGAGGTTTTCAATGGCTTCCAAAGATAGCTAGACTTTGAGGAAATCTACAGTTCAAATTAATTTATAACTCGCTACTGGGGCCAAATCACCTTGCATCCTATAAAATACTTTATGGTAATACGGTACATACTTGAACAGATCTCAATGTCTCTTACCATTCCTCCTCACTAACTCTGAAAACAATTAAGTGATGATGCAATTATTCCATACTATAAATTTGTAAATGGGGTGGGGGCGGTGTGAGGAAAGACAAGCGGAGAGAAAGAGCAAGAAAAGGTCTTCTTACGATCTCTGGGGTGAGAAGTGTGGCTTTTTCGATGTGCAATTGAGATCAGTGTACTGTAGTGGGAATTCCATAGCGTGAGCTGCTGTGACTTCAATAGGCTGTCTAAGCAGCCAATCACATTGCAGAATTCTCAGACAGGGAACCAGGAAGTGACGAAGCTCCTTTTATTCTGACTTTTTAAAAATGTTAGAGAGCAAAACAAATATTGGGGATCTCAAATGGGCAAAAGGTAAATGTGAAATAAATGTGAACAAACTTTAAAAAGAAATAGAATTTTTTTTAAAAGTTGCTTGAAAATTGTAATTTTTATTATAAGAGAAATTTGACACTCCACAAAATTAAAGATTTATCAGAGCCATAACGTTTGTTTAGCAGTCAATAAGCTGTCAAAACCCCAGTTGCACCTAATCCAACAAGGTCTAACATTTAATGGGGTCGGAAAAGCCCAAGTTTGTCAGTTTCACTGATTACCCGGATTAGTGATTGCCGGTTATGGGGCTGGGGGGTGGGCACAGCGCAGCCAGTGTTGGAGCAGTGAATGACTGACCGCAACTTCAGGATTTCTGCATTTAGATGCGCATGCGCTAAATCCTGAAGTTGCGGTCAGCTTCAAAGGGGTAATAACAGCAGACACTGTTCGTTCACTGTTATTACCAACCGCAAATTCCGGGCCACTGAGTACAATAAAGTTGCTTGAAGTCAAAAATTGTACAACAAAATACTTCTCCATTTTCTCCAGACTTTGGCAGGCATTACGAATGGAGATAGGTTTCATACGGCTACAATTTGTTCTCAACAGCTTCCTTGAAACATAGGATAATTGTTTTTGCAGAATAATATTTTTAGAAAACAATTGTGTGGAAAATATTTCCTCATACAATACAAAGACCTACAATCCCAGAGGGGTAATATTTCCAGTATTCAATCTGTTAACCAGAACAGAAATCTTCCAGCACCCCTACATTAGACAGAAAGCCAAATCAGGATATGGAGTCCTTGCTAGGATGTGACTCAGCAGCCTGCTTCCTGCAAGAACAAGGGTCAGCAAATGCGGTCATCAATAGCCTGGCTTACATGTATCTGTTAGTTAGA
Source organism: Squalus acanthias (assembly GCA_030390025.1). NCBI lineage: Eukaryota > Metazoa > Chordata > Chondrichthyes > Squaliformes > Squalidae > Squalus > Squalus acanthias. The sequence goes on from CM059437.1 coordinate 86,076,186, forward strand.
ATTCTGACCCATTACCATACATTTTAAAAAAAAACAACCAATGGGTTTCCTGTTGAAGTAGTCTTCAAAGTTTTTCAAAAAATTGTTAGTTTACATTTTAAATACTATTACTAGAAGGAGGTTACTTCTCGCTTCTTATGAACAATTCCACTAGACAGTCATCTGTAGGAAGCAGCACCCGTCTGAACTCCAGACCCGATGTTGACCCAATTCAGAATACTTAGAGTTCACTAGCATTTTTTACAGGTAAAAGCCAGTGTCTCTTTCCATGTGACATAACTTTCTGTATGTGCACAGCTGCTCTGTTAACCTAATTTTTTGGCGTCGCCTGGCAAGTGGAAACAAAAACAACCATACAGGTCAGTGCCTTTCAAGATTTTGGCATGGAGTCTAAAAGTAATTTAAGGCTTATGTTTTTAGCGCTCATGTCTAGCAGTTCTATCAAAGGTGGTCACCCCGCAGCTTAAGAGTGTGCAGGCAGAGAGGGAATGGGTGACCGCCAGACAGAAGAGGAGTACCAGGCAGGTAGTGCAGGAGTCCCCGAATGCATCGCGCTCTCCAACCAGTATTCTGTTCTGAGTACTGGTGACGGCAATGGTTCCTCTGGAGAGTGCAGCCAGAGTCAAGTCCACGGCATCACGGGTGGCTCAGTTGCACTGGGGGGGGGGGGGAAAAGAGTGGAAGAGCAATAGTGGTAGGGGATTCGATAGTTAGGGGAGCAGACAGGCGTTGCTGCGGCCGTAGACGTGACTCCAGGATGGTATGTTGCCTCCCTGGTGCCAGGGTCAAGGGTGTCACTGAGCGGCTGCAGGACACTCTGAGGGGGGAGGGTGAACAGCCAGAGGTCGTTGTCCATATCGGTACCAACGACATAGGCAGAAAGAGGGATGAGGTCCTGCAGGCAGAGATTTGGGAGCTAGGAGAGAGATTAAAAAGCAGGACCTCAAAAGGTAGCAATCTCCGGATTACTCCCGGTGCCACGTGCTAGTGAGTACAGGAATAGGAGGATAGAACAGAGCCAGGACCAATATTCTCGCGGGGAGGTTTGTTAGTGCTGTTGGGGAGGGTTTAAACAAACTTGGCAGGGGGATGGGCACCAGCATATAGGAGTAGAAAAGAGGAATAAGGTGCATAAAAAATAGTGTGTGTTGGATAGTACTAGAGGAAATAGTACTGGAGCCATATTAGATAGGCGCAGACTAAGAAAGACTACGAAAAATTCAAAAATGGGTTTAGAATGCATGTACATAAACGCACAAAGTGTGATGAATAAAGTTGGTGAGCTACAAGCACAATTAGCTGTGCGGCAATATGATGTGGCAATAACGGAAACGTGGCTTAAAAACGGTGAGGACTGGGCACTTAATATTCAAGGGTACAAGGTGTTCAGAAAAGATAGGGAAGGAAAAAAGGGAGGTGGGGTAGCAGTGCTGATTAAGGAAGACATTGTAGTGTTGGAAAGGGAGGATGTTCTTGAGGGGACAAGGACAGAATCCATTTGGTTAGAGTTGAGGAGCAAAAAGGGTATGATCACACTATTGGGGTTATTCTATAGGCCTCCAAATAGTCAGGGAAATCACAGAGATATGCAAGAGCTATAGAATGGTGATATTGGGGGACTTTAATTACCCAAATATCGATTGGGATAATGCTATGGTGAAGGGAAAGGAGGGGGAGGAGTTTCTGAAATGTGTTCAGGAGCATTTCCTTGACCAATATGTTCTTGGCCCAACTAGGAGGCATTATTGCTGGATCTGGTGCTGGGGAATGAGGCGGGCCAGGTCAACCAAGTGTCTGTGGGAGAACACTTGGGTATGAGTGATCATCGTATCATAAGATTTAGATTAGCAATGGAGAGGAGCAAGGAACAATCTAGAGTGGAACTTCTAAACTGGAATAGGGCTAACTTCAATGGGATGCGAAAGGATCTAGCCAGGGTAAAATGGAACCAAAGACTGACAGGAAAAACTGTAATGGAACAATGGGTGATCTTTAAGGAGATGTCCCAAGTACAGGCTAGGTACATTCCAACAAGAGGGAAGGGTAAGGGAACCAAAGCAAGGACTCCTTGAATGACGAGGGAGATAGATAAGATGATGAAACAAAAAAAGAGGGTAATGATGCATGTCAGGTGAATTCTTCAAGGGAGAACCAGACCAAATACAATGGCCCAGAAATTAAAGACGGAACCTTCCTGCGGGGGTAAGGCTTCCCCGCGATATCTCACTGCGCGTCTGCCTTTTCCTTCCGAGCTCGCACGAACTTTAGTTTCAAGACTGCATTTGTGCAGTGTGTGCGTATCCCACAGACGCAGTTAATTCATGCGAGCTGTGGGATCACGTGATTAAGTTTGAGCCAATAGCAGCACACCATCTTTCATTCATAGTTTTCACAGCAAGTGCTGTCAAAGCTATGAATCTATACCCCCCAAAAGAACAGCTAAACCTCAATTAAATTTTTTTTTAAAACCATCACATTAATAAAATAAGTATAGTTAAATAAATTAACCACTTTAAACAAAAAATTAAATTTTTGAAAAAATTTAAAATCTTTTTAAAAGTTATAAAAATAAGCTTACCTTTCTTTAAAGTCTCTAAAAATGATATACCTGTTGAAAAAAATTCAAAATAATACTTAATTAACTACTTACCTTGTTAAAAGAGGGTCTTACGCCTCCTTTCTTTATGTGCAAAATCTTCCATGCTTACCTGCGCGTTCAAAGCACTAAGTGCACTGCGTGCGCGCAGCCTGTAGCGCGCACGCGGTTCACCTAGGAACCGCCCCCTTTTGAAATCACCAAGTGCCGGTTTTCAGTGCATGCTGGAAACCGGCAATTGGAGACAGAATACACAGTGCGTACTCTCGCGTACTGATACTAATTTTTGGGCCAATAAGTTGAGAGGGGATGTGAAGATGAAAATAAGATTGGCAAAGAGAGAATATAAGAGTAGAATGGCAATTAACATAAAAGAGAAACCAAAAATGTGTAAACAGGAAGCGGGTAGTAAGAGGCGGGGTGGGGCCTATTAGAGACAAAGAAGGTGATATATGCTTAGAGGCGCAGGGCAAGGCTAGAATACTCAATTTGTATCTGTGTTTACGAAGGAGATGGATGCTGACAAAATATCAGTAGAAGTGGAAAAGGTAGAAGCAATGGAAGGGGTGAAAATTGATAGACAGGATGTACTAGAAAGGCTGGGTATGCTTAGAGTGGACAAGTTGCCTGGTCCAGATGACTTACATCCCAGGTTGCTAAGGGAATTGGGGGAGGAGATAGCGGAAGGGCTTGCCATAATTTTCCAATCTTCCCGAGATGTGGGGGAGGTGCCTGAGGATTGGAAAGTGGCAAATGTGACACCATTGTTCAAGAAAGGGTGTAAGGACAATCCTAGTAACTACAGGCCGGTCAGTTTAACATCAGTGGTGGGTAAAGCTTTAGAAACAATAATCAAGGAAAAAATTAACAGGCATTTGGAGAGGCTTAAGCTAATTAACGAGAGCCAACACGGGTTTGTAAAAGGAAGATCGTGTTTGACTAATCTAATTGAATTTTTTGATGAAGTAACAGAGGATTGATGAAGGGAATGCGATGGATGTTGTCTACATGGATTTTCAGAAGGCATTTGACAAAGTACCACATAGAAGGCTGGTTAACAAAATTGAGGCTCATGGAATAGGTGGGTAAGTGGCAGCTTGGATAAGGAATTGGCTTAAGGACAGAAAACAACGAGTTGTGGTAAATGGCTGTTTTTCAGACTGGAGGATGGTAGACAGTGGTATTCCCCAAGGGTCAGTGCTGGGGGCCACTCCTTTTTTTGATAAATGACCTGGATATTGGAATACAGAGTAGAATTTCTAAATTTGCCGATGACACCAAACTTGGGGGTGTGGCAAACAGTGATGATGATATCAATTGACTGCAACAGGACATAGAAAGGCTAGCAGAATGGGCAGACGGAATTTTATACAGAGAAGTGTGAGGTGATGCATTTTGGCAGAAGGAACAGGGAGAGGCAATATATACTTAATGGCACAGTTTTAAAGAGTGTGTAGGGACAGAGGGACTTGGGAATTAATGTGCGTAGGTCCCTGAAGGTGGCAGGACATATTGCGAGAGTGGTTAGCAAAGCATATGGGATCTTGGGCTTCATAAATAGAGGTACTGTATTGAGTACAAAAGTGGAGAAGTAATGCTGAACCTTAATAAAGCGCTGGTTAGGCCACAACTGGAGTATTGCATCCAGTTCTGATCACCACACTTTAGGAAGGATGTGAAGGCTCTTGAGAGGGTGCAGAGATTATTTACCAGAATGGTTACGGGGATGGGGGATCTTAGCTACAAGGACAGGTTGGAGAAGCTGGATTTGTTTTCATTAAAGCAAAAGGAGGTTGAGGGGTGATTTGATAGAGGTGTACAAGATTATGACGGGTTTGGATAGGCTAGACGGGGAAAGGCTGTTCCCACTAGTTGATGGTACAAGGACTAGGGGACACAGATTTAAGGTTTTGGGCAAGAGATACAGGGGAGACGTAAGGAAAAACTTTTTTTTTTTTTTTTTTAAAACAGCGAGTGGTGATGACCTGGAATTCGCTGCCGACGGAAGTGGTGGAAGCGGAGACACTCAATGTTTTCAAGGGGAGACTGGATAGGCACTTGAGGGAAATAAACTTGCAGGGCTACGGGGATAGAGCAGGGGAATAGGACTGACTGGATTGCTCTAAAGAGAGCCGGCACAGACTCGATGGGCCGAACGGCCTCCTTCTGTGCCGTTATGACTCTATGACATCACAGTTTAGTACATTTTTGCTTATTGCCCTTCTAAAGTATGAACTAATTTGAGACATTTGACGTGATAAAGCCCTACATAAGTGCAAGTATAATTATATTATAGTAATCTGAATGTTAAAGGGGCAGGGCAATCAGGATAAATCTTGCAAGATATTTTGCCTCGTCTATATACAAAATATGATATGAACAGCTACATCACTGCATTGCCATTCACCCTGCGACTGCTATTTCTCAGTCTTAATTCTAAAATTCCCATTTTGAAAAAACATTTGCAGTGCAGTAGAAATAAAGTCTTCTGCAGCACAAAGTAATTGTAGCAATGAACAAACTCTGCTTGGTTGTTCCAGGAACACCGCCCCCCCCCGTTCCAATGAACCCAATAACAATGCTTTATAAGCTGGCCAAGAAGCCCAGATGTGACGAATTGTATTTCTGATAAGTAAGTAAAAGATGAGTAATAGACACTGTCATTGGGCATGTGATCTCAAAACTCATTCACACAGTGTATGCATGTGTATTTTAACCGTTTTGCGCATTTGCTGGCAAAATGGTAAGAGGAAAAGAGCGTGAAAATGTTTCTGATCGTTGTGAGCTACTGAATTTTTTTCAGTAAATATACAAGAGAAGTAAACTGTGCGCATGTATGCAAGGAGTTTTCTACTAAAATTAGTACGTGACTAGAATGGTGTTGCCGTAGCCACACCTGTCAGCGATTTCTATTGGACAACACTGCACTAAACAAATCTGCTGTGCATCTATCTCCACCCAGTGGCCAATAGAAGAAATGCATTAAGAATTCCACACAATTGTGGGAAAGGGTGCAAAATACCAGAAATGAAGATATAAGATGTCAAGTTGTCTGCGCTGGATAAAAGTGTCATTTAGTAATTTATGGAATTTACATCCATTGATACAGGTCACCTGCCCAGTTGACCCAAGAAATTGTGTGGGATGCTGAAGGATCTACAAATGGTAAAAAGTATTCAGCAGTCCAGGAATTGAAAACGAAAGATTCGAGATTTTGACTGGTCAACATTCACAACACTAAATTAGAGACTCAAATAAGTGTGGTAATTTGCTATATGTACTCCAAATCAATTCATAAAAAATAAAAATCACTTTCCTCGCACAGCACAATTAAAGAAACCAGCTAAAAAGTACATACATGATAGGAATAATGCTAGTTTGTTACTACAAATGGTCAATTATTCAGATTTTCTTCCAGATGAACAGATAAATCTGTATGCAGATAATATGTTGCATATCAGCAAACAAAACCCCAAGTGTAAGTTAGTAAGAGATTACAGAAACAAATGGCAGGAATGTTAAAAAGTGTAATGACATTATGCTGCAGGATTTATATCATTGGTTTATACCACAAATCTGGCACAGCAATGCCCTGAACTACTGCTGAAACTGCTCTTCCTCCCCCATCCCCAAGCCATTGCAAATGTGTACATAGCAATAAAGTTGCATAAAAAAATGATTCAATCACCAAATCTCTACCCAAGACAATGTTTAATTATAATTCATTGCAGGATTTCTTTAAATTTTAAATATGCAATCCCCCATAAAACTGAGAAAAGAATCATAGAATAGTACAGCACAGAAGGAAACCCATTACTAGCAAGAATTTTATGAAACTTCCCATGGAACCCAACTATTCAAACTGAAAATATACAAGCTTTCTTTGAGATGATAGACCTAATAGGGGAGAGGCAGTGGATGTTATCTACCTGGATTTCAGGAAGGCATTTGGCACTGTCCCACATAATATGTTACTACATAAGGTCCAAGCCCATGGGATAGATGGGAATATAGTAACATGGATCGGCAAATGGTTGGTAGATAACAATAAGCCCCAGTGCATGGACAAGTATCTGGTGGGCTGCCCTTTAACCAGAGGACTGCCACAAGATTCAGTGTTGGTGCCGTTGATGTTTATAATTTTTATAAATGATTTGGAGGAAGAAATTGCGTCTAAAGTGTCAAATTTTGCAGACAATACCAAATTAGAAGCAGTGGCAAATGATGAATGTCACTGCGAACAAATTCAAAAAGATCTTGACAAGCTTGATCAGCAAGGGGAGAAATGGCAGATGCAATTTAATGTAGTGAAATGTAATTTTATAAGATTTGTTAGAGGGAATGTTGATGTGAATATATGTTAAAGTGGAATATATGTTAAATGGGAATGTACTTGAGGAATCAGAACAGGAGAAAGATCTTGAGGTTTTAATGAACAGGTCACCAAAACCATCAGCACAATGTTCCAAGGCTGCTAAAAAAGCAAACAGAATGTTGAAATGCACAGGAAGGGATAAAACATACAAATCCAGAGAGGTAATTTTAAAACTGTATTTGGCCCTGGTGAGACCACACCTGAAGTTGTGTGTGTAGTTTTGGTCACCCTATTTCAAAAAGGATGCTCAGTTATTGGAGGGGGTACAGCAAAGGGCTGCATAGTTGATCCCAGAACTTAACGGAATGACGTAGGAGGAAAGATTATAGGTTGTAGATTTACATTCACGATCTCCTGTATGGCAGGTTTATGAACTTAATCGATCAGGGGAAACCTAGTCTTTCATCACCTCAAAAGGGAGAGAAAACTGGAGGTTGAGTCTACCCAGCAATCGCTAGCTGTCAGTTATAGACAGAGCTATGAAAACAACTCGGTTGGTGAGACTACCGGTGATAGAGTGCAGAAGACGATATAAATGATTTAAAACAAAACTTTCAAAAATATTATCTTAGGGTTAGCAATCATCTTTTGAGCGTTTCTTTAAGTGAAAATTAAAAGCTGCAAATATCAATACATAGAATACTATTCACATGATGCAATACAGTTCTAACATTATGCACACTCACCTCTGTTGTAATCGACGCTCATCGTCACTTCCAACTTCCTGTAAGAGAAAAAGAAAAAGTTACCAACTCTTGAGTACCAAGTTTGTTTCAAACCCTGTGATACAGCAAGATTGCCATCACTTGGGCTTATGCAAGTTCATGGTTTCTTGGGGTGATCCAAAACAAGAGTCTGTTTTAATAAAAAATAAAGCCTTCTGCTGCACACCTAGTTCAGTGGACAGCTCTTGATACCAATGTCCGTTCAATAAATACATAGCAGCATTCAAGTGTACCAAAGCACTTCCCATTTTCCAAATGTGCAGAGCTCCTGCTGCCAACAATGTGCCTCAGCAAGTGCACTCCCTGCTACAACAGTGTGATATTTTTCTATTTCCTACACCAGCTATTCTGGTGTCTCCAAATTAGGTTTTTAAAAAATTAGTACGAAATTATGGGTAATTTTGTGCTATGAAACTAGAAACTTGGACTGAAACTGCACAAAGATAACAGATAACAAACTGAGGCAACTTCCATCTCATCAGTCTGGATTTTGACCTCACGTCCCAGAGGTGAAACACCTGTGCACCACACATGGGAATTTCATCTCAAAGTTTTTGTCAAATTAATTTTGGTTTAATTATATCTTTGAAATTTGCAAAATTAAAATCCCCACAAATGGGACAGAATTTAGAATAAATGGAAAACAGCATTCTTTGCCTCACAGAGTTCTGGACCCAGTATTTTACATCAATATTTTACATTACATTGTATGGATCGATTATGGAAATTTGATGGAAGTTTTCTGACTTAAGGGCCCCGATTTTAACTCCAGGTGGATTCCCCGCTCAGGCCAGAGTTTAAATTACAGTTGGGTCTCAATGATGTCATCGGGCCGCAACATGTATATGTAAAGAAAAGAAGGACCCTGTTGGTTCTGGGCACGTGTCCTTGCTGCCTGCTCGGAGCCAACAGGTCTGCTTAAAATTGCAGATGTTGTGATCATGGCAGCTTTCGGACAGGTAAGAGCCAGGGCAATTTTAACTGTCAACCCGCCAGGTTTCTGCTTAGCGAGTAGGGTTAAAATTGCCCCCAAGGTTACAAAAGGCCAGCTTTTAAAAGGTCAAGGAACAAAAACGTCAGAGGAAATATTATTCTTCCAAGCTTGACATTAAGGTTTACCTACCTGACAAAATAGCACAATATCTATATTTTAGGTTTTAGATGGATAGGGCAAATCAAATTTAAAATGGCTTCAGACACTTAGGTTTCTGAAGTTCTTTTGAAATTGCTGTCAGTGAGGTTAGTGCTACACGCGTCATGTTGCTAGCTACACACCAAATATAAAACTGCCAGGACCTAAGCTCTTCCTGGGACTAGCATGGGTCTCATGCGATGAAAAAGCAGTTTCACAGAAGATCTAATTTAAAAGTGGCGTCAGCCAGCTACAAGTCTAAAGGAATCCCATTTTTTCCTGTGGCAGCGATGACCAAGACACAAAACTGAATTAGAGGACAAACAATACCACAAATAGTGCAAGTGGGTGAAGGTGGGGATGTTCACGCACATCAGTACGAGTGGGATGTGAGACCAGCTTTTACCTCGGTAATGCAAATAAGAAGAGGATTCTAATTTGTGAAACTGGGAGCAGTCATGCTGTGCAACTGCCAAAACTCTCATGCAATTTGGGTTTCTAGATGGGGTTGTGGAATGGATAGAGTTGTGCTAATTGTGCCTTTGAGCTTTACCTTCATGTATTTAGAGAATTATTAGAATAACCTAAAAGATAACCAAAATATTATTTGTATCACTACATCTATATATTTTTATATCATATAACAGAACAAAGCAGTACAATAAGACATGGTTTACATTAGGTACCTTAATGGCCAATGCTAATACAGGATATCAGTGCATAGCATACTCCAGGTTCAATAGGCAAGAGAGAGAAAGAACTATTGCAACAAGGTGACAATAACAAAGACATTTGTCTATTGATTGCCTTCTGCAATGTCCAGATCATTAATCATGAGCATAAAACACTTTAATTTTAGGGTAGACCAACTCTGGGTGAACTTATAAGTAACTCGAGGAAGATTCAGGATGTTGCCACTTTCTTAGTGGGGTGAGATATGGGCTTCAAAAACCTTGCTGCTACAATCCTTTACCAAAACTGCTTTGGGGAAGGTGGTCCAACTAGCATCTTGGATCGAAGGAGCTTCAGTATTTTGTATATACTGCAGGAATGACAACCTGTTTTTAAAAAAAAAATCATCACTTAGTTATGTAGCAGATTGTTGGTGCTGCTGATTGGCGAGAATGGTGAACATTGAGGACAAATGAACATTAAATCCATTTGGTCAGCCTAGTGATAATTTGAAGTCATGAGGAAATATATACTAATTTTAGATTGCCATGTTAAGACATTTAATTGTTTGGCAAGATGTGCCCACCATTTTATTTACTCAGCTGGAACTATTTATGCAGATCAAAATTTCAGTAATGCAAATTCCCTCACACCTTGCATACACATGTTTATATGATAAAAAGCTGCAACATAAGTAAAGGAATCTGAATATCAGCATGAGGTACAAAAGCAAGCTTCAATGAGAGATAGTTATCAGGACTCCCAAGAGTCCATAATTTGTTCCAGTCTTTTATTTTATCCATTATGTGAAAGGATATATAAATGATTCAATTATGAGTTGCTGTTAGCACTGAAGTTCACATTGGGCAAGTCTTTTAAGACGACAGTAGTTTGTCACTTCAAATATGATATGTTACAACATAGTTCATAGCAAAGGTCTGGTACTCGTGATAGATTGGAATACAGGAAAACATTGCCTTATAATACTGAAAATGATATGTAGTTGTGTACACTGACCAAGACCAAGGGCAACTTTGCATTGCTGCAGGAGTACTGCTAAGTAGCATTAGCATCACAAATTGCACAGGGTGATAATATGTATGTAATTTGTTCCACTTGCTGACCTGGCCAAAGGAGAGATAAAAAGCTAGGGGGTTACAGCAAGGATGATGCTTGGTCAAAGAAAGCAGACATGGCTTACACCCAAAACCTTGTGTGTTGATAGAAACAAGAACACAGATGATGGAAACTGTGGAGAACAAAGGAAAAAAGTGACAGATTAATATCCTAAGGATAGGGAGCAAGACGCAGAAGTAAAATGAAATATAACACATAAGAATTCTAGGTGAGGGAAGCAATGAAAATGTAACGGCTGACAGCAAGCAACTGTACATGTTAATGAGGTCAGTAGAAAGATCATTAGCTTGGAACCACTGAAAACTGAACAGAAAACAAAATGTCAATTTTGCATGTCTAGCAACAATGGGTTCAGGAAATCATGAACAGCATATAGCTCACGCTGTGGCAAAAAAAATGGCCAAGCTAACTGGAGAGCTGGGTAAGTTAGCAAAATAGTTGGAGATACAAGTGTTTTTGGAGAAAGTAGAATGGGTAGTGAGATTAATGATGAGATGAAGTCTTAGGCTTAGGTAGAACTGATGAAGAACTTGAGGTGGGGGAGGGAGTTAAGAAAGGCACCTCTGGTAGTGAAAAAACTTCACTGCATCATCCAGAAGGGAGTTAAGTACTTCAAGTTTGGAAACTGACAGCAATGATTTATTTGCATAGGTCGCTAGGCAGGAAGGAGTGCAAACGTTCTAGAGCTGTTGGTCTGTTTAGTGTGCCAAGGAAGATGTTTGCTAGAACGTCTCTGAACAGGAAATTGGGACACCCAATTTAGGGAACTGTTGCTTCAGAAGAGGACATGGGTGTGCTGACCTAATCTTCAGGTGCAGGCTAGTCTGTATTTTGTAGACTTTAAGTAAGCGTATGATTTAGTGATGTTGCCTGGGAGTTGCTGGAGCTCTCTGGCGTAGCTGGAAAAATAAATATATTGATAAAAGAGAAGTACAGAGGAACAAAGACTTGCCTAAGAATTGAAGGAAGTACGTCAGAATGGTTCAATGTACAGACGGGCCTCTATTCTATCAAGACCACATCTTATCTCATCAACAACCTTGCAGCAAGTAGATGAAAGGTACAGAACATTGTAAAAGGTGGCAAACATGAAGCTGTATGGGTAGGCAAGGAGTTATGATGTTGCTATCCTCAGGGGAACCAAGGAGCTAGATGATGAAGGTAAGATGTAGGATCTCAACATGTGTTTCTTAAAAGAAGAAATACTATGCTGGATATTAAAATTTCAGTTTGCAAGGCTTCTGTGAGATGTACTCTGAAATCTATACTGCTGAATAATTTCCGCAGTGCTTTTTTTCCTAATCTCATTTTATAATATTTAACAGTATACATTCAAATTATAGAAATTAAAACTTCCAGGCAACATTCTACCATAATAGGTGCATTGATGCACATCTACGAGTTGAGTTCCTAATCTCAGCCATGCTGCTAGGGGCAGGTGACAAGAGATGACAAACTGTTTTTCTAGAGGAAAGGGAATAAAATTTAATACATTAATTTCTGTACTTAAAAGGGAAAAAATCTGCAGGGCTATGTTGATAGAGCAGGGGAGTGGGACTAATTGGTAGCTCTTTCAGAGAGCTGGCACAGTGGGTCAAATGGCCTCCTTCTGTGCTGTATGATTCTTTATTTTAAAATATAAACAAAGCTTACACCTCATTATGGCCACTTGAAAATTGGCACTGAGAATGCTGGGTGCAAAATGTCACCTGCCCTTTCAGCCACAGGGTGGTGTGCGGTGCAGTGAAACCTAACAATACAATAAAATAATAAAAGAAATCTTAATTGAGTGAGGCAAAAAAATTCTAAATTATAATGAATACATTAGAAAGAGTTTTTAAAAAAACTATCCAACAGCAATTCCTCCGGAATATAGGCTATTTTACAATCTCGGTGAAATTTGGCTATAACATATATTTGTGCTACACCACACATGGGAGTAAGTCTCAGCTGCTTAACTATGAGAAGAAAAAGGACATCAAGTAGGGTCAATAAAAATTAAGGGGGAAGGGAGAATGAATACAAGTTTAATAAGTAGGCTTTTATTTTGAAGAAAGTGATAAAAGTGGTGAGGAAGAGTGGTTTAAGGAGAGATCGAGGGAAAGAGGTAGTGACTGAAGGATTGCCGCTGATGGAGCAGAGAACGAGCAGCAAACCAGAATTAGAGTAGTGGACGGTACATGCTGTGACGCAAGGTTGGAGGGGATAAAATACATTCGTGAAATTCCACATCGATTTCCTAACCCTAGTAAACCTGCTGGTCAAATAATGAGCAGCAGGTGTCATTTTCCTACAGCACTGATGTGCTCAAATACAACAGCATGAAACTAAATAATATTGTTGAGTACAAAATACATGTTGTGTTTAATTATACAAGGTCCATACGCCCATCAGCCCAGCCTTTTGCTAGCTCCCCACGTGCCTGAGAATCCACCTCAAGCTTGTTGGGCTCACTTTCAAATCCTTCCATCGCTTCGCCCCTCACTATCTTGACAATCTCCTTCAACCATATGTACCGACACAAAACTTCTAGTTCCCCAACACCATCTTACTTTTCATTCCCCATTCCCTCCATTCAAACATTGTCAGCCACTCCTTCAGCTATTAGTTCCTGCCCTCTGGAACTCTCACTAATTATATCTGCCTTTCAACCTCCTTCCATGAGTTCCTAAGTCTCCTAAAGGGCCTCCCCCTCAGAACATGGTTTTGCCCTCCCCCAACCACTCTTGTTTCTCTCCTTCCTGCATGGTGTCCACTTGTTATCTACTGCCCTGTAAAGTGTAGAGACACATCTCTGTACAGTTGTGGTGCTATACAAATGTAAAGTGTTGTTATAGATATAATTCTCCTACTATCCTGCACAGGTATAGATCTTGTAAATCTCCAAGCCATTTGCCACAATCTGTACAGAAGAGACAGCAGCTTGTTACCTACTATATAAAATTGCAGCATTGGACTTTAAAATTAAAAGACATTCAATTTTGAACTTCCCCTCGGGCTCCACTTTCAGCATTCTCTGTCAGATCATTACAAATGGGAAGAAATAAGTTGCTTCCTATGGTAATTTTAAGCATGCCTCTGTGACTGAAAGGCTATGCGGAAATTTTTCATATGAGCTTGTCCAATCTCTTGACAAAAGTGCATGAAAGCACAGAACAATAAAAGTATGAAGAGGTTCTCCAAACCCATATATAAAGAATTCATGATTGGTTACATACTGAAAATAATTTCCTCTTTTTATTTGTGAAATAAAAGATTGCCTCCTGATAGACCCAAAGCCAGCTAAATCACTGTACATTTTTCTCTTAATAGATCCATTTTTGTCTACTGGGGCCTATATTTTTTCACATCAGTCATATTACTGTGTGGTTCGTGCAATATTGAACCAAAATCTGGTTTACTACAACAACAAAAACTTGCATTTTTATAGTGCCATTAATTTAGAAAAACATCTTGAGGTGCTTCATGGAGGTGTAGTCAGGCAAAAATGGATGGCAAGAGGAAGATGGAGATATTAGGAGGGGTGACCACAAGTTTGATCAAGAAATGGGTTTAAAGGAGCGGGGTGGATGAATTTATGGAGAGAAATCCAGAGTGTGGAGCATGGACAGCACACAATTGTGGGGCGAAGGGATGAGGGATGCACAAAAGGCTACAGTCAGGGGAATGAAGAGTTTGGGAGGAGATTGCAGGAGGTTACAGAGATAGGGAGGGGATAAGGAGGGGCAAGGCCATGAAGGGATTTAAACAGGAGTATGAAAATTTTAAATTTGAGACTTTGTGGGGATCGGGAGCCATTATAGATCAGCAAGCACAGGAGTAATGGGTGAGCAGAGCTTGGTGCAGGATAGGATACAGGCAATAGAGTTTTTGATGAGTTGAAGTTTACAGAGGGTGGAGAATGAGTAGCTGGCAAGGAAAGTATTGGGAACAGCTAAGTCTGGAGGTGACAACGGCATTGATTAAAGTTTCAGTGGAATATGGGCTGATGTAGACGATGTTAAGGAGGTGGAAGTCGGCGGTCTTTGTGATGGACAGAATATGGGGCCGGAAGCTCAGCTTGGGGTCAAATAGGATGCCGAGATTGTAAGCAGTCTGGTTTGGTCTGAGACGGGATGGAATTGGTGGCATGTGTACTGTTTGTGCTGAAGGCCGAAAACGATGGCTTCAGTCTTCCCAATGGTCAACTGGAGAAAACTGCAGCTCATCCAAGATTAGATATCGGACCAGCAGTCTGACAACACAGAGACGGTGGAGAGTTCGAGAGAGGTGGTGGCGATGTAGAGCTGGGTGTCGCCACTGTATATGTGGAAGCTGACTCCATGTCTGTGGATGATGTCATTAAAGGGCAGCATTTAGAGGAGGTAGAGAGGGCCACAGACAGATCCTTGGGGGACACTGGCGGTAACGATATGGGGGCGAGAAGAGAAGCCATTACTAGAGATGCTATGGCTATGATCAGATAGGTAACCGAGTGAGGGCAATCCCACTGAGCTAGACAATGGAGGAAAGACGTTGGAAGAGGATGGTGTCAGAGCCACGGCCAAGTCCGTCCTCACTTGACATCCACTTTCCAACAAATAGCAATTTGTGAGAACCCGGGCTGATTTTTTCCTCAGAGAACAGAGGTGGGGAGGTCGATTGTAACGTCCCAACTACTGCCCCAGATTAATTAACACAGTACAGACCAGGAATTGAACCTCTTTCCTCCTAGTATTATGGCATATACAGCATGAAGTAGCGTCCTTCATCTACTATACAATCGGCAGAGTTTAATTGAACTGGAATCTCCAGTTTGGAATGTCAATGTAAATGAATTGTTGAAACTGCCAAGAATCAGGCAACTAATGTAAAACTGGCTTTTATTATTATGACTAATATGGACAATTAAAATTGGCTGTGGAACTAAGTGCAGCCATAAGACATAACTAACTGAAGTTACATGGCATGCATCACAAAAAATTAAGGGCTACTTCACAGGCAGAACATTAAACGAGTAATAAATTAATTATAAAGCATTCCACTCTACAGAACTAGTCGTAACAGGTTAAGTGTATGCAGCTATTGATCTCTGACATTGAACTCTTGCAACACAGTCACTGGCGCCATATCTGACATTCACTGCCAAAATTAGATGCAGGCACAGCATTTTGAAGACAAGCAAGCACTTCAACCTATGCAGCATCAGCACCAGCAACCCCCACATCTCAAGTGGGAGAGGGTGCAGTGAGAAAAGAGGACACAAATGTTCCTCGGAGGAAGAAATATACCCAATAATTTACAAACATTTTTACAATATTGGACTGTCTAACAATCCCCTGCCAGCCACTTCCTTGCTGATCAAAGATTTGAGAGCTAAAAGAATTACCAGGAATAGGAAATTGTCTCTTTCATTTCCCTTTGCAAAACAGTAAGAAGCAGAAGGACCAAACACAATCAAATTGAGGTCAGGAATTGTATAAAAGAAACTCTGCCCACCTGATAATAGGCAACTCGTATCTAAACCTCTTCTCCAGCTTTCCACGATGTTACAAAATGTGAATCAGGCAGAAGACTTGTTACAATAATTGCTAAAATAGTAGTGTATTTATTACAAGAATGAACAATGCCACTATTCATAATTCATATTATTGAAATGCAGTGGAGTGCTTTGTAAAACCCTCTAATGCATCATAAACTCAACTACAAAGTGCAGGTTTAGTTCTCTCACTAAGAACCACTCTAAATATGTACACTACTATTTTAGCAATTATTGTAACAAGTCTTATATGCCTGATTCCCATTTTGTAACATAGTGGAAAGCTGGAGAAGTGGTTTATATCTGGGTTGGCCTTAATCAGGTCGGCTGAGATTCTTTTGTACAATACATTAACCTCCATTTGATTGCGATGGCTCCTAAAACAAATCAAATGCTGTTAATCATGGCAAGACCACACGATAGCTTTTACTACAAATTACTGCACTCACTTTTACACATTGTAGTTTACCACCTGTGCAATGGCTGTTTAACTGAAGAATTTTTTTAACTTAAGATTATTTTAAAATACTGTATATATAACCTGTCTGTCATACTTCAAAACTGTTATAAATACGGTGTGTCCAAAATTGGTGTGTTGTAAAAGTAAATCATCCAATTGCACTTACCATGCAACGGTGAAACACAACAGACGAGGTTGGATTAATGCCGTGCTATGGATTTTTTTTAAATTCTTACCCATAAGACCCTCGAGTTCATTAGCCCAGAAGCAGCAACCTATTGTTTGTGCATAAGTTTGTGATTTATTTTAGCATTTGTTTTATGATAAATGTTATTTGTTGGGGGTCATTGTGGAGTAGGAACTGTTATGGTGGCAGTATCTTGGGATTTTATTGCTGCAATGTGATTGGGCGTTTTTGTGCAGGATTCTGTTTGATATAATGTAATTGGGAAGACTGTGCAATATAATTAACAAAAGAAAATGAAAGTCCATCAGAAAAGAAAAACAGACTTAAAACAATGAGGAAGAAAAAAAGATTCACCAGTCACAATGTAGACAACAGGGTTGCACCCAACAAAAATATTTTCTTCCATAAAATGGAGAACTTGGCATACTAAATACTCCACTTAGACTTTCCAGTCCCTCTAAATACACCAACTACTAATTATTACAAAATGTTTCCACTGGATGCACAATGTACAATGGTTGTCTAAATTCTATTAGAATTATATGTTACGCAAATTAGGTATAACAAGTGCACACATGGACTAGAGACTAGGTAGCATATGCAAATAATTGTAATTAAAAAATATATAATCCTGATCCTGCACTGCTGCAGCAATTATAGTACGTGCCTTAATCGGAGACTGACTTCAGGTATATATGAACAGGTTACGTGGACTATATAGTAAACAGTTTCTTTTTATAACTTACCCTTTCCTAACATGATCTGTTTATGCAATATGTGCATTTCCTGTTTATATTTTTTATGTAACAGTTTACCAAAGTATCCAGCCCTAGTGGGGTAACCTGTTGGGACACTGGTGTAAAAATCTGCTGTGTTCCACAGATTACATGCTTTGGAGAGAACTGTAATCTCAGAGGGTATTCATCAGAGTCAAAGATTACTGGTACTTACCTTAAGTAATCATAAAACACCAGGTTATAGTCCAACAGTTTTATTTGAAATCACAAGCTTTCGGAGCGGCTGCTCCTTCGTCAGGTGAAGTCTGACCTGACAAAGGAGCAGCCGCTCCGAAAGCTTGTGATTTCAAATAAAACTGTTGGACTATAACCTGGTGTTGTGCGACTTCTCACTTTTGTCCACCCCAGTCCAACACCGGCATCTCCGCATCATAAGTAATCATAGCAAAGGGTTTTTGCTCTTCCTAGCTTGTGCATGTACCACACACAATGAAGAAACTGTGAACAACAATGGTTGGTTGGGAGTGATTCCAAGGCAGTAATCTAAATTCAGATATTGTCATAATTATCATCTCAACCACAAGAGCACATTACAACTTTGAAATGACTCCAGGAGTATGTATTATTTGTCTTTTATATACAAGCACATAAACTGAATTTCATGTAATGCATTTTAGTATATATTGGGGCCAATTTTAACTATTGGTGCACAATGGTCGTTGAGCAGAGCTTGCATGCCACCGCCTGCTGTAATCGTCGTGAGGCCCGGGCCTCATTTGCATGCAGCCAGAGAGTGCATTGCCCAAAATCGTTGTCCAAGGCAGCTAGGGAGAGCGGGAAATCAGCCAGCTTGGGGAGGGAGAAGCAATGCACGACCAGAGAATTTTTGTGGGGGCAGCTTAACAATTTCTTTGAGCGTGTTTTAAGCGGCTTCCCGCGACCCCTTTAAGGACCACTGTTTCGGATGCACAATACCAGAATAAATGGGTAGAGCATCGATGGCATATGCTATACCCATTGGTACATTAAAATTGCATTCAGAGACCTATGCACATCATGGGACCCCTATTTAAATATTACAAGTGGCTGCCCGCCTGAAACAGATGAGCATTCAGGCCACCCTTCTCAGGACAATACCCAAGATGCCAGTAATTAGAGCACCAGGGTAAACAGGGTGGTAAGTGACTAGATGCCATTTTCAGCACATTTATGCCAGGCGGACAAAGCTAGTTAAAATTGGCTTCGTTGTGTCCAGGTGTATACTCATAATCAGTATGTTCTTTTATTGATGATACCCACTCCAAAGGTGAATGTGCTGCAATTATTACAACATTTACTGAGAAGTAATGGATAGTTCTTTGACAGGACACAATATGGTCAATTTATATTATACAATTTGCACCAACTCCATTACAGCCTTAAATTTGGCAATGAAATGTTAACTCCAAAGAAGGCATTGGATTGCCAAGCAATGTCTGTGCATCACATAACCACAGCATCCTGCAGCAGACCATTATAGTAGACTGTCCCTGCTTAAAAAAATCTCATTAAATATTAGATGAGATAACGCCACCCCCCACTCCCCAGAAAAAAGACCATTTTCCAATTATGTCAGTCTTCCTTAATTTTAAGTTCTCCATACTGTAGCAAGATCTCACCGTTAGCCACATCGCAGTATTAGGTTTTTCAATCAGTATTTTTGCTGAAACAATTTAAAACAAAAGATAGAAACAAGTAGCTGTTCAAATAAAAACGAAGCAACCATACACAGCCGATTTTGTAGGAAGATTCGTATTGCAGGATATTGTGATCAACACAGAATGCAAAATAATGTTGTTAAATCGTGCATACTCTTGGTGATCACACATTTCTCAGTGGATCCTGGATCTATTACTTGTGCATTTTCCTTTCTCAGTGCTAATACAGCACGATGCGTGGCCCACTACTGCAAAAACAATTGAATAACCGCGGGTTGATAACAATTAACATAAATATAAATAATAAGGTTAAATATGATCAACGATATGGTCAAAGAAGAAATTAACTGGTTGCTGGTTGTGGCAAACGTTTAATTCTCACTTAACAGCTCTATATTTAGCCCAACTTGCATTGTAAACATTTCTGATTTCAGGCATAATAAACATGTCCCAAAGAGGCCTGTAACATCGCCCTGGAGCCATTCATGTCGCCGGCGCTTCCCAGCCGGTCGCATGGGCCTCAGGAGGCTGTCAACCCAGGGCCATTTGTCGGCTACCATACGAGACTCACCGAGACGCTGGGGCTTGAGGAGGCGCTCGGAGTCGGAGAACGCTGCACCGTAACCAGGGCCATAGTGAGGGCTGAGAAAGAAGGACAGCGAGGGGGCTAGCTCGGCAGGTGAGTCCGGGGGAGGCTAAGGCCAGAGACGCGGCAGAATTCTGCCAGCTTCACGCCGCCACCGCTTTCTTTCCCGATACCGTTAGAAACGCACGGCTCGCGCGTATGGACTGGGGGGGGGAGGGGCAGAGGCGGCGCGCGTACTGGGAGAAAGGAGCGCGCGGATTGGCTGAGGAGCGCGCGTACGACGCTCGAGCGAAAGGCTGATCAGCGGGAAAAGGTGTGCGCGAGGGTGGAGGCGCTGAGTGCGCGAGGGTGGGGCGCTGACCGTTCAGGGTAGGGTGGGGCGGGGCATTGGGCGTGCGAGGGGCGGGACGCCGAGCGAGGGAAGGGAGGGGCGCTGAGCGGGGGCGGGGCGTGAGAGGGGCGGGGCGAGCTGAGCGTGCGAGGGCAGCTGTGCTCGGGAGGGGCGCTGACTGCGCGAAGGCAGTGGCAAAGAAAGACTTGCATTTATATCGCGCCTTTCACGACCACCGGACGTCCCAAAGCGCTTTAAAGCCAATGAAGTCCTTTTTGAAGTGGAGTCACTGTTGTAATGTAGGAAACACAGCAGCCAATTTGCGCACAGCAAGCTTCCCAGCAATGTGATAATGAGCAGATAATCTGTTTTAGTGATCTTGATTGAGGGATAAATATTGGCCAGGACACTGAGGAGAACGCCCCTGCTCTTCTTTGAAATTCTCTACCACAGAAGGCTGTGGAGGCCAAGTCACTGAATATATTTAAGAAGGAGATAGATAGATTTCTAGATGCAAAAGGCGTCAAGGGGTATGGGGAGAGAGCGGGAATATGGTATTGAGATAGAGGATCAACCATGATCATATTGAATGGCGGTGCAGGCACGGGGGGCCGAATGGCCTACTCCTGCTCCTATTTTTCTATGAAATAGTGCCATGGGATCTTTTCCGTCCACCTGAGAGAACAGCTGGGGCCTCGGTTTAACGTCTCATCCGAAAGACGGCACCTCTGACAGTGCAGCGCTCCCTCAGTACTGCACTGGAGTGTCAGCCTAGATTTTTGTGCTCAAGTCTCTGGAGTGGGACTTGAACCAACAACCATTTCTAACTCAGAGGCGAGGGTGCTACCCACTGAGCCACTAGCTGACACAGTGGCTGGACGGAATGGGAGGCGCGGCAGGCACGTTTGGTGACCGCACAAGAAGAGTGATCGAAATCTGAGGTGGGTTAGCATATAAACAGAGGTATGATGAGGTACAGAGAAGTTTAAATTGCCAAAAGCAACTGATTTGTTTTCCTGTTGTTCCATTCATCACATCAACTACATGGAATGAACGGCCAGCCCGTTGGTTTGTGGAGTGACACCCACCACTGGTGGGGAAAAAAGCACCCAAAATGAAGTAAGACAGCCCCAAGAACCAGATTACAAAGTGTGGGAGTGATGACATGCATATATGGTAATCTCATGTTCAGATGGCTTAACTTTGAGATTTGTTCTTGCTCGTCTATCTTCAAATTCAAACTCTGCAATGAGATTCTCCTGGTATCCATGCCTCACTACACAAGTGGATCTTGCACACAGGAAGTCAGAGTCTCTCTCCCACCTGTCTCTGGTATTTGTGTAGCTCTTTCCCCCTCTATCTCATGTTCTGCCCTGTGTCTCTTTTTCTCTTCTACTCATTTTTGTGTTTCTCTCTTATGCCTATCTCTTTGTGCTCTTCTGACTTTTTTTCCTTCCAGGTATGGTGCATTTGCTGGTGGTAGGTGTGGGGAAAATGCGATTAATAGGACTATGGGGTTTCTGTCAAACTCTTCTGTGTACATGGCACCTCTATCTTTGCCCCACCCCGCCTCCCATTGCCTTCCCAACCACTTCCCCTTCCCACCACTAGTTCCCCACTACCCCTTCCCCTTCCCACCACCCCTACTGCTTACCACTACCCTCTCGTTGCATCTCACCAACCCTTTCTGCCTGCACTGCCTCCTTATGCCATGTATGTTCCTTAAAGACTCGCTACTGTGTTGCCTCTCTCCCTGCCATGCTTCCCCTACCCCAACCTGTTATTGCCTGCAGTTTAAAAAAAAAAGAAAGACTTGCATTTATATAGTGCCTTTCATGACCTCAGGACATCCCAAAGAGCTTTACAGCCAATTTTGAAGTGTAGTCACTGTTGTAATGTAGTTCCCTTCCTCTGTGATTCCCTGTTTTCCCCTCCCCTCCATTCTATCCCTTTCCTCACTATCCCATATCCTCTCACCGTCCCCAGCACCTGAAACCCATTTCCTTATCATTTCCTGTCCTTGTGGTCCTCAGATCACATCCCTTCTTTCTCGCCACTTTTTGCTAGATCCCCTCAGCCACTGTGTGCTCCTTGTCATATGTCTGATTACAAAACTCACACCGATTCTCAGCCCACCTGATGATGCTGACCGCAGATCGGGGACCAATATCCCCACCTGGCTCCCAGCAGCACACTGAACCCTACTCCTATTACTCTGGAGCCAAACAAAAATCTTTAAAGCCAGGAAGCGACAGAGAGCTGTGGAAGCCAGCCAAGGAGGGGATGCTGTGGGAAGGAAACTCAGGGCTGAGGCTGGTGTAGTGTAGGTCTTGCAGCCAGCAGGACATCATAACCATATAATGGATGTATGTATCATAACTTTTGTACAGCTACATATTTTCTTTAAGAATATTGTGCTAACGTAACCTTTATGTGACATTTCGTGGTAGCTCAATGAGATTTTGTTAAACCAGCCAGTATGTTGTGGTACTATATGTGTTTTTCTGACAAAAGAAAAACTCTTCGGCTGTTTTTAAGATGAAGTGTTTGATAATTAAAACCACAATGTCTGGATATGAATATAATAATAACCTGGCTTATGTCCGTAGCAAATGTGTAGAAAACAAGAAGTGTGAAGATCAGACGGCCGTGTGGTTATGGTTAACCCCAAACCAGCAAAGTCGAGGAGGGAGAGGAAGCTTGTGTATAAGAATGGGCAGCATAACAGAACAGATTTGAGAAGATAGTGAGCATTGAAGCCACAGTACTTCTGTTCCCAGAACGGATAAACATTTTTTGCTCTATTGGTATTTTGCTTATTACTTGGAAGGGGGAAAATTAAAACAAATAATAATTGAAAAGTATAAATGGGAAGTAATAATTTTTTAAAACAAAGATGGAGGACACATTCAAATTTCAGAAATATATATATGGAAGGAGAGAGAGCCTGCAACTGCATGCAGACTCAAAGCATCTTCAACATTTCTTACTTACAGGGAGTGTTGAAGCTCAGTGTTCAGATTAACATTGGAAATCCTATTAAAGCACCACCTACTGACATCACAGGTGTAGGGATACAGATGTTCCAGTGATTCATGAACCTGGACAGTATTCAGTCAAAGAAAGTCGCACTACTCTGTATATTAATTAATCAAAGTTACCTTTAATGATTTAACATTGCACAATGCATTAAAACAATTTACACAAGCATAAAGACAGCATCAATAAATGCAGACAACCTTTTAAACCAAGGATCTCAGCATCAAGGCAGCTTCCTCGTAGCTCTTGAAGTTTCTTCTTCATGTTCTTTGACATCCTTCCTCTAGGCGAAGCTTCACAAGGCTCCTCCGACTGCAGCAAAGGATCTATCACGATATCCCATTTTTATATGATTTTTGCCAGTTGGGGTGTGAATTAAAGTCAAGAGAAGTCCCATTTTGGCCACTTCGCTGGGTTCATTAATGATGGGCGGTTGGTTGGGCCACTCAAAACCTTGTGAACCCAGGTGCAGCCTTTCCACCGTGTGAAACCAGCGTGTGAAATCTTCTGTAGCCTCTTGTCCGTGTGAAACCAGGTGCTGTATTTTTAGTTGTCTTTCTCGAGGATTTCTGACTGTCTCAGCACTGTTTTTCCAAGACAGTTGTTTTGGGAACCAACGTTGTTTTGAGAACCAAAGGCCTGTTCAAAGCTCTCGACGTTTCTGCACATTGCTGCCTTTGCAGTTTAAATTTACAATATCCAAATGTAATGTCCAAAGGGGCAAAGTTAACCCTTTCCTTCACAGGGAATGGTTACAGTTAAGTACAGGCAGTATTAATACGAGAATGTCCATAGGAATATGTTTACATAGGGTTTTTCAATGGAACATGTGACAGACATACTTACTTCAATAATATATATATAAATAAACCACCTGAACCTCTTGATTAAATTCCAGTTTGTAACTCACTCCTGGCATTGGTTATTCTATCCATAAAAAGTATAAGAGTTCCTAGTTGTAAAGAAAAGAAGAAAGAACTTGCACTTATATAGCACCTTTCACAACCTCATGACGTCCCAAAGCACTTCATACCCAATTAAGTACTTTTGAACTGTTGTCACTGAGGTAATGTTGGGAAACGCAATGGCCAATTTGCACACAGCAGGGTTCCACAAACACCAATGAGATAAATGAGATTTTTTTAGTGATGTTGGTTAAGGGATAAATAATTGGCCAGCACACAAGGAGAACTCCCCTGTTCTTCAAATAGTGCCATGAAATATTTTATGTCCACCTGAAAAGCAGACGAGGCCTCAGTTAACATTTCATCCGAAAGAAAGCCTCTCTGATAGTGTCAGCCGAGATTATGTGCTCAAGTTCTAGAGTGGGACTTGAACCTACGACCTTTTGATTCAGGTGAGAGAGTGCGACCAACTGAGCCAAGTATGACACAGTCGTTTTCAGAATGATCTGTCTTCTCTGTTGGCACTTCAAAAATGTCTGATGTGTGAAGCAGAAAATGCTGGCGATATACATGTCCATTAGCATCTGTAAAGAGAAAAGATAGATTTATGACATTTTGGGTGTGTAACCCTTCATCACAAGACAATTGTAAATTCTGCTGAAGGGTTACACACCTGACATATCACCCATCTATTCTCTTCACAGATGCTACCTAACCTGCTGTATATTTCTAGTATTTTCTGTTTTCATTTGATTTCTAGCATTTTCAGTTTTTTTCTTTTTCTTTTTCTTTTGCCTTGTGAACAGCAATGTGTCCAGATATTAAATGACCATTTAATTTTTTTTAATCCCAATACCCTGGCCTACACAATGCCTGTGTCTAAGAAGGTGGGTTGTGAAGAAACCTGCTTCTATATTCTCTCTGTGCCAGTCTGAGAAGACAAATATATATTGTGTGATAGCAGTCTGGAGGCAACGGTCCCTCACCTCACCCTCTATCCATGAAGAGAGACCTGGGATTCATTTGGCACCTTCCACAGTGGAAGGAACTTCGTAATTTCATAGAATCATAGAAAAATTACCACACAGAAGGAGGCCATTCGGCCCATCGTGTCCGTGCCGGTCGAAAAAGAGCTATCCAGCCTAATCCCACATTCCAGCACTCGGTCCGTAACCCTGTAGGTTACGGCTCTTCAAGTGCACATCCAAGTACTTTTTAAATGTGATGAGGGTTTCTGCCTCTTTCTCAAATATTTTAATACATTTTGCCTGCTGAACAACCGTTGATCTGAAGTCGAAGTTACATTTTGTAAGAGTACCATTTTGTTGCTTTTCGGCTGCCTTAGTGTGATAGTGCAGCCGATACCAGTGTGCTTCAGCAAACCTTGTTCCTGCACTTGACAAGCTGCTGGGTATTGATCCACCAGCATTGAGAGTGGGTGGATATGGCAGCCTACTGGCTATAATCCTGTCTACTACCCCAGGGATCATGAGTTCAAAGCAAGTTGTGAAATTGAATTTTATAAAACTGGTAATTTATGGGCTAGCACCAGGAAAAGTAGCCCTGAAAGCTGCTGGATTGTTATAAAAACACAATTGCTTCACTAATTTAATTCAAGGAAGGGAATCTGCCACCCTTACCTGGTCCAGCTTACACATGACTATAGTCCTACAGTGTGGTAGACTCTTGGAGCCCTCTGAGCAACCAGGTATGGGCAATATATACTGCCTTGCCAGTGTCGCACATATCCCAAGGCTATAAATTTTCTTTCGGTTCTGAATGTGAGCTAGAGTTCAAAATGCAGAAACCCATTAGCAACTGGAGGAAAATATATCTGCATGATCCCTATATGGATTTCAAATTCATTATTTTTCACTACTGTGTATATTAGAGGTTTCATTCTGTGTGTGGAGGACCTCCATTTGGTATAAAGGCCCTAAATAAAGTGGGTTTTGGGTCATTTTAGTGCAGTCCCTAGAGATCGCATTCCTCAGCACAAAAATCCCCTAATTCAACAAACAATTATGATGCCCTGACAAGTTTACTCAGGGCGATCATAAGTTGGTTGTTGTGAAAAATTGAAAAATTCTTTACCCTGCACCTAGCCTGTGCTTTCCATGACTTAGGACTGCTTGATATTGACCTTGCATGATAAAGAAAGAAAGAATATGCATTTATATAGCATCTGGTCACATCCTCAGGACATCCCAAAGCACGTTAAAACCAAATGATTACTTCTGAAGTGCAGTCACTTATTGGCCCGTATTTTCCGATCGCAGACCTCCCGCGAGCGGAGGCCTGCGATCTGGAAAAATCTACGCCCTTACCTGAGGGCTCCTGGGACACACACGCTTCCACTCCTGGGCCTCTCCAAACTGCAAGTGTGCAGGGCCCACGTATCCCAGGGGCGCATGTAGTTCGCAGCGTCCCTGGGATCACGTGGGCCATGGGGAGCCAATCACAGAAGGGAATCTCCCTTCATACACTTGACAGGAAGACCTGTCAAATATATGAATGGAGATCACCCCAAAAACATAGTAAAACTTTAAGTAAATTTTTTAAAAATCACATTTTTAAAATGACTTGAAATTACAATAAATTAAGTATTTTAAACAAAAATGTAATTTTTTGAAAAAAATAATGAAAGTTTTTTACGGGGCTAAAAATAAACTTACCTTTTTTAAAGTATTTTAAATGATAAATCAGTGAAAAAAAAATTTTTTTTCAACTCTTATCCTGGTAAAAGCAGGCCTTTACCAGGCGTAAGAATTGTAAGGATTTTCTGCGGGTGGAGGGTCTCCAAAAAGTGGAACTATCCGCCCACGGAGGCCCTTCTCCAGGGCAGCCGGAGGATCTGTCAAGACCATTCTTGACAGATCGGAAATGCCAGTTTTCAGCGCATGCGTTGTGCATGCCTGAAACCGGCATTTCTGATGTCCCTACGGGTGGGTACACAGCGCGTACCCACCCGTAGGGATCGGAATATCTGGGCCATTATGCAGGCAAACACAGCTGTCAATTTGTGCACAGTAAGTCCCCACACACAGCAAATGAATGAATAACTAGATCATCTGTTTTTGGTAGTGTTGGTTCAGCAAGGAATGTTGTTCAGGAGACTGGGAAAACTCCCTGCATTTCTTAAAATAGTGCCATAAGATCATTTATATCCCGAGCAGGCAGATGGGGGCCTCATTTTGACATTGCATCCAACAATGCAACACTCCCTAAGTACAGCATTGAAGTGTCAGCCTAGATTATGTGCTGAAGTCCATTTTGGGGCGTGAATCCACAACCTTGATATCCCTTATCAATTAAAGCTCCATATCCCTTGATACCCTTACCGAACAAAAATCTATCGATTTCAGTCTTGAAAGCACCAATTATCCCAGCACCACACCCTTTTGGGGCAGAGAGTTCCAAATTTCTACTACCCTTTGTGTGAAAAGGTGCATTTTGATTTCCCTCTTGAATGGCCTAGCTCTAATCTTAAGATTATGTCCCCTCGTTCTTCATTCCCCCACCAGAAGAAATAGCTTCTCTGTATCTACCCTATCAAATCTTTTTAACACTTTAAGCACCTCGATCAGATCATCCCTCAATCTTCTATACTCAAGAGAATACAGGCCAAGTTTATGCAACCTGCCCTCATAATTTAACTCTCTAAGCCCCAGTATCATTCTGGTGAATCTGCATCCCCTTGAAGGCCAGTATATCCTTCCTGAGGTGTGGTACCCAAAACTGAATGCAGTACTCTAGATGGGGTCTGACCAGGGCTCTATACAACTGAAGCATAACCTCCTCCCATTTGTAATTCAGCCCCCTTAAGATAAAGGGAAACATTCCATTAGCCTTTTTGATTGTTTATTGTAGCTGTCTACTAGCTCTAAATCATGTGTACCTGGACTCCAAAATCTCTTTGTTTCTTTGCAGTTCCTAGTTTCTTACCATTTAGAAAATACTCTGGTTTATCTTTCTTGGGTCCAACGTGGATGCCCACATTAAACTCCATCTGCCATAGTTCTGCCCACTCACTTAATGGCCTGGATTTTAACCTGGAGGCGAGTTCTGAGAGGGCTGGGGGGCTGTTGTGAGGTCGGGAAACCTGGAAGAATGGGTTTCCCGAATGCCCTGCAGAATTTAACTGCAGAGCCCCTTTAAGTGGGGTTTCCGCCCACAGGCAGCCTGATTGACAGGCTGGAGGCCTTTCTGGCAGGAAGCCTGCTTCACAGGGCCGAAGCCTACGAGAACTGGCAAGTACATTGGGGGAACTCTCCAGCTAATTTGTTGTATCAGGGACTGGAGTTGTTTTGAAAAATAACATTTGAACTACCATTGCTAAAATACTAACTACCTGCCTGTCACCAATATATTTTAAAAACTTGATTTTTTTTCTGCCTCCTCCCAAATAAAGGAGTATGTGGGGGTGGGCGATGGTGGTCTGGGGGGTCCAACTGCAGGGGAGCCATGATGATCTGGGGTCCCGATTGGCGGGGGGGGGGGCATCCGGTGGTGGACTGGGAGGTCACGATTGCGGGGATATTTACAGGTAAGCTTGTTGAGGTGGGGAAGCTCCTCCTGGCTCACAAGAAGTGCTGTAATGCCACTTACCTCATGGATTCAGCCCTTCTTGCCTGCTTTCAGCTGCCGAGTTTCCCGAGGCCCGGGAAATTTGGCCGCCTGTGGTTAAAAATAGAATGAATGTTAAAATGAAGGCAGGCAACCTCATTATAATACTTAAATGACCAACCCACTTTCTGCGAGCGGATTGGTCGCTTGTCCCGCCTCACTTAAAACCGGAAGTGGGCAGGTTTGAGGCAGGTTCGGTTCCTGTTCCAGATTTTTTGCATTTGAACCTCTGACACGACCCCAACCCACCCGTTTTAGGAGTTCAGATTCAGCTCTATCTGTCTATGTCGTTTTTCAACTTCCTGCTCCCATCTGCACTACTTACTGTCTCTCCTAATTTAGTGTCATCTGCAAACTTGGATATACAACTCTCTATTCCTTCCTCCAAGTCATTAATAAATATGGTGAAAGGTTGAGGCCCCAGAACAGATTCCTAGGGAATACCACTTGTCACATCCTGCCGATCTGAGTGCATAGCCTTTATCCCCACTCTCTGGGGGAAAAAATTGACTCGTACCCCCTTTGGGGCGCTAACTTCGCGCGCCCCCCGCGGCCGAAATTCATCGGTAGCGCCCCAAGAGGGAAGCGGGGTGCTACTGGAAGCGCCCCGCCTCCCTCTTGGGGTGCTGCCTCCTCCCCTTCTTAAATGGGAGGGACCTTGCAGAGCGCGACCCGGGGCCCAGCTGGGCCACCAGGGATCGGAGTGCCGGCAAAAGAGCCAGACACTCGAGAAGTGCCGGGCTCACGGAGCGCAGCCGGCACCCCGCGGGGGGGCTGCAGAGGAGGCCGGGGACAGTAGAGGGGGCAGGTGCTGGCAGGCGGCCAGCAACAAAAATGGCCGCCTGGCACCTCCCCTTTATTTTACGCCGCCCTGGCCGTAGGTAGGACCCCCTGACCCCGTTGGACATGTCGTCCGGCGGTAAGTCAGGGGGCGCTACCGAAGATCACGAGCGGGGCGCTGCGCACAGCGATGATCTTATCACTGGCGGCACAGCGCCGCGGGGCGCTAACAGTTACCGCCGCCGCTAACCTCCCACTGAATTTCGCAGGAGGCGTTGGCAGGCGCCGTGCCCGGGCGCTACTTGCTTTGTGCCCCGTTAGCGCAAAGCAACCGAAATTTTCGGCCTCTGTCTCCGACCTCCCAACCAATTTCCAATCCATCAAAAGGGTACCTTCAATTCCATGCGCTCTTATTTTTGCTCATAATCTTTTATGTGGAACCTTATCGAATGTCTTCTGGAACTGCATAAAGATAACACTCTTAGTCTACCTTTATTAGTGACCTCCTCAAAAAATTCAACAAGATTAGTCAGACTTGCCTTACTTTTAACAAAGACATCTGACTCTCTCTAATCAACTCATATTTGCTTGTGCTCAGGCACGCTATCCTTAATGAGAAAGTTCACCAAAAAAAGTACAAAAGAAAAACCTGAGAGGTAGATAAGATTATAATTCGCTACCAGAGTTCTGATGATTTTTATAAACCACTCAAGCTTCCCTCTTGTGTTTATTATTGTATCAGAACTAAACAATCTTTTACTTCCGCCCCCCCCCCCCCCCGCCATACGCAACTATATGTAAGATTTTGTTTGCCAAATTTTTTCTTTCAAAAATAAGTAGTAATTAACTCCTTCTCTGCATCCTTTGTGCCATCCATTCTTTTTCCATCTGGGAAGCTGACAGGCATTTAGCAATCTTGCTGTGTGACCATCTGTTTTGAGGTGTTCAAGAGATCCATGGCGAGACCAGTCTGTCAGTTTTCCTTTGATTTTTGTAGGGAGCCTCATTGCACTATAACAATGGACTGCCAAGATTTCTGTTATTCCAAACAGATAAATGTTTCAGTGTGGTAAAGTGCTCGTTCATGCCCAGAAACCCCAACAAATTGCATTCAAAACCTCAGCTATATCACTGCAGGAGGCATTGAGTGAATGTCAGGTTCTTCTCCACAGAGAAGGAGGGTCATCTGGGTTATTTTTCTTCACAGCCAATTTCACAGTGACTTTGTTGCAGGCCAGTAAGTTCAGGAACCCAAGCAGAGTGAGAGCAGTCAAATTTGGATCATACTACTCTGGCTGGTCCAATACACAATGGGCCAAAAATTCATCCCGCGACGCGAGAGTACGCACTGCGTACTCTCGCGTATTCCCTCTGCAATTGCCGGTTTTCTGCATGCCCTGCGCATGCGCTGAAAACCGGCAATTGCTCTTTTGAAAAGGGGGCGGTTCCTCGGTGCATCGCGTGCGCGCTACAGGCTGCGCGCACGCTGTGCACTTCATGCTTTGGACGCGCAGGTAAGTACTGAAGATTTTAGAAATGGAAAAAGGAGGAGTAAGACCCACTTTTAACAAGGTAAGTAGTGAATTAAGTATTTTTTTGAATTTTTTTTAACAGGTATATCTTTTTTAGAGACTTTAAAGACAGGTAAATTTATTTTTATAACTTTTTAAAAGATTTTAACTTTTTTCAAAAATTTAATTTTTTATTTAAAATGGTTAATTTATTTAACTATACTTATTTTATTAATGTGATGGTTTTTTTTTAAATTTAATTGAGGTTTAGCTGTTATTTTGGGGGGGTGTAAGATTCATAGATTTCACAGCACGTCTGTGAAACTTATGAATGGAAGATGGTGTGCTGCCATTGGCTCTAACTGAGTCACGTGATCCCACAGCTTGCACGAATTCACTACGCCGGTGGGATACGCAAGCACTGCCCGGCTGATGTCTGGAACATCAAGTTCGTGCGAGCTGGATCTGAAAAAGCACAAGCGGAGTGAGAGATCGCAGGGAAGGCTTACCCCCACGGGAACAGAGCGAGATCAATTTCTGGGCCATTACTACCATATCACCTATCACCTGATTTTAATACAGTATTGATATCTAACCTAAATGAAATCAGAGAAAAAGAAAAGAACTTGTGTTTATATTGCACCTTTCACGACCTCTAGACGTCCCAAAGCACTTTATAGCCAATTAAGTACTTTTGAAGTGTAGTCACTGTTGTAATGTAGAAAACATGGCAGCCAATTTGCACACAGCAAGATTCCACCAACAGCAATGTGATAATGACCAGATAATCTGTTTTAGTGATGTTGATTGAGGGATAACTATTGGTCAGGACACCGGGGAGAACTCCCCTGCTCTTCTTCGAAATAGTGCCATGGGATCTTTTCCATCTACCTGAGAGGGTGGACGGGGCCTCAGTTTAATGTCTCATTTGAAAGACAGCACCTCTGACAATGCAGCACTCCTTCAGTATACCACTCCCTCAGTATACCACTCCCTCTGTATACCACTCCCTCAGTACTGCACTGAAGTGTCAGCCTAGATTATGTGCTAAAGTCCATGGAGTGGGAGTTGAACCCACAACCTTCTGACTCCAAGGTAAGGGTGCTGCCACTGAGCCACAGCTAACACCGTGTAAACAGCCAGAAACAACAAGAAGGTTTCATATTCTTGGCATTGCAAACAGGTTAGTTAATAATTAGTACAGCTATTGCTTTATTGCAGAAGCCAAGGTCAAAGTCTATATTCTGATCACAGGTAACTGAAATCAGTCCTCAGCTGTACCGTTTTGTACTGAACAAATTAACCATTTTCCTTTGTTTATTTTCAGCTATTCGACGGTCGACATTCTTGGATAAGAAAATGCATGTTGCAGTGATTGGGGCTGGCGTGATTGGTTTGTCTACAGCTCAATGCATCATTAATCACTTTCACTCCATAGTCAGGCCGTTAACCGTTGTGGTTTATGCAGATAAGTTTACACCACATACTACAAGCGATGGAGCTGCTGGATTGTGGCAACCGTATGTGCTCAATCGAGAGAACCCGGAGGAAGTGTAAGAAGAATTTTTGTAACTAAAAATAGGAATGTGTCCCATTACATAAGAAATAGGAATGATGCAGGATTCACGTAGCAGTTTCTTTCACCTTATGTTTTCATATTTACTAATTTTCCTTTATTTTTCTTTTACTTTCTTTTATTTATTTTTCTCCCTTTTCTGAAGGCGCTGGCTGTTGCTAGGATATGGTTCCATGGGTACCAGCAACCTTCTGGCTGGACACTCTTCATGGGTGAGCATAATCAGTGGCAGGTTATTTGAGCACGATGGGCATCACAGCCAGGTCTGATTCTACCCTCCCCCTTCTAGCAGAGGTTTCTGGATAGTGATTGGGAGTGGGAATCCTAGCTGATTCTTGCTGCTAGCCCAGGATCACCTGAGCTCAACTGTAGAACCTCTAACTGCTGCCCTGGCTCTGATTGACTAAACCAAGCACAGACCTAGAACCAAGCCTGGATTTTGTTTGTGTTTATTGCTCAGTAACCACATCAGTCAAGCAGCAGGGGCGCGCCATTCTTTTCAGTCAGTGTCACTATTTTCTTTCTGAGAGGACTAGCAGGCAACCTGTTTCCCAGGCCTGCTCTGTTACTAGCTGTCAGGATCAGCCTAGATTGACCCCCCAAAAAATGCCATGATGGGACTGTTACTATAGTAGATGGGTGAGTTTCAGCGAACCATATGGCCTTTTATGATGTTCTTATGATTCTGCTTCCTATTTTGTCTGCCTCCATGTGGGGAGTTGCCTGGCCCCTCTCTGGTGCCCCCTCTGTGTGCACAGCCAAGCCAAGAAAATTTAGATGTAGAAAATCAAAAGTATAAACTCATGTCCGCGCGTTACATGCTGTAGTGTATTGCTACGATAATGTGCTGTGACACGGCAGCATTCCATTTTATGGGCTCTAAAGCCCCTTTTAAGAAATCCAGTAATAGTTTAGCACTATACATAATGGCCCAAAAATTCATCGCGGTGCGCGAGAGTACGCAGTGCGTACTCTCGCGTATTCCCTCTGCAATTGCCGGTTTTCTGCATGCCCTGCGCATGCGCTGAAAACCGGCAATTGCTCTTTTGAAAAGGGGGCGGTTCCTTGGTGCATCGCGTGCGCGCTATAGGCTGCGCGCACGCTGTGCACTTCATGCTTTGGACGCGCAGGTAAGTACTGAAGATTTTAGAAATGTAAAAAGGAGGAGTAAGACCCACTTTTAACAAGGTAAGTAGTGAATTAAGTATTTTTTTGAATTTTTTTTTACAGGTATATCTTTTTTAGAGACTTTAAAGACAGGTAAGTTTATTTTTATAACTTTTTAAAAGATTTTAAATTTTTTCAAAAATTTAATTTTTTATTTAAAATGGTTAATTTATTTAACTATACTTATTTTATTTATGTGATGGGGGTTTTTTTTAAATTTAATTGAGGTTTAGCTGTTATTTTGGGGGTTTGTAAGATTCATAGATTTCACAGCACGTCTGTGAAACTTATGAATGGAAGATGGTGTGCTGCCATTGGCTCTAACTGAGTCACGTGATCCCACAGCTCGCACGAATTCACTACGCCGCTGGGATACGCAAGCACTGCCCAGCAGCTATCCAGAACATCAAGTTCGTGCGAGCTGGATCTGAAAAAGCACAAGCGAGGTGAGACATCGCGGGGAAGGCTTACCCCCGCGGGAACAGAGCGAGATCAATTTCTGGGCCATTAAGTCTAACAGTTTAGAACTGGTCTTTGTACCTGTGTATTAAAGGTTGCTGTGGCCCGTGGTAGTTTCAATAACAATGCATGCAGTAATAGTCGGTAATATTTACTTCAGATCTTTTTTCTGTTATGTCAATGGAATTTTCTGCAGATTGCAAACAAATATTTGTGGCATTGCTTAAGTGCAGCAATGGATTGTGTCATATTTTCCTGATGTTTTAACTGTAGCAAGTGGAACAAGGAAACATTTGATTACCTACTGAGTCATGTGAATTCACCTGATGCCAATGAGATGGGCTTATTTTTACAGTCTGGGTACAACATCTTCAAAGAACGAGTGCCAGTAAGTGTCAGAAATATGACAATGTTTAATTAAAGTAACAGTCTTCCCACCCCGTGCCTTTCTTATCAGCCCTGTAATTGTATATTCCTCATGTATAGGTGAGGACTATTGAACACTAGCTTTGGATGGGGAAAAGTATGTTCCGTGTACTATACGTATGTGAGAAATTTAACTTTTTAATTTCAATATTGTGCAATTTTTATACTCTCATTGTGAATCTCCAACATGTTCAACATAGGAAGAAAAACAATAATGCTCCAAATTAACCTTTTTGGGGAGGGGCTTCTGTTATTTCCAGCCTGATTTTCAATGGTTGCCTTTCTTTTTGAGAAGCTCAAATGGTACTGTAAACTGTTTACATTACTCATTGTCATGGGCTGCTTAAGTATTTGGTACAGAGTACATAGTCTTACCATTGGTCAAAATATTCTCTCAGCAATTTTATTCTTTTCCAATTTTTTTTGCCATGTTTTCGTGTATGTGAGTGTGTTCATGTCTATACAGGGTAATGATGCGGAGATGCCGGTGTTGGACTGGGGTGGACAAAATTGAGAGGTCGCACAACACCAGGTTATAGTCCAACAGTTTTATTTGAAATCACAAGCTTTCGGAGCTATCGATCGCCCCTTCTACTTCACCTGAGGAAGGGGCGATCGATAGCTCCGAAAGCTTGTGATTTCAAATAAAACTGTTGGACTATAACCTGGTGTTGTGTGACCTCTCAATTTTATACAGGGTAACACAGGAAATTAATCAGTGATTTATAGGAAAGATATTTAGTTGGTGCTACAGTATTCAACTGCCTCTCCAGCGTTAAGATCTGAATTAACCAAATTTTCCCAGCTAAATGTCAGCAAAACTGAAGCTGACCATTTCATAACTCCCGCCATCAGCTTTGGCCTTGACTTGATCAACCCCTCCCCTCGCCTCTTCCTTAGGCTCAGTCTGGTGATGCAGAACCTCGATGTACTACCCTCTGTGTGGTAACACAATACAGCTTCCTGTGACTCGAACTTTATTGCATCACTTCCTGTGATTAGTCCAGGATAAATACTGGACTGATCAGTTGGATCCTGGAGAGGCATAGAGTAAGACCTCTTTTGTATGTAGCACCTTTTTAGTTGATTAAAGCTTACTTTAAGTTCACCACGCGTAAGGCTCATTCTTACGACACTCTGTGTGGAAAAAGTGCTTTTTGATTTCACTCCTAAATGGCCAAGCTCAAGATTATGCCCTCTTGTTCTGGATTCCCCCACCAGAGGAAATAGTTTCTCTGTATCTATTCTATCGAATCCCATAATCATTTTAAATAAAACTATTAGATCATCCCTCAACCTTCTAAACTCAAGGGAATACAAGTTTATACAGCTTGTCCTCATAATTTAACCCACTAACCCCATGTACCATTCTAATGACTCTGCGCAGTACCCCCTCCAAGGCCAGTATGTCTTTCTTGCGGTTTGGTGCCCAAAACTGAACGCAGTACCACAGATGGGGTCTGACCAAGGGTCTGAACACCTGAAGCATCATTTCCTCACATTTGTTATCTTACTTAGTCTGTCTATGTCCCTTTTATAACTTCCTGCTTCCAGCCACACAAATTACTATGCCTCCTAATTGAGTGTCATCTGCAACTCTCTATTTCTTCAGCATTTATATATATATATATATACTGTATATATATATATGGTGAAACGATGAGGCCCCAGTCCCAATCCCTGGGGAACACCAAAGCTTCCACTGAGATGAAACCAATAAAGAGCTAAACAGGAAACACAATAACGAGGTTTTGTGTGACTTGATGTCCCATTAAACAAGGAGCTGAAGTGGATGTTTGCGTATTGCTATCGATGGCTCTCATGCCCACTGAGGGATGAGAAAAATGTCTTGCTTCACAAAAGCAAAGGTATAGGGTGGGCACAGGCATGGAGGATCACAGATCCAAATACTGATTGGTCTTCAATTCCAAGAAGCTCTAAATGCACAGACTTCTTATTGGCCGTTTCTGGACGAGTTAACTTCAATTACTGTATTTGATTTGGAATAATGCCAATATGATGATAAACAGATTTATTATGGTTAAAACGGGCAACATTCAGTGTGTGATTTATGCAACGTTTGCAGTAAAGACATTTTATTATGATTATCTTTTTCATCCCTTACTTTTATAGCCTCCTTGATCCACAGTTTAGTATTCTCTGATGCAATGTGCTATTGAGGAAGGGAAGAATTTTGCAAGAGCTCCGCTCACTTTCTCCTGACATTTGTACGTTAAAAAAAAAGCAACACACATTTACTGGAGTTGATGAAGATTTTGGCAATCGTAAATAACTCTGCAAATTGTTACAAAAGTAAAAAACAAAAGAAAATCTTCCAAAATATGTGTTTAGAAATTACTGTTGGTCTTATTAGTGGATCAACACTTAATGAGTTCATATGACGTTCCTCTGTCTGCTAATTTAACTCCGGCATTAAGCAGTTCTTTTTCAATGCGCTAATATCTTTGCTAAAGAAGCGAACAGAGGAATTTAATATGAACACATTAAACATTCATGCACTAATATTGCCATCAGTAATTTCTAGGCTTTGATGTCTGCAAGTTGAGCCCACTGGCCAACATTGAGAAGAGATTTCTGTCCAAGTTATATCCTGATAGCTGAAAACTCCCAAATATTGCAACACTGTCAGGTATTCAATCTGTATACATTCTCAACTCACACGAAAGATTCTTTAGAAGCTGGTGACACTTTTCAGTCGTGATACTGATTTCTAAAAAAATGTCATTTTCTTACCCAGCAAATTGATACATTCTGATTGGTGTGGCACTAACTACTACAGTCCACAGCAAGCTGATCTGTTCTAACTATGAGTATCTATTTTGAATAACGACAAGAGTTTGTACAGCAAACTGATTGCCTTCTCTTAGTATCATTCTACGTCAAATAACTCAATGCCAATGGACTTATCCCAACGACACACAGTGCACCACTGTAAACAGAAGGATAGACAAATAGGATACTGTCTTGTTTATAGCAGCCAAAATCAAGGAAACAAAAAATAAATTGTATGGTTCTAATCTTTTAGGACCTGAGAAAAATGCATCTAACAACATTCTTTGCTCATTCTTCCTCATAGGAACCATCCTGGAAAGACGCTGTTTTGGGGTTTCGACACTTGACAGAAAATGAACTCAACCTGTTTCCTGGATATAGGTATTTATTTTCCGTAAAGGTTCGGAACCATCATAAAACGTCTTCACAGACAGTGACGTCGCCTAAGGTTCTGTTCCTGGAATGCAGAAATTCAATCCCGAGTTAAACTATCACTAATTAAACCACAGCTAGTGGCGTACACTTTAGGTTAATGGGTAGTCTTTCTGAGTACAACTGGTCAGCAAAGAAAGTTCAAACTGTTATGCTGATTTGACGAAAATGCCCCATGTCAATTTTCTTATGGCTAGGATTATAAGTGACCCTGAAATCCTGGGAGTCCACTCCGTCATTGCAAATGCAGCGGATCGCCTGCCTGCCCATCCGTGCCGATAGCACTAGATCACGTCCCAATTCATGCAGACGTCGTCATTATCATAGTCGTGTCGGGCCAGTGGCGCCTTGCAGCACCCGCCCCTGTAAGGTGCAGCGGCTCACAGCCACTCCGCTTGAGGTCCCATTACGTTCAATCAGGCTGACATAAAAGTGTTTTTATTAAGACTTCCGCTCCAAGAGGAGACATTGGGCCGTATTTTCCGATCGGAGGCTTCCCGCGTGCGGAAGCCTCCGATCTGGAAAAAATCTGCGCACTTACCTGAGTGCTCCCGGGACGCACACACTTCCGATCCTGGGCCTCTCGAACTCCAAGTGTTCGCAGGCGTCCCTGTGATCACGTGGGCCATGGGGAGCCAATCAAAGAAGGGAATCTCACTTCATTCACTTGACAGGAAGACCTGTCAAATATATGAATGGAGATCACCCCAAAAGCATAGTAAAACTTTAAGTACATTAAAAAAAAAATCACAATTTTAAAATGACTTGAAATTACAATAAATTAAATATTTTAAACAAAAATTTAATTTTTTGTAAAAAAAATAATGAAAGTTTTTTACGGGGCTAAAAATAAACTTACCTTTTTTTAAAGTATTTTTAAATGATACATCAGTGAAAAATTATTGGCCCAGAAATTCCGTTCGCAGGCCTCCCGCGGGCGGAGGGCTGCGATCTGGAAAAATCTGCGCCTAGACCGGAGGGCTCCCGGGAGGCGCAGAGTTCTGTTGCTGGGCCTCTCCAAACTGCCGGTGCGCAGGGCCCACGTATCCCAGAGGCGCAGGCGGTTCGCAGCGTCCCTGGGATCACGTGGGCCATGGGGAGCCAATCAGAGAAGGGAATCTCCCTTCATACATTTGACAGGAAGATCTGTCAAATATATGAATAGAGATCACCCCCAAAACATAGTAAAACTTTAAATAAATTTAAAAAAAAAATCACATTTTTAAAATGACTTTAAATGACAATAAATTAGTATTTTAAACAAAAATTTTATTTTTTGAAAAAAATAATTAATGTTTTTAACGGGGCTAAAAATAAACTTACCTTTCTTTAAAGTATTTTTCAATGATAAATCATGTGGAAAATTTTTTTAAAAACTTTTTTTCAACTCTTATCCTGGCAAAAGCAGGCCTTACGCCTGCTTTTACCAGGCGCAAGAATTGTAAGTGTTTTCTACGGGCGGAGGGTCTCCAAAAAACGGAACTCTCCACCCGCAGAGGCCCTGCTCCCGGGCAGGCGGAGGATCTGTCAAGAACATTCTTGACAGATCTGAAATACCGTTTTCAGCGCGTGCGCTGTGCATGCCTGAAACCGGCATTTCTGATGTCCCTACGGGTGGGTACACAGCCCGTACCCACCCGTAGGGATCGGAATATCTAGGCCATCAATCTGCAGACAAGGTCCTCTCGGGGATCGATCACCTTATTCTGGTAAAGGTTTGGGGTTTTCCAAAGGGAGTTCCACTAAGGGCGTAAAGGGTGGAATTTCCTCGGGACTCCCTCCAACCCCCCCACTCACCCCCCTTAATATGCAGGGGGTGGGTGGAAGATGACACCCATAGCCTCACCTGCACCAGAATTTAAAGGACCGGTCTAAATGGAACAGAGTAAATAGTTCCGTGCAAATTCTGGGCTCCCTCCTAAGTGGAAATCAAACTTTCCGTCCTCTCCAGCCCCAGGAATTTAAGGGCCAGAATATTTTTCTTTATTATAAAACAGAATACAATTCATTAATTCATTCTCCTCACTAAGTCCTGATAATAGTGAAGAAGTGTTTTTAAAAAAATGCTTTTAGAGACTCCCAATTGTCACAACAACAACTTGCAATTATAACGCCTTTAACGTGGTAAAACGTCCCAAGGCACTTCACAGCAGCGTTATCTAACAAATTTTGACACTGAGCCATGTAAAGATATATTAAGACAGGAGACCAAAAGCTTAGTCAAAGAGGTAGGTTTTAAGGAGCGTCTTAAAGGAGGAAGAGATGTAGCAATGCGGAGCGCTTTAGGGAGGGAATTCCAGAGCTTCGGGCCTAGGCAGCTGAAGACACGGCCGCCAATGGTAGGGCGATGGAATTGGAGGAGCACAGAGATCTCGGAGTGTTGTAGGGCTGGAGGAGGTTACAGAGATAGGGAGGGGGCGAAGCCATGGAGGGATTTGAACACAAGGATGAGAATTTTAAATTTGTCCTGTCAAATTTTCAGACCCCCTACTCAGTGCTGTGGGAACCAAGAGGGTCAATGGAAATTGGTCCTCGGGCCTCATCAACATATTCGGAGCGAGCTGCCGATGCTGGTCACACCTCTACAATTCCTGGGAAGGGGTTGGAGTGGGCTACGGGATGGTGGTGGGGTGGGGGTGCGCAATGATTGTGATGTCTGTGGAGTCAGAGGAGCACTTAGGCTCCACCTGGCACCACAGGAAGGGTTTTTAAAAAAATAAAAATAATTTTGAAACTTACCTTCCATTGGTGGCCGCAAGGGCAGCTGAAGAATCCCGAGCAGGGTAGGTCTGCCGCCTTCCTCGCCCATCACTGACTAATTTCAGCAAGGGGTCCTTCAGCAGGTGGTAGGCCTCTAAGGGCTTGAATGTTTGTTTTTGGCGTCCGCTCAGGAATTTAGCAGTGGGACCAATGCCTGCGTAGATTGGGCACATACTGTCCCACTGCTAAATTGGTATGTTCTGCACCCGTTTTATGCCCGAAAAACGCATACCAATTTCTACCCCAAATACTCTATCTTACAGATGAAGAATGCCAACTTGGGAAACTTACTGGAGGGCTGCCTGTAGGAGCAAAGGAGAAAAAAGGGTTCAATGTCGGGTGAAAGACTTTCCCTTTATCATTTAACAATGTCAGTTAACTGTGGGACAAAAACTGTGCACTGCAGTCCTGTATTAACCCCTTAATTTGCATATAAATCAAATGTATACTGGATGGTTCTGCTGCCATGACCATGTTTTCCTTTGGTTGAACAACTTTGGATGGTCTCCCAGGCAATTTTTAAGTTATGGATTTGAATGAAATGAAAGGAACTGTTCAGGAAATATGTAGCCCCTCTCATTGCTAACATCACTGGGACAGCTAAGAATAGAAGATCTGAAATGGTTGGTCACCAGTGGGGCAGCAAACTTTTTTTACACAAGTATATTTGTATATACTGTGTATTTTTTTTGCATTCATGTAGATATCAGGGGAGTTCTTTGAACAGAAAGCATTCCCTTCTCCTTTTAAAATGTGCAAGTTTAGTGTCTCAAGTCCAAGCACAAGGAAAAAACAAACTGTTAATGACAGAAATGGGGGACGATTTCCTCTGTGTCCTACGTGGAATGAAATTGCAAACCCATTCATAAATAATGGGCTTTACAATTTAGTTACACCTAGCGCACAGAGCAAATCTTCCCCACCATTGGTTTTTGGTGTGACCCTTCAACCATTACAACACAAGCAGATCAGTTTTTCACACAAGGATGTTCTCTGTTTTTGCAGCTATGGTTGGTTTAACACTGCAATAATGTTGGAGGGAAAGAGCTACTTACCGTGGTTGATGGAGAGGTAAGCTGTGATGATTTTAATCCACGTCATTGCTGCTCAGATTTGGCCAGCCTCGAATGGCTGGCCAAGGATCTCAATCCTTATAAGAGCTACAATAAAATACAGTAAAATAAAATTAAGCCTTCATCTGAGGTTTGAGGGAGGTGGGAATTCTTCTGGCCCCATTTCCGAGCCCTGAATCGAATCAGCGCTGCGCAGGCCCGAGGTCGGGCCAAACTTTATTGCCCAGGCCGCCAGCGACTGCAGTGTTTTTCCATTTGAGTCTTGTAACAGCTTGGCCGCATTGCAAGATGAAGACAAGGTGAGATAGTTATTTTTAATAGAGTTAGCATAAAGTTTATTCCTCTTCTATATGTGTTAGCACCTTTAATGTAGTAAAACGTCCCAAAGCACTGCACAGGAGTATTATAAGACAAAACATTGGAGAAATTCGGGCAGGTAACCAAAAGCTTGGTCAAAGAGGAAGGTTTTAAGGAGCGTCTTAAAGGAAGAAAGAGAGGTAGTGAGGTGGAGAGGTTTAGGCAGGGAATTCCAGAGATTAGGGCCGAGGCAGCAGAAGGCACGGCCACCAATGGTTGAGTGATTATAATCAGGGATGCTCAAGAGGGCAGAATTAGAGGAGC
The DNA here is from genome assembly GCA_030390025.1 of Squalus acanthias. Lineage (NCBI taxonomy): Eukaryota > Metazoa > Chordata > Chondrichthyes > Squaliformes > Squalidae > Squalus > Squalus acanthias. The sequence continues at coordinate 86,118,507 of CM059437.1, forward strand.
GCAGATATCTCGGGGTGGGGGGTTGAAGGAGATTACAGAGGCGAGGCCATGGAGGGATTTGAAAACAAGGATGAGAATTTTGAAATCGAGGCGCTGCTTAACCGGTAACCAACGTAGGTCAGCGAGCACAGGGGTGATGGGCAAACGGGACTTGGTGCGAGTTAGGACACGGGCAGGCGAGTTTTGGATGACCTCAAGTTTACGTAGGGTGGAATGTGGGAGGCCAGCCAGGAGTGCATTGGAATAGTCAAGTCTAGAGGTAACAAAGGCATGGATGAGGGTTTCAGCAGCGGAAGAGCTGAGGCAAGGGCGGAGACGGGCGATGTTACGGAGATGGAAATAGGCAGTCTTAGTTATCACAGAATCACAACAATGCAGATAGAGGCCATTTCGGCCCATCGAGCCTGCACCGACACATATCCCACCCTATCCCTGTAACACCACGTATTTAATCCCCCTAACACTAAGGGTCAATTTATCATAGCCAAATCAACCTAACCCGCCCATCTTTGGACTGTGGGAGGAAACCGGAGCACCCGGAGGAAACCCACGCAGACACGGGGAGAATGTGCAAACTCCACACAGACAGTCATCCGAGGCCGGATTCGAACCCGGGTCCCTGGCGCTGTGAGGCAACAGTGCTAACCACGATGCCACCGTGTTGCCACAGTTATGCTGCAGATATGTGGTCGGAAGCTCATTTCAGGGTCAAATATGACTCCAAGGTTGCGAACAGTGTGGTTCAGCCTCAGACAGATGTTAGGGAGAGGGTTGACACGGAGAAATATAATTTTAAATGATAACATGGATTCCAGTAACAAACTTCACAGACATCCTTCATTTTGTTTAAGGTTAAAAGAACGTGGAGTCCAGTTTGTTCAAAAGAAAATTACTTCCTTCCAAGAGGTACTCTTGACTAATGTTGATATGATGGGGGAGAAATTCCCCTCCTTTGCGCCTCCCGCTAACGGGGCCTTTTCGCCCGGCCGCGGCACTAACAGCGCCTCCTGCCAAATTCCGCGGAAGGTTAGCAGCAGCGCTACCAGGTTGCGCCCCGATCTCATGCGCCCGGAGATCATGACGTCATATCCGGTCGCAGCGCCCCGGCAGAAAAATTCCCCTTCGCCCCCTGCAGCAGCACCGGGCGATGGCAGTGACTGCTGCAGGGGACGCGAGCAGGGCGGCCGGCCGCTAGCGGGGCGGAGGTTAAAGGTTGAGGTGGCCGGCTTTTTTGAAAAATGTTTTTTTTTTGTTCTGGGCGCGGGGTCCGTGCCGTGATCGGTCAGCCCGGCACTCTGCTGATCGTGCGGCACCCCCAGGTAGGTTAAAAAAAAAACTGCAGAGTTCGCAGCGTGGCGCCCTTCCCTTTAATGCAGGGAAGAGCCCCTGCAACGCGTCAGCGCCACGCGGCCCAGTGCGTGGCGCTGCTGAGCCGTGCGCCCTGGGTTGCGAATTTCCCCCCTCCTGCGTTCCACGAAGGAAGTGGAGTGCTTGATTTAGCGCTCCACTTCCCTCTTGGAACCAAAAGTGGGAATTTTAGGAAGGCTGGAAGAGGTCAGCGCCCGGCGCTAACTTTTCCAGCTTTTCTGATTTAACGCCCCAAACGGGGCTCGAGGGGAATTTCTAGCCCAATATGTAATTAATTCTCAGGTCATCCGAGTTTTTTTCCTGCACAACGTTATCCTGTTTTTGTGTGTGTCCTTACACATGCTGTTTGTTTTATGCATGTATCTATGATAGTTATCTTCAGCCTTTGATGTGATAGTGAATTGTACGGGCATCCGAGCACAAGAGCTGCAGCCAGACCCAGAGCTGAAACCCGCTCGAGGGCAGATCATAAAGGTGAGTGAGTTTACTTGATATCTTATAACCACTAGGGCATCAAGGGAGGGGGTAATTCTTCTTCTTCTCCTCATCCTATTTCATGAATTCTTCACAGCAGATGCTAAGAGGGTGGCAGGAGCCCTCACTAAGGCATCTGTTGATGTGGCTCTGTAACCAGCTGTTACGAGTTAAGCATCGAATGCTGGAGTTCCATTTACTGCCCTGATGTGTCTACTCCCTCTCCCGCATCATAGACTACACGGGATTGCTGTAATAATATTCATAATACCACCAACATATAAAGTATCTCAGAGTGCCTCTACTGAAAGCAGAGGGAGTGACAACTTTGGACCGGCCTGAGAGGCAATCTGAAGCCACCTGATGCGTCCAAATGAGTCTGTAAAGTACTCCCTTTAGACTTTCCTTTTAACTTATTTGAATCTACCCACAATTAATGGGTTAATTGTGATTTTTAGTCCACTGAACTAAATCTTTCGCTATCATTTTAAAACTTAAGAAATTGTGAAGCAGCATTAACACTGCTCAAAATACCTCAATATTAATGACTATTTCTATATAGTAGTAATTTGGCAAATAATTTACCAAAGTCCTAATATTGCTGCCAATGTATCTGAAATTCAGACATACAATAATTTTGACTTGTTTCAAGTTACTTAATATTACAGTTGTTTAATCTCTCACCAATTTAATTTTTTAAATCAGGTTTATGCACCATGGATGAAGCACTTCATATTGTCACACAGTTTAGAGACTGGGATTTATTCCATGCCGTATATTATACCAGGGTAAGAATAATCAAAGCACTGAAAGCTGCAAAGTTAACTATGGTGAAGATTGACGGGAGAAATGTTTGGCTGAATGGAGAAAATAAATACATGCTCCAATTATCCATGAGTCTGTCTGGAACTTTGTTCCTTTCCTTTTTCTGACATGGTTGCATTATCTTTGACTTTGACCCTCTCCCTCCTTCCCCTCTCGACTCTGCTGCTTTTCCTATGTGCTGTTTATTCTTTGTTCTTCCGTGCTTCAGTTGAATAAATGGTAAAAATGGGCTGTGACAGAACGATTTATAAACTGGTTATTCTTATCTTATGTTCATAAATATGCTAATCCAGAAATAATATTGTTCACAGGATATTGCATGACAAAGTAATCTTCATTTTTTCCCATTTTCATGATGAAACTCCATCCTTTTTTTGGTCTACCCACCCCTGCACTGATGCAGGTGGGTGTGCAATATGAAGCTGGTGGCTAGGAAATGTGAAAAACCAGCTAAGATCACTCTCCCTCTACCTTTTTTTCCCTCTCTCTGGGGAAGCATCAGTCCTCTGCATCAGACCTTCCCATGCAGAATGGCTGAGGTATTCAGTGAGCTAAGGGTCAGGATTGCAATTGTGGTTCCTCATATAATGAGTTCTCTATCAGCTAAACTGTGGTGACCGGGATTAGAGTGAGGGCTGCCAATCAGAAAGAAAAAAGAAAGACTTGCATTTATATCGCACCTACTCTTATTAAAAATAGTGCCACGGGATCTTTTACATCCACCTGAAAGTACAGACGGGGCCTCAGTTTAACGTCTCATCCAAAGGTCAGCAGTGCAGCGCTCCCTCAGCACTGCACTGCACTGGAGTGTCAGCCTAGATTTTTTGTGCCCAAGTCTCTGGAGTGGGACTTGAACCCACAACCTTCTGACTCCGAGGCGAAGGTGCTACCAACTGAGCCACTGGCTGGCACACAAGCAGAACTAAAGATATTCCCTTTCTCCCCAAGAGGACCATGCAAATGGAAAGGTGAGTTGACAAAGGGAAGGTCGAGTACATTTGCTGTGTAATAACTAAAAAGGTTCCCAGCCCAAAAGGAAAAGGAATGAGAACAATACAGATTGCTTCACCATACAAATTGTTCAGCAATACATGTTGTAACACCATTACTGGTTGAGAAGTAAGTTTAGTATCTGGGGCAAAGGTTGTGTGCCTCCTTCAGTCTGAAAACTGCATTGCACCCAGTCTTGTTGTTTTCTCATTTCAGGAGCAAGTTGGTAACCATGGGAGGAATCTTCCAGCTTGACAATTGGAGTGAGGAGAACGATCCCAAAGACCACAACGCAGTGTGGGAGGGTGGATGCAAACTTGTGCCTAGTTTGAAGGTTGGTTCTAAGGATTTTATTCCATTATATGGGAAATCAGAATTCCTGTGGCGGGGGGGTGGTGGAGAAACATGGAAGCCATCCGTATGATTAATTTCTGTTCATTCATTTAACAAATTAACTTCTTGCAGAATGCCAGGATAGTTGAAGACTGGACTGGACTTCGACCTACCCGTAACAGGATCCGTGTAGAACGACAGACCTTTGATTCAGGACCGGAGAAATTTGAGGTACAACACCAAAGCAGAAATAGTACATTTTTAAAATGGTGAAAAAAAAGGAGAGGGAAAATGAAATAAACTTTTTTTAAAAAGGCATGAAATTGCATAATTTTCCCTTCAGTGATGCCATGAGGTTACATTGCACTATAATCATTCAGGAATATTTTTCCTTAACTTGCTTAATTACAGCTGATGGTAAATGTACCAGATTGTCAAGTTGTCGTATCCACATTCAAAGCATATATTAAATCCACTGATAATTGTGTTTCTAAACTATTCATTCTAAGTTTTATTTAGCTTTTCAGTCTTCCCATGCTATTACAGAAAGAAGAAAGAACTTTCATTTTTATAGTGCCTTTCATATCCTCAGGATGTCCCAGAGCAGTTCACTTCTGAATTGTAGTTTTTTGTATGCATACATGGCAGCCAATTTGTATACAACAAGGTTTCACAGACAGCAAGGAGACAACTAACCAGTTAATCTGTTGTAGGTGGTGTTGGTCAAGGGATAAATGTTGGCCAAAACATCTGCTTTCTTCGAACAGGCAGGCAAGGCTTTTGTTGAGCATATTATCTGCAAGATAACATCTCTAACAATGTAGCACTCCCTCAGTACTGCACTGAAGTGTCAGCCTAGATTATGTGCTCAAACCCTGCAGTGGAGCTTGAGCCCGCAACCTTCTGACTCCGAGCTGACAGTGGTACCGCTGAGCCAAGCTGACCATTATATTGAGAAATGTGACACATCCATCGATCCCAGAAAACTAACTTAAAACTTTACTTCACGATTGAGCACTCTCAATGCTCCTTACTTATGATGGCAAAGGAGTGGAATTTTGTCGTGCTACTGCAGATTGGCCCTGATCAGCACTCTTAAAGATTAAAATATGAGATTAAAGAAGACTCAGAGACACCGATTTTATAACATCTAGGGGCATGCAGAGCTCTTCAATAGTGAAAAGTACCTATGGAGGTTGAGTTCCAGCACATAGTGAATTTAAAAAATCATTTGCAGTTGTTTTGATTGGAATACAGGAAGTCAGCCAGTATTCCCACAATGAAAGATGCATGCTTACAGGCCTGGTGCATATATCAGTCAGTAGGGCTGTTAGCTTTTGTCTGTGTTCCCTTCCCATGGTACTGTTCACTTTTTTAAGAAAGCTGCCTTTAATATGGGCCCTGAAATTCGCCTCTCCGGCTTGCCGCGGGGGTAAGGATCGCGCGCGCACTTACCTACCGCGCCTGCCGTTGTGTTTTGGGCCCACGGGAACTTCAGCTCCTGGGCCTCCTCCAACTGCCGGCACGCAGTGCTTGCGTGTCCCAGGGGCGCAGTTAGCGTGATGCATCCCCTGGGATCACGTGGGCCATGGAGAGCCAATGGCAGCAGACCATCTTTCATTCATAGATTTGACAGGAAGACCTGTCAAATCTGTGAATTGAAATCGGCCCCAAAAGAACAGCTAAACTTCAAATAATTTTTTTTTAAAACCCATCACATTTATAAAATAACTATAGTTAAATAAATTAACCACTTTAAACAAAAATTTAAATTTTTGAAAAAATTAAAATACTTTTTAAAAGTGATAAAAATAAACTTACCTTTCTTTAAAGTATCTAAAAAAGATAAAGCTGTTGAAATTTTTTTTAATTATACTTAATTAACCACTTACCTTGTTGAAAATGGCTCCTGCGCCTCCTTTTTATAAGCGTAGGTTCTTCACTACTTACCCTCCCGTAGAAACCTGAAAAAAAATCTAAGTTTGCTGCGTGTGCGCAGCCTCTACCGCGCACGCAGTTCACCTAGGAACCGCCCCCTTCACCAGACCGGAAGTTCCGGTTTCCCGCGCATGCGCAGTGCATGCAGGAAACCGGCACTTCGGGACGTCTTACGCACTGTGTACTCACCCGGGAAGGGCCGAATTTTTGGCCCATGATGTTTGTGAATGGCCTAAATCACACCACAGGACCATTTCAGCAATGGTCACTGTGATAAAGTGCAATATCACCATCTGCTGGCCAAACTATATTACTGCATGAAAAAATCCTTGCGCGTCTCCCCCCAGATAAAACAAAATGGGGTTTAAATTTAACATTGTTGCACCCGTTTTATGGGCCTAAAACGGGCACAACAATAACCAGTTCAGCAGTGCAGATCGGAACAGAGTGTTAAGCTGCGAGTTTGGTGAGTGAGGGAGTTCGGGGAGGGAGATGTTCCTTTCTTTTTCCATCTTTGTCAGCTTCCAGGAGAGCAGGAGCTAAAAAGCTGCACAAGAGGGGACAGAGAACCAGCGGTGAGTATTTCTACATTCCAGTCATTGAAGTAAAAGTAAGGTCTCTAGTTTAGAGTAAGTAGTATTTAAAGGGAAGTAAGGTCCCTAGTGTATTTAATATTCTTTAATTTAAAAGGAGTAAATTAAGGGTAGGACATGGCAGGGCAGCTTGGCAGCGTGGAGTGCTCCTCCTGTGCTATGTTGGAAGTCAGGGACACTTTAGGTGTCCAGGGCGAACACATGTGCAGGAAGTGTCTCCAGCTGCAGCTACTCGAAATCCACGTTTCAGAGCTGGAGCTGCAGCTGGAGTCACTGTGGAGCATCCGCGAAGCTGAGATCTTCGTGGATAGCATGTTTAACAAGCTGGTCACACCGCAGGTAAAGAGTGCACAGGCAGACAGGGAATGGGTGACCGCCAGACAGAGTAAAAGAACTAGGAAGGTAGTGCAGGAGTCCCCTGGGTCCATCTCCCTCTCCGACAGATTTTCCGTTTTTGGATACTGATGGGGGAGATGGTTTCTCAGGGGAATGCAGCAAGAGCCAAGTCCGTGGCACTACGAGTGGCTCAGCTGCACAGGAGGGGAGGAAAAAGAGCGGGAGAGCAATAGTGATAGGGGATTCTACCGTAAGGGGAACAGATAGACGTTTCTGTGGCCGCAGACGTGACTCCAGGATGGTATGTTGCCTCCCTGGTGCCAGGGTCAAGGATGTCACTGAACGGCTGCAGGGCATTCTGAAGGGGGAGGGCGAACAGTCAGAGGTCGTAGTTCACATTGGTACCAACGACTTGGGTAGAAAGAGGGATGAGGTCCTGCAACAAGAATTTAGGGAGCTCGGTAGCAGATTAAAAAGCAGGACCTCAAAGGTTGTAATCTCTGGATTACTCCCGGTGCCACGTGCTAGTGAGTATAGGAATAGGAGGATATAGCAGATGAATGCGTGGCTAAAGAGTTGGTGCAGGAGGGAGGGCTTTAGTTTCCTGGATCACTGGGTCTGCTTCTGGGGAAGGTGGGACCTGTACAAGTCGGACGGGTTGCACCTGAACCCGAACGGGACCAACATCCTTGCGGGGAGGTTTGCTAGTACTGTTGGGGGGGGGTTTAAACTAACTTGGCAGGGGATGGGATACGGAGTGGAGCTATAGTAAGGGGTGAAATATGGAGGAAAAAACAAGTCAGCCTGGCAGGCAGAGCAAATATGAAACGGCACAAGGGAGTATGGCAAGGCTGGATGGCATTTATTTTAATGCAAGGAGTCTTGCGAGTAAGGCAGATGAATTGAAGGTGTTGATGAACACATGGGAGTATGATATTGTTGCTATCACAGAGACATGGTTGAGGGAGGGGCAGGACTGGCAGCTCAATATTCCGGGGTATAGAATCTTCAGGCGAGACAGAGGGGGGTGTAAAAGAGGAGGGGGTGTTGCAATATTAATCAAGGAGTCAATTACTGCTGTAAGGAGGGATGATATCTTAGCAGGTTCCTCTAATGAGGCCATATGGGTAGAACTTAAAAACAAAAAGGGGGCAAGAACTTTGCTGGGAGTGTACTATAGGCCCCAACAGTCAGGGGGAGATAGAGGAACAGATATGTAGGCAAATCTCAGAGAAGTGTAGAAATAATAGTAGGGGATTTCAACTTCCCCAATATTGGGCCAGAAATTCGGTTTTCCGGCTTCCTGCGGGTGCAAGCATCGCACGCGTACTTACCTACCGCGCCTGCTGTTGTGTTTTGGGCCCACGAGAACTTCGGGTCCTGGGCCTCCTCCAGCTGCCGGCGCGCAGTGCTTGCGTGTCCCAGGGGCGCAGTTAGTTCGAAGCGTCCCCTGGGATCACGTGCGCCATGGAGAGCCAATCCTAACAGGGCATTTTCATTCATAGATTTGACAGGAAGACCTGTCAAATCTATGAATTGAAATCGGCCCCAAGACCACACTTAAACTTCAAATACATTTTAAAAAAAATCACATTTTTAAAATAACTAAGTTAAATAAATTAACTACTTTAAACAAAAATTAAAATTTTTGAAAAAATTAACTATACTTTTTAACGGTGCTAAAAATAAACTTACCTTTCTTTAAAGTATCTAAAAAAGATAAACCTGCTGAAAAAATTTTTAAATTGTAATTAATTAACCACTTACCTTGTTAAAAACAGGCCTTGCGCCTCCTTTTTAAAAGCGCAGCTTCTTCCATACTTACCTTCCCGGAGAAACCTGAAAAAAAACCGAAGTTCGCTGCGTGCACGCAGCCTCTCCCGCGCACACGGTTCACCTCTGAACCCCTCCCTTCACGAGACCGGAAGTTCTGGTTTCCCGCGCATGCGCAGTGCATGCAGGAAACCGGCACTTCAAGTGGCCTTACGGGTGAGTACACAGCGCGTACTCACCCGACAAGCGCCAAATTTCTGGGCCATTAACTGGGATAGTCAGAGTGTGAAAGGCTTAGAAGGTGCAGAATTCTTAAAGTGCATCCAGGAGAGCTTTTTGAGCCAGCATGTAGAAAGTCCTACAAGAGAAGGGGCGGTACTGGACCTAATTCTAGGGAATGTAGCCGGGCAAGTAGTAGAAGTGTTAGTAGGAGAGCATTTTGGTGACAGTGACCATAATTCGGTGAGATTTAAGGTAGTCATGGAAAAGGACAAAGATGGACCGGAAATAAAGGTTCTAAATTGGGGGAAGGCCGATTTTAATATGATAAGGCAGGATCTGGCCAAAGTGGACTGGGATCAGCTACTTGTAGGAAAATCCACATCAGAGCAGTAGGAGTCTTTCAGAAAGGAAATAGAGAGAGTACAACAGCAACATGTTCCCGTAAAGGTCAAGGGTGGGACCAACAAGCCCAGGGAACCCTGGATGTCAAGGGATATACAAGAATGGATTAGGGAAAAAAGGGAGGCTTTTGGCAGATACAAAGGACTAAAAACAGTGGAAGCCCTAGAGGAGTATAGAAAGTGCTGGGGGTACTTAAAAAATAAATTAGGAGAGCAAAGAGGGGGCATGAATAACACTGGCGGGCAAAATAAAGGAAAATCCCAAGGTGTTTTATAAGTATATTAAGGGCAAGAGGATAACCAGGGAAAGAGTAGGGCCCATTAGGGACCAAAGTGGCAATCTGTGTGTAGAGCCAGAAGATGTGGGTGAGGTTTTAAATGAATATTTTGCATCTGTGTTCACTGGAGAAGGACGATGTAGGCATAGAAATCAGGCAGGGGGATTGTGATATACTTGAACAAATTAGTATTGAGAGGGAGGAGGTACTAGCAGTTTTAGCGGGCTTAAAAGTGGATAAATCCCCAGGCCCAGATGAGATGTATCCCAGGCTGCTGTGTGAGGCCAGGGAGGAGATTGCAGGGGCTCTGACACAAATTTTCAGAACCTCTCTGGCCACAGGGGAGGTGCCAGAGGACTGGAGAACAGCTAACGTAGTACCATTGTTCAAGAAGGGTAGCAGGGATAACCAGGGAATTACAGGCCAGTGAGCCTAACATCAGTGGTAGGGATATTATTGGAAAAAATTCTGAGGGACAGAATTAGTCTCCACTTGGAGAGGCAAGGATTAATCAAGGATAGTCAGCATGGCTTTGTCAGGGGGAGATCATGTCTGACCAATTTGATTGAATTTTTCGAGGGGGTGACTTCTCTCTTCTTAGGCAGTCCCTCGGAACCGAGGATGACTTGCTTCCACATTAAAAATGAGTTCTCAGGTGACTGATGAGTCCAATGCGGGACCTACAGTCTCTGTCACAGGTGGGGCAGATGATGGTTTGAGGAGCAGGTGGGTGGGGTGCTTGGGTTGACTTGCGCTGCCTGCGCTTGGCTTCCGCTTGCTCCCGGCGAAGAGACTCGAGGTGTTCGGCGCCTTCCCGGATGCTTCTCCTCCACTTTGTGCGGTCTTGGGCCAGGAATTCCCAGGTGTCGGTGGGGATGTTACACTTTTTCAAGGAGGCTTTGAGGGTGTCCTTGAAGCGTTTCCTCTGCCCACCTGGGGCTCTCTTGCCGTGCCGGAGCTCCGAGTAGAGTGCTTGTTTTGGGAGTCTCGTATCGGGCATGCGGACAATGTGACCCGTCCATCGGAGCTGATCGAGCGTAGTCAAAGCTTCGATGCTGGGGATGTTGGCCTGAGCGAGAACACTGACGTTGGTGCGCCTATCCTGCCAATGGATTTACAGGATCTTGCGGAGGCAGCGTTGGTGGTACCTCTCCAGTGCTTTGAGGTGCCTGCTGTACATGGTCCATGTCTCTGAGGCATACAGGAGGGCGGCTATCACTGCTGCTCTGTAGACCATGAGCTTAGTGCCGGGTTTGAGGTCCTGGTCTTCAAACAGTCTCTTCCTCAGGCGACCGAAGGCTGCACTGGCACACTGAAGGCAGTGTTGGACTTCGTCGTCGACGTCTGCCCTTGTTGACTGTAGGCTCCCGAGGTATGCAAAGTGGTCCACGTTGTCCAAGGCCTTGTCGTGGATTTTGATAATCGGGGGTCAGTACTGTGTGGTGGGGGCAGGTTGGTAGAGGACCTTTGTCTTACGGATGTTTAGTGTAAGGCCCATGCTCTCGTACGCTTCAGTGAAGGTGTTGACGATGGTTTGGAGTTCGACCTCCGAGTGAGCGCAGACGCAAGCGTCGTCTGCATACTGTAATTCGACGACAGAGGATGGGACGACCTTGGATCTTGACTGGAGGCGACGGAGGTTGAACAGTTTCCCGTTTTTTCTGTAAATTAGCTCCACTCCAGCGGGGAGCTTACTGAGGGTGAGATGGAGCATTGCAGCAAGGAGCTAGGTGTGTGGATGAGGGTAGTGCAGTTGATGTAGTCTACATGGACTTCAGTAAGGCTTTTGACAAAGTCCCGCATGGGAGACTGGTCAAGAAGGTAAGAGCCCATGGGATCCAGGGCAACTTGGCACATTGGATCCAAAATTGGCTGAGTGGCAGGAGGCAGAGGGTGATGGTCGAAGGTTGTTTTTGTGACTGGAAGCCTGTGTCCAGTGGTGTACCGCTGGGTCCTTTGCTGTTTGTAGTGTACATTAATGATTTAGATATGAATGAAGGAGGTATGATCAGTAAGTTCGCAGATGACACGAAAATTGGTGGGGTGGTAAATAGCGAGGAGGGAAGCCTCAGGCTACAGGACGATATAGATGGGTTGGTTAGATGGGCAGAACAGTGGCAAATGGAATTTAACCCTGAAAAGTGTGAGGTGATGCATTTTGGGAGGACTAGCAAGGCAAGGGAATACACAATGAATGGTAGGATCCTAGGAAGGACAGAGGATCAGAGGGACCTTGGTATACATGTACATAGATCCGTGAAGGCAGCAGGACAGGTAGATAAGGTGGTTAAAAAGGCATATAGGATACTTGCCTTCATTAGCTGAGGCATAGAATATAAGAGCAGGGAGGTTATGATGGAGCTGTACAAAACGCTAGTTAGGCCACAGCTGGAATACTGTGTGCAGTTCTGGTCGCCACACTATAGGAAGGATGTGATTGCATTGGAGAGGGTGCAGAGGAGATTCACCAGGATGTTACCTGGGCTGCAGCGCTTCAGCTATGAAGAGAGACTGGACAGGCTGGGCTTGTTTTCCTTCGAGCAGAGAAGGCTGAGGGGGGACCTGATTGAGGTGTACAAAATTATATGGGACATAGATAGGATAGATAGAAAGGAACTTTTCCCCTTAGTAGAGGGATCAATAACCAGGAGGCATAGTTTCAAGGTAAGGGGCAGGAGGTTTAGAGGGGATTTGAGGAAAAACTTTTTCACCCAGAGGGTGGTTGGAATCTGGAACTCACTGCCTGAAAGGGTGGTAGAGGCAGGAACCCTCACAACATTCAAGAAGCATTTAGATGAGCACTTGAAACGCCATAGCATGCAAGGCTATGGACCAAGTGCTGGAAAATGGGATTAGAATAGACAGGGCTTGATGGCCGGCGCGGACACGATGGGCCGAATGGCCTCTTTCTGTGCTGTATAACTCTATCTGTGACTCGAAGCCCGTGCCTGAACTGCATGGGCGCTTGGGCCACTGCTAAATTCGTTGGGGCCTTTTTCTAGGCGGCCCTGGCAGCTGCCTGATATAAGTGCAGGCCTCCCTTCGATATTGAAATGAGGCTCCTGCGCTCATTTCGGACATGGACTCCGAAATTTGTTTGCACTGCGCAAAATGGTTCAAAAATTTAATTTTTTTGTGGAGTTGGAAGGAGCAGGAGCAGGAGCAGGAGCGCTCCTCCTGGCTCCAGAAAATAATTGCGGGCCACTATCGGCCTGCACTGGAACCCTTCCAATTACATCCCCCCCACCCGGACCTACCTCTGGACCTCAGTGTGGTCCAAAATTCTTAAGGCCCCGACAGGCGAGCTGTGTCGGGACGCCTGATTGGTGCCCGCAGCTCGCTTGAGTTATTCTGATGAGGCCTGAGGCCGAATCTACTTCGACATGCCACCGAAAGAGAGCCTGAACAGGCCCCCGCGACTTGGTAACTTTGTGACTAGGTTTAGGCCAACAGAGGAACACTGGGAAATATAGCAGTCTTTACTTCATAAAAACAGAAGGGAATGGAAATACAAAGTGGGTCCATCACCACCTGAAAAGAGAAAACACAGGTTATCCTTTTGAATGTTAATCTGTCTTGTATATGCTGATGGACCTGCTGTGCATTTTCTGTTTCTGTTTCAAATTTCCAGAATGCAGTTTTCTCTTTTCCCTTTCGTATCCTATTTCATGATGTTCTACCATATCATGTTTTGATTCGATGCAAAGAGGGAGCAGAATCCTCCTCAAGTTTAATCACTGTCTCTTTATCTTGTAGGTGATTCACAACTATGGTCACGGGGGTTACGGCCTGACCATCCACTGGGGCTGTGCCATGGAGGTAGCAAACATTTTTGGCAAGATCCTTCAAGAGAAGAAACCCAGCTGGAAATCACCATCCCGGCTGTAATTATTCACAGCCACACTTGCCGTTCTGCCTTACTGTGACTTCTGGTTCTTCAAATAATGATATGATAAATGGCCTCAAAACCTCTGGAAACTTTGTACCTGCTGTATTCGGTTGTCAATGGCAGGTAGTGAATCCATCGTATTCTCTAAAATTCCCAAACTCCCCTCCCTCCATGCCTTCCAAGCTTCTCTCCCTGTTAGTCTGTAGCTAAGTGTCTTTGTTCTACATGGTACCTCCCCAGATACTCCTCCACTAATTCTGGGAATTCGTAAGTGGAGAATTAGTGTGCCACCCACTTTATGGCACAGTGCATTGGTACAAATTCATATTTAGGTAATTTTTTTCCCCTTTGTAATCTGCATTTTAAGAGATCAGTTCATGTCTTTTAAAGAGGCGAGATTGAGTAGACGAGGCCTATATTCTGTGGAGTTTAGAAGAATGAGGTGTGATCTCATTTAAACATACAAAATTCTTACAGGGCTTGACAGGGTAGATGCAGGGAGGATGTTTCCCCTGGCTGGGGAGTCTAGAACCAGGGGTCACAGTCTCAGAATAAGGGGTCGGCCATTTAGGACTGAGATGTGAAATTTCTTCACTCAGAGGGTGGGGAATCTTTGGAATTCTCTACCACAGAGGGCTGTGGAGGCTCAGTCGTTGAGTATATTCAAGACAGAGATCGATAGATTTTGAATATTAAGGGAATCAAGGGCTATGGGGATAGTGCAGGAAAGTGGAGTTGAAATAGAAGATGAGCCATGATCTTATTGAATGGTGGAGCAGGCTCGAGGGGCCGAATGGCCTACTCCTGCTCCTATTTCTTATGTTATGTTAAATTGGGATGCAATGGGTGGGCAACACGGCTCCTTCTATCCAGTCTAAGCTTGTCCTCCTCTGTCCCGGTAAATTGTCCTGAGAAATGGTGTCAGGAAAGATTAGTATCCTAATTTTAAATCATATTAATCAATTTCTTTAAAAAAATTATTTAGCAATTTGCACATAGGAGCATCAATCAGAACGTGAATCTCATCAAAAGCTACAGTCCTTTCTGTGTTAAACTTGTGCTATTGTGAATTTTATTTGCGCTAATTGAGTAGTTTTTGTAACATTCAATTGGATGACCGGATACTCGGATACTATCAGATAGCAGTAAACAGTGTTTTTAGTGAGACTTGTAATAGCTTAAATAATCTATCCACAGTCAATAATGACTTTGATATCTAAACTACATTGGATGACTTTAGTGAACCAAGTACAAATAACGAGGCAAATTCAGATTTTGAAATTCCTGATCTTTAAAATCTATTAACATAAACACAAATCAAACAATAATATATTCATATTGCTTTTTTTGACTTATCATGATATCAGAATGTAAAAGGGTGAAAAATAAGGCGAGTTGGCCCATTGAAGGCGCTGCCATTACATCATCACATTAGCAACAAGGAATGAACTAACATGGCAATTATTTGGTAATAGTGAATAATCTGTTATAACATCATTGATTCAGCAAAACAGAAAGGTCTATTATAGTATTGCTCTTCGCAACAAAGAATGTTGTGCTATGGCATTGTTGGCTTAGTGACTATTGTTAATTATAACAATTCAACAAGCCTTCCTATAGAATTTTTTTAAATTCACTATATTTTTAACTCCCCTCCCAGTGTTGACCCTGTGGACTCTGCCAGCGGATCAGCTATCACCGCCCCTCTCCGCATCTCCCTCCAGAATGTCCGTTCACTTGTGAACAAGGCCCTTGCCATCCATGAGCTTATTGTGAATGATTGCATCGACATCATGGCCCTGATGGAAACCTGGCTGAGGGGTGATGACACCTTCCCCTAAATGAAGCCTCCCCGCCTGACTATACCTTCCACCACTTGCCCCGCTCAGACCGCCACGATGGCGGTGTGGCTCTTATCACCAAATCACACCTTGGCCTGTCCCCCTACTCCTCTGGCACTTTCTCCTCCTTTTGAGCATCTCACCTTGTTCCACGCCTCTCACCTCTCATTTAAAATCCTCGTTCTCTACAGCCCACTCAAGTACCATAAAAAATTTCTCACCGAGATACCTTCACTGCTTTCCTCCCTCAGCCTCGGCACCGAGCGACTTCTCTTCCTTGGTAATTTCAACCTCCATCTCAATTCATCATGCTCTCTCTCCTCTGAGTTCACTGCCCTCCTATCCTCCTTTAACCTCTCCCTCCATGTAAACTCCCCAACCCAGATTTACGGCCACCCCCTTGACCTTGCCATCTCACGTGGCCTTGGTACTCCCATCGTGTCAATCACAGACGAGGCCATCTCTGATCACTTCCTTATATCGCTCTCCACCCACATCCCCCTTTCCCCTCCCAACCCTACTTCCTTCTGTGTTTGCCCCTGGAAAAAACTCTCTCCCAATTCACTTAAACTGCACTTTCAAACTCCCAACTGTCTAGCCTTTGACCCTCCATTTACCACAGCATTTTTGGATCTACCGATCTGCTCAACTACACCCTCACCCCCACCTTTGATGCCCTATTCCCCATTAAAAGCATTACTCTCTCTCACCCTGGCCATTCCCCCTGGTATGGCCCTCATCTCCACTCCCTTAAGTCCAAGGGAGGCAGACTTGAACGGATATGGTGGACAACTGGTTTAGCCATTCACCACCAGATCTGGCTGGACCACATAAAGCATTATCAGGTCCTGCTCTTGTCTGCCAAAACTGCTCACTATTCCAGAATCATCCTGGAATGCAAAGATAACCTTTGGCTTCTTTTCTCTACTGCAAACCGCCTTCTTAAACCCCTCTCTCGTCTCCTCCACCCTCATCTCCAACAACAAGTGCGAGGATCTCATGGACCTCTTTGTCACTAAGATTGAGACCATCTGTTCAGCTGCCTCTGCTACTTCCCTCCTTTCTCCTAGCCCACCGGGCCAAACTTTCTCTAAGGTTCCCCCCTGCCCTAGCCCTGAACTCGCATCTTTCTCTAGTTTCTCTCCTGTCTCCCATCATGCCCTCTTCATCTTGTCCATGAGACCCACTTCCTGCTCACTTGACCCTATTCCCACTAAACTGCTGACCACCCAACTTCTCTTCCCGGCTCCCATGTTAGCTGACATTGTTAACGGTTTGCTCTCCTCAGGTGCTGTCCCCCTCTCCTTCAAATATGCCATCATCACCCCTCTCAAAAAACCAACCCTTGACCGCCCACTAACGGCCCATCCCCAACCTCCCTTTCCTCTCCAAAGTCCTTGGACGTGTTGTCGCCTCCCAAATCCGTGCTCATCATTCCCAGAACTCTATGTTTGAATCCCTCCAATCAGGTTTCCGTCCCGCCACAGTGCCGAAACGGCTCTTATCAAAGTCACAAATTACATCCGATGTGACTGTGACAAAGGTAAACTATCCCTCCTCGTCCTTCTCGACCTGCCTGCAGCCTTTGACACGGTTGAGCACACCATCGTTCTCCAATGCCTCTCCACCGTTGTCCAGCTGGGTGGGACTGCATTTGCCTGGCCCCATTCTTATCTATCTAATCGTAGCCAGAGAATCACCTGCAATGGCTTCACTTCCCACTCCCGCATCGTTACCTCTGGTGTCCTCCAAGGATCTATCCTTGGCCCCCTCCTATTTCTCATCTACATGTTGCCCCTTGGCGACGTCATCCGAAAACACAGCATCAGTTTCCACATGTACGCTGACGACACCCAGCTCACTCGACCCCTCCACAGTCTCTAAATTGTCAGACGGCTTGTCCAACATCCAGTACTGGATGAGCAGAAATTTCCTCCAACTAAATATTGGGAAGACCGAAGCCATTGTCTTCAGTCCCCGCCACAAACTCCGTTCTCTAGCCACTGACTCCATCCCTCTTCTTGGCCACTGTCTGAGGCTGAACCAGACAGTTTGTAACCTCGGTGTCATATTTGACCCCGAGATGAGCTTCCGACCACATATCCGCACCATAACTAAGATCACCTATTTCCACCTCCGTAACATCGCCCGTCTCCGCCCCTGCCTCAGCTCATCTGCTGCTGAAACCCTCATCCATGCCTTTGTTACCTCTAGACGTGACACTCCTGGCCGACCTCTCACGTTCTACTATCCGTAAACTTGAGGTCATCCAAAACTCTGCTGCCCGTGTCCTAACTTGCACCAGGTCCGGTTCACCCATCACTCCTGTGCTCGCTGATCTACATTGGCTCGCAGTTGAGCCTCGATTTTAAAATTCTCATCCTTGTTTTCAAATCCCTCTATGGCCTCGCCCCTCCCTATCTCTGTAACCTCCTCCAGCCCCACAACAACCCCCCCGAGATATCTGCGCTCCTCTAATTCTGGCCTCTTGTGCATCCTCGATTTTAATCGCTCAACCACTGGTGGCCGTACCTTCAGCTGCCAAGCCCTAAGCTCTGGAATTCCCTCCCTAAACCTCTCCGCCTCTCTACCTCTCTTTTCTCCTTTAAGACCCTCCTTAAAACCTACCTCTGTGACTAAGTCTGCCCTAATATCTCCTTAAGTGGCTCGGTGTCAAATTTTGTTTGATAACGCTCCTGTGAAGCGCCTTGGGACATTTTACTACGTTAAAGGTTCTATAGAAATACAAGTTATGATTGTTGTAAATGAGCTCAATAAAACTTAAAATGAATTACAAAAAGAATCTTTATTTAATAAAATTATGATCTTTTTATATTTAAATGCAGACATTAATATCATTAAGTACATTTTTGTCCTGTTAATTTGAAGTAACTTATTTACATCAATCAGAAAAAAATTGTCTCGCAGTGACAGGCTGTCATGCAAACACTGCATATATTTTGTAAACAGTAAAATGCTCCAGTTCACCGCTTGGAGAACAAGTTAAAATACATTCGAACACAAGACGGTAGTTACCTGATATACACAAGCATCTGTAGGTGCACATTGAATATCAAAGCACAGTATTCATTTATTAACACGCTGTGCAGGTCCACGTTTGAACTCACG
Organism: Squalus acanthias; assembly: GCA_030390025.1. Lineage (NCBI taxonomy): Eukaryota > Metazoa > Chordata > Chondrichthyes > Squaliformes > Squalidae > Squalus > Squalus acanthias. The sequence goes on from CM059437.1 coordinate 86,136,897, forward strand.
TTGAACACATTCTTACAGTTCAGAATAAAAAGAGCTCGCAGGAAGCCCAGATAATTCGGGACTGGTATTCACAAACACAATTTGAAACAAGCCAACACTGATACCCGCACCATGGACAGAGAGAACACAGAAAAACCCAAACCTCCCTGATAATTCCATGGCATCACCACGGGGTTTGGAGATCAGTTCTGCCATGTCCTGCTTATAAGCAAACACAGAAGAAATCACCATGGACACAGCCATGAATTTTACTGAGCCTAAAAGCTCCCCTCCTTTCCCAGAACATTGGTGGTAAAGGTTGTATCAATTAAACATAATGTCATTTGCAATCAATCAAAATTGCCCAGATAATAGTGCCAAAGGCATCTATTTCCACTTGGCACCTCGGAGATTTGCAAAAACTTGTGGGTTGTAATTGTGTATGATATTAGTAACAAAATTAACACATTTGTATGAATTCTCTGTCCACTATTACTAATTTTACACAGCCCAATTTCAATCCAGTGATCTTTCTGAGGTTGGTAATATGGTTACAAAAAGAATATGCAGCATCTGTATGATATCGGTGATAAATAGAAAAATGAATTCCTGGGAGTGACTAACAGGCTGAAGTCTAATCAAAGGGTATGTTTGGATGGTTTATTTATATATATATATGGATACTTGGGAGTAAGTTACAGATTGTCATCTAATTGAGGGATTCGGATGGTTAATAATAAAATAACAGATAACCAGGAGTGAATTAAAGGCTGAAATGCAACCAAGGGATTGGGGTGGTTTATATAGCATGTAACAGATAACTGAGTTATCGGCTAGCATCTATTCGAGGTTTGAATGATGAGCTGAACCACAAGAAGTCAAGCAGTTTATAACTGCCATCTGAACCCTCAGAGTTTTGTATATATTTTAAATGAATAGATCTCTTGTATTGTTGTTCATGAGTTGTCCAGGAGCTGGAGTGCAGTTTCTGATGTTTATCTCAGTCCTGCTTCAGAATCAACACAACAGTAATTTGCCTATACTGTAATACAGTAAATTTACTGACGCAATATATCACATCACCAACTCGAGGTAATACACACCTTACTGATAATGAAAGATACAGGCTTAACAAAAACAATATTCGTAGCACTAGTTACTTTACAAAACTTGTTCAATCTGATTGTTTTTCCCCTACCTTCCACCATGGCTTTGCAGTTTTTACTTGCGATGCAAATACCTTGTATATCGTTTATTTTTCCTGCTCCTTCTCCAAAAAAATGTCTTGAGTTGTTTATATGATTAGAAGAGAGTTTTTACCCCTCCCGTGGTAGATTTCTAGTTCTTGCTGGAACTGTTATTGGCGTGGCACTTCCCTGGGACGTGTTTTGTTCATTGTTGAATCTCCAATGACCTGCGCCTGAACGGGTGGTCATTGTTTCTGATCAGCCAGGCCCAGCTAACTGACCAACCCCAGCCGCCCAGTATCTGAGGTCAGCATCACAGCACTTGATAAATATCCCCGCTGAGGCCCTGGCACACTTACCAGTCCCCTCAGAGGCACAAAGAATTATCCCAAAAAATATAGTTTTGTCAGTATTTTTATTTAGTGGCTTAAACTATAATAAGCAAAAAAATTATTTTTGATAGTTCTTTCTACCACTTGTGCCCCACAGTTGTTTGCAAATTTTCTGCCTAGTTGTCATGGCACATTCTAGGGGGTAGAAATACGTCTCAGGGCGGTGGTGCAAAACGGGCGGTATCGGATTGCCCACCGGTTATACGCAGCACCTGATATTCAGCTCCGTTGCAGTCAATGAAACTGAATGTCAGGCACTGCCGATCCGAAACGGCCTGTTTTGCGCCACGAATTACTACCCTCGGTATTTTAGTGCCACAGGAGCAGTGTGAAAACTATGATGCATTTCTCTCTCACACAGAATTTGACTACATAAGATCAAACTCCCTTGCCCTAGTCTACCTGGTCATTGTAGCATTAGGAAGCCATCAGTTTCAGCTCAAACTCTGTACCTTTGCCACCAATTCCATCCCCCTATTGAGACATTACCTCAGGTTGAACCAGCGTTTACAACCAATGGCATCCTATTTGGGGCCGAGCTGAGCTGAGCTTCCGACCCCATATCCTTTCCATCACAAAGACCGCCTACTTTCACCTCTGCAACCTCACCTGCCTCTGCCCGTGCCTCAGCTCATCTGCTGCTGAAACTCACATCCGTGCCCTTGTCACCTCCAAACCCGACTATTTGAATGCTCTCCTGGGTGGCCTCCTACCTCCACTCCGCTCTGTAAATTTCAGCTCATCCAAAATTCTGCTGCCCATAGACTATCCCGCACCATGTCCCATTCACCCATCACTTCTGTTCTTGCTGACTTACGTTGGCTCAGTCCCTCAACATCTCCAATTTAAAGTTCTCTACCTGGTGTTTAAATCCTTTCATGGCCTCGCCCCTCTATAACCCTTAACCTCCTCCAGCCCTACAATCCCACCAGAACTCTCTATTCCGCTGACTCTGGCCTCTTCTGCATCCTCCCTTCTCTTTACCTCACCATTGGTGGCTGCACCTTCAGTCATCTAGATCCCACTCTGGCATTTCCCACCCCTCCGCCTCTCCACCATTAAGACCCGCCTTAAAATGCACCTCTTTGACCAAGCTTTTGGTCCTCCCTCCTAATGGCTCCTTCTTTGTCTCAGCATCCATTTTTTTTGTCTCATCACGCCTCTGTGAAGCGCCTTGTGACATTTTTTCTACGTTAAAGATGCCACATAAATGGAAGTTGTTATGGTGCACTCTGGACACTGTAGTTCCACAGAAGCAAGGTGAAACTACAACTCCCATGAGACATCTCACACACACACACACAAAATTTGTTCATCGAACTAGCAATCCTCGCACCCAAGCCCCAGTGAAATTTGCAACGCAAATGCCAGACAGAAGAGCAGGCCTTTACGGTGGAAACTTCTTGGAGGCATTAGTAACATTAAATAATTAATTTTATGGGTGAGTTTATTGAGTTTCTTTCAAAACGGTGCCATTTTTTAATGAGCTTGTCATGTTCTAAGTGTTATTTCTAGTTGTATGCACTCACCTGAGTGAGTAAAGAAAACAGCAGCCGAAAACAATATGAAGAAATTATTTAAGCAATATGATTGATACTTGTTTCACAAAAGCAAGTTTTGGAAAAAAAAATGGAGGGATTTGCTGCTTGGTTTGCTGCTCATTGCTTGTTTTTCCTTGATACGTCTTGCTACGTTTGATTTATTCATGTTTAATCAATCTGATATTTGGTAACTTAACAGATAAGTAGTTATTTGAGCCAGTGTTTTTGCCCTGCAGATTTGTGATGCCCTGAGATATGACACTTTTGAGATGGGATGCTTCTGAGGCCAAGCTTTTAGGCAATGCACAGCCCAATTGAGAAATGACCCAACTTGTTCACATCTGCACTGCACTGTCTGCAGCATATTTGCTGCTTTTATTTCACAATCACATTAAAGAGGAGATGAAGTGTATGAAAATTAGGCCTAATCAATCAAAGTTATTGGGGTGAACTTTAATTTAGCGACACAATTGAGGTTTTAACTTCCAGTCCTAACTCGCGAATTATACCCCTGCCCTGTCTGAGGAAGCAGTGGCATATCAGAGACAGGGATATCCCTGTTTTGATGAGCCCTGTTGCATGCAGCATATCACCAAACGTTCAATCAGGGAGTTACGGTGCCCCACAGGGAGAACAGGAGGATTCAGAGAGTGAGTCAACCATGCATCGGTAGAGGTCTGAGAGCAGGCCACCTGCCATCTTCAGGGCTGGGAAAGAAGGAGATCATTTTTTTGGGGGGAAGGGGTAGGATATTCAATTCTGTGTACTACCTGTGAGTGATCTATAACTGCACACATTTCAACCATTAGTTTTTGTGTTTAACTTGTCACCAGAGTAATCACAAAAAGCCAACTTCGGTGTGAGGACTCATAGCTACAATGGCTGAATTTTAATGGGGAAGGCGTGTTGGGAGTGGGGGGGGGGGGCTACGAAGCGGTCGGGCCTGCTTTGCATGGGAAACCTCTGCTTCCCACCCGCAACCAGCTAGAGGCTGGCTGGCTCAGGACGGGTAGGCCTGCGGCACTAGGCTGCAGAGAATATGGAGGGAGAGATCGCGGGGGGCCGGGGGGTCGCTGAAGATCGGGGGCCGCTACCTGCACGGGGTGTGGGGAGGTCTGAGAAGGATCATGAGCCGGGGGTTGGAGGAGCAGCGGGGAGGAGGCCTCGTGGCGGGATCGGAGGCCTGGGGGGGGGTGGGGGGGGATCGGAGGCCTTGTGGGGGGGATCGGAGGCCTCGTGGGAGGGTCTCCGATTGCAGGGGGTGGGTTAGGCAGGGACCCTGGATCCAGGCGGTAAGTCTAAAGCCACTTACCTCCTGGATGCAGCAGGCCTCGCCTTGCATTAGCTGGCGGGTTTCACGAGGCCTGCAAAACCCGACCAGCTAAGTTAAAATCAAAATGGAGGTTAAAGCAGAGGCTTCCAGCCTTATTATAATATTTAAATAGACGACCCGCCTCCTGGGAGCAGGTTGGCTGCCCATCCCCTGTCCCGCCTCCGTTAAAACCATAAGTGGGCGGGTTGGAGGCGGCTTCTGATCGGGATTCAGATTTTTAACACTTTTAACTTCCCACACGACCCCAACCCACCCGTTTTTTTCGGTGAAAGTTCCCCCCCTCTATCTGTAGTTAAGTGTCAGCCTGCCTCAGTTGGTAGCAATTTTCCCTGTAAATCAAAAGCTTGTGGGCTCAAGCCCCGCTCCAGGACTCGAGCACACAATCTACACTGACACTCTAATGCAGCACTGAGGGAGTGTAGCATTATAGCAGCTGCCATCCTTTGAATGAAATATTAAACCAATGTTCCGTCTGCCTGTCAGGTGTACAATAAAGATCCCTAAAGATCCGGAATTTACCCAAAGGTTCTCCAGCTGGAGATCTCCAGAACCTCTGGAGAAACAGCTAAATTGGCCGTTTCTGCTGTTTCTCCAAGGGTTCCACTGCTCGTCCACCGAAGCTACGGCAGGAGATCAGGAGAACCCTGTGGAAATTCAGGGCCTCCATTTTATTCTTTTGAACAGGAGCAGGGAGTTCTCCTGGTGTCCTGGTCGCCATTTCTACCTCCAACGCCACCACCATAAACAGAACCATTCATCTCATTATCGTTTGTGGATCATGCTGTGTGCATAACAACAGTGATTACACTTTAAAGTCATTATATTCAAAGTGCTTTAGGATGTTTCTCAGGCATTTTAAATCCTGTACGAATGCACGTCTTGATTTCTAGTCACACAAGCAACTTCTCTTGGGCAAAAGTGAGCGTGATTTGCTGGTCTAAGTTGCCCACCTTACCAGCCCAAGTTAACCACAAATCAGCACCGTTGTTTATTCTCAATTTTTCCAAATTAATGAAATGTGAGTTTAATGCAGCTATTATAGTGCCAGGTAGGAGTACATACACTAACGCATTCATGTGTGACCTGCCGAGCACATGTTCAAAGGTCGACACTGAGCCCTGTTAGGGTTCTACTGTCACTGGGCCTTGATAATTTAAAAAGAAACACAATTGTTCTTGCTACTGCCCATTTCTCAGTCTTGAATCAGTGTCATTGTTGCTACTTCCCGCTCTCCCAGTGAAAGAGTTAGATTATGGTCTTAAGAGGGACTATCCCAACTTCATTCCTTAGAGTTAGTAGGTAGCTCTGCGACTATCACAAGTTATATATTGCTTTCACTCATGCAGATAAGATTGGTTAATGTTCCATGATTCTCAGTGAGGGAGTGAGAGTGATATTGGTTCAAGCAGAGATATGGAGTGAATGGAAGAGGGGACTGGCAAGTAGACGAGTAGAATTCGGGGGGTTGGGGTTAGCCAATCCTGTTGGGCAAGTCCACTCCCCACTTACCAAGTACAATCATATGTGTAACTGAGAATGGTTGTACCTGTGATATTCCCCTTGCATGTGACTGAAATTTGCTACGAGAAATATCGCAAGTTAAAAATTCAAACATTTCTAACTTCTGGAAAATTTGTTGGAATTTACTTAAAGCATGGCCCTCAGTAAGTTCAAATCAAGACAACCCTTATGACATCATCGTCTTAGCATCAGGGATTGGCTTTTGGTGTAGCAACAGGCAATGTTCGCTGTAATTTTCTTTGGGCCGCACGGCCCCTTTAACGGGCTGTGTGACCCATTCAAAATTCCACGCATGCGCGGTTTTTTCAATTAAAAAAACGGCTCACCGGGACTCCTGGAGCGCTGCACGGCCGCTTAAAGGAAACATTGGCAACAGGGAATAGCCAATTACAACATTGTTGGTATAGCAACAGTGAATGTCCTATTATATTTTTACAGACTTACTAACAAGGAATGATCAAGTCTAATATAGTTGGATTAGCAACAAGGAATAACCTAATGTGACAGCTGGAAGTTGCTTATTGTGATATAGTTGACATAAGGAAATGGCACCTAGAACATCATTGTTTTACCAACAGGAGATTAATTTTATGACATCGCTTGCTTAGCAATATGCCTGCTACAAGACCAGCTTGTTGAAGTTTAGCGGGTAGCTATAGTGTTGCGTTCATATGTGTTAAAAGACATAAATTTCCTGTTGGAAATATTGACTTTCTCAGTATATAACTGAGTTTCCCATAAAGAGGTGCAGCCCCAAACACATTTTTTTATTGTTTTAAAGTTACAGGTTTATTAAGCAATCCCATTGCATGGTACAATATTACAGACAAACCTTGCTAATACAAACTGGTCTTTAATGAGGTTGCTTGTTTTCGTGAAGATGACCGGGGCTTCCCGCTTCACCTGCCTCACATTCACATTGAAACTATTTCTTGTTTAGTTCGATCTTCTGTGCAATGATAAAAGCAAGTCCTTGTGCACCAGCTGTCCACACATAGCATCACATCTGCAGAGTTTGTTTGAACAGTGCGTTTTCGGTGCACATTTTCTGGTTACTTTCTGTGCAAAAGAGTTAAGACTCATTAAAAATGAGACTGCGTTGCAACCATAAGAGATTGTTTGGACCAGCTTATTGAAGTTTAATGGATACCCATAATAGTTTTTAGTTCATTTGTTACTAGTGTTTCCTGTTACAAGTATTTCCATTATCAGTGTATGGGGTTGATTCACGGTAGGTTGAAGGAATGTATGGTAGCAGTTTGTAATAACAAAGCTTGTCTGTATCATGGCTGGGTAAATGACAAGGTATGAAAGGCAGGTCCTTCCCCTTACATTCTACCTTTACTTTCCAATCCTTTATGGGTGCCCTTTGGTTCGACATCACAAGACTGCTGGGATTGTTTTATATAAATGAGCAACACACTACATTTGCTTCCCACCTTATACTCACGCTGTTGTTTTTTAACCAGCAGAATGGGTGTATGTTAGTAATGATCACAATGTTGTCTGCTTCCTGCGAGGCCATTTTTTTCCCCCCCAAGAGCTGGTTGTTCTCGCGACAAACTCACTCTAGGTGCTCCTGGTTGAGCTGCTTGAGCGATGTGTCCTGCCCACCATTTCCTGGCCCCACTCCCGCTGGCTGGACTCTTGTAGACCTCGCCCCATTGTCTCAATCGGTAGGAAGCAGGAAGCAAGGGCTGCCAATAAACAGCATCCACTGTACACTGAGAGCGTCAGGTAGATTGAGGATTCCAACATAACCTGATTGAGAAAAACAGGTTCTGTAAACTAATATATCTTTCTTCACTCCCCGAAAAATAACGTTGCCGCCATATTACAAAATTTTCTGGAAGGTACTTTATTTGCCCTTAGTCTTTGTTTCCTCCTGGCGCACAGCACCTGCAGCTACAAGCACAAACAAACTGCTTCCCTTCCAAGCCTCTGCCAAGCCACTCTGAAGTCAGCCGCTCGGATGAGCACAAGAGCTGTCGCAGGAGTAACACTGTCTGCATTTCCTTCACTCCCTGTGTGGAAGCCTGCAGTCTCACTTAGTATGGCAGCGTGGCTGAGAAAGGGGGGCAGGTGTGGAAATCGCTGCCTCTCACTACTCTGTAGCACTGTGCACTGGTCCACCATACCATGCAACTTTGCCACCATATCAGTGATCTGTAAAACTTTATGGAGCATTAGACACTGAATTTACTGCATTCCCAACTTTCTTTCCTATTTCCCCCTCCTCTCCTGCGGATGGTGACTCATTGTGCAGCACAGTTCCACAGGTGCAGGCAATGCTCTAGTAGCTCGCCTAAGTGGCCATTTTTTTATGTGTGAGCGTAGACAGTGAGTGTTGGAAGTCTATTCAACTATGGGGCCATCACAGCTGAGCACGATCCTGTCCTTACCAGGTATCCAGGTGCGCATTTTCCAGCAGTGATCAGGTGCAAGATCTCGGAAAGATTCTGTCCCCTTCAGAGAGACCAGTTGTCCTCCAAGCACTACTTTCTTGTCATTAGCTAACTCAGCACAGATCAGTGATTGAACCTCAGACCTTAGTCCATGCTACATTTAACCAACTGAGCAATTGGAGAAGCTATTTGAAACGCACTACATTTTTTCATGTGTTGGGGGGGGGGAGGGGGTGTGTCATTTTTATCATTAGCAATGTCAGTTCTGGAGAAAGGAATATTTTTTCATCTGGTATAAATAACAGGCCCCCAGATCAGTTGAGTAACACTTTCGATAAAGCTCCCACTATACTGCCCAAATATCTTTGCATTTTAACCCCTATCTCAGGCCACCCCATCTCTCACTGCAACCAGAATAACATTTCCATTTCTCTCATCCTTATAACTTCTCTTCAGCCATTGAACTCATACCAATATGTGCTGAATTGTGGAGCTTTTTCTGGGGTTGGCACTATGTAGTGCCTGTATTGACGCAGCCTAAACTTATTTCACCTGAGAACTAATTATGCGAAAGAGGAGACTTTCGGCCCATTATTCTGGGCCGCATTCAAACTGAGGCCTTCGAGGTGAGAAGACGGTGTCTAATCTACTGCCTCACCCGGACAGGTGACCTAAACCTGTGACACAGTGACATCATAACATCACTCATGTTGCCATTGTGCACAGTTTCGTTTTTAATCTTGAAGAATCTTGCAAGACAATTAAGCTCCGACCACCCAGACATCCTGCAGAAAGGAGGCAGGGATTAGATGGGGATCATAACATGGTTACAACTATTGAATAATTGGGAGGTGAACTTGTGCTGAGGCAAAAGACAAGGGCCCTGAAGTTACATGGGGGTTCTCTTGATCTCCCATTATAACTTGGGTGAGAGATCAGAGAAATGGCTGAAAATGGCCATTTGGACCGTTTACTTGGGGTTTCCACCAGTCTCCTGCCAAAGTTATGATCGGAGTCCAGGAGAAGCCCCATAGAATTTCCAGGCCAAGCATTTATTCTCTGAACGGAGACCGCGTACTTAGTGACTCCTCATAGGAAAGTGATGAAACCCATCAACCTGAGTCTTACACCGGCAGCCACAGGACTGTGGCAAGCAAAAAGTGCACGCCAACAGTTGACTCATCATCTATGCTGGTGTCCACTGCTTGTGAACAAACTGTGGATGGATTGAATTATGACCTATTGAGAAAGATGGGACAGGTTTTCATCGTACCTGTGCAATGAAAGGAGTGATGAGAGCTCCCACTCGTGCCATCCCGCTGCACGTACCTAAACCCAGTGCACGAGTGGCAGTCGGGTAAACCTGCAAGAAATAAAGCAGGAGAGAAATAAAGTGAAGGATGACAATTGTGACTGTTCTAAAACAATTTAGTATTGCTACAGTACTACTCACAAGCAGGAAGATATCTCATAGTGCTCTACAAAAGAAAAACAAAGCAGTGTGGATCATGACCAGGAGAGGAAAAGGAAAAAAAATGGAGCGGGTTAGCGTGAGGGAACCAAAAGCATGGTTGAAGAAAAGGGTTTTGAGAAGGCTTTGTAAAAAAGAAATAGGGAGGTGGCAAGGTGGAGGAAACAGGGTAGGAGCTCCAGAAAGCAGGAGCGCTTGGCTGAACATGCAACAGTGGTGGACTGTAAGTTGTGAAGGACAAAGAGAAGCTCAGAGTTGGAGGAGCAGAGGATGCAATGGGGGATTTAAGACAAGAGATTATTAAAGTATAGTGGAGTGATGCCATGGAGGGACTTGGCAGCGGGAACAAGAATTTTGACGTCAACTCACTAGGGAACATAGAGAAGACTGGTGATAGGAATGCAGGTCTCAGTGCAGGTGAGGCCACAAGTTACAATATGTCTTGTGGAGGTTTGAGGTGGGAGGCCGATTAAGAGATTGTCGGACAAGTCAAACCCCAAGGCGATGAAGCTATAGACTAGGGTTTTGGCATCGGAGAGGGAGATACAGAGGTGGATGATGCAGAGGTGAAACGGAGTGATCATAGCAGAGTGAGTTTGGGGGAGAAAGCTGAGCTTAGGGGTTGCAAAACCACTTCACACCAACACTACAATTGCAATGCACAACTAGCCAATAACCTTCCTCATCCCTCCCTCTTGACACATGCAAGTTGTTTAAGGAAATCTGAATTTAACTCCTGCTTTCAGAATCTTAGTTCTAATTTTGGGTGCCACTCTCAGGTGAAGTGTAAAAAAAAAATTAAAACTGTCAATCTACTCGTGTGAATTCTAATTGGTGAACTGTACCCAACTCTCCCACTTCTTTGCTCATTTATATCCTACACTTTTTTTTATTCATTATCGAGATGTGGGCATCGCTGGCAAGGCCATATTTATTGCCCATCCCATTTGCCCTGAGGAGGTGGTGATGGGCTTTCTTGAACCTCTGTAGTGGTTCATACAACTGAGTGGCTTACTAGCCCACTTCAGAGGGCAGTTTAAGAGTCAACCATGCTCATGTGGGATTGAAGTCATACATACTCCTGTCAAGATAAGGATGGCAGGTTTCCTTCTATAAAAGGATATTAGTGAACCAGTTGGGTTTTTACGACAATCCGACAGCTTCACGGTCACTTTTACTGATTATTTTACAAACTGAATTCAAATTCTCAAACTGCCATGGTCGTTCTCTGGCTTATTAGTCCAGGCCCCTGGATTACTAGTGCAGTAATGTAACCACTACACTACTGTACCCCTAAGAAATGGTCAGCTTGGTACAATAATTCTTGCATCTTACCTCAGGAGTATAAACATATGCGGCCTGAAAACCACCTGATATGAAAGCCCTGGCAATAAAGAGGAATGCTGTGAGGGCCAACCTGTAAAAGAGAAACCAGGACAAGGTCATCCCCACCAGATAAAGAAATAACTCGGATATAGAAAAGGAATTAAAAACCGCACACAAACAGACACAATTATTCCTCTATTCATTCTGACTAAAATGCTTCTGATACATGTAGCCCTGCAGCCAACATTATAGTCTCACTACCTCACAGCACCGCTGGGACCCCAGTTAGGAGTATCAGACCCCAAGGTGTTGGGTAGCCCAGAGTGCATCGAATTCAGTGTTGTCACAAGGACTAATTTTGTACAGTGTAATTCTGGCCTTGTGAAATTTCCATGCACGAGTACTTTTTTTTACTAAAGTGAAATGCAATGATGAGTGTAAGAGATGTTCATACTTAATTTTTTTTTTTAAAAAGCAGTACATTTATGCGTCTCTTCAAGCTTGGGTTGTGTTTGCAAAGGGCATTTTGAGTTGTATAACGCTCGGGTGATCTGTCACTGGTGGTTGGAGCAATTTGAGGTAATGAATCAAGAATTTTGCACAAGCAGCACATTAGCACAATAATAAAGTGTACTAATAGATCTCCCATTGCTCAAAGTTGAAGTCCAGGACTTGGAGTGCAGTTTTTGATGTTTACCCTGCAGTCTAAACACAACAGTAGGTTGCCCATCACTGTACTAGAACAAATCTACTGAAGCAATGTATCACATGATTAAAATATTACACCCTTTACTGATACTAAAAGGTATAATATTTGCAGTACTATTTACCTACCTCCCTACAAAACTTTTCAAAACCTCTTATTCCCAGTTATTTACATTATAACGTCTTCTTTTTCTCAGTTATTTACGTGATTTTTTTTAAAATTCGTTCCTGGGATGTGGGCGGCACTGGCAATGCCAGCATTTATTGCCCATCCCTAGTTGCCCTCGAGAAGGTGGTGGTGAACCGCCTTCTTGAACCGCTGCAGTCCATGTGGTGAAGGTACTCCCACAGTGCTGTTAGGGAGGGAGTTCCAGGATTTTGACCCAGCGACGATGAAGGAACGGCGATACAATTCCAAGTCAGGATGGAGTGTGACTTGGAGGGGAACTTGGAGGTGGTGGTGTTCCCATGCGGCTGCTGCTCTTGTCCTTCTAGGTAGAAGAGGTTGCAGGTTTGGGAGGTGCTGCCGAAGAAGCCTTGGCGAGTTACTGCAGTGCATCTTGTAGATGGTACACACTGCAGCCATGGTACGCCGGTGGTGGAGGGAGTGAATGTTTAAGGTGGTGGATGGGGTGTCATCCATCACCTTAAAAGATATTTCCCCCCGCAAAAGCGCAATTCAATGTGTTTTATATATAACTGTTCAGGGAAGTTTTCCCACTGTCGAGTTGTCAGTGACCAATCTCTGAACTGGCGGCCATTTGCCACGGTCTGAACCCGACCCTGATCCTGGCTCCAACATCAGTCCCCACCAGCAACCCCAAAAATGTCATTCAAAGCAAGACTTTGATTCTTTACTTAATGGCTTAAAATTCAGGGTAAAAAAAAATTTGAAATTTTTTTGCTACTTATGCCTTGCATTACAGCAATGGGTGAACAGATGTAAATCTCAAAAACTCCACTCCAGGTGCTGGAGGGCCTGTCCGTCACTCTTCAAATAAGAAAGTTACAGGCGCAAAACAATCTTTAAAAAAGAGCACGAAAGCCAATCATTTTCTGTTGTTTTTTCTGACCATGGAGAGGAGTCAATTAGCCTCTAACTGACCTTAGGATGAGCAGACCTCGGGGCCTATAGGTGACCCTGTGCCTCATTGGAATAACAGATTGTGAGTTACATGGTATACTACCTCTGCCCTGCTAAAACTATGTATCATGTGGTTTACTGTTATCAATACTACGGGAGATCTGTTAGTATTGAAAGAACAGACAAAGAAAGGTAAGAAGAGATATGAATCTTACCTCCCAACACATGCAAACAGCAGCAGAGCGAATAATGAAAAGATAAAGAAAGACACAGCCATCGTCTTCTTGCGCCCAATCCGGTCAATAATCCACAGGGTCACTAAAACACCTGCAGAAAAATCAACACGCCCACGTGAATGATGAACCCAGATGTTGTGACATGGACCTTCACCTAGGAGGCATGAGCTGCTTCTCTGCATGATATTTTTTTAAATTATCGTTCCTTCTTTATTTTTTCTTGTGACCGTGAACTCAACAAGCTGTTTAACCGTGGGATATCACAGCTGAGTCCAGTCATGTCCTCACCCAGTGTTAGTACACACGCACTTTCCAGCAAGGGTCATGAGAGAGTGGATCGGGATGAGGAACTTTGGTGTGTCTGGTTAGCTCACTGGCAGCGTTCTCAACTCTGAGTCTAGAGGTTGAGGGTTCATAGTCCCACTCCAGAATGTGAGTACATAAATCTAGGCTAACACTTCAGTGCAGTATTGGAGGGGGTGCTGCATTGTTGGCAGTGCCTTCTTTCAGATGAGACATTAAACCAAGGCCCAGTCTTCCTGTTCAGATTACGCTGGCACTTTTTCAAAAAAGAACAGAGAGTTCTATTGGCTAATATTCATCGTTCAACCAACTCCAAAAGAAAAAACTTGCATTTATATAGTGCCTTTCATGACCTCAGGACATCCCAAAGAGCTTTACAGACAATTACGTATTTTTGAAGTGTAGCACTGTTGTACTGTAGGAAATGCGGTAGCCAATTTATGCACAGCAAGGTCCCACAAACGTATAACTTAGATAAGTGCAGTGTTATGCATGTGGGCAGGGCAAATGCTCAACATTCATATGCCTTCAGGGAAAAGCATTAAAGAAGGTGAAGATAGAAAGAGATTTGGGAATTCTAGTGCGTACATCTTTAAAGGTACACGAGCAATGCTGTGTAGCGATAGCTAGAGCAAATAGGGTGTTGGGGTGTATCCACAGGACAATTGAGTACAAGATGAAGCATACTGTTTTGTCCTTGTACAAGACCTTAGTCAGGCCACACTTGGAATAATGTGTCCAGTTTTGGTCTCCTCATATGGTGGGTGATATTGAGGCTTTGGAAAGGGTGCAGAGGAGGGTCACTAGACTAATTCCCAGTCTAAAGCATCTTAGTTATCAGGATAGGCTAAAAGAACTGGGACTGTACACTTTAGAGAAGCGTAGACTTACAGGTGATCTAATCAAGGTTTATAAGATAAGGAAGGGAATAGATTGTGTTCCAGCTGACAGTTTGTTCCAATTAAAAGGGTTAGGGAGGACCAGGGGTCACAAATTGAAGTTGTATAAGGCTAGATCTAGGTTAGATGTCAGGAGGTGGTTCTTTTCCCAGAGAATAGTGGAACAGGCTGCCGTCTCGTGTGGTGGACGCGGACTCGCTGAATTCCTTCAAGCGAGAGCTGGACTTGTTTCTGGCTGGGGCAGAGACCACCTCTTACAGAAGGTAGGTACTGCAGGGAATTCAGGGCCAGAGTGATCACCTGGACTAGTTTCGATCGCCTAGATGGATCGGAGAGGAATTTCCCAGATTTTTTCCCTCAAATTGGCCTGGGTTTTTTATCTGTTCTTTTATCTCTCCCAGGAGATCACATGGTTTCGGGTGGGGTGGAGTGTGTATGTTGTGATACACAAGGTATTGCAATTGTGTGGGACAGGCTCGATGGACCCGAGGGTCTTTACCTGTCCGTCATTCTTCATATGTTCGTATGTAACAGCAATGTGATGAATGACTCTGTTGCTTAGTGATGGTGGTTTGAGGGATAAATATTGGTCAGGACACCACCAACAGATTAACTAACCATTCAACTAATTGCTGTTTGTGGGACATTGCAGTGTGCAAATCGGCTGCTGCGTTTGCCTATAAAACAGAGACTACACTATAAAGGTGAGTACACATACTAACAGCCATCAGGAATGGTCGTCTCCACTTTTTTGAGTATCCCTAGTGTTACACACCACGTAGGATGTAAGTTTATAGAACTATGCAAAGATTTATAGGACAATTATTGTATGGAAATAAAATGGTGCCTATGCTATTGGAACCACGGGAATGCCAAAATCTTGTTTCTGCAATTATTCAATATCGGATGATAAAAATTATATTCCACTAATATCCTGGAGTTTTGACTCAATTTTCTTCCCGCTCCCACCACCCACTGATAACAAATCCCTTTAGTGCTCCACAGCATGGATGTAGAATAGAACACCTCCCAAGTACTTACCTGGAAACTCGGACAATGTGGTCCACAGGAGGTCCGTGTAATCGGTGGCATTCAGGTACTTACATTCCAGGGAACACCTTCCCTCAGGTTTCTTCCCACCTGTCGACACTAAAAAAAACTTCAGTAAAATTATCTTCAGCCCATGTACCCATGCCAAGTAAATATTATTCATACACCCATTTATTTTTTCTTGCCAATTTTCTCTCCTGAAGAGACTGACATGCTGTATTCAAAAGTAATGCGTTTATGATTTTACTCTACATTGCAACGAGAGCAATCCTCCCTCTAGATTCGTGAGTGAACAACAGGAGAAATATGCAAAGGTTTGATTTGGTGACTTGGTTTCTTTTTATTGTAGAACTTAAGTGTAGAGCCAAGCCCTAAAATGCAGGAGGAGGTGTGCAGACAAGGTAAATCAAGAAGAAATGGTTAGGTGATACCATGGCTGAGCTTCAAAAGCCTGTAACTGGAAGGAGGAAAGTAAGACTGAGGGGAGTAAGGAGTTCCACACATTCGAGGTCCTGAGAAGACTGACTTAGAATAGGAAATAGTGCAATGAGTCTTGATATCAACACAGAGGAGATGCAGGGAGAAGAAAGAATACATATAACTAGGGGTACGGTAGCATAGTGGTAATGTTACTGGACTAGTAATCCAGAGGCCTCGACTAATGATCTGGAGACATGAGTTCAAACCACGGCAGCTGTGGAATTTAAATTTGATTAAATAAATCTGGAATCAAAAAGCTAGTATCAGTAATGGGGACCATGAAACAACTGGATTGTAAAAACCCATCTGGTTCACTAATGTCCTTTAGGGAAGGAAATCTGCTGTCCTTACCTGGTCTGGCCTATATGTGACTCCAGACCCACAGCAATGTGATTGACTCTTAACTGCCCTCTGAAATGGCCTAGCAAGCCACTCAGCTGTATTGAAGAAGGCGGCTCACCACCAACTTCTCGAGGGCAATTTGGGATGGGCAATAAATGCTGGTCTTGCCAGCGACGCCCACATCCCATGAATGAATTTTTAAAAATTCTCAGTTTGGCGTCGAGAGGAAGAGAGGAAATTTCAAAGGAGCAACAGCAAAGAGAAGTATCAATAAAATAAAGACAAAAAAGGTAATAACAGAGAGAAAGGCTGGGGCCAAGAGCTGAGAGAAACGTTGCCTATCAGATTATAAGCTACAAAGTGTTTGTCTATATAAAACTTAACTCAAAGGCTATCATCAGATTGTTAAAGGGAAATGCAACAGCACTTCAGATGAGTTTTCAGGCTGTTCCTGGTAACAACACCCTTTAAAAATTCATCACAAAAGTGGCATTGCCCATTCTCATGGATTATTCCACTATATGGTGTCATGACTTTAATGGGTAACGTTAGTACCTTGGCTGAGATTCCCACAGGATACAACAGCGGAGCAGCCCATTGGGAATGGATGAGCAACAGATACAGATAACGACTCACTTCAAAAAGTACTCTGCGTGGAGGAATGACTTTGGTTCCATGTTATTGGAGTTAAGCTTAAGACCTGTATCATTATCTAGGGAGAGTGGTTTCTTTAGTATTGACTCATTTTACCTGTT
This sequence comes from Squalus acanthias, assembly GCA_030390025.1. Lineage (NCBI taxonomy): Eukaryota > Metazoa > Chordata > Chondrichthyes > Squaliformes > Squalidae > Squalus > Squalus acanthias. The sequence goes on from CM059437.1 coordinate 86,153,906, forward strand.
AGTCCATTAGAGCAGCTTTCAGAACCATAGTCAATGTGGATCAACAAGATTTGCCCTCTCCTCCCCCAACACTACACTGGTAAAATAGGGAGATGTACTTACTGCTACACACATCGCCTGCCTGGAAAAGCTCTGTGGTTAATAGAACCAGTCCATAATAGGAGAAAGCATTGGAAAACCTGGAAACAGAAGCAGAGGCCATTGCATTACTATTCACAATCACTCAGCAATGTAACCTCCCCTCCTCCGCATTATGAACCCTTTCCAGAGATGTCACCTAGATTAACATTAGCTAAGATTATTCCAGGTAACAGGATTGAACTATATTTATCTAGCTGATATCTTCTTTTGGGCTTTCAATTTCTATTGCAAGGAAAACATTCCCAATTTTGTGCATTTTTAATCAGCTTGCTGAAATGTTCTATATTTCCCCATGATCCTTTGAAAACTCAACAAATGTGTTATTTCTTTATATAGCTGAAGAACAATACAGTGAAGATAATAAGGGGGCTGTCAGGGAAGAAAGTAAATATTTTGTCATCTGATACAAAAGGCCAAGAAATGTCAAACTGAGCACGCAATAAATCAATAAAAGAATTGAACTATGTCACAGGGGAAGACAGCAACATGAGAAATTCTACTTAAGATTGAGGGATATGAGAGATAGAGCACCGTGTGTTATTTTTCAAACCTTGACACAGGCAAATAGACTGAAATGATCTCTTTTGGTTCTGTGCACTCCCATTTAAATGGACACATTTCCGATAAGAAAGTTTTTGGCTTGGCAGCGGAATGGGATAAGGGAATGATTGTTTTACTTTACTATCAGCACATTTTGTAACATATGTCAGCCAGTAGCTCAGTTGGTAGCACCCTCACCTCTGAGTCAGAAGGGTGTGGGTTCATAGTCCCACGCCAGGGACTTGAGCACAAAAATCTAGGCTGACACTCCAGTGCTGAGGGAGTGCTGCACTGTCGGAGGTGCCGTCCTTCGGATGAGACGTTAAACCGAGGCCCCCCGTCTGCTCTCTCAGGTGGACGTAAAAGATCCCACGGCACTATTTCGAAGAAGAGCAGGGGAGTTATCCCCAGTGTTCTGGCCAATATTTATCCCTCAACCACCATCACTAAAAACAGATTATCTGGTCATTATCACATTGCTATTTGTGGGAGCTTGCTGTGCGCACATTGGCTGCCGCGTTTCCCACATTACAACAGTGACTACATTTCAAAAAGTACTTCATTGGCTATAAAGTGCCTTGGGACATCTGGTGGTCATGAAAGGCGCTATAGAAATGCAAGTCTTTCTTTCTTTCATTTTACAAATTAGTTGACTCTCCATCTGAATAACTAGCAACAAACCAATTACTGTGGATACTCAAACAATGGATGGAAAAGCAGTATGTTAACTCCAGCACAGAGGGAACTGAGTTAGTAAGTGTTGAGAACGATTGAACATGGTGCTTCCCGTCCACCTCTATTCTGAAATGGTACTGAGCTTGCTTCAGTTTAGCTCCTTGGCTTATTAGTCACGCTCATTCTTCATTAGTGCAAATAGGTGACAAAGGTAGTTAGAGAAGTTGGTGTATGAATGGGAATACTCGAGAAAGCTTGGCTTTTCTTATCTTCCATGGAAAGTTCAGCGTTCAAAAGGCTAGTGATCAAATATTGTAGCCAATCTGGCAGGCTGCTAAGAATCTCCACCTCTTCCTCCTGATCCAAAGCCAGGAAGAATTGTGGGCAGGAAGAGGATGGCTGACTCCAAGTGCTTTGGTATGGCCTGACATCCTGTGACAAATCCTGCACATTTCTACACTGGCCACAGCTTCATTCCTCAATCCCAGAGACTCCTGGTTTAATGAGAGGATGATCTGAGTGATAAAGAACCTTTTTCCCTGTCAATTGGTTGTTAATACAGCTGAAGTTTCCAAAGGTAACTCGGACAGTAAAATTCATTAAAAAAAATACATATTGAATTGCATTAATTTGATATTAAAAAATAGGCTTACCAAATGAACCATAAAAGGATGGTGGTCATTCGAAACTGTGGTGTGAAGAGATCCCGGATACGGCCACGATCCTCCTGTCTCAAACAAACATTTGCCGGGTTTAGTTCAGTGCAGGCTGAGGGAAAACAACCAACCAGCAAATCACTGCAACTATAATCAAGATTAGGGAGCGATGGAATCTATTCATTCCTTAAATAATCATATATATTTTTTTTAATGCAGTGCCGACCCATTTATTTTCTCCCTCTCTTGTCCCTCGGTCAGGGAATGGGTAGAAGGCAGGGAAGAGGGGAGGAAGGTGAACCTTTCAGCTAAGTCATTTCCAAGCTTCTGCTAATGCACCTTATGAGCTTATTGTGGAGGGGGGAAGGAAAGAGCTGTGCCTGGTGTCTGCTTCCCAGATGATGCAAATTGCAAGATTGCCAATTGACAGCAGGTTGCTGCTATATATCACTTACTATCCACTGTTTCTGCCCCTATGTAATTCAAATTGGACATTAACATCACTAAAGTTTCTAAAAGATAACAGGACAGTACATTTTTAACAAATATACATATTTAAGCCCTTTAATAACAATTTACAGAGCAGCATTACAGAGCTCTGTTACTTTCCAGTACTGTGCACGAGCCCTGGCAACCATTTGGGATCCTTAATCAAATGGCTGTTCATCACGTGTGGCTTGGGCAGTGAGTGTTGACAAGCTAGTTGACCACGAAGAATATCACAGCAAAGTCCAATCCTGACCTTTCACGACATCTACATGTGCGTAATTTCCAGCAGGAGTCACTGGATTGGCGATCAGGAGAAGGAACCCTGATTGACATCACCTCTTCCTTGTCCGAGGACAAGGAGGTCAATCATACTGCCTCACAGGTGCTCAGCAAACACCAGCCAACCCATCAGGATTGAATTCAGGATCTTCCTGGCCTGTAATGGTTGGTATCACATTGGGCGGTACATTTTACCTATCACGCCATGAAGACATGTTCTTTATTTTCTGTTAGTTTTTTTTTCCTATTTCTTAGGTCTTTTCCCCCTTCCTCACCACAAGCCAAGTACACTTCCTGGCTGAGAAGGCAGGCTGGCAACATTCTCATGAAGTGACTGCCGTTTCTGGTTGTGAGCTGACTTCCATATAGTGCACAACTGTGTTGCAGGTTAATCAGCTCTTGGATGTTTCCTTCTGTCCACCTTGGTCCCCCATGGAGTAATTGCCCCATAATGGCCAAGCTGAAACTGTGAAACTCACTTGGCAAGAAACTATAGGGTTAAACAGTGCATTAGTGCAGCACTGGAGCGTAACATTACCCGGATCAACCATTATCATTTTCTTTCCTAATAGACGTGGAAGAAATTACGAACGAAGGCGGTTGAAGCAAGCAGCGTGAATGGGATCAAGAGGCAACTAGATGCATATCTGAAGAAAGAATGGATTAAAGACAATGATGAACAGGTAGATAGGTGGGGTTGAGATTAATCGAAAGGGGTGTTCTTGTTGAACCTAATGCCCTTTTCCTGTTGCTAAAAATTCTTGTTCTAAATTCTAACAGAAATATTATTTTAATAAAAAATAACAGTTAACCCTTACCTGTCTGGCAACTATCAATTTTCCAAGTGGCATTGGTGCTCCATTTTCTGTAGCAATGCGCTTTAATGTGGCGAGGGCTTTTTCTTGGTTCCCAGACAGTACGTCATAACGCGCACTTTCTGGAAGCCACTATAAGAGAGAAATAAGGACCATCTGATAAACTTAATTTTGCTGCATAGTGGTGTTGGGGCAAGGGTCGGTTAAGCCTTCCCTGCTATCTGATCAGGTGATTTTACAAATACAATTTGGTTAAAAATAAATTGGTCTATTATCAAACCATATTAAGACTATGCGAACCAACTCCCCAATATACAGAATTTCAGTTGACTAAACCCTTTCCCAATTATTTCGCTGTACAGAATTCCAATAGATCAAATCCATTTCCGTTCAGCTCCATTACAAAGCAATAGGCTTAATGAAGGATCCATGATATTCTGTGGTGTCTGGTAGTTTGAGCCCTGCTACTTGAACATTTCCTCTGTCAATGAGTTATTTGAGGTAACCAGGCGAAGAATTGTTGACATTTGTTCAATGAGGGTGACAAAGGGTTGACAGGAGGATTTGAATATGGGTCCCCTCTAGTTAGGAGTCCAGTGAGCTACTGGTACAGTCATTAATTATCCCCCTCTCACATTATAACATGATTTTTTTTTCTTCCCCCCCCACCACCGCCTCCTGTTCTCTATCAATTACCCAACGTATGGGCAGAGGACCTGCCACTCGGGCTCTACCAATGCCCCTGTAAACAGCTGCTGCAAGGTGTGCTAGGTGTACCTCGGATCACTGCCTTTTGATTTTCTCTTCCTTTTCACGGGAAAGAGCCGTCTGCTCAATCCTCCCCCTGACAGTTCAAATTCCAGCCTCACTGTGCGAGGACTCATAACATCCCGGTCTTGCCACCATTAGGTGCGCCAAATGAATTGATTATTTTCTCCCCTCCCCCCCATCAAATTCATACATTCCTAGCATGTTCTATTCAATTTTTACGTTGAGTGGAAATACCTACAAAACACAAGATGGCGAAAATCATAAGAGGCACTGCAGAAAGAATGAGCAACCAGCGCCAGCCTAATGTGGGCATCACCACCACTGCCAGCAGCACCTCAAATACTGTCCCAAAGGCCCAGAACACCTGAAAATGAAGAGACCTCCAATTAAGCACGATCCACAGATGCTGAGAAAAGCAGCAAGCTCAATACTAAGTGTTGATAGATTGTATTTTTCTTCCTTGGGTGTTTCTGTGTCATGTACTACTCCTCAGCCCAGAGGCAGGTGGGTGACAATGCCGATCAATAATTGGGATTTAGGAGGTGCACTGGAAAGGCCTTGGCCAATTATTCACAATCCGCATTTCCTCCATGGTCCTTGTGGGGTAAATGTTTAGCTTCGGCTTAATGAAGGGGGGAGTTTTATTTTGCATCTTACCTACGCTGCACTTGAATTAGGAGGGCTAGTGTAAAGGGATCTTTACTTTCTATCTAACCCCTGCAACATCTTACCTTGGAGAGCTTGAAAGGATAGTGTAAAAGAAGCTGTACTCTACATCTAACCCATGCATTACCTGATTTGGGAGCGATTGATGGAATATAGTGGACAGAACATTATCCTGCATCTAACTTGTGCTATACCTGACCTTGGAACACTTGCTACTGACACCCAGTGGAAAAATTAGAATTTCCCAGCAGTGACATCCCTCACCTTGGTCAACACAAAGAAAAATTCAATGTCCCTCCCACAAAAAATATAAGATAGTACACACCCCAACACAGTGATCATGCCCCACTCACCTCTATTAATAAGATACACTTTGCTCTTGACTTCATTGGAAGGAATTCTGCGTATAATGTTACCCTGTGTGGAGCAACCAAGACTAGAAATAATTATTTATTCATTCATTTAGAACGGAGCAGTTTAAGTACTCTTAAACTTAAATGTGGTGCACTCACGATTGTGGAACGCCTCCAATCCCAAAGCCTACCAAGCCTCTGAGCACAAGTATCCAGCTGTAGATTGGTGAGAAGGCACTCAGTATTCCATAGTACAGAGTCCAGAGTACGCTAACTTTCAGACCCTGGAATTAACACATAGAAACATAGATGGTTAATCCTGGACTCTAGCAGTGACCAGAGGTTTAATGTCAGCTCACCTCTGGGTCAAAAGGTTGAGAGTTCTAACCCCACACCAGGAATTGAGGACATAAACTAAGCTAACACTACTGTGCAGTACCAAGGAAGTGCTACATTGTTGGATGCCATACTTCAGATGAGATGATAAACTGAAGTCCCCTTTGCTGGCGGAGTGGTATACTGGAAGGATGAGGTCTAATTGGCCAAAGTGCGTACTTCATTTAAACCTAACTTACTTCAACAGTTAATGGCATTCAGTCAGCAGATGCAGCAGACTCTGTGGCTTAGACCCTTCTGAATCACAAGGAGAACATAGAATATTGGTACTTCAGGACATTAAACACTCCAGCAATATGCTGCGGAATAGTAAGAAACAGGTTCACATCTACCATTCCCTACATGGTGAATTCAAAACTAAGCCATTGTGTGAGACACTCAGCTTCAGCATCGGATTTACAGACAATGAATGCCTGGTACAGTTTCAATCTCATCGCAAGACAAGATATTGGGCTGAATTTTCCGGGGTGGTAGTGGGCGAAATCGGTGGCAGGTCGGGTGGGAAAAGTTGTTATTTTTGACAGTGGGTCGGGAACCTGCTATCATCGCGCTCCCACGCGCCTTTCCCACAGGCACGTCTGTCATCACGGAGCCGACCCAACCGGCAGCGGTGGGCGACCCAATTGAGATGATTATCAGGTAGTTTACAGGCATTGAAGAGCCTTTTTTCACTTTTTAAATTTCCCTGCATGGCCACGGGATTCACGCAGCTCGGGAACCACGTCTGTCAACCTGAGACGGGAGATCCGTGGCCATTTCTCCAGCTGATTACTTGACAGCATCAAATAAGAACATAAGAACATAAGAAGTAGAGCAGGAGTCGGCCATACGGCCCTTCGAGCCTGCTCCGCCATTTAATAAGATCATGGCTGATCATCGACCTCAACTCCACTTTCCCGCCCGATCTCCATATCCCTTGATTCCCCATGAGTCCAAAAATCTATCTATCTCAGCCTTGAATATACTCAAAGACTCAGCATTCACAGCCCTCTGTACAATAAAAGCTCCCACTTGACAGATGATCACTTTCCTCCGGGTTGAAGCTGTTGCTCAGTCCATTTCCAGAACAGATTCTATAGGCTGCAAGTCTTTCCAGCAAAGTCTCCATCCAGTGTCACCTCATTGGAAGAACTCTCTCACCATTGACAGAGTGCTTCTGTCATCTGTACTTCACCAGTCATCTATTCCATCAACATGGGTGCCATTTATACTGTCTCACCTTGGTCCTCAGAATCGGACCACGATGAGCCCCAACATCAGCAGCACCAGGCAGACCAGCAGCACCAACAACAACACCACCAACCTTCTCCGCAATCACCTGATGCTGCACAGGACTCAGGGCACCAGCACCTGAGCACATTGCCACCCGGGAGGCCAGGGATGGTCTCATCATGGCCAGATTTAGTTAACTTTACGCTGTACGCCCATACGGCTGCCACATAATGCGCCAGGTTTGCACCACCCCACACCAACACCATAAAGCATCCCTACAATGCCCCTGCCATTCCTTTCACACTCACCACCATTGCGGGGGGTACCGTTATGTCTCACCATTCACTGCAACTCACTAAGACACTTCCAAAGGTGCACAGAAATTTGTCCAAGACAAATGTGTTGAAAATGAAGATTTTTATGTTTGACACCACATTAACAGAAACTTTACATAAACATTGGATAAAACACCAAGTGGCTATCCTTGTGTGTTGTTAGTTGGTATGATTGCACTAGGATGAGGGTGAGTGTGAGGGGTGGCTAGTGAGATGGGGATGTGATAATGTAGATAGAGAGAAAGGGATGGGTGGACATGCAAGGTAAGTTGGTCTGAGTAAGGATGTAGGGAAGGCAGAGTGATGGGGAGGTGATGAGAGGCACAGCAGGAAGAGGTTGAGTATGGCTTTGTACTAACGTTTCCTGATCTACTGAGATCATTGTACCATTTGCGGCACTGCACCCAGGTCCTCCTGACACATCCCTGCTTGTGACCTCCTCTGCACTCTGCAACCAGGCTGTCTTGGTCTCCTGGGGAGGTCTCTTCCACCCATCGGAAGGGAAGAGGACCTCCCTGCGTGCTCTGACTCCCTCCATAAGCAAATGGAGGGAGTCATTGGAGAGCATGGGTGCAGCCCTGCACCTCTGTGCAGTCATTATCAGTGTTTGCAGCACTCCAATGCTGTAGTGCACAGACAGCACGATGTTACATTAAACTTCAAATTTAATGTGGCCATGGCCCCTTTAAAGATCCCGGATGAAAACGTGTCATGAATGACATCACCAGACCTGCTCCAATTAATTGGGCCGGGTAACGCGCTGGGCGGGGCTTAATAGGCCCCATTAAGGTAAGTTCGTATTCAGCAGCGGGATGGAGCCAACAGCGGGGTCACGACCCGCCATGGCCACCGCCTGCACCGGACCTGCCCAGGTAGGCATAATTCCGGCCATTGTTCCTGAAGTTTGTGTTGAGGTTGGTTTGAACAATGTAGGAGACCAAAGATGGAAAGATATCTTCAAGTGCTGAGCCACAGGCTGGTCAGGGTCACAATTGTGGGCATAAAGGAGGTATTTGGTCACCGAATCTGTGAGGCGGCTACACCATAAGCAGCAAATAGAGTTTATTAGATTAAGAAGGATGTACATGTAAATTGCTACCTCACACAGAAGGAATTCTTGTTGCTGTGGACAATTACATAGAATGTACAGCGCAACACTACCTGGCATAATGTATTCAGTTCCATGGAGACCCATCATTTCCAGTCTACAAAGTGTACAGCTGATACTGATGTCTTTATGTCTGGTCAGCATCTACGAGCACAGCAGATGGTTATCTTCCTTGAATCCTACACGACAACTTCTTTGGGGTCCATATTCCATACTTGACATCAGCTCAGCCTCTTCTCAGTGACCTGTCAGACTAAAAATGTTGGGTCTCCATGGAGTCACGAAGATGATGTTGAATTGTGAATACCTCCTGATGTAAGAAAACGACTAGGCGCTTGGTCTAAGCGTTAAACAAAGCTTTAATCAACTGTTTTTCAACATGGAGATCTAGTTGTGTCCTTCACTAGTTCCTGTTGAGGAATGTCCTAAGCAAGCTGGGCCCATGCCCGAGTATTTATACTCTCCCTGGACAGCGCCACCAGCAGGCCGCCTAGTATTACTTCATACATGAATGACAAGATTCATGTCACCTCCCATCATCAAATAATTTATATTCTGTTCTTTTACTTGAGCCTAACCGGACCTGGTTTGGCTTATTCTTTGACTTTATCCTGAAAATAAAAAAATGTCTGACGCAATTCTGCACATCTGTTAAAAAAAAACGCAAAGCGTGTTAGCCCAGTGGTTTAGTGGGTAAATGCATCATGTGGTGCGATACTAAGCTTACAGATTGGGAAGGTCCCAGGTTTGATATTCAATCTGTGCTGAGTTAGCTGATCTCACTCAGGATGGTGTTGGGATGCTGCACGTCACCTTAATCTCCCTGGACTAGGATGGGGAAAATCAGTCATGCACTAAATTGGTGTCCAGCGACCCTTGCTGAAAAGTACACATGTGAATGTCAGGTGAGGACAGTCTACATGGGCAAATGCTTCATGGGCAAATAGTCCTAGGTTCTCACTGTATAGGCTCCCACGTGAGGAATGGTCACTTGGGTGAGGTACCAGAGTGATGCCGATGGCCATAAACTGTACCTCAGCAAGAGTCAGCACTTTCAGGAGACAAGAGGAGAAAACAACAGGCATGGCTGATACTCACTGTCTTTCTGCCGTACTGGTCCGATATGTTTCCCCACAGTGATGAGCTGGACATCATTCCAATGAACACCACCTGCAGTGGAAGCGGAAGGGGCAGGAGAACAGGGACGAGAGAAAACGGATCAAAATTCAACTTTAGTACAATTTATCAGCTTGTGGTCAGTGACTAATGCGACCATTCACTGAGCAGTGGAGCGACTCATTTACATTTCAATGATGTAATCGTACCGAGGTTAGGAGGGCAACCTGCCAGCTTTGCAATCTCCACTCACAGTGTAGCTGAGGCGCCAGAATACTGAGGATCATCATCTCCATGGCATCCGCCATCTGAAAAGAATAAACGCACTCAGGGCATGTAACAGAGAATTTGGAACAGGCAGCCAATATAAAAAGGAAGTAAGAAAGCTTGGAAAGGGAAAGGGCCAATTAGCCCATCAAGCCTATTCCTTCCATGGACTATGTCCAATCTGCTCTGTAATGGGCTCGATCCTAGCTATTTAATCATCTGAGGAAAAGTCCTGCAATGTTTCTCCTATCTCCCAAAGATAAATCAAGTGAAACCCTCGAATACACATCTAACCATACAACCCACATCGTACAGTCTTGACTACTTGCCTTCCTTGGCCAGATATTTTCATGGTCCGAGACACCCAGGAGCAATCTGTTCATTTCTGTCTGTCCTTAATGTTATAATCCTCAATCCCATTCTTAACCTGGTATTCATCCAGCTGTTTTTAAAAGGTGCTAATTGATACATCATTATCTACTTTAGCTGGGAGTTAATTAAATATTTTTTCTTCTTTATGAGGGAACCACTTCTAATCTTAAGACTTCTTAATTTTGTACACCCATCACAATCCTTCTTAGTCTCCTTTTCTGTGTCCCCAGCATCACTTTGCAACAATTACGACCGTCCTCTAAGTGTATGAACTATACAACTGAGGCTTTGCAGAAAAGAAATAGCAAGTGGATGTTACTTACCCATGCCAGTCCAGTAAGGACTGAGAGCTTCCACTGAAACTTCCCAAATCCAATGGCCTCCACAGCGTCCTCCACCATGAACACATCTAAAAAAAAAACAGGGAGTGTTGAAAACTTTGCAATTTTTTTTTCCAAATCGTTTGTCTCCTGTTTCTCATTTTAATTTTCATTCTCCCTTCATCTCTCCTCCCATGGGATGATTGATTTTGATTCCAGCCAGTCTTCTCCCTTTCATTCTTGAGTGACGCCTCTGTTGAGGTACAGCTCCACAGACACTGCCTGCCCTCTGGTACCCCATCCAAGTGTCCATTCTTCAGGTTTGAGCCTAAATATCAGCAGGCTATTCTATCATGTAATGCATCATAGCTGAACCCAATCCTGTCTTGAACATCGTCTACACATTTCCTACATATTGATCAGGAGTGAGTACGCCAGTTGATTTTATTCATCCTTCACAATGGAGCTGAGGCCAGTCGTGGCTGGGATATCCATGCTGGCTGAGATCAGCCAGGCCAACAGGGAAATTGAAGCTGGGAGTTTCTAGTCAATATGGTTTGTACCAGGCAATTCCTTTATCATTAGGCCATCTATTTTTAATGTAAAGTACAAACAACGCATGATGAAAAGTCGTTGGCTATTTGTAGCATATAAGCGATATTGCACATGTTTCCATTCTATGTATTGCACACACTTTCATGATGGTATAAGCCTCACTTTAATAACAATATATACTCTACCATCTGTAGGATTTGCAAAATCTTTAGGGACGGTGCCTCCATCCTCCAGTTCAACCGGCTCCAGCTCAGACCGCACTCCTTCTATCTCAATCTCATGCTCTCCAGAACATGTGTCATCTTCTGACCTCGCGCTTTCACCCGTGCGACGGAACTTCACCACACTGAAAAGAAGCCACCAAAGAATCAACACATCACCGCATTAGAGACCTAAAAGAGGGAATGTTCTTCAGCACTACTTTTTAAGAGGAATTCTCACCGTCGGGACCCTTTTCGGGGGTTCCTTAAACAGGGAGTCTCACCATCACGAGCCCTTTTAAAGAGGGACTCTCACCGTTGAAACTTTTTTTTAAAGAGACAGTATCACTATTAAAGCCTCCTTTTAAACCATCAATCTCACCATCAGGACCCTCTTGGAAGAGAGTGTCTTGTCACCAGGACGACTATTAACAAGGGATTTGGCCATCTCTAATCCTGCTAAAAAATCAATTACTTTTGTTTAAATACTTTTGCTGAAATTGTGTCTGTTGATCAGGGAATAGACTGGGGGAATTTATTCAGTCTGATGTATCAGGGACCTGATTTAACACAAAGCTTAAAAAGCTGAATCACTGAAGCCGTCTGGATAAATGTCTATTGGTGATAATTCATCTCTCTGAGACTGTCACAGTCAATGCCCTAGAAATTGGATCACGACCTGACTTGGGCACAATCTAAAGAGGCTGGTGGCAGCACCATGGAAAATTGATCCGCTGGTGATTATCAAAAATTAACGTTTTAAAGTATTCAAAATGAGATATTTCTGGGTGCTTTCAGGCATAGCCTTCTCACAGAGGTGACCTTAACACTTCCACCATTCTCCCAGCACAGCAATGTGAGTGCAAGGCATAGAAAGATAAACGGTTTTAAAATAATGATGTGACTGGATTTTATCACATGCCTAGTTTACATAGTTATGGGGATTAAAGAGAGACCATTGGCTTTTAAAAGCAACCATTCTGGGATTGTACTATGCAGCACTGACATATGGCACCTTAGGATGACTTTGCCGCCACCTCACAGAGTTTTTTGATCTAAGTTGTGTCTCCTTCAAATAGGGTTGCCAACCCTCCAGGATTTGCCTGGAGTCTCCAGGAATTGAAGATTAATCTCCAGGACACCGCTGCCAGCAATCCGGGAGAAAAATCATTGGGGCATTAAAACATTTTTTTTTCCCATTTTCTTTGATTTATAGTTATATTGCAGATGGAAAAATGGTTGTTTGGCTGACAGTCAAGCATCATCCAATTGGGTAATGAAGCGTTTTTTCACGTTCCAATTGGCGTGGGAAGGCGGTGTGCCGTGAGGATGGACGTATTGGCCGACCACTGGTGGGAGGATGGGGGTGAGTCATATGATGAAGGCTCCAGGAATACATTCAACCACAGTTGGCAACCCTACCTTCAACCACAGATCAGTCTGGCCTGAAAGATAAACAACATCAATTCCCACCTATTAATCAAACTGACAGTAATTGGTAAACATTTTGTCAGGAACAACTTGAATTATTCTTAGTCTATACACATCTTATGTTCACTTTTAAATCTCCTTAGTGGATTTTTTTGCTCAAGCTGAGGGATGTCAATGATGAAAAATTGAATACTTTCCACTTTTGGCACCCAGTGCCTCAACAACGTGCTTTAGCATCAAACTTAGAAGAATGTGTTTGTTACATTTTGGAATTTCAGACTAAGACGAGGGGACATTGCTGTAATGTTTCTTAAAATGCTACAATTGAGCTAAACTTAGTTCTCAAGTGCTGGAAGAAATAGGATAGGGTTTAAAAGGAGCATGCTGGAGAGAATGAAAGATAATTTAAAATTCGAGTGAGCATTCACACTTATTGCTGCTGTGACAACACTACTCATTTGAACTCAGTTAGGCTGATGGATTAAATTAAGCATTTAATTTGATTAAAGACTGACACTAGAGTTAGACTGAAGGAAAAAGACAGGAGAGTGCAAGGACAGAAGGGTCTTCCCTCGGCAGAACAACAGAATGCAGAGTTGTTATTCTACGAAAGTTAAGTAAGATGACCCACTGATGTGGGGAAGTGTAGCAAGTTTATTATTTTGTAATATTAACATGAAGACAGGTGGTATTGATTGAAATAAATGAATCCAGTCATAACTGTTGCTCTGTATGTTCACATGCCATGAAATGAAGCAGCTTAATAATTTACATCAAGCCTCGTCTTACCAAATGTTTGCACAGTTTGCCTTCAGAGAGGTTCAGAAGCTCACATGTGAAAAATACAAATATTCGATCCAGATCACAAGGGGATGTTACTGTTACATCCTTGGGTTATACTATCATGGAATTAGATATAGGGCAGCTCTAGTCAACTTCCAGAAAAGTAGGACGCTCAGACTGCTTACAGGAGCGACTGATGCCACTGAACCAAAGAAGGATCTACGGCAAATCTGAATTTCTAATAGTGTCTTATTGAACAAATGTAACACTTAAGTTCCACACACCACCCATCTTTGTGGTCTTTGTAAGTGAGGTCAGCAGTCAATGTCTAATTATAAGAATATAAGAAGGTATGGGATGAGATCAAGCTTTTTGTCCCATTGAGCCAGTTCCTTCTAACAGACAAGGCGCAAGTTATATTGTCCTGAACGCTCATTAGCTTCGTTAATCTCATGAGGAAAATGAATAACCACAAGTGAAACTTCCAAGAAGATATTGCGCTGTGAAATTTTGCCTTTCACCTACTGAAGTAAGTGAAGAAACATTCTAGGATATCATGTCTAACATTATAATCAAAATGATTCAATCCTGACTGGTTGCACTTCACAGCTAACATTTCCATGGTCCCAACAGAAACCATTGTGTTCCTCTGAACACATGGCCATTAGTGTTAAATAGATAGTAGTAGACCTCCCATGGCATTGCTCATGGGTGGTTCGGGACCTGGAGTGTGTTTTTTGGGGATTACCGTAGTCCCGTTGCAGACTAACAATGGCAGAGGTTTGCCTATTGCTGTAACACCTCAATATATCACATGACTGACAAGGCAAAACTATGATTTAGTTTACTGGTACTGAGAGATACAGACCTCACAGAAGTGCCAGGCAATGACTATCTCCAACAAGAGACAGTCTAACCACCACCCCTTGACATTCAACGGCATTACCATTGCCGAATCCCCCACCATCAACATCCTGGGGGTCACCATTGACCAGAAACTTAACTGGACCAGCCACATAAATACTGTGGCAACAAGAGCAGGTCAGAGGCTGGGTATTCTGCGGCGAGTGTCTCACCTCCTGACTCCCCAAAGCCTTTCCACCATCTACAAGGCACAAGTAAGGAGTGTGATGGAATACTCTCCACTGGCCTGGATGAGTGCAGCTCCAACAACACTCAAGAAGCTCGTCACCATCCAGGACAAAGCAGCCCGCTTGATTGGCAGCCCATCAACCATCTTAAACATTCACTCCCTCCACCACCAGCGTACCGTGGCTGCAGTGTGTACCATCTACAAGATGCACTGCAGCAACTTGCCAAGGCTTCTTCGGCAGCACCTCCCAAACCCATGACCTCTTCCACCTAGAAGGACAAGGACAGCAGGCGCATGGGAACACCATCACCTCCAAGTTCCCCTCCAAGTTACACACCATCCTGACTTGGAAGTATATCGCCGATCCTTCATCGTCGCTGGGTCAAAATCCTGGAACTCCCTCCCTAACAGCACTGTGGGGGTACCTTCACCACACGGACTGCAGCGGTTCAAGAAGGCGGCTCGAGGGCAATTAGGGATGGGCAATAAATGCTGGGCTTGCCAGCGACGCACACATCCCAAGAACGAATAAATAAATATATAGTTGTAAAATGCCATTTTTCCTAATTTGTCTAAACTTGCTTAAGATAGAAGTAACTTACTTCCTTCCTTTTTCCCTAAGACACCTTATTCCCCAGTGCTTTAACTCTTTTGCTTTTTGCTGGACTTTCAGTATTTGCTTAAGATGCAAGTATTTCATTTGTTTATTCTTTCCTTTTCTCTCCCAAAACATTACACAAGTTATTTTTTTCCCTCTCTCCCCCTGGCCCTCCCCCCACCTCCCGCGGTGGATTTATAGTTCTTGCTGAAGCTGTCGTTGACGCCTCAGTGCACCAGGCGGGTGTTTTCCTCTATTGAATCTCCAGTGACCCGGGCATTTGAACAGATGGTCATTCATCACGGTCCAGCCCTGGCTTATCGACTGACTCCAGCCACAATGTCAAAGGTCAGCACCGATGCACTGCATCAGCATCATCCTCTGACTCTGGTGCAAATATCAGACCTCAGCAAACCTCATCTCATACAACAATGCTGGCTCGGAACTTTTATTTAATGATTTAAATGATATAAAATATAAACATGCTTTTATTTTTGTTTGCGTTTTTCTGCCACTTGTACGCCACAGTTGTTATTTGTAAATGTTATGAATGGTTTGTGACAGTGCACTGCTCATAGCAACGCTGGAGGCCAAGGACCAAGAGGCACCTTTTGCATCCAGTGCTGTTAGTCTCAGTCATTTAAATATCATAACTACAGTTTCCCATCATCACCATCCTGGTGAATGTACTCTGTATGCTCTATGGTTTTAAAGACCTTTCTACAATGGAGCACCCAAAACGACACACAGGCTGTAGCCTAACCAATGATTTGTACAAATTTATCTTTACTCCGTGCCATTATTTATAAAACCCAAAATGTCGTTCCCCTTTTTTTAAATGGTTTTATCTACCTGCAGTCCCACTTTCAAAGAATTATGCATTGGAATCGCTAGTTCTCCCTCTTCAGCCATACCCTTCAGCGTCCTTCAAATTGCGTGAAACTCTGGTATGCAGTTCAAATCCACATACTTTTGACCCAGAGACGAGAGTGTTAGCAACTGACCCAATCTGACACAATAAATATCTCCATTAGAATGAGACCGACTCATGAGTCATAAAGTTATGGGTCACTGATGGTCACCTCATAAATGATGCCATTTTATTACATTGCATCGACAGCTAAAACACATTCACTTATTCCTTTCTATTAAACAGTCATGGCAAAGCCTTCAACTAAGAAATATGTTAATAGTTTTATAGCTGGAAGTAATCAGTTGAAATGGCTTTGTGTTGACATTTTTCATTGCGGTGTTGTGTTGCTAAAATATCTACAATATATTAAAAAATCTCACATCTTATCCCAATTGCCATCAGTTTTGTTATTTAACTATAAATAATAATATAAAATTGAAGTATTCTATAACAATAATGAGTTTAAAAGAGGGACTGAATCACATTTGCACACCTTGTATCAATTATCCCCCATTCTCACCTGAAAACGACACTTGGTCTTGATGCTTGTGTGCAATACCATGGGAGATTAACTCGTTTTTTAGTTCCATAACTTTTAAGATCACATGTAACCCACAAATGAATGATGGATTCTTTAACGTCTTATACACGGAATGAGCTTTTTATATCCCTCTTTTCTCCTTGTGCAGTCAAGTCATTCCACTCGTGAATATGGAGATATAAAACTAGTAAAATGATATCACAAAGGATTACATTTCCTTCAGTCGCAAATACACTCCAAGGCATTGTGGGTGGAATAAGTCATGCCTTTTCGTGTGATCTCAAAAGTTGCAACTTCCCACTCTGTAAAGCTCGAGTTTGTCAAACATTTGAATACTGCTCTCATTTCTGATAAGACTCTTTTTACACCTCTCTCAAACTCCTCGGGAGGACACAAGGAAAAGCTACATTTGATAAGTGATCATTCTCTTACACTTAGCCGCCACACTCTCTTTGTCTTTACTTTTGCTTTGTCAATACTGCTCTGGTTATTATTCCTCTGCACTTTCTACTTTTTCTGAAGCTTCAAATTACTGTCCTTTATGCTAATCCCCCTTCCTGTCTCTTCAATGTATTACAATCAAATTTCCTGCCCTAACTCTTTCTTTCACGTGACTCAGAGCTGTGGAGCTCTTTACATCCCCGTGCTTTCCATTGCTCTTACAAGGCACTGATTTTTTAAAACCCAAGTTTAGCATTACATGCCCACCACTTCTCTATTTATCCTATCTTCTCCCTAACCTTTTCAACCTTGTTGGTGTCCTGTACTAGTGTCTTTGGCCCTTCACCTTGTTTTCTGAATAAAATTTAAACCTGGGTCTGTTGTCTCAGTTGTAAAAATATTGATAAGTTATTGCTGTCAGGGCCGACTATCCATATAACACACTAGACTCTCAGGCCCCAAAATTCTGGGGGATTCTAGACTGGCAGAAGTGCAGCGCAGTGGGACTCCCTTATGCCAACAGTTAAAGCCACAGAACCCGTCTTAAATCAGTGACATTGATTAGCTTTCTCTGGGGCAGTCTTGGGAGCTTTGGAAAGCCGTGTACTGATCTACATTAGCTCTCAGTTGGACTAGATTCTGCTGGGCCTATCAGATGATACACTGGATGGAATTGCCAGCATAGCCCAGTACCGCTCCAGATACAACCACAAAGGCTCTTTCAGACAATGTGGGGAGTGAATGGAAAACTCTCCCCCTTAACCAGAATTTCTCAGGTAAGTTTCACAGAGTGTAAACCAGGCAGAACCAGCTCCCACCTCAGATTGTGCCCCCTCGCTCTCCCCTTGGGTGATCCACCTGCTTTATGCCCTGGCTCCCTACAAGAATTTCAGGCCCTCGGCTTTTTTCCAGTTCTATTTTAGAATTTCAGGATAATTCCATTATACTGTTCTATAAAATCTGAGATGACATTGACCTGCAGTTACTACTCCAACAATTTAATGAATGGAACATGTGCATGAGTTCCAAACATCATAAACTCATTGCCTATCCTTTGTAAACCCATGGCACATCCTGATAGTGCCAAATCCCCTAACTTCTTATGGCTTCCTTAAATTACATATTCTTGTACTGCCATGACATCAAACTAGCCCCTCGTGGTCTTCAGTCAGTTCCACTTTAACTGTATTTTTTTAAATATTGATGGTGAAGAGTGAGCACAAGGCTGTAATTTCAGATTGGTATGAGATGACCTCCATCAACCATCCAAGTATTGCTCTCATGATTTTTGATGTCAGATGAAAACACAGCACAAATCACAGCCTTATTTCTTACACCAAGCCATCTACAGGTCAATACATAGGATTACATAGGATAAACGACACAGAAACAGGCCATTCGGCCCAACCAGTCCATGCCGGCGTTTATGCTCCACACGAGCCTCCTCCCGTCTTTCCTCATCTAAATCTATCAGCATAACCCTCTATTCCTTTCTCCCTCATATGCTTGTTGAGTCTCCCCTTAAATGCATCTATACTTTTCGCTTCAACCACTCCCTGTGGTAGCGAGTTCCATATTCTCACCACTCTTTGGGTAAAGAAGTTTCTTCTGAATTCCCTATTGGATTTCTTGGTGACTATCTTATATTGATGGCCTCTAGTTATGCTCTTCCCCACAAGTGGAAACACTCTCTTTGTATCCACTCTATCAAAGCCTTTCATAATTTTAAAGACCTCTATTAGGTCACCCCTCAAGAGAAAAGAGACCCAGCCTGTACATCCTTTCCTGATAGGTATACCCTCGCATTTCTGGTATCATCCTTGTAATTCTTCTCTGCACTCTCTCCAGTGCCTCTATATCCTTTTTATAATGTGGTGACCAGAACTGTACGCAGTACTCTAAGTGTGGTCTAACCAAGGTTCGATACAGGTTTAGCATAACTTCCCTACTTTTCAATTCTATACCTCTAGAAATAAACCCTAGTGCTTGGTTTGCTTTTTTTATGGCCTTGCTAACCTGTGTCGCAACTTTTAGTGATTTGTGTATTTGTACTCCGAGATCCCTTTGTTCCTCTACCCCACCTAGATTCGCAGCCTCCAAGTAATAAGTGACCTCATTATTCTTCCTACCAAAATGTAATACCTCACATTTATCTGTGTTGAACTTCATTTGCCAATTATATGCCCATTCTGCAAGTTTATTAATGTCCTCCTGTAATTTTTTGCAGTCCTCCTCAGTATTGACTATCCCCCCAATTTGGTGTCATCCGCAAATTTAGAAATTGTGTTTATGATTCTGAAGTCTAAATTGTTAATATAAATTGTGAACAGTGGTCCCAGCACTGATCCTTGTGGAACACCACTATCCACCTTCTGCCACTGTGAATAGCTACCCTTTACCCCTACTCTCTGCTTTCTGTCATGAAGCCAGCTAGCTATCCATCCTGCTACTTGACCCCAGACTCTGCATTCTCTGGCCTTGTTCATCAGTCTATTATGGGGTACCTTACCGAAGGCCTTATAAAAATCTAGATAAATTACATCTACTGCATTACCATTGTCTACTCTCTCTGTTACCTCTTCAAAAAATTCAATGAGGTTGGTCAAGCAAGACTTTCCCTTTTGAAATCCATGTTGACTATTCATTATTATATTTTTGGTTTCTAGATGTTCTTCTATTTTCTCCTTTAGTAGGGATTCCATTATTTTTCCTACCACCGATGTTAAGATGACTGGTCTATAATTCCCTGAACATGTTCTATCCCCCTGCTTGAATATAGGTATTACGTTAGCTATCCGCCAGTCTTCTGGCACTACACCTTTTTCTAACGAATTATTAAATATGTGTAGTAATGCCTCTGCTGTCTCTTCCCTAGATTCTTTTAAAATGCGTGGAT
Organism: Squalus acanthias; assembly: GCA_030390025.1. Lineage (NCBI taxonomy): Eukaryota > Metazoa > Chordata > Chondrichthyes > Squaliformes > Squalidae > Squalus > Squalus acanthias. Next base: position 86,173,868 of record CM059437.1, read on the forward strand.
GCAATCCATCTGGACCAGGGGTTTTATCCTCTTTGAGTTTGATTAGTTTATTTAATATAACCCCTCTTTTTATTTTAAATGCACTTATCTCATTACTAATCTCATCATCCAATGTCATGTCCACCTGTTCTATCTCCCTGGTAAATACTGAAGCAAAATAATTGTTTAATATTTCTGCCATCTCTCTATCGTTACCTGTGGTATTATCCTGTCTATCCCTTAATGGCCCTATTCCCATCCCAATCTTCCTTTTTTATTGATGTGCCTGTAAAATATTTTACTATTTTATTTAATGTTCCTCGATAATTAATTTCATAGTTCCTCTTTGCCTTCCTAATTGTTTTTTTGTCTTCTCTCCTAATCTCTTCGTATTCTCCCTTATCATGCACTCCCCCTGCTGTCCATGTACTTAATGTATGCCTCTTTCCTTACCCTCAATTGTTCCCTTTGGTTTTATTCATCCATGGAATCTCATTAGTGTTTAGTTTGTTCTTTCCTTTTAGCAAATCAAGTCAATACAAGTCCAACACATGTTTAAATAGAGCATGCAATGGCAAGCATGGTGTTATAATAAATATCGGTGTTTACGAGATTCAATATAACCTGCAAGTAACTTTGATTCTCATGGGTTATCCCAGCAGCGTCACTGTGGGGATATTCCTATAGATCATACTCTGTCGAACGTAGCCAATGAAGAACCAAAATCAATAAGGTAGCCAATGAGGAAAAAGTAATTACAATGGGAGATTTAAATTATCCACTTGTAGGATAGATAAATGAGGGGTAGTCACAAGAAATGGGAGGCTCCCAAGAGGCATTTATTGATAGAATCAATGCTTGCTTCTTAATTCAACATGTTTGGTTAAATACAAGAGACAATATATTGAATTTAGTATTTAGTCTGAGCTGCAGCTGATAGCTCACCTGGTGATGGACTGTCTTGCCAATACAGAGCACTATCTTATAGGTTTTTAAATATGGGGCTATAGGAATAATAATTTTCTGGTTCCACATTTTTTAAAAGATTGAATTTGCAGAAATGAAAAGAGACTTAGCAGTAGTAAAGCTGGGAGAAGGAAATGTGTGCAGATGACTGCAACAGAAAAAATGCAATGCTTTAAAAAAAATTCCTATGGGGAAAAAGAAGCCTTATAGATCCCTGTGAAAAGGAAAAGAATATATAAAGAGAGAAAGCCACAATGGTTAAATGGAGGTTTAAACTGGCAACTGGCACTCAAGTAGTAGTATTTTATGAGTTCTAAACAGTATAATAGTTATATAGACAAAGAAGGGTACAAGAAGCAGTTATCATTAACGAAGAAAAGTATTAGGAATGCTGAAATGAGTCTAAAGATGGTAAATAACAGCCAGACAAAGGCAAAACTTTGTTTGCTTATGTTAGGAGTCAAAAGTCAGTTAAGGAACAAATAGGACTGTTCCAGGGGAGGATTATAAATTATGACAAAGGCATGGCAGAAGGGTTGAACAAATACTTTGTATCTGTTTTTTGAACTGAGAAGGTTGAATCTGTACTTTGCCGAACAGAGAGGACTAAAATACAGTTCGACTCCTTGCAAATCATAAGTAATTTGGTGCTAGCTAAATTAAAAGGGCTGAAAGTAGAAAATGCAGCAAGGCAGACTTGATTTATCTCAGGATGCTCAAAAACCTGGTGGAGATCTTGTGTGATACCCTGACAGATATTTTCAATACCTCACTGAAAACTGGGATAGTTCCAGATGTTTGAAGAGAAGCAAACCTGGGAACTATAGACCAGTGAATATAACCTCTGTGCAGGGGAGATTAATGGGAAGTATCAGAAGAGGAGCATACAGGGGTTACAATGGATACCCAACACAGATTCAGAAAATAGACGTCCTAATCCAATTTATGAAGAGGTGACTGGAACAATGGATCAAGAAGACCTAGCAGATGTCATCTGGTTGGACTTTCAAAAGGCTTTTGATAAAATGCCACACTCACGGTGTGGGAGATGAAATGAAAAAATGGATAAAAATAGATTAAGTGACAATAAACAAAAGTTGGTTTAAAATGGGGTCCCTTCCCACAGCACAGTAATTAAATTTACAGATGACACCAAATGGTATGGAAGAGTCAGTAACTCAAGAGGAGGCAAATAGATTGCAGCTGGATTGGGATAGATTGGGGAAATGTGTCCAAGATTGGCAAATGCCTTTAATGTAAACAAGTGTACAGTTATGCACCTAAGTACACATAATAAGGACATAGAACATAACATGAGTGGATGTAGGTTAACATTCATGAGTGAGAAAAATTTGGAAGCGTACATTGACTATTCACTCAAGGTTTAGGCTCAGGGTCATTGTGGCCAAGGCCAAAGTAAACAGGCCCTTTGTTGTATTGCCCAGATTATTCATTATAAAACTAAACCGTAATAAAAAGAAAGACTTGCATTTATATAGCGCCTTTCATGACCACCAGATGTCTCAAAGCGCTTTACAGTTAATGAAGTACTTTTGGAGTGTACTCACTGTTGTAATGTGGGAAACACGACAGCCAATTTGCGTACAGCAAGCTCCCACAAACAGCAATGTGATAATGACCAGATAATGTGTTTTTGTTATGTTGATTGAGGGATAAATATTGGCCAGGACACCGGGGAGAACTCCCCTGCTCTTCTTCGAAATAGTGCCATGGGGTCTTTTACATCCACCTGAGAGAGCAGACGGGGCCTCAGTTTAACATCTCATCCGAAAGACGGCACCTCTGACAGTGCAGCACTCCCCCAGCACTGCACTGGAATGTCAGCCCTAGATTTATGTGCTTAAGCCCCTGGAGTGGGACTATGAACCCACAACCTTCTGACTCAGAAGGCGAGTGTGTTACCCACTGAGCCACAGCTGACACTAATTATATAACAACTTGCATTTATATAGCACCGACAACATAGTTAAACAACCCAAGGAGTTTTTCTCAGAAGATCGCATCTGGGGCACTGTGTCCAATATTGTGTCGCACACCTCAGGAAGGACATTGTGACTCTGGAGAAGATGCAGAGAAAGTCAACAAAGATGATCCCCACCACAGGATCATTGAGCCAGAAGAATAGGCAAGGCCTTGGGTTTGTACCCAGTGGAAGGATGTAGACAGAGATGATCTGATCCAGGTGGTTAAGATTACTTCAGACATAGACATCATTAAATAGGGCCAGAAATTCGGCTGTTGTCGGGTGAGTACGCGCTGTGTACTGACCCGTAAGGCCATCTGAAGTGCCGGTTTTCTGCATGCACTGCGCATGCGCGGGAAACCGGAACTTCCGTTCCCCTGAAGGGAGGGGTTCAGAAGTCGAACGCGTGCGCGGGAGAGGCTGCGCGCACGCAGCGAACTTCGATTTTTTTTTCAGGTTTCTCCGGGAGGGTAAGTATGAAGAAGCTGCGCTTTTAAAAAGGAGGCGCAAGGTCTGTTTTTAACAAGGTAAGTGGTTAATTAATTACAATGTAAAAAAATTTTCAACAGGTTTATCTTTTTTAGATACTTTAAAGAAAGGTAAGTTTATTTTTAGCACCGTTACAAAGTATAATTAATTTTTTCACAAATTTAAATTTTTGTTTAAAGTAGTTAATTTATTTAACTTATAGTTATTTTAAAAATGTGATTTAAAAAAAAAATTATTTGAAGTTTAAGTGTGGTTTTGGGGCCGATCTCTATTCATAGGTTTGACAGGTCTTCCTGTCAAATCTATGAATGAAAATGCCCTGCTAGGATTGGCTCTCCATGGCCCACGTGATCCCAGGGGACGCTTCGAACTAACTGCGCCCCTGGGATACACAAGCACTGCGCGCCAGCAGCTGGAGGAGGCCCAGGACCCGAAGTCCTCGTGGGCCCAAAGCACAACTGCAGGCGCGGTAGGCAAGTACGCGCGCGATGCTTGCACCCGCAGGAAGCCGGAAAGCTGAATTTCTGGCCCATTATATTTAAAGTGATGGAATTAGGTGGAACTAGAACAGACTAAAGGAAGCAGACTCTGAGATTAGATATCCAAAGGTTTTACTTTTCCCAGAAGGTCATTGACCTGTGGAACAGGATTCCAAAGCAGCTATTGGAGACTCATTCCTTACAGTCCTTTCAGACGCTGTTAGATTGATTTCTGGGAACTTTGGTGATCACAGCATAGGAAAAGTAAGAGTAACTGATTTCTGGATAATAATTGGTGGTAATGGAGCCTATGGGGGCTTGACTTATCACATATTCTATGTCTGAGAGTAATTTTTGCCAGAGGACTCCCAAAATGACTGGAGATTTCTGTTTCTGGAGGTGATGGTGTGCTGCACGGAGATGCAATCAAACAAAAGACGGGGGCAAACACATATAATCCTGTTGGCCTTTTCTTATCCTGGATACATAAACATACCAGTCTATACGTGATCCACAAATGTGCTAACAATCAGTCAGGCATGGAACAGGGATAATTGCACAACTCTAGGATGAAAGAAGTGAAGAAGAGCACTGGGATCTCATAAAAGTTTTGCTTATGTAGTGTCAGTGCATCGGATAGGCATAGAAATGAATTGGGTTGGATTCTAAGTATTTGTTTACATTCCCAGAGACAAAAGATAATGTCAAGGACTGTTAGGCCATAGTTACATTCCTCTGTCATTAAATTTACATTAGTAACTGTTATGTTTTTTAAGAACACTATATATTAACCACTTGAGGGCTGAAGTGCTTTTTGCTATAGACTCCCTTTAAATAAAAAAACATCATTCTTTTTAGTCTCATTTCCAAAACATATAACCCATTCCTCAATGCCTCTCTGTAACCCACTTCTAGGATATGTTTTTACTTATTTGATTTTCAAAAATTTTAACTTTTGCAAATGATAAAAATCAGCTGTAAAACTTGAAAGCCAAAAAAAAAGACTTTGGTAGCACTCCAAGGGTTAAAGCCCAATTTCATAGCCCACTCTCAAAGCAATGAGAACAAAGCAAGGCACCTGGGCTGATCGTGGCCTACATACACTGCTTATGTACATAACTGTAATAAACACAATCACATTTTTAACACCCTGCTTCAGAAACAAACACAGAAAATTAGAGCGACACTGCTTTTAAAATTGTTGCATTCACATTTAATTTAAATTACCCGAAAAATATTTTATTTGGAGTTACATCTTGAAGCTATTAGAGAATCTCGATTTTCGAGGGTTCGTTAGTAAAATACACGGATTGTATCAATATTTAAATAATTAACTTTTCAAATCAATAAGGCGTTCAAAGAGACAAGGGTTGCTTCGATTTGTCTGTGTCTGATGTACCTGGGAGTTGAACCACAGCAACTATTATTAATTCAAGAAGTAACCACAAGCTTTGAGTTGTCCCTGTCCTTGTTCACAATGTAAATATCGGAATTAATTCCGATAGCGATTTGTTATTACTGCTGCCCCTGTGAAATTATTTTAAAATACAGAATTAACTCATTCAGCATCTACAGATACATTTTAATTCAAAATAGTAAATAAGCTAAAATAATACCTGGTAATACAAAATAAAATCAATTTTTGGATGACATATTTTTGAATGAAGGCAGTCCAGAGCCCCATTCCCGGAGTCAATTAGTTTAATACTAATAGGTAATGTTTTAAACTGACAAACATCAAACCATATAATCAGACAGATTTATGCCTTTTATTTCCTTATTTTTTTAAATAACATTAAGAATCTAATTTATTCTCTTTCTTGAGAATCAATTCACTGACCACCCTCTCCCATTCAACAAAACTGCAGACTTTGAAATACGATTAAAGATGAAAGAAAATCATTGTGCGACCTAATCATTTGTTTAATTTCAGACAATGTTACTTAACTGGTCTGGGCGCAGCTGTTTATACAACCGCGGCCGGTGAACAGAATCTGAGCGAGGGCTTGATGTTTCAGGCTGGCTGGGGGATGCACGGGCCTGGTGCCTGTGTCCCCCAACACAGACTTATCCGTGTGTATCCATCTGCATGGGCTGGGTGCGTCTACTTACGGTAGATGCCGAAGCTGAAAGAGGTCTTCGTCCATGGTGGTGCGGGTGCAGATGCCGGATGTCCCGGTCTCATCGCTCAGTGAGTGATAGCGAGGGGGTGGGGGTGGGGGGTTGAATCGCCGTTTACATTCTCACCAGAGTCAGGAGACTGGACGGGAGAAGAAGCAGCTCCGGCTCCAACACAGACTCCACAGCGCCGGGTAGCGGCGGCATTCAGCACCGCAGCGATGGGATTCAGCACCGCAGCGCCGGACAGCGCCCGGGGAGGGGAGGGGGGTGGGGGGTGGGATGAGCAGCAAAGTGCTGGAACCAACACCGAGTTCAGCACCACCCGCGCCGGACAGCGCCAGCGTGGATCAGTCGGACGCAGCAGTGGGACCCCCTCGCCAACTTTCCTTCGGCTGCAGCAACATGACTCAGGGTTCAGAACCAAAACACCGACAGCGATGGAACCCAGCACCATATGCAGAACCAATTAGCAAAATAATTCAACACTAGTATTCTTGGAATCAGTTCACTGTTTACAGCACCTAAAGCAATGGGATACAGTAACACCATGTCAAAAACTAACTCCATTAAGCTGTGACTAAATTCAGCACCAGATAGCTGCACCGTGTTCAGGGCAATGTTCAAAGCGCCAGATAGGAACTAGATTGAGATTCACTTTAGGAAACAATAATTAGATCCAATTTCAGGTTAACTGATGGTATTCTCCATATTGGCAGAAAGAAAAAAAATCTTGCATTCATATAGCACCTTATCACTTTTTACAAAAATTAATTCCTGGGATGTGGGCATCGCTGGTAAGGCAGGCATTTATTACCCATCCCTAGTTACCCTGAGAAGGTGATGGTGGGCCACCTTCATGAATGTGTCAGCTGTGGCTCAGTTGGTAGCACCCTCACCTCTGAGTTTCTGAGTTAGAAGGTTGTGGATTCATAGTCCCACCCCAGGAGACTTGAGCACAAAAACAAATCTAGGCTGACACTCCAGTGCAGTGCTGAGGGAGTGCTGCACTGTCAGAGGTGCCATCTTTTGGATGAGACATTAAACCAAGGGCCTGTCTGCCCTCTCAGGTGAATGTAAAAAATCCTATGGCACTATTTTGAAGAAGAGCAGGGGAGTTATCCCTGGTGTCCTGGACAATATTTATCCCTCAATCAACATCACTAAAACAGATTATCTGGTCATTATCACACTGCTGTTTGTGGGAGCTTGCTGTGTGTAAATTGGCTGCTGCGTTTCCCACATTACAACAGTGACTACACTCCAAAAAGTGCCTCATTGGCTGTAAAGCATTTTGGGACATCCTGAGGTCATGAAAGGCACTATAGAAATGCAAGTCTTTCTTTTTCTTTTCTTTTTTGTGTGGTGAAGGTGCTCCCACAGTGCTGTTATGTAAGGAGTTCCAGGATTTTGACCTAGTAACGATGAAGGAATGACAATATATGTCCAAGTCAGAATGGTGTGTGACTTGGCGGGGAACTTGGAGGTGGTGGTGTTCCCATGCACTTGCTGCCCTTGTCCTTCTAGGTGGTGGAGGTCGCGTGTTTGGGCAATAGTGCCAAAGAAGGCTTGGTGAGTTGCTGCAATGCATCCTGTAGATAGTCTACACTGCAGCCATGGTACACTGGTGGTGGAGGTGTGACATTTAGACTAGTGGATGAGGTGCCGGTCAAGTGGACTGGTTTGTCCTGGATGGTATCAAGATTATTGACTGTTGTTGTAGCTGCACCCCTCCATGCATCTGGAAGGTATTTCATCATACTCCCAACTTGTGCCTTAGATATGGTGGAGAGGCTTTGGGGAGTCAGGACCTGACACTCGCTGCAGAATACTCTGCCTTTGACCTGGGCTAGTAGCCACAGTATTTATGTGGCTGATCCATTTGGGATTCTGGTCAATGGTGACCCCCAGGATGTTGATGGTGGGGAACTCAGCCACAGTAATGCAATTGAATGTCAAGGGGAGGTGGTTAAGCTCTTTTTTGTTGGAGATGGCCATTGCAAGCCACTTGTGTGGCATAAATATTACTTGCCATTTATCAGCCCAGGTCTGGATGTTGTCCAGGTCTTGTTGCATGTGAGCATGAACTGATTCATTATCTGAGGAATTATGAATTGAGCAGAATGTGCAATCATCAGCAAACAGCCCCATTTATGACCATCTGATGCTGGGAAGATCACAAATGAAGCAGCTGAAGGTAGTTGAGCATTCAACACTGCCCTGAAGCACACACTCTTGCAGTGATGTCCTGGAGCTGAGATGGTTGGGTTTCAACAACCACAACCATCTTCCTTTTTACCAGGTATGACTCCAGACACTGGAGGGTTTTCACTCGAATCCGCACTGACTTCAGTTTTACTAGGGCTCTTTGGTGCCACACTCGGTCAAATGCTGCTTTGATGTCAAAGGCAGTCACTCTCACCTCACCTCTGGAAATCAGCTCTTGTGTTCATGTTTGGATTTAGGCTGTAATGAGGTCTAGAGCTGAATGGTCTTGGTGGAATTGTTGAACAGGTTATTGGTGAGTAACCGTTGCCTGATAACACTATTGATGACTCCTGCCATCACTTTACTGATGATTGGGAGTAGGTTAATAGCGCGGTAATTGGCCAGGTTGGATTTGTCCTGCTTTTTGTGAACAGGACATACCTAGGCAATTTTCCACATGTATGCAGCTGTACTGGAACAGCTTGGCTAGGGGCAAGTTAGATGAATCAGGAAAGTGGTATAGGTGTAATAGTTGGCATTGGAAGTGTCTTCAATCATATAGACTGGGAAGGTTGCAGGGTTGATCTCCTGTCCTTGCTGAGTGAACTGATCTTAGCCAGAGAGGCAGTAGGTGTATTACAGTTGGCCTCAATGCACCTGGGCTAGGAAGGGGAAAATCAGTGCTATCCAGTGATCCTGCTTTAAGTGTGTCTGCAAGTGGACATCGGGTCAACAGAGTACTGGGGCTAGCAGTAATGCCTCCTTGGTAAATAGCTTAGTGAAACCCACTGTTTCGGCTCACATTTGAAGAACGGGTGAGGTACAGCACCCAGCACCTGTGGAACAACTAGCAGCATGAGTCTGCGCTCTCGGAGAGAAAGGAAAATAATTGGGGAGAGTTTAGGGCAGCTGTTGAAAAGACAAATCAAACACTGAGGCTGTAAGTTGATCCCTGGAGGAAATGATACTGACATTCCATAAAATATTAATGAGACCACATGTGTAATATGCCAAGCTGCTGTAATTGTGCTTACAAACAGATCTAGATGCACTGGGCAAGATTCAGATCCGGACAACAACATGGATTTCAGGTTTTAGACCAGTGAGGAATGAAGAGAGACTGATGAAGCTAAATGTATTCCCACTGCAATAACGGTTAAAGAGGGATACAATCCGAGTTTTGATGAAGGGAAATGATAATGTGGATGCTGAGAGATATTTTGTGAAGAACAAGGAACCAGAGAGCATGGCCATAAAAGAAAGAAACCATGAGCTAAACATATCTTAAGTAATAATTTCTTCACATTCAATCATTATCTTATGGAACAGATTGGATCCTGATGAAGGAAGCATCATACCATTCAAATAACTTCTTGCTGTATACAACTGACTGCTGTTCATTCGTGCATCACAACAGTGAATGCAGTTCAAAAGTAATTAATTGGTTCTAAGTCACACACCATCATTGCTCAGGCAAAATTCCCTAAATGTCAGCCGTGGCTCAGTTGGTAGCACGCTCGTCTCTGAGTTAGAAGATCGTGGGTTCCAAATCCCACTTCATAAACACTTGAGCACAAAAATCTAGGCTGTCGGAGGTGCCGTCTTTTGGATGAGATATTAAGCTGAGGCCCTGTCTGCTCTCTCAGGTGGACGTGAAAGATTCCAGATTCCATGACACTATATTGAAGAGGAGCAGGGGAGTTATCCCCGGTGTCCTGGGCCACTATTTATCCCTCAATCAACATCACTAAAACAGATTATCTGGTCATTATCACGTTGCTCTTTGTGCGAGCTTGCTGAGCGCAAATTGGCTGCAACATTATAACAGTGACTACACTTCAAAAGTGCTTCATTGGCTGTAAAGTGCTTTGGGACATCCTGAGGTTGCGAAAGGCGCGATATCAATGCAAGTCTTTCTTTCTTTTACTTAACACCACTGTGGGAGCACCATCACCACAGGGACAGGAGCGGTTCAAAATTAAATCCGATCACCATCTTCCTAAGGCAGCTGAGGCTGTGCAATAAATGCAGCCTTCCCAAGAACAAATAAAAAAACAACGGGATTTTTTCACACGCACAAAGACAGTGAGATAATCATACACAGAGAGAGAGAGAGAGACACGCACAGATAGGTTCATTGTCAGACTATATTCCTGTGCGGTTTGGGGCCAGTGCAGTCGGATGCAGTGCGAGTGCGTATCAATCAGTTGTCTGGTGTTCATAATTTAAACATTTGTTTCAAATGGATTTTCAAAAAAAATCTGGTTTCTGTGATTATAATCTGGTGCATTCTCAGCTTCAGCTCTACCTCCCCTGAGAGCCAAGCTGAGTCTGGGATGTGGTAAGTAGGCGATTAGAGATGTAATCCCATATGCTACTACTATGACACTGACCAACCTCTCCTATATCTATTTAAAACGTTTCTAGCTAATTGTTTTGAGTAGTACGTTCACTCCAACGTTATCTTTTTTGTCCTGTTGACTAGTATGCTACCCATTGATGTCAAGAACTGTTGAGCAATCAAGACCAATTGCAACTTTCCACAGGGCTTCAGTAGACTTGTCTGTGGAAATCAAAGGGGGACTTACCCCCTGGGACATTCTCACACATTTCCTAATGACTTATTACAGAGCACCACCAGAACAGTGAGTGGAGGGATTGATGCTGGTGTGTAAGAAGTGAAGAGAGAAAAAACTGGGGGGGAAATGGATAGACTGCCTTCAACCAACATAGACTAAGCTGTAGGGAAGCAACAGGTTCGATAGATGGCGCCGTTCTTCTGCACAGCCGCAGAACTCGGTCCATTTGGTTCACAGTGAGGAGACATTTCCAAATGGGTTTACAAAAGTAAAGACATCCATGAGACTCCAGTTCCAAGTTTATCCTGAGACTATGAAAATACTTTGGAACAAAACTCATTCACATGGAACAAAAAAACAGAAAAACAGTTTCTTAAAATTGTTGCCCATTTTTTCTCCTCTTCTGTTCAATTCTTAATCTGTTGGATGGCCTTCTGCTGTACTCTCTCCTTGTGCCTCCTGATTAGAGACATGTTCAATTCTGTTATATCACATCTTGGAAGGTAAAGTTCCCCCTCAAGTAGGGTATTTAGATCTTCTCCCCTTCCCCTCGCATTGATCTCTGATCACAGTGGAGTCCAAACTCATCCTCAACTAACATTTACACATCTCAGAGAGGGGTGAGAATGTGGAACTCACTGCCACAGGGAGTGCTTGAGGCAAATGGCATAGATGCATTTAAGGGGAAGCTAGATAAGTACGTGAGGCAAAAAGCACTCGCAGGATATGGTGATAGGGTGAGATGAAGTGAGGTGGGAGGAGGCTGGTGTGGAGCATAAACACAGCCATGGACCTGTTGGGCCGGATGGCCTGTTGCTGAGCCGTAAATTCGATATAATTCTATGCACACTTCCAGCTGGGGTCACTGAATAGTAATTAAGAGCGGGTTCTCTCTCTAATTCGAGGGGGACGATTGTCATCTCCATTTTCAGATAGGAACGGGGCGGTAGGGCACTCAAAATAAGAGTGCAGAATTTACTGCCCCATTCCCACCATCATGCTGCCTGCCACCATTTTGATTGGGGCCTTCAGATAGGTAGCCAAGGCTCCTGCCGGAAACAAGGAGCCTCATTCTACAATGCAAGTCGGGATCCTATGATGTCAATCGGACCCTGATGCAATTTCCAAGTGCCGGTGGGCGGAGTGCGTGCTGGCTGCACTCCGTTCCATGATCCTGGATATAGAGTGGCATAGCCTTAAAGTGACCGCTGGAGGCCACTCCAAAAATGTGGCAGGTAGGTTTTCTTGTGGGGCTAGGAGCAGCGGCGCATCCTCGGAATTACTTCCCCCCCCTCTTTAACTTAAGCGGCTTGGTTCTGCAGAGGAGCCGCCGGATTTCCCGCGCTCCCCACGTCTGGGCAGCTCGCCGCAAATATGGCAATGAGGCCTGACCATCAAAATGGTTCCAACCTCCGGCCGCTTTCATCAGGCGGGCGCTGGGCTCGAGTCACCCGCCTCTCACCCGATGAAAGGGGTCACATCGTAATCGGCCCCAAGATTGCTGACGCTAATTTTAGTGAGCCATTGCTGCTCTGCTGAGATTTCGTAACAGCTCAGGCCATGGATCGAACCTGAGGCCTCTCCCCACTCTGTATGGCTCAGTTACTTACCATAGAAACTCACTGAGCTATTGGGGCCGTTAGTTTCCCTGTTGATCTTTAACTGCTGGTGGGTGTCGAAGAACAGCCTGATGGTGACTCTTGTTCGGATTTTCTTTCCCTTTACGAAGTGCCTGATCGATCTTCAGTTTCCTCTTGCAAAACATAGCGCACCTGAGATTGGTAACTTAGCACATGGGGGCTTGCAAACATAAACCATTGTCCCATTACTCTATTGCGTTATGCATCAGCAGTCTATAGTGCAACAGTCTGCAGTGCATCGACAGCAGCCAGTCCATTGAATAGTCCGCCATGCCTTGAAAGTCTGCAGTGCATAGACTGTCAGCATTGATAGGCTATGGTGCATTGATTGGCAGCAATGCATCGACAGACTTCAGCTTAGCAACAGTCTGCAGTGCTTCAACAATCCACAGTGCATTGACAGGCCTAGAAATTGTAGTACGCTGGAAACCTGCCAGTAACAGCGCCGGCCAAGGCTAACGGCCGCCCGCCGAGTGAGCGTAGGCAGCACCGGTATTTCGGTGCTGTCTGCTAACTAACATCGGTGGTGCGTTGACTTTGTGGTGTAATACGCTCTTTCCGGCGTTAAGCTCAGCATGAGGCCAAAGGTCGCGTCTGTGTCCCGCTTGCAGTTAGGGAGAATGGGGAAGCAACGAGCAAACCTGTAGGCCATGTACGGAACAGTTTTTTTTATTCGTTCCTGGGATGTGGGCGTCGCTGGCAAGGCCAGCATTCATTGCCCGTCACTAATTGCCCTCGAGAAGGTGGTGGTGAGCCACCTTCTTGAACCGCTGCAGTCCGTGTGGTGAAGGTACTCCCACAGTGCTGTTAGGGAGGGAGTTCCAGGATTTTGACCCAGCGACAATGAAGGAATGGCGATATATTTCCAAGTCAGGATGGTGTGTAACTTGGAGGGGAGCTTGGAGGTGGTGGTGTTCCCATGCGCCTGCTGCCCTTGTCCTTCTAGGTGGAAGAGGTTGCAGGTTTGGGAGGTGCTGTCAAAAAGCCTTGGCGAGTTGCTGCAGTGCATCTTGTAGATGGTACACACTGCAGCCACGGTACGCCGGTGGTGGAGGGAATAAATGTTCAAGGTGGTGGATAGGGTGCCGATCAAGTGGGCTGCTTTGTCCTGGATGGTGTCGAGCTTCTTGAGTGTTGTTGGAGCTGCACTCATCCAGGCAAGTGGAGAGTATTCCATCACACTCCTGACTTGTGCCTTGTAGATGGTGGAAAGGCTTTGGGGAGTCAGGAGCTGAGACACTCGCCACAGAATACCTAGCCTCTGATCTGCTCTTGTAGCCACAGTATTTATGTGGCTGGTCCAGTTTCTGGTCAATGGTGACCCCAAGGATATTGATGGTGGGGGTTTCGGCGATGGTAATGCCGTTGAATGTCAAGGGGCAGTAGTTAGACTCTTGTTTGTTGGAGATAGTCATTGCCTGACACTTGTGTGGCGCGAATGTTACTTGCCACTTATCAGCCGAAGCCTGAATGTTGTCCAGGTCTTGCTGCATGCGGGCATGGACTGCTTCATTATCTGAGGAGTTGTGAATGGAACTGAACACTGTGCAATCATCAGTGAACATCCCTACTTCTGACCTTATGATGGAGGGAAGGTCATTGATGAAGCAGCTGAAGATGGTTGGGCCTAGGACACTGCACTGAGGAACTCCTGCAGCGATGTCCTAGGGCTGAGATGATTGACCTCTAACAACCACAACCATTTTCCTTTGTGCTAGGTATGACTCCAGTCAGTGGAGAGTTTTCCCCCTGATTCCCATTGACTTAAATTTTATTGGGCTCCTCACTCGGTCAGAAGCTGCCTTGATGTCAAGGGCAGTCACTTTCACATCACCTCTGGAATTCAGCTCTTTTGTCCATGTTTTGACCAAGGCTGTAATGAACTCTGGAGCTGAGTGGTCCTGGCGGAACCCAAACTGAGCATCGGTGAGCAGGTTATTGGTAAGTGCCGCTTGATAGCACTGTCGACGACACCTTTCATCACTTTGCTGATGAGTGAGAGTAGACTGATGGGGCGGTAATTGGCCAGATTTGATTTGTCCTGCTTTTTGTGAACAGGACATACCTGGGCAGTTTTCCACATTGTTGGGTAGATGCTAGTGTTGTAGCTGTACTGAAACAGCTTGGCTAGAGGCGTGGCTAGTCCTGGAGCGCAAGTCTTCAGCATGACAGTCGGGATGATTTCGGGGCCCATAGCCTTTGCTGTGTCCAGTGCGTTCAGCCATTTCTTGATATCACATGGATTGAATCGAATTGGCTGAAGACTGGCTTCTGTGATGGTGGGGACCTCGGCACTTCTGGCTGAAGATGGTTGCAAACGCTTCAGCCTTGTCTTTTGCACTTGTGTGCTGGGCTCCGCCATCATTGAGGATGGGGATATTCATGGAGCCTCCTCCTCCCGTTAGTTGTTTAATGGTCCACCGCCATTCATAACTGGATGTGGCAGGACTGCAGAGCTTTGATCTGATCCGTTGATTGTGGGATCGCTTAGCTCTGTCTATAGCAAGCTGCTTCCGCTTTTTAGCATTCATGTGGTCCTGTGTTGCAGCTTCCCCAGGTTGGCACCTCATTTTTAGGTATGCCTGGTGCTGCTCCTGGCATGCTCTTCTACACTCCTCATTGAACCAGGATTGGTCCCCTGGCTTGATGGTAATGGTAGAGTGAGGGATATGCCGGGCCATGATGTTACAGAATCTAGTGGAATACAATTCTGCTGCTGCTGATGGCCCACAGCGCCTCATGGAGGCCCAGTTTTGAGCTGCTAGATCTGTTCTGAATCTATCCCATTTAGCATGGTGGTAGTGCCACACACAACACGATGGCGGGTGTCCTCAGTGTGAAGATGGGTTTTCGTCTCCACAAGGACTGTGCAATGGTCACTGCTACTGATGCTGTCATGGACAGATGCATTTGCGACAGGTAGATTGGTGAGGACGAGGTCAAGTAGGTTTTTCCCTCATGTTGGTTCTCTCACCACCTGTCGCAGGCCCAGACTGGCAGCTATGTCCTTCAGGACTCAGCCAGCTCGGTCAGTAGTGGTGCTACCGAGCCACTCTTGGTGATGGACATTGAAGTCCCCCACCCAGAGTACATTCTGTGCCCTTGCTACCCTCAGTGCTTCTTCCAAGTGTTGTTCAACATGGAGGAGTACTGATTCATCAGCTGAGGGCGGTAGGTGGTAATCAGCAGGAGGTTTCCTTGCCCACGCTTGACCTGAAGTCATGAGACTTCATGGTGTCCGGAGTCAATGTTGAGGACTCCCAGGACCACTCCCTCACAACTGTATACCACCTTTGGTGGGTCTGTCCTGCTGGTGGGACAGGACATACCCAGGGATGGTGATGGAGGAGTCTGGGACATTGGCTGAAAGGTATGATTCTGTGAGTATGACTCTGTCAGGCTGTTGCTTGACTAGTCTGTGGGATAGCTCTCCCAATTTTGACACAAGTCCCCAGATGTTAGTGAGGAGGACTTTGCAGGGTCGACTGGGCTGGGTGTGCCGTTGTCGTGTCCAAAGTCGATGCCGGGTGGTCCGTCCGGTTTTATTCTTATTATTGTTTCTCGTAGCGGTTTGTTACAACTGAGTGGCTTGCTAGGCCATTTCAGAGGGCAGTTAAGAGTCAACCACATTGCTGTGGGTCTGGAGTCACCAGGTAAGGATGGCAGATTTCCTTCTCTAAAGGACATTAGTGAACGAGATGGGTTTTTACGACAATCCGATAGTTTCATGGTCACCATTACTGATACTAGCTTTTTATTCCAGATTTATTTCATTAACTGAATTTAAATTCATACATAGAAACATAGAAACATAGAATCTAGGAGCAGGAGTAGGCCATTCGGCCCGTCGAGCCTGCTCCGCCATTCAATATGATCATGGCTGATCATCCAAATCCAGTACCCTGTCCCTGCTTTAATCCCCACAGTACACATATCCCACCCTACCCCCGTAACCCCACGTATTTAATTCCCCCTAACATATCCCATCCTATCCCCATAACCCCACATATTTAATCCCCCCTAACACTAAGGGTCAATTTATCATAGCCAAATCAACCTAACCCACACATTTTTGGACTGTGGGAGGAAACCGGAGCACCCGGAGGAAACCCACGCAGACACGGGGAGAATGTGCAAACTCCACACAGACAGTCACCCGAGGTCAGATTCGAACCCGGGTCTCTGGCGCTGTGAGGCACCAGTGCTAACCACTATGCCACCGTGTTGCCCAGCTGCCATGGTGGTAATTTGATCATTAGTCCAGTAACATAACCACTATGTTATCGTTCCCTTGCCGTATTTGTAGCAACAATTTACCTGCCATCCGCTCACCAATCAATGTTACAGGCAAATTGTTTGTGCATTTGTGGGGAGTCTGTCGACTGCGATGGGGAAGTCTGTGGTTTGATTGGACTTCGGGTTTTATGCGATCGGAGGAAAAGGGGGAGGGTGTGGGCGTACAACAGGGCAAATTAATTATCGGAAGTCTGTACCTTTCATAGCGCTGAAGAAGGCACGCAGCATCCAGTGTTGTTGAAAGGGACCACAGGTCATTTTTTTTGTTGACATTGAGCCAAGATGGCTCATGTAATGCTTTCAAGGACTCTCCCCTGTCACTTTACCCACACATCTCATTGTAAAGGACTAGAGACTCAGCCAAGCTCTTTATTTTAAATGCTTGTTTAAATTTTCATGAAGCAGGAAGAAAAGGATGTAGGACAGGAACGAGCAAATCCAGCACTTTGTAGTTTTTGAAACCGTTATACTGTGGTCATAATTTCATTGATATGCTGAGGTCACTTTAGTCACTGGCTTAGGAGGGTCTGACAACTGAGGCCTTTTTACTATTCCATGCTGAGGACAGAGTACTCATAGCTGATAACTTCAACAATTTGAATTCACACTACAGATTTCAGAGATCGAAACACTGAACATCCAGAGGTGATTCCTAATCCAAACCTCGAGCTTACCCTTCTAGTCACTCAGAAGTAAAATCTTGCAATATTCTGCACCTTCCCATTTGTTACATTCAGTATTACAATCTCAGGCAGGACAGTTTCAAATCAGCAAACCACCGGAAAAAAATAAATTAAACTTCACCTACAAACCTCAAGGGTTAGCTCTCAAGACCGAGACTTGCGAATAATATAAACACTGCCAGGTGGGGATAATAGTCCCGGCTGTCTTACATTTGTTAGTTGAAGCGTCCTCATGCCTGTTAACGCTGCTGAAGTGCTTTTAGTGGCTGCACGCACGGGCGTGCTTTAGAGAGGGCGGCAATAGGAGCGGCGATCTCCAAAATGGATGAGCGGGCATCAACTCGGCATTGCACGCCGATCGACACCACGCTCCGACTAATTACAATACTTTTGACGTGCACAGGCAACGGCAGCGCTGCCGACCTGCTGAAAATGGCGACCGCCGCGGGACCCGCCAGCAGCGGGCAGAAGTGCGGCGACCGTCATTTGTTTCCCCTGAAAAGGGCCTTGCCGGCCAACGGCAGGACCTTGAATTTCGAGGCCACAGTCTAGACTCTCTCGAACTGTTTTCCTAAACCCTTCTGCCTTGCTAAATTCTCTCTCTGCCTTTAAAAGCCTTTAAAAGCCTGTCCCATCGATCAGGTTTTCAGTCATCTCTTCTAAAATCTATTACAGTTTGGCAAACATTTCCTCTGCACGAAATTGGACATGCTCGGCGAAGCAAAACCAGCGGTAGCACATCGATGGCCCGTTATAGGCTCCGCCCGATATTCAGTTCCATTGGCTTGACTAGAACTGAATATCGGGTGTGTCGTATGACAGGCGGCGAAATCGATTCCGCCTGTTTTGCGTGCCCATCCACCTCCAATTTTGCGCCCTTTATATGTTAAAGGTGCTGTTTAAGTGCAAGTTGTTTTTATTAGGGGGATGCCAATTTTGAGTCTCCACAAAGAAGTACAGAGGAATGGGCATCACTGATGTCTTGATAAGTCAGCTGCTCCTGTGCTGTCACTGGAAGTTCCAGACTGGGAAGGTTCTTTGCAGCAGCAGAAAATTCATGACTGAAATTTACAGCTGGCGTTTCTAAATTAGGCGTCACTTTCTCCTCTGCCAAGCAGCTCATTTTAGGCCTTGACTTGTAACAGAGAGATTAAAAAAGCTCATTATTATTCAACCCAAGTTTTTAGTTCAAACTGATCACACAGCATAATCTTTCCATCCAGATTAGTATCATGGCTGTCTGAGCGTTTGATTCACTTCACATCTTTCACCCCAACTTTATACTGACTACTAGATAGGCAGTCAAATTTGGTGAGTGGGCATAGAGGCAGCAGTTCAACAACAGCTTGTATTTTATCTGGTCTCGCCATCTACTCCCTCCACCATTGGTGTATTATGGCTGTCAGCACCTCCCAGCACCGTGACCGCTACAACTGAGATGGACAACAGCAGCAATATTATGGGAACATCATCACTTCCAAGTCACACAACATCCTGACTTGGACATATATTGTCGTTCCAGCATGGTTGCTGGGCCAGAATCCTGCAATTGACTAATTTAAATCCCTAGATTTTAGAAGAATGAGAGGAGATCTCATTGAAACGTACAAAATTCTTACAGGGCTTGACAGGGTAGATGCTGGGAGGATGTTTCCCTTGGCTGGGGAGTCTAGAATCAGGGGTCACAGTCTCAGAATAAGGGGTTGGCCATTTAGGACTGAGATGAGGAGAAATCTCTTCACTCAAAGGGTTGTGAATCTTTGGAGTTCCCCAGAGGGCTGTGGATGCTCAGTCGTTGAGTATATTCAAGACAGAGAGCGATAGATTTTTGGATTTTAAGGGAATCAAGGGTTATGGGCATATTGTGGGAAGGTGGAGTTGAGGTAGAAGATCAACCATGATCTTATTGAATGGCGGAGCAGGCTCGAAGGGTCGAATAGCCTACTCCTGTTCCTAATTCTTATGTTCTGACATTCTTAACACCATTGTGGAAGTACCACCACCAGCACAAAGACTGCAGTGGTTCAAGAATAAGGTCCACCACCACCTTCTCACTAAGGATGGGCTGTATATGCAGCCTAGCCTGTGTTATTAACATCTTAGAGAAAATAATAAAAATTATTATTAAAGAGAAAGCTTGCTGTTTCATAGACACCTCTGACCTCAAACCTCGTTCTCTCTTCATCAAAACTTTACTAGTCTCTTGATTTTATTGACACGACTATGGTCATTACTCCTCCAAAGGTTCCTCTCTTGATCCACTAAACTCCAAAAATTCAAACCAACATCATTTTTAGCCTTTCCTTGTCCTCACTACGTTGAAAAAATCATTCCACTGTCCCTTACTCATTCTTTCCGAAGACGTCACATCTAAGGAACTCCCTATCTCCTGCAGTCTCTTCTTCCTGGTACAATCTGCAGGTTCTTAAAGCTCGATGTTGGCAATACTTAACTAATACTTCTTGGTTTATCTCACCTGCTCTCCTTGATGGTGTCCTGTACCAGGGGCCTCAGCCTTTCCATTAGGTTTCTCAATTTAAAAACCACTGTCCGAAAGGACTCATAAGCAACCTCAGACATTTGGTCATTACTAGTCGTAACATTGTCCTGTCTGTGAATATAAAAGTCTGTCCTTTTCCTTTTGCCAATTTTCAGAGAGTGTGAGGTAATACATTTTGGGAGGAAAAACAAGAAATATGTTGAATGTAAAGACACTGAAGGGTGTGGATCAACAAATTTATATTTCTCTGAAGACATGAGTGGAGGTAGTTACAGGCACTAAAAAGGCCAATAGGATATTGGGTTTATAAATAAGGGCATAGAGTACTAGTAATGATAAATTGGTACAAAATATAGGTTAGGCCACAGTTTTGGGTACTCCATTATAGCAAGGACATTAAAACCATAGAGAGCCTACACTATAGATTCACCAGGATAATACTAGAGAAGAGAAACTATATTTATGAGGAGATACTTGAGATTCTGGGACTATTTCCACTAGAGCAGGGAAAGCAAAGAGGAGATCCGATAGCGGTTTATAAAATGATGAGGGGTTTTGCCAGAGGGCATAGGGAAAGACTATTTCCCATGGTGTTAATTCAGTGACAAGTTTCTTGGGCTAGTTGTTCTTCAGGGGGTAGGACAGAAAGAGACTTTCAAAACATAATGGGGTGGAAATTGCGGTCGGAGGCTTGCTGTGGGCGAACCTACCTGATTGCTCCGGACCTTTGAACACTTGCGCTCCTGGACCTGCGGGCGTACATCTGCGTAAAGGCCCACGTATCCCAGGGGCGCAGGCGGTTCGCAAGCGTCCCTGGGATTACGTGGGCCGGCCCAACCAATGACAAGGGGGGATCCCCATTATGCTCATGGGGATTCCATTTACGTACGGAATCTCCATAAGCATAATAGGAATCCCCTAAAAAATACATTTTCACAACACTGAAATAAAAATAAATCATCACAGGTTCAAAATTAATTAAAATACAATTTAATTAAATATTTAAAATAAAAATTTAATTTTTTGAAAAATAAATTTATACATTTTTAAACGGAACAAAAATAACCTAAACTAATTTTAAATGTAAGGGAATGATTAAAAGATTTTTAAAATTTTATTTTAACATTTATTTAAACCCTTATGCTGGAAAAAGCAGGCATAAGGGTTTGGTGGGTATTCGCTGGGCAGTAGTGGGGCAAATAGCCCCACTCTGCGCCAGCGAATGTCCACTTCCAGCGGATGCGGTGGATCTGCCGAGCAGAAACTTGACAGGTCGCAAGTTTCGGGTTTTCGCGCATGCGCATCGCATGTGGAAACCCGGAACTTGCGGGGCTCTTACGACTCTCTGCGTACGCCATCAAAGGCCCCCTAAAATCCGGGACATTCATTAAAAATACTGTAATAAGCTAGAGTGAGTAAATAGAAATAATTCAATAAACAACAGCGCAGAAACTGCAGGGAAAATAATGGCCAGTTCACTGTGCCCGCTGTTATTAATGCGTTAGAAACCCAGCAATTTGTGGCGAGGAAGCGATATGCCATGAGTTGTGAATCGCCACAAATTGCTGGACGATTTGTGCCGCTCTGCCGTTAGCCTCGCAAAAACGGGAACTTGCCGTCAACCTCCCCATGAATGTCTAGAAATTGCTGGATTTGCACATAAATACGAAGGAATCTCACCACAGATATTACGGGTTGGTATTTCATGTCATAATGACCCTGTTAATGACTTTTGGTCCTGACATGAAACTCATTCTTGGAGATCAGAAAGGGAACAATTGAAACTGTGGAGTCTCACTCCTGCAGGTAGTAAATTGTTCCTGGAGTTTTTTTCTTAAATTCTTACATTAATTCTTTCTGTCTCTTTTTTTCTCTCTCTCTTAATCCAGTCTTTCTTTCCCTCTCTTTATTTCTCTTTCTGTATCTAATTTGTTTCTAATTCACCCTATTTCTTTCTCTGTTGTGCGATCTGTTTCTTTCTCTATCTTTAAATTTTATTGGTTAAGGGTGATATACCATGAGACCCGAGTTTAGGAGTTCCCAGATACCCCATTGACGTTGCCGTGCCGTGATCAATTCACATTTCCAGCAGTTTGCGGCGCAGTAATAATACAATCTGAAGGGTGAGGAAAACAATCCAATTCAAGGCGCTTGCCACGAGATGCGCCGCTCCAACAATTTCTAGGTAATAACTTAAAAAAATAATAATTATTGGCTTAAATATATAAATAGTTATGACAAGATCAGAGTCTGGAGTGATGTGTGCTGCGTGCAGGATGTGGACCTGCTTGGACTCATGCACCATGCAGGCTGAATACGTATGTATGAAGTGTATGAAGGTTGCACTACTCGAGCAGAAGGTTGCACAGCTTGAGAGTCACTCTGCAACATTTGGGAGGGAGCAAGTTTCCTGAGCAGCAATTACACAGGTTGATAGGGGTAGAGAAACTGGGAAGGGAGACAGGGTGACCATCGGCAGACAGGGAAGGAGGTAACAGGGGAGGGTAGAAAGGGAATCATCTTTGGAGCTGAATTTGTCGAATAGGTTTACCTGTTTTGGTACCAGTGATGCGGACAAAAAGAGTGAAGCAGAGTAGGAGAACCATGAGTGACTACAAAGCTCGAGGAGCAAGTGGCTACCCCTGGGGAAAACAATACAGGTAGTAAGAATAGGCGAGTGGTGATTGTGGGGGATTCTATAGGCAGGGGGTAGATAGTTTCTTTGGTAGATGTGATCTAGAGTCCCGAATGGTATGTTGCTTCCCAGGTGCCAAAGTTTGGGATATCATGGAGTGAATAAAAAAGGTTCTGGAATGGGAAGGCCTGCAGCCAGAGGTCATGTGCAAACCAATCACATAGCTTGGAGTAAGTTTGAGGTGCTGCAAAGCAATTTCAAGGAGTTAAATTCTAGATTAAGGAGCAGAACTTCTGGGGTAGTGACCTTTGGATTACTCCCCGTGCCACGCACTGGACCTGACAGGGAGAGAACGATCAGGATTGTTTCTTTCTGGTTTAGCTGTTGTCTAAATCCTTCCTGCAGGGAGCTACCCTGGCTAGGAGTCTAGCTACCTTTGAATTATCTGCTCTTTAATTTTTATCTTCCTTTGAGCTGACTGTGGTTTATATTCTTGTTTCTTTTCAAGTAAGTCAGTTTCTTCAACCTGGACATCTTGAGCTAACAGTTGGTTAAATTGTGCTTGCAAGGCAGGTTCATTAGTCTGGAGCACTTGCTCCTTTTGCTTAATTTCTGTCTATGAAGAAGTTTCTCTCGCCTGGAGCTCTGGGGCCAGCTGTTGTACAGACTCCTGTGAAGCAGTTTCCTAGCCTGGGCTAAGTCCCCCGTTAATTCCTCACTCACAGAGTATAGCGGTGCTGCAGCAAAGGCTGCAATCACGAGTTTTCTACCATTGCTTTTCACCACGACAAACCTATTCATTGACTCCTGCTGTCCCATTAAGGTTACTTCCCTTTCCCCAGCTGTCTATTTATTTTCCACTACTGAATTTTTTTCACATAACATCAAATGAAGCTTTTCACCCTACAGGATTGACATTAATGGGCCGGATATTCCGACCCCCACGGGTGCGTACGAGGTGTGTACACACCCGTAGGGGCCGCGCAAGTGCTGGTTTCAGGCATGCGAAGCGCCTGCGCTGAACACCGGCAATTGCAATCTGTCAAGATCCGCCTGCCCAAGAAAAGTGCCTCTGCGGGCGGAGAATTGCACTTTTTGCACAACTTCCGCCCGTTGAATGACTGTCAAATTCTTACGCCTGGTAAAAGCAAGCATAAGGCCTGCTTTTACCAGCTTAAGAGTTTTTAAAAAATAGAAAAATGAAATTTGATAACTCATTTATAAATTAAAAATACTCTTCAAAAAGGTACGTTTACTTTTAGCCCCATAAAAACATAATTAAAAAAAAAAAAATTTCTTTATAATATTTAATTTAATGGCATTTTAATTAATTTTGAATACGTAATTTAAATTTTTTTAAATTTAAAGTGTTGGTGTATTTTTTAGGTGATCCCCATTCATACTTTTGACAGTTCCATACGTACGGACCAGTCAAAAGGTTGAATGGGGATTCCCTTCTTCCATTGGTTGGGCCGGCCCACGTGATCCCAAGAGCGCCTACGAACTGCCTGCGCCCCTGGGACACGTGGGGCTCTGCCCGCGCGGACCCGGAGAAGCCCAGGAGCGCGAGCCACCATTCTTCCCGGGCCACCAGGTAAATTCGTAAACATTTTGCAGGTCGGAGGCGTCCGCCCGTGGGATGCCGCAGATCGCAAATGTTGGCCCATGAATTTGTTTTTTGTCATGGCAGTACCTGTATTTCAGGGCCTGTCCTGTTCCTTGTTTAGACCCGAGCGCCGTAATTCAGCGCTTCGATTTCTATACTGTTGTTGTGGAACCTCCACCTCTTCATCATAGGGATCGCTAAATAATGTTTTTTTTTTTAACCCTTACTGGTATAAACAGCTGCTGCCTTAGTTAACACTTCAACGTATCAACAAACGTGAACTTTAAAATTGTACAAATACTGCAATCTTTGATTCTTCAGCAAAAGTTCAGTTCACTGTTGTACAAGTAAAACTCCAAACAGGAAATGCTGGAAATACTCAGCAGGTCAGGCAGCATCTGTGGAGAGAGAAAAACAGAAAACGTTAACTCTGTTTCTCTCTCCACAGATGTTGCCTGACCTGCTGAGTATTTCCAACATTTTCTGTCTTTATTTCAGATTTCCAGCATCTGCAGTATTTTCCTTTTGTAAAACATTTGCCCATATCTGACTGGACCTCTGAACTTTTCTTCGAATCTATCCAATCTTCTCCGGCCTGTAACCTCTCTTTCTCAGAGACTTTCTGCTTGTTTGAGATTACCTGCAACCTTCTGCCTTCGACTTAGAAATTCAAGTAATGCAAGTCTATGTCAGGGAGCTAATTTCACACCAACTGTCTAAATTTGATGCAGACAGTTTCATGTTGAGTTACACTTCAGTTTGCAATGGAAAGCTAAAGCCACATTGCATGGGTGCAAGCTGCACAGTAACGAGCCCTTACATCTTCTTGTAAGAACATGCCTTTCCTGAGATGAAAATAACATTTTTGCTCTCCTCCATGATTAATGAGTAATTAAGCTGTGACTGATGACATCAGTGAACTCCAACGCACAGCACCTTTAACAGCTAAATATCCCAAAGTAGTTTACAATTAGGCATAGACCCAAGCAAGAGTGGAAAGAGGACCAGCAGAGGTAGCTGAAGGTGTAACCGAAGTAGGTTTTAAGGTTTTTAAAGGTGAGGTGAGATATCGGAAGGGAGTTCCAGAGGGCGGGGTAAAGTTGGCTGAAAGCTCTGCCACCAATTGCAGAGTGGAATGAAGGGGGAATGCACAATAGATCAGAGTTGGAGCAGCAGAGGGTGCGGGCAAGGTTGTAGGCCCGGAGAAGATTGCAGAGTTAGGGAGGAGCAAGGTCATGGAGAGATGTGAGGGCGAAGACTTTGAGATCAATGTACTGAGGTGACAGGAAACAAATGGAGGTCAGCATGAATAAGGAATGTAAGTGAGTGGGATTATGTGTAGGGTAGGATGTGGGCAGCAGAGGTCTGGATGTGTTGGAGTTTTTGGAGGCTGGAGCTCAGGAGGCCAGCAGGGAGAATGTTGGAAAAGTCACGTCTGAAGCTCACAAAGGCACAGATGAGGGTTTCAGCAGTGGACGTGAGGTAGGGATGGAGACTGGCAATGTTTCAGAACTCAAAGTAGGGAAGCTTGGAGACCAACTGGCAGCATGGGCAGAGATGTAAAAATGGGTTCCCTCGGTGTCTTTTGAATCAGGCAATGGTGTGGACACAGAAGAACCTAAAAGAAAGGAGGCAAGGGAAGAATGAAATTGGTTATCACAATGTAGAGGTACATTACGGGCTTTGACTTCACTATCAAGCATGATAATTCAATGCACTCATTCCTGAAGAGCTCATCAAAACTAATAACTCATCCAATAATAATCCAATACCAGTGCAATTTCCCAGCTCTCCCATACACTGTCAGCATTTCAGCGCTGCTCTCTGTACAAACCAGCACACAAGTGAAACAAAAAGAATAGAGATTTCTTATGAATATTGTGAGGGCTGAGGGTATGTGCCTGGGGTTAAGAAGAGCTTTAGCACAGGCACCAATTGATCAGATTTCCATCAGTTTCTGAATTTTCACAATTGTCATTCTCCTTCATACTCCAGGCAAAGTAACATTTGATTGACAGCAGCTCTGTCACATGGTAAGCACCTGCAATTTAACAACTGTCTGTTCCCATCATTCACTCGGTGGGAAATGAGACTCAATTAAAAGAGACAAGGCCATTGCTTGGCTTACCTTGACTGCATCAAACATAATTGTTAAAACTTATTTTTTGGGTTAAAATCAGGTGAAGCAACATTGACTTCAATGGAAATAAAAATCGGGAGAGATGTAAAACGGGCTGTCGACTTGCTGTCACCTGTTTTACACGAGCGCACAAAGTAAAGATCGACCCCCATCTTGTTTAAGTCAAGTCAGATGACCCACTGATGTGGAAAAGTGCGTCCTGTTATTTATTTTGCAACATTACGTGAAGATAAGTGGGATTGCTTGCACTAATTGAATCTGATCATACCCGTTTCTCTGTACGTTCATTTGCTGTGAAATAAAACAGCTTAACGATTCGTATCAAGCCTTGCCTCACCAAGTGTTTGCTTGGTTCACCATCAGAGAGACTGAAGAAGTGCACGTGCAAGAGCAGCATTGGCAGAGACCTGGGAGTCAATCTTCTGCCCGTGCCTAGGAGTGGCTTGTGGCCTGAGGAGACCTAAGGGAGATCATGAGTTCAAATTCCACCATGACAGATTGTGAAATTGAATTCACTAAATCTGGTAATACATGGGCTCACACCAGGAAAATGACCATGAAAGGAGCTGAGTTGTTGTCAAAACCCAACTAGTTCACCAATATCCATCAGGGAAGGCTCTTACCTACATAGAATCATAGAAATTTACAGCACAGAAGGAGGCTATTCGACCCATCGTGTCTGTGCCGGCCGAAAAGAGCTATCCAGCCTAATTCCACTTTCCAGCTCGTGGTCCATAGGTAGGTTACGGCACTTCAGGTGCATATCCAAGTACTTTTTAAATGCAATGAGCATTTCGGCTCTACCACCCTTTCAGGCAGTGAGTTCCAAACCCTCACCACCCTCTGGGTGAAAAACGTTCTCCTCAAAACCCCTCTAATCCTTCTCCCAATTACTTTAAATCTATGCCCCCTGGTTATTGACCTCTCTGTTAAGGGAAATAGGTCCTTCCTATCCACTCTTTCTAAACCCCTCATAATTTTATGCACCTCAATTAAGTCTGCCCCTCAGCCTCCTCTACTCCAAAGAAAACAACCCCAGCCTATCCAATCTTTCCTCATGGCTAAAATTCCCCAGTCCTGGCAACATCCTGGGAAATCTCCTCTGTACCCTCTCTAGTGCGATCACATCCTTCCTGTACTGTGGTGACTCCAGTCCCACTCTCTGTGGTTGACATTGAATGCCCTCAGGGAATGTAGGCAATTTAGGGGGTGAAATTGGTCTTGGATGGTCGTGCAAAGCGGACAATAGCGAATCAGTAGCCCAGGAAGTCAATGGAAAAGAAAATCGGATGCCGTATAAAAGGGACTGCCGATTCGCTGTTGCCCGTTTTGCGTTGCTGCCCAAGATCAATTTCACCCTCTAAGTGTCACCCACATCCCGGGAACAAATATATTTTTTAAAAATTACGGATCAGATGCACTCTCTGTGCAACTAATTCCCAATAGTTTTAAGGGTGATAGATATTTCAGAGATTTTCCACCCTCACTGTATTATCCAGAAGGCTGGATGAAAGTGACTTATTAGCACTGAGATCATTTTACTTTCCTAGTTCTGCCTTTTCCCAATAGTGCCATTTAAGACAAGGGAGAGCTTAAGGTTTAACTATGAATTTGTGCCAGCGCTACTAAAAGTAAAGTTATTTTCAGCACCGTAGCTGATAATTACTTTTGTCAAGGTGGACCAGCACTTTCCAAACAGAACTCTGTTTGCCAGAACCACTGCCCACGTAATATCAACGTCATCAATGTCTGTTCTATGTAAAGGAAATCATTGTTTCGCTGCAGTGCCCTTGATGTGGAAAATAAACATCAATATAGTAGAAGTGTATTCATTAGAACACTCCCTGTGTAAAACAGTGTACTCTTTATGCAATCATTCCAAATCCGTGCTGTAGGATACATGAGAAATGAGTTTTGACTGGACCAAAGTAATCCTTTTATACAGTTGTTCCCCGTATCGGAGTGTCCATTAATTAGCATGTGCAGTTCCCTCATGAACAAATGATCTAAAGTTGGGTTTTCTGTTTTGTTGTTGGTTGCAATTTAAAGATTCTGTGGTAACACAATACAGCTTCCTGTGACTCGAACTTTATTACATCACTTCCTGTGATTAGTCCAGGATAAATACTGGGCTGATCAGTTGGATCCTGGAGAGGCATAGAGTAAGACCTCTTTTGTATGTAGCACCTTTTTAGTTGATTAAAGCTTACTTTAAGTTCACCACGCGTAAGGCTCATTCTTACGACAATTTAATCAACTTTGAAAAACTTCGCACTCAAACTTTTTGGACGAACTCGGAACTAAGGATCCAGGGAATCACCCATCATGGAAAACATCCTTAAACCATCGCGTCTTGACTTGGACCCAAACACCCCAGCAGCCGGTAAGGTGTGGAAACACTGGTATCGCACGTTTGACAATTTTCTCGAATATTGCAAGGCTGATGATGACTCAAAATTGCGGATACTCATCAACTGTGTCACCCCGAATGTATTTCAGTATGTCGAGGAATGGGGCAGTTACGAGGAGGCAATTCGGACGCTTAAAAGACTATATACTAAGACACCGAATGAGGTCTATGCCAGACATCTACTAGCTACAGCCCAACAAGGGCCGGAGGAATCCATTGATAAATTCCTCCAAGAGCTTTGCAGACTTAGTATGGACTGTAACTTTCAGGCGGCCTCAGCTGAGCTGTACCGTGAAGAAATGATCCGTGATGCTTTCATCTGCGGGCTTGCCTCCCCATTTATACGCCAGCGTCTACTGGAAAGTAAGACACTTGAGCTTCAGAGAGCTTATGACATGGCTTGCTCTCTAGATCTGGCAAAAAGAAATGCAGACCTTTATACAGTGCCCAGACCTCGGTCTGCTGCCTTAACTACAGTCAGGCAATTTAAGAGGCCACAGGTGAACTCTATTAGGGAGGACTTTATCCCTGACGATCAATCTGATGACTTCACTGATGAAGAGGATGATGACCCCACTGTGGCAGCCTCTTGGCAATCTAAGAAATGCTTCTTTTGTGGTGATGAGTTTCACCCTCGGAAATTCTGCCCTGCTCGCAATGCGTTTTGCAGTCATTGCAACAAAAAGGGTCATTTTGCAAAGGTTTGCCTATCAAGAGCCTCTACGAGGGCTTATCAAGCTAAGTCCTACCGAACTGCCCCGGTAAGGGCCTATCAAGATGTTCCGGCTAAAATCTATCGTGCTTCCTCTCGGGTTTTCTCTCGAAGAAACACACCTAGAGTTTCAGCCACTCTTTGTGCAACGACACCAATTACAGCTACTTGTCCTCAGAACCTATTCCATGCAGC
Source organism: Squalus acanthias (assembly GCA_030390025.1). NCBI lineage: Eukaryota > Metazoa > Chordata > Chondrichthyes > Squaliformes > Squalidae > Squalus > Squalus acanthias. The sequence continues at coordinate 86,203,487 of CM059437.1, forward strand.
TACAAAAGCATCAATTAATGGACATACTTTAGATGCCTTAATTGACTCAGGTAGCACTGATAGTTTCATTAGGGAACAGATTGTTGCAGAGTTAAAGCTACATGTTTTCCCATCGGACCAGGCAATTGCGATGGCTCAGTCATCACTTAATACCAGAATTTCTGGCTTTTGTATGGTTGAAATAACACTTAATGGTCACAGGTATCCCTCCACCCGGCTTTCGGTGCTCAAGGACTTATGTAGTGATCTTATCTTAGGGCTAGATTTTCAAAAGCAGCATAAGAAGCTCACCATTGAGTTCGGCGGATCCAAACCTGAACTCACTATTTCTAATATACGACCTCGATTACCGTTCTGTGCATTGTCAGCAGCTTCACTGGATGAACCCTCACTGTTTATCAGTATCCCTCCTCGATGCAAACCGATTATAACAAAGTCACGACGTTTCAGTCAGGAAGACCAGTCTTTTATTGCGGCTGAGATTTCTCGGCTTTTAGCAGAGGATATCATCGAGCCTTGTTCGTCGCCATGGCGCGCCCAGGTCGTTATTGTTAAGAACCCTCTACAACCTCACAAGAAACGGCTGTGCATTGACTATTCACAGACCATCAATCAATATACGGACTTGGACGCATACCCATTGCCGCGCATCGATGATATGGTTAATAAACTGGCTGAGTACACGGTGTTCTCAACATATGATCTGAAAAGTGCCTATCATCAGGTACCCTTGAAGGTCTCAGACAAGCAGTATACGGCCTTTGAAGCCAATGGACGGCTGTATCAATTTCGTCGCCTCCCCTTTGGGGTCACTAATGGAGTGGCTGTCTTCCAGCGAGCAATGGATGACCTGGTCAAACAGGAAGACTTAAAGGATACGTTTCCTTATCTGGACAATATTACTGTCGCAGGTCGCAATCAGCGGGAACATGACGCCAATCTCCAACGATTTTGGGATGCACTCCAGCACCGCAATTTGACATTAAATGCGGCTAAATCCATTGAGTCACAACCAACCATCAACATCCTTGGCTATTGTGTGGGCAATGGCATCATTAAACCTGACCCTGAAAGGCTTCACCCACTCCAAGAACTCCCGCCACCTAAGAATCCGGCCTCCTTGCGCCGGGCCCTCGGCCTGTTTGCATACTATGCTAAATGGATTCCTAACTTCTCGGACCGAATTCAACCTCTACTGAAGGCCAGCACATTCCCACTAGACACAGTGGCTGTTGCAGCCTTTAACCTCCTGAAAAAACAGTTGGAGAAAGCGGCTCTTCACTCCATCGATGAGAGTCTTCCTTTTGTCGTTGAGTGTGATGCCTCGGAGGTGGCGATCTCGGCCACTCTGAATCAGGAAGGTCGTCCGGTGGCATTTTTGTCCAGGACTTTTCAAGGGGCTGAGCTACATTATCCTCCAGTCGAGAAAGAAGCTACAGCCATCATAGAGGCAGTACGGAAGTGGACTCATCTCCTAGCTCGCCAGCACTTTACCTTAATCACGGACCAGCGATCGGTCGCCTTCATGCTCGATAATCGAAAACGGACCAAATTTAAAAATAATAAAATCCAGCTTTGGCGGCTGGAATTGGCCTCTTTTGGTTACACCATCCACTATCGACCTGGCAAGGAGAATGTGGCTCCGGATACCCTCACACGAGCATTCTGCTCCGCCATGGCACCCTCTACGCTCGTAGACATCCATGATGGGTTGTGTCATCCGGGCGTTACTCGCATGCTACACTTCGTGCGGTCCCGAAATCTCCCATTCTCTACCGGGGATGTAAAGAAGATGTGCTCGGACTGCAGAGTCTGTGCGGAATTGAAACCTCAGTTTTTCCGCCCCTCGGGTGGTATACTCATACATGCGACCCAGCCAATGCAACGGCTTAGCATCGATTTTAAGAGGCCGTTGCCCTCTTCAACTCGCAACACTTATCTATTGACCATGGTCGATGAGTATTCCCGTTTTCCGTTTGCCTTTCCCTGCCCCAATATGCTGACGACCACGGTTATCAGCTGCCTTGAGCAGGTATTTGCTTTCTGTGGCATGGCATCCTATGTTCATTCGGATCGGGGCCCTTCTTTTATGTCAGGAGAACTCAAGGCCTATCTCTCGGAACGGGGTATTGCTGCCAGCAGAACGACGCCTTATCATCCGGTCGGGAATGGGCAAGTCGAGCGTTTTAACGCTATCATCTGGAATGCGGTACGTCTGGCTTTGAGATCTCGGGGCCTACCCAACCAGCAATGGGAAGCAGTACTTCCAGATGCATTACACTCCACACGGTCCCTCCTTTCGACCGCCACAAATACGACGCCTCATGAACGGTTCTTCCGATTTCAGCGTCGCTCATCCTATGGGATATCTCTCCCGTCGTGGCTGACTGCACCGGGACCAGTGCTACTCCGAAGATATGTTCGGGCGTCTAAGAATGACCCCCTGGTAGATGAGGTTGAGCTCACTGACGTCAACCCTACCTACGCCTATATTCGGTATCCTGACGGTCGGGAATCTACCGTGTCATTGCGGGATCTGGCTCCCTGCCCGCCGAAACATAGAGGGACACCAGGGGATGATATTGTACCAGGCACATCTCTGGGCTCACCAGGTGCCTCTCATCAAGATCTGGATCTGACGCCGGCTGGTACCTCACTCCAGCGTGCTGACCTGGGGCAGACTGACTATGAGCCCGTCGGGGCTCGCATGCGCAGCCACGATCCACCCCGTACCATACGCTCGGAAACGGATCTGCCACAGCCCTGCCCGACACCCGTTCGGGCACCAGTACACAGTCAGGATCGTCCTGACCCCTCACAGAGCGGGCTGGATCACTCGGACTCTGGTCCACGGCCCGCGACGGGTAAACGGGCTAGGGGCCCTCTACCGCTACGAGAACCCAAACGGGTGCGGCTCTCCCTCGTCCAGCGGCTACGAAATGGAGGGAGAATGTGGTAACACAATACAGCTTCCTGTGACTCGAACTTCATCCCGGCCTCCTAATCTTTTGGGGGGGGAGAATGTGGTAACACAATACAGCTTCCTGTGACTCGAACTTTATTACATCACTTCCTGTGATTAGTCCAGGATAAATACTGGGCTGATCAGTTGGATCCTGGAGAGGCATAGAGTAAGACCTCTTTTGTATGTAGCACCTTTTTAGTTGATTAAAGCTTACTTTAAGTTCACCACGCGTAAGGCTCATTCTTACGACAGATTCCATGAACAAACCAATGAACACATTTTTTTTTAATTCTTGGGATATTGGTGTCGCTGGCAAGGCAGGCATTTATTGCCCATCCCGTTGCCCTTGAAAAGGTGGTGGTGGGCCTTCTTCTGGAACCATTGCAGCCAGTGTGGTGAAGGTGCTCTCACAATGTTGTTAGGTCAGGAGTTCCAAAATTTTGACCCAACAACAATGAAGGAACAGCGATATATGTCCAAGTTAGAATGGTGTGTGACATCAGTTGACTTCAGTTTTACTATGGCTCCTTGGTGCTATACTCGGTCAAATGCTGCCTTGATGTCAAAGGTAATCACTCTTACCTCAGCTCCTGTGTTCATGTTTGGACCAAGGCTGTAATGGGGTCTGTAACTGAGTGGTCCTGGTGGAACCCAATCTGAGCATCGGTGAGCAAGTTATTGGTGAGTAAGTGGCACTTGATAGCACTGTTGACAACGCCTTCCATCACTTTGCTGATGATTAGGGAGTAGGGTGATAGGGCAGTAATTGGCCAAGTTAGATTTGTCCTGTATTTTATGGAGAGGACATAACCTGGGCAATTTTCCACTGTCAGGTAGATGTTAGTATTGTAGCTATGCTGGATCAGCTTAGCTGGGGGTGTGGCTAGTTCTGGAACACAGGTCTTCAGCACTACAGCTGGGATGATGTCAAAGCCCATAGCCTTTGCTGTGTTCAGTGCACTCAGCTGTTTCTTGATGTCACATGGGGTGAATCGAATTGGCTAAAGGCTACCATCTGTGATGATGGGGACCTCAGATGGAGGCTGAGAAGAATCATTCACTCTGCACTTCTGGTTGAAGATGGTTGCAATTGCTTCATCCTTGCCTTTTGAACTCATATGCTGGACTTTGCCATCATTGAGGATGGGGATGTTCATGGAAAGTCCTCCTCCCGTTAGTTGCTTAATTGTTCACTACTATTCACGACTGGATGCGACAGGGTTGCGGAGCTTTGACCTGATCTGTTGGTCATGGGATCACTTAGCTCTGTATATAGCATACTGCTTTCCCTGTTTAGCAAGCATGTGGTCCTGTATTGTAGCTTCACCAGGTTGGCACCTCATGATCAGGATCGCCTGATGCTGCTCCCTGACATCCTCTTCTAACTCTCCTCATAAAACCAGGAAGGAAAGGAGGCAGATAGGGAACCAATAGCTTTTAAGGTAAACCATTAAGCTACCATTCAGAGGACTCTAACTCAAATAGCACAGCATTGAATTCCTATACATAATATCCAGCAACTTAGAACTAGAAACTCAATCTGAGGGCTCAGAAGCTTTAGCAGGAGAGTGTTGGACTTTTATTCAGGATTTAGTTGCTCTTAACAGTACAGACTTACTTCCCATTCAGGAGTTACACATGAATTAAAATAGTCTTTTTACAATCTTGTGGTTGAAGGCTTAAATCTCTGGCTTGCCAGCCAAACAGATCCAGCAGCCATTTTCATCACCGTGTCCGTTGTTGGGCCAAGTGCCATGTTTTTCTCCTGCCCCTCTTGTGGTCTCTTCACTCACACCCCATCTGCGGGCAAGAGTCTGGGAAGGCAACCTGCTCCCAGTTCTCTAACTGACCTGAAACGTTAACTCTCTTTCTCTCTCCACGGATGCTGCCTGGCCTGCTGAGTTTTTCCAGCGTTTTCTGTTGTTATTTCTCTAACTGTGCTGTTCAGTTACTGGCTGCAAGGAGACATGAAATGGTAACCTGCTCAGGGTAACTCTCCTTCTGATTCTCTCTCTTTTCCTGTCGGGAAACACCCTGGCTTTTGCTCAGCAACTCCTGGTATCAGCACAGCTGTGGTCTGTAACTCAGTATGTGGGGAAGCAGGGATGGAAACCTATGCCTTACCAGTCTATTAAGCGGTATGTTGGATCTCCAATGGTTAGGGCCACCAAGCTATCTAGTCTTGTTAAACTACCAAGTGCAGGTTTTCCAACAGCATTTGGATTATGGAAGAGCAACATTGCTTTTCTGAAGGCTCTCTAACTAACTGCTGCAGTGCAAGAAAGCGATATAGTGGTTCAATCTCAAATGATTTGACCAATGATGTCACCCAGTTTGTTTCTTGCCGTGGGTTTTCTACTTTGCTGCTAAACATCACAGCTCTAACTTTGCAAGCTCCTCACAAGTTTGCTGCATGCTGAGAATGAGATCATAAAAACAACCACGCCTTGAAACCACATGAATAGTGTTTTTTATGACTTGCTTGGGTCTGAATCGGCGAGAATGCTGTCCCACAGTAAAACGGAAACACAGTTGACTCAAGACTGAGGTCAGGAAGCTGAGAGAAAGCCTCACACGCCAAAGAAAACACGGCAGAAAGATTATGTCATCCTGCGGATTAATCTCAGCCTGTAGTTATTGAACCAAAAGAGAAAGTATCAGAACCCAAGCTCAGGATTTCAATGACATAATTAAGATTAATTTATAGAAAATCAATAGGCTTAAATTCAATTTCCCAACTAGGAAAGAATTCCAATATTGATACTAGAAGCTGCTTTTTAATGTTTTTCTCCAGTTAACTTTGGCTGATATTATATGGAGCACTAACTTTATATCAAGGGCCACAATCCTAACCATTATCTTGCTCAAGGTCTACTGTCAGGTTTGCAGCATCATAGAGGGATGGGATGCAGGTCTGTACCTGTGATTCCCTGCACAATGGGGTCCTGATTTCAACCCTACCACAGTGGGTGCTTGCTCACTGTAACAACTTGTGAGGAGTAACTCTCACTGTTCCTCCAACTCTGGCTTCTTGTCCATCCCCCACTCCCTTTGCCTCACCATTGTTAGCTGTGCCTTCAGCCGTCTAGGCCCTAAGAACTGGAATTCCTTCCCTAAACCTCTTTGCTTCTCCACATCCCTTTCCTCCTTTAAGACCTACCTCTTTGGCCAAGCTTTTGGTCACCTGTCCTAATATCTCCTTCTTTGACTCATTATCAATTGTCTGATAATCGCTCCTGTGAAGCGCCTTGGAATGTTTTCCTATGCTAAATGCAAGTTGTTGTAATTCTGCCTCACTTTGATTAAGGGGACAATTAAAGGGGTTTCTTTTCTGTTATTGTTTACTGGCAACGATGGCGGAGATGGATGTTAAAACTGACAGGAAAGCAGGAAATCATCTGATACGACAGTTTTATCAGTTTCGGTGCTACAATCAATTTTCTGCCGAGTGAAAAAAGCGACTGGATTAGTTAAGGAAATTTCATTGTGAAATCTGCCTGAGCTCATCAATTAAGGCCCTGTTCATTAATTTCCAGTAGAAATTTGAGTTATTTTCTGCTGTTTTTTTTTAATGAAAATGACCGGGGCATATTGAACTCACCTGCTAAGTCTGAGTTATTTAAATGGACGAGCAGCTCAATATGGATTTTGGGTGCCGCTGCCATGTTACTGGTTAAGCACTTGTGTCAGTGGGAGAGAGCTACCTGGGGGAGCAGGCAAGACTAACTACCTACTTGAACAATTACCATCATGGCTTTGAAACAGTTTATTGCTCCTTGTACAGCACACTCTAAACAGCTGAGCAGCTCTCGGGTGATGGGCCCTTTAAACAGATGAGCAGCTCTCGGGTGATGGGCCCTTTAAACAGCTGAGCAGCTCTCGGGTGATGGGCCCTTTAAACAGCTGAGCAGCTCTCGGGTGATGGGCCCTTTAAACAGATGAGCAGCTCTCGGGTGATGGGCCCTTTAAACAGATGAGCAGCTCTCGGGTGATGGGCCCTTTCAACAGATGAGCAGCTCTCGGGTGATGGGCCCTTTAAACAGATGAGCAGCTCTCGGGTGATGGGCCCTTTAAACAGATGAGCAGCTCTCGGGTGATGGGCCCTTTAAACAGCTGAGCAGCTCTCGGGTGATGGGCCCTTTAAACAGATGAGCAGCTCTCGGGTGATGGGCCCTTTAAACAGATGAGCAGCTCTCGGGTGATGGGCCCTTTCAACAGCTGAGCAGCTCTCGGGTGATGGGCCCTTTAAACAGATGAGCAGCTCTCGGGTGATGGGCCCTTTAAACAGATGAGCAGCTCTCGGGTGATGGGCCCTTTAAACAGATGAGCAGGAAGCTCTTTACAACCTCCCCAGTGCTGCTCCGTTTCTCCTCGTGTTGCTCGTCTGTATATTTCATTTTCCCCATGGAAAATTGAGAATCTCAAGGCTTGCTTGTCTAAATAAATCATTACAAGTACAAAGCAACGCAAGAAATCAAATATCATTCTAATTACAAACTGTATAATCAGATGATGATCATTTTTGTTTTAATTAAATTGATTTTACATCTTTATTTCTGATGTGAAAGTGCAGAGGCTGATAATGCACGCAAGAGCAAATGCTTTGATTCGGATACCTCCATATCGGTAAATTAACCTTTCAAAATCAGTGATCCGAGACTGTACAAATTCCTACATTACCACAGTGACTACACTTCAAAAAGTACTTCATTGGCTGTAAAGTGCTTTGGGACCTCCGGTGGTCATTAACGGCGCTATATAAATGCAAGTCTTTCTTTCTTCTTTCGAATTCACAGTTTTGCTTAATTTCTTACAGTTTTCCAATTTTCCAGACTGGATTAATGTATGTGGCTGTTACTTGACTGGTTAAATGTTCTTTAGGCCACTTGAGAAGCATAAAATGAGAATTCTTACAAACATTCCTGGTTGGCCAGATTTCTGGCACAAGTGTCATCAAACTCCTAATGGATGAACTCAGTCCGCGGTAAACAAGGGGAAATAGCAATCCTATTTATCGTTAACAGTTTCAAAGAGTAAGATTAACGCTCCTATTTCTAAAAGTGGAAAATATTGGCACTATTTTGAAGAAGAGCAGGGGAGTTATCCCCGGTGTCCTGGCCAATATTTATCCCTCAACCAACATCACTAAAAACAGATTATCTGGTCATTATCACATTGCTGTTTGTGAGAGCTTGCTGCGCGCAAATTGGCTGCCTCATTTCCTAAAAAAGAAAGACTTGCATTTATATCGCGTCTTTCATGACCACCGGACGTCTCAAAGCGCTTTACAGCCAATGAAGTACTTTTGGAGAGTAGTCACTGTTGTAATGTGGGAAACGCGGTAGCCAATTTGTGCACAGCAAGCTCCCACAAACAGCAATGCGATAATGACCAGATAATCTGTTTTTTTTAGTGATGTTGATTGAGAGGTAAATATTGGCCAGGACACCGGGGATAACTCCCCTGCTCTTCTTCGAAATAGTGCCATGGGATCTTTTACGTCCACCTGAGAGGGCAGACGGGGCCTCAATTTAATGGCTCATCCAAAAGAACGGCACCTCCAACAGTGCAGCACTCCCTCAGCACTGTACTGGAGTGTTAGGCTAGCTTTATGTGCTCAAGTCCCTGGAGGTGAACTTAAAGCCACAACATTCTGACTCAGAGGCGAGTGTGCTACCCACTGAGCCACAGCTGACACTGTATTACAACAGTGACGACACTTCAAAAGTACTTCACTGGTTGTAAAGCGCTTTGGGATGTCCTGAGCTCGCGAAAGGCGCGATAGAAATGCAAGTCTTTCTTTTCTTTTATGGAATGAGTTTGAGTAGTGTGAATGCTAGTGGGCCCAGGCTTACAGTGCAAAACTGATCCTAATTTGGCACTAGATTGTCAATGTCACTTAAAGATGACATAAGGCTACTGGCAAAGAAAATGCAATTGTGAACCACAACAGGAGATGTTCTTCTGAGGTATGGGCCAGGGCCAAAGAGGGGGCTTTATTCTTCAGCTTCTATATCTAATCTTAGAGTGCTTAATGTTGGCTCTGGATGCTTAATATAGTAATGTTTTACATTTTATAATGCTAACATCCGTTGATCAGTGAACAAATCACCAAACAAATTAGGCAAAATAGTAGAGCATAGCAAGAGATGAAGAGGTCAAGGAAGAGAAATGAAGCCAGAAGTTTGTAAGGAAAAAAAAACAAGGAAAAGTGATAGTAGAGGAAGAAAACGAAGAAACAAGAAACTCTTAAATAAAATCCTATCCTTTTCAACTTTAAATGAGTGCATGTAAGACACCAGTACAGCTAATGTGCTGCCACTTGTAGTACAGGTTTCAGAGTTTCAAATTGAGGAATATACCTTTCACTGATTTGACAGTTGCAGCATGGATTGAGTGTGGGTGAGTGCATTGGGACTGAGCTGCTGGTGGGCACCACGGTTGGCTGGCACTGCACTGTAGCAGATGTGGTTCGGAGCTCCAAAGCTCACTCTTTCAATTTGGCCAATTTCACATAGTTTTCTTGATTGCTGACCATCTGACAGCAGGCCTGCCCCAGGCCCGAACCTGTCATAGTTTGTAGTCCGTTGGAACATTGATGTTTAATCTGGAGTGACACAAGGAGTTCTTTTGGCCGTTCAGTGTGGCGATGGAGAGTGTTTCGCTCGGAAAGAAAAGTTATATAGCTCTTTAGCAGAGCTCTCTCATCAACCCTTTGTTGTACCTTTGCTTAGTGAAACCTATTAGGGCCCACTAGTACAGTTCTATTCATATCTGTGAATAGTGTATGTCTGTATGTATCTAGGCATGCTTGCATGTTTGTGGGTACACATTTGTCTTTGTCAACATGTATGTTTGTGTATTTATGCCTCCGTTTATATTTGCATGCATGCTGTAATAACTCATTCTTTTCTAGCACCTCAAAACTGTAGAACTCCTTGTTTCCTTCAGTCTTCCTTCCTCCTATAATTTATGGCCTAGAAATTCCATGAGCATTTTCCCAATCTCCCGCTGTAACTTCAGCGGGAGAGTGACAGAACCCCCAGAGAAATATGGTAACTAGCGATCAGGACAACCCCTGCGGAATTTCAGGGCTAACATGCCTTCAAAACCCAAACTTTTGTTTGTTGATCTTTGGTGATTGCGGAGCATTTGTGCAAAACTTTCCCTCGGAGGGATTAAATATGTGGGTTGAGTTCATATTAGGGGAGATTGTATATGATCTCTGGAGGAATTGGGTTTAAAAACAAATGTATTTTTTTCTATTGCGTGCGTTCTTACATTCTGATATAATTTAGAAATCTCACTCAGATAGGCCTTCAAAATGGTTGGTGTGAAGAATAGAAAATGTCACACCAGTGCAACAATGTTCTCCCATGTTTCTGCTTCAGATGCATTGTTGGAGCAGAGCAAAGACCGCTTTGTTGTGTTTTCATATATCTGTATCATAACTTAATGCAGAAATATAAGTTAAATACATTAATACAAATATTACAAGAACATGGTTCTGAGAATTTAACTGCTAACTCCTCGGAGAGAGCGGTTATGAAGCCTAATGGTTTGGGAGTGAGCTGCCTCTTACGCTCCGCAGCTCACCCGCATCATGGAAATGAGGCCCGAGGCCCAATATTGGGGGTACCTCGGGCCTCACTATGCAAGGCACAGGGACTGTAACCTGGCCCGTCCGTGCACCCAAGAATGGCTGCAATCGAATTTCTACCCCTATAGGTCCATCTAGCCAACCTTCCTGCTGTCCAAGCAGTTGTAACCGATGATGTGTTTCTCTTTGCGATGCTTATCTAATTTAACCTCGAAGAGATCTAAGCTGCATGCCCCTACAATTTCCCCTGGTACGATCAACCAAAAACTGACCACCTTCTCACTGAAGTAGTGCTTTTTTATGTCCTGCCCGAATCTATTCCTTTTCAGCTTAAGACCTTCGATCCAGACCTTCAAAGCATCCTACGCGCTCTCATCCCACGTACTCCCCGCGTGGGAGACTTTTACTGCCTCCCAAAGATACACAAAGCCAACACACCCGGATGTCCTATCGTATCAGGCAATGGAACCCTGTGTGAGAACCTCTCTGGGTACGTCGAGGGCATCCTGAAACCCATCGTACAGGGAACCCCCAGCTTCTGTCGCGACACCACAGACTTCTTACAGAAACTCAGCACCCATGGACCAGTTGAACCAGGAACACTCCTCGCCACGATGGACGTATCGGCACTCTACACCAGTATCCCCCACGATGACGGCATCGCTGCGACAGCCTCAGTACTCAACACCAACAACAGCCAATCTCCAGACGCCATCCTACAACTCATCCGCTTCATCCTTGACCACAATGTCTTCACCTTCGACAACCAGTTTTTTACCCAAACACACGGAACAGCCATGGGGACCAAATTCGCACCCCAATACGCCAACATCTTCATGCACAAGTTCGAGCAAGACTTCTTCGCTGCACAGGACCTCCAACCAACGCTGTACACCAGATACATCGACGACATTTTCTTCCTTTGGACCCACGGCGAAGGATCACTGAAAAGACTACACGATAACATCAACAAGTTCCATCCCACCATCAAACTCACCATGGACTACTCCTCAGAATCGGTTCATTCCTGGACACACGAATCTCCATCAAAGACAGACACCTCAGCACTTCACTCTACCGCAAGCCCACGGACAACCTCACGATGCTCCACTTCTCCAGCTTCCACCCTAACCACGTTAAAGAAGCCATCCCCTATGGACAAGCCCTGCGAATACACAGGATCTGCTCAGACGAGGAGGAACACGATGGACACCTACGGACGCTGAAAGACGCCCTCGTAAGAACGGGATAGGATGCTCGACTCATCGATCGACAGTTCCGACGGGCCACAGCGAAAAATCGCATAGACCTCCTCAGAAGGCGAACACGGGACACAACCAACAGGGTACCCTACGTCATCCAGTACTTCCCCGGAGCGGAGAAACTACGCCATGTTCTTCGCAGCCTTCAACATGTCATCGATGACGACGAACACCTCACTAAGGCCATCCCCACGCCTCCACTACTCGCCTTCAAACAGCCGCCTAACCTCAAAAGTACCATCATTCGCAGCAAATTACCCAGCTTTCAGGAGAACAGCGACCACGACACCACACAACCCTGCCACGGCAACCTTTGCAAGACATGCCAGATCATCAACACAGATACCATCATCACACGTGAGGACACTACCCACCAGGTACATGGTACATACTCATGTGACTCGGCCAACGTTGTCTACCTCATACGTTGCAGGAAAGCATGGTACATCGGCGAGACCATGCAGACACTGAGACAACGTATGAACGGACACCGCGCAACAATCGCCAGGCGGGATTGTTACCTCCCAGTCGGGGAACACTTCAGCAGTCAAGGACATTCAGCCTCGGATCTGCAGGTAAGCGTTCTCCAAGGCGGCCTTCGAGACACACGACAACGCAAAATCATCGAGCAGAAACTGATAGCCAAGTTCCGCACCCATGAGGACGGCCTCAACCGGGATCTTGGGTTCATGTCACACTACATGACGTAGAGTCATCCAGATTCGAGTCGTCGTTGGCTTGTTCACAGATGTGATTTCCAGTAAAAAAAGTAAAAAGTTTAAAGTTTATACAGACTGCATTTGACACATTAGACCCCCTGTGACCCCACCTCATTGTCTTAGCTGTATCTTGCTATGTCTTTGATATAATGCCTTCCTGACCTGATTGTTTCTCTGCCGAGGTGTGATAAAAGGCAGTCAGAAAGATTAACTGTAGTCATCTGACATTGTACGCTACACAGGCATTGTTCTCTGTCTATATATGCTGTGCCGATTCGTATTCCTTCACTTCACCTGACGAAGGGGCAGCAGCTCCGAAAGCTTGTGATTTCAAATAAAACTGTTGGACTATAACCTGGTGTTGTGCGACTTCTCATTTTTTTCAGCTTACGGTCATGTTCCCTTGTTCTACTGTGCTATACCAAATCAAACATACCAGGCTGATCCGCTACATCCTTGAGCCTTCTTAATGTGAATACCTCATATCATATCTCCTGTCTTCTCCTTTGCAGTGAAAAGAGTCCCAGTTCTGTGACCTTATTATCATAAGTGTTATTCTCTAATCCCGAATCATTCTGGTTGCTCTTCTCTTCACTTTTTCCAGCTCAGCTGTCATCTTTCCTGTAGTGAGGGGTCCAGACTCCAGACTACACATAGTATTTCCAGTATGTCCTGACCAATAGTCTACGCTTTTCCTAACAACCTAAGATCAACAGACCACTCTGTCTTAGAGGGTCAAAGCACAATTTTGCTTATTCTATCTCCTGACATTCCTATTAGTATATGTTTCCAAACTGCACTCGCATCATTCCATCAGAATTCCACTGTGTTGTCAGAAAGGAAATGGGCTTACGCATCCCAGCTGAGTCACTTCCTCCCCATGATCAAAAATGAATGCCCTTTTGAAAATAAAGCGTAAACAAAAATAAAAGTTGATGTTTTTTGGAATGAAATGGCGCTACGTTCCTGAAGGGGAATTTTTCTTTTTCAATTTTTCTCCTGAAGATATTGACCCCATTCTTCAGGTATGAGCTGACAGTGAGGGGGCAAAATTTGGCTCCTTTGCGCCTGCCGTTAGCGCCTTCGGGGGGCTTATCGCCCGGGGGGGGGGGGGGGGTGATAAAAGCGCCTCCTGAGAAATTCGGTGGGGCGTTGCTGAGGCGCTATCCGAAAGCGCCGCTCCCCCACCGATAGCGCCCCGAGCCGCTGCGCCACCGCGATGATGTCATCGCTGTGCGCCGTGACCCCTTAGCTCCCCACAGCAGAAATTCAGTTGTGCCCTGCGATGCTGCTGCGGCCGGTGTCAGCGCCAGCCTTGCGGGTCGTGAGCCGGGCCGACCTCCGCTAGCAGGGCGGTATTTAAAGGGGAGGTGCGGCTGTGACCTGCGCCCCATTTTCTTTTTTTGAGGTCGGCCCTCCATGGTGGGCCGTGGCGTGGTCCTGGCCACCATCGCGCAGCCTGGCACCGCATCTCAGCGCCGGGCTACTGCCACGGCACCACGCCACCCTGATGGCCTAGCGTTGGCCATCGGAGGCCCTGCAGAGTGCGCAGCGGCCCTCCCCTTTAACTGAAGGGGCGGGGCGTTGAAACGCGGCAACGCTCCGTGGAGCGCTGCCGATCACACCCCGGCATCGCCTCGGTTACCGCCCCACCAGGAAGGGGAGTGCCCGAGATTGCGCTCCACTTCCTGTGCGGGGCAGTAAGCCGAATTAGGCAGCCGGGGCGGTACTTCCGCGCCGGGCGCTAATTGTCCAGCCTTAACTCAGTTACCGCCCCCAAACAGGGCGTAACCGAATTTCACCCCTCTGAGTGTCAATTGGCTTTTCACCCATAGTGGGCGTCACAACTAAATCCGATCCTGTCCTCATCCAATATCCATACACATGCATTTCCCAGCAGGAGTAGCTAGAAAGAAAGACATCAGGACATCCCAAAACGCTTTACAGCCAATGAAGAACTCTTGAAGTGTAGTCATTGTTGTAATGTAGAAAATGCGGCACACGATTAGCGCACAGCAAGATCCTGCAAACAGCAATGTGATAATGACCAAATAATCTGTTTTAGTGATGTTGATTGAGGGATAAATATTGACCCAGACACTGGGGATAACTCCCCTGCTCTTCTTCGAAATAGTGCCATGGGATCTTTTACGTCCACCTGAGAGAGCAGACCCCGGAGCTTGGTTTAACATCTCGTCTAAAAGATGGCACCTCCGACAGTGCTGCACTCCCTCAGGACAGCACCGGAGTCCCAGCCTAGATTTGTGCTCAAGTTTCTGGAGTGAGACCTGAAACCACAACCTTCTGACTCAGAGCCTACCCACTGAGCCACAGCTGACACTGCTTTGGGAGTAGGGACTCTGGCTGATTTTCCCTCTCCATAGCCAAATGGCACTGAGGCTAATTGCAGCACCCCCTACTGCTACGCCAGCTGAGATCAGCTAACTCAACACAGACGAAGGTTCAAACCTGATTTGTATAGTTTAGTACCACACTGGGTGATGTCAACAAACATCAACAAAGTGAAGGGGGAATTGCTCCCAGCATCCCTTTGACCAGTTGATTTAATGTGTGCGAAAACACAGAAACGAGAGTTGGAGAGGCAGCAGTAACTGTAGATATAGTTACAAAGCAATTCAGATGAATCCACATGCCCTTTAACTAGAGAAGCTTGCTGAACTTGCAGTGCCTCTGAAGGTAGTAGTTTCTAACGGATATGGGAAAGTCAGTGAGATAAACGGATTGTGTGTAATATTCCATCAAAATTGATCGAGAAAACCATCTGCACCAGCATCAGGATCCCTGTTTTCATCTTGTTTGTCCCTGTTTCAGCTCTTTTCACACCTTCCTGCAAAGCGGAAGCTTTACTCAACGTAATAATAAATAGGTGCATTATAGGTTCAGGTATGTTTCTTGTTGTGTGAGTTTCTGACTGAGCTAGTTGACGCATCTGTTAAAAATTAAGGATTAATGATTTTTGTATATTCAGTATTTTTGGCTCGAAATTTCAGTGGAGTGGAAGGACAGGAAAAGAGCGCATCAGTTGACCAGGGACCAAAATCTGGAGTGGGTCTCAGATCTGCCCGGGATCTGCCTCATTTGCACGCTATTCAGCTTTGCACCTGAAGTGGGGACCAGTCGAGAGAAGCACCCACCCTCTAAAGTGTACAGCCATGCAAATGATGGGTTTAGGATAGGATGATGTCACCGGTTCTAAATTGTCGTTTCCGCCTTACAGTACACTCCATAAAGAACGTTTATATGGAACAGGCAATTTTTGGCACGCCCCGATAGAGTAGGAGGAGTTCCTAAGTTGTTTCAGGCCACACTGCTGATGGACTCATGACAATGTGCCCAGTATTATGCTAATCAGCTGACTTCAGGATTTCGGATTGGGTCAGCACCTGTGCATAAGGACAAACCCCACCCCATCGCAGTTCCAACAGCAAACACCAGAAGCATTAACCCATGCATTTTAAATGCATTAAAGCCTCTATTAAAGTAATGGTCAAAGACACTGCATACAAATGTGTTTGTACGCTAATCTTTATGTAGCATAATTTCAAGGGCATGATTCTGATAACAACAACTTGCATTTATAAAGCACCTTTAACATAGTACAATGTCCCAAAGCGCTTCACAGGAGCAAAGAGAATGTGACACCGAGCCACTTAAGGAGATATTAGGACATGCGTCCAAAAGCTTGGTCAAAGAGGTAGGGTGTTAACATAGAAACATAGAAACATAGAATCTAGGAGCAGGAGTAGGCCATTCGGCCCGTTGAGCCTGCTCCACCATTCAATACGATCATGGCTGATCATCCAAATCCAGTACCCTGTCCCTGCTTTAATCCCCACAGTACACATATCCCACCCTACCCCCGTAACCCCACGTATTTAATTCCCCCTAACATATCCCATCCTATCCCCATAACCCCACATATTTAATCCCCCCCTAACACTAAGGGTCAATTTATCATAGCCAAATCAACCTAACCCGCACATTTTTGGAGCGTCTTAAAGGAGGAGAGAGTTTCCATTTTCTCCAGTTGCCACCGAGTGGATACTGGCCATTTCTATACAGAAAGAGTCCAAAAAAGAGAGGGAAATTATCCAAGACCAACCTCACACAACTCACTGAAGCCAGATGCAAAGCAGTGCTGCACAAAAGCAAGGAATGAGTTGCCTACACACCCTTGCCCAGGTACATGATACATGACAACACAAAAAGGAAAAGAAAATATTTTAATGGAGGAATAAAATGAAATAAAACCTCATCAATACAATGCATGTTGGGTTTCTTGAAAATGCCATCTGAGATCACTCAGAGGGTTATCGTGCGATATCATACTGCCCTCTGTTGGCTTATACCATACATGTGGACTGAGTATTAACGGATAATGGTCCTTATAGGATAGTAGAATACAGGAAAGACAAATATGGAACAAAATGTCACGTTAAATTGGGGAAAGGAAAATTTAGGATTGATGTCATGAAGTTATTCACATGGCTGGACTTGTGGTACTGTACTGGACACAAAAACCTTGCAATAATTTAGGAAATGGTCAGATTCTGTGATTGTAGGTTTGTTCTGGGTAGATGTGCTTGAATGTGCCAAATGGCCTTCCTCATTTACATCTATTCTGGGATTTTTGGGGGGGATTTGTGCGCTATTTCTGAACTGATCATTGCTTAACTTCCAAAAAAAGCTGCAGTTCATCATGCCATGTGTGGATATATAGTAGTTAACAAGGATAGCAGCATCTTAGAGTGTCTTTTATGATTACTGCAATTATAAAAGAAAACATTTAAACATGAAGAAACACTTCTCCAATAGCTCAGACAGTAAATGCACTGCCTAGTGCGGTACTCAGCCATTCAGACCAGAAGACCCCAGCTTTGATCTTGATTTGTAGTTAGTTCACCTCAGCTGAGGTGGCGGTAGGAGCTGTACAATTGGCCTAACTGTCTGTGGGCTAAGGAGGGGGGAAATCAGCCAGGGTTCCCTAACACTATCCAGTGAGCCCTCTTGGAAATTGCATGCGTGTGGTAGAATTGGGCTGTGCTGTGCTGTGCCCCCATGATCCAATAGCCTCACTGATTATGTTCACACATGTGAAGAAAGGCTACTGCAGTGAGGCACTCAAGGGCTGCCGGCATATGTGAAAGGGTCTTTGCACTTCGGAGGGAAAAGAACAAAAGTGGCGAAGAAATAAATAAGATTTGCCAAAGGACTCACTTGTTCGTCAAAAAGTAAACTGTTAGAGAGACCTGTGTCTGTAATCCACACCAGTTATGCACCCGCTGTCATTCAGTGCTTTCTTGTTTATAGTAAATGACAAAGTCCTACTGTGAATCTTGGGTACAAGTTTCCACTGGTAAAATGGACCCCTTTCCTCTTTATAGTTAGGAAACCGGCAAGACTAAATTTGTTCAGCTGGCAAATGACAAATGAAACCCAACACAGTTTTGGAAAACATCATTAGATTAAAAATAGCAGAACAGCGCACTGTGTAATGTAAACATTTGTTCATTAACTACTTTGTTATCCAAGGGCTCAGCTGCAGTAATTTCAACACACCCGTGAATGCATCATTACCCCAGTTTCCTCTCACAGCCACAGTAATGAACTCATGTCACGGGCAGTGAGTTTCATTGCTGTACTCCTGCGCCTGACCGACTGGTGTACAATAAGCCTCTCCTTAATGATGGCATAAGGATATAAAAGCCAAAAAAAAGTCTTTTAGAATTCTGATTCTGTTCTTCATCAACTTTATGAAATAATCTCAGATAAGATGAGGAATGTTATTCAGCCCATCTAGCTCAAACTTCCATAAGAACATAAAAATTAGGAGCAGGAGTCGGCCATACAGCCCTTCGAGCCTGCTCCGCCATTCAATAAGATCATGGCTTCTCTTCGACCTCAACTCCACTTTCCCGCCTGATCCCCATATCTCTTGATTCCCCTAGAGTCCAAAAATCGATCTATCTCAGCCTTGAATATACTCAATGACTCAGCATCTACAACCCTCTGGGGCAGAGAATTCCGAAGATTCACAACCCTCTGAGTGAAGAAATTCCTCCTCATCTTAATCTTAAATGGCTGACCCCTTATCCATAGGAATTTACTCTCCCCATCACAGGATCTAACTGCCTCTTGAATGTTTTCAGAACTTTTGTCTCAACTGCCCTCTCCAGGAGACCAATCCAGGTATGAAATGAAGAAGTGCTTTCTGACATTATCCTCAACTTGCTTTTTATCAGTTTGTAACTACCTTATCTTACCTACCCAATTGTGGTCAGAGCATCTTCAGCAATGGCTTCGCTTCCCACCCCCACACAATTAATTTTAGAGTCCTTCAAGGATCTATCTTTGTCCCCTCCTCTTTTTCATCTACATGCTGCTCCATGCCAACATCATCAGAAGACATAGGGTCAGCTTCCATGTGTACGCTAACGACACCCAGCTCTACATGTCCACCTGTGTTGCAACCCTTCCATTGCCTCTGTGTTATCAGACAGTTTGTCCAACATCCAATCCTGGATGAGCTGCAATTTCCTCCAGTTAAACAATGTGCATTTGGCTAATGGAAGGAATCGTAGCCAGGCCAGAATACATCAAATATTGTAGTGCCACAGGAATTTTAACATGCACCTAAACCAAGGTTTAACATCATATTCGTAGGATGCCATCTCCAACAACAACTCAATGAACAACACCAGAAACAGGTGGACATTCATCTCACTGCTGTTTAAGAAACCTTGCTGTCTACAACAGTGGCAGCACTTCAAAGTAATTCATCGTAAGTTTAAATACTTTGGGACATCTTTCAGAGAGGCAATAAGATGCTAAAAAAAATGCAAGTTCTTTTTTCTTTTGGAAAAGGGACATTGAACAATGAAGAGGGTAACTCATGAAAAGCTGTAATCTATAACATAACTTTCAAATCTCCAAAACTTGATTGGAATCAGGGATCTTTCTACACTGTAAAAATCTGATCAATTTCTGAATATTCTTATAGTTTCTCTTATACATATCTTTACAAGGTAACAGTTGTTTCCTCAGGAAATTAGTTACTGGAATCTACTGGAATTTTTTGAGGATGTAACTGGTAAAATAGATAAGGGAGAACCAGTGGATGTGGTGTATTTGGACTTTCAGAAGGCTTTCGATAAGGTCCCGCATAAGAGATTAGCGTGTAAAGTTAAGGCACATGGGATTGGGGGCAAGGTATTGACTTGGATAGAGAACTGGTTGGCAGACAGAAAGCAAAGAGTTGGAATAAATGGGTCTTTTTCCGAGTGGCAGGCGGTGACTAGTGGGGTACCGCAGGGATCGGTCCTAGGACCACAGCTATTCACAATATATATTAATGATCTAGACGAGGGAATTGGATATAATAGCTCCAAGTTTGCAGATGACACAAAGCTGGGTGGGAGTGTGTGCCGTGAGGAGGATGCTGAGAAACTCCAGTATGATTTGGACAGGTTGGGTGATTGGGCAGAAGCATGGCAGATGCAATATAATGTGGATAAATGCGAGGTTATCCACTTTGGTGTCAAAAACAGGAAGGCAGATTATTATCTGAATGGCAATAGATTGGGAGAAGGGGAAGTGCAACGAGACCTGGGTGTCCTTGTGCACCAGTCGCTGAAGGTAAGCATGCAGGTGCAGCAGGCGGTTAAGAAGGCAAATGGTATGTTGGCCTTCGTAGCGAAAGGGTTCGAGTACAGGAACAAGGATGTCTTGCTGCAGTTGTACAAGGCCTTGGTGAGACCACATCTTGAGTATTGTGTGCAGTTTTGGTCACCTTATCTGAGGAAGGATGTTCTTGCCATGGAGGGAGTGCAGCGAAGATTCACCAGGCTGATACCTGGGATGGCAGGAATGACGTATGAGGAGAGATTGGGTCGATTGGGCTTATACTCGCTGGAGTTTAGAAGAATGAGAGGGGATCTCATTGAAACTTATAAAATTCTAATAGGACTAGACAGACTAGATGCAGGAAGGATGTTCCCGATGACCGGGGAGTCCAGAACCAGGGGCCACAGTCTAAGGATAAGGGGTAAGCCATTTAGGACTGAGATGAGGAGGAATTTCTTCACCCAAAGAGTGGTGAACCTGTGGAATTCTCTACCACAGAAGGCAGTTGAGGCCAATTCATTAAATATATTCAAGAAGGAGTTAGATATATTTCTTAAAGCTAAAAGGATCAAGGGCTATGGGGAGAAAGCAGGGACAGGGTACTGAATTTGGATGATCAGCCATGATCTCATTGAATGGCGGAGCAGGCTCGAGGGGCTGAATGGCCTACTCCTGCTCCTATCTTCTATGTTTCTATGAAACTAATCCTGAAATGGCATGGGCATCATTTATTTCAGATTCCACTGGCCAATCAGTTTGCATAAAAGCAACATTTACTCAAGATATTCATGACACTCAGGGCAAAGGTTAAAGGTGTACTTATTCAGTTTGGGGTCAATTTTTATGCAGACATTTACCATGAGTGCAAATACCAACAGAAAATGGACTGCATATAATTGACGTCTGACAACATTCACATCAAAGGATTAATGACTATGATGTCATTACTACAAGTTTATTAATAATGAATTTGCATTTTATCACTAGAAAATGATATTGCCTGAATATATTATCAACTTTAACTTTACCACTATTAAATTTTATGTTAAGTAAACCCTATCAAAGTGCACTGTGGTACAATGTAGTTCATTGGTCCCTCTCTGCCGTTTACCACAGATAGGTTGGGCACATACTTTTGGTGCCAACACACTGTTCAGCACATCTCTTATCTGGGTGTGACCCAGGTGCTACTTGCAAGACTCTATATAGATAAATAGATCGATAGAAAGATTAGACCTAGATGTGTGAGTGTGCCACTGTATGTGAGTGTGTGATTCGCTATGTCAGTTTATCCTTCTGCACCCAACATCTGACTTGCTATCACGTCTCTCCACTTTATGTGCTTATTTGTTTGTTAGTACAGTCGCCTCTCTGCTATTCAAATTCTTTAGGACTGACACACACTGATTATCCGAGTTGATACAAATTTTGCCTCAAATCTCATCTCCAGACCCCCGCCCCTTTTTTTTCCTGTCCAATCACTTGCCGTGCGTGTTGTACAGACAGGTTTCCATTGCGGATCGATGCGGTGCAGTTCAGGGTTGAGCTGATCTGCGGTGGCTTTGTTTGGTCCTCAAAGAGTGAGTAATCCTGGAAGACGGGAGCAAATCCGGGATCTGTCAGTCGCTTATTAATTTTACTCTACCACAAAAATGTAATAATTTGTACCCATTTACTGTTTTTATTTGATGAATATCCAATGCACGAAAATACGCGTCACAAATTACTAATTGTATTTTCGTTTAAAATAAACCCAACTCGGGTTTAATAAACATCAACAGTGTCTCTCCATTTCAGATTTTGGCAGTGTTAGATCTGAACAATGTACTTCCCTCGTATGTTAATGTAGCACTGGTTACACAGTCCGTGAACATAGAAGACATGCCGTTTATTTGTTGCCGTAGAGTGTAATATGTTTTAAATTCAAATAGAAAGCTACCTTCTTCTCGGGGCCTTTTTATATAAATTGGAAAAACCTAACTGAAGGACCCGGACCCTCAGTGCTAGTAGACATTGCCAGGGTTGAAGAGTTGGAGATAAACCCAGGTCCAACTCAAAATTATATTTGATTAGGTGAAGCCAAGCTTGAGTATTGTAAGGTGCAATGGGGGTGAGGAACTCTAAACTGTGTTACCCCTGTGTGTTCTGTTCTGGGACTGCTTGATGCTGACACTAGATGCCAAGAAATCTCCTAGTCTTCAGCACTCACCATCGCTCGCACTGATTCTCTCAGTGACACTCCAGTGCAGTGCTGAGGGAGTGCTGCACTGTCGGAGGTGCCGTCTTTCAGATGAGATGTTAAACCGAGGGCCCTTCTGCTCTCTCAGGTGGACTTAAAAGATCCGATGGCACTATTTTGATGAAGAGCAGGGGAGTTATCCCCGTGTCCTGGCCAATATTTATTCCTCAACCAACATAACAAAAAAAAAACAGATTATCTGGTCATCATCACATTGCTGTTTGTGGGAGCTTGCTGTGCGCAAATTGGCGTTTCCCACATTACAACAGTGACTCCACTTCAAAAGGACTTCATTGGCTGTAAAGCACTTTGGGACGTCCGGTGGTCGTGAAAGGCGCTATAGAAATGCAAGCCTTTCTTATTTTTCTCACAAATGTTAAAAAATTGTTTCCAAAACCCATTTCCAAAATGGTATTTCAGGACTTTGAGAGTTTATATTTAAAGATATATGAAGGCTGAGGACAAAATAATTTAGTTGTTCAGGTTTCACTGATGTGAAATTAATTTACAGACTTAACAGCCAAGAATTAAAATACAGATCCATGAAGCAGAAAGTTTCTGACTCCGTCAGTCTTTGTCTATCTCAGGGACCTTTGAAGAAGTGTTAACGGTAACACTGGATATGTCTGGCTGAAAAAATAAACATAGAAAAAAACTAAATCAAATCCTCACAAGCTGCAGTAGTGCAGGTTCAATGCTAAATTCTCATGGAAGGGCCTCATTTTTATTGTTATTAGCCATTGTGATTTTTACTTATTTGAACCATTATTTGTAAATTATTGCATTTAACATGTTTTGTTTACAGCCAGATATTGCACCGCAAAGGTTGACTGGACGAATTAATGACCAGATCAAGAAAGTATTCCCTTCTTGTTAGGCAGATAGGTGTATGTGTGAAACGACGGATATTTAATCAGAGTGGAAATAAAAAGAAATAAAAACAGAAAATGCTGGAAACACTCAGCAGGTCAGGCAGCATCAGTGGAGAGAGAAACAGAGTTAACGTTTCAGGTCTGTGACCCTTAGTCAGAACTGTCATCGACCTGAAACATTAACTCTGTTTCTCTCTCTACAGATGCTGCCTGACCTGCTGAGTGTTTCCAGCATTTTCTGTTTTTATTTCAGATTCCCAGCATCCGCAGTATTTTGCTTTTGTATGTGGGGAAATAAAAAGAGCCGGGAGAGCTGGAAATCTAAAATACAGCAGAAAATAAGGAAATGTGAGGGGAAAAGACAGGTTAATGTTTGAGGTGTAGACACTTCGTTGTGAGTCAGAACGTCAAGGAAGGGTCAAACCCCCAAAACCTCTTTCTCTTTCGGGCGGTGTTCCACTTGCTGAGCATTCCCACCATTTCTAAGTTTATATTTTTTTAATCAAAGTGGTGAGTCTAGTTCTTTGTGGCTGAGTGATTGGGTTTTAATTCAGCACTTTTCCCGGGTGAGAATGGGGTTTCTCCGTGGGGACATGGGACATCCTGGTCTGAAACGTAGTTTACATCTCTTCCAGGTCGCTGTGAGGATTGGATTCGTTACAATTAGCCAAGCAGGAAAGGGAACCCGAGAACTCTGCACACTTCCCATATCACAGGACACATATGTCCTCCCCACTGGGCTCGGTGCAAATCCAGCGGCAAAAAAATATGGCAGGAATGAGACGAATGAATGAGATGAGATGGGTCGAATAGTATTCCTCATCCGCCCCCCCCCCCCTCCCCCCCAAGGTCTATCTTGCAATCTTATAAAATCAAAGTGTGTGTGTGTCTGACCAAATAATTCAACAAAGAATGGCTGAAGCTGTTTTAATGCAGGGCACGTGGAAACAGCAAACGGGCATTGTATTGTGTGTGATATCGAGGGCAAACATGGTTAGGCAGAATGAGACCTACGAACCGCTTAGGTGCCCAAATAATTAGTTAAGGATGTTTATTGGTCCAGTGTGTTCCGTTTGTCATGGGACTGTTGATTTCGGTTACACTGGCCCTTCGGTTCTCAATACTCTGTGTGACATTTCAGCGGCATTTCTGGTTATTACTGCAATTAAAATGCGCTTAATTTTAATTATTGTTTCAATCCATAAATCTCTTGCATTTGAGGTATTTTCAAAGCAAAAGAAAAGTCTGCGTGTTGGATCTGATGCGGATCTTGGATTTGGAAATTGTGATTTTTTTTTTAACGGCTGGCGTTTTCACCTGGATTTGAACAAGACAGTTTCTGATTCCTCGACATTTGTGCTCGACTATTGAGAATAGGAAATATTCGTTTTCCGGACACTTTTCTCAGTGTAGTTGGGAAATATCTGCAAATCCGTCATCATCTTAGAAATGTTAAGAGCATGATTTTTGAAAAGAGTGAGACAGGTCACAACCCCACTGAAATACAGGGAGCTGCGTTTATTTTTTAACAGTGAAATACATCAAAACGGATTATATTTTTTTAGAATAAGGTGAGCGAGTCTCGGTCCAAATGCGTGAGACACCTGTTGCCGAGGGAAGAGAAACAGATTTTAACATTTCTGTGATATAAAAAAAAGTTTTACATTGTTACAAAGCTTACGGGTTCTATTTATTCGCAAAAATATCCAATGCAAAATTTCGTTTTATATAATTTCTAAAATGCACTTTTTAGTGTTTAAATAATTGGTGAATTCACCTGTGGATTTGCTGAAGCTCTTTCAGACTGTGTTCTTGGCGAGATTCTTTCCGTCACCCTCTCTGGTTCCACCGTCTACCCGCCGCTGTTATTTGCCTGCTTATTTATCTCTTTTCGTGTTGTCTCTTCTAACCGTTAACACGGCTGGTCTTATAAATTCAGCTCTGTAAGAATTAACTTTAAACTAGAAATCTTTCCGAATATAGAACGTGCAATTTAAAGGTGAGATTATCAGGTATCAGTCGGTCTCGAAGATGCATTGCAACCGTTCAAAATAACTTTGGAACTAAATATTCACACCATCAAAGCGAATGGGGTTTACTGTTGGTTCTGTATATTTCAACCGGTTCTCGGACGAGAAGGATGCGTTTTGTCACAAATATAAATACGAAATATTTCTCTAAAGCTGCGAGTGATCATTGCAGGCAACTTTTATTTATTATTTGTAAATGCACCGATTCCTTGCAGTTCCGTGCGCTTGTTAGGATAACTCAACTTGGAAAAACAAGTTAACTTCTGGACAAAAATGACATACAGAGCGAGTGTAAAAAAAAATCTCACTCAATCCGGCGCAAGATTTTTGAAAGATGCGAGGGTAAAAACATGGGGGGGAATCACTAGATTCTGTGCCGCGGTGCTGCAGCATCTGTCTGAAGTTGCTATGGTTTCGCTCACAGATGAAGAACCACTTGTTTTTGTTACCTGTCTCTATAGACGGATCTCCTCTATCAGAATTTAATTAAACTTCATGTTACAATCACAGTGGCCTTTAACTGCCGCTAGTTTCCTGCAATGACCTGTTGATGTGAGAGTTTAGAAAGAATTAATTTTTAAAACAATTGGATTTTTTTGAAATTGCACCCGGGCCTGTTTTTTTTGGGGGGGGGCGGGGGGTTATTTGCTTCGCTTGTGTCCATACACAATCTTCCTCGAGTTTCTCCAGGTGTTCCTGTGATGTTGGATGTTTCAGATGATGTACGTCACATCGTCATGGAAACCTGTTAAATATGTTTGCGACAAGCTGCATTTTATTTGCCTCTTTTGTTGGGGCTTTAATTACCGACCCGGGGGACGGCTGGAAGAGCTGGGGCCGGATCCTGCAATCTCTTGGGAGTTGGACCTGGAATTGTTGCGCTTGGATCTTTTGGACTCCTTCACCTCCCCCCCCCCCCCTCCCCCCCCCCCCCCCCCCCCAATACAAAAAGAGGAGGGGATAGTGTGCGTGATCCACGCTCGAACATAAAGCTTTTTTTTCACTTGGCATCTTCTAGGTGAACAGAGGGATCCGTATGGAGAGCGCCAGGCACAGCAACACGCCGGATAGCGCCGACCTGGTCACTGGGCAAAGTGGCTCCACTCCAAAGGGGACCCCATCAGCCAACGGTGGATCCGAGTCGGGCAAAACCTGCCCGGGAGAGAACGGACTCCTGATGCCAGCCAAGAAGGTCCGGGACTGCGTGGCCGCCGGCGACAAGGACTGCCCGTGTCCCGAGCGCCGATTCTCCCCGGGTTACGCGGTGCTCTCGCACAAGAAGGAGCCGCCGGCGGCCGCGGGCGGACAGGGCGCTACCAGCCCCGACCACCAGTCCCAACCCCCGCCGGGCCGGGCCCCCGACCAGAGGGACAAGTGGAGCAAAAAAATGGACTTCTTGCTGTCAGTTATTGGGTTTGCGGTGGATTTGGGCAATGTCTGGCGGTTTCCTTATGTCTGCTATCAAAACGGTGGCGGTAAGCTTATAGTTATTGTACACAGACCTCTCTGCAAACACATCTCACAGTTGTTAATACGTCTAAACAAATGAATTTAAGGATTAAGGTTTACCTTCAGCAATTAAGGAATTGAACAGATTTCTTGGAACAAAAGACACATTTTAAACCCATTTAAAACATTCAAACACGAGTTTTGCTTCTGGTTGAAACTTACCTTTCAATTGTACTTACGTTTTAACGTTTACAAAAACATATTTAAAACTTGTTGGGGGGGGGACATGCTGCTACTCACTGCGTCCCTAACATTTTACAGTGTTACAAATAGCCGCTTTCAGCCGCGCTGTTACATTTCATAAAACGAGTCCTTGATGTGTCTTGGTTTAGTTTGTATTCATTTCTTTTTTGTCCATTGGATGCAAAGGGCAAATATGAGTTATCACAAAACCGTAAAAATAGTGTAATTTTTAAAAAATGGTCGTCGTGGATTGCAATGAGTAAGAGTGTTTCGGAATGGCCATTCAGCCCAGCCGCCTCTTCATGGTCCCCACTGGTCAGATTCCATCTCCCTGTTCTCAGTCCTGAACCAGGAATCTGTGCGGTTCGCTTTTCATTGACTTCATTATTGTATGTTACTGATGTCGTTACACTTTGGCGCCCGGACCTTTACAAGGTTTGTCTCACACACACACACACACACACACACAGTGGTGCCGGGATAAAGCTGCCTGGTGCAGAGTCAGACCGAAACCCTCCGGGAGTACAGGGTCAGTGAGCAGCTCGGTCTCCAGCCCTGATGTGTGGAACTGTTGCCTTTGTCCACTCTGCGACAACTTGACGGGGCGATGTTCTCTCGGCTCTCAGCTGTTCTCCCGATCAATACTATGCTGGTCGGTGCAAAGCAAAGGCAGCAGTTTTGATTCCCATTAGTTACACACGGAATACTATTGTCACAGTGTGTTGGGAAGTATAGGATCACTGAAATCCAGCATGTTATAGGTAGGTATCTAGAAGAATAGACGGATGGACAGATTATTCAGATGGATAGATGGATGAACAGGGATAAACAGATCGATGGCTAGACATATATATCATGATGCGGATGATATATATCATGATCAAATAAAACTGTTGGACTATAACCTGGTGTTGTGCGACCTCTCAATTTTAGACATATATAGACAGTTGGATGGACAGATAGGCGAATGGATGGTTGGGTGGATAGACGGGTAGATAGATAGACAGCACGGATAGGTAGACAGAAGTAATGCTAGACTTAAAGCATTATTATTGACCACTAAGTGCCTATTCCTGATCCCACTGAGTTAGTGTTTCCGTTCCCAGGGAAAGGGAAACGCGCCAATTCGGTGACAGTTTGAGTCATTACAGCTGGAAAAATTGTTATAGTTGGTTAAATAACATAAAACACATTTAGAAAAGATCGGGAGTGTAAAATCTAGGAAATGGGGCTACCCAGATTACTACTGTTGGTGTGTATGTGAATACTGGCGGCGTCACACTCGGGAATGGTCCACTTCGAGTCCACTTGTACGCTCTTATCTTACAAGAATCTGTTGCTACAGAAGATTTCATTTTAAAGGGTAATTTTTACTTTGTAAATCTCACACCTTGCGGCATATTCTGCGTTATGGATGTGACAATTACAACATATATAGCATCTTGTGCTATATACACACACAAACATAAGTCACTGACAATATGGAGAGTTCATATCGACTTTAATAGATACAAGGTGAAGTGGACCCTATGGATTCGCCCTGAAGAGACTCACTGGGCATTTAACAGCTCCCAGTCCGAATTCTACCCATCTCCTTCCCCTACACTCGAGCGGAGCTCCTGTCCAGGTTTTCTAGGCGATATTCCCCATAAACCTGTGTCTGGAGCAAACTGAGAATGATCCCAAAGGAGCAGGAGTTGAATCTTCGTTTGGAACTGATTGGAGCGGCGCTTATAACAATTTTAAGTGTTGGTCACATTGAAAGTAATAAGTCTGCAAGAAAAATACCCAAATAACTAAAACAGAATACTTGTTCTACCTTTTTATACCGGAATCTGAAAATAGTGTATTGAGTCTTTTTTGGTAGTATCCAATACATGTAACTTTCTTTCAGATTACATGTCCTGAGATATAGTTATAGAACTATTTCCCTCTCTCTATCTCTGCTATTAAATGTAAATCTATATGTGATTGAAAATGAAAATGAACACTAATCTTCCATTTGTGTCAATTTTTCCTTACAAATGTTCCAACTTAAACATCTTGAGAGTGGAGAGTTGCCATTGTACACTGGGTGGTTGTCATTGCACCTTAGGGTAGATGTCACTGTGCACTGGGCTAATTGTCATTGCACGTTTGGGATGCGTGTCTTTGTACACTGGGACGTTGGTCATTATATAGTGGAGTGCCTGTCATTGCACATTGGGTAGTTGTCATTGCACAGTGGACTAGTTATTATACATTGGTGTATTTACTACAGTACATCGGATTAAATGTCATTGCACATTGGAGTAGTTGCCACTGTACACTGAGCTAGTTATCATTAGTACATTGCCGTAGTTGTCACTGTGCACTGAATAAGTATATTAGAAACTGGACAGTTACCATTGTACATTATGCGGTTTCTATATCTCTACAGAGTACTGGACCCTGAGTCTAATAGATTAGTGCTCGATGACTTGATTATTTCTCATACTGTTTTCATAAATTTGCTTCCTGTTGTTAATTCCAGGTGCTTTTCTCATCCCCTACACCTTAATGGCAATGTTTGGGGGAATTCCTCTGTTCTACATGGAGCTGGCCTTGGGACAGTACCAGAGAACAGGAGTCATTCCAGTTTGGAAGAGGATATGCCCAATATTTAAAGGTGAGCACACCAAAAGCAGGCATCATTATAGCATACAGCAGTTATAAAATCATTGCATCTTGTATACAAACAAGACACACAGAAAAGAGCACTGAAACAATAAACTGGAAAAACTAGTCAATTGGTATACTGAAGCTGTGTTTACAGGAAGTAAAGATTCTAACAGTTCAAACTCGGGATTTTAAGAAGTGCAAGTTTTTTTCAAAAATGAACAATTGAAACAAGTTCTTATATTTGTGAAAAAATCTAAATTCCAGCTATGTTCAGCCCTTCTAATGTATACAAGAGTATTGTTACTGAGTAAAAAAAAACTTGTTTCTACTAAATTACTCTCTTCCTGTCCACTGACGTTATGATAATCCAGACTCAGTAATCTAGTTTTTTTTAAATACGCTCTAAGCTCCCACCAAATGGCATTGTGGATAAATGCAACATGTAGATTTGTAAGGAGTCATACAATCAGGAAGGTCCCAGTGTTGATCCCCCAAACAGTGCTGAGTTAGCCTATGATGACCAGGACAACAGTGGTGGCATTAAATTGCCTTCAGCACCCCTAGGCTAGAGAGGGGGGGAGGGGGGGGGGGGGGGCGACATTCAGAATTAGTGATCTTGGCCGCAGGGCTGCCAATAAAATAATTTCTAAACAACATAACTGAAGGTTAAGCCCCAAGTACAAGAAGAGAATGAACAATTTTTGACTCACCTGGTCTTCCATGGGCGAGATCTTCTTTGGGATATTATGTTGCAGGTAAATCAACTAGTTGTAACCCACTAATCATTCAGCAAGTGCCACAATCCCAACTAATGTCTTCCTTGAGAGCTACTTTCAAGAAATATCCTCCACCACACATGATGGGAAATGAGTCTATGCCTGTGATTTTCGGCATGGTGCACTCCTGATTTCAGTCATGCCGTTGTGGGGTGTTTCTGTGTGGAGGCCATCAGGGGGAAAAAAACTATAGGACTACAATCCTATTACATAGATAGAGTTACATAGAATCTACAGCACAGAAACAGGCCATTCGGCCCAACTGGTCCATGCCGGCATTTATGCTGCACACAAACCTCCTCCCACCCTACTTCATCTGACCCTATCAGCATATCCTTCTATTCCTCTCTCCCTCATGTGCTTATCTAGCTTCCCCTTAAATGCATCTACGCTATTCGCCTCAACTATTCTTTGTGGTAGCGCGTTCCACATTCTTAGCACTCTTTGGGTGACGAAGGTTCTCCTGAATTCCTTATTGGATTTATTAGTGACTATCTTATATTTATTACTTCTAATTTTGGACTCCCCCACAAGTGGAAATATTTTCTCTACGTCTACCCTATCAAACCCTTTCATTATCTTGAAGACCTCCATCAGGTCACCCCTCAGCCTTCTCTTTACGAGAGAAAAGAGCCTCAGCCTTTCCTGATAAGTATATCCTCTCAGTTTTGGTATTATCCTCGTGATTTTTTTTATACCTTCTCCGGTGCCTTTTTATAATATGGACACCAGAACAGTGCACAGTACTATGGGGTGACTGGGTCACAGTGGGATGACTGGACCTTTTCACTTCCTTTATGGAAACTGAGATACCTGCCTCCTAATAATGTTTCCTTGTCTTCTTTTGCTAAAGAGCAGAAAAGGAGAAGGAATAATATTGAATTTAAGTGTGGACAATATCAGACAACCAGGTAGACTTTGAATAGTGGAAAATAAAGCAATAAGGTGGTTGAGAGCCACAGGTAGAGGCAAGGCAGGTTGCGAATGGCTTCCAGGCCACATTATGAGTACCATTGCTAAATTCAGCCTCTCCAAATTACCAATGTGTATTGTTTTTTAGGAATTGGATACGCGATCTGTATCATATCTCTGTATGTCTCCTTTTACTACAATACCATCATATCCTGGGCTCTCTACTACTTCTACTGTTCATTCACGGCCACCTTGCCCTGGACTAACTGTGACAATCCTTGGAATACACCCAACTGCACCAACTACTTTGGCAAGAATAATGTCTCCTGGAATAACTTCTCCAAATCTCCAGCTGAAGAGTTTTTTATGTAAGTGCATGTAAGTGGCTAGTGTTTAAGCAGTGATACTGATTCCAAAGGGCTGGGGGGGTGGGGGGGGGGCGGGGGGTTGTGGGGTAAGAATGGGGAGGTTGTTGTATTTGTCAAGGTGGGATTTAAGTTCTGGAGAATGAAAAATTATCCATTTTTTGCACCCAATGCCAACATGAAGCATTCACCCAAGTGGCCATTCCACATAGAGAGTGCTGTCAGGCTATTCATCATATGGATCCTTGCAGTTGAACAGATTTCTGTACTCACTCAACATATCTCATTTTCCAATCAGAAGTGGGATCCTGGCTGATTTTACTGGTCCCTAGCCAAAGGACACTGAGGCCAATTGTAGTGTTTGAACTGAGATCAATTAATTGAGAACAGACCGGGAATCAAAACTGGCACCTACCTGCTCTGTAATGCTGAGGACCACATTGGGTATTGCGTCTAACCACTAAGCTATCATGGGAGCATGTTAATCTGCCATGTTCTGGATGTGGCTCAGTGGAGATGTATACCATTGAGTGAAACCACCGAAATGATGCCAACAAGGTAAACCGGAGTGACAGTACTGTAGTATCAGTATGTAAACTGCTCACTGCCTGTGGAGGCAAATAATTTGGTCACTTCTGAGATCGTGGTTGAAGTCCAGCTCTCAGGAACCATTTGCATTTCTATTGTGTTTTATCACATCCTCAGGATGTCCCAACACACTTCACTTCCAATGAAAAAGGACCTTGCATTTATATAGTGTGTTTTTATGCCCTCAGGACATCCCAGAGCACTTCACAACCAATTAATTACTTCCTGAAGATTAGTCACTGTTGTCATGAGGGCAAACAGCAGCCAATTTGATCAAAACATGGTCCACCAACAGCAAATGACTGAATAGTTAGATAGAAAAGCAAAATACTGCGGATGCTGGAAATCTGAAATAAAAACAGAAAATGCTGGAAATACTCAGCAGGTCAGGCAGCGTCTGTGGAGAGAGGAACAGAGTTAACATTTCAGGTCGATGACCTTTCGTCAGAACATTTCATCAGAATGGTTAGATAACCTGCTTTTGGTCATGTTGGCGGAGGGAAGAATGTTGGCCAGGATACCTCCCTGTTCTACTTCAAATAGTACCATGGGGTCTTTCATAGCCACCCGAGCTGGTAGATAGTTTTAACATCTCACTTAAAAGACAGCACTGCTGAGAATGCACCAATCCTCAGTACTGCAGTGAAGTCTCAACCCAGATATGTGGTCAATTCAGCAGTGGGACTTGTTACCACAACCTTCTGAGTCAGAAACTGACACCGACAAATTAATTACTTTTGCAATGTGATTACTGTCGTTCTGTAGAAATTAGTGATGTATATTCTTCGTTTATGTTTTTCTCTTGCTTTTAGACGGAATGTTCTGGAGATTCATAAATCCAAGGGGTTGCATTATGTGGGTGTGATCCGCTGGCAGCTTCTCTTATGCCTCTTTGTCGTATTTACTGTTGTTTACTTCAGCCTCTGGAAGGGAGTCAAAACATCTGGAAAGGTTTGTTTGATGTGTCAAAGCATCTGGTAATGTCTTTTTGACGAGATAGCTATTATAATTCATGATATCTCACAAGAACATAGTGAAACTGCAATGAATAAGCCTCTGTAACAGTTTATTTGGGGAGCCATGAAAAGTGTTACAGGGAGGGGCATGTTACAGAAAGGGGTCAAAGAGAGAGGCATGTCATACAAAGCAATGTCTTATAGAGAGGGATGTGTTACAGAGAGGAACTGAAACGTAGAAAGGACTGCGTTACAGAGAGGGGTGTATTATAGAGAGAAGGGTGTATTATAGAGAGAAGGGTGCTTTAGGGAGGGGCATGTTACAGAGATATGGGGCAGAATTTGTGGTCGGTATGACGGTGTACTCTCAGAGTATGGCGCCATACCGCCTTTGAAATGGACAGCAAATTCAGGATTTCCGCAGGCACTTGCGCATGCGCTAAATCCCGAACTTGCGATCTGTCAAGTTCCAATTTGACAGATCATCCGCTCCGACATTGAAATCCTAATTGCTGGCACGGAGTTGGGCTAATTGCCCACCAATTACGCCTGAAAATTTTACAGCTGGTGCAAACAGGCGCAGGAGCCTGTTTGCACACCATACTTGTGAATTCTACAAATTTGAGTGATATCCTTATTGGTAGTGCCCGAAAATAAATGACTCTGATATGGTTTTAAGTGGGTCCACAAGTTGTGCAGCTTTCTTCTCACTGTGTAAATACAGAACAATTGTGAGGAAAAGATCTACACTTCCAAAGTTGTGGTCATCCTCCTGCCAGCTTTTCACAAGCAACTATTTTTGGCGACAGTAAACCGACAAATATATTTCTGCTAACTTCTGTATGTTGTTAAACAGTTTAATTTTGGGAAGCTTTTCTGATACGGTCCGACTGGGTGTGGCTGTGATTAAACACTGCAATGTTGATAACTGTAACCCCGATACTTAGAAGAGGGTAGAAACCCATCAAGGAGATCAAAGCCTCAGTTTTAAATTGATCCAAATACGCGTCCAACTTTCATTACACATTACAGAAAGGTTCCAACTTTTAGTTTTTTAACTCAAATATCTTGCATCTGTTGCAGATAGTCTGGGTGACTGCCACACTGCCATATCTGGTGCTTTTCGTCCTTTTGATACGGGGAGCCACCTTACCTGGAGCATGGCGAGGTGTGATCTTTTACCTCAAACCGAACTGGAAGAAGCTGTTGGACACAGATGTGAGTACACATAATGAAGGAGACAGAAAAGCTCTGAAATAATTATTTTGAGGTCAAGGATTATTGCGCCCACTAGGCTTATATCATACTGCAGTTTTAACACCTTATAAAATCTATATTTCTGGTTAGGCTATATAAGTTCCAATTTCTGTAGGGGTGCATAGGCATACATTTTTATGTTATATAGGAGGTTGGATGTTTATTCACTCTAGCCTGATGACTGTTTTTATGGGGAGGCGTTTTGAAGGTTGTGGTGTTGATTATCTAAGACATAGGGTTGGACCAGTGTCAAAATGTACTCATCTGGATCAACCCTATATTTTATATTCCTGTACTACTTCGGTATGGTATTGGTTCCAAGAACATCTTTAGCAGAAATACGAAAGAGATTGGATGTTACCATTTCTTGGAAAGTTGGAACTTTTCTTGTAATGGTCCTGCACATATAATGCAAGTATTGCCTATACAGGTCAGGTACCTGTGCAATAATCTGCAACAGCACTGGTCCATCTTTAGCCAGCACTAGTATTTACAAGCTGCACTGTGCTCCATTCTTACAAGCACAAACCCTCTTATTTCTGGATTAGCTTGCAGTCGCACAGTTAGAAGTTCAAGTACAAAAAACAAAGAACAGCAGAAATAGCAACACCATTTTTTTGTTCCCGTGGATGGGTCAAAAGTGGTGACGAACTTGCCAATCATGATCACTGAAGAGCTAAGCTGCAGTATGAGAAGGATGTGCTGAAAGTATTACCAAATTCAGCATTCTCCATTATTTCCCAGAGACAGTACCACACATAGGTTTTTATCTCCTCCATGTATGTGAGTGAATCGACAAGTTGAGGGAGGGAGAGCTGCTGAGTCGTCTTCACAAGATAATTATAGATGAAAAAAGATCAATTTTTTCATTCATAAAGACCCCCACTGCAGCATCCAAATATTTTTTTTTAAATGATTTCAGGGTTCTTGCCTCCACAACTCTAAGTTCATTCCATAAGTTGATCACTGTGTGTGAAGAACATCCCAATATCTGTCCCAAATTTACCTTTTACCAGTTTGAACCTGTATTCCCTTGCCCTACTCTCGCAATTGAACTATTCTGCTATATGCCTCTATAAGATCACCTCTCAGATGCCTCCTTTCCAAGCTGAAAAGCCCAAGCATATCCAACATTTCCTCATAAATCAAACCTCTAACACCAACAATCAGACTCATGGCACTTCTATGCACTGCCTCCAGTGGATAACTGTCTTCCTCCTGTCTCAGCCACCAGCACTGAACACAGTATTCAAGATGTAGTCCGACCAGAGCATTGTCCAGTTTGATCATGACTTCCTCTCACTTATATTCTACTGTTTTGGCTATATAGTTCAACATTGTATTAGCTTTGTTGACTGCTGCTTTTTGATCCTTAGGTGTCTTTCAACTTCATCCTTAGCTATTTCTACACATTCATGGAATACGCATGTCGCCCCTTTTTTCTTTATATGTGCATCGTTTTACACATGTCTACATTAAGTTTCATCTGCCGTTGCATCGCTCACATATGTATTTTTTCCAGCTCATTCTGCAGTTTCTGAGCTGCCTCCTCTGACTTGGTGAACTAGGCAAGAATTACAGTGGGGGATGGAGCAATATGAATCTTGATTTTAATGCAGTGAGATTTCAGGAGAGTGTGTGGGTCAGCGTATTTGTAGGTTATGAGAAATAAGAGATAAAGTTAAAAAAATAATAATAACCATAGTGCTTTGATAAAATAGAGAAAGAGAGAAACGAGAAAAGTTGCAATGGAGAGAGAGGCTGGAGACTAGAGTTGAGAGAAGGATCATCTATAATGCTTTCCTTGCATTCCATTTATCTGATCTCTACTTCTGGACTGCAATATATTGCAACACTCCTGCCTTTTCCTTACCTTCCATTAAGAGTGGTACTCTCTTCATTAATAAACAATGGTTTACATACATGTGCCATATAAATATGAATCACTTTAATATAGAACATCCTATTACTTTCTCTTAATGCTGACATGAAAAAAAATGATCCATATCTCTTCCAGCTCTACTTTCTCACTGGCCAAAAAACTTTTCAATGAAGATAATGCCTTTTAATATATCACAAATCTATTTAACTTGCTGCACGGTGCAAATGGTTTCCAGCATTGCTTATAACAGGGACGAGAGCTGGTATCATTGCCATCGTAAACACATTTGTGAAAATTTCTTTGGTGAGTATTTCTAGTAAAAAAATGCCTTTATGAAATACTGACCAGCAAAAGCTTTACGATGTCATTACACATTGCAAAATGAGCCATCCTTCTTCAATGTTGGTAATCATTTCTCCCAAATATTGATATTTTTTGATAAAATTAAATAAAGTCTAATTGCACAATCTGGCCTGGATTGCAGCATCTTGCTACATGAATCACTGTTGCAATAGCACTCTTGCTCTCACGTTCATTATGTGCCTCATCCCTGCAGACAGCTGGGCTCTTTTTATCCATTAACCACAGGCTTAGCTACAGACAAGTGCTCATCCCTGGGTGGATGGGAGCTCTAAAAGGTAAATGAGTTTATTATTCCATCGGAACAAGAGAGAGGCCCTTGCAAATGTAAATCATATATTGAAGCACACATCTGGTTTATGTGCAGCCTTTGTTCATGCGGTTCTTGCTTTGTGATGACCGTTTTTATAATAGATTTGCTTTCTGTAATTAAAGACTGCTACCCGAGAATTTCTCAACGGCATCTCCCAGTCTTTCCTTCCTCCGACAGTTTACAGATTATAAAGGCATTTAAAACACAACCTTGGTGTCATCTAGCCATCATTTCCCGATTTATGTCATCTTTTTTGCTACTCTTTTCAACCTTGGTGATGTCCAGCACTTTGAGCCTTGGCCCTTCCCCTCGATTTCTCAATAACAACAATTGTTTTGCGAATTTAACTCAACCTCTGTCCGTCTGGAATCTGCAATAGGGCCGACACACACAAGGACGTTCAATGCCTCCTCGTGGAATACTATTTAATTTCCACAGGTGTGGCTGACTAGATAATTGACCGGCAACAAAGCTGCAAGTGAGTTGCAACGATCTCGAAGAATTGGAGAATGTTCCCTTGAATGGTATTGTGGCTAAATCCACCTTCTAGCGTAATAATGAAGCATACAGAGTAGCATGCCTTATGTTTGAATCTAAGTCTGTGTTTAGTTAGCAAAATCAGGCAGAGTTCCTGCTCCTGATCACCAGCCAGTGCTGGAAAGTGTGCAGGTGTGAAGACATTGGCTGTGAGTAGGATTGGACTCAGCTATGACACCTCCCACAGTCAAATAGCCTGCCAGCACTCACTGTCCCGGGCCACCATCTGAATAATGGCCACTCGGGAGAGGTCTTGTAGGGCTGTTGGCGTTTATGGAACCATAATGCGGCAAGATTCAGCACCTTCAGGGCAGAGAGGAGAACATCAAAGGGGGAAAGGGACACTAGGGAAGATTTCCTCAAGTTGCTACATACTGGCAACATTGTGAACATAGTGAGAGGGTTTCCTTTCTTTGCTATTTCTGGTGAAATAGTAAATGCATTTTGCAACATGTTTATGATTTTGCTAGAAATAGTAACCAGTGGAAATCCTCCCTCACAGTCTGCGCCTAGAAAGAGAGAACAGAAAAGCTGCACCTCATTTTTGACATGGTGCTGCCACATGTAAGTAGCACAATTACATTTTTGTGACACAGCAACATGCTTTGTTGCAACATCACAACACACGGTTTAATAAATATGTAAAGAAAGCACAGTTTAGGGGACACCCAGGTTTACAATGAACTGACCGTGCAACCTCAAAGGAACTAGCTGACGTGGTTTATTCATTTATAAAGGTCACTTAAATTCATGCATTTTGTTTTAGTCTCCTCTAATTCTTTAGAGCCGCAATGTGCGGGGGAGGATGCTAACGGGCACTCCTTCCCCAAGTTCAGGTGTACGTGGATCTCTTTCCCCAGGTGGCAGTGGACAAGGCTAACGGATACATGGGTCGCCTATTTCAAACAATAGGCGAGGAAGTTAAAGGTCACATGGATCCCCTTTTCCAGGTTGTAGGGAAGGATAGGTCTTCTTCCTCACATTCAACAGCACATAAGTCTCGTATTTCAGCTGATAGGGGAGGAAGTTAAAGGGTCCACGGGACTCCTTCTCCCGGGGAAGAGGTACGATTCAAACACGATGATCTGGATGACACAAGCTTCCTTTCTACCTATGAACTTTTCCTTTATTTAAAATGGGACCATCCTTACAGTCATGTGGTGCTCCATCCAACAGTTCAGCTTAGCCCTAGGTAAGACAAGCAAGCTGAAGTGACAAAGTGTCCAGGACAAGAACTTGCTGCTTTGCTGGCTGGGAATCAAGGGCTCAAAAGTTACTTGGCAATCAGCAAGTAGAAATTCCCAGAAGAACATATAGTATCCATTCACTACAAGTCAGTCAGCTGCTCGCAAGGCCGATTAGATGTTAGGTTGTAAATTCAGATGTTATAAATTAGTCTCTCCATTATTAGATGTGATGGGTATCCTTCGATCTGCACAGGTAATTTCTGACCTTTTACTCTTTCCTTTAGGTGTGGGTGGATGCAGCTACCCAGATTTTCTTCTCTATGGGCCCTGGATTTGGAGTCATCATGGCTTTAGCGAGCTACAACCAGTTCAATAATAACTGTTACCGGTAGGGCTAAATAATAAACAGTGTCCAAAGTGTTTAAAATCATATTGCAGACTTCCCTGACTGCTCAATGATACTGTTCCAAACAGATCAGGAAGGTTCCAGGTTCAACCATTCATCTGTGCTGAGATAGCTGATCTCACAACACGCAAATGAGGGAGGTATAGCTTCTATGGTGTTATTTCCAGGGCCTGAAATATGCCTGGGGTCAGAAGGGCATCTCCAGGGCTCACCTTACTGGAGATCCACCCAAATCAAGCAGGAGGGGGCAGAAAGCCTGGGCCACCATAGTTGGAGATGGAGTTGGGTAGTTCACGCGTCCACCCTCTTTAAATCTGATGTCATGGAAGGAAGAGGGATTGGCGATGACATGACCTGTGGGAATTCTCAGCAGTCTCGCCTCTGGTTCCCACAACATAATGCGACAATACAATGCTTCAAGAAAGCAGAAGTGGGGTCTACCAAATTTAGAAAGGTTGGAAAGCAGTCAGTTGTTGTAAGGCAACTGACCTTCATGAAAAGGGCCAGTTTTTTAATACTCTTCAACACTTGACCCCAGTGGATGTTGAACACCACAATTCCTCCCCTCCCCCACCTAGCTGGGGCCTCAACTGCACTGGTGTAGACACCTGCCACTTTATTTAAAATTGCCTGATCCAGGGACTTGTGATGGGGTCAGCATGTGAATAGCCAGAACAAGGGAAGTCCTGCTCCCTCATTGCTGTGGCAGCGGAGTGGAACCACGAGCCCTCAGTCTTCAACCAATCAGAATGTTAGTTGATAATATATGGAATAATACACATGGGAGGAAATTTCCTGAGTACGCTCTGCCAGGCCAACGGGGATCCTTTCCTGCCCGTTGTGCATATCAAGAAATCTCAGGGGCACATTGAAATCAATGGATGGAAACCAAGGGCACTGCTCCTGCAGCTTCCTGACATGCACAACCAGTGGGTGAAGCTCCTTGCCTCATAAAGTGGGATCTATGGAGTCAACAGCATTTTCTTGTTGGCTTGTCAATTTGACTGCTTTTTTTTCCCCTTGCAGAGATGCAATTGTCACCAGTTTAGTGAACTGTCTGACTAGTTTCCTGTCCGGCTTCGTAATTTTCACAGTGCTGGGATACATGGCTGAGATGCGTAATGTTGAAGTGGAGGATGTGGCAAAAGACAAAGGTGCGTGAATTTGAGCGACTCTGTAACAAAGCTAATCTCTGTCAAACGCAGAAAGAAACTTGGAACAAAGTCATGAGTGGGTTGCAAAGATGTCACTTTCCTGAAATGAACTAAACTCTATTTTCATGGAAGAATCTATGTGTGTTATAGAAACAGCGAACTTGTAGCACAGCTGGAGGCCATTCGACCCACTGTACCTGTGCCAGTGCTAGCTCTGTAACTGGAGCTTGCTAATCTGATCAATTTTCTTGTTCTTTCTCATATCCCATTATATTCTTTCTTTTTCAAAATACAGATCCAACATTTTAAACAATGGGAAGTCGGCCATCCAGATTTAAATGAGGACCGGGAGTTAAAATACCCCAGGCCTCATTTCTGGAGTGCTGGGATGAGTTTCCAATTTACACCACTACCCACCCAGGGAAAACTGTTCCGGAGTTAAAATTGAGGCTATGGATTTTCAGCAGACCAACCAGACCATCACTTCCCAAAAGCAACTTCATAAGTCACTCTCCCACCTCCAACCCACCGATCCCAACAACGACAACAACAACTTGCATTTATATAGGGCCTTTAACATAATAAAACGTCCCAAGGCGCTTCACAGGAGTGATATCAAACAAAATTTGACACCGAGCCACCTAAGGAGATATTAGGATGGATGACCAAAAGCTTGGTCAGAGGTAGGTTTTAAGGAACATCTTAAAGGAGGTAAAGAGAGGTTTGGGGAGGGAATTCCAGAGCTTAGGGCCTAGACAGCTGAAGGTCCACTCTGCATCCTCTGTACCCAGTTCACAGGGACAGCGGGTCCCATTCTACTTCTTCAGAGGCTCTCAACCCTCCTAGTACATATTGGCACTCATTCCCCCTCAATCCAAACTGGCACTCTTCTACCCCTTAAACACAATTCAATCTGGTACGACTCCAACACATCTCTGTTCAAGCTGGTACTCTTTCCTCTCCTATTCGTGTTGAAATGTTTCTCCCCTCAGTTTATACTGGCACTGTTTCCCTCCCCCAATTAATGTTGACACTGATCTTCCTTCCCCACCCCAAAATGCTGCTTCCAGCTTCCCCCTTCTTCCATTCCAAAGCACCACTCCCAACTTCTGGCCCCTCCTTTTCATTTACCACTTCTCTCTTCCTTCCACTGCTATCCATTTCTCTCTTGCCCTTCTACAGCATGGGTTAGATGCAAATTCAATAAGAAAATAACATCCTCACTCAGTATAGGACCTTGGGGTCTCCCACTTTACTAACTTGCTGTACTTATTCTGTATCTTCATAAGAAATTAATACGTCTGCATGTTTTTTTGGGTGTGCAGGTTCCGGCCTCCTGTTTATAACCTATCCAGAGGCCATCGCTAACATGGATGGCTCCCCATTCTGGGCAATCCTCTTCTTTCTCATGGTGATAACTCTGGGCCTGGATAGTACAGTAAGTAAAATCTTTAGTAAAGCCAATTTGAAAGGAAACTTCTACAGTTAAATTTTCACAATTGGAAGAAAATAGATTCCAGTTGAAGAAATAATATTTCAGATGGAGTTTTTTGTGAGGTCTGTGCTCATTGCAATAAAGGTTAACCATAAGAAATATCTGTGTTGGCAAATGTATTATTGTCAATATTCGGCACACCCAGATCAAGTAGAGCGCTTGCTACCCAGAGACCCTCACTGGAAAATGCATGAAATCAGCACATCGGGCATTTTGTATGGAGGCTATTGTGGGGGCTCAAAAATTGGCACGTCCTTAATGGCACCAGCAGGATTCTAACAGCTGCTCGTGCCCACTAACCCAGCCCCTTGACTGAGGCACCCTCACAGCGCCTCTCCCAGTGCATATGTAGAAGTCAGGTCAGGGCACAATCAGGCTCAGCTGTTGTATTGTCCATAATCAAATAGTCTGCTGACACACTATCTAGGCATGAAGAATGACCACCTGGGAGAGGTACTGGAGCATAGCCAGTGTGCAGGGAACAGCAAGGAGTCAATGTCCAGGGCAGGAGGAGAAGAGGGAAGAAAAGAAAATCTATCCACTCCATGTTCTATAATCAATCCAGTCTACAGGGTGACTTTTTTAAAAATATCTTTATTTTGGGCACCACTGGCAAGGCAGTCATTATTGCCCATCAGTAGTTGTCCTGAGGACATTAAGAGTCAACCACATAGTGTTGGACTGGAGTCACATGTAGGCCAGACCAAGTAGAGGTGCCAGGTCCCCTCCCTGAATGGGGTTAGGGAACCAGTTGGGTTTTTACAATAATCCAGCAGCATTCGTGGCCATTTTTCTGATGCCAGCCACATGCACTGCAGTGTTCAGACGCCCCAGACTTCATTATCAGTCCTCACTTTACATTCTGCAAACACATGGTGACCATTTTGAGTCAGGTATAAAACAAGGAGATGTTCCAATCTTGCTGATTCGGTGGTTTTCCCATTTTCTTGTTTCTGTCCAGATTGAAAATAATATTCCTGTAAACTGTAGAAACCCTGTAGATAGCTGAGGGTTGACAAATATGTTGCTTTGTTTCTGTGTCCTTCTTCCGTATGGAGGTGGATCAACATACATTTGATGTTTTTTGGAATGAGACGC
Organism: Squalus acanthias; assembly: GCA_030390025.1. Lineage (NCBI taxonomy): Eukaryota > Metazoa > Chordata > Chondrichthyes > Squaliformes > Squalidae > Squalus > Squalus acanthias. The sequence continues at coordinate 86,246,436 of CM059437.1, forward strand.
AGGGTGATACATTGTGGTATTCTTGTCAACAGTACGGAGGTCTGGAGTCTATCATCACAGCAGTGATAGATGAGTATCCTCATCTGTTTGCTAAAAGGAGGGAGCTGTTTGTTTTGGGACTGGTCATTGTGTGCTTTATGGGCTCTCTCAGCACTCTTACTAATGTAAGTACAATCCTCAAAAATACCTTGTGGTAATTTCCTATTTATTTGATTTCAGATTGTCTGCAATATCAAAGAACACCCAATGTTAGTTGTTGAATTGTAGAACTTGGGGAGAGTATGCGTGTGTGTGCTTTTGGAGGGGTGGCAGGACAACAAACCTGCAAGGCAGTTGTTGTAATGCCTTACCACATGTCCCAAAGACCTTCACAGCCAATAAATTACTTTTCAAGTGTAGCCACTGTTATGTATGCAAGCATGGCAGTCAATTTGTGGACAGCAAGATCCTACAAACCGCAATGTGATAAATGATCGGTATGTTGAGGCTGCCGCGAAACACGAATTAAGACTGAATCCATGTGTGGGAAACAGAGGCTTTTTAATACTGCATGGTCCAAAATGGCTGAACAGACTGCTCCCAGAATTCTCTGGCAAAACCCTGAGGCCCCGCCCACTCCTTTTCTGCTGCCTTAAAGGCAAGGTGCTCGATATATTGTCCATGGACGGAAAAGTGGATAATGCCCGTTTAGGTGGCGATCCGCCACAGGTTGATCTATTCGGGTGGTGCTGGTTGAGGGACAAATGTTGGCCAGCAAACCAGGAGGATTCCCCTGCTCTGCTTCAAATAGTGCTATGGGATCATTTAAGTCCACCTGGAAAGGCTGAGAGGACCTTGGTATAACACATCATCCAAAACACCTCCGACAATGCATCACTCCCTCAGTATGCTAATGAGGCCCAGCCCGGAAATGGACCGGGCCTCCAGCAGGAACTTTCGGACGACTGGCGGTTGCGTTCTGCCGGCAGTTCGCCCGAAGGCCACACCGTGGAAAATCTACCCCACGGATTCAACACTCTCAAGTCAGGTACAGCGCCGGTGAGGTGCAAAGCAAAGCTACCGCTACTCTACATAACCAAGGGCCTGAACCCCAACTCTTTCATTGTCAGTGTGACATTTTTAGTTTCCCACACCACTCGCCTTTGCGGGCTTTTTGAGTGGGCTTGACAATTTGTGCAGAATTATGCACAATTATAATTGTGCCAATGATTAACTGGGTTGATACAGATTGAAACTTTTCTACACAGGGCATTCATGGCCAGCAGAAAATAAGACCTTCATCCCATCAGTTTATGCTGTATTCACGGCTTTGTCTCAGAGTTAAAAGACCAGTGTATTAACGAATTGCATCTCCCGCTTCCCCTATTCCTCTGGTCTGATTTGAAATGCAATTGAATTTTTCAGGGAGGGGCATACGTGGTCAAACTGATGGAAGACTTTGGATCTGGCTCCTGTCTTATTGCTGTGGTATTATTAGAATCCATAGCGGTGTCTTGGTTTTATGGTAAGAAATCCACCATCACATCAATTCCTCTCTTTGGTTAAATAAAAGTAGGAAATTATGCAAAAAAGGTTGCTAGAAATTGGTCCTCGGGCCTCATCTAAATATTCAGGGCGAGCAACCAGAGACTTCAATTCCGGCCCTCGCCTAAGTCCCGGGAAGGGGAGGAGGACAGCAGGGACAGGGGCCATCAGGAGTACTATGGAGCCAGGATGAGCACTCCTGGCCCACATTAAAAGTTTTAAAAATGTTATGCTTACCTTTTTGGCAGCGGCCGCTTGCTAGGCCGCATGGATGCCTGCAAATCCTGAACGGAGCAGGTCCCGTTGAGGACAGTGTAATCTGGCACGTGGGTCCTTCGGCAGGACTTAGGCCCCTAATTACCATGTGCAGGGGGCTTAACGCCTGATTTAGGCGGCCGCCCAGAAAGCCTAAAACATGGGCCCGCCAAATTTAGCAGTGATATTGATGTGATTTTCACACATAACATGTGGCATTTTACATTGGAAGATGAGCCCAAACCCCAGCTGAGGTACATGCATGTTATAGGTAAAATGTAAAGTATATATAGAGGGCATTACCACTACTTCAAATGCACACTAAGAAATATTACCATTGCCCACCTGAGCTTAGAATGTTATAAGATTTTATTGTTAGTATTTTTACGAGCTCTGGAAAAATTCTCTCCCTTGATTTATGTGCAGGTGTCCAGCGATTCTGCAATGATATCCATACAATGTTGGGCTTCTCACCGGGACTGTTTTGGAGAGTTTGTTGGGTGGGCATCAGCCCTGCCTTCCTAGCCGTGAGTAACAAGCCTAATGCCACCGGTTGGTATGTATATCATAAAGAAGTATCTCTCCACTCCCTACTAAAGAGTATTCCTCCTGCCGTATTGCTGATACTGTATTGATCACCCCCAAGGTCAGAGCACATCCGCACTGTTAATCGTTTCACAAGGTAGATATAAACAACAGGCACAAATTTTCTGGGCAGTTGAGGGCGCTTCAAAAGCATAAGTCATATGTGGGGGGAGACTAGAATTTGGGCTAGGTCTTGGTTCTGCCCCCTTTTTTCCCCACAATGAGAAACTCTGATGGGGACGTGGGCACTTCTTGACTTTCCCCTTTGTGCTCTTCTCAGAAGAGGAGGTTCCATCTTCTTTGGCCCTCATGCAAAGTACACCTGCATCCTGCAGTCACACTTGCATGCCACCCTGGCAGAAGTGGGGCCCATAATAGACTGATTTACCTTTCGGAAAGCGACTACTGTGAATTTTTTTTTTTTTATTCATTTATGGGATGTTGTTGGCAAGGCCAGCATTTATTGCCCGTCCCTAATTGCCCTCGAGAAGGTGGTGGTGAGCCGCCTTCTTGAACCGCTGCAGTCCGTGTGGTGAAGGTACCCCCACAGTGCTGTTAGGTAGGGAGTTCCAGGATTTTGACCCAGCGACGATGAAGGATCGGCGATATACTTCTAAGTCAGGATGGTGTGTGACTTGGAGGGGAACTTGGAGGTGGTGGTGTTCCCATGCGCCTGCTGCCCTTGTCCTTCTAGGTGGAAGTGGTCGCGGGTTTGGGAGGTGCTGCCGAAGAAGCCTTGGCGAGAAATAGATCTGCTTTTGAACTAAATCTTCCTTTGGGTGGAATGGCTCACCCTGCTTGACTGGCAAAGTGCCACTCAGAAATTCCTGCTCCCCCATGGGGCAGATTCCCAGGGGGCATTGTAAGTAGCACAGGTACCCACCCACTTTATAGGAAAGAACCCTTCTCTAGGATTTGGGATGGGGTCGAGGCTGCACATCTGGTGGGGGAACAGGCCTCTGTTCTTCCATCCTAACTCATCAATTCAGAAAGATTCACAGCACACCCCACCCCAACACCCCTGTTATAGTTTAGGCTTCAACTGTACAGCTTGATTATGGTTTCCATTACTGAGTCTGTATATTCTGCCATATTTGGGTTAATGTACTCCAGACCTAATAGTTAACCCTAATCGCAGTAAATTGCTTAATGGAAGGTGCCGACTACATCTTCTATCACCTTGGATGTCAGAAATATTATATCGTTAGATTACTTTATTTTATGATGTGGAGATGCCGGCGTTGGACTGGGGTGGACAAAAATGAGAAGTCGCACAACACCAGGTTATAGTCCAACAGATTTATTTAATTTTACAAGCTTTCGGAGCTGTCGCTCCTTCCTCAGGTAAGTTAGCAGTGAGAGAATCTCCCAGAATTCACAATTTAAACACAGACAAAATCTATTCAAATATTTCCCTACATCAAAGACACACTAAGAGCACAGCCAAGACAATGAGATGTGTCCCAGGGGGTCCAACGTGTCAAACCACCTGCTGGCTGCATATCCTGTCAATTTGTGTTGGTTTCTTGTGTTAGTCTTTTAAAAAAAAAACACCTGGGAAGACCGGCCATGATGTCAAGTCATGTTCTGTATCGTGACATGAACCCGATATCGCGATTGAGGCCATCCTCATTATACAGCTAAACTACAGTTCCAAATTTATTTACAGATAAAATAATAAATAGAAGCAAAGAGACATAGGCAAAATACTAAACAACTCAGTACTTATACAAGAAAACTATGGGTCTGGTAGCCTAGTGGTTATGTTACTGGACTAGTAATCCTGAGGTTTGGTCTAATACCTGAGTTCAAATCCTACTATGGCAGTTTGAGAATTTGAATTCAGTTTTAAAAAATCTGGAAATAAAAACCTGGTATCAGTAAAAGTGACCATGAAGCTATCGGATTGTCATAAAAACCTAACTGGTTCACTAATGTCCTTTAGGGAAGGAAGCCTGCCGTCCTTACCTGGCCTGACCTAGATGTGATTCCAGTCCCAATCCAATGTGGTTGATTCTTAACTACCCTCTGAAGTGTCTGAGCAAGCCACGCAGTTGTATCAAATTGCTCAGGAAGACAGCCCACCACTACCTTCGCAGGGCAACTAGGGATGGTCAGTACATGCCGGCCTTGCCAGCAACGTCCACCTCCGAAGAATAAATATTTTAAAAATTGGAATTAGTCTACAAGGGGTTAATGTATTCATTTTAGAAAGTCACTTCTTTAGTTTCTGGGCACGTAACAGTTCCTTTGATCAAATCAGCGGAACCTTCCCATTCCTTGGTAAATGGGCTGCAGTTGAAGTGCATCTTTCAAAACAAGAGGTAGAATATGAGTTACAAGCCTCCATCGAGCCTGAATTGTCTCTTCCAGAATTGCTGACTAATGAACTCTTCACATACACCCTTTTTCCCTTTGAACACAGAACTGTCAATCAATCACGATTAATTGAACACTGCCCAAAAAAAACCAATTACATGAAATGTTAATGAGAAATCAAACACACAGCGTCTGGGGCTCGAGCACCTGTCAAAGCCCTTGCACAGTACGCAGTTCGATTTACACCTAGATGAAGGCACCTTTATCAAAATTGATTCTGATTAATGAGTTTTTCCTTTCTCGTAGCCTGACTGACTGCTGCATTTGATGTTGTACCTAGCAAAGCAGCAGCCTGCGTTTTAAATGGGGATATAGTTATTGAGACTATGTAAAATTACAGATTGAAACCCTTATCTGTCACATACCATCACAGCTGCTTTTTACCTCTAGTACCCTACCCACTAGTCCATTCTGTACATTGATCACTCTCTGTGAAGACCAATATCAGTCCCAAATGCAACTTTTGTCAGTGTGTCCTTGACCTGTTGTGTTTAATTTGAAGTTGTGTTGACGATTTACCTTTCCTGTACCACCTACTACTATCTTATACACTTCTATGCGCTCCTATCTCAATTTCTTCCTTTCAGGGAGGAAAACTCCACATTTTCTCAGTCATTCCTCATAACTCAGTCTTCTGGCACTAGGGATTCATCTTGTAGCTCTTCCTGCACCACCTTCATGGTTTCAGTAGCTCTCTTAGATAGAGTAAATAAAGAGAAACAGTTTCCAATGGCTGAAGGGTCGGTAACCAGAGGTGATTGGCCATAAAGAACCAGAGGCCACATGAGGAAAAACTTTTTTACGCAACGAGTGGTTAGGATTTGGAATGCACTGCCTGATCGGGTGTGTGGATGCAGACTCAACAGTAGCCTTCAAAAGTGAATTGGATAAATACTTGAAGGAGACAAAGTTGCAGGGGTATGGGGAAAGAGCGGGGGAGTGGGACTAACTGGATTGCTCTTCGAAAGAGCCGGTGCAGACTTGATGGGTCGAATGGCCTCCTTCTGTGCTATACTAGTCTATGATTCTAACCTGGAAATCTTGCTGTGAAATATTATTATATGAATGCTTTATATGTTTATTTTAAATTATTTGTAACACCTATTTTAACAGGTTAAAATAGCAGACAAAGGCACTCTATTCGAATGCGTTAAGCATTTGTACGGTAATATGGCACAATGTAATAATACAGACTAAAGTTTGTATCCATGTTGAAAAGAATCTGCCCATAAAAATAAGGTAGTTTCCAAACGAGCTGTTCAATACAAAGGCAGAAACCCGGCCATGTGGGCAGGGTGAGGTAGCTGGATATGGAGCCATGTGCAAGGCTTTACAGTGAATGAAGAAACATTGTTAGGAGGCAAAATCCCGACTGTCCCTGTTTCATTACATAGTTTGAATTTTTGTTTATCTTTGCTAGTTATTTAAACTATTGTTGTGCTTCCTATTGTATTTACTTCATTAATTTATTAGTCATTCAGTATTGTTATGCTGCCCACGGTCACAAAGGTCACAACAAATAATGGAAGACAATCAAGAAAATGGTCGGAGGCCAGACTTTGCCCTTCAGGCAGTTGAAGGGGAAATGAGACAGCAACACAAGGCAGATTTTTTTAATTAATTCTCAGGATAGAGGCGTTACTAACAAGGCCAGCATTTATTGCCCATCCTTGTGGTCCTTGAGAAGGTGGTGGTGAGCCTTCTTCATAAACCGCTGCAGTCCATGTGGTGAAGTTACTCCAACAGTGCTGTTAGGTAGGGAATTCCAGGATAGGGATGAGAAAGCCTGTTAAGCTCGTCTGAGCTCCAAGAAGATCCTCCGGTCCCACATCAGCGTATATAGTGGTCTCTTAAATAATTACAGGGTTGTAGTCTCCACTGCCCTACTTGGAAATCCACTCCGTCCTCACCGGGCCACGCCTCTAGGTGGTCAGCCTGAGAGTGCTAGTGTTGCCAGTCGAGGAACAGTACATCCAATTATACTCCTTGTATGAGAGAGGAGTGGCCTAAAAAGACCTACAAAAAGGATAAAACTGGAAAACCCTAAGCATCCGCCCTCATTTAAGAAAATATATGATGTGGAGATGCCGTGATATATGGTAAATATATGGTATTATTTATTTGATCTGGGCTTAAGATGTCCATTTTCTGTCTGCTTGCAGTTCATTACAGTGAGCTCACTTTTGTATCCGCCCCCTCTCAGTCTATTTGGCTATGATTATCCAGACTGGAGTATAACAGTAGGATATCTGATTGGAGCTTCATCCTTTATATGGATCCCAATATACATGGTGTATAAACTGGTATGGACCCCTGGATCTCTTAAACAGGTAAGAATGTCACACTTGAAGTAATAACACTTTCCCTGTGCTCTCTTTATACCGGTGCAACTATGGTCACGGCTTCTCTGAAGTTTCCTTTCTCGCTCCTCTCAAACTGCAGAAAATGTACTTCTTCCACGCGCTTCATCCTCGCATTGCGGAAATCGAGACCCATCACATTGTCTTCAACTCTACCTCATTTTTTCTTAGGACCTCAAAGCTGTTGAACTCTTTACTTCCCTCGGTCTTCTTCCTGCAACCGACAGCCTTTTAAAACCCAACCTTGGTGCCATCTACTCACTACTTCACGAGTTACTCGTGTCTCTTCTGTGCTGTTCATTCTTGGTGGTATCCGGCATAATGTCCTTCAGCAAGGATGCTCGGTAAAAAATCAGTATCTCTCTCTATTCCCTCTTTTTCTCTCTTTCCAGCAGTACAAGTAGTAAAGGTACATATAGCAGATGTAATTATGTGTTAGTGTAAAGGGTGCGTTGCCCAGGTTGCAGAGGCTGACGAATAAGAAATTCAGAATGTGTCCCATTCTAGGAGCTTGAAATGTCACTGAATATGAAACACAGTACTTGTCTAATTCAGGTACTTATTTGATTTAAGCTCTGCTGTTGTTTGTGGATAAATCAAAGGTTCAAATTTAAAATTCTTATTCACGGCTTTAAATCCCTCCATGGCCTCACCACTCCTGATCTCCAACCCTACAAACCCCTCTCCGAATGTTTTATTCCTCTGACTGGCTTCTTTTGCATCCTCCCGCTTCACCCCATTATAGGTCCCATTCTCCGGAGTTCCCTCCCTTAAATCCATCCGCCACTCCATTTCCCTCTCCTCCTTTAAGACCCTCCTTAAAACCCACCTGTTTGACCAAGCCTTTGGTCACCCCTCCTAATCGCTCCTTCTTTCACTTCTTGTTTTCCTCACACTCTGTGAAGCATCTTGGACGTATTTCTACATTAAAGGTACTATATAAATGCAAATTGTTGTTGTATATTTAATCTGTTGCTGTGTCTTAATAAACTTTTTTTTTGTATTTATAAGAACATTAACACAGAATGTGTGTGGGCAAAAGAAATTGAGCTTTTTGAGCTTGTTCATTTGGCAGTGCTAAAATAGAAGTTTCATGGTAGCACATGTTTTACAGGAGGGGAATATGTGGGCTGTTTCTCATCCACAAAACCTCACAGAGCACATTTCCGCATCATGCACTCATGAGTTGAGCAGATAGGAAGCCAGGGAAGGGAAGCTGGAACACGGAAATCAGTCTTGGATCTGTTTTTGGAGCAGCTACAGGCAGCTAGGCTGAGAGCGTCATTGACAAGAGACCTGGAAACAGATCACTCACCTACATCCCAGCAGGGGAATGGTACACAGCCACGAGGCACTTAAAAAGCTGGGGAGACGGAAAACAAAATAAAAGGAGGAGTAATCATTTTAAACATGAGATTTCAAACATGTGTAAAACTTGTTAGTTCAACATGTACAACCTGCAATTTACAAAAGCTACCATCTTCATTTGGAATTTGTTTTAATCTGTTCACATACACATGATGTGATGACTTAGAGCCTGTTGACATTTTGAAATTAATTTTTGCGCTCATGAGGGTAAGGGATGTGAGTTCTGGGGAATGGAATATTTTTCAACCCAGTGTCAACAGCAAGCAATCCTATGTCTATTTACAGAGTAAAGCTCCTTCTGCACTCTCTCATTAAAAAACTTCTGGTGAGGCATACTGTGAGCCAATTGCGTGGGAAAGGTCCCTTTACTCCGTGCCGGCAATGTGTTTTAACCTCAAACTGTGATCAGAACCCTCTACTGCACTAGTGTGATGTTTCAGTTTCCTCCACTAGCCATCCGTGTGGTCTGTCTGGCAGTTTAGTGGATAGTTTTGTACCGCGGACTTTGTCCGTTGGAACTGGGTAGAGACTACCCAAATTGATTTAATGTAGAACCCTTAAGAGACAGGAGATTTTCAACCCATCAGCCTGGATTGGAGTCGACCCCAGTTCATAGGGGGCAAACTGATTATATCACCCATATGTCTCCAAAATTATTTCCCCATTCAAACTCCATTCGTATTACCAATCGATCGCCATTTTACATTGTGCTGTCCAGTGCTCCCACTGTAAATGCCTTTAGAGATTCTGTACGTATTCCACTCTGCACAAAGTTTAAGTTTAAGAAGCAAAACTGCTAGATTCCTTGCCATTTTTACCATGAACATAAAGATTTTCTTTGTCCACACAGCGCCTAGCAGTCTGCCTCCGTCCAGAGAAGACAATCAGAGACCAGAAGCCTGACTCACTCTGCATGAACACCATCCCATAATTCCTTGTACATATTGTATGTAGAAACATGACCGGGATTTACATGGATTTTTATAAAAATCCATGACAGAATTTGCCTTGACGTGGAAAATGGAGAAGCTACTGTTGCTGTAATTAACACTCCATCTTCAGCAAGAACAAGAATATGAACTGGATCAAGGAATTCTGCAGAAGCCTCGAAAAAGAGTTTGGGATATTTATAAACTAATTATTGGTAACTTATATAGACGGCAGGGCCTTTCACGTTGTTCCTTTGTAATTCCCGTGGGTGCAAAAAAGAATTCAAGAAAAAAATGCTGTTATGAAACTGTTAATAACATTTTGCTAACTCACCTGGAACTACCACTGAGAAATTCTGTTTTGTCAACTATGTAAACCAAGTGTTTGAGATTTAAGTTAGTTACTGCCACATGAACTTGTATCGCAAAGTACCCTTCGATAAAGAGATGTAAAAGGATCATTTGTAGTCTAGAGCTTAAAGGAGACCATTGCTGTTGGGGCAGCAGTACTCTCAGTGACCAAAACTTGCCCCACGCCAGATCTTGCACACTAAATAGTTTTGAAAACTTCTGTTCCCATTTAGTCTAAATTGAGCCCCGTGCCCCTCACAGTGGAGAACAGACATGAACTCGCTGGGGAGGCACACGACCGATCTCAGCTGCTGGTTCAGCAGACACCTGGTTTGCTGTCCTTTTTTTTTGAATATTAACAAGAAGCTCACAGATGTTTTGTAACTTGGACTCAGCACAAGTGTTTCACAGCTGATAACGTGTCACGCCACAGCTTATACTTGGTGTCTGTGTGCTGGGCGTCAATGATTTAAAAGAGATGGTCAGCGACAGAGCTGGTGATGTCAACTGTGTGCAACCTCTGGCAGACCCAAATTGTCAGGAGCCTGCAGTGAAAATGTGTTTTTGTAACTTCCCCCAAAGGTTCAGTCACGCGGTGTGTTATACTGAGCCATACAAACCACGAAGGTCCCAGGTTCAATTCCCGGTCTGTGCTGAGTTAGCTGATTTCAGCTAGGGTGACGGTAGATGCACAACAATTGGCCTCAGTTTCCTGAGCTTAGGTGGGAAAAGGAAAGACTTGCATTTATACAGCACCTTTCTCGACCTCAGGATGTCCCAAAACGCTTTACAGCCAATGAAGTACTTTTCATCATAGAATCATAGAAATTTACAGCACAGAAGGAGGCCATTCGGCCTATCGTGGCCGCGCCGGCTGACAAAGAGCTATCCAGCCTAATCCCACTTTCCAGCACTTGGTCCGTAGCCCTGCAGGTTTCGTCGCTTCAAGTACATATCTAAGTACTTTTTAAATGTGATGAGGGTTTCTGCCTCTACCACCCTTTCAGGCAGTGAGTTCCAGACCCCCACCATCCTCTGGGTTAAAAAATTTCTCCTCAAATCCCCTCTAAACCTCCTACCAATTACTTTAAATCTATGCCCCCTGGTTATCGACCTCTCTGTTAGGGGAAATAGGTCCTTCCTATCCACTCTATCTAGGCCCCTTATAATTTTATACATCTCAATTAGGTCTCCCCTCAGTGTAGTCAGTGTTGTAATGTAGGAAACTCAACTCAACCAGGTTTCCCACTCCTCATTGCCATCCACTGTCCTCTGCAGAAAAGTACACATCTGGACCCTAAGTAAAGACTTGGCTGTGATACCTCCTATGATCTACTAGCCTCCTGACACTAACCGTCTGGGCTCACACATGTAGAAATGACACTTTGACAAAGCACCAGAGAGCTAAATGTGCCCCACCATAGGGAGAAAATTGTAGGGAATAAACTAGGGAAGAGGAGTGTCTCTTTCCCGAATGGAACTCTATTCCCTTAATTTCTCTGTATGACCGTTTACTCTCACCTTTTCTGTCTGTCTGCTCGACCTTCTCCCTCTACCTTAGTCCCTTGTTCGTTTTCCATGTCCTTTTCCATTTTTCCTCTTTCTTTCCACTCCACTCTCTAGCTCTTCTCCCCAACAACTCATGCATCAAGAAAGTGAGTCAGACGTTTGTAATACTAGCAGCACTCAGAACCTCAGCAACCCCTCAGACCCCCAAATTCAGATTTTGCACCAGTGTACAAGCCAAGTTCACTATACTGTACAGTACTGCCACCTGGTGTTTGAACAGTAACACTACATCAGCCTCGTTGCTCTCAGCCAGGCCACAGTGGGCAACTGCAGGATTTGTTTCCTGTAATGCTCCCCCAGATAAAATAGTCTGCTGACAGTCACTGCCTTGGCTCATACGTCAAGCATAGGTACTTGGGCAAGGCACTAAAGGGCAGCTGCACCAGTGAACCCAGCATGAGTCAGGAAAGACTGGGAGAAATTTGAGTGAAAAAAAATTAGATCATTTAAAAAGGCAATGGCTCCTTAAATGTACAAAGAACTCATATTTTGATAGCTGTAGTGAGCAATCCATCGGGGGATACGGTGGAGTAGGGGAACAAATTAAATCTTGCTCCTTGAATTAGTTCACTATCCCTTATTCCACCATTTAAAACAGTTGGATTGTTCACTATAATCTTTAATCAGTCAATAACGAAACTCCTAAGGCCATTTTAGTGTATATATAAAATGACACCAGGTAAAAGGCTGTTATATTTTTTCTGCAAATGTGTTCTTAAAGAACAGTTGAAGGTTATGATTATTTTTTAACCAAGATTTTGTAAAATAACATAAATATGTTTGTATTTTTGAAGAGTGTGCTTAGTTAAACCCATTCATTCCTGTATGTGCATTTTTTAAACTGTAAACATTCTCAAACTATGAATAAAATGTAAAGTGAGTGTTAATGGGTTATATCTAACTGTTGCAACCAGAACATGTATGTATGTGCATGACTAACAGCCTTCTGAGATGTTTCATATGCAAAGAATAATTTGAATGCAAATGTCTGACAGTGGCTTTCTAAAAGAATGTTTTACAATAGTCACTGACAGTCAACGGTTAAAGCACGTTCCGGTTACCTTGTCAATAGTATGGCACATGATGTTGATGCATTGATGCTGAGGGCTGTGGGAAGGGGGGTTGTGGCCACAGTTCCTCTTTCTCCTCTCCCAGTTCTTGGCTATGGCATTTAAAAGTGCTGAGGCATTTTCACAAAGCAGGGAGAAGTAGATACCTTTAACCACTCACAAGTATCTCCTTGTGATTGGTTTAGGATCCTGCCATTTGCAAAGGCCTGGGACATTTGTGTCTGGCACGGATCTGGGAGAGACAAAGAGTGGAGGAAAAAATAGAATAGGAACCCTCAAAATGTTAAAACCCATCTTTCGGATGAGATGTTAAACCGTCTGCTCTCTCAGGTGGATGTAAAAGATCCCAGGGCACAATCTTCAGGGATTTAAAATGAAAGATTAGCTGAAGCGCTCTTGCAGAGAGCCGGCATGGGCTCAACGGGCCGAATGGCCTCCTTCTGTGCTGTAACCATTCTATGATTCTATTTACCTTCTTTTATCCTGTCTAAACCTTCTTTAATCCACTCAGGTGGTGTCCCTGAACTATGGGGCTAGGCCCACCACCTCCACTTTGCAATAAAACAATGAATGGCACATTGGCAGGACAAGGTGTGAATGACATCATCGCGTACCGTGGCGTAAAGCCCCCCCCCCCGCCCCCGCACGCGATGACGTATGTCGCTAGTGGTTGCGCGCGCACCGGTCGGGCGCTAGGACCCGGCCGCCTCGCAGGATGGGCCCCCTCGCCCTCGGCCTGCTCGCCGCTTTACCCCCGCTCGTCCTGGGCCAGGATCAACCGCCAACCCCCCGGGAGCGGCCCTTCAGTGTGCTGAAGTACCAGAACCTCGGTAAAGGAGCCTTGAGGGATAAACTGGGCCGCATGCCTGCGGGATGGGAGGAATAGTAGTAGTGGTGCAGGGACCGGGCAGCGGCCTGAAGATATTTGGGGGGAAAGCCGCCGGCCAGCTTCTGTGGACAGCGGCGGCGGCTATGGCATCGCGGCCATCTCCCCTCCCCACCCGCGAATTGTGTCGGAGGGCACTTGGCCCTTTAAGAGGAGAATTAAAGGGGAAGGAAAGCCTCTTTTAGTGTGTCAAGCCAGTGGCTCAGTGGGTAGCACTCTCGCTTCTGAGTCAGAAGGTTGTGGGTTCAAGTCCCACTCCAGAGACTTGAGCACAACAATCTAGGCTGAGGGGCTGCTGTCTTTTGAATGAGACGTTAAACCGAGGCCTCGTCTGCTCTCTCGGGTGAACAGAAAAGATTCCACAGCACTATTTCGAGGAAGAGCATAGGAGTTATCCCCGGTGTCCTTGCCAATATTTATCCCTCAATCAACATCACTAAAACAGATTATTTGGTCGTTATCACCTTGCTGTGCGCAAATTGGCTGCTGTGTTTCCTACATTACAACAGTAACTACACTTCAAAAAGTACATAATTGGCTGTAAAGTGCTTTGGGATGTCCTGAGGTCGTGAAAAGCGTGATTTAAATGCAAAACATTCTTTTTTCATAGAGCTCCTGATCTTTCCATCTATTGGAGGGGAAAGATTCCTCGTATACAGGCATGATAGGCCAAATGGCCTCCTCTGTGATGTAAATATTGAGAGGTCGCACAACACCAGGTTATAGTCCAACAGTTTTATTTGAAATCACAAGCTTTCGGAGCTATCGATCGCCCCTTCCTCAGGTGAAGTACTACTTCACTACTTCACCTGAGGAAGGGGCGATCGATAGCTCCGTAAGCTTGTGATTTCAAATAAAACTGTTGGACTATAACCTGGTGTTGTGCGACCTCTCAATTTTGTCCACCCCAGTCCAACACCGGCATCTCCGCATCATGTAAATATTGCCAGGGACTGAACTGGTTGAGTAGCTGAGCCACGAAAGGCCAGCAATCCTTGCTTTCTCTTGAGTTCATTGCTTGTCAGTTGAGCAGTTGTAGAGGTTTCATAATTGACCTCAGTTGCAGCATTGCCAACCCTCCAGGAATTAAAGATCAATATCCGGGACATTGTTGTGAGCAATCCGGGAGAAAAATTACAGGGGCATTAAAAAATGGTGCTTTTTCATCTTCTTTGAATGCTTTTATTTATTAGTTCTAAAAATATTGGAGATGGGGGTGGAGGAGTGGTTGGAGGTCATGCGCTGAAAGCTTCAGGAACCAGAATTGCCAACCTTATTCAGTGTTCCCAGGTCAAGGAGACGACCGGAGTCCTCCTGAAAAATGAGCCTGTGTGGACAGTGTTGCACGACCGCCTGATTGAGGTACCCGAGAGTGCTTTATGCATGTGCACACACCTCTACAGAATACGCCTTAAGGAGAGGAAAAGCAATGTCATTTTGCTTCTCTCAAAGAAAATTAATCCCTCTATTAATTTACCTGCTACTAAACTAAGAGAGATTAACACTTGAATAATATTTCATACAAAGCACCTTTTGCCTCTGTTACAGTCTTTTCTTTTTATTAAAGGTGCTTTGCTTATAGTATAATAAACTGGCCTCCCATTTTACTCCAGCACAGGTTAAATTGAATGATAGCTGTACCTTTTAACTTTCTTCATGGTTTACTTTGGGGCACAGTTCAGGGGACAGGAAAAGATCACCGACTGCATTATTGATGCCACATTTTTATCAAGGAACCAGTTCCCATCGTGCTGAATTCAGCCCATTTATCCTATGCACGTAACACTTGCTGCCATAATTTTTCCGATTCTGGTTGCAGATCTTGCAGAATTATTTGGGTGGGGAGTGGGGTGATGTTAAACTGTGTTAATCCCAAGCCAGTAAAATGTAAAAAGCATTGCTGTCCTGTAGATGTGAGCTGAGAGTTCCGGTTTCATATGGGTACAGAACTAAATGAAGGATGCGACATCAAACATTACTGGTGGTTTGCTTCAGTAGACAGAGTACAAAAACTGCACTGGAGGACTAATATTCCTCACCTTAATGAACACAAAATTCAACAGAATTGCTTTAGTGGTTAATTTACTCCATTTGTTTTCCTCCCGCAGCTCTGAGTGTCAGTGTTCTGAGCATCCTGCTGCTCGTCCTGATTGTAATGGTGATCTGCGTGTACAAACCCATCCGTCGGCGGTGAAAGATTGAGTTTCTTCGTGGAATGTCTGCTAAATAGAGATTTTTGTTTTTAATATTTAGAAGGACAAAACCGGCAGCCCTGTTGGCAAATCAACTACTAGTACACACATCACTTTGGCACAGCATTGCATTCTGACATCTTTAGTCGCTGCACAGTGAAGGATTGCAACATTTTTTATTGAGCCAGTTGCTCTCTTGCACAACACGTGAGTCAACACGTACGGATCTGGTTGCAACTGAACGTGGCTACTGATCAAACAGCCCGCGAAAGTCCTGTGAAATTAAACTTGCAAAGAACTACACCGGGGTGGGAGGGGAGGAGATATATACAAACTGATTTTTTTTTTTTACATTTACAATATACTCATAAGCACTGGGAACTGAGATGTAATGGATATTGTACTATTGCCATAAGCTATCTGATATTTTCACCTTGTGGTTACAAATATTCTGTGGTTACAAACTGATGTTACTTTTATCTCCCCCTGTTCTTACCCCACCCCAGCACTTGATGCTGTATTCACTGGCTGAGAGGAGGATAGTTGGGTGAGCTGCTCTTAATGGTCTCTAGAAGGCAAGTGATTGGCCGGGGATGGATAGCCACCTCCCTTGTGCATAAAGCACTTGGCCTCTGCACTGCATCTCATCCAGAACACCACAACCAAGGTCTGGGAATCATTCCCCTGCTGAAAGGAGGGCAGGAACCCCACATCTTACCATGTGGTCTAACCAACTCAATGTTTTTATTTATTTATTCATTCACGGGATGTGGGTGTCGCTGGAAAGGCCAGCATTTATTGGCCATCCCTAATTGCCCTTGAGAAGGTGGTGGTGAGCTGCCTTCTTGAACTGCTGCAGTCCATCGTAGCAGTCTTTTTTGATACAACAGAGTGGCTCGCTAGTGGCCATTTCAGAGGGCAGTTAAGAGTCAACCACATTGCTGTGGGTCTGGAGTCACATATAGGCCAGGCCGGGTAAGGGCGGCAGGTTTCCTTCTCTAAAGGACATTAGTGAATCAGATGGGGTTTTACAGCAATCCGGTAGTTTCACCATTACTGATACTCGCTTTTTATTCCAGATTTATTTAATTAACTAAATTTAAATTCCCCAACTGCCATGGTGGGATTTGAACTCTCGTCTCCGAATTATTAGTCCAGGCCTCTGGATTACGAGTTCAGTAACATAACCACTATGCTACCGGACCCCCATGTGCCACCTTCAATTATGTATTTTCTTTCCACTTGGTACAAGTGCCCTGTATATGGGCCTGGGATGAAGCTTTGTTTGAAATTCAGTAAATTGCCATGGCAGGATCATGCATCTGACTGATCCAGGTGATGATCCACTATATCATTTACAACTGGTACCACTATTCTCATAACCGCCCCCCAGAAACAAAAAAAAAACACTTCTTAGAGAGATAAAGAAAAGGATGGAAACTGAACATTTTTGTTCCAAAGGGGAAACGGGCTGCTTTTTCAAGGATTCCTTGTCTGGAATTTCACAGCAGAGCAGTTGCCATGAATAATTATTTTTTTGGTCCAAGTTTGAATTTGTCTTTAGCAGATCAGGATAAACCAGTGATTTTATTTTTTAAATTAAGTTGCTAAATATTGGCACATCATGAAATTACCGATTGGAAAATTCCATTATGATTGACTGTCTTCAACTAAAGAATTGGATCAGATTTTCAAAAAATTCTAAAAGCAAAACACTGCAGATGCTGGAAATCTATAAACAAAAACGGACAAAGCTGGAAATACTCAACAGGTAAGGGCCATATCTGTGGAGAACCAAAAGGCAGTTGATGCTTCAGATCTTGAGACCCTCCAGTCCTGAAGATGGTCTTTAGACCTGAAACGTCACTGACCGACTTCTGTTTCTCCACAAATGCTGTCTGACCTGAGTATTTCAAGAATTTCTGTTCAGGTTAATCTTTCAACATGTACTGGAGACAATTTGTGACAGTTAAGTAATGTTGCAACTTTTAATTGTTAAAAGAAAATTATTGTCACTGACGTAATAATCTTTCTCATCTAGTCAGACATTACCCATGATACTCAACATCTTTTCCCCCGTTTGTGTTGAATAACCATTGTTGAAATATTTAAATAATTGATCTATAGCCAAGAGGATTTTCTTCATTCAGTGATCTGCTTAACATGTTGCACCACATGAAGGAAACCCTAGGCTCTTTTGATATGTTCCTGTTTATTGATAACACTTTTGCCCAAGAAAATGTTCTGATTGGAAACCTAGCTTGTCTTAGCAGAGCCAGTTATAAATAGGTTGTATTCCCTGAAACTACAATATTACAGATTTGAGACTTCCATTAATGTGTTCTGACTTTTTTGGGGGAGTTTTTAAATGTAAAAGTAACTTGTTAGAAGTCTTAATTTTTATTGCTGCTTGTTTCTGTTCTCAGTTTTGTCAGTAGTCATGTTTTTGTGATGTATTTTACACCTCACCATATGCTTTGTTGCAGTGATATTTTGAGATACTGTATATCTGTTCCTCCCAGAACTTGTTTCCTTTCAACGAGCCTTCCTTTGTGCAGTTAACAAGACGTCTGCTCTAAAGTCTACCTAAGGCTTGAGAGAAACACTAATCTGTTTTCAGTACAGTATGCACCTTTTAAAAATGTGACTAGTAGCTCGTGAGTTTGGTTTGTACTTTAAAAAAAAACTGACTGAAAAGTACAGAAGAAACAAATTAAGCACAATACAGACCTGAACACTCTTAAACTGTGTACCATATCTGGACTTGTTTTGTCCCACGAGTTAAAGCTTATCTCTTGGCACAGCTGAGTTTAAAGGAGTGTACTGTAATGTCTGCTGTCTTAGTGCTACTAAAGCTAAGCACCTAATTTTATTTTGCACTGATTGCTAATGTTTTAAACAGAACAAACATGAACTGGAATTTTTGGTTTTTTTAAATATTTTTTGCACACTTGACAAGTAATTTATTTTTTTAACAAAGTTTTAAATTTCTGACAGTGTAACTGAAACATCCATTAATCCCATAATGGCCTGTTTCAAAGACCAGTAGTGTGTGGGTTTTACCTGCATGGCTTTGCTATCCCTTTTTCTTTGGGGAGACATTGTTGAGCGAGTTGCTGTTCTCTAGGTACTATAAAAGCTTTCTTTAAATGTTGCTGCTCCAATTTCAGCAGAGTAATGCTATACAAACCTCTTGCATTGCTCTGCCTGTTTACTTCCCACCTGGTGTGCTTTTCTGACCAGAAATGGAGCACGTGAATTCAGTGGAAGTTTACAAGATCCATGAAAAATTGGGTCTCTGCTACTGGTAAGGTAGGTTAGTATGTTGGTATTGTCGAGTGCTGTTAGCCGCATTGTAATAAAGTAAAAATACTTTCTGTCTGTATGCTGGTGTTCATTGTTCACGTGCTGCTTCTTTGTTACTGAGTAATTTTTCATTCCCAGCAAACCTAAGTCCATTTTGCACCCTTCTTTCTAAAAGCATTTTAATAGCCTTGATTTAAATCAGTCTCCTTTTGGTCTTTGTTCTAGCTAGGAGTCTGGAAAGGACATCACACTCAACCAGTCTTTCGAATAAAAAGTTACTATGGAGCTGATTGGTTTAGTACTAAGAGGAAGGGACTTGAGTTGGAGTTATGAAGGTGAGAGTTAATGGATTGAATTTAGATTGGGGAAAGTGCATTGTTTGGATTCAGACTGAGTAATAAAATCGGGTTTATTGAGGAATGAGGAGGAAGAGTGGATGAGAGGTGCAGTCTTCTAGATGTGAGGAAAAAGAAAAAGGAATTTATCTAAATTAGGAGAGAAGGTTGGAGAAAGGGAGGAAGAAGTATTTAAGTGAGGGAGAGAAAGGTGGTTGTGCTTAAATTGAGATTAAGGAGTTTACAATTTTAAATATATAAATTTCTTGTTTTATAGCAGATAAGCTATCCCAGATTCCAGAAAGGAGATTAGTATTTGTTCAGACCAGAGATTTGTTTCATGCTGGGCTAACAATTATTGCTGCGTATGTTGCTAAGGAAAGCTTTGAACTGAAAGCTTACAAAATTATTTATTCAATATTTTCTGTTTCAATAGTTGTGATTTTTTTTTTGCAACCTGTTTTCACCTGTCATCCACACATACTTTCCAGCAGGATTCACTGAATGGTTTCCCTTCCCTTCCCTCCTCCACTATCCCATGGGTGACCAAGCCATATTAGTGCTTCTACAGCTGCTCTTGGTGTGATCAACTAATTCAGCACAGAACAGGGATTAAACTTTGGCTCAGTTGCTCATTGGGCAGTGACTTATAAAATAATAGTGGGAAATCTATTGTGTATGCTTTAGTCAACCTATCAATTCTAATAGGTCTGGTCTGGAGGCGATGCAATTAAACAGAACCTATTATACACCTTATAAAATAATTGGTGCTTTTCAAAGGTCCTGTGACTTGTGCGAAGGACTAAAATGCAATTTGTAAGATCTTTTATGCTACTGAAAGGACAGTTATAATGTACAATTACTGGTGCAATATTCTGTATGTAGTTACCTTGACACTCAAGTTTTGAATTTGCGTGGAAAATTGGTGGACACTAGGTTTTATAAATGTGCAGCATTCATTAACTTTGTAAAAGGTTTCAATGTTAATGTTAATGTTATTTTTTTGCCTCTTTTGGTGTATTTTGTCGATCAATACTGAAGATTTTAAAATGGGGGCATCCTCTTTGGACCCTCTTATTGGTTTTTGCGTTTTGGGAGGAAAAAATCAAGTCAATCCTGTGAAACAATAAACTTAATGTTTACCAGTATTTGCAAAACATTGTGTGGTTTCTGTCTTTAAAAACTAGCCTTAGTGCTACAGTGAAATACTGGACAAAAGTGTTTTACCCTTTCAAAAATTGTTTTATAGAACTTCTTGAATGCAGTTACAAATTGTTATTGGGGAAAAAAATTGGGGTTAAATTTCATTTGGATTCCTTCCTCTTTTCCTTCCTGGCTTGTGTTGGCATCAAACATTCACGGATGAAATGTGGCCTGTCACATGTAGAGCATAGGTTTTCAAACTGTTTCTCCCCCTTTTGTGGTCATCAGATTCTGTCCATCCATCATTAGATCTCTATTTATTGACAATTTTTCTGTTACTTTATACTAATAAAACATTTCTGCAATGATAGCATGGTTTTCTTTTCATAACTCAGCCTGTCTTGTGGAGGTTATACCGGGTGGGGGCGGTGGTCCCTGGGACTTAATATTCACAAAGGGTCAGTATTTGTGAGGGGTGCCTAGGCTCACCCTTCAGTGAAACACTGAGGGAGTGCTGCATTGTCAGAGGTTTCAGATGAGACAATTAACTGCCCGTTTGTTTAGGTGGATGTAAAAAAGTCCCACGGCACTAACTGGTGAGTTCTGGTGTCCTGGTCAACATTTATGCCCATCAACACCTCCAAAAACAAATTAACTGGTTATATATCTCTCTGCTGTTTTTGAGACCTTGCAATATGCAAATTGGCTGCTATATTTGCCTACAAAATAAGTGACTAAACTTCAAATGCAATTCATTAGCTGTAAAGTGATTTGGGATATCCTGAATCTTTAGAAGGTACTGTTTAAATCCAATTCTTTTAACTACAACTTGCCTGTTCTTTGACTACTTCTACTTTTCTATCCATAAGTAATTACTTGCTTCATGCAATTACTGACCTTGTTTGTATCATAGGCATCTAGCACTGCCTAACTTAGACACATTTGGACTCCTAGTTACCTACTTCCCCATCTTTGTCTCACTCTTACCTTTGGAGTGACCATTTTCTGAAATGGATATTCCTGAAATCATCTGCATATAAGTTATAGTATCTCCAGCGCTGGATCAAATGCTCAGAATTTCAGCTTGAGTGAGTCAACCTGGAAACATTTCTTGCAGTTGTGCTCATCTTGGACACTTCTGGCTTCCAGAAACTCCAACATCATGACAGTTACGAACAATACTGGCCTTCCTTGTCCCCTCATTAATATTTTATTGAGTGACTACTGAGAATTAGTATTCCTCCATGAAAGCTCTGGGTGGAGGTCTTCAATGTGAATCATCAAGAGTGGCTCGATAGGACCATCACTGATTGATTGAGCTGATGAGAGTCCTGAAGAATACAACCGTCAGACTGGGCCTGTCAGATGGTGAGGGAACCAACAAAAGGAAGTAATCTACTTGAGCTCATTTTCATCAATCCATCTATTGCAGACACATCTGTCCACAATAGCATTAGCAGAAGTGATCATCGCATAGTGCTTGTGAAGACAAAGTCTCGTCTCCACCGTGAGGGCATCCTCAATCATGCAGGGTGGCATTACTACCGTGATAAGTAGGACACATCTAACAGCCCAAAACTGGGCATCCATGAGGTAATGTCCTCCAACACACTGGCAGGTCCCTCACTCTGTGATCACCATCAAAACCAGGAGACCAACTCTGGTTCAATGTGGAGTGTAGAAGGGCATACCAGCACCAAGCATACCTTAAAATGAGATATGATCTACAAGATGCAGTGCAATAAGTCACCAATGTTACTTCAATGGTATCTCCCTCCCTGCAACCTCTACCATCATGAACAGGAGCAGCAATGTTGTGGGAGCACCTCCAAGTCACGTGCCATCCTGACGGACATATATTGGCATTCCTTCAATGTGACTAGGTCAGAATCCTGCAATTCACTACCTAACACCATTGTGGGAGTATCATCACCAGAAGGACTGCAGCGGTTCAAGGGAAAGGTCCACCACCACCTTCTATGGGCAACTAGAGATAGAACAATAAATTCAGTCTTGTATATATTCTGGAGTTTTGGTTGATTGCCTTTGAGGATCAGTGAGTATTTATGTGTAACTTTCCACCAGGAGATTAAAATCACAGAAATATCAGTGAAGGAGGTAGTCATTTGAGTGAGGTAGAGTCTGTGACCATGGAGATTGTATATGGGCTTAAGAAGTGAACTACTTGTTTTTATGTTAAAGCAGCCAACAATTCATTAAAAAATTTACTGAACTAAAGGCAGGTTTATTTTTTTTACTAATGTAATTATTACATAATTCAGAAAAGGGTAAAAGCACACTTCTGCAAAACTACAATCAGTGTACAGTTTCATTTCAAAGTACTGTATAAGTTAAACATTTTCATGAAGTTATCTGAAATGATTAGCATAGCTTTTCTTTCCCTCCCCCTCTATAAATGAAGAGAAAAATAATTTCACATTACACCAGAATCAGAGCTATGTACAGGACCATGGGAGCGTGGGGCATTCACTTCTGCAAAACCAGAACCGGGCAATATCAAATGCTACATCCGTCATTGTAGTCTGTAAACAGAGCTCTAGGGATTACCCAACAAAATCCTCCTCACTGGGTTTTTTGAGCTCATCGCAATATCTTGCTAGTACAGACATGAAAGGTCCTAGAGTTGATACTCAGCGGGGTTGTTAGCTTATTGCAGCTGGAGTGGGGGGGGGGGGGGGGTGGAAGGAATAATCAGCCAGGGTTTCTGCTCCTGATCACTATCCAGCAACCCCTGTTGGAAAGTGTGCATGTGCAGAGATTGGGTTAGCACAGGATGAGATTGGCAATGACCCCTCCCTTCCCCATGATCAAATCGTCTGCCAACACTAGCTTAAGCAGCTAGGGATGGGCAATAAATGCAGTGATGCCCGATGCAGGGTTCAAGTTTAATGCAGCCTATATGCAATTCAGTATGGTCATAAGTGCAAGTATTTGCGTCTGCATGGAAATGTCAACACGTGTATATGTATTTTGTTGAAAGCTGTATGTTGTCTGCCTGCTGTTTGTTCCTGCACTGAAATGAACTTCTCAATCTGGCTGTTTCCAACAGCAATGCAATGTCTTCTACAGCTCGCCAAGGTAAGCTCAGCAACAAGACCATCATGTCAGAAGGCACATTGCATTTCTGCTCTGCAAACAAGACACAGATGATACTGTGGCTTCTAAGACAAACGGTGGGGTGGGGGGGAGGCTAATCCCTAGGGCTGCTGAATGTTATATTCCCATCGGCACACTGCATCAGTGGGGGTGGGGGGGGTAAGAAAGAACTGTCAATACAATCTGGTCAGGTGCAGATTGTTCAGTCATATTTCAAAAATATGGAAAAATATATACTTTTTTTCAAGAAAACAGTCTGATTAATTTCATGGTTGTAACTAATTAATAAAGTGCCGTGCACCCGTTTCAATTGGCCCACAAGGAACCTTCACTTCTCCTGGAGAGAGAGCTCCAATATCCGCTTCAGTGTTGCCTCTTCTTCTTTCTCTCTTTCCTCTTGCTCCTTAAGCTCTTTGGTAGAAAGCTCCATGGCAACTTGCAACTCGGTGTTGTAGCTGGAGTGCCTGTCTGTGGAGTGAGAGCTATGGGAACCCGCTGTAATGCTTTCATTGATCGCCCTAGAAAAGTTGAAATCCACAGGAAGGTGATGGGAACACTTCAGGACTATTTCAGTGGAATAGTTCAATTAAAAAAGAGCATTTTTCCCCCCTAGATCTGTTGGTAAATGTACTACTCAGAAAGATCCCAATTTCAATCCCCAGTCTCTGTTGACTCAGCGGAGCCCAGCAGGGTAGTAGCAGTGGTGCTACAACAGGCTGCAGTGCCCCTGCATTGGCGAGGAAGGATGCAACAAAATCACCAGTGTTCCCAGTCTTGATCACTATCCAGTGATTATCCTGTAAACTGCATCCATACGGACACCAAGCATGAACGGGATTCACCCCCTTCCCCAGTTAACTAGTTTATCAGTACTAACTGTCTGGGCCCAAACCTGAAGGGCTGCTTGTCTATCAAACTGTCCCACAGCATAAGCCAGCACCTTCAGGACAGGAGGAGATAAAAAAGCTTTTTGCCCGGTTATACAGTATTCGCCTCAGCTTACACCCTTCCCACCTCAACCATCCTCGCCTGCAAATATGTAATGGCACAGCCCGTAGGACATCAGTGCTGTTCTGCACACGAGATGTATTTCAGGAACAAACCACAACCCCAATTGCAGAAACGCAAAATTTCTTTCCTCCCTCAGCCTGGAGACCCAGATGATGTTGTTAAAGCTTCCTATCCCCCACTTCACTTTCAAAAGAAGTCCACATGCAAAGATCAGTGAAGGGTATCAGACAGCATTTTGATCTCAGCCAACCTCTGTGTCCAGTACTTTATGTCCCTTTACCTTAGTATCAGAAACTTATAGCACAGAAGGAGGCCATTCAGCCGGTCGTGCCTGTGCTGCCTCTTTGAAAGAACAGTCGTGCTTAGTCCCACCCCCTCTGCTTTTGTCCATAAATTCCTCATCCTCAAGAACCTGTCCAACTCCCTTTTAAAATTATTTATGGAATCAGCTCCCACCACCTTTTCAGGTAGAGCGTCCCAGATCCCAACAACTTTGAGTGAAAAGAGTTCTCCTCATCTCCCCTCTAGATCTTTTGCCAATGATTTTAAATCCATGACCTCTGGTTATTGACCCACTCACCTGAGGCAACAGTTTTTCTCTATCAAAACCCTTCATCATCTTGAATGCTGTCTCTGAAAGTGAAAGCCATTGAAAATCTCCTGAGAAGGTCGATTTCCTGGGTGCCTCCAATGCAGGACTACTGTCATTGCTAGCCTGCACTGACCTTCCCCTGACATCAGGAGTTTGCGGTTTCTGCTCCTGAACCCACACCTGTCGAATCAACTCCACCTGTGTAAATGGAGTGATTCAACAGCAAAGGGAAATATGAAAAACAACATCACCCTTGCACAATGTTCCCTCTAAGGTGTCTTTGTTGTGCGCGGCCTGTTTGTTTCAACGGGCGGTCCCTTTAAATTTCTGCGCATGCGCGGTATTTCAAATGGAAAAAGCTTAGAGCGGCCTGCGCGGTACCTTGCAGATTACTGCACGGCCGTGCACACGCACAGCTTAGGAGGGAACATTGCCCTTGCAGTTACCAAACCTCCCGATTGCAGTATAACTCAACGTGGACCTCGTGTGCGCCTGTCACTCAAATTCAGCTGCTATAGAGCCCCCTCACTAGCAGAGCACTTCCGAGGTTTGGGGGCGGGCGGGGAAATGAGGAGAAAGAAATGGAAAATAAGTTACCGCTCATCAGACCCCTTTGTAGAAGTAAACATCTCCCCATCCTGGTTAACTACAACAACCTGCATTTATATAGCGCCTTTAACATAGTGAAAATATCCCAAGATACTTCACAGGACAAAATTTGACAACGAGCCACATAAGGAGATATTAGAATGAGATCTTCGCAAACATTAACCAAGGAAATCCTGTGAACCAGACTCCCTACTGCCCGGAGGATGGAGAGAGAAAAATCAACTGTCCTAATAAAGATTAAAATAACCGGTTTAATAATTATATAAAATCGGATGGCACAGTATTCAGGAATACCAATATGCTGTGTCCAGACCTGGTGGCAATCTTTAACCCCTGTCTCTGTGCAAATTCCTGACTTTATCTCAGGTACTTCTCCACAGGGAAGGGGAGAAAACCCTCACTCGCTTCCTGCTCTTTGCCCATTTCAGTACCAGCCAAGAATGGGGAAGAGAGAAAATACTTTTCTTCTTTTTAAAAAAAAAAGGAATTTTTGAAAAGTAATATTCCCTTACCTTTCACCATCTTGGTCCAAGTTCTGTTCTGACTGTAAAGTCCTGCTGGGAGGTGTGTCCTAAAACACAAAGTGTCACTTTTAATTGCTCCAAACTGCACACAGTTATTTACATTTATCTTGTGAATTTTGTCAGGATTTCAGTGCTGCAGAATGGAAGACTTTGTCACATCTTATGGGACAATTATACTGCAGTTTTTGCATTGAAGTGTTAGCTTGGCTCAGTTGGTAACATCCCATCTGAGTCAGAGGCTGTGGGTTAAAGCCCAACTACAGACTTTTACATATAATCTAGGCCACGACTTCAGTGCAGTATTTCAGATCATTGTTAAACTGAGTCCGATCCATCTGTTCATGTGGATGCAAGAGATCCCTTGGCAGTACTGAAATGAAGAGCAGGGAGCTCACACGGTGGCCTGGCCAGCATTCTTCCTTCAATCAGCACCACCACCAAAACAGATTATCTGCTCATTCATTCATTTGCCATTCATTGGACTTTCCTGTGGGCAAATTGGCTGCTGCATTTGTCTAACTGTGAATACACTTCAAAGGCAATCCACTGGTCCTAAAGCTCGTAAGATATCCTAAGGACACGAAAGGCAGTACATGAATGCAGCAGACTTCGAATTTTGGCAAATGGTGCAAGACTTTTTGCAAGAAGGTAGTTTTAAACTGCTTAGGTTTCATGTCAACTGCAGTGTAAGTGGAACTGGTCTGAAGCCAACTTTTAAAGTATAAAAAAAGGCAGAGCTATGGGCCAGGTTTGATGCCCAGTGAATCTTTGGAATTCTCTAACCCAGAGGCCTGTGGATGCTCATTTGAGTATATTCAAGACAGAGATCAACAGATTTTTGGATATTAAGGGAACCAAGGAATATGGGGAATAGTGCGGGGAAGGTGGAGTTGAGGTAGATGATCAGCCAGGATCTTACTGAATGGCGGAGCAGGCTCGAAGGGCCTACTTCTGCTCCTATTTCTTATGTTGTTATGATGCCTGGCCGATGGTGATCTCAGGCCAGATACAGTTGGACTCCCTGCTCTGATTCAAGGAGATGATAAAAAAAATCCAGGGCCTCACTCCTGATTGTTCTCCAGGATCCTTACTGGAAATTGTTGTGTGTGTGGCCATCAGTTGAGGACAGGATTAGGCTCAGCTTTGATGGATTCCACAGTTGCAAAGCTGTCTAGCCTTACATACAAAGAGCTGATACTTGGGTGGCTGCTATTAATTACCCTAGCAAGAGTCAACATCTCTTCAGGAGTGCAGGGAAGAAAATTGGGGGAAAAAAAAGGCAGTGTCTCATTTCTTGTCAAGCCACAATTTCCTGCTCGATTTCACACTCACTTCACTGCCATCAGGATGGGAATCCAGCAGGCTCTGCTGGATCGCAAACTGGATCAGCTGATCACTCTCATCTCCATCAGCTCCAAGGGCCATGTTCCTTCTGCTGCCGCGGATGTGGTAATTTTCTGGGATGGCGAAAACAGATGGGTCCACTTCAAATGCAGAGTCTGGAGACAGTAGAAAAAAAATAGTACAGATTAACTCCATAAGCTGCAACTTGGCACATTAAGTGTACGGGGTAAACATTCTACAGGCAACATTGCCAAATACACTAACAATGACACAGTACTCCTGCAACAAGTTGAGAATTTCATACTAATGGAGGCAGGGCCTACCCATGTTGTTCATCAACAGTGAAAGTGCTCTATAACTTTACAGATAGTTTTGTAAAAATAGAGACATTGTTTGCCTACACTTACTGAGTGTAAAACTGTTCTAGATGGACTACATTTTACGAAGCCGTTTTACCTTTGCTGAGCAGTGTGGCTAAATTGGTTGCATTAGCATGAAACTAACTCGCTCCCTACCTGTAATGTTTTCAGCAGTCTCTATCCATTTCTAGTGGGATTTGGCCTGCAGCACAAAGCGTCTGTACCTAGAATAGCACTGAGACAATCTCATAGAGGCAGGTCACCACAACTAGCATCTGGGAATGTATTATCACACTGGTGCAGTAGGGGGTGCTCTTACCTTGCTACATCTGACCTGGGAATGCTCGAGGCAAACACAGAGTCCCCGAAATGGAATATGTTCCATTCTCCAGCATCACCATCCCTCACCTTGAGCACAAGATTCACCAAAATACTGGATCTGCAGAGGTGGCATGAGAGCACAAGAAAGAGAAAGAAAGGGAATGATAAAAAAAAAATGCAAAAAAGAGAGAGGAGAGCAAGAGACAGAGGAGTGAGAGGGAGAAAGAGAGAGCAAGAGAGAAGAGCGAGAAAGAGGAAAGACAAAGAGGACAGACAAATGACAGAGAGCAAGTGCCCAAGAAAGACAAAGAGGGAGCCTGAATGTGAGAGAAAGCAAGGGAGAAATTGAGAGTGAAAGGAAGAATAGGGCGAGACAGATAAAGAAACAGAGAGCTAGTGCGCAAGAGGGAGAGAGAGAGAGACACACAGAGCAAGAGGAAACAACAGGCAGACACACAAACACACACAGAGCAAGGAAAGAAAACAAAACAAACGGGAAACCAAAGCAGCAGCTCCCTCCATTACATGTCTGAAATCCCAGTGATGAGCCTTTCCTAGCCCATGATTTTTAACTGCAGTTAAATGCCAGGAATCAGAGGGAGTTTCACAATCAGCACTCTCGAGTACTACCACCACCAGTAAAGTCCAACTCCCTCAGTATAATCTTCCCAGAAAACAGTTAGTCTTCCTTCTATGCAAATTTTTCAGAGAACGACAGAATTCTTCCCCGCCATGGACTTTCCTTCTTCCTACTTCATTTTTTAAACCCTAACTCTAACCGCACAGGCAGGTTTAACTGTCAGTACAAAGTGCTTTGCATGGAATTAATTTCCCACATCAGGTTAATGTTTGTGATGGTCTTTGGGGGGGGGGGGGGGGGGGAATGCAAATTTTCACAAGCCCCAAGCAAAAAGGAATTTCAAATCATTAAAACATTATACATCAGAGTCAGATTGGGAACTTTTAACGCAGTTGCTTAGCAGGGCAATGTACGCAGTATACGAACCTCCATTAGACGCCGACACTGCTAAGTTGCTCTGTGATCCCTGCTGTGCTTGTGGCGTTGCTGCCTTGAGAGTGCTGCATGCATTCACGTTTCCAAATGTAATTCGTGCATTCAGTACGTAGAAGAGTGGGATTTCTGGGACAGATGAAGGGAGGATAATTTTGAATAAACAATTTAAAACCAAACAGCAACACTACCTTGCTGATGGGTAATCCAGGGAGCCTCAGCTGAGGCCGAACTGTTCAACGTCCTTTTATACACACTCAACGTTACCAATATCAACTCAAACTTTGATGGCCCTGCAAACAACTGTAGGAACTTAGTAACTGTACACATACACCCAGAAAGAAAGAACTTGCATTTATATAGTGCCTTTCACGACCACAGGACGCCCTAAAGTGTTTACAGCCAATTAGTTACTTTTTGAAGCGTAGTCAGTGTTGTAATGTAGGAAATGCAGCAGCCAATTTGCACACAGCAAGGTCCCACAAATAACAATGAAATAAATGACCAGGTCATGTGGTTTTAGGTTAGTTGAGGGATAAACGTTGGCCAGGATACCGGGAGAACTCCCCTGCTCTTCATCAAATAGTGCATTGGGATCTTTTACGTCCAGCTGAGGGGGCATACGGGGCCTCGGTTTAACGTCTCATCCGAAGGACGGAACCGCCGACAGTGCGGCGCTCCCTCAGCACTGCACTGGAGTGTCAGCCTAGATTATGCGCTCCGGTCTCTGGAGTGGGACTTGAACGCATGACCTTTTGACTCAGAGGAGAGAATGCTACCACTGAGCCAAGGCCGACAGCCAATTTCCTCTCTCTCTCTTGCCCCTCACCAATATTTTCTCCTTCTTTCTCTGACGGTGCTGACTCATGGCGAGATACAGCTCCACAGTTTCCATTGCCTCACCCAGGTGGGCGATGATTTATGTCCGAGCCTGTACAGCGAGCGCTTGAATCTCATTTGACCGTGGAGGGCAAATCTGATCCTATCCTCACCAGATGTCGACACACACTTACATCCCAGCAGAGGTTACTGGGCAGTAACGACAAAAAAAAAAATAGTAATTCAAATGTAGTGCGACTTTTACCTATTTTGACAGGAAATCCTGGCGGCAATTGCAATGTGATGAAGTCCCTGAGTTTTGCAAAGTGCGCGCTGCTCCTCGCCATAAGATCGATGATCGGAATCACCTGCTCCACGAAGGACAATGGGTAATCCTCGCAGAGCCACAGTGTTGCTTTAAATCTGCTTAGACATAGGGGAGAAATAAAATGCACTGAACAGTGTGAAAAGCCCTGGATCTCACCCAAATGAATAAGCTTATACAGCGCCGTTTACGTAGGAAAAGGTCCCAGGAGCGCAATTAGACAAAGGTTAAAACCAAGCCAAAGAAAGAGATAATGGGAGGAGTGAGTAAAAGCTTGGTCAAACAGGTAGGTCTTAAAAGGAGGAGGAGGAGGTAGAAAGGCAAAGACAGTCAGCAAAGGAATTCCCGAGCTCAAGACCTAGATGGCTGAAGGCATGGCCACCAATGGTAAGGCAAAGGGAGTGGCAGATGCACAAGAGGTGCAGAAGGATCGTAGAGTTCTTGGAGGGTTGTCGGGCTGGAGGAGGTTACAGAGATAGGGAGGGGCGAGGCTAGGGAGGGATTTGAACACAAGGGTGAGAATTTTAAATTTGAGACGTTGACAGACTGGGGAGCCAATGTAGGTCAGCGAGCACAGTGGGTGCCAGGACTTGGCGTGGGTTAGGATACGGGCAGCAGAGTTTTGGATGAGCTTAGGTTTATAGAGGGTGGAAGATGGGAAGCCAGCCAGGAGAGCATTGGAATAGTTGAATCTGGAGGTAGCAAAAGCATGGATGAAGGATTCAGCAGCGGATGAGCTGAGGCGGGGGCAGAGACGGGCAATGTTACAGGGGTGGAAGTAGGTTGTTTTTGTGATGGAGAGGATACGGGAGCTCAGCTCAGGGTCAAATATGACTCCAAGTTTGCAAACAGTCTGGTTCAGCCGGAGATAGTGGCCAGGAAGGAGGATGGAATTGGTGGTGAAGGAACTAGTTTTCTAGAAGGATAGAAGTGCCCCATATCCAGTCTCGCAAGAAGAATTTCAATCCACAGTGTGCAGCAGCAGGTAGGACTTGGGAGTGGCAGTGAGGGGTGAATAAGGGAAGATTGGAGAAAGAGCAACAGGAGGAGGATCTCTGAACAGTTTACATTCATATATATTTTTTTTGAAGCTATCATTTTGAATGTATCTGGATGTATCAATCTACTCTTCCCACAAGCAGTGTGCTGAGACCATGGATTGAACTTGGGGCTCACTTAGTCTTTATGGGAGAACTAGACCTGCACAAATTTTCTACAGCAGTCTTGACAGAGCAGGAATTGCAAGAGCAGATATTCCTGAAAAGGAGTCGACTTGAAAAGGAGAAAATAAAACAAAAGGAAGGAAAGTCCAAGGGGAAAAAGAACACCACACTGTGTGATAACAGCGCAACTGGTCAGTGACTTTCAAATCAGGGTCAGTAATTTTCTCTGTGTCTGGCCTGGGTCCTGGACCAGTAACTCAGAAAAATGCATAGAATAGACAGCCTTCAGTCAGAAGTAGGGCCTCCCCCACCCCCCGGGTAATTAAAGAGGCTTCACTAGAAAGAGTTTGGCAAACTGTTCTTTTAAAATGGGGGTGGTGGGGGAGGAAGAGGCAGCCATGGGCCAATTCGTCCTAATGTTAGATGAAGGTGACAAGCTGATGTGTTTCAACATCGTTTACATGGTCATGTCTTGCGTTTGTAAGCTGCACTCCTTTAAAGCATGTGTCCATTCCTTCCCCATTGACAAATTTATTTTTCTTCACTTCTTTGGGCACTCTTCAACCCCCTCACCTGTCTCATTCCCCAACTCCCTGACCCCAGTCAACTTGGCTATTTAACCAGGTGAGGGAGGTTGTCGTGCCCTCTAATTTTCACCCTCATCTCCAGCCTTCAGTTAGCAGCTCTCCCAAAAGCCAGACTAAAACATTATGGGCATGAACTGGGTGATCTACCACTCTGCAGTGGCAGCAGACCATCTTGCAACTGCTCAATAGGTTTTGCTCCAATATTGCATGGCTATTGCCAAGGATCCTACTTGCGTAATTTGATGCACAGCTCCATGGGTCGACCAATGTCCCGGTCTCCAAGGTCAAACTCTGGGTCAAAATATTCTTCCGGCGTGATGGACGTGGGGTTGTTAATAGTTGCGGTTTCTGTGACAAGGTGCTACAAAAAAGACAGCATGTAAGGCAGTGTCTCACAGACAAACATTCAAACACATCAGCTACCACAACAAGGTGTGCATGTGCAAACCAGAAGATATGACTATATCTGGATACTTTTACCCTGAATTTAGATTGATCATGCAATCAAAATAGTGGAATCACCATTCAACAGGGTATTTTATGTGCCCATGCTGGAGAGTCGAGAACTAGGGGTCGAAGTCTTAGGATAAGGGGTCGGCCATTTAGGACGGAGATGAGGAGAAATTTCTTCACTCAGAGGGTGGTGAATCTTTGGAATTCTCTACCCCAGAGGGCTGTGGATGCTCAGTCGGAGTATATTCAAGACAGAGATCGATAGATTTTTGGGCACTAAGGGAATCAAGCGATATGGGGAGAGGGCGGGAAAGCGTTGATGTAGAAGTTCAGCCATGATCTTATTGAATGGTGGATCAGGCTCGAGGGGCCTACTCCTGCTCCTATTTCTTACGTTCTTATGTGATCATCAGGAGAATGGAGGCAAATGCACTCAAAGATTTTACAGAGAATTATGCTTCTCATGAGGAATTTCCGAATTCTATTATCCATCTAGGGAGTGCTCAAAAACATGCCCGTCAGCTGTTGAATGACCAATTAGTGATTGTCCTCCTTCGGCCAGAGGATGGGGATGGGGGGAGGGGGGAGTGGGGAAGGAGAAGGTAAACAGCATCTCTTCGGTGTCATGTTGGTTCCTAGATATCTGGAAATGGAAAATAAAAACATGGAAGCCTGCCCAGAAATGTTTCTCTGCAACTTACTCCATTCTGTGGGCTGATGTGCTCCTCCACTTTTCCCAGCAGAGATTCAAGTGGATTTTTATCATCTGTAAAATAAACGAAGAAACAGTAAAATTAGAAAAATTGAGCTGTGATTTGGAGGATTTAAATTGAAGAAAGGAAGCTGCTCAGTGCTCAGATTGGTCTTCTCGAGTTGGGATTTAAGGCACATGTTTGGAGTTAAGTAGTGAGAGTGTCACTCTATATGCAAGATAGTTTTCTCGATCAGTATGTTGAGGAACCAACTAGGGAACAGGCTATATTAGATCTAGTATTGTGCAACGAGAAAGGGTTAATTAATAACCTTGTAGTAAAGGGGCCTTTAAGGAAGAGTGACCATAATATGATAGAATTTTATATTGAGTTTGAAAGTGACTTAGTTAAATCCGAAACTAGGGTCTTAAATCTAAACAAAGCAAACTACGTAGGTATGAGGGGCGAGTTGGCTAAGGTAGATTGGGAAACTACATTAAAAGGTATGACGGTAGACAAGCAATGACTAGCATTTAAAGAATTAATACATAATTTAAAACAAATATGCATTTCTTTAAGGCACAAAAAGGTGGCAGATGGAGTATAATGTGGGGAAATGTGAGGTTATTCACTTTGGTAGGAAGAATAGAAAAACAGAGTATTTTTTTAAATGGTGAGAAACTTTCAAATGTTGGTGTTCAGAGATTTGGGTGTCCTCGTGCAAGAAACACAGAAAACTAGCATGCAGGTACGGCAAGCAATAAGGAAGGCAAATGGCATATTGGCCTTTATTGCAAGGGGGTTGGAGTATAAAAGTAAGGAAGTCTTGCTACAATTGTACAAGGCCTTGGTGAGACCACACCTGGAGTACTGTGCACAGTTTTGGTCTCCATATCGAAGGAAGGATATACTTGCCTTGGAGGCGGTGCAACGAAGGATCACTAGATTGATTCCTGGGATGAGAGGGCTGTCCTATGATGAGAGATTGTGTAGAATGGACTTATACTCTCTGGAGTTTAGAAGAATGAGAGGTGATCTCATTGAAACATACAAGATTCTGAAGGGGATTGACAGGGTAGATGCTGAGAGGTTGTTTCCCCTGGCTGGAGTGTCTAGAACTAGGGGGCATAGTCTCAGGATAAGGGGTAGGCCATTTAAGACCAAGATGAGGAAGAATTTCTTCACTCAGAGGGCTGTGAATCTTTGGAATTCTCTGCCCCAGAGGGCTGTGAATGCTGAGTCATTGAGTATATTCAAGGCTGAGATAGATAGATTTTTGGACTCTAGGGGGATCAAGGGATATGGAGATCGGGCGGGAAAGTGGAGTTGATGTCGATGATCAGCCATGGTCTCATTGAATGGCGGAGCAGGCTCGAGGTGCCGTATGACCTACCCCTGCTCCTATTTCTTATGTTCTTCTGTAGCCTGTGTTGTACAACTGCAAACATGCTGAGTCATGATATCATCTCATGGTCTAGGAATCAAGCAGTTCACAATGCTTAGGCGTGAAGCCAGAGCAAATTAATTTTTACCCAAATTCTCTGACCTTCCTCAGGAGATTAAATAAGATGTTGGTGGGGGGAGGAAAGAAAAATGTGTGCGTGCAAACTACACATGGTCAAAGAAGCAGGCTACATGGGCGAAATGGTCTTCTCTAATTTCACACTTCATGTTTCTATGTCAGTTCTTTTCTGTACCTTTATATTTGGCCTTGTCATCATCAGTCAGGTGTTCTGTCCTGCTCCTGGTCACCACATTAACATTGTTCACAGTAAAAACCTAAAAAAAAACATTGAACTAAGCATTAATTTTACCCTTAATTTTCTCCTTTTATCTCCTGGAGACAGAGATTCACAATGTGAAAGCCTTTTAGTATTTCACTGAAATGGTTATTCCGCATATAGAAGTTTAAACCATAATTATTAACAGTCTATCTGACTGTGGAGCACAGCACTGTAGGTAAATGCTTATCCACTACCACTCAGTCCCCTTAAACTCTGTACTAATTTTCCTTCTCTTTTCCCCTGCCCACCCCAAAAAAATAATGTAACTAGAAGATATGGATTTCTTCTGGATTTCGATCACCCATTTCATTTTCTCTCTTTCTCCTGGTGTCCCTGGGACAGGAACTATACCCCTACTATGAAGTGATCGCCTCTCTCAGAGAGCTGCTCGGAGCTGAATGGGCGTAGCCCAGGATGCCTCCCTCAAGAGTTTTCATCTGTGTGTTTGGGACAGGGATACAGAAAACAAAGAAAACAGTGAAATAAGTATCAGCGAAACCTCCTGTTTTACTGTACCTTGGCTTCATACTCTTGAACAACATCAGTCTTGTCTGTCCGCCAGCCCCAGAATCCAGACTTATTCCTGCAGGACAAGCGGAGAGAGAGTTAAGTACTTCGCACTTCTCACCCTCTTAATACCATGACTCTTCCTCCCATTCATCTTGGAGAGGTACAACCATCAACACAACACACGTGGCTTTAGATTATTGGCACAACTTGATCACTGATCAGGTTTTTTTTTTTAAAAAAAACTATTTGCGAGACCTTTAAAGAATAAATGTCACCATTACTATCCATATTATTCACACCCCCTAGAAGCTGGGTCAAGACTCCTTCAAATTCATTTTTTTTTCTTAACCCCCATGAGACTTTCATCCTATCTGCCCAGCTTCTTGCCCTACTCCAAAAGATGAAAAGGACAGCATTATAAATCCTGAACCCAACAGCATCCATATTGATTCCAAACTCCAAAGATACAATTCCACCAGCTCTTCCTCCTCAATGTGTTGGAATCAAGACTCATCCAATCTTCTGCTAGTTCAGGGTAGCCAACCTCACAAAGCTCAAGAGCTGGAAAAATAAATCATGTACAGATAAAGAGCCACAAATTTAAAGTACGCTCACTGATATTTTCGCTGTAACTACACATATATCCACAGATAGAATAGTCTATCTTCTGACAGGTCTATATGGACTCATTACTATTTAAAATGTAAAACTATGGTAAGCAACAGTTTCAACTGTTAAGAACATTTAGAATTTCACCTCTGAATGACACTCCCCTTTCAAATGAGCTATGACTGAAACAAAAGGAGGAACATTCTGCAATTTTCAATTTCAATGAAATTAAAACACTGATAACATGGCAATTCCACTTGCCAAACCTCCCCCTTGTTCTGATTCTATTAGTCAAGAGAATGAACACAGATTGGAAACTCCTTTTTTTTTAAAAGCAGCTATAATTTCTCCAAAAGACAAACCAAATGTATGTTTTAGCTAAGCTTGCTGTAGTCCAGCCTATCCCAATTTCTCTTCCTCCCCCAATCAAAAAAACCCAGCATTTTTCAAACAAGATATTCTTTCAACAACTAATAGAGCCATGAAGCTTCTCAACCTGAAGATTGCATGTGATTTCTAAAAATAAGAACTTCTACATCTACCCCATTTTCCAGAGCCATTCTTAATCGAGTTAGCATTTTAGCATGACACAAGTTAAATACTTGTCTTACGTCACACAGATTTATAACTCCGTGGTATTTGAGAGAGAACGAGAGTGTGAGGGGGAATGAGAAAACGCGAGGGAAGCGAGGGAGAGAGAGAACGACAGAGAGGGACCACGCAAAGAAATCAGTGGAAAAGCACATCTGTTGATCTCTATGGACACAGATTGCAGAGCCTTTGATGTTCTTGATCACAACCTCAAAAGCAGATCTAATTCAAACCTCAAGACTGAACATGAAAAAGTTCAAAAGCTGCACACTTGATACATCATTTAAAAAACTGATTATCCATTCCCCCCTAAAATATCAACTTAAAAGAACCATTTTGCAAAGAGATTACCTTGCTACAAGCAGTTCATGCAATCTTACTGAAATACAGAAGATATTAGCAACAGAAACTTTACTTTTAAATCTTTTTAATCCAATATTGACATTCAAGGGGGTGAATTTCCTTTAAAAAACATAAAAAGTCAGAAGGATGAAACTTTTGTTAACTGCCTTCATAACTATGTTGAGAAATTGTAGAAGATGGCACTATTTCTTATTACACACTAAGCATGACAACGTTCTGTGGCTACCGTGCATTTGTCACACTCCAAGGTGTCAAAAGTGTTCAAAAGAGAGCAGTCATTTCATTTCATGCTGCTTTCATTTGAAGTAGAACAAAAGTGTATAAGCACCTCCAAATCTGCAAACTTCTTTCACCAAAAATTTTTTATCTTTAACTGACCTCCGGATTCCCTCCGTCAAGATTTAGGCGACACTGGGAATGGCGCATTTATTGCCCATCCCTAGTGGCAAGTACTTTGTGTCCCAAAGGGGAAAAGTTACGTTGACCATAGGTCATTCTTAACAGCAGAATAGATTGTGCATTACATGATATAGCAGTCCTGTCGTTATCATACACTTACTATGAGCAATACCACGGAAGATTCATTAGTAGCTAATAGACAGTCTAATCTTAATTTAAAGCTGCTTAATTCAAAAAATGATCCGCACTTAGTTATCACTTTGTGGTGTTATTTACATTGCTTAATATAAATTACTGAATGATTCCTTTTTTTTTTAGTGCAAAAAAGGCTGAATTATCAAGGGTATTATAATATTGGCTAGCCGTCTCAAAATGGAAGGAAGGCTTGTTTTGTTGTGGCCAATCATGTCCTGTATTATTCAGCATGTCTCATACCAGAACTGAGTTTATGGGCAGGGTATCTAAAAAAAGCATTCATAACAATAACACTTCAGCCACAAAAGCACACACTGCTCACACAAGTGGTTGGCCACTCACAAAATCATAGATATTTACAGCACAGGAGGCCGCCATTCGGCCCATCTTGTCTGTGCCGGCCGACAAAGAGCTATCCACCCTAATCCCACTTTCCAGCACTTGGTCCGTAGCCTTGTAGGTTACGGCAGTTCAAGTGTATATCCAAGTACTTTTTAAATGTGAGGAGGGTTTCTGCCTCTACCACCCTTTCAGGCAGTGAGTTCGACACCTACCACCCTCTGGGTGAAAGAATTTCTCCTCAAATCCCCTCTAAACTTCCAACCAATTACTTTAAATCTATGCCCCCTGGTTATTGACCCTTCTGCTAAGGGAAATAGGTCCCTTCCTGTCCACTCTATCTAGGTCCCTCATAATTTTATACACCTCAATTTGGTCTCCCCTCAGCCTCCTCTGTTCCAAAGAAAACAACCCCAGACTATCCAATCTTTCCTCATAGCTAAAATTCCCAGCCTAGGCAACATCCTCGTAAATCTCCTCTGCACCCCCTCAAGTGCAATCTTGCCCTATTCTCACGCATTTGTTACCAAAATTTCAAAAGCAAGTACTTCCCTCAGTCTCTCCTTTCTCCTCAAATCCAAAGCCCAAGCTTACTGCCCACTAATCACTTCTCAATTTATCTCGTTCTTTCTCGTATTTGCTCAACCTTGGACATGACCAGTGATTGGGCAAGGCTGAAATCATAGAAACATAGAAGATAGGAGCAGGAGTAGGCCATTCGGCCCCTCGAGCCTGCTCCGCCATTCAATGCGATCATGGCTGATCATCCAAATTCAGTATCCTGTCTCTGCTTTCTCCCCATATCCCTTGATCCCCTTAGCCTTAAGAAATATATCTAACTCCTTCTTGAATATATTTAATGAATTGGACTCAACTGTCGTCTGTGGTAGATAATTCCACAGGTTCACCACTCTCTGGGTGAAGAAATTCCTCCTCATCTCAGTCCTAAATGGCTTACCCCTTATCCTTAGACTGTGACCCCTGGTTCTGGACTCCCCCACCATCGGGAACATCCTTCCTGCATCTAGTCTGTCTAGTCCTGTTAGAATTTTATAAGTTTCAATGAGATCCCCTCTCATTCTTCTAAACTCTAGCGAATACAAGCCCAATCGACCCAATCTCTCTTCATACGTCAATCCTGCCATCCCAGGTATCAGTCTGGTGAATCTTCGCTGCACTCTCTCCATGGCAAGAAGATCCTTCCTCAGATAAGGCGACCAAAACTGCACACAATACTCAAGGTGTGGTCTCACCAAGGCCCTGTACAACTGCAGCAAGACATCCTTGCTCCTGTACTCGAATCCTCTCACTATGAAGGCCTATGATTTGCTGTTCAGTTACCATAATTTTGCATAAAGTCCCAGAGGGGAGTGAAAGGGCTGCTTTATGACCAATAGCAAATCACTTGCACTACATGGTCTTTGGCAATTCACTTCGGTTTTGGAATGAAACACATCGCACCAACCATACCCCTAATGACTTTTATTTAATATCCTCCTGTCGCACTTGTACACTGAGCTTCAGTGATGACTAAGTATTTCAGATTATGGCGCAAGGTTACCTCTCAAAGGAGATGTTTTTTGTATCAAGGTATGTAGAAACAATAGGGGATGTAAGACGATTTGCGACTTGATCCTTTGTTGGTCTTATGGAGGATAGTGTGAGGCCTTGTTGCTCCTGCGAGAGCTCAAAGTGTTCTCGGTCCACGACCTGGTTATCATGGTCTACCTCTATAAACTCGGCCCAGTCAGCTGTCACCAGAAAGGAAATCATGGCAATCTTAATAGTAAGGAGAAACTAACAGAACTACATTGTAATTTATAAACCATTTATATATTTAGATGACAAACATTTAGTCAGTGAAGACTCATGGGTTCACTTCTGATTTTTCTTCACTTTAAAAACTTTCCTCACACCTGATTTCCCCCGCCTTGTCACTTGATGGCACTGATTCACATTGGGAGTATAGCTTCACAAGGGTGGACTGGCGTCCTGTACATATGGTGATTCTTCTCGCGTGAATCTAGACAGTGTGTGCTTGTAGACTATTTGACAATGAGGGTCGTCACCACCAAACTTGACACTGTCCTTATCCAAGGTGCACACTTTCCAGCAAGAGTTATGGTATAGCAATCCGAGTGGAAGTCCTGCCTGATTTCTTTCCCCTCCCCCCACTTTCTAGCCTATGAGCACAGAGGGGAGAAGCCAAATGTAAAACCAGTAATGCCACCCTAGCGAAGATCAGCACAGATAAAGGATGGAACCAGAGGTCTTTCTGGTCTATATCTGACTCAGAATTGCAGCAAGCAATGAATTTACCCACTAAGCCATGAGGGGATCTCTTCCGATGGTCTTGTTAAGCCCAATTACCTTTCCTGCTCCCCATACAATTTTATGATAACTCTGCTTAATGAATTGCTTGGTTTACAATATGGCTGCCTCAGGATTACTATAAATGGAGGGAGGGGAAAAAAATTAAAAACTAACAAAGGCTAGCTACTTGAGCTTTTGTTACGATACTTACGCTTGCCCTTAAACATGTAGCTGCGACGGCCCCTTTCCCACTTCATATTCTCGAAGTTCAGTAAGGTGGTATCTACTCGCAGGTTGGCACCACTCTTCCACACACGGTACACATCGCTCGGGCACATCTTTGACACAAGGGGAACTAGGAAAAGTGAGAAAAATGGAGGAAATGTTTAGAGGCAAAAGGAGGAATTTTTTTTTTTTAAAAGAGGGTTAATGAGGAAACGGAAAAAAATTAAATCATATTTTTATTCTTGCACTTTTAGACACCTTAACTACCACATTGAAGTGTGTGCTTGTAGTGAAAATATTACTTTTGATTTGTTGGTTGTCTCTTTACATATAGTCACAATACGCAAGTAGTTCAATTCTGTGTCACCAGCCTAAATCGATACAAATGCTGAAAGGCTTTGTCGGTCGTCTTCAAGGTTAGAAGCTTGAGAGAGGAAGTTGACCACATAATTCAAACATAAAGAATGTTGTGCGATTGCTTCGGTTACATGCATGACTGACAATGACAGTGGCTTTTTTTTTTAAATAGAGTTGTCTGTTATTTAAATCCACTTAGTCCTGGCAACTGTGTTAGGGGTATGCATGTTGATCTTTCAAATCAGAAGGAATGCAATTGTGCTCAGGTCATGAAGTGTGCTTCAAACCAAAACATTCTGACTCAGAGGAGAGATGTTACCAACTTAGCCCAGCTCAAATAGACAAGTAATAGATCCTTACTGGATCCAACCAAATTTTCTGCATGTCAATCCTTTCTTATGTTCCCCTTTTCCAATGATGCGATTCTCCCTTAGATGGGGTTTCACTGTTTACCATGTTGAGCGCATTGGGACATTTTACTACCTTAAAGGCACTTTATAAATACAAGTTGTCATTCCAATGTAACAATGGAGTAATAAGATACAAGATTTAGGGGGAGAAATTCAGTATCGCCCCATTTGGGGCGCAATTATCGGCCGGGCGCAAAGATTAGCGCCTGGCACTAATTATCGGCACCGACTGCAAACTTGACTTTTATCGCCCCTGGAGGTGATTGGAGTGCTAAATCAGGCGCTTCACACCTGTCTTAAGGCGCAAAGGCCGAGGAGCGAGGCGCTACCTTAGAGCGCTGGCGAAGCTCATGTAATGTCAGTCAGCAATGGAACACACACACAATGGCGCAGGCCAGTTCTTAAAGGGGATGGTTAATCTCACTTTCCATCCACATCCTGCTAATTGCAGCCTTGAATCTCGGCCTGGAGAGACCTGCACATCAAATCTGCTGGAAAGAACAATGGAGAGTACCAGGCAAAGAGCTCAGAGTGCAGCCCGCACAGTCTCTTCTAAATCGATACAAGGAATGGCAAATCAAAATGAACCTGCAAAGTGCTACTCAGTACCCAAAACTCCTTCACACAACGTTGAAACTCTCCAGAAGTCTCTCTCTCTCAGAATGCGTAGTTCAAAAATGGCACCAACAATAAAAGGCAGGAAGCGGTCACCTTTAAATAGCGCTCCCCCTTTCCCTTCATGACTGCAGAACGCTCCACTCAAACTGTCGTTGCTAGCGTCAGGCGGTAAGGCAGGGGGCGCCACTCAATATCCGCTCCGGGGCGATACCGGGGCGTTGCGCACTCGACTGACGTCACGATCTGCCGGCGCAGGAGATCGTGGCGGTAGTGTTTAGCGCCGCCGCAAAATGTCTCGTTAATTTCACGAGCGGCGCAAACTTCGCCGCGCCTGGGCGCTAGATGCTTTGCGCCCCATTAGCGCCCTCTTAAGGCGCTAACGGGAGGCGCAACCAACTGAATTTTTCCCCCTTAGCTTCTTACATGGTAACCTCCCAATCTCAATTGGGCCATCTGAGGCAAGACTAATGCAGAAGGGGACACCCATCCTATTGCGTCTCCTTGCAACTAACACAGGTAGAAGCATAGGAGTAGGTTGCCTGCCCACTTTCTTGGCTAAAGAATTCCACATGCTGGCAGGGAAGGGGGAAAAAAAACAGATCACCTGTAGAAATACACAATGTGCAGTATTTTGGGAGCTCCAACAGTAGGAGGTGGGTCCATGCCTACAATGCTCACGTTGATCTCAATCTGAGCTATGCCACTGTGATGGCACGAATCCAGGTATCATCTCATACAAAAAGGGCAGGGAGAGTCACTTCAAGTAGCTCATTATCTTAGTAGCTCACTATTAGGGACAAGTAATTGGGAACAGATCACCCTTAAAACAAAAAAAAAACGCCATCTGCAGTCAAAGTGGACATACATAGCATTAGATAATTTAGAAACAAAGAACACTTACTCCAGCTGGTAAACTCCCATTTCATCTCCACATAGAAATCAGAAGTCTGTTAAGAAAATTTTTTAAATGGGGGTTAGGCTCATCAAGTCCAAGGACTGCAGAGTGTATTAAAATCAAAAGAGAACAGTTGAATCCTCAGCTAATAGTGAATTTAATATCCAATAGGCCTGTACCAGTTAATATAGTTACAATTTACTGTAATATTCACCAAATAAAAAAGGAATCTTTTTGTTTAAGGAGTAACTGGTCAGAAATCATTAAGGGAGCCAACTAAGAGGCGTGACTGAGCCACTAGAGTGCAAAGGCTAATTTAGCAACATAGCCCC
Source organism: Squalus acanthias (assembly GCA_030390025.1). Lineage (NCBI taxonomy): Eukaryota > Metazoa > Chordata > Chondrichthyes > Squaliformes > Squalidae > Squalus > Squalus acanthias. Next base: position 86,289,556 of record CM059437.1, read on the forward strand.
TTTCTCCTTCCCTCAGTTATTTTTAAGCACAGTGGATTAAGATTTTTGTTTGGAAGGGGAGAAAATAATTTTTAAAAACTCAGCAAGTGAGGGATATTAATGCTGGGAAATTGACTAATGTGTCTATTTTGGCATCAAGTTTTCCTAGGTTAGATAAAGCACGGGTTACATGTAAAGCTTCCTCCATACTAACCCAACAATGCACAACTTCATAAAAAGCATCTTAGTGCTATAGTGCAATATTTCCATTTCCCCACACTGGCCACCTTTATAATTTTCTCTTAATTATGGCAGCTTTGTGTTCTTGACTCACTTGCTAGTGGTCCGATTCAGCGTGCCCCATTTAGCCAGCTGGCTGCAAAGACATTCATCCTAAAAGCCTGGGCTGAATTTTAACCTAGCACCATCCATGATGTGATCGGCAAGAACAACGTTAAAAAGGGCAGTCATTTTTTTCGTTATTTATTCAATCACAGGATGTGGGTGTCACATTTATTGCCCATCCCTAATTGTCCTCGAGAAGGTGGTGGTGAGCCGCCTTCTTGAACCGCTGTAATCCGTATGGCCAGGATTTTGACCCAACGATGATGAAGGAATGACAATATATTTCCAAGTCAGGTTGGGGTGGTGTTCCCATGCGCCTGCTGCCCTTGTCCTTCTAGGTGGTAGAGGTCGCGCTTTGGGAGGTGCTGCCGAAGAAGCCTTGGCGAGTGACATCCATTTTTCAAGAGCAATATCTCTAAAAAGACTGAGGATTTCAGACAGAAGTATAGAAAGGCAATAGGGATGATCCCAGTGCCGAGACCTTTGAGCTACTGTGAGAAGTTCAGAGGGCTCAATTTATCCAAACTGGGAATGATTGACGAGGAGACATGATTCATGGATTTAAAATTACAAAGATAGGGTGGAAACTAGTGTTGTTTCTACATAAGGAGTTACAATAAAGTTACTATGAAATTCCCCCAATGACTCAAACTGGAGCTGAGCCATACAGATCAGGAAAACCCCCAGTGTGCAGAGATTACAGATCTCAGCAGTGGGTTACCGTCAATATCCCTGGACTAGGAAGAAAGGAGAAAATGTCCACCTAGGCTCTTGTTCCTGACTGCAATCCATTAATCTTTGCTTGAAAAGGGCGTGTGTGGACATCAAGCGAGGGCAAGAATTACGCGGTAGTGCCCACCACAATCGAACAGCTAATCGATACACACTATCTCGGCTTATGCATGAAGAATGGTTACTTGGGCCGGTTACCGGAGGCTGCTGTTGCTTGGGATACATACCCTAAGTTAGAATCAGTACCTTCAGGCGGCGGGGAAAGGGTGGGTGGGTGGGGGGGGGGGGGGGGGGGGGCGGGGGGCAGGGTAAGTAAAGATACTAGTGAACCTGGTTGATGACAGGAGAGAATGAGGAATTTCTTAATTTTTGGAATAAATCGGCACTCCGATCAGTAATGCAAAATCCATTGAGTTCGAGAGTGGGATGGCCAGGTTTCTGGTTTGAGAGAAAGTGGAGGAGTACAGATTTGAATCAGGGTGGAAGTGGACCAGCTCCTAGCTTAGGAGAATGACGGGGTACATATTTGGGCAAAAGGTTAAATTGTGAACAGGTTTATGCTGTGAATTTAATTCTGAGTACAGAATCACAATGGAAATGAAATGCCCGAGTTGAATGGCCTTTATCACGTCCAATAACTTACACTTCTGTTGCTGAAGCTTGGATGCAAGAGCAGTTGTTACCTTTTTTATCTTGTTGAGGAGTTCTGGAACTCCATTCAGCTGCGAGTTTATTCGATTGTAGTCTCGATACTGAAGAATTTTCTCCAGCAGCTCAGGATCTCCTGTGCTGACTGCCTCTTGTAGAACTGAAGAGAATGAAATGTTAAACCAATAATCACCAATTGAGAATGTGCTTACGAGATGCTCTAACACAAGATGTGATAGACAAGATTTGTACCTATTTGCTTCCAACATGTCAACAAGAACTTGCATTTATATAGCACATTTAACGTGGTAAAAATGTCCCAAGGTGCTTCACAGGAGCGTTATCAAACAAAATTTGACACCGAGCCACATAAGGAGACATTAGGACAAATGACCAAAAGCTTGGTCAAATAGGTAGATTTTAATTAGCGCCCTAAAGGAAGAGAGGTAGAGAGGCAGAGAGTTTTAGAGAGGGAATTCCAGAGCTTAGGGCCTAGGCAGCTGAAGGCACGGCCGCCAATGGTGGAGCGATTAAAATCGGGGACACGCAAGGTACCAGAATTAGAGGAGCAGAGATCTCGGAGGGCTGGAGGAGGTTACAGAGATAGGGAGGGGCGTGTCTAAAGGTTTCACGCCAATGTGACGTCCTTTACAAATCTTCCTCACGTCTGGTCTGCACTCAGTTTATCGCAGCTGAGGCAGCAGTTGGCATGCTACAATTAGTTTCAGTGCCCATGAGTTAGGGAACAGAGAGTCAACCAGGATTCCTACTCTAGATCGCTATTGAGTAATCCCTGCTGGGCAGGACTCGGCTCATCCAATTTCAGTGGAAAATGAAAATCGGGCGGCCGATCCACAATCCCAGTTTTACGCCAGGACGACAGTTGATAATCTACCCCAGTGTCTTCAGAATAGGGAAGCAAAGTGCAAAGGAAAAAAAAAACTGGAAATGCATCCAACCAATATGAATTCTAGGTAATTACCTGACTTTTCAGCCCCTGCCTTAAATGCTACTTCCTTGCTACCTAACTACCCAACCACTCACTAGAGCTGAACCCTTGGTGTGCTGTTCAACCTCTAGCGGAGTTCAACCCCCACATTCTATCCATCACCAAGACTGCTTAATTCCACCTCCACAGTAGCATCCCGCTCCATCCCTACCACAGCCCCTCTGTCCTTGAAACACTTTTAGAATAGATTTCTCCAATATACACCTTGCTGGCCTCCCATCCTCCACAAACTCCAAATTATCCAAAACTCAGCTATCCATATCCTGTCCCACACCGAGTTCTACTTGCCCATCACCCATCCTCACTGATTTATACTGGCTTCCTGTCCCCCAATGCAATGAATTTAAAATCCTCATGTTCATATCCCTCCATGGCCTCACCCTACCTAGCTTTGCAACTTCCTCCAGCCTTATATCCCCTCTTACACCCTTGGGTCCTCTGACTTCAGGATTTTGAGCATCCCCACTCCCTTTAGTCCTCCTATTGGTGGAAGAACCTTGCGCCACCTCAGTCCTTCCTTAAATCTCTCTCTGTACTTTTGCAACTCTTAAAACTCAGCCTTTCCGCCAAGCCTCTCCTAACTCTCCCGCCATGGTTCTGTATCCATTCCTTAACCCCTTTTATCCATTTTATTTTTCTCCCCTCGCCTACAAAGCACCTTGGGATGTTTTCTACATTGAAGATGATGTATAAATGCAAGTTGTTGTAGTTGTATTTTACATAGCACTACCACTCATGTGACTTCTAGTAAATGGGGTGCTGCAGCCTCTGTAAAAAGTAGTAATGTGAAAAAGTCTATAGACCTGTTGGGACCGTCAGTCCCAGTCAGCCAGCCACAAGCAGAATAAGGCTCTGCAGTTCTTACTTAGCATCAAGGAAGGCCTAAAAACCATCAGTTCAGTAGTAATAGGTCTGTAAATTGTTTTTTTTTTTTTAAAAGAAAGTTACATTTAATTCTTGTACACAACTTCTTGTAAGATGGCCTAATTCTGTCTGCTTTCAGTAATCTTCCGTTAGCGAACCCGGAGAAGCAAGCCGATTGCCTGCCAAAGAAACATCTAAATTCAGGCCTGCTCAGCCAGGCTGCTAGAGTTAATGGATGGTTCACTGAAAAAAAATGTTCCCCTTCCCAGGTGGTGTGGTCCGTTGCTCTACTGCCATCTGATCACAGACTGTTAGGATGTGGTTTAACACTTGCAGTTCCTCACACTACACGTTTCAACCTTGCCCATGTTGTCAGAGGCTAAGCACTTCCTCACAGGGCAAAAAAATAGAAAAGGGAGGTCAAGACAGTCTCAGGCAGGAGGGGAGAACTGGTACCATTTTAAATGGACATTTTTTTGTGGGCGCCCACTATAGCAGCAATGGGTTGAATTAGAAAACACAAGTTCTCTGACTCTTCTTAGTCCTCTGCCAGTCTTACTGTTCTTCTTTCTAGTGTAAACGGTGCTTCTTTCCTCCATTTGCTCCTTCCTAAAGTGTGGTGCTGAGAATTGAACACAATACTCCAGCTGAGGCCTAACCAGTGATTTATAAAGGTTTAGAATAACTTCCTTGCTTTTGTACTCCATCCCTCTATTTATAAAGCCAAGGATCCCGTATGCTTTTCTAACAGCCGAATCAACTTGTCCTGCCACCTTCAAAGATTTGTGTACATAAATCCCCAGGTCTCTGTTCCTGCACCCCATTTAAAATGGTACCAGTTCTCCCCACCTGCCTGAGACTGTCTTTGGTTCTGTGCCTTTTGCTGACTGGTTACTAAGCATTCCTGACCTGTCCATCCCTTGGCATTCTCCGTGGTGACAGAGGCATTGTTTCGAAGCAGCACTTCGACACATTCCAAATGTCCTAGTGAGACGGCGAGGTGCAATGGTGTCCGACCCCTTGGATCGACTGCTTCAATATCATGCTGTGGGGACAAAAAGATGGTTATCTGATAACATGAAGTACTGAAATTGATTTTGAAAATGGCTCAGTGTATCTCACAATGATCCACAGACCAGGAAAGTTTCAGATTCAATACCTGGTCTGTGTTGAGTTAGTAGATCTCAGAAAAGGCAGTGACACCTGAGCTGTGGGAGGCACGAACAGAACTTATTGTCCCCAAGCTAGGAATGTTAAAAAAGGAATAAATCAATCAGAGTCTGCACTCCAGATCCCTGTCAAATGACTCCGGTTCGAAACAATGTGCTGATGTTGGATGAGGATTTGATCAGGTTCAGCTACAAGTCCCTTCACTCTTTAATAATGTGCTAACACTCACTGCTTCAGCTCACATGTGAATAATAGCCCTTTGGGAAAGATACTCGAGGGATAAAGAGGAAATACGTAAAAGGCTGGCAGCGTTCAAAGTAGAAAAGTTACCGGATGGCATGCATCCCAAGTTAAGGGAAGTAAGGGTGGAAATAGCAGAGGCTCTAACCACATTCTTTCCAACCTCCTTGGATATGGGAGTGGTGCCAGAGGACTGGAGGGTTGTAAATGTTACACCCCTGCTCAAAAAAAGGGGAAAAGGATAAATTTGATCACTACAGGCCAGTCAGCCTAATGTCGATGGTGGGGAAACTTTTAGAGACAATAATCCGGGACAAAATCAATTGCCACTTGGAAAAACACGGGCTGATAAATGAAAGCCAGCACAGATTTGTTGAGGGCAAATCGTTTCTGACAAATTTAAGGTGAGTTCTTTGATGAAGTAACAGAGGGGATGGGTGAGGGTCGTGTGGTTGATGGTGTGCATATGGGCTTTCAAAAGGCATTTGATAAAGTGCTACATAATAAACTTGTTAGCAAAATTGGAGCCCATCGACAACAACAACTCGTATTTATATAGCGCCTTTAACATAGTAAAAGATCTCAAGACGTGTTATAAGACAAAAATTTGACATCGAGCCATATACAAAGAAATTAGGGTAGATGATCAAAAGATTGGTCACAGAGGTAGGTTTTAAGAGCGTCTTAAAGGAGGAAAGAGAGGTAGAGAGGCGGAGAGGTTAAGGGAGGGAACTCCAGAGCTTAGGGCCTAGGCAGCTGAAGGCACAGCTGCCGATGGTTGAGCGATTATAATCAGGGATGCTCAAGAGGGCAGAATTAGAGGTGTGCAGGGATTAAAGGGACAGTGGCAGCATGGATACAAAATTGGCTAAGGGACAGAAAGCAGATTGTTTTTCAGACTGGAGGGAAGTATACAGCGGTGTCTCCCAGTGGTCAGTATTAAGATATATATTAATGACCTGGACTTAAGTATACAGGGCATAATTTCAATGTTTGCAGATGACAACAAACTCAGCTATGTAGTAAACAGTGAGGAGGCTAATAGCAAACTTCAGGAGGAGGACACAAAAAGACTGGTGAAATGGGCAGACACATGGCAGGTGAAATTTAATGCAGAGAAATGTGAAGTGATGCATTTTGGAAGGATGAATGAGGAGAGGCAATATAAACTAAATGGTACCAGTTATGTGGAGAGACTAGAGAAGCTGAGATTGTTCTCCTTAGAGCAGAGAAGGTTACAGGGAGACTTAACAGACGTATTCAAAATTATATGGGGCTTTGATTGAGTAAACAGGGAGAAACTGTTTCCACTGGCAGGAGGGTCGATAACCAACTTTCACTTCAAGCTCCGTGGCCACGCTGCGCTCCAGGGATCCCTCGCAGCCGGCTTTTCAATGTAAAAACGGCAAAAACGCAGTATTTTGAATGACCAGCGCAGACCCTTAAAGGGCCATGTGGCACCAAAAAAAATTAGAGGGAACATTGTCGATAACTAGAGGACACAGATTTAAGATCATTGTGGGGGGGGGTTTACGCAGCAAGTTATGATCTATGATGCACTGCCTGAAAGAATGGTGGAAGCAGATTTAATAGCAACTTTCAAAAGGGAATTAGATATAAAGTTGTAGGGGGCAAAAGTGCAGGGGTGTGGAACATTGGTAGCTCTTTCAGAGAACCAGCATAGGCACGATGGGCAGAACGGCCTCCTTCTGTGCTGCATGATTCTATAACTATACTAGGGGGCTAAGCAGTCAGTGCCTTCTGGCAAAGATGGGGGAAAATAGCAGGACAAAAAAAAATGTATTCTGGTTCAGTTGTCTTATGAATATCCTTCACCACAAACTTGGATGTATTTCCCATCCCTCCAATTATTGAAAAGGTTGATCACCACAAAAAACACTAACAAAAATCAGCAAGAAGGGAGAAAATTGGGTGGGGAACAAAATAATCATGCAAACACAGATTGAATCATAGATGTTATATTTTACATTCCAAAAGTGTTAGACCTTCTTTGTAAAAAAAAGGAACTATATCTCTTCACTAACTTTTTTTCTAATTTAGGCAAAGATAAAACTAACATGTCTGTTAGCATGATTCAGACTTGAAGATAAAATAGACTTCAGATGTTGACGAAATAGGGACAATATACATCGAAGTACCATTTGTAGCAGTTACATACACAATGTATCAAAGGCACAAATGATATTGGAAGAGTCTGCCCTCTGCTTCAATAATAAACAAACCTTATATTCTAAAATTGTAGGACTAATTGGAAATGTGCACCATTCCTCATAGTGGAGGGGAGCTCATGACTTTTGTAACTGTCTCCTCTTCCCACCTCACTCTGCAAGCTATGCATAAAACATAAATAAAACAGCTAGTAGATAAACATTTACAGTGACAAGATAACGAAGCAGGAAATGAGAATCTGCTCGTTCCTCAGACAATACACCATCTTCACGATCATGAAAATCAAGCAAGACTAGAACATGTGTCAATCTCACATTTCTACTACTCATCCCCAATACCCTAACCAGATATTCAAAAGGAACCAATTCAGCTTCAACTGTTTTCACTAGGAGCCCGTTCCTACTTGAGGAAAGAGAGGTTTTTCTAATCTCGCCTTGCTTGAAACCATTTTAAAATGTATTATGGCTTCACAGTCCCAGTCAAATAGCCTTTTAAATTAACTGCACCTAGACCTCTCAACATTTTAAACAAACCCCACTTCAACAACTCAATTGAATGGAAGAGGGAATCCCGTTTGTTGAGGAAATTGTAAAGACTTGGATATTTTCAGCTCAGAAAATACGACCTTCAAGACAGTTACAGCCAAAAATAACAATCTTATCCAAAACACAAACCCAGCTGGGATCTTCGAAAAGCCACTGCGAAGTTAAAACCATTTTCCATTTGTGACCGTACATTGAACAAACCCGTACTCTCTTGTATAACTGACCGACCTGCTTCAGTTCTCGCTCAACTTCTCTGTACTGATTGTGCCAGACGAACAGGTGAAGTTTATATTTGCTCCTGCTGTCTTCCAGTGAACACATCCTAGTTCTTCAGCTTCACCATGCACACGGCCCCGCTCTTTTCCCCTTCCTCCGAAACAAAAAACACAGCAAGAGGGGCGGGAAAGCGAGAAAATAAAACTTCTAAAAAACTTTCACAGCAGAAAGTTTACAGGAAGGAACCCACAACAAGGAAATGCAACCCGCCCAACTCGAGAGGGGGCAATGAGGACACCTCTGACAGCTCTTTCAGTAACTTTGCCAATCCGTGTCCTTACAAACCGTCTAAGTATTAAAATGTAAGATTGATTGCTGCCTAAACGACCCTAATGCTTCGATTAATTCGGTTTAAATATTAATTATGTCGTGGCCATTCCCCACCCCTCCTCTTCCTCCCTTATATTGTGGTCGGCTCCATGTTGAAGCCGTATGTGCTGATAGCGGGTAAACACGGCTGATGGACCGGCCGAGAAAGTGACGGGGCCTGCGCGGTTTCTTCGAGCCGCGGGGGGCGCGCGTCGTATTTTTTTTTCCAAGATTTTTTAAGAAGAAAAAAGAATGCTCTCAACGATTTTCCGCCAGGAAGAAACATTTAATAATTTCGGTCACACACACACACACCCCCCCCCTAACTCGCCAACCAACTCACTCTCGCCGAAATAACTGTGTGCTTGGGTTGGGTCGGCGCGCGCATGCGCAGCGCTGGGCGGCGCCAGGCTGGTCCTCCGCCTTCCCAGCATGCCCAAGCGGTGTTTCCAAGCGCCTCGGGCCGGAGGCCAGTCTGACAGGAACTGCAGCCCGACTGCAAACTTGGTGCTGATATGGCAGCTCGCCGTTAAAAATCAAAATCAAAACGGAAAACGCGCCTTTTTATTATTAAATTTAGCGTTTTGTGTGTGTATATATATATATATATGTTTAAAAAAATCCCAATTTAAAAAAAAATTATTAATCCACTGTCTCTGTCCATGTCGAAAAGGTTGAGGAGCAACGACATCTGCGCTGACTGCAGCGTCCCCGGTAAGTCGTTGGCTGGGGCTGTGGGTGGGAAAGGACTGGGCAGTCGAGGAAGCCAAGGGCCCCTTAACAAAAAAAAAACCTGCAGAGTATTGTGCTGTCTGGCTGAGGCTTTTGGGGGGGGTGGGGGGAATCTGAGAGAGGAAATGCAAAGCAAGCTCCAGTCCTCTTGTTAATGGAGCACATAAAGAGAGGAAGTGAGGGAGCTTAAACATGCATAAAAGCTGCAACAGAGCCTCAGCCAGGATACAGCCAGGAAATATCTAGCGCCGTTTTGTATTCTTACACCCCACCCCCCCCCCCCCTCTTTTTTGTTTGGGACCATATTGCAAAAAATTACCAGTACAAAATGGGTTGTAATCATTCGTAGCACCCACTTCCTCGAACTTGTGGTATCTATTCACTGCATAAATCATAGGCTTCAGCTAATAACTATTCACTACTTTTTTTATATTATATGCATGGGTTGTCAAAGTGGGGTTCTGTGAACTATGGGGTACACGAGTGGATCATAGGGGGTCTGGAAAGACAACATATTTCTGTCTGCCTGTGGGTGTGTATACTATTTGCCGTGAGCAGTGTCTTGAGCATTCTGTACTTGATACTCCCATGTGTATTGACTTGCTGGTATGCCACTCGTTGCTGTATATTAATAAAAATGCATTTTCTGTCAAGATGTCACTGTTTCCTTTTATGTAGCTGATGCTATCTTTTGGAAGTTTAGGGGTTCCTACAAATGCATCAATATTTACAGGGATCCCTTGTAAAATAACTGCTTAAATGGATGCTGCCTTTGTGCAAAGAGTAACAAACTTTTACATTAATTACAAATATAACTATGTAAATTGCATCAGTTGTGAATTACATTATGACGAGAATGATATACTACTGTTCTCCCCCTCAAACCAATGAAAATGTGTCAATTTTTTAATGAAGGTGATAACATCATAATTAAATACTAATATTTTTGCTGTTAAGTCTTTAAAAATCACAGATTATTCAGTGTTGTAAATCACAAAGTGCAGATTTATATTTTTCAACAGCTTGTCGGCCAATAGCTTACAGCTACAGTGACTGAGTATTAAGTAATGAGGCAGTTGTATAAATTTTGGAAGTTGCATGTATGAAATTTGTGTTGGTGCATTTTAAAATTTTTGCCTCTGCTATAATACCAGCCCTGTCAAATCTCATGAAATGCTACAAGTGCTGAAAATATGAAATAAAAATGCCAGAAACGCATAGCAGACTAGCCAGCATCTGAAGCAGAAAGATGGGTTAAGATTTTGAGTGAGATCCTTTTACCACAGTGTGGGTTCTTTCTTGTATGAAGTTCCTTTTATTTTGCTTAATAAATAGAAACTGTTGCTTGGTGTGACTACACCAGTTTTACATTTGTGAGCTTGTAATCTGTCTGACTTTTTAGTGCACCATGGTTTCGTTGCTGTGTATTTTGATTTGTTTAGTAATAACTGAATGTGGCTCTCTTCGGTGGTGTGGTGTTGCTTTTTGATATCTAAACAATTAAGTTATTTTAAGATTGTTGGTGCTGGTGAATGTGGATTAGCTGTGTGTGATTGGGAGAGGAATACAACAAAACTGCTCTTCGGGAGCCTAAAAGATTTATAGCATTCAGTTTGCAGTACTGCTGTTGGGAGAGGACAAGAACTAGAGTACAATCTACTTCCTCGATAAAGGTTGGATGAATTTGTCTTCTCTGGGTTAACTACCAGCAAATGTACGGATTGAGATGACATGCTGAATATTTTTATTTGCCTTTGCAGTATGTGAAACTATTAGAAAGACACGTACTCAGTTGTCTTTTTGTTTGCTGAAGAAAATTGCTGGAGATTCAAGTTAGGTTTTCCATCAGCATGATGTGAATCCCAATTATAAGGCAGAAGTATTTGCACACTGAACAAAGGGCAATACTTCAAAGATGGCTTGCACGCTGACTAGTATATATGTCTTGAATTTTTGCAGTATTTCTGTTCTTTAAAGTGACTGTTATATAACAGGGCTGCAAATTCCACTCACCAAAAGTTCCAATTGAAAACGTACCATGCAAAATCAGTGCGTTCATCCCAACATCTACTGTTAGTCATGTCTTTTCGAGTGTCTTCCTGCATATAATCCTTTGTGACTGTGTTGTTTCTTTCCAACCTATTAAGTGGCTCACTGTCTGTCTGTATTTATACTTTATATTTTTCTTTAACTCTCCACTGATTTAAAAAAAATAATTGTTTACAAATCAAAAACTATTTACAAGTTCAAAAAAAATCCTACTCGCTACACAGCACGTTGGATCTTTCTTGCTTGAATGCGAGTTTGCTCCAATCGTTCAATTACATAGTAAGTTATTAATTGCAGCTATGAGAAGGCAGAAGCCAAGTTGTGCCTCGAGGGAAGGAAAGTCTTGAGTGTTACTCCAGTGTTTCACTCGGATTTCAACCAGCAGTTTTGACCACGTGAACTTTTCGTACCATATCCTCTTGAATTGTGGAAGAACCTAAGCAATAGTTATCAACTGTGTCCTTCAACATGTTGGTCAGGTATGGAGAGAGCATTTTTGAGCTACACAACATTAGGGTGTTAGTAACAGGTCTGCCTCTAGTGGTGGGAGTAATTTGAGGTCATGAATTAAGAGTATCGCACAAAAAGTGGTGTTGTGCTATATTAGAAAGTATTGATTTAAGTGCATTTCTTTCCCTTAGCCCACCCCATATCCCTCACTACAACCTCCATAAAGACAGCAGAGAGAAAGGATCTTAGCTGCGAAAATCAAGAAGTAGAATCAGTTTGGGTGTTGCTAAGAAACAGCAAGGGGCAGAAAACATTGGTGGGAGTTGTTTATAGGCCCTCAAACAGTAGTTGTAATGTAGGGCAGAGTATAAATCAGGAAATTAGAGGCACATGTAACAAGGGTAATACAGTAATCATGGGGGCCTTTAATCTACATATAGACTGGGCAAACCAAATTTGCAGTAATAGTGTGGAGGACGAATTCATGGAATGTATGCAAGATAGTTTTCTAGATCAGTATGTTGAGGAACCAACTAGGGAACAGGCTATTTTAGATCTAGTATTGTGCAATGAGAAAGGGTTAATTAATAACCTTGTAGTAAAGGGGCCTTTTAAGGAAGAGTAACCATAATATGATAGAATTTTATATTGAGTTTGAAAGTGACTTCTTAAATCCGAAACTAAGGTCTTAAATCTAAACAAAGCAAACTACATAGGTAGGAGGGGAGAGTTGGCTAAAGTAGATTGGGAAACTACATTAAAAGGTATGGCAGTGGATGAGCAATGGCTAGTATTTAAAGAATTAATACATAATTTACAACAAATATACATTCCTTTAAGGCACAAAAACACCACAGGAAAAGTGGTCAAACCGTGGCTAACAAGAGAAGTTAAAGATAGTATTAGAATCAAAGGAAGAGGCTTACAATGTTGCCAAAAAGAGTAGTAAGCCTGAGGATTGGGAGGATTTTAGAATTCAGCAAAGGAGACCAAGAAATTGATGAAGAAAGGGAAAATAGAATATGAGAGTAAACTAGTGAGAGACATAAAAACAGACTGTAAAAGCTTCTATAGGTATGTAAAAAGGAAAAAATTAGTGAAAGTAAATGTGGGTCCCTTACAGGCTGAGACAGGAGAAATTATAATGGGGAATAAGGAAATGGCAGAGAAATTAAACAAATACTTTGTGTCTGTCTTCACGGAAGAAGACGCAAAAAACTTCCCGGAAATAGTGGAGAACCAAGGGTCTAGAGAGAATGAGGAACTGAAAGATATTAGTAAAAAAGTAGTACTGGAGAAATTAATGGGACTGAAAGCCTATACATTCCCTAGATCTGATGGCCTACATCCTAGGGTTTTGAAAGAGTTGGCTATAGAGATAGTGGATGCATTAGTTGTCATTTTCCAAAATTCCATAGATTCTGGAACAGTTCCCACAGATTGGAAGGTAGCAAATGTAACCCCACTATTTAAGAAAGGAGGGAGAGAGAAAACGGGGAACTACAGACCAGTTAGCCTGACAAAAGTAGTAAGGAAAATGCTAGAATCTATTATTAAGGACGTGGTAACAGGGCACTTGGAAAATAATAATAGGATTGGGCAGAGTCAATGCGGATTTATGAAAGGGAAATCGTGTTTGACGAATCAGGTATTTGATAAGGTGCCACACAAAAGGTTATTAAACAAAATTAGGGCTCATGGGATTGGGGGTAATATTGCATGGATTGAGGATTGGTCAACGGACAGAAAACAGAGAGTAGGAATAAACGGGTCATTTTCGGGTTGGCAGGCTGTAACTAGTGAGGTACCGCAAGGATCAGTGCTTGGGCCTCAGCTATTCACAATCTACACCGATGATTTGGATGAGGGGACCAATGTAATATATCCAAGTTTGCTGATGATACAAAGCTGGGTGGGAATGTAAGTTGTGAGGAGGATGCAAGGAGGCTTCAAGGGGATATAGACAGGCTAAGTGAATGGGCAAGAACATGGCAAATGTAATATAATGTGGAGAAATGTAAAGTTATCCACTTGGTAGGAAAATTAGAAAAGCAGAGTATTTTTTAAATGGTGAGAGATTGGGAAATGTTGGTGTTCAGAGGGGCCTGGGTGTCCTTGTACATGAATCACTGAAAGTTAACATGCAGGTACAGCAAGCAATTAGGAAAACAAATGGTATGTTGGCCTTTATTACAAGAGGATTTGAGTATAAGAGTAAAGACGTCTTACTGCATTTAAATAGGGCCCTGGTGAGACCACACCTGGAGTATTGTGTACAGTTTTGGTCTCCTTACCCAAGGAAGGATATACTTGCCATCGAGTGAGTGCAACGAAAGTTCACCAGACTGATTCCTGGGGTGGGGGGATTGTCCTATGAGGAGAGATTGAGTAGACTAGGCCTATATTCTCTGGAGTTTAGAAGAATGAGAGGTGATCCCATTGAAACATACAAAATTCTTACAGGGCTTGACAGAGTAGATGCAGGGAGGATGTTTCCCCTGGCTGGGGAGTCTAGAACCAGGAGTCACAGTCTCAGAATAAGGGGTCGGCCATTTAGGACTGAGATGAGGAGAAATTTCTTCACTCAGAGGGTGGTGAATCTTTGGAATTCTCTACCCCAGAGGGCTGTGGAGGCTCAGTCGTTGAGTATATTCAAGACAGAGATCAATAGATTTTTGAATATTAAGGGAATCAAGGGATATGGGGATAGCATGGGAAAGTGGAGTTGAGGTAGAAGATCAGCCATGATCTTATTGAATGGCGGAGCAAGCTCAAAGGGCCAAATGACCTACTCCTGCTCTTATTTCTTATGTTCTTATATTGCTACCACTATGCCAAATAAATCCAGTGACAACACTGGTGCCATCCAAGCCACTCTTGCAAACCTCTTGGTGGCTAGTTGTGGCAGCGACAAAAGTCTAGGGAGAAAATAACACCTGGTTGTCCTGTCAGTTAGCATAGCACTGAAAAAAGAATCCTACTCATCGAACAGCGTTTAAAAGTATTTTCTACCCACCATAGCGAAGGAGTTGATGTTTGAGAGCAGGCTAACATTTTAGATAATGGCAGCAAAGCAGTCTTGTTTTCCTGATGGGCACAATAGGCTGTGTAAATGATACATAGCCCCATGTACAAACGGCGCACAGTTTTTGAGCATTGTGTATATTGTGACATGTATCTGCTGTCCTTTTTACACTGTACTTTGAACTGAAAAAAATAAACAGTTTACATCAGTAAATTCACTTCAAAAAGGGTATAGGCTCATAGCAAGTTCTAGCTTGCAGCTGTTGATGAGGCTTTAGATAAAATCTTTCATCAATTAGAGTTTAACTTCTGTGGCGCTCGTATGCACTGCCAAAAATACAGCAAAAAGCCATTTGTTTTTTCTCAGGCAGTTGGAGGAGGCATTTGGCCCAGAAGTTAGAGGATGATGTAATCCTCTTGCAAAATGTCTGGTCAGCATGATCATTGTCAGTGTGTTCTGTCTAGAGAAGTTGAGAAAGGTGACTAAAGATATCTTTTTAGGATCATGACTGAGTATTTGCTGTAGCGCCTATTGTCTCTGAGGCGCTACTTGTTTGTGGCAATGTCTTGTAACCAAGATTCTCTGTAGGCAGAAATGCATTCATATAGGCACCTGGCTGACTTATCTATGATTCCCACAAGGAAGAGTTTATTTAAAAATAGACTTAAATATTTTGACTGACTTGGGCTAAAAGTATTATTTAATTAACAGCCCCCCGCCAACCCTTTTAGTACTAATACAAAGTTGGACTGTAAACATGGCAGGAGATAGAGACTTACCTGGCAGGATGGAGATGGTAAGCTTGCAAAATAGAAAATTGTTTAATGTCAAGTCTTCAGGACGTTGCACAACTTATACTCTTTATGGCATACTTCAGGCCCTGACTTGGAGATCTGGAAATCTGCTTCATTATAAATCCAGTACTGACCCATAAATTGGAGAGACTTCCAAGTCTTTTTTAAAATCCATCCAATAAATTGATATGTTTTTGGGTGAATAAAATTGGTTTCCTTTACTTCCCTTTTCCTGTTCTCTCGCCTGCCCACACGGGCAGGGGCACAGTTCTGTGTACACCGGTGGTGTTCCAGTACCTCATTCAGGTGGCCTGTGAGGATTGGCAGGCTACACAACCAAGTGGGAATTGCTGCTGAGCCACATCCTGTCCTTGCCCAAAACCCACTTCCAGAAGTGATTGAATAGCTATGAAAAGCAGCAACCCTGGCTGATTTTCCACTCCCTACACGAGGACACTGAATTGTAGCACAACCACTGCCACCCTGGTTGACATTACCTAACTCAGCAGAGCCAGGGGACCGAACCTTGGATCTTTCTGGTCAGTGTTCTCCAGCTACTCGCTTTCTTAACCAGTTGAGCTGTTGGAAAATGATTTCTTTTTCACTGATGCAACTACGATCTGTGCTCAGGGCTAAATTAGTCTGATGAAAGTGGGTCATTTTGCAAATGGATTGCTTTTCAGAATCAACAGTGGTCCTGCACGTTTATCAACAATAATATCAACACAGTCCTCAATGGGACTGGGGTTACCAGCTTTTGACTTTACGCCAAATCACTGGAGGCATACTGACAAATCATTTAGATGAATGCTAATCTACTTGTAGGGAAGTGCAAGACTTTAAGCAGACTGCATTTAATGCCACATAGAGTTTGAAGGATTGCTAATTTGGCTATGGCAGATTATGGGTGATGTAATGCTTCTCCTTAACCTGCAGATGTGATGCATCTCAATATCCATCTTTTGGGTATTTTTCTTACATTTAATTTCTTTGATTCACTAGTAGATCTTGCAGAGTTGCTCACAGGCTGAGGAGGCCCATAAAAAGAAAGAACTGGCATCTATGTAATACTTTTCACATCCTCCTGGTGTCCTAAAGCATTTCACAGGCAACTAATTCCTTTTGAAGTGTAATCACTCTTATTCTGTAGGGAAATGAAACTTCCACACAACAAGTTCCCACATACAGAAACAAAAGTTACTAGTTAATCTCTTTCAGTGGTGGTGGTTAGGGGAACAGCCAGGCAGGGTCTCAGTTTAACATCTCATCTGAAAGACAGCACCACCGACAATGCGGCACTTTATTGGTACCTGAACAGGCAGATTGTGCCTCGGTTTAATGCACCTCCAAAAGATAGCACCTCTGACAGTGCGGCACTCTTTTAGTACTGCACTGAAGTGTCAGCCTAGAAGGAGAATGTCAGCAAAGATTGAGGGTGGAAGCGTGTGTCAGGATAGAGCTGAGGCTGTGCTGGTGCTGAAAAGTTAGGGGGGTTATGTTCCAATCTTTACTTTTTGTATATCTGCTGGGTTGACTACAGATTGAAGCAGGAACCTGTCATGATGGTTGAAAGAGAGTTAAACCTTTTGTTCCTACTATATAGTTTTTCGCAGTAGAAACACCAAACGAGTCACATAATAAGAAAAACAACTGTGTCCTGTTTCATATTAGAAAAACTGAACCTAACAGAAGCAGGAGGAGATTTTGCTTCTTCCCGCCCCCCCCCCCCTCCCCCTATTATGTCGGTGGTTGTTTTACACTTGCAAATAGCTGAAAATGGGGCCAGTCTTCACATGTATACTGATGACACCCAACTGTTGCTGTGCTGTACAACATTAAGTCGTTGATGAGCCAGAAATTTTTACAGCTCAACATTGGTAAGACCAAAGCCAACTGTTCAGCTCCTGCCAGAAACTCAGTATCTTTTGTACTAATTTCCCTCTAACCCCTGCTCAGATCTAGCCTCCAGTTGTGAAGTGTGTTGGGACATTCTGTGGGACTTAAAGTGTTTATATAAATGTAAGTTGTTGAGCTAATCACAAAACTGGGACATAAGGTAACATACACTTAAATATTTACTCCCTCCACCACTGGCACAACGTGGCTGCAGTGTGTACATTCTACAAGATGCACTGCAGCAACTTGCCAAGGCTTCTTCAACAGCACCTCCCAAACCCGCGACTTCTACCACCTAGAAGGACAAGGGCAGCAGGTGCATGGGAACGCCACCACCTCCAAGTTCCCGTCCAAGTCGCACACCATCCTGATGTGGAAATATATCACCGTTCCTTCGTCGTTGGGTCAAAATCCTGGAAATTCCTACCTAACAGCACTGTGGGAGTACCTTCACCACACGGACTGTGGCGGCTCACCACTACCTTCTCGAGGGCAATTAGGGATGAGCAATAAATGCTGGCCTCGCCAGCGACACCCACATCCCGTGAATGAATATAAAAAATACACAGGAAAATGTTATACATAAATAGGGATCGCAGGAGGGTGACACTGAAACGGAGGCCCGTGGCTTGCTTGTGCCACTCTCCCCTGTTTACCTCGGTTGGTACTGCCACTCCAAATCAAGGTCTCTTGGAGGCTGGTTTTTCAAAATGGACCTACACTTTGTGTACATGCACAAACAGGCCAGAATCTCCAGAGATAAACAGCCTGCATTTGAGCGTTTTAATCTGCATACCTTAAATCTGCCAGTTTACAGATTGATAGAAGGAAAATTAGAGGGAGAATTGTAGGTGGGGTTATTTCCACTCCAGTGCTACTAGCCAGTTGTACAGTTCCTTTGGTACAGACACGGGACGGGCTCTAGTGCCTATATTCTTGCCTTAGGGCTAAGGAGTGGGGTAGAATGAATAGAGAAAGGGAAGAAAGAAAGAAATGCATTCTTAAACTATTTTAAATCTCTCATGTTATTAATAGATAATCGGAGAGCGGGTTACGTAATGGGACACGAAGGGGAGCGGAGCAGATCAGTCAGGTTGGGAATGCAACACAAGACCAGGGAGTAGCACAGTTGGGCAAAGTGGGAACTCCAGCAGGGAAGGCGTGGGACATGGAGCCTGAGTTGAAGCAGGGGTGGAGCGGAGTTGGTTATCTGGGAGAAGAGGTTTTCCTGAGGCTGTGGGTGAGAATGGTGGGTGGAGGAGTGTTGGAGCTGTAGCGCACATAGTATGATTGCACTCTGATTGTATTACAGACTCCTACATATAATTAGTTCATTGTTTTTCCTCAGTTCATGCTCTGACTTGTTCTTTTATGCAACAACAAAAGCCACTTGTGACTACGTTTCAAAAGTAATTAATTTATAGTGAAATGCTTTACGACGCCCTGAGGATGTGAAAGGCGCTATATAAATGCAAGTTATTTGTTTTCTTCCTTTACTATGTACTTTGAGTCCTGACAGAACAATATTACAACTGAAACAAAAACAATTTGAACGATTTCATTTGTTTCCCCTTCTCCTTGCTAGCTTTTTTGTTGGTAGCTGTTTACTGATGGCTGAGTTTTGATTTTTGCACTTGCTTGATATTTGTTCAATGGTAAGTTTACTACCTGTTCAGTTGTGATTTGTTTTTATGAATGATATTTTAATCGGGTATTCGTCTGTCATACATTCCTTGTGTGACACTTTCAAGTGCGTCACTTTTGAGTTGTGACGAACATACGATAGGCAAGCGTTTTAATTATATAGTGTCCTCAGTCAGATTCTGTCTCGTTAGGGTGATTGTGCACTTGATTACAAAATGTGTTTAATTTAGGTCTCCTAGTGGCAAGTGGGGTATACAAGCACCTAGGAGAGTCTTACTACCACTTACAATTGCAAATGATTTGGAAAACCTGATTACAGTCTGGAGGGTTTGAAGAGGTGAAGCTGATGAAACAAGTTGTTGTTGTGAGCACACAGGAACAGGTTAGTCAGTGCTTAGAAAGGCAGTAATGGCCTAGTTGGCTGATCAGACATCATCAATTAAATTTTAGTTGGGTTGGTGATTGTTTTCCTCTATTTTCCCATTCCTCTTCAGTTTAAAATTTGCGGCCTAGGATAGTTGTAGTTGTGACTAGACAAATGTAGAACTTTTTTTCTATTTTAAGATGAATAACTAAATGTCACTTCTTTCATGAATCTGTTTCCTTTTTGATTGTTGATTGATGTTTGCTGCTTTCCAAAGGCATAAAAGACATAATTTTATATTTAAGGGTGCTTTTATCCTGCAACCATAGTATTGTGAAATGGTTTCCAGCTTGCAGCAATGCTAAAGTTATATTACAACTACAGAGAAGTGGTGTAACGTGTCATTCCCACCCTCAGCAGCAGGTAGTCTCATGCAGTTTGGGTTTAACCTCACATGAAGAATGACTCAAGTGCAGTGTCAAAATGCTCAAGGAATTTCTTGGCCCTCACAGAGCACTTTTCATACTCACCTGCGTTTTAAATGTTTAGAAAGGGCAGGCAGCCCCTCCCGTGTTCTCTAATCATTTAAATTTTTGGCTGCAGTATAAAAGATGTGCTGCACATGTGTAAACATGCATACGATGAGCTCTGTCTTGGGCAGGAGAAGTGCAGTTGGATTTAGCCAGTATAAATAAGGAACCGTCCTGCTAGAACTGATAGTTGCTAACAGATGCACCACAAAAACCTATGTCTGGATTCTATAGTTCAGCTCCCCTAAAATGTAATTATATTCAAATAAGTTTCAGCCAAAAGACAACTGTAAACCTTGAATTATTCAATTCAATTAATAGTAAATGCTTTTATTATATAATATAAAGAAACGGTTTCCTTTGGATGCAGTAGTTCCTGTTTTACCATTTTTGTTTGTTTAACCAACTCCTCATTGCAGACAGACGTTCAGAATAAAAGTCAACACCAAGAAATCGGCAATTTTTTTGCACTTGTATTAAGAATAATCTTGGGCAACAACAACTTGCATTTATATAGTGCCTTTACCATAGTAAAATGTATCAAGGCACTTCACAGGAGCGTTATCAAACAGAATTTGACTCCGAGCCACATAAGAGGAGATTAGGACAGGTTGGACAAGTAGGTAGGTTTTAAGAAGCGACTTAAAGGAGGATAGAGAGGCGGAGAGGTTTAGGGGTTGAATTCCAGAGCTTGGGGTCTAGGCAGCTGAAGGTACCGATGATGGAGCGATTAAAATCAGGGCTGTACAAGAGGCCATGCAGAGATCTCGGCGGCTTGTGGGGCTGGAGGATGTTAGAGATATGGAGGGGCAGTGAAGTGATGCAGCACCTTAGAGTGCCATGAAAGGCCTAATATTTGGTTCAATCGCCAGTCTGCTCAGTTCCTAGTGTAGGGTTGATACTGCAGTGCCTCCCAGACAGGAGGGAACAAAACTGCTCACAGTACTCTAGGAGTTGTCTAACCAGGGTTTTGTATAGCTGCAGCATGACTTCCACCCCCTTATATTCTAGTCCTCTGGAGAAAAAGGCCAGCATTCCAATAGCCTTTTTGATTATTTTCTTTACCTGTCCATGACATTTTAATACTCTATGTACATGAACCCCGAAGTCTCTTTCGACCTCCACTGTTTTTAGCTTTTCACCATTTAGAAAGTACCCTGCTCTGTCCTTTTTTAGGTCCACAGTGGATGATCTCGCACTTGCCCACATTGAAATCCATTTACCACGGTTTTGCCCATTCACTTAATCTATTAAGATCTCTTTGTAATTTTAGGCTTCCATCTACACTGCTTACAAAGCCACCTATCTTTGTATCAATGGCAAACTTGGATATGTGGGTTTCTATCCCATCATTTAAGTCGTTAATGAACACCGTGAATAGTTGAGGCCTCAACACAGATGCCTGTGGGACGCCACTAGTCACATCCTGCCAATTAGAGTTCCTGCCCATTATGCCAACTCTCTGTCTCCTGCTGTTCAGCCAATTTCCTAACCAGGTCAATAATTTGCCTTCAATTTCATGAGGGGGTAGAAAACTGGAGGGGAGGCAAAAGCCTGGGCAGGAATCCACACCATTTAGCTATCAAATAAAGGGGTATTTGCAGAAATTCAGGAACAGGCCAACTGGCCCCCACCCCCGTCCTCTTAGCAGCAGAAGCATAAAACTCAGGTAAATTGAGGAACCAGGGAATAATTTAAAATGACAAATTTACATAAAAATAAAACTGTTTTAATATTTTCATTAACTCTCTTTGCATTCCCCAACTTTTTCTATGCAGTGTTTATAGTGAGCAACTTTGTAAATTAAATTATTTGCATTTCCTCTCTTCCCCTGTCCCCACCCAACCCGACATTAAACAGAATAGTGGATATAGCGAGCACTCGGTGTTTTGCGTAACTAGTGATTTTGGTTTGTAGCACAAATTGAAAAAAATATATATATATTTTTAAATCTTGTGTATGCGTGCAGTTCCTGTTGTCACAATTTTTGCTCACGCTTTTATGTTAACATTTTTAATAGGAGTGGCAGAAAACGTCTGGAGTAGGAATGGGTGTTTTTTTTAAATTGTCTTACTATCTCTTGTCTCAGTCCACTGCAAAAGGCTGACCGTGCCAATTCTGGTAACCAAGTTCCAATTTGTAATAAATTGGGCAGGGAGAGGTGAAGGAGCTGAGCACATTTGTTGTGGAAAAAGGGCAAAACAAAACCTTCACCTGTAGCCTCCAACTGCAAATTTTCCAATTGTTTTGATCATTGTCATAAATTGAGCACCCAGTGTAAAATCCAGGCTGCGTCTTGTGCAACAATTACTGCTGCCTGTGGTAAAATCTGAGGTACCCTTCTCCCCACCCACTTCTTACTCTGGTTAACATGACAAAAAAAGGTGGGACCTATTCATGGTACTTGATTTTTATTTGTATAATACGTGCCTCGTTGTTCAGCAGTGTCAAAATCTGCAGATCTTTTTTTCAAAAATAATTAAAAACTAAAGATGACATGGTTTCGACACATAGGTCCTGCTTGTTTTTTACTCTTGGAATTGTGGGTTTGTTTTTGAGGTTGTATCGAATCATTCCTCACTAAATTTGGCTTGACCAGCTTCCGCCTTCACTATCACCCGCGTCTGCTTCTCCCTCACCCTCATTGCCAGTGATGTGCTGAACTTTCTCTCTGTCAGAGGTGCCATACTGTAAAAGTTCTTGTAATGACACATGTATTTGGTGGGGACAGTGGTGAGATCAGCAATGTCATAGATAACAGGGAAATCAATGTAATTTGGGGGAAAAAAAGTTTTTTTTTTTTAGATGGATTTCCCTGCCTCCTCCATTGTGTTAATACGATGATACACACATTTATTCTGTGGACCATTATTAACATTTTGCTTGGGATTGAGAAGCAATGTAGCCAAACAATTTTTTTTAAACAATGCAAGTTTATGGTAACCAGCAAATGGACAGTTTGAGCCCTTTCCCTAGTACCCTAGTCTCATCACATCTGTAAGAAAACATATTTTATCAACTAAATTCAAAAGCAGAACTTGATTTAATTCCTGTTCTTAGGATGATTGGTGCTTATGTTAGTTCTGTTTTTGTGCACTGACTGACTGCTAAGTTTTGGCAAATTTGTGCTGTGGGATTGTGTCCTCTAGGGACTGGATTAAGACTTGTTTCCAGCACCCAGCGTCAACGTCAGATACTTCTCGATCAGGTATACCATGGGCAAGATGCAGAGTAAAGCTCCCTCTACTATGGTGACCTATTTGGGCAGCTCACTATTGCAGTGAAATCGTGTAACGGCCCCTCTAAAGAATATAATGGTTAAACAGTAAACTTGAGAATCTGGATTGAGGTATAGGAGGGCAATGATATGACTGCCCTCCTGTCACTCCATTCCAAAAAATCTAAACAATATTAAAGCTTTTAAGAACTGGAGTTTTACAAAATATTAGATATGTCGGGCTGGATTTTCATTGACCCATGGAGGTGGGTTTGGAGGCGTGTGGGGGGTTAAAATTGCGAAAACTGGTGGGCGGGCACAAGCCCGCCTCCACGTAATTTTCATTAAATCGTGTCTGCTGGTCTCGACTCGTCCCGCCTCCAAGCACTAAATTGCCTCTATAATGCCATTTTGAAAGGCCTTTGTGATTTTAACCCTTTTTCTACGTGAAGCACGCCTGTTCTAAACCACGAATGTGAAACCTGGCGGGAGCACATTTGGATAGCTGTGGATAGCTGACTATCAGCTGCAGGTCCACTATTACAACGGAGATGCTGTAGTAGGAGGAGGAGGAGACATATCTGGGAGCTCATTTTGCATCCATGTCCTCTCACAGCAAAGGCCAGGCAGTCTTTGCAGACCTTCAATGCAGCAGCAATGATGACATCATCACAGGCGACTTTCAGACTGAAAACACTAATTGGTTCATGGGTTCCCACATGCTGGAACTCAATTGCCCAATTAGGTGAAAATCGCATTAATCTCCCACATCCGATTGCAGTCGGGTGGATAACACGAAAAGTGGATGACACGACCCCAACCCGCCCCAGTATCAAAATCCAGCCCGTCATCTTTTTTGTGAATATCTAACTACTCCAGATATGAGCAATAATATATCTTTGTTTACAAACACAGATAAAGGTTACATTTGGTTTTCTGTTGCTTTCAAGCTATATGTAGTCTGTCAGAATCAGGACTTCATGTTTGTAATACCAGCAGTTTTGGCTGACATGGAAAACGTGCTCATTTATGTTGACATTGGAGCCTTTTGCTGTTTCGAAGCATGGACAGAGCATTTGGAAATTAGTGTGGCATTTTAAAATGTGTATATATAAATTGTTTCTGTTCCAGACCCTCGCTGGGCATCAATAAACAGGGGTGTTCTGACCTGTGATGACTGCTGCAGTGTACACCGCAGTCTGGGCCGGCATATCTCTCAGGTACGACACCTGACGCACACACCCTGGCCTCCCACGCTGCTACAGGTAAGGAATACTTTGTTTTGTAATCATAGCCTCTTAATGAGTGCAGATTTGCTGCAAGAGTTCATTAGGGAGCTGGACGAGTTCCTGCCTAAGACTGATATCACTGTGTACAAAATGTAGGTGGAATGTTGGGGTGATGTGGTCTCCTGGAACTCATCCTTTGGGGATCAAAGAGGAATTTCCCAGAATTGGCTGTGTTTTTTAAATTGCGCCTCTCGGGAGATTACATGGCTGCTAATGGATGCAGAGCATCGAGGGTCATAATGCTTAGTTGCAACATGACTGTGGGACAGGCTCGATGGACCAATTGGTCTTTTTCTGCCCATGAGTTTTGTGTTCTCGTATAACTGGAAGAATGCATATTCCTCAATCTCCAATCTTCCATGATTTAATTTACTGCTTCCTTGGTGTATCTGGTCCTTTTTTTGAAACCAATTGGATCTATTAGCTATCCAACTGGTGCAGTCAGTAACAAAGATCTATTTTATTTAATTCTTAGAATTTTTTTTGCAGTTGAAGTTCAAGAACACACTTTTGGCTAGTGAAAAATTAATTAAGTGAATATTTTTCAAGTGTGCAGTCACTTGACATAGTAAGTAGGTGCTCTAACCACTTAAATAATGGTAAGATGTGTGTCTATGGCCATAGTTATCTATTTGCTAAATATCTGATCCATTTCCATTGTAAAGCTGTTGAGCGGCCTGTGCAGGACCTCCAGTCCGCGGCTGCGCAGCTTAACTGGAACATTGGTCACATGTCTTCAAAGGACTGGCAATCCCAGACTGCTCAGTTCTATTTGTGTTTATATTTCCATTTTTGACCTGTTTGAATTTTGTAGGCCTGACCTCGTTGGTGGATAAACCCTTAACCAGTAACTTGAGATGTCTGAAAATTAATGGGAACATGATGTAAACGTTATATGTGGCTCCTGTGGCATCACAGCATGTATCTTTGTAGTCCAAAGAGAAAAGTGAGTCAGGAAAGCGGATAGGAGAAAAGAACCTAAAAGAAGGAATCTTCTTCATGAAAAATAAATAGATCCTAATTAGAGCAGCAGTAGCTACTACTGCTGTTTTACTGCTGCTTTCCTAATCTTTAGTGTGCTAGGATCATTTGACACTTTATGGAGTGCTAAAAATGGACACTCCTTACTGATGACGGGCCTTTTTCAATTCATGCTCCGTCTGAGGATGACTAATAGTAACATTTTTACCCCGTGTGTGAGCACTTTTCAGCAATCGTGTGAGGGTTCTGAGGTCACTAGTCTGCTGGATCACTTTAATCATGCTTTGTAAAAATCCATGGGGTCTTAAGCAGATTACTTCAACACAACTGTTGTGGTTCTTGATCAAGATTATTGTGCTTAACCTACATTGTACTATTATTCTGTATTACAAGGGTTCTTTCACTAAAGACAGTCATTTCTATAAGTCTAATTGTGGATCTGCCAGTTGTTAAGATATCTGATAATGTGCTATTGCATATTCCATACCCCAACACTTCCCTCCAGCTTGAGATATTTTAGGTCCTGCTTATCCACTGTTTTCTTCAAACAATCTAACTGAGGAAAGCATTGAGTCTCCAGATGAGAAGAAAATGTCCAGGGTAGAAGCCCACATCATTTTGTAAAAGTGTTAATAGGAAAAATGTGAACATTGTATTCCAGCCCAGTCTTTTTAAAAATATTTTTCATTTCAGATGGTACAAACCCTTGTTAGCAATGGTGCCAATTCAATCTGGGAGCACTCCTTGCTGGATCCTACGTCTGTAATGAGTGGGAAGCGCAAGGCCAGCCCGCAAGACAAAGTACAGTGAGTATATCTGATCCTGCTTAGTGTGTATATTTCATACACAGTTCATATTAGCACGACGAGTAGATTTAGCAGTTTAGGTGTGATTGGTCCAACTAATCAGTAAAGGCATCTCGAGCAGGTAACTTTTTGTGCATGCTTTTACAAGTTGCCTCCAACAAATTTCTGCACATGTACGACATTGTTTATTGGCTTTTGGTTCTGCAGTCTTAACTTTGAGCCTTGTATCCTCATCTGAAGACTGAAAAATGTTTCCAGTCTGTTTCTTTGTTATCAATTTACACAATGCCTGATAATGGTCAGATGCAGCAGAAAGCTTGTCTTAGACCACCCCAAGTTATAAGTCTTATTCCCTCTTGATACTCTAACATTTCAATGTCCCATAATTATTCTTATGGTCTCTTCATGGTGCCAGTCAGTATTCCAATAGAGGGGACCTCCTGGTTGAACCTCGACTAAAACTGTTTATTCTTTGAGGTAAAAACTCAGTTAAAGTTGAGACTCGTTCTGTCTCCATTACAAATTTTCCTGGTGTAATAGAAATTAAATTGAGCTGTAAAACGATTAAACTACCTTTTTTGTTGTCTGAATATTAACAATTTGCAGGGGTTAAACATTCCATTGCCTGAGCTATACATATATGTTCCCCCCAACCCCCAACTTTCCCTTGGAATTGGGAGGATGTTTCTGGAGCCACATACAGGCTTGTGAAAACCAGACTTGCAAAAAGTGAGTAATACTGCATTAGTCATTTATGAAACGAGCATTAACAGTTGAAAACTTGCTTTTCAAAATCTCTGGTTGCAGAAACCTAGTACTGCAACAATATTACAGTGAGCAACCCTGTATACTTGGGCCCAGGATCAGAATGTTTGCAGAATGTTACATAGCTCTTAGTCAGTATCTCCACTTCTTTAAAAGAAAAATCGGAGAAACTGGGTGATGTTACAGGTTAGACACTGGTCTTTCAGCTGTGGGAGCTCGCGTCAATTTTAGCCCAGTCTTACGGTTTACACGTTTCCTCTGTCTGCTTGCTGTAAAGGTCCCATGTGAATAAAATAGATACTTGCATTTATACAGCATCTTGTCATATTGTTGCAATGTCCCAAAGCACTTGTGTGAACACAGTGAAATGAGTTTGGACAGTCTCAATCCAGTTTCTGGAGGGCATCAGCCCACAGCACAAAGCTGCTGCCAATTCAGCACTTGTGAACATTATATTCACTCCAGTGCCACAGAATGGCTGGTGTGGGGCAATAGGAAAAATGTTACATTGGTACTGTCATGTGTTCTGTTAAGAAGTTGCACCTTTGGCACATTACGGGGACAGTTGAGACAATTAAGACAGAGTGGAGAGTGCATTATTTTTGTGTCTGTATCTTGGGATGCCTGAAATAGGGAAGTGTTCCATTTCCCAGTGCTAACACCCCTCACTGTGATGAGCGCAAATTTCGCATAAGGCTGTTCTTCCCCCCCCCTGCAAATCAACTATTTTATTTGGTGTTCCAAATGTATACGTATGTATATATGTTTAAAAACATGCTTGCTTTGTCAAACAAATTGGTCACTTTTTTTTAATCTTTCAGCCCTAATAAATCAGAGTTTATCAGAGCCAAATATTCGATGTTAGCATTCGTCCATCGCTTGCCGTGTCGTGAGGATGACAGTGTTGCAGCCAAAGACCTGAGCAAAGTAAGCATCTTAACAGAAAGCATCAGTTAAATGAAAACTTCAGAACATTTCCTTGGAAGAAAGGATGCGAAAGTTGTCTGAGCTCCTCCAGTGCATGTGGCTGAGTTTAAATTTGCTTTGTAGTAGTGTATTACAATAGAAGTGTTTAATGTAGCTATTGCGTCAAAGAGAGCGTTTTGAGTTAAGCATGAGTTTAGTTATTGTGAATGCACATTTCCATTCTGTTTGGGAATGCTGCTGTTAATCGGGTGCACTATTTTTCACTGACTTTGTCAACATAAGAACATAAATAGGAGCAGGAGTAGGCCATTCAATAAGATCATGGCTGATCTGATCTTGGCCTCAGCGCCACTTTCCTGCCTGTTCCCCATAACCCTTGACTCCCCTGTAGTTCAAAAAGCTGTCTATCTCAACCTTGAATATATTCACTGACTCAGCCTCCACAGCACTCTGGGGTAGAGAATTCCAGAGATTCACGACCCTCTGAGAGAAGAAATTCCTCCTCATCTCCATCTTAAATGGGTGACCCCTTATCCTGAAACTATGCCCACGAGTTCTAGATTCCCCCATGAGGGGAAACATCCTCTCGGCATCTACCCTGTCAAGCTCCATCAGAATCTTATGTTTCAATAAGATCACCTCTCATTCTTCTAAACTCCAATGAGTATAGGCCCAACCTGCTCAACCTTTCCTCATAAGACAACCCTTTCATCTCAGGAATCAACCTAGTTAAACCTTCTTTGAACTGCCTCCAATGCAAGTATATCCCTCCTTAAATAAGGAGACCAAAACTGTATGCAGTACTCCAGGTGTGGTCTCATCAATGCCCTGTACAGTTGTAGCAAGACTTCTCTACTTTTATACTCCATCCCCCTTGCAATAAAGACCAACATTCCATTTGCCTTCCTAATTACTTGCTGTACCTGCGTGCTAACTTTTTGTGTTTCATGTACGAGGACACCCAGATTCTTCTGCACCGCAGCATTCTGTAGTCTCTCTCCATTTAAATTATATTTTGTTTTTCTATTCTTCCTACCAAAGTGGATAACCTTACATTTTCCCACATTATACTCCATCAGCCAAATATTTGCCCACTCACTTAACCTAGCTATATCCCTTTGCAGACTCTTTGTGTCCTCCTCACAACATGCTCCCACCTATCTTTGTATCGTCAGCAAATCTGGCTACAGTTCACTCGGTCCCTTCATCCAACTGATTAATATAGATTGTAAATAGTTGAGGCCCCAGCACTGATCCCTGTGGCACCCCACTAGTTACAGTTTGCCAACCTGAAAATTACCCATTTATCCCGACTCTGTTTTCTGTTAGTTAGCCAATCCTCTATCCATGCTAATATATTACCCCCAACACCGTGAGCTCTTATCTTGTGCAGTAACCTTTTATGTGGCACCTTATCAAATGCCTTTTGGAAATCCAAATACACTACATCTACTGGTTCCCCTTTATCCACCCTGCTCGTTACACCCTCTAAGAACTCTAATAAATTTGTCAAACACGATTTCCCTTTCATACAATCAAGCAGAGTCCAAATAGTTTTATGATGATTTTCTAAATGTCCTGCTACTACTCAGTTAATAATGGATTCCAGCATTTTCCCAATGACAGATGTTAGGCTAACTGGCCTATATTTTCCTGCTTTCTGTCTCCTTCCTTTCTTGAATATGGGCATTGCATTTGCGGTTTTCCAATCCGCTGGGACCTTTACAGAATCTAGGGAATTTTGGAAGATTACAATCAATGCATCCACTATCTCTGCAGCCACTTCTTTTAAGACCCTAGGATGCAGGCCATCAGGCCTAGGGGACCTGTCAGCCTTTAGCCCAATTAGTTTGCCTAGAACTTATTCTCTTGTGATAGTGATTGTTTTAAGTTCCTCCCTCCCTTTTGCCCCTTGATTATCTATTGTTGGGATGCTTTTAGTGTCTTCTACGATGAAGACAGATACAAAATATTTGTTCAAAGTCTCTACCATTTCCTTGTTTCCCATTATTAATTCCCCAGTCTCAACCTCTAAGGGAACAACATTTACTTCAGCTACTCTCTTCCTTTTTATATACCTGTAGAAGCTCTTACTGTCTGTTTTTATATTTCTTGCTAGTTTACTCTCTCAATCTATTTACTCCTTTCTAATTTTTTTAGTCATCCTTTGCTGGTTTTTAAAAATTTCCCAATCTTCTGGCCTACCACTAATTTTTGTAACATTGTAAGCCTTTTCTTTCAATTTGATACCATCCTTAACTTCCTTAGTAAGTTCATCCTTTCTCGTAGAGTCATACTAAAATTATGACTGTAATTTAGGAGCAATAGCTCTGTTCAAAGTGTCTCCTGCTCCTCCACTAGTCTGATATTTAGAAAGTGATAACTCATAAGAGGTGGCTTATTATTTATCATTGAATTTGCTGATTCCGCCTCCTGACGGCTTTGATGACCTCAGTTACAGGCAAGGATTGCCAGGGTCCTGTAGTGGCAATGAGGAGACAGCACTTTGGTCGTCTAGGAACTGTGCATTCCAGGGAATTCCTTTACCCAGATGAGTGTGCAGCAGTACTGCCTGATTGTATGTTTTTTCTGGGATTGGGTCGTTCCAGTTAAGCTCCTACGCTGATCCAAAGAGCCAGTCCTTGTCACAATGAACGGAGTTGCTTTGAGACACGAGGAACCCACCCCATAACTTACGATGTGGGTCTCAGTGAGGCAGTAAATTTGATATTTTGGAAGGAATGGCATATCATTTTAAGACTGAGGTTGGGGGAAAATTTGAACCAAAAGTATGACCCCTGGATTTTTAACCATGAAGCGTAATGGGGATTACTCTCTACATTTTTGAAGATGAGGTGAAGGAGCTGCTATACAAATACTGTGGTGACTGGGAATTTGGATTTTTTTGTGTGCTGCTTCTATACACAAATTCTAAATGTTCTCATTGTGTTGCTCTGAAGCTTAACTAGATAATGCTGTTGGGAATATATCAAATCAACAAATGTGCCTACATCTATACTTGTTCTGACAAGCAAGTAGACAGATGTTACACCAGAATAGAATTCCTATTGAGATGTGAATTTTTGACATAAAGCCACACCACCCACTAAGAGTGCACTAGAGAGAAATCATTTATAACTTTGAAGATCTTGGTTCTGTCTTTCTTGTGGGATTCGTAAATTATATATTTTTTTCTCCATTTGTAAGTAGCATGGCATTGGAGTTGATTTATTACAAAGGCAAATTTGTACCAAAATGGCGCAATAATTTCTCCCCCACCCCCCCCCCCCCCAACCCCCACTGAGGTTGGGCAAAAGACACATGCTCAGGACTGAATTCCCACATACATATTTCTTGAACAATAGTCTGTATTCCAAACTGATACGTCTGAACAGAAGGAGAGGAAATTCTAATATAATCACCATTACCAGTTGCATTGGATAAGGGTTGAGATTGGACTGCTTACTCATCAACCTTGATCGGGGCATGATGTGCTTGGGAGGCAAGGAGTAGGTTTATGTGGCGAGCCAAAGAGGGAGTAAAATAACTTTCTTATGTCTCCGTGAGCCACATACTTTCTTTAGTTGTGACGATCCTGGACACTTGCTTTGAGATCTCTGGCAATGGTGCTCAATAGCCAGCTGCAAGAAAGTGCTCGAGAGCAACTAAGGTGATTGGGTTCAACGTCCCCCGTAAGCTGCACTGCTCCATGCATGCCAATGCGTGGCCCATTGAAATTTTTGCGCATGCACGGTATCTACAATGTAAAAGCCAGTGAGCAGCCTGCGCGGGACCGTGCAGATGATTCCGCAGCCGCGCAAACATTGACTGGGTTCCTATCCAACTCCCCTTCATGTGGAAGTACCTTTTCTCTGCTTGGTGCTTTACTCCACAGTTTCATGGTCAAAATTCTCCAACCCTTCCTTCTCTGGCATGGTATTTTGGAGCTTCAGCATGCTGGGTGGCCATATCGCCACAAGAGGATTTTTTTTAAATAAAAAGCTTTTTCCCCTCTAATTTACTCTGCTTCTCCTGAAAATACCATCTCATGCTGGGTTATGGTTCTACCAGTGCTATACACTCTGGTACTTCACCCAAGTATTCATTCTCATGTGAGAGCTTAAATACGGAGTGCCACCAGCATATTTGATTATTGAGGAAATTGCAGCAGAGTCTGATCCTGTCTAACCTGACAGACCGACACAGACACGCACACTCCAACAGAGGACAGTTGTCAAGAGTGGAAACAATGGCTCATTTTTTTTACTTTTTAAATGTTTTTTTCTTTCCCCATCTAATTCAGGAGACTAGGGATATTTGAAACACCCTTAATTGCTGCCTCGGTTGAAATGAGCCAACTCAGGATAGACAAGAGATCAAAGCTGAGCCATTCCTGCTCTGTATGGCTTAGTTACACGTTGCCCTTACCAACTAAGCTATTGGGAGAGCTGGATATATGTTTAACATTTTTATTGAATAAAAATATACTGTTACTGGGACAAAGGGGTGAAAGGGAAGTAAATATTTGAGCTCTAATTTTGTGCAACAAGTTGTTTAGTGTATAGAGTCGCCTTGTGTGCTGTTCAAGTTTCCAAAACTAGAATACAGTACTGTGTGTAAATAATATTTATAACAGGGTCTAATTGTGTCTAAATGTTTGCATGCTTTACACAAATTACTGTTGAACTGCAGTGACTGTTGTAATGTAAGGAAGTGCAACAGCCAGTGTGTGCCAGGAATGTGTCTCAAATAGCGAAGAGATGAATGTTTCCTTTGTCCTACAATGTAAAAAGAATTTAAAAAAACAGGTAATAATAGCAAGCACTGAAGCAGTTTTATGTGTAAGGTTTCATAGGGTGTTATAGAAAACTGTCATCTGTTTGTCAGCATTGCAACCATTATATGTCCAAACTTGTGCGAGCGATTTGTATTAAAGAATCAAAAAAAAAAGCTTGCTTTTCTTGACCAGTTCCCCTGTAATGAGGAAGTTCCATAACTTCTGCTTGGCAGCTAGCTGTAGTGAATTAAAAGAAAACTACAATAAACTGTAACTGGGAATCTGAGATGGTCTTCTACAAAATGGTTATGTCGTTTAAAGTAGCTTTTAATTACATTGAACAGACAGCTCGTCATAAAGCAGACTGATGTCAGCCTTTTGGTTCCAGGGATTGAATTACAGAAGTAACCAAACAAATAATTAGCTGTATAATACATTTTTCTTTTAAGTTTCCTTTTCATGCATAGCTCTTTTAAAGATTAAATGGTTCATGCGCTCCCAGCTGTGTTGCCTGGTGCTCGAGTGTCGTTTGTTTTTTTTTGTTGTTTCAGCAATTGCACTCAAGTGTGCGGACGGGGAACTTGGAGACCTGCCTGCGACTGCTCTCGTTAGGGGCCCAAGCAAATTTCTTCCACCCTGTAAGTCTTCAACGTAACCATTTTTGGTGCGGAGTTTCCTCTGCAGTTTTTATGTTGCCACTGCTGCTCTCTCTATTTAATGCAGGTTAACTTAGCATATGATGTTGAATGCTTGCCAAACTGCAAAGTACTGGGAAAAGTAATTAAGCAAATAACCATGCAAAATAGTGTAAAGTCATCTTTTCCTGTTCATACTGTACTCTTGCAAACTCATTGTTTTAAAAAAAAATGCGAATATATACAAAAATCTATATTCTCACACAATGCTTGGCTTTTAAAGGCCATGATCTAATGAGTGCCCATGTCCTTGTCCATGCATCCCAGCAGCTGGAATTACCAGAGGTCTTGAAATAGGCCATTGGTCAACTGTTGGCTTGGAAAGTGAAAAGGGAGAGAATACCTTTTTTTAAAAAAAAACAAAGATAATCTATCTTGTTCTTGTCAACTGCCATGTATTTTGAGGATATGGTTATGGTGCTGTACTAGCAATCCAGAGGTTGTGAATTCAAATCCCACCGTTAATATTGTGAAATTCAATAAATGTGCTAATTTGTGGGCTGGCACCAGGAAAAAGTTGCAAACTGCCAGATTGTCATTTAAAAGCCCAACTGGTACACTAATGTCTGCCAAAGAAGGGAAAGAGCTACCCCCTACCCCTATTTTTGAACTGTGAATCTAGTCCCACATTGCGTGGTTGGCTCTTCATATCCTCCTGAAGTGGCCTAACAAGCCACACCATTGTAAAGACAATCACCTAGAAGAAAGCCTACTTCAATCATCTTGGGATAACTAGCGGTGCGCAATAAATGTGGCTTTGCCAGCATTGCCCACAGCCCAAGAACAAATAACAAAAATGTATTTTGTAGAAGTTTGCCTTTCCTGGGAGGCTGTACTTTTTTGTTGCATATAAATAGTTACTTTGTGTAAAACTGAAACTGCTTCAGTGCCTGTTTTAATTCCTTTTACATTATAGGAGAAAGGAAACACTCCTCTTCATGTAGCAAGCAAAGGAGGACAGATTCTACAGGCTGAGCTGTTGGCAGTATACGGTGCTGATCCCGGTGCCCCTGATGCCAGTGGCAAGACTCCATGTGACAATGCAAGGTTAGATAACTGAAAAGGCCATAGAGATACCTCTCTCTATATCTTTAGTACCGAGAAGAATATAAATGTTAATGCAACAATGACTTATTTACTGCAATGGCAAATGAATCAGTATATAATTGTGAAAAGATGAAGCATTTTTGTCACAGATTTAGTACGGTATAGGCTTCTTGATCTTTGTTATGAAACATAAGGAATTAAAAACCAACTTCATTCAATTTAAAATGTGCCCTAGTTATTTTAAAACAAGTGTAACAGATTTTAGTTGTTTCTAAGCCAAGTGTCTGAAGGAGAAGCCAAGCCATTCAGTTCACGTACAGATATCTGGTAGGATGTGTTTTGTCAGCTCTTTTTGAATTTAACAGACTGTTGTTTAAATTTTCCTGGGCCTGGTTGTTTTCTGAAAAGTATTTCTTAGCCTGGCTGGTTCAAATCGAGAGTCTGCCTGAAGTCCTAAGAGAAAAATAGTCAGATTAGCTCGTGGACAGTGCAGGGAAAATAGAACTGTGACGGAAGAATACATTCTAGTTTAGCACAGTCGTTATGAATACTGCTTTCCACTTAAGCGTAATAACTAGCACAATCTATGTTGCCGTTGCTATTGTGCACTTTTTGCTAATTATTAATTTGTTTGGCAGTTGAAGCCTAGCATGTTACTCTGCCACCTTTTTGAAGGAAGATCTCATGAGGGCACTTGATAAAACCAGTAAGCCAAAATAAAGTGATGAGTTCTCTGTTTGTTTGATCACTGGGCATATTAGTCATTTTTGCACATATCTGGTTAAACAAAAATATCCTCTGGAGCATAGGGAGCAAAAGCTCACCCATGAGAGTGGTTTGCGACACTAAACCCAAAAAGCATCTGGAGTAAAACAACTCTGAAAAATGTATTAACATTTTCCTCGTAAGTCATTCTTGACAGCTGAGAACCAGAGAATATGTACACAGAAGTTTGCCTCCAAAAATCGGGTACTGTCCATGATGAGGTAGATTGCCCATGGTCTGCAGAAGGAACATGCTTCATGCCTTGAAAAGCCTTTTCTCATTCCATGCTTGCTTATGTTCTTGCATTGCAAATGCATGCTCATTTGAATGACTGTTACCAGCGTACAAGTCTACAGTACCATGGAACCGGGAATAGTTTTACACCAGCATCAACACAGTAACAGTCATTCTGAACGGCTACACTGCATGACAAAGGTTTGACTGTGGTCCAGTTTTGACACCAATGTATCTTTTAAATTGAAGTATAACCAGGGTATGTTACTGTAGATACTGACCCTGTGAAAATGAGAAGTATACAACAGCGTGCATTTATATAACACTTTTAATATAAATGCCCCAAGGCACTTCAGAGAAATGGCAAATATGCTGACCAGTAGTAGAAGCTTTAGGGAAAGTGACCAAAGACCTGGTGACCAAAGAGGTAGGTTTTGAGGAGTTTTGTGAAGTTGGGGTGAGAGGTAGCAAGGCAGAGTGCTTTAGGGGTGTCGGGATATATTACGAGGAATTTTGATGCTGTACAGAGTGAAAATCAAGCAGTTCATGTTGTCAGCAGAAGTTCAATTTGTTATGAGTATCAGCTATCCTTTTTGTAATCTACAGAAACAACCCAAGTATGCCAGATTATGTTGTATTCTTCCCGATCTTTTGACCTTTTTAATGCACTGTAAATATCTCCAGTCTGGTGAATCTGTAAAATGCTTTGGTGCTACCCATTTATGTGGGTTTCTTTCTTTATTTTGATGTGGTCAAAGGGGGGAGACTGATTCGCTGGCAAAAGGAGTTAGAACAGTTCACTGGGAGGGCTGGCAGCAGCTGTGGGTTT
Source organism: Squalus acanthias (assembly GCA_030390025.1). NCBI lineage: Eukaryota > Metazoa > Chordata > Chondrichthyes > Squaliformes > Squalidae > Squalus > Squalus acanthias. The sequence goes on from CM059437.1 coordinate 86,325,679, forward strand.
TTTCTCCACCTCTGTAAATTCAGCTGCAAACTCCATGTTTACTCTGATGGAAACATAAGCTTTAAAGGATTCAAAAATAATCTTTTGCTGAAATTTCTCATTCTGTAGAGTACAAGGAAAAAAGCAAGGAAATGTGATTAAAGTAGGCAGTTCTGATATGGATCTATTGGCACATCCTCCTGTATTTACATTTCTATGATTTTTGTCGAATCATATAGATCCAGAAGGAGGCCATTCAGCCCATCGTGCCTGTGCCGGCTCTTTAAAAGAGCTATCCAATTGGTCCCACTACCCTGATCTTTCCCTATAGCCCTGCAATTTTTTCCCCTTCAAGTATAGATCCAATTCCCTTTTGAAAGTTACTATAAATCTGCTTCCACCACACTTTCACACCGTGCATTCCACATCATCATAACTCGCTGCGTAAAAGAATTTCTCCCCATCCCCCCCTTTTTTGCTTCTTTTGCCAATTAATTTAAAACTGTGTCCTCCTCCCAGTGGAAACAGTTTCCCCCATAGCTACCAAAATCACTCATCATTTTGAACACCTCTATTAAATCTTTAATTAAATAATTTGGGTTCTGTTTGCAATAGTGGAAGTTCATGCAAGAATCAGAGCTGAACCACCTGTTTTGGTGGCTATAAACAAGGTATATAACTACCATCGTTTTTGTCATCATAACCTCACTAGTTGGTGCTGGGGTTGCTAAATATGTACAGTACTTTTTCCATTTTTTAGCTTCGAGTTCATGTCTTGTAATGTGTGGAGAGCCAAAAAATCTTTTCTTTTTCTCCTTTTTCAGTGCAGGTACTCTGACATTAAAATGTTACCTTTGTTTTGTAGGCAAGCAGGACACCATGAACTAGCAGACCGTTTAGTAGAGATTCAGTATGAACTCACTGATAGACTAGCCTTCTTTCTCTGTGGAAGGAAACCAGGTGGGTGTGAAAGAACAGCACTGGAGAATTTAGATTAGTAGTGTTGCTCGCTAATGTTTTATTGAGATGTGCAATTCTAACCAATAGTTTCCTCGAGGACTGCTCTAAGGAATGCAACTTGATGCACCATGGAATGTGGGATGCAAGTCTGCACCTGTGATTCCAGCGCTCTGAACTTCTGTTTTCATTCACGACACTATGGGCAGCTGCCAAATGGAGGCCATGCATTTCCCCCACAGGAAGAAAGGGGCAAAGTAAAGGACCAATTCTTCTATTAAATAATTCTACCTCATTTCTATAATGCTGCTCAAGTACAGAGCTTTACAGGGCGGTGGGCAGTGAGTCAATACCATGGAGGAGGAAGAAGGGGAAGACTGAGGTTAGGAAGGGGAATTAACTACACGAAAGAGTTGAAGAAAAGGGTGTTTAGGAATTGTTTCAAGGCCAGAAGGGGGCGGACGAGGTGCACTTGCGGGCCTTACACTCTTATGTATTGAAGTTGTGATAGCCCCACCTCCTGATATCATTGCCTTGTCACCTTTTGCTAGACGAAGAAAAGAAAGGCAACAACACTTAATTCCAGCTTGGTCAACATCCCACAGTTGAGCAGAAAATAGATGTAGACCCAGAAGTGCATGGGATTGTAAGTCTGCTGATGGTTGCAAGTGAAGGAGAGGCAAACCATGTTAACGAGTGCCACTGAGAGAGAACTAATTATTCGGCTTCAAAGTTCGAAACTGTACAAATTGTGAGAAAAATGAGTAATCCACCTCAACTTCAATGCTTTGTGGAAGAGAGACTTCCTGTTTTAAATGTTCTGATGAAAGGTCATCGACCTGAAACGTCAACTCTCTTTCTCTCTCCACGGATGCTGCCTGGCCTGCTGAGTTTTTCCAGCGTTTTCTGTTGTTATTCCTGTTTTAAATGTTTTGGTGAAAGACACACTAGGGGATGAATTTCATGAATATGAAGGCCTTGCTTGTTAGATACATACAATGCAACATCCCCTCCTCCACAGGAGAGGCCAAATACTATGTACAATTTAAGGGATCCTCTGTGAACTCTCCATTTACACAATAGTCAATATGCTGCATGGATATTAGCCAATGAGAGAGTCTTACTGCCTCCCATTCCTACATTACAACAGTGACTACACTTCAAAAAGTACTTCATTGGCTGTAAAGCGCTTTGAGACACCCAGTAGTCGTGAAAGGTGCTATATAAATGCAAGTCTTTCTTTATTCATGCTAATATGTTTTCTCTGTATTTGAATATTCATTAATTTATTTTTTCTGTGCTCACCCTTTGCAGAATGTTTATATATTTGCAGGCGCTGAACAGGTTGTGTGTAACTGGTTTTAACCAACATGACACACAAATTCATAATGGGTTTGGAATTTTCATTGCAATTGTGGTTTTGGGAGTAGCTTGACTCGTGCTTATGAGTGTAGTAACTTTAAATAAGCTAAGGTTCCTCTTTATGTGCTGCTTGTATGTCATGTCCAATGGTGTCTGCTAGGTAGGGGTGTCCATTACATTGTTTTACTGATTCTGGTTCTGACCTCCCTGGACACACAGATAACTGTAAAGACCAATGCAAGATTGGCAGGTTCTCCCATAGATTGCCCATTTAAAACAGCCACCAAATCCGAACCTTCCTGAATGTGTTGCATGCACTACTCTTTCGACTCACTTTTCACTATTTGACATTCATCTTTCAAAGCATTGTGATCCTTGAAATGTTGCAATGCGCAACATTAATTGAGTGCCAACTCTTCAAACTTGTCTATCCAATGATGTACTTCTCAAGGTTCAGTTTTAAGGTATCCTTGAAGTATTTATATTACGCTCAATGGGATAACTTCACTTCCTCAATTAGAGTAGAGTACCTTCTTCGTTAGCAATTCCAGATCATAGATGGTAATGATGGATGTGTGCTGCGGGACATGTCCCCCAATCCAGACTAGTTGTAAAATCTGTGAGGGTGTACCGCATACTGGTGAGATTGACAGCATCTGATTTGGTTACTTGGTTATTGCTTTTCATAATTTTGCATTTGTGCTCAAATTTATTATGCCGGCTGTACATTTGTTTAAACTGTACTGCAACTCAACTGTCTCCTTCCATTCCAGATCACAAGAATGGGCAGCACTTCATAATTCCCCAGATGGCTGATAGGTGAGGCGGAGAGATTTTTGTTTATTGTGACAAAGTCCAAATTGGTACTTGGCTGCTAGAGCGAGTGTGTGCCTTTGTTCATTGCTCTCAGCTCTCCGTTTGCGAGGATGGTCTTGGTGCCTCTAAAAGGTGATGCACCAGCCAATGCTTATAGCAGGCTAATCGCGTTAACACCAGCACGCCCACTATAAGTGGTGGGAACTGTAGCTTAAGGGTTACAGCTGGTTGGGCATAGAGTAAAGCCTTGCAACAAATAGTAAAGCTATGAGATCACAATATTTAATTTAAAAATCTGACGTCTCTATGTGCACTCTAAGTTTTCTTATTATTAATTCCTATGTCTACATTTAAACTTGTCAGGCTGTAATTACACCCTCCTGTTGCCACTTATAGCTCCTCTAGACCCATCTTTTGTTTCTTGTCCCATTACCACTGCCTGTTGACTTGCACCATCATCCCTTTTGTTATTTAATAAGTCCTGCCCTATCACAGACCTTCCCTTTTCTTCTTCTTTCCTCCCCTCCACCCCCCCTTTCCCCTGTCTGTGTACTTGCTTATAAGCTGTTAAATCTCTTAACTTCTTCCAGTTCAGATGAAACGTCATCGACCTGAAACGTTAAGCTTGTTTCTCTCTCCACAGATGCTGCCTGACCTACTGAGTATTTCCAGCATTTTCTGTTTTTTGTTTCCGATTTCCAGCATCTACAGTATTTTGTGATTGCACCCTCCCCTGTAGAGGCGCTCCAGCGCCACTACTTGGTAGGATGATGTAATTACACCATGACAAGTGAATATGCAGTTGCCATTATAAATGCAGAGATTGGAATTTAATGGCAATATAAAATTAAGGACAAAATATTTGCCTTCAAAATGGAGACTGAATTATGTCTACACACCCTGATCCAAATATTCCCTGGCCTCTAACACCCACATTATTTAAACACTACTATTTACAATCAATATTAATGACTTGGATGAAGGGACCGAGTGTACTGTAGCCAAATTTGCTGCTGATACAAAGATAGGTGGGAAAGCAAGTTGTGAGGAGGACACAAAAGAGTCTGCAAAGGGATATAGATAGGTTAAGTGAGTGGCCAAAAATTTGGCAGATGGAGTATAATGTGGGGAAAATGTGAGGTTATCCACTTTGGTACGAAGAATAAAAAAGCAAATTATTATTTAAATGGAGACAGACTACAAATGCTGCGGTACAGAGGGATCTGGGTGTCCTCGTACATGAAATACAAAAAGTTAGCATGCAGGTACAGCAAGTAATTAGGAAGGCAAATGGAATGTTGGCCTTTATTGCAAGGGGTGTGGAGTATAAAAGTAGGGAAATCTTGCTACAACTGTACAGGGCGCTGGTGAAAACACATCTGGAGTACTGCGTGCAGTTTCGGTCTCCTTATTTAAGGATGGATATACTTGCATTGGAGGCAGTTCAGAGAAGGTTCACGAGGTTGATTCCTGAGATGAAGGGGTTATCTTATGAAGAAAAGTTGAGCAGGTTGGGCCTATACTCATTGAAGTTTAGAAGAATGAGAGGGGATCTTATTGAAACATATAAGATTCTGATGGGGCTTGACAGGGTCGATGCAGAGAGGATGTTTCCCCTCGTGGGGGAATCTAGAACTAGTGGGCATAGTTTCAGAATAAGGGGTCGCCCATTTAAAACAGAGATGAGGAGGAATTTCTTCTGAGGGTTGTGAATCTTTGGAATTCTCTACCCCAGAGAGCTGTGGAGGTGGAGTCATTGAATATATTCAAGGCGGAGAAAGACAGATATTTGAGCAACAGGGGAGTCGAGGGTTATGGGGAACGGGCGGGAAAGTTGAGTTGAGGCCAAGATCAGATCAGCCATGATCTTATTGAATGGCGGAGCAGGCTCGAGGGGCCAAATGGCCCACTCCTGCTCCTATTTCTTATGTTCTTATACACTTGGTCTTGATTCAAAAGCAAAATACTGCAGATGCTGGAAATCTAATGAAAACAAAGAATGCTGGTAAACCCTCAGCAGGTGTGGAGAGAGAAACAGAGTTAACATTTCAGGTTGATGACCTTTCGTCAGAACTGGAAGACGTTGGAGATTAACAGTTGTCAAGCAAATAGAGATGGGGGGAGGGCAGGGAAAAAAGAAATGGGGAAGGTCTGTGATGGGGTGGAGGGCAGGAGTGATTGGTGCAACCAAAAGGGGGTGACAATGGGACAAGTAACAAAAGATGGATGCAGAGGAGGTGTAAATGGTTACAGTAGAATAGCCGAGGGGAGGGAAGAGTGGAAAATCTGGCAAAGTGGGGATGACTCCCGTGGCCCAGGAACTTGATCTTGATTCCCCGAATTTAGTGTCACAGAAGAGCAACTAGTATGAGTCAAATTTACTGGTGGAGTTGTACGTTTTATTCTTTTGAATTGATGAGTCACTCTTAGATATGTGGAAGGTGTTTGATTTTGTGCAGTCGAAGATCATGCTTTGAATGGGAAATAAAAACAGAAAATGCTGTTTCAGGTCGATGACCTTTCTTCAGAATGCTTTGGATGGGAATATGCTTGTATTTTTTTTAAACTATAGCTGTGGTGCACTTGCGCTGTACTGACACTGTGGGAATTTAAATATTTGTGGCTCCGTTTCATTGTGTTGACCATTTGTTCAATATAGTTTTACTTTGAATTGTAAGCCGTATATTCCATTTCAACTTCAGGTTGTTTCGCACTGTATATTATTGCTTTTATTCTGATACCCTTACCCCTGAAAACAATGTTGGTTCTGTTCTTTCATTGAACTAATGATACACCAGTGGTTGCCACCTGCTGGATTATTGAGTTCCTACAGCTGAATTACAAAGCTGAGAAAGAAACGGCCAAGTACGCTAGTTGTAGATGTTTCATTATTTTCCTTTCTTCTAGTTTTCTTCCTTCCTCTCCCGAAGGCAATGATTCCTTGCTGAGGTCAGTCACTGCCTGATATCTCAGCCAAATGGCCATTTGTCAAGCATGAATCTAGACAGTGATGGGAAGTTGTTCAGCAGTTGTGTCCTCACTAAGTCCACATACGTGCACTTCCAGTGAGTGTAGTTGGATAGCGCTCATGAGAGTGACCTTTATATTTTATATGCTCTAAGCACAATTTAGCACGTTACTTATTGAAGGAGCAAAACAATATTCTTTGGGGAAGTATTTATAATAAAGTACTTACCCCACTATGTATTAGCTTTTGTTAGAAAAATCTTCTAAACACGAGAAGTTAGTCACTGGCACTGCAGTACCTATATCATTGGGCCCAGGTAATAGCAATACTTAGTATTGCATTAGTTAATGGCTTACACTTTGGATCAGCAGGCTGACTGCATCTGTTGCTGATGTCAGCTGAGCACGTGTGAGGATCACAACCTGATCAAAAATGTCCGTCAGTCTTGTGCTACCAATATCTCTCAACATTTATGGTCTTCACCCCTATTTTTCTTGATCCTCAAATTACTGGCACTGGTTGGCAGCCCTCCACCACCTCGCCCATGTGGTTATTCTTTATATGTGAGCTTTGATTACATTTGCCAGCAGACTGTTCAACTGTGGGATATGCACCAGTGAAACCAATTCTGTTCTCTCCCAACGTCTCTGCAGAAACATTTTCTAGAAGAAATCACGAGATCAGAAGTGGGGAAACTTGTATGGATTTCTCCACCTGCTCCTCGGCATTGAGGTGCTGAGACCATTTGCTGCCCTCACTGAGATTAGCTAACTCAACCCAGCCCAGAAACCCAACTTGAGACATCCTGGTTTATATGGCTTAGTGCTACACCAGGACTTGCATTTGCAGTGCTTTTAATAAAAAGGTACCTTGTACATTAAGTGAGAAGAAAAATCAGTAGTATTTTGGGTAAAGGGCAGCTGAGATACTCCAAGATACCTGTTGCATTATCTTTAGGGTAAATGCATATTGAAATTATACAGAAGATATCGAAAGAAACTCATTCAACATGAATAGTGAGGCCTTCCTGACAAAAATCCTATAATTGTGGAACATATCATGTGTACACTGTTATCTGAACCCTTGCTTTGGATACATTCTGAGGTTTTGCATAGTTTTTTTTCAGATAAGCTCTCCCACTGGAACGGTACCATCCAAATTTATACACTCTGTACTATTGACGCCAGCCGACAGGAAGGAAGGGAGGGAGGGTTTTAATGAGAACTGTTATTAAGTGTCACACTCCTGTCTTTATGTATGTATATATACTCAACTGTCTTCTCTCTTCCTTCTTCCTCCTTCACCAGATTTCTGCTGGGGTACAGTATCGCACACATCAGCAATTCTCTGGTACCTCAGCAAGTGGCCATTCTTCATCTATGAGCTCAGACATTTTATGTTAACGGACTATTTGGCCGCTGAAAGCACCACAGGCAGCCTTGAGCTTGTCTTCACCCACTCTCCAGCAGGTGTCACTGGATAGCAGCTGGGAGTGGGGACCCTGGTTAATTTCTCTCCCCTCGCCCCCCCCCCCCCCCCCGCTCCCAAGGCTTTGCGGCCATTTGCAACATGCCACCCTGGTTGAGATCAGATAGTTTTACACAGACTTATGATCAAAGGTCGACTTCCTTAGTCAGTATTGCTCAACATCCTTAAGTCAGTATTGCTCAATTCCATGCTACATCTTGTACTTACCAGCTGAATATTGGGGCCAAATGACATTTTTATGGTGAAATGTGTCTACAAAGTATGCAGGAGTTATTCAAAATAAATCGGAGATCAGCATATAAGTTTGATTTCATGCCGTTGGTGCTTCAGCCATGTTATTAAGTGTTTGTAATCTTATTGTATAGACTAATCAATAAATATCTTTGCACTTCTTTCTTGAATGCAACTCTTGGGATAAAAGGCACCTGTAAGTAATGCATAACAAAATAGCTCCTTCTCGGCCTGATAGTTGAAGATCAGTGTTATATGTGCTAGGATACTTCTTTTAAAACTGAAATGTCATTGTTACAGTACGGTATGTTGTGAGCCTGATGTTTAACCTGAGCCTATGACCCTAACCTCAAATTTTGTCATTGTGGTGATTGAACTTTCTTGAGTTGGATTAAAGATCAGGCATCTCAGCCTAATGAGAATGTGATGATCTGTTTAGCCACTGACTGTCTGCTTTGCACTGATGATATCAGACATTGTTTTGAAGGTTGCTGATACGCAGCACTTTTATATTAAGAACCAAATGAGCACGCAGCACACTAAAGTATTCACTTAAAATTCTGAACTAGTATAGTATCATATGCTAGATCAGTGTTGCCATATTGACGCACGTATAGCCCACCTCTGCATATTAGCTGCACCCCAAACTGGATCCCCCCCTTGCCACCAGGAAAAGTTATTACGATATACACAACCCACACCTCTAAATTTAGACTTTTTTTAAAATATGGCCTTACAGTAATTTTTTTTGTCACAGGCCACATCGCAAGCACTTGATGGCCATTCTCAGCAATGCTCCAACACATGACACCATGGAGGGATAGGCTGGCCCTTCGATTTCCCTTAAGTTGAGCTCCTGGGGCAATGCTTGGAGCAGCAGCTCTGTTGACTGCCACAGTGACAGATGAGATGGGTCACAAGCAATGTTCCCTTTAATTTTTTTTTTGGGTGTGTGGCCCTTTTAACAGGCTGCATGGCCCATTCAAATTTCCGCGGATGTGCGGTTTTTCCATTCAAAAGCCGGTGACCGGCCTGCGCGGAACCTCCAGAGTGCTGGCAGCCACGCAGCTTAATGGCAACATTGGCCACAAGTACTGCCTCCAGCAGCCCATATTATGAGTAACACTGTCCTGGATGAGCTTGTGACTTCATGGGATCTCTGGTTGTCATAGCAATCAAGACACCAAATCACAGCATTGAAGACCATCAAATATAACTCAGCAATAATATAAAATATTGCATCCTTGTGATATTGTTGCATTTGATTTGGGAGGAAGAATTGGGTCTGTACCACAGGACTGTTGTCCCTTTGAGGACACCGGAATCACACTGGGGTACAATTCCAAGAGTGTAGCACTCCACAGTTGCTCCAGCTGAGATAAGCTAATAGATCAGAAAATCAGAGATCTAACCTGGGATGTTCCTCGCCTATATGGTTCTGTACCAAACCAGGCTGTGAACTTGTACACTGAGCCGTCTGGGAGTATCACCTTACTTTTTCTTGAACAATGCCCACTTCATAGCTTTAAATGGCTTCATGACTTAACCAAGTTTGCCAAAACCTGCTGGCTGCACTGGTTTGGAAATCACTATCACAGAAAACCGTTTAAAATATCATGCTGCTCATTGTTTATGTTACTTCATTAATAATGGTGTTCTTTATCCTCTGTCTTCAGCAGTTTAGATTTGTCAGAACTCGCGAAGGCAGCAAAGAAAAAGCTTCAGTCAGTAAGTTTTCTTGGCCTAACTGATGTGTCTTGTGGCAGAATATAAAACTGGCATACCAAGAGCCTGAATTTGAATCCTAGCCTCAAAAATATTATACTAACGGGCCTATTGCACGTATGTTTGGGAAGATTTGGTTTCCTGTGCACGTTCCTCATCAAGAACTACGTATCCTCATTCACACTGCACTCCGTATCCTGCAGATCAGGTTCCCAGTGAATGCAAATGGATCCTCGAGAAGCTGGTTGAAAATGTTTAATTACTTCGCACATTGCGCAGCGAGAACTAGAAGTGCCTGGTGCTCGGTAATATGTGCAATTTTAGTGCTGCATTTACCATTTGGCCTGATCAGTTTTCCTGCTGATGGTGTCACAGTGATCATATTTAGATCGTTACATATTTTCTCTTTCACTTTGTGGTGCATAATGTGAAGACCTTGATAAGTACTGGATAGAAGGGATTTCAACTTCTACCAGACATAATTCCAAACAGGATATGTATGTCGAACAACGTATTTAAAAGTAACTCCACCATCCGCCTCTCCCTCCCTTCTTCCACAGAACCATCGAGATCTCGCCGTGGGTGGAAATAGAAGTAGTCATAATTCCACCTTCCCATAGCCAGTTCCTCAGGACTGGTCCAGTAGTCATGAATACTGATGTAGTGCTTTTCTTTCACATTCATCAGGTGCTCATTGATGCCTTTTTGGCAGGTTATTTAATTTCACGAATCTGATTGCACAAGTCCTGCGCCAGTAGTGACAGTGCCTCATCTGCCTGGCTGTACCAGAAGAATGTGTAGCTGGCATCATGTCCACAGTTACTTCTCTCTAGCCCAGCTGGTCTCACTCTGTGCAGGAATGTTAGTGTCATGGTGAGCCAGTTCTTGTGTCACCAAGGCAGTTTTCCACTCTGGCCCTTTCTGTATCATCTTTCATCAAGAAGCGTTATGATATTCCAGGAAACCAGAGTCATGATTTTTTTATTGCATGCTTTATGACCAAAGTGTAAAAAGTGGCCTATATCCATAGTTAGATGGTCTGGCTTGACTGTCAAGAGGCCGGAATTGTTGCCACCTTTTCTAGCCTATTCCCTGTGTGGGGTGATGAGTGCAAACGTTAAAGAAGATCGCTTAGTCATTTGGGATGTGCCCCAGGCAACCAATCACTTGCATTCAGGTTTGCAGGTATGGCTCCAACATCACCACGTCTGTTAGTTCACCACTCGGATAGCATTGTCGGGCCTCTATCTCCTCCTCCAGTAAAAAAAAAAGAAAATGGGTTTTAGTGAAATTAGTTTGCACTGAGCCATTAGTACACTCATCCCTCAGTTTGTGCTGCCAAGACAGGGAGGTTGACAAACTTTAAATGCAGTCTGTGAGGTTTGACACAGAATCTCTAAGCCCACTTCACCTTGTGGTATAGCAGTAGGCGCTGTTGTAGCTGGGGTCTGCGGATTCTCTATTTCCGTAGCCTTAAATTTCAGCCCCGATGCAGGATGGTCAGATTGTGCATGGGTGGTGACCAATTTCTCCCAACCATTTCTGCTGTTTAACATGCCTCTTACCATTTGACCTTCCCAGCATGGATGATGTCATTGGCAGCAAGGCTACCATTGGTATTGCTCTTCAAGTTAGGAGGCACACAAACTCCTTCCCTACACTTAGATTGCAGTCAAAAAGGTGAGGGAGGGAACGATATGGAGATTTTGCTGGAAGCCAACCAGGAAGATTTCTTGCCAATTTCTTTTTTCGTAAGTCTTGGGAAAGATGAACTTGGAAGGAGTTAAACCAATCGTGATCTTTTAACTTAATATGTCTAGGTTCTTTTATTCAGTTCACAATTCCTTTTCATACTTCAAGCCTTTTTCAAACTGCCTCTCTGTAGTTTAATGTAGAATGTATATTAAGTAGCATCTTAAACATTCTCAAAGCACTGTGAATGGTTTATGTAGTTGCACCTTAGTTACATTTTATCTCTGGAGTAGTAACATGTTCTTTCTGCTTTCTAGTTAAGTAATCACTTATTTGAGGAACTAGCTATGGATGTATATGATGAAGTAGATCGAAGGGAGACTGATGCAGGTGAGGATTGAGCTGTTAAGTGTAATCCAATATTGTGATACTTTAGCAATCTTGCTTGCTGTTCTGAAAAGGGAGTTCTGTTTTAGATAATCTATGCAAAATTCCCCTTGGCTCTTTTTAAAAAAAAAAGTTCACAGGTCTTTCTCATAGCCTGCTTGTTTTCTCAGAGCACAGCACGTCAAAGTTGTGGGGGAAGCAACCCAGTAGAAATGATACCAGAGCATCGGCGCCTCAACTTAGAACCTCCAATTTTTAGCTAACCTTTACTCCGAGCCTAAATCTTGTTCCTGGAGGATGAGTTTGCTGGTTTTAGCTGGGTCCGATGGGATAGGGCACCAGTTTTGGCTAAGGGGTCTTCTTTGTACTAACTGATCATGTCCCCTTGCAGGACAAACTAAAAATAAATTGACCTCTGTGGAAGAATGAAAAAAGTGCATTTATATTCTGCATAATTATTTCTCTTGCAAATGTGTCGAAGCATTTTGCATGCAGTGAATTTGTTTGTAATAAGGTGCCTGTGGCTATCTAAGCAACTGTAGCAGCCATTTTACGCAATAAACCACAATAAGATGAATGATCGTTTAACCTGGTTTTGTTGGTTGAGGGAGGAATGCTGGGCCAAGTCCCCAGGTTGGGATGTGTGAGTGAGCGAGAATATCTCCAATTTGATTGCTCACAGTAAGTCAGTGTAAACAGTCTTAGTTTGTAGTGTTGTCAGGTTCTCTCTGTGTGCCTGTCCTGTTTTGCCATTTGTCAATTCCCTATTCCACTCATTGCCACATCATGTAATAGAGTAATTAAAGTTGGTGCCCAGCAGTAAGTTGGAAACCATAATTATAAAGTGATCTGGAGTCTGAGATGCATTGAACCTGTGTCTACTAATGCTGTGTACATCTTCGTGCTCTATGCTGCCCATTTCTGCATGACCACGTTATCCCAGCCATCTATGTATTGCCAAGACTTTGTGCTTCCCCACACCCTACAGCATTTATCTCTCCACTGACCATAGTATGGTAAGTAAGCTGGTTCCCAACACTAAGTTGAGAACCAGTAACTTATTTTTAAAGTGCTTATAATGCCAAAAACAATTCATTCGTTTCCAACTTAGTGAGGAAGTGAGATGGAGGGCCAGAGGTAAAGTTGCGAAGATGGTTAGTAGGAGCAGTGGAGGCTGGAGTCATGGGCAGCAGCTATCCAGAAGAGCGTGGTTGGCTCCAGCAAGAAGAGTGGGATCAGTAAAGTGGGGTGGAGGGGGGCCAGCAGCAATGTCAAAGTTACAGGCTGGTTGGGGCCTCTATCACTGTGTGCACATGGAGATGGCACTTTCAGGATAAGCTGGGTGGGGGCGCGGGGGATAGAGACTTAATTTGGAACAGTAGCATGGTTTGGGATGGCTGTCGGAGCATCAAGAGGACACTTCCCCCTTTTTGAGGTGGAGAGAATGTACAGGTGGGAGAGCGTGGGCCTTGTAGAGATTCAGGTGGAGGGGAGCTGATGTATGGAGGAACTCCCAGTAGAGTTCGGGATCACTCAACTATTGCAACAGTAGAGCTGGGTGACTTGTGCAACAAGTGTTGGGAGGACTAAATACAAGCATTAGTGTTGCCTATTATAATCCTGTTACACTAGGTATTATCAATGTTACAAAAGCATTACTATATTCTGACAACAGGAAATAGGTGTGACAGAGGAAAATTTAGGAATTTATATATTTATTTATATTATTTAAGTAGCTTTCTAGATAACATGCATTTTCATGGATGTGAAGACACCTTCTTCATTCTGGTATAATGGGCACATAGTTGCACAAGGGACCACAACAATAGTATCTTAAGTCACAAGTAAGCTGATTTATTAGTCGCTTTAATTTCTGTGACATGATCAGAACTCAAATCACATTAAATCTTGCAAGAGATGGGTTAAAAATTAATTTATAATTTCCAATATAGTTAACATCCCTTTGCATTGATAGTGCTGGAGTGAGAGAAAGGAAAGCATGGTTTTATAGATCAGCTACTTTACAATTACGGAATCTACTTGGAATAGTCTCTGGATTTGGTTTTTGTACACTGAGATGCAATGATAAATATAGGCCAGAGTGGTTGCCTTGAGTTTCTATATTTTTTGCACACAACTGGATAAAAGTGTTCGAGTTAACTGATTTTTCTATGCACAGTTTGGCTGACAACTCAAAACCACAGCACCCTGGTAACTGAGACAACAGTCATTCCCTTCCTTCCTGTGAATCCAGAGTATTCGTCAACTAGGAATCAGGCAAGTTTTCAATAAATGCTTTGTTGCTGCAAGCACTGTAAAAGGGAGGAACTAGTCGGACAAATTGTCACATCATCTAGTTGATGTTATCTGTATGCTTACTTGTATCATTAAAAATAGAAAGTGTTAATGCAGCGCAAGTAAATCAGCTTGTGAAAGAGAAGAAATAGGTTAGCATTTAGAGTGGAGACCCTTTGTCAGTTCTACGAAAAGTCTCCACCTGTAATGTTAACCTGTCTTTCCAGATATTGCTGGATCTGCTGTGCATTACCAGCATTTTCTGTTTTAGATTTTCAGTATTAAGTGTTCCTTTTATCTCTAGTCTTCTGTTGCTAGGTTTTATACTTTTAAATTGTTGTCTGGAGGTAAATTGTTGTCTGGAGGTAAATTGTTGTCTGGAGGTAAATTGTTGTCTGGAGGTAATCTGGAAGCTAACATTTACTTATCCATGATGTAAAGTCATGAAGTTCAGTTCTGGGGATTTGATTATCATAGAACTACTGTCTTCCTGCAGATTGGAGGGTGGCAAATGTAACCCCACTATTTAAAAAAGGAGGGAGAGAGAAAACAAGGAACTACAGACCGGTTAGCCTAACACTACAATGCTAGAGTCTATTATAAAGGATGTGATAACGGGACACTTAGAAAATATTAACGGGATTAAACAAAGTCAACATGGATTTATGAAAGGGAAATCGTGTTTGACAAACCTACTGGAGTTTTTTGAGGATGTAACTGGTAGAATAGATAAGGGAGAACCAGTGGATGTGGTGTATTTGGATTTTCAAGAAGGCCTTTGATAAAGTCCCACATAAGAGGTTAGTGTGCAAAATTAAAGCACATGGAATTGGGGGTAATATACTGGCATGGATTGAAAATTGGTTAACAGACAAGAAACAGAGAGTAGGAATAAATGGGTCTTTTCGGGGTGACAGGTGGTGACTAGTGAGGTACCGCAGGGATCAGTGCTTGGGCCCCAGCTATTCACAATATATATCAATGATTTGGATGAGGGAACCAAATGTAATATTTCCAAGTTTGCTGACGACATGAAACTAGGTGGGATTGTGAGTTGTGAGGAGGATGCAAAGAGGCTTCAAGGCGATTTAGACAAGTTGAGTGAGTGGGCAAATACATGGCAGATGCAGTATAACGTGGATAAATGTGAAGTTATCCACTTCGGTAGGAAAAACAGAAAGGCAGAGTATTATTTAAATGGTGATAGATTGGGAAATGTTGATGTACAAAGGGACCTGGGTGTCCTTGTACACCAGTCACTGAAAGCAAACATGCAGGTGCAGCAAGCAGTTAGGAAGGCAAATGGTATGTTGGCCCTCATTGCAAGAGGATTTGAGTACAGGAGCAAGGATGTCTTACTACAGTTATACAGGGCCTTGGTGAGACCACACCTGGAGTACTGTGCAGTTTTGGTCTCCTTACCTAAGAAAGGATATACTTGCCATAGAGGGAGTGCAGCGAAGGTTCACCAGACTGATTCCTGGGATGGCAGGACTGTCGTATGAGGAGAGATTGGGTCGACTAGGCCTGTATTCACTAGAGTTTAGAAGAATGAGAGGGGATCTCATTGAAACATATAAAATTCTGACAGGGCTAGACAGACTGGATGCAGGGAGGATGTTTCCCCTGGCTGGGGGGTCTAGAACCAGGGGTCACAGTCTCAGGATACGTGGTAGGACATTTAGGACTGAGATGAGGAGAAATTTCTTCACTGAGGGTGGTGAACCTGTGGAATTCTCTACCACAGAAGGCTGTGGCGGCCAAGTCACTGAATATATTTAAGAAGGAAATATAGATTTCTAGACACAAAAGGCATCAAGGGGTATGGGGAGAGAGCGGGAATCTGGTATTAAGATAGAGGATCAGCCATGATCATATTGAATGGCGGCGCAGGCTCGAAGGGCTGAATGGCCTACTCCTGCTCCTATTTTTCTATGTCTTCATTCATAACGTCACTGCTACTAAGATGTTGTACACATTCAGACTCTTATCTGTATTTTCCTTTTATTGTAAATTACAGGGAAGACAGAAGCTGGCCCGGTTTAACGCTCATGAGTTTGCCACTCTGGTCATTGATATTTTAAGTGATGCCAAACGGAGACAACTGGGGAATCCTGTCACTAGTCCTAAAGGTATGTGTGCTTTTACTCATTTAAAATATATCGGCTTTCAAAATGCATTGCAGTTATTACAGTGGAGTCTGGATTAAAATGCAGAATCCTAATGTACTATTCCCATTCACTGTCACTGTGTCGAGGTCTTCCTCATGCAAACATAATCTTTGGCAAGTTCATTGTGTTCATCAGGACTCAACTGTATCACTGAAGTGAAAGGAGACAGGGGAGTGCCACATCTGTGCACTTATCATAAATCTATACCAACAGATCATTTTCCAAAGATCAGTTGTTGGTTATCAGTTAATAAAATTAGAAGAGTTTAATCCTTCATTTAGTGTGGATCATTGCACACTGACACTGAGTGTACTGGCTGGCCATTCTGTAACAGCTGTTCCTACAAAAAAAAGTCCCATAAACCTGTGAAATGTGTATGTTAAAAAAACAGGCACACTGAAGTTTAAGAAAGGTGTAATCTACTCTGAATTTCAGATGACTGTTGAAACATCTGTATCAGTGAGATTTCTGCCTTGCGATCATCCCCAGTTATCTATAGCTCTCAGTTTAGAGTTTAACTTGTTTTGTTCATATTTATAATAAAGCTTAAACAGATAAGATATTTTGAACCATTTATGTAGCAGTTTAAACTTTATTCAATAATTTGCTGTCTGAATTCTTGCCATACCATGCTGTATTTTATTTTATTCAACGTGCTGCTATATTTGTTAGTTCTTCACATGGTAATGCTGTATGCTTTGTCTGAGCATCACGAATATTTTCTAAATGTTTCATATACCCTTCAAAAACAATTCTAGTTACCATTTATTATTCCTTACCTATTTAATTGGAAAATTCTAGGTGAAGGTCCAAGGCTTATAGTGCAGGATAGCACTAAAGTTGAAAAAGTTAGGGAGGAAAGAAAGAAAGACTTGCATTTACATAGCGCCTTTTTTATGACCTGAGGACATCCCAAAGCGCTTTACAGCCAATGAAATACTTTTTTTTGAAGTGTAGTGACTGTTGTAATATAGGAAACGGCAGTCAATTTGCACACAGCAAAACCCCACAAACAGCAGTGTGATAATGACCAGATAATCTGTTTTAGTGATGTTGGTTGAGGGATAAGTATTGGCCAGGACACTGGGGAGAACTGACCTGCTTTTCAAAATAGTCCCATGAGATCTTTTGCGTCCATCTGAAAGGGCAGACGGGGTCTTGGTTTTAACATCTCATCCAAAAGACGGCACCTTCGACAGTGCAGCACTGTCCGCACTGGAGTGTTAGCCTAGATTTTGTGCTCAAGTCTCTGGAGTAGGACTTAAACCCACGACCTTCTGACTCAGAGGTGAGAGTGCTAAAACTGAGCCACAGCTGACCCCTAAGAAGACAGAGCAAATCAAGAAATAGTGATTGGATGATGCTAATCTTGAATTTTAAAAGCTTGTATATTGTAGGAGGAAAAGAAGACTTGGAGAAGTAAGGACTTAAAAAATTTAAGGTTCTAGGGAAGAATGAGTTACACAAACCATGTGATAAATCTTGATTTCAACACAATGAGGATGCAGGGCGATAAGTACATGTAGGATACTGCATTAGGAGCAACAGGAAAAGGTTCAGAGGAGCAATGACTATAGCGTGCTGATTTTAAAATAGAGGTGAGCATTAGAATCAGAACTACACAAGTCAGTCAGTATCTGTAAAGAAAAAAGACTAATGACATTTTGGGTGTGTACATACAGGATGTGAAGGGTTAAGATGGAAAGAGAGTGGTTGGAAGTGCGAGAATGAGGATCACTTATATGAATTTTTTCTTGTATTGTGTCTGAGTGAGTAAGAAGTGTGAGAAGAGCCTCCCCATATATGGGAGCAGCACTGAAATCTTGGAGAGTCTTGACCAAGACACACACAGTTAAGAAGTTAGTGTTTTGTACAACAGAGGAAAATAGGCCTCTTGGGACATCTTTAGCAATAGTACTAGGAAAAGACTATCTCTTGATCCAAGTTATAGTGAGCTGCAGGAGGAGCAGTTCACTTCAGTTTGTGGACATTGTATATTGGGATGTCGCACTGCTGTGATATCCCGATCTATTTTTACAAGTTGTTGGTGTTCGTATCCATTTTATTGACCAAGCAGTCTACTTAAGAACTGCATGTTCATCCATGTGGAAAATTGCACATTTTTATTTAGAAGCAATTAACTAAAACATGTTTGGACGCTGTCATCTTTAACTCTTAATTTTTTTCGATGTTTCTATTATGTATTTATTTCCCTAATTTCAATGAAAAGTGTAAAAAAAAAAAATCCAAATTTGGTGAGTTTTCTTGATTGTCCCTTTCCATTGATGCCAGATGTCAATCGAGAAAAATGTTGAACTGCAGCAAACACACCAGCTGAAACTGAATATAGAAGTAGTAGTAATGATGTGTAGTCTTCAGCCGATACAAGGCACCCTTTTACTGAAGGAGTAAGTGTACAGATGAAATAATCTTGTGCATACACTTCCTGGTGTGATACTAAGTCATACAATCCAGGAAAGACCAGATTTCATCTCTGGTTTGCTCTGGTCTGATGCAGTGGTTACAGTGATAGACTTGCCCTCAGCGCTCTTAAGTAGGGAGGAGAAAACAAGTCAGAGGTACATTCTAGAAAGTGAACATTGAGTGAGGATGGGATCAGCTTCAACTGAATCTATTTTGCCGTAAGGAACCTGCCAGCACTTAGCCTAGGCTCTCGCGTGAAGAATGGTCACTTGGATATGGTACTAGAGGGTGCACGTTGCCCGTGGAACAGTATCGCAGCCGGAGTCAGCACCTTCAGGAGAGATGGGGAGAAAATTAGCAGAAAGAAAAAAAAAAATGTGGACATTAAGGGAAATCCGGCTCGGCTGTGATTTCCTTGCCTCCACCCCCCACCCCTAGACTCGCACATGAAGAATGGTCACTTGAGTGCTGTATCAGAGTGTAGCCAGCACCCGTGGAACTCTGCCCCAGAACCTTCTGGAAAAGGAGAAAAAAAACTACAAGGGGAGAGAAGAAAGCCTGATAACAACAGTCAACAATTGCATGGTTGACTTAAAAGCTTGCTTTGCTGAAAATTGAGATTGTTGGTCATTACTGACTGAAAGAGGTACTTACAAACCGAGAGACAAGTGGAGGAGAGAAGCAAACCAAAGTCCTTAGTTCAGTGACCATGATTTCATGGATTTTTTTTTTTAATAGTCTACATGGTTAGGAATACAAGAGAAAAGCTGTATCTCTTATTTACATTTTGTGCTTTAAAACAAAAACAAGTCTAATTCTTAAGAGTAGCAACTTATGGTTGGATGAAACCAAAATTATTATTTTTCCATTCAGATGAAAAGGTGCACACATGGAGGTGAACACGTGAAGCTTTCACTGAAAAATGTCCTGTCCTACCCACGAAGCATGGAAGTGGTAGAGTTGTGACGGTGCTTAGCAAGAATTGATATAAGGGAAATGACATTCATTTGAGGGCACTATGGATGGCTTTAACTACAGAGATTTTTGGATACTATGGTTCTATGTTGAAGATTGGACAAAGGTCTCTACAGAAACTTGTGCCAATTACTCTTCGACAGTGGTCACAAGACTACAGGCTGAATTCAAACTAAAGGATCTCTTACCAAGCACAGTCAAGACTTTTGGTGTCCAATATCTTTCTGGTTATATTTTTTAACCAAAAATTGTCTTTAATATATAGTAAAATTGATTTTTTTAAATTGGAAATTGACGCTTGCATAAAGTTTGAAGAGTGTTAATCTGTTACATGTATTTAAAAACATTTTAAGCTTAAGCTTTTGTGTCCAAGAATAAAATTCCATCAATTTTTTTTTTCCTCATCGCCCATCAGTTTTTTTTCCGCTCTTCTATAGACCATGACCACTGGAGAATGGTTACCATGTGTGGTGGCAGCCCTCTGGTACCTCGTCCAGATGACCATTCTTCATGTATGAGCCTAGATGCTGAGTGTCAACGGACTATTTGACTGGAGGCATTACAGCAAAGCCCAATCTCTTCCTTCGATCTTGGGAGTTGTGAGGCACATTATTGCATCCTGCTGCCCCACCTACTTAGGTTCATCTAACTTAGCAAAGCCCAGTCATTGAACCTCAGACCTTCTGGGTCTGAATTAGTTGCACTACCAATTGTGCCATAAGGAGAACTGCAGAATTCAGTGAACTTCATCCGTCTTCCTCTCCCACTCTAAAAGAGGGTAGCACCTTCCAGCTTACGATATGTTCTTGTTTGAATCCTGCTAGGAGGTATGCTTGAGCATTGGATGAAGATTGTTTTCCCTCCCTCCCCACAGATTAACTTGTAGAACTCTCTCATTGAGCTGCGATCATCAGTAGCCATGAATTTATGGTACGATCTAAATAGATACTGGCACATACTAGTTAAACAGGTGGAATTTTCAGGTGTATATGCTCACTTTTTTTACTCAGCCAAAAAAAACATTTTTTTCTGTACCTGCATATGCCTTTAAAATGGGGAAATTGATTTATCCTGAAATCAAGTGTGGGGGTTTGGACGTGATTCAGATTGAGACTTGTATATAGCCTGGTATTTCTTTGTAAAATGCATTAAATACCCTAGGTGTGTTGGGCAGTTTTTGAACCAGTTTATAATGGCATCTCTGCATGATGCAACATATTTACTGAAAAATGTGTGATTGGACCACGAGTATGAATTTTGCGATATATTTTTGAAACACTTCTGCATACTAGAATTATCAATAACCTAGACTTTTTTTTTAACTATTTACTGCATATAACAATGACTTAAATGTTGTATTTTTATACAGAAGTTCTGTGAACAAGTTTTTTACCTCTTTCTCTTCTCTTTCCCCCCCCCCCCCCCGCCCCCCCATGCTGTTGAATAAAAATGGCCTGCATTATAATACCTGTTGCGGTTTATTAGCTTTTCTCCCCTCTTTCTCCTCCACCCCACTATGTTGTTGAATAAATGACAACCTTTACCATAATGCCTGTTTTCCAAACTATTAATAAAGGTCTTGTGAAAAGAAATACAGTATGTCATGGGGAAGTGATACAGTTGAGTCCAGATAAACATATACTTGGTCAAAGGACAAAGTAGAGTACTGATCTGACTAAGCATATTGTGGCAAACTAGCTATGTGATGCGCAGTTATAACTGTCCAGATACATTTGTCTTGTTTTTAAAACTCATCCTGTCACCGCACACACCTATATGCTTGACAACCTCCAGTTAACAGGTCAGAGAGAAGAAATGCCTGATATTTTAACTGTATCTTTCCTGCTTTGCAGCCCCTCAAATAAGTAGCAGCAAATAAAAGTCCAGCAACACATGTGCTTTTAAAACAGTATATTTAGAATGTGTGTATGTTCCCAGTTCATTGTGTTATCAGTTGTATTTTTGAAGAGTTCTGTGTGTTGACTTTTTTTCTCTCCGTCCTTCTCTTCTGAAGGCATTGACTTATGTTTGGGTATGGCCTCCAATGCTGCTCTCCAGTATCTCACCCAAGTGGCTCATTTTTACGTCTGACCCCGTTGATGACCGTTGACTGGCTACTTGAATATGTGGCTTCATGGCCTAAAAACTTGTCCTCGCCCAACATCCATACGCATGCGCTTTTCAGTAGGAGCTATTAAGGCCGATTAGAGCGGGAACCTTGGTATTTATCTCTTCACCCCCAACCCAGAGACGTTCAGGCGAATTACTACCACAACTGGGATTAGCATGGACAAGGGGTTTGAAATGGACTTTCCTAGCCTAATGGCTGAATCTCACACTGGCTCCTGAATTTACTGAACTATTGGGGCAGTTGTCTATTGACTGTCAATGTTGCTGGGACTTCGCCCCCTTTTTATTGTATTTATCTAACATTGTGAAATTTAACGCAGTAGAGCAGCTTCTAGGGCAGTCTTCCAGTAGTTTAATAGGGGATCAAATATATCATATTGGTTTATTAGGGTAGTATAAGCTGTGTGCTGTAATAGAGGTATCTTGTGTTCTTCACTGCAGGTCCCATCATCCTGTAGTTAACACTAATGGAGCTAATACTTATTGTATGGAAGAGTCAATGGGGTGTAAAAGGAAAAGGGTACATTAAAGAGCAACAAGAATGATCCCAGGTCTTAAGAGATGAGCTCCAATGAAAAATTCGAGCAGCTCAAGCTCTACAGTCTGGAGAATGAGGTTAAGGGTGGGTCAGATCAAAGTATTAAATGGTATTGATGAGGTAAATCTGAATATAATTTCAGAGTTAGCTAGTAGAACCAGGGGATAACAATTTCAATCAGTGAAAAGTACTTTTTTTATCTCATAAATGTTTGTAATAACTTAACAGACAGGGTACTAGAGGCAAGGATATTGGGACATTCAAAATACAATTGGATGCCAGGCTGGGATAGTTGGGGTGCTGGAAGGATGGGCTTGCTTGGCTGAATGCCCATTGCTCATCCATGACCATTTTAAGAATGATCACATATCTTCGCTTCCCCCATTCCTTGCAAAGAAATGTGCCACACTCTACAGTCATCCTCTTTCTGAGTCAGATTTGGGTCGGTGGTTGTTGTCAGAGGTTCCATTTCAATTGAACCGTGGACAAAACTGATCTGAAAAGGTGATCGTTGCTTTGTTGAGATGCAGTTGTTAGTCATTTGCCAATACATAATATAATCGCAGGCACTCTGGCATACTCTTTCTCGGACCTTTCATACCAGAGGTTACTTTTGTCTGTAGGTGTGTGAAGACTGTTTCAATGAGTAAGTTCTCTTCTATTTTGTTCAGTTTCTTCATTTTTGGACCATTCTAATGTTATAAATAAATCAGTTTGGCAACTGCTCAGTTTTTTTCTTGTTAACATAGATAATGTGGAACTTGTACTGAAGAGCGTTAATGATCGCCATGGCAGTGAGAGCCATGACAACGATCAGCCAGATTATGACAGTGTTGCTTCAGATGAAGATACGGACCAGGAACCAGCAGTTAAAGCAATCAGAGCAAAGGTACCTCTACCGTGTCATTTTAATGAAGCTCAAGTTAGGTGGTGGCCTGATACTAACTCCTGAATCACGTCCAAAATTAACATTGAATGTTAAGTTCCAGTCCATTTCTAAAGAAGTGTATTTTACTATGCATATCAGTGTTTAGGAAAAGTTGCACTTACAGAAGGAAGGAGAGCTGGGTGAGTGCTTTAAATTCAGATTACTCCCCTTTCAAGTCTTCCAGGATACCTTTTTTGTTAAAACACAAATTTTGTCATCATGCGCAAAGTAGAGTTTTCATCCCTGCTAGGCGACTCCAGTGGTATCGGTTGCTGGGAATGACCTATCACTTCCAGTTGCAGCTCTATTGCAGGCAGCAAAGGGTGGGCCAGAATCACCCAACCGCAAGAAGCCACACTTGGTGTTGCTTTTCCAGGCTGTGCACATGTACTGCTCAGTGACATGTTGACGACTCGCTCTCCGGCTCTCATCGAACTTTAGCAAAGTGCCAACATTTTCAGTGGCATGCATGATCCAGCAAAAAGCCTTATTTGAATTTGTTTTTTCTTTCTGTATAGCTTTGTCCATTATTATAAACCCAACCATTTTGTTTGTGTGCAGTGCCATGGAGGAATCAACCGATGTACTGTTTTGCGATTGATAAGTGGGAGTGATTATAAGGCAGTAATCACAAACCGGTTCACATTACTGTGGTAAAACCTCAGATTGCCTTGTCACAGTTTGCTCTAAACCCATTCAATGCGATTACTATCAGTTATAATTCAGCCATTGTTTAAAAGCTTACAAAATCCAGATGCTAACTCGCATTTGAATCTGATCATTCTGTCCTGTAACATTTACCGTCATGGTCCCAGTGGCATTTTGGCACCTGCCTAGCCATTCTAACAGTGGAGTTCAGCAGTGAAGGATTGTTATAGCTATATGAGTAAAAAAGGATTTTGGAAAGAGGGGAAAAACACTGCAGCTTTAGCCTCCAAAAATTTGATAGTTTTATAACCGTCTCTACAAAAAAAGAGAATTTTGTTCATCAGATGTACTTCTTGTTGTAGAGCATGGACTCTGATCTGTCAGACGGACCAATTACATTACAGGAATACATGGAGGTGAAAAATGCACTCAGCGCTTCCGAGGCAAAGATACAGCAGCTGATGAAAGTGAACAGCAACCTGAGCGATGAGCTGCGTTTGATGCAGAAAAAAGTAAGAATGACTTTTTCAGACACTTCTTGAAGAGTTCAATGTGCTTTGTAGCCAAGGGTCAAGGATAACTTTCCTGAGTTAGAGAACTGGGATCCCAATGATGTTTCTTGGAGCTTTGTGGATTACTTAAATATGCATTCCATATTCCTTTGCCTCTATCTATTTTTTTGTGGGGGGGAGGGTGTTTGCGGATTTTTATCCTAAATGCAACACCAAATATTAAAACTCTGAACTGTACCTCACTACACTTCAGATTTCTCTCATTTCTTTTTCATATTTCATTTTTGTTTCTGTTTTCTTGTTGATTTGGAGCTGAACTGGTATCGGTAACATTTTTGGCCATCTTTATACCTTTTGCAAAAGAGATAAAAATGCGATGCTCTTTTGCTTCTCCCCCTCTCCCCCAATATCGCCATTTTTTTTTCTGTACCACACATGGCTTGAGGGTGGCTGGCTTAGTGAAAATTAGGTTAGTTATAGTCATATTTTAAGGCTCCAACTACAGTACTTGAATATTATTTTGTGTCTGAAACCATCTAGTACTTCAATTGCAGAGGACAATTGCAATGGCTTTTGCTGGCTATCTTCATAGTGCAACACACTCAAGCTGGAATCATTGTTGTTTTCCATCTCTGCACCTTTTCCAGTCACATTGTCCTTTCTGAGGTGGGTGGGGGACCAAAACTGAACATGTTACTCCAAATTAGATCTTAGAAACGTCTTGTATAACCCTATTACAGTATTGTGGTCCTAGTTTTGTATTGAATGGTAGAATCAGACAGCACAGAAGGAGGCCATTCCGCCCATCGTGCTGTGCCGGCTCTTTGAAAGAGCTATCCAATTAGTCCCACTCCCCTGCTCTTTCCCCATAGCCCTGCAATTTTTTCCTTTTCAAATACATTTCCAAATCCCCTTTGTTACTATTCAATCTGCTTACGCCTCCCTTTTGTTACTATTCAGTCTGCTTGCGCCACCCTTTTAGGCAGTGCATTCCAGCCCCGGACCCTGTTTTCCTTGGCCACAGCCTCCTGACACAGCGCTTGTGCTTTGAGAGAATGGTCACCGATCACTTGCCAGTCTTTCTTCCTGTCAGTTGTCTAAAACCGACAACCATGCTGTATTCTATTTCCTTTATTTTCATCTGTATGCATAATTGCATGTTTTTCTGTATTAAAGACATATATGTTGGGTCCACTTCCCCAACATATCTAAATCCACTTGCAGCAACATGGTGCTTCCATCAACCATTTATAACCAACTTTCTCTCAACTCTTCTAAGTTATTGTCTTCATTACACAATTTGGTGTTATCTGAAAATGTAATTAGTGTGTTGTACATCCTCCTCTGTGTCATATTGAACATAATGTTCAGAAGAGAACATAACACGGAACCTGGGGCGATCTACTTGCGACTGGACCCCTGTGAGAAGCTACCTCCTTTAAAACTACCCTTTATTTATGATCCCTGTCCTAAAATAATGTAGAAAAGAAATTGATTCTTTAAATTGTGAAAGGTCCTTTTTCACTTTTACAAATCCTATTTTTCAACACTTCCTCAGAGGGAGGGGTGTTCATAGGACATACTTGTTTTCTTCCCTTTACCATAGACTGAATTATAGCAAGTGGTTTTGCATTTCTGCCTAGTCCATTCCTGGTTTTACCCTCCGGATTTGTTTTCACCATTTTTTTTGCACAAAGAGTTTGGAAAAGAGTTAACATTGAAATGTTGGCTTTTTAAAGCAAAGTGCTTTCACACAAGAGTGAAAACAAAAGCCATTTTTTTTAGACTGTTTCAGTAATCATCCCTCATCTGTTATGTTGGAAGGTCCCTGGTCCTGGATGCTCAGCAGCGGATCATCTGTCATAGGGCCCTCCCTTTGAGTTGTGAGCACAGGAAGATAAAAACAGACAAAATCACACACTGGCAAGTTTTTTTTAAAGGAAGAGCTGTGAGGGCAAGCATTCGCCAACTCTGAAGCTTAGAATGCAGGAGATAGATGGAAGTTATTTTGTTTAAGTTGAGAAAGATGACTCACCAATGTGGGGAGGTGTAGCATGTTCATTATTTTGGATTATTATGCAAAGACAAATTGTACTGATTAAACTGAGTGAGTTTGATCATAATTATTGCTCTGTATGTTCACTTGCTGTGAAATAATACAGCTTAAGGATGTGTTTTCTCTGTTCGGCTTTGAAAAAATTGGAGAAGAGCACGTCTGGGCATGTGCAAAAGACACAAATATTCCGTTCAGCTGATGAGGATGTGCTGTTGGTACATTCCTAGGCTATGCTATTGTATAGTTACATATTGAGCAGTAAAGGAATACACCTGAATGTAAAACACTCGGACTGCTTACATGAGTGAGTAGCACTGCTGTACCTGAGAACATTAAAAAGGCAGGACCCAAATGTGCAATGGCTCGCAATCCCACTCTTGCAATCCCCAAAAAGAAATGAGCAGCATTCTTTGACATGCTTATTGTAGAATAGGAAGCTGTTTTAATAATCGCAAGCAGGCTGATCAGAAAGTGAAATCACAGTAGTGATAATTTCAATGAGTGGTGTTTAAAAATTAATCATGGTCTGTTCAGAGGCTTGAAGCTCAGTGGAGGAGGAAATTCAATAGCCATTTTACAATAGCTGTCAGACAGTAGCAAGATCTGAAATTACAGTATGCGCGGTTGAGAGACGTAACGGAAGCTGTTGACGATCTCTGAAGGAGAAGGGCGAGAAACCTGAGCAATTCAGCTCAGTGATTCGTGAAAATGTCCGAGCAGTTTTACAAGGAATAGAATGACATTTCCAATACGATCTGTGTTTTTAACAAAAAAAATTGGATGTGCATGCAACACTTGACCTTCCTTTTCGCTTTCTTTTCCCTTGTACAGATGGGTTGTCGTAATTTCATATTCAATTGTATTGGTAGTCAAAAATTAAACACAGCCAGAATTCTCCCCGAACTGAAACTTTATCTGCCTTATTCTGGCTCATTAACAAACTAATGGGCTGGATAACAAACTAATGGGCTGGAACTGACAGATCATTTAACCCTTCGTAAAAGTTTTAAAAATGTGCAGTTTTCTATTAGAGTGAACAGCCCACGTGGTTCTTTCCAAGTAAAAACAAATGTTTTAAGGCCTGAAATGATTGCCAGATAATGTTTTTTAATTGGACCAAGATTCCCTATCCCAACACGACCTCTATCCAACACAAAAGCTGCTTTGTTCATTGTAGCCATTAATAGATAAAAACAATGTGGCACACATTATCGAAATTGAAATAGTCGCCCCTAGAAAGTAAATATAGAAAAACCCAGGAAGTCCCAGGTTTGATTGGTCTCTGCTGGGTTAGTTGGGTGGCAGTAGAGAATCTACAATTTTCCAAAATACCACTAGTGAAAGAAAGAACTTGCATTTATATAGTGCCTTTTATCCCCTTAGGATGTCCCAAAACACTTCACAAAATGCATTCACTGTTCTGTAGGTAAATGCAGCAGCCAATTTGAGTAGCAAGTCCCAGAAATAGCAACTGCGATGAATGACCAGCTAATCTGCTCTTGGAATGTTGGTTGAAGGATGTATTTTGACCTGGACACTGGAAGAACTCCCTCTTCTTCTTTAAATAGTGCCATGGGCTCTTTTTCATCACCCGAACAGGAAAATGTGGCCTAGATTTAATGAGTCATCTATGCAGCACTCCTTCAGCAACACTGAAGTGTCAGCTTTAACTGTGTGTTCAAGTCCTCAAGCGGGGCTTGTACCCACAAGAAGTGAATTGGACAAGAGTGTTACCAGCTGAGCCAAACTGACCCTTTAAGGCAATTAAAATTATCTCTGGTTCCTGCTTCTAATTGTTTCCCAATGACTCCCGTTAGAAAGTGCACATATGCAGATGTTTGGTGTGCTACAGGATTAAGCTCATCTGTAATGCCCCCAACGCTACAATGGAATAGCTAGTGCTCGTTCTCCAGCCTCACAAATGAAGAATAGCAATGTGGGTGAAATGCAGCAAGGTGACCGGCACTTATGGAACCACACTGCATCACGAGTCAGCAGCCACTTCAGGAGAACAGGGAGGAAAAAGTGTGTGTGTATATATACATACAACGCCCAGAGACTGCAATTTTCCTAGACCCTCCAGCAGTCTTAAGATTAAATCAGTAAGTTAAATGGAAACTGTATTTATAATGCTGAACTAGTTCTTCCTTGCATTGGTTTAATGGCCCGCCTTTTTAAAACTTTTAACTGGTTGTAATAAGTAGCTTTATTTCACAAAGAATAATTACAATATAATGTGTGTATGAATTGTTTTCCCACTTATAAATCTTCGCTATTGTGACTTATGGGACATGAAAAATTTATGACCAAAATGTAATTTTTCCACTCTTTTGTACAGTGCAGGATCTTGACTTTTCTTGATAAGTCTTTAATGTAGCTCCATTAGAGAGCTACATTGAGATAGTGGGCCATTCTCGCCTTCATGTAAAGGATCCCATTGTGCTATTCGAAGAGGAGCAAGGGAGTTCTCTTGATGCCCTGTTTATCGCTCAGCCTACACCAACAAAAGACATTAACTAGTCATTTATCTCATTGATATTTGTGGGACCGTGCAGTGTGAGAACTGGTTGCCACATTTGTCTACAAAACAAGTGACTACACTTCAGAAAGTAATTCTTTAGCTGCATAGCACTTTGTGTCCTCCTAAGGATGTGAAAGGTGCTGTATAAATGCAGATGTGTTCAGTGAGTTCAAATTTGTAGCAGGACTTGCATTGCTTTGTGATACTTGACTTCCTGTTGAGTGCTAAGATTCCAATGACATGGTATTCTGCGCATGTTCATTTGATCTGGGACTGTTCTTTTGCAGCATTTTTTTTTTGGTTGAGTGTTACAATCTCAAAATTGTTTAGCTCAACTGCATGCTCCAATGCTCTACACTAGAGTGGGACCACAAGTCTGCACCTGTGATTCACATGGTGAGCACCTCACTGTAGTCAATTGCCAGGAAGGTGGAGGAAAACTATAGAACCAGTGGTTCTGTTAAATAATTCTATCTCTTATAGCCCTTTCACCTACTTAATTGAAGCTGGGATTACTCTGCCTTCTTTTGGCACTTTCTGCTGAAGATCAAGGAAAGGCAAAGCAACAACAACTTGCATTTATGTAGCATCTTTAAAGTAGAAAATGTTCCAATGCAGCTGTAGGCTCTGCCACCGATGGTGGGGCGAAATCAGGGGGAATGCACAAAGAGACAGTCAGAGGACCAAAGCATGTGGGAGGGAACATAGGCTGAAGGAGGTTGCAAGTCTGTGAAGAGATTTTGAAGAGGAGGACAAGGATTTTAAATTCGGTGCATTTATGGACAGGGAACCAATATAGGTTAGTGAGGATGGGGATTGATAGGCGAGCAGGACCTAGTGCAAGACATAATATGGGAGGTTGAGTTTCAGACAAGTTGGACGGCAAGGAGAGACGGCATTGAATCCCTGCTCAGACAGAATCCTACAAATGGAGCCCCAGAGACATGGAGCAGAAAGTCTGCCAAGGATTGTAGGAGCAGGAGAAGCTGGTGTTAATGATCACTAAGGCTATATGATGAATATCGGTGTTTTCTGTTGCAATAAATGTTGCAAAACTCCTATGGCTTCATATTACACTATCCTTTTTTTTGTTCTGTGTAATCAAAGCACTGAGGGGATCCTCTTCGTGTTTTGTCATTGAAATCCTTTTTTACATGTTTGAATGACTGAAGATAGAATACCTCAAAAGCTAGTACAGTGAAACCTGTAAATTAGACACCTTGGGGACTGGCATCAGCTGTTCTTTTTTTGCAGATGTCCTTATTTTCAAAATGATCATTGTATATACTGTATAAAAACAAAATTCAGGAGAATGGGTAGTTCTTTACACAGCATCCATAGCGGCAGAGAAACCGCTCTATCCATGGGGTAGAGCCTTGCAAGCTTTTAATCCCAGAGATAGAGAAGTTTCTCTGCCACTTTGGATGCTGGGTAAAGAGTTCCCCATTCCACAAAAGCCGTTGCTTTCACAAAACCCACTACCACCTCGTGTTTTAAGTTGTAAAAGGTCTTGGTGCGTTGAAGGTAGTTCGTAATTTGCGAGTGTCAGTGGTTTCAGAGTGCCTCTTGTATCTTTTAACCACGCAGGTTATTGGGGGTCTCAATAAATGTCCGTTTATACAGGTTTCTCTATACTTTTATATGTTCAAATTGATAGTTTAGAGGCTTGAGATGTGTTAAGAGCAAAGAAAAGGATACTGTAAAGAGGTGTGCATGCAGACAGCTTTTTAAATGTGTTGGTTCTCATGTTACAAACATTGTTTACCCAGACATTAATTTTTTAATGTAAACCACCATAAAAATGCTGCAATTAGTGGGCTTAAAGCTACAACATCACATTTATGAATGTCTGTAAATTATTCATCTTTGACCTGGGCTCTTCAATGTGACCAAATTCTTTTTAAAACTCTACAATGTGAAATTTTTGTTGCTGAACCTCCAGATGGAATTTATGGTGATTTATGCATAATTTAGTCCACGCTTCAGCTGCTCCTACTGAATTGTTCATTTGTTCATTTTCTCTGTCTGTCTCTCTGACTTTACTTGTTATAGCAACATTTCATTTATAATGTGCACGAACCACTTTGCCGAAATCGCCAAAAATTTGTCCAGCTTTACTTGGTGCAAGAAAAGATTATTGGTTTAAAAAAAAATTTCTTTCAGCTCCAAACACTGCAGAGTGAAAACACCAGCCTCAGGCGGCAGGTCACTACGAATATCTATCAAGTTCCCACCAGTTCAGAATACCCAGGTCCCTCCAATCCTTCGTCCTTAAAACGGCGCCCGTCTGCACGTGGCAGCCGGCCTATGTCCATGTACGAGACTGGTTCTGGTCAGAAACCCTATCTCCCAATGGGGGACGTCACGTACCCAGAGGACAGTATTGCAGGACTTCAGCCCTTCCCTCAACACGTAAGTAAATCGCCGTCAGCTCTGGTAAGCAACTTGTGCTTTTTTTTTCTCCTTTCCCTCTTTGTCCTAAATTCTGATTTTCTTTTCCAACTTACAAAACATTGTCTTGTGGTTTCTGTTCCTTTCTTCTATTACTCTTGCTTTTTATTACAAAACTAAGATTTAAAACAAACTTATTGAAAAATGCCTAATTGAATAAAAATGACACCTAGAGCATGTTAACCTTTTGCCCGTAAACCTTGTTCCTTTTAAATGTTATTATTCCAAGACTGTTGTGCTAACATCATCATCACATTTGAATTGCAAGGGAATAAGGCCTAATAGACCTTCACCTAAACTTTTTAACTTGATTCAACCAAATGTCAATAGAGGAAGAAAGAAAATGCCTGCTTGAAGCACTAGATGGCATACAAGTATTGTACATTGAGTTGAAATCATGAAGGTCTTATTAATCGTGTCCTTGAAACAAGCAGGTTATTTTGGCAGGTCAAAGTTAAGCTTCCCCATGATGGTTCAGTTTGCATATGCACCACAAGGGGTGGTATTGAGCCAAAAGACCAGAAATATCTCCAATTCTATGCCTGGTCTGTGCCAAGTTAGCTGATCTCGGCCAAGTCATCAGTTGGAGTGGTGAACATAGGAATAGGAGTAGGCCATTTAGCCTCTAGAGCCTGTTGCCGCCATTCAATAAGATCATGGCTGATCTGCGACCTAACTCCATATACCCACCTTTGCCCCATATCCCCTTAATACCTTTGGTTAACAAAAATCTATCAATCTCAGATTTAAAATTAACAATTGATCTAGCATCAGTTGCCGTTTGCGAAAGAGTTCCAAACTTCTACCACCCTTTGTGTGTAGAAGTTTCCTAACTTCACTCCTGAAAGGTCTAGGCTCTAATTTTTAGACACTGCCCCCTAGTCCTAGAATCCCCAGCCAGCGGAAATAGTTTCTCTCTCTATCTACCCGATCAGTTCCCCTTAATATCTTGAAAACTTAGATTGGTGGATTTCAACTATCCCTTGGCTGGAAAGGTTCGCTACTCCTGACCAATGTTGGGTGACCACGGCGGAAACTCAGTTCACTGGTTATTAGGTGAGGACCGAATTGGCCTTGGCTGTGGTGCGCTTTGTGGTTGAATAATTGATACATGGACGATGCTTTTTTGGGCAAGGTTCTAGAATCTGTGCCTGCCGGAGGAAAGGGAGAAAGCTGGAGAGGAAAAAAGTCAAATTTGCACAGCTTTATTTTTAACAATTGAATATCTTTGAAATTAAACACCCTTCTAAAATAAACTCTCCTATATTGAATTACCTTGTTAAATAACCTGATGACACTTCATTATCTTTGACTGTTTAGTTTCCCCTATTTACATAAACCATCGGTGCAAAGCCTCATTTAATCATTGTAAGCTAAATATGCAAATATTTTTCCAGTTCTGCCAGGTAATTGAACCATTATGAAAAGGATAGTATTTAAAGGTTTAAGGTCCTCTAGGTGTTGGTTTTATTGACACTTCTTCTATTCGTTCTGCTAATGCTGCAGGTTGGATCCCTATGTTCTGTTAAACTCACTACATCATTGTGCAAACAAGGAAAGCAATATAGTTATTGGTGATTTTAGTCTTTTTGCATGGTATAAATAAATTCTCCATTTTTGAATCTTTGAACATTAAGTTTTAAAAATGAATTCCACTAGTCGGATTTTAAGTCTGCATTTAGATGGAGGGTGGGGTTGGGGGAAGTATAAAATCTGCCCTGTTTTTTATACAGGCTATGTGTTGGGGAATGCTGGAATACAGTTTATCCCTTTTGATGAGGAAGAACTTGTACAACACCAGTGATGAGTTATAAAGTGAGAGAAATTGTTACTCTAATTGGATTTATGCTAAAATCTGGATTATGCCTAATTTGGCTGTTTTATTCGCCATTCAGACTGGGTTTGAGTTTGGAATACAAACCCATCCCATACTTTTCCAAATTTCTTTTCCACAGGCTTTGTATAGGAATGATGGTGTTGCACTAAACTTCAACAAGCTACACTTCGTAAAGTTATTTGAGTTTAAATGCAGAACAACCCAGCGTTTAGCAACATTAGAATTTTTACTTTGTGAAATACTGTACAGAATCATAGAGTCCTCCAGCGCAGGAGGAGGCCATTCGGCCCATCGTATCTGTGCCAGCTCTTTGAAAGAGCTATCCAATTAGTCCCACCTCCCTGCTCTTTCCCCATAGCCCTGCAAATTTTTCCTTTTCATATGTGGATTGGGGTAAAATTATTTTTGTTTCATTTAAAAAAAAAAATACAGCTTTATGCTTTGTATTTAATTGCCTTTAAGTTCGTAAAATCAAGTGTTTCATTGGTAGCCCAGTGTAAAACTTGGTTACCACAGCAATTTGTTCCAAACCACCACTGAAGTCCTATTGTTTGAATTGAACCAGACTGAACTGGAGGTAAATGGGCCTCATTGACTAAATACATCCTTCTGATTTTTACTTAAAAAAAAAAAAAAAAATCCTTGCTGGTTTATTAAATAAGCATTATTATAAATCACCAAAATGTGTCTCATTCTTAGTCATTAACTTAATTTTAAGAGTTGCATGCAGAATTTTTTTTCAGTGAAGTCTTGTTGCTTTTAAATGTCGACTTGTTGACTTATTTTGTTTGTAGGTATGCCAAGTAACAACCTTAACACCTGAAATGTACTAAATTTGATTCTTGAATCTGAACTTGTTGAAAGAATTGTGCCTTGTAAAATAGTCATTTTTCCATCATCTATCCTTCAAATCTGCTAATTAACATCAAGACATTATGTTACACATCATAGTTTGAATTTCCTTGCTTCGTTAATGTGTCAGTAGAGGTAGCAGGTGCTTTTGTGAAATCATGAGCATTATTGCAGGAATGGGAAGTGTGCCCTCCTTGGGTTTGTTGTGCTCAGTACTCCTGTGATTTTTTTAGATGCTGTAGTATTTCTTAAAAGTAGAAATAGATGAACTAGCATTTAAAAAAATTAATCTCAACATGATGAGGTCATTTTTAAATAAACCATTTATTCATTTTTTGCTATTCCAAAAAGTACAAATTAAGTGCAGTCAGACCAGTCTATCTACTACGTCCAGGTTGTCTCGGTGTGCAGGTGGTTTTTAAAGGAGACGTTTGCATCAGAATTCCTACAGCTTCTGATTCTTTCATTGGTTTCCATTTTGTTCTTTGAAACCACTGGTCAGGAATAAACATTTTGTATATTGTCCTGTCTTCAGTTGCAGCATAACTTTTCCCATCAGTGACATTATAGAGCCAATCATGATGATACCAAAGAGAGGATTACACACAAAATGTGTGTTCCCATCATGTTTCTAACCAAACAGAAAAACAAGGAAGAGATTGATAGATGCCAGGAAACGGGGCTACATGTGTCTTTAAGAGCTTTGAGTTAATTCAGAGGAATATACTTCACTTTTTAGTAAGTGCATTTGATGGGCAGAACTTTGGATGGATGAGAGAAACCAATTTGTACTGTTTTAATTGGCAAATTGTTCATATCGTCTTTGCAATATTATCAATTCTACTGGTAACCATACCAAGTACGGCAACCTATTCAGTTAAACTGAGGTTTGTTCACTATGTTTTGAAATCTGTTTGCAATTTAGTTTTTTTTAAACCCAGTAAAAACTTTTATCAGATAAAGTCCTGACATATAAACTTGGCATACCTATATGTTTACAGTTTGTGGGGTCATTCTCTCCTGTTGTGTTTTACTTATGTTTAATTTTTGCCCGAGTGTTTCTTCTTTCCCCTTTCAGATTGGGAGGAGTGCCTTTGTGACCTCCTCTTCATCTTTACCTTCCTTCCCTTCCACGCTTTCCTGGTCCCGGGATGAGAACACCCGAAGGGTTAAGTACCTTCTCAGTTGGTCTGTGCGTAGGAGGAGGTGGTGACCATCTGCAGTGCCTGTTGCCGCCTCTTTCCCTCCTCTTTGCCCTTCTCCCTTCCCTCCATCTCTGCATGAATAGTCACTTTCACTGGAGTTTCTTTCACCCACTGTTTGCATATTCCTGATCATTCTTCTCTGCCTTTCACTTTTTATTCAGTTTATTAATCCTGCTTGCTCCCAAACCACAGGTCACATTGCACACCTAACTTAATTAGCCTTACAGCCATCAAAGCTTGACCCTTTGCTACAGCACAGGTACTAGATCTCCATTCAAAAGATACCATCAAGCTGCCCTGATGATTAGTGGGTGAATTCACTGCCCAGTGTTGTATTGAGCCATATAGAGCAGGCACGTTCCAAGTTCAATCTCTGGTCCCTTGCTGTGTTAGCTGATTTCAGCTACAGTACAACTGGCCTCGGCACCCCTGGGATAGGGAGTGGAAATAATCAGCCTGAACTCCTGGTTGTTATCTGACATATATATATTTTGGGGGGGGGGGGGGGCGGGGGTGAGGAATGTTGGGTGATGACTGGATTTAAGCTCAGCTGTGATGCACTCAGCAAGCAAATTGCCTGCAAACACTCTGCCTGAGCTCGTGTGTGAAGAATGGCCACTTGGGCAAGGTACTGCAGGGCCCGTGGAGCCATACACCAGCACATTCAAGAAGGGATGCGGAAAAATTTGGAAAAGAAACTTTCAGTATAAATATAGTGGCTATAATTATTTTTCTTCCCAATTTTCTCCCCTCCCCGCTCCTGCAGGCACTGATTCCATGATGTCGTATGGTTCCATGAGCACTGGTCGCTTTTTAGTACCTCATATGGCCATTATGCATGTGTAATCCTTGACGTTGAACATTGGCGAGCATCGCAGCCAAACCAATCCTGTCATTGCCCAAAGTCCACACTTCAAACATGGATCGCTGGATATTGATCAGAAGCAAGAACCTTAGCTGGTATCAGATCCAGGCACGGAGGACATTTAAAGCACCCAACCTCCCTGCTGGCTGAGATCAGCTAAATCATAAATCATAGATCAGAGATCGAATTGGCATGATCTTCGTCTATATGCCTCAGCTACGCACTGGATTAACACACACAGCCATCAGAGGAGCTCAGCAGTAATGGCTTACTCTTGCACAGAATGATGCAAAGGGGGAAATAACATTGAGCCATTTATACCAAATATGCTAATTGCTAATTCAGCAATTGATGGCTGAGTTCAGAAGGATAATGTGTGTTTTAAAAAGTAAAGAATATGTTCCTGGTGGCATACATGCGACACTTCTGAAATTAACAATTAAAGCGTATTGTCTAAAACGAATGCAGGGTACAGGTTTTCAGTGTTTAACATTCCTTTTCCACCCCCCACAATCTAACTTGGAAATCCGATGTGCCTTTTCACTGGGTTAAAATTAGAAAAATGTTCCATTTTCTATTGCAATGCTATGTAGTGTATGCATATATGTGAATCGGGATCTTCATGCAACTTGGTTGCTGTACCATGAGGTGAAAGCTTTCAGAAGAAGATCACAGTTGACTTCAAAAGCTTGCTCCATTTTCTAATGTTGCTTCCATTACTAAGATTTTTTTGGACTTTAGTAATGCTTTAAATGAACTGTGACTGGCTGCTGGTTGAACAGAAGGGGTCCTTGAAAGAGCTCCCATGTAGCCTGGATCTGAAATACTGCCAATCATTTATCCACTAAAGATCTCATGGCCCAGTAGCCTAGTGGTGGTGATAGTGGCATCTTAAATCAGATGGGTAACCATTGTCCGTGCCGGGCTTGTTTGATGCTTCATTCCAATAGTTGGGAGGAGTCTTGTGGTAATTGAGTCGTCATTGGCTATTGGGGTCCACTCTCATCTCCATGCAGATCCCTGGATGAGCTAATACACAATTTTTTTTTTGTTGAAAAATGTAATCCATCTGGAAAATCATTCTTGGGCAGACTATTGCTGTAAAGATGGTACCAGCCACCAGGTAGCACAGTGTCATTAGCATCCTGCCTAGAGCATGGTCTGACTTCTCTCACATTGTAGCATGTACTCACTTTTAAGTCTACTGGTTTTAAAACAAAAAAAAACGTTCTTCTTCCAAAGTCAGATTGTACGTTTTTAAAAATGAATTACTTGAAGGGAAAGCTGATTTGTGTTGAATGTTTTTCTTTGTCATGGTGCCAGAACAACGTCTTGATGAAGAACTGCTAATTTGGTTGAATTTCTTGACTGAGTTCCAAATAAAATTTTGCTGAATATGAACTTTGAGAAACATGAATGCACTAAGTCACGGGCAGCCCAGCTGCAAATATGTGCCTCCCTTTAACCCTGTCTTTCTCATCAAAATGTTTGCTCAAAGAATGTTTTACTTCCAATAAAATGAGAAGATTGCTTGAATTTATAAAAAAGCTGATTTTTTGTAAATAGTAAAATGCCTTTTATCATAACTAACAGGGGTGTCTCAAAATCTCAATTAATTGTACCAATATAAATTGAGTGTTATGAGGAGGCTTTGTTCTTAAAATTGGCCCTCTTCTCACGAGGACAATGTAAACTCCGAGCTGAGCATTTTTTAAACTTCAGATGCAAAGCTGCATTTTTGGCCTTCACTGTCTTATAAGAACATCCGAATCTGCTTTCACTGGGGATAATTTGTGCTTTGTAGCTGTAAGGTTTAATCTTTATCCAGAATTTTTCGATTGAGAAATATACCACTGTTTATAAACATGTTTTTGATGATGTGGAGTACAAGATAGCCCATGGAGTGCAATGCAAAATCACTGTAGGCAGGAGAAGCAAAGACTCACTCCCTTTTACCACACCACATCCCTTCTTTCTCCCCACCCCTCCCCCGCCCCCTTCCAATCTAATTATGTTAAAATTGTAACACAGCAAAACTTGGTCCAAAAGTCATGCAAATAACTTTGTTTCAAATTTATAATTGTAGAGTGAAAAATGGAGAAGGTTCTGCTTTTTAAGCATTAAATAAATGCATTTGTTTAATAGTTTAGTATTTTTAATTCAAAGCAGCATTTTTTTTTGTTACTGGTTTCAAACAGTATGCACGTATCATTTTTAGTTCCTGTCTGAATCTGGATTGTATGTCACCTAATAATTGTCAGCCTATGTGAACACTTGATTCTATATCCATGTTACTATACTGTTTGTATCTTGGGGTTTGTTTTAACTTCTTTAGGCGTCAAAACTCGAGAAACAAAACAGCATGCCAGACAGTGACTACGACAATGCAGCAAACGACTTGGAGCAGGATGAGGCTGGGTATGGATTAAGTATAGCACAATAAGGCACAGAGAAGTTTCGCACGATTACCTTTTATAGAATTAGTCGAGTTCAAAATGGCTTAGAAATAATATCCGAACCCCATGCATTACTGCTTTGAAATTCACCCCAAAATAATCTTTGTAATTTAATAGCTATGGTAAAGGAGTTGAAGGACAACTTCTTGGGATGTGAGTGGGGTGGAGGGAAATGAATGCATTTATGAAGTTACCATAGAAATCATATTGCAATAATGTGAACTTTCTACAGTTAGCCTAGTGGGAAATTCCATTGAGCCACTAATATCACTTCCCACAAGTTTTTTCAGCTCGCTCTTGGTTTAATTATAATTTAAAAAAATAGAATATATGGTATCCACAAAGTGACATAGCATTAAAATGTGAGTGGAGTTCCGGTGACAAGAGTAAAAATACACAGTAACTTGAGCTACTAAATGTCAAATGTGAGAAGTAATGGTGGGTACCCATTTTTATCTTGTGATCTCAAGGTTTCCCTCTATCTCCCTTTTATGTATTTTTAAATGTTATGATTTTAGTGCAGTATGTTGTATCAGTGCCATGGGCTATCAGTTCACATACATTTATCAGCAAATAAAGTTCTAGATTGTGACCAGAGAGCAGTAATTGGAGACTGGGCTCTTTTTCCCATTGGAAAAGGAGCAAGAATCTGAGGAAGTGGTATCCCGCGAAGGCTATTCTTGTGTGCCTCTTCGAAATTGGTTAGAGTGGTATTGATTGAAGCCTGAGGGATCACCAGGCCGCCTTCCAGATTAGATGGGAACAGAGTAGAAAATCCTCCCTTTGTCTTTATGCAGAGAGCACAAGCATCTGGATATTTTCACTCAACAGTGACGAAACAATATTTTCGGGCAGGCTATTGCCTCAGTGATGGTGGTTAAATATTATGATGCGGAGATGCCGGTGTTGGACTGGGGTGGACAAAATTGAGAGGTCGCACAACGGTTAAATATTATCCAGGGTTGGTTTGATTTTTCAGCGCTAGAATGCTTTCAAGAAAAAAAGAGAAATTACAACATTTTGGAAATAAAGAATATTAAATTTATCTTTAATGTATTTAGTGTTAAGATACAAGTAGAAAGTCACTCATGGAGATGTTAGAAGTTAAGCCCATTTTTGAAAGATGGAAAAGGCTGTTAGTACCTAATGGATTGATCCTCAGCCTGGATATACATTTCAAAGAGCTGTTGCACCCTATATACAGTAGTAGCTATTATCTTTGGAAGTAGCCCCACAATATAAATGACCCAGTCTACATGCATCTATAGCAGGAAACACCCTCCCAGGATGTGTATTTTTGCTGCCTCTGGGAGAGACACAGCAGCATTGCTGGCAATGGTAAATGTCTCAGCCAGTGGTGACTGTTATCTCCGGTTTAACATGGGAGGCCTGTATGGACCACCGTCTAACATCTAAGAAAGGTCCCGGCCCAGCGTGGGAAGTTGCAGTATAAAAAGGACCGATTTGGCACCATAAGAACAGGATCATACTATGCATAATATAAATGGAATATTACTCTCCTTTTGAAGCAAGAAAGTGTTCTCTCACTTTTCACCGGACAATTCTGCCACTATAAATTGTAGACAAGGGTATTTGTGAATAATTTATACATTGAAAAGTGATCAGTCTGTTTGAGTTGCTACCTGTAAGAGGAGAGTATAATCCTCAATTAAAATAAATGACCTGTTTTGTTTCTTTTTGCCTAATGTAAGCTCTTGCCGAAAGAGTAAGCCAAAAAGTATAGGACGGCATGGAGAGAACCCTATACTGGAGCTGGACAATCCAGATGCAGAACCAGATTCCACACTCCCCAGCACAGAGGATGTAATTCGAAAAACAGAACAAATTACCAAAAATATTCAGGAGCTGCTGCGAGCTGCACAGGAAAACAAGCATGACAGGTAAAACTATGATTTTTTTTTTTTGTTTGTTTTGTGTGTGTTTTTTATACACAAGTAGCACGTGAGGTTAACCAGCTCAGGAGTTGAGAGAGATGGTAGAGATATAGGGGTAGAAATTAGGTCGCGCCCCATTTGGGGCGCTAACCTCGCCGGGGCGCGACTTTTAGCGCCCCGAAAAAATTAGCAGCCCCGCGCCGGAACTTCAGTGGTTGCGCCGCAAGAGGGAAGCGGGGCGCCACTGGAAGCACCCCGCATCCCTCTTGGGGCGCTGCGAGCGAATATCCTGGCGCTACGCGCTGCGGCACGTCGCGCCGCGGTATTGCAGGCCTTCTTCCCCTTCTTAAAGGGGAGGGACCCTGCGCAGCGCGAACCGGGGCCCAGCTGGGCTCCCAGGGATCGGGAGTGCCGGCAAAAGAGCCCGGCACTCAAGAGAAGTGCCGGGCTCTTGGAGCGCAGCCGGCACTTCACGGTGGGGGGGCTTCACGGGGGCCGGGGACAGCAACGGGGGCAGGTGCTGGCAGGCGGCCAGCAACAAAAATGGCCGCCTGCCACCTCCCCTTTAAATATCGCCGCCCCGGCCGCACGTACGCCTCCCTGAACCCGTCGGACATAGCGTCTGGCGGTAAGTCAGGGGGCGCGACTGAAGATCACGGCCGGGGCGCGAGCGGGGTGCTGCGCACAGCGATGACGTCATCGCCGGCGGCGCAGCGCCACAGGGCGCTACCGGCTGCCGCCGCCGCTAACCTCCCACTAAATTTTTCGGGAGGCGTGGGCGGCGCTGCGCCCAGGCGTTAGCTGCTTTACGCCCCATTAGCGCCCTCTTAAGGCGCTAACGGGAGGCGCAAGCAGCTGAATTTTTCCCCCATAGAGTTGGCTGTCGTCAATGTACATGTGGAAGCTGACGCCATGCCTGCAGCTGATGTTGATGAGGAAGTGGAGGGGACCAAGGATGTCCTTGGGGGGACTCTGGATGTGACTGTGCGAGAGTGGAAAGAGCCATACTGGGGATGCTCTGACTGCGATCAAATAGGTAAGAGTTGGACCAAGCGAGGGCAGTCCCACCGAACTGGACAGCAGAGGTGTTGGAGGACAATGTGTGTGGTTAACCCTGTTAAAGGCTGCTGAGGTGTCGAGGCGGGAGAATGCACCACAGTCACAGAGGATGTTATCTGTGACTTTGGTTGGGTCCATTTCGATGCTGTGGCAGTGTGGAAACCTGATTGGAGAGATTCAAATGGAGTTACGGGAAAGATGGGCATGGATTTGGGAGGCAACAACACATTCAAGGACTTTGGAGAGGAACGAGAGGTTGGAGATGGGGCAGTAATTTGCAAGGACAGAGGGGTCATGGGCAATGTTCCCTCTAATTTTTTTTGGCACCGTGCGGCCCCTTTAAGGTACTTCATCCAAATGACCATTCTTTGTGCATTGTTTTTTCAACCTCGGTGTTGTCCTGGGCTGTGGGCCTTGATCTTTCACCTAGGTCTTTCAATATTTTTTTTAAATAAAATCTTCACTTATGAGCCTAAAGATCAATTTGATTATGGAGGGGCATCACAGCTGAGCCTAATGCTGACATCCACATGCAATTCTAGCACAGGCCTGTTTACTATTCTTGCTTTTTTCTTGAAAGTGATGGTTCCTTGCTGAGGTGTGCTTCCACAGGCCTCTTCTATTACCTCACCCAAGTGACCATTATTCATATATCAGTCTTGAAAGTGAAAATTGGTGGGAAATTTGGCCACTAAAGCCAAGCCCGATGCTGTCCACAGGTGCGCACACTCCAGCGGCGATCACTGGATATTTATCAGGAAGGGGAATTTCCCCTCCCTAAGGATTAAACTTGGGACCTTCTTGGACTCTGACTCACCTGGTCACGAGATAATCTTGCTGAGCTATTAGGCAAGCCCTATAGCTAATTTTTCTCTTATGCTCTTTCCAGCCCAGGAATGCAGAGGTTAACTGTAGGTATTCCCACAGCACATCCCAGCTGAGCTCAATGTAACACAGGCCAGGGTTCAAGCCCAGGTTTTTCCTGATCTACATGGCTTATTTCCACACCAGGCAGGCCATTTATATACTAAGCCATCAAAAAAAATCACGCGTGTTCGTAATATCAGAGAACACTGGCTTGGAAGACTTACTGAGCCCAGTAGCCTGAGGAAACTAAATTAGTATTGGCACTGGTACAAATCATTTGTTTCAGCTACACACAGCTACCTCATTTTTGGCAGAGTTTGCAATAAACCAGCATTCTAACCCCTCAAATATATTAGACAGCCCATTCTTTCTTGCTATAATTTGTTCTCTCCCATACAGTCTACTAACTGATCGCTAACGTGAAATGTTTTCAAAAAGTTTGTATGTGTTTACATGTACGCACAGGTGTATTTTGAGTCGTCTCAGTGTCTTTATAACTTCTCCCAGAAGTCCACTCTCTCCACTGTCATTTGTTATTAATGCTGTTTTAAGAAACATTTAAACAAAATGGGCAAATAAAAAGGAAACTGGTTTGTGGTTAGCACTGTTGCCTCACAGCGCCAGGGACCCGGGTTCGAATCCGGCCCCGGGTGACTGACTGTGTGGAGTTTGCACATTCTCCCCGTGTCTGCGTGGGTTTCCTCCGGGTGCTCCGGCTTCCTCCCACAGTCCAAAGATGTGCGGGTTAGGTTGATTTGGCTATGATAAATTGACCCTTAGTGTTAGGGGGATTAAATACGTGGGGTTACGGGGATAGGGTGGGATATGTGTCGGTGCAGGCTCGATGGGCCGAAATGGCCTCTATCTGCACTGTGGGGATTCTGTGAATCTACCACTAAGTGTGCAGTAAGTACCTATGTGGATATATAGGAATTGCTATGTTAGTGTGCTATCTGCTGCAGTCCACATTGTGTTTTCATTTTGAAGTCTTTCATTTTGATTTCATTTCACTTTGTAAATTGATTTCATTTGTGCAATCACTTCTTTCTTTTTCTCTCCCTTTCTCTTCCCCTCCTGCTTCCGATCCCTATCTTCCCTCCGTTCCAGCAGACAGATTGAACGCGAGAGCCTGCGCAAGTTCAGGCACAGCCTCGGCTGTTTCAGTACGTTGGTTCTGCGGGCCGACAAAACTTCCCTCCAGCCTCTGACCCTGCAGCAACAGCCCGACCCTGCCACCTGGTACTCTGACCTCTGTCTCTGCCTCCCAGGCACTCCATCTTTTCTCTTCTTCCCTGCATGATTGTCACTGCGGTTTGTTAACAAAAGTAACGAGCCTAGTGGAAAGAAAATAAAATCCAGTGGCCAATAAAGAAATGATACACAAATACTGACCAATGGCTAAAAATTGCAAAATAATTTATCTAAATTCCATTTGCATAATGTGAGTTGGCTATACATGAAAAATTGCAACTGATGTATACATTATAATGGCTACATGGGTAACCCCTTTGGCTTCAGCTTTCCACTGGTTCAGTTCATAAGTGCAGTACGTAGTGTGTAACTGAGCAATGCATCAAGAAAGTCCCAGAGCTTGGCCTCTGGTCTGTGCTCACTGAGCTAATCTCAGCTAAAATGGACTTCAGTGCTCTGGGCTAGGAAGGAGCAAAATCGGCCATGATTTTCACCCCTAATTACATCCAGTGGCCTCTACTAGAAAGTGTCCGTGTGTGGATGTCAGGTGAGGGCAGCAGGGATAGGGCTTAGCTCTGATGTCCTTGACTAAGGAAGAAGAGTGGGAGAGCAATAGTGTTAGGGGAGCAGACAGGCGTTTCTGCGGCCGCAGACGTGACTCCAGGATGGTATGTTGCCTCCCTGGTGCCAGGGTCAAGGATGTTTCTGAGCAGCTGCAGAACATTCTGAGGGGGAGGATGAACAGCCAGAGGTCGTGGTCCATATAGATACCAACGACATAGGTAGAAAGAGGGATGAGGTCCTGCAGGCAGATTTTAGGGAGCTAGGAAAGAGATTACTCCCAGTGCCACGTGCGAGTGAGCATAGAAGTAGGAGGATAGAGCAGATGAATGCGTGGCTGGAGAGATGGTGCAGGAGGGAGGGCTTCAGATTTCTGGGGGAGGTGGGACCTGTTAAGACCAGACGGGTTGCACCTCAACAGAGCCGGGACCAATATCCTCGCGGGGAGGTTTGCTAGTGCTGTTGGGGAGGGTTTAAACTAATTTGGCAGGGGGGTGGGCACCAGGATGTAACATTAGAAAGGGGAAATAAAGTGCTCAAAGGGTTGGGAGAGGCAGAGAGCAGTAAAGTAATAAATAATAAGGTATTAGGTGGGGTCAAACTAAGAGAGAATACAGGATGGTCTAAGATGGGTTTACAGTGTATGTATGTGAACGCATGAACAATAGTAAACAAGGTAAGTGAGCTGCAGGCACAAATAGCCACATGAAAATATGATGATGTGACAATAACTGAGACCTGGTTCAAAAAAGGGCAGGATTGGGTATTAACTATTCCTCGTTATAAGGTGTTCAGGAAAGATAGGGA
The DNA here is from genome assembly GCA_030390025.1 of Squalus acanthias. Classification (NCBI taxonomy): domain Eukaryota; kingdom Metazoa; phylum Chordata; class Chondrichthyes; order Squaliformes; family Squalidae; genus Squalus; species Squalus acanthias. The sequence goes on from CM059437.1 coordinate 86,370,528, forward strand.
AGGAAAGATAGGTGGTGGTGTGGCAGTATTGGTTAAAGAGAATGTTACAGTGCTGGAGAGGGAGGATGTCCTGGAGGGGTCAAGGACAGAATCTATATGGCGAGAGTTAAGAAATAATAGAGGTGCCATTACACTACTAAGTGTATTCTATAGACCACCAAATAGTGGGAAAGATATGGAGGAGCAAATTTGCAGAGAAATTATGGAGGGGTGCAAGAACTATAGAGTAGTAATAATGGGGGACTTCAACTATCCTAATATAGACTGGGATCGTAACAGTGTAAAGGGCAGAGAAGGGGAAGAATTTCTAAGTGTGTTCAGGAGAACTTTCTTGATCAGTATGTTTCCGGCCCGACAACGGAGGAGGCATTGCTGGATCTGGTTCTGGGGAATGAGGTAGGTCAAGTGGAGCAAGTGTCAGTAGGTGAACATTTCAGGAACAGTGATCATAGTATCATAAGGTTTAGATTAGCTAAGGAAAAGGACAGGGAGAAATCTAGAGTAAAAATGTTTAACTGGGGGGAAAGCCAGTTTCAGTGGGATGAGAACCGAGCTGGCCCGGGTAAACTGGAATCAAAGATTGGTAGGCAAAACTGTAATGGAACAATGGGCTGCATTTAAAGAGGAAATAGTTCAGGTATAGTTGAGGTACATTTCCATTAGGGGGAAAGGCAGGCCAACTAAAGTCCGGGCTCCCGGGATGACGAAACAGATAGAGAATATGATGAAGCAGGAAAAGAGTGCATATGACAGCGGTCAGGTTGCTAATGTATCTGAGAATCAGGCTATATATAGAAAGGTCAGAGGAGAAGTGAAAAAGCAAGTAAGAGGGGCAAAGAGAGGGTATGAGAATAGAATGACAGCCAACATAAAATGAAATCCAAACATCTTCTATAGCCATATAAATAGTAAAAGGGTGGTAAGAGGAGGGGTGGGGCCGATTAGGGACCAAAAAGGACCAATGCATGGAGGCAGAGGGTATGGCTGAGGTACTAAACGAGTACTTTGCATCTGTCTACACCAAGGAAGAGGATGCTGCCATAGACATAGTGAAGGAGGAGGTAGTGGAGACACTTGATAGGATAAAAATTGATAAAGACTAGGTATTAAAAAGGCTGGCTGTACTTAAAGTAGATAAATCACCAGGAGCGGATGAAATGCATCCTAGAATGCTGAGGGAATTGAGAAATCGCGGAGGTACTGGCCATAATATTCCAATCCTCGATAGATACGGGGGGTGGTGCCAGAGGACTGGAGAATTGCAAATGTTACACCATTGTTCAAAAAAGGGTGTAAGGATAAATCCAGCAACTACAGGCCAGTCAGTTTAACCTCGGTAGTGGGGAAGCTTTTAGAAACAGTAATCGGGCAAAATTAAGAGTCACTTGGATAGGTGTGGATTAATTAAGGAAAGCCAGCACGGATTTGTTAAAGGCAAATCGTGTTTAACCAACTTGATCGAGTGTTTTGATGAGGTAACAGAGAGGGTTGATGAGGGTAATGCAGTTGACATAGTGTACATGGATTTCCAAAAGGCGTTCGACAAAGTGCCACATAATAGGCTTGCCAGCAAAGTTGAAGCCCATGGAATAAAAGGGACAGTGGCAGCATGAATATGAAATTGGCTAAGTGACAGGAAACAGAGAGTAGTGGTGAACGGTTGTTTTTCGGACTGGAGGAAGTTATACAGTGGTGTTCCCCAGGGGTTGGTTCTAGGACCACTGCTTTTCTTGATATATATTAATAACTTGGATGTGGGTGTACAGGGCACAATTTCAAAATTTGCAAATGACACAAAACTTGGCAGTATAGTGAACAGTGAGGAGGAGAGTGATAGACTTCAGGAAGACATAGACAGGCTGGTGAAATGGGCGGACACGTGGCCGATGAAATTTAATGCAGAAAAGTGTGAAGTGATACTTTTTGGTAGAAAGAATGAGGAGAGGAAATATAAACTAAATGTCCAATCCTAAAGGGGGTGCATGAACAGAGACCATGAGGTATGTGTACACACATCGTTGAAGGTGGCAGGGCAGGTTGAGAAAGCAGTTAAAAAGGCTTACTGGATCCTGGGCTTCATGAATAGAGGTATAGAGTACAAAAGCATGGAAATTATGATGAACCTGTATAAAACACTGGTTCGGCCCCAACTGGAGTACTGTGTCCAATTCTGGGCACCACACTTTAGGAAGGATGTGAAGGCCTTGGAGAAGGTGCAGAAAAGATTTACGAGAATGATTCCAGGGATGAGGGACTTCAGTTATGTGGATAGACTGGAGAAGCTGGGGTTGTTCTCCTTGGAGCAGAGAAGGTTGAGAGGAGATTTGATAGAGATGTTCAAAATCATGAGGGGTCTGGACAGAGTAGATAGAGAGAAACTATACCCATTGGCAGAAGGGTCAAGAACTAGAGGACACAGATTTAAGGTGATTGGCAGAAGAACCAAAGGCAACGTAGGGAAAAAACTTTTTTACGCAGCGAGTGGTTAAGATCTGGAATGCACTGCCTGAAAGGGTGGCGGAGGCAGACTCAATCACGGCTTTCAAAAGGGAGTTGGATAAGTATCTGAAGGAAATAAATTTGCAGGGCTACGGGGAAAGGGCAGGGGAGTGGGACTCGCTGAGAGTCGGCACGGGCTCGACGGCCCAAATGACCGCCTTCCGTGCTGTAGCCATTCTATGATTCTATGACCATGTGTTGTCTGAGTATCCAAAATGGGCTGCATTAAAACTTTACACATAAATCCTTTTGTTATTGCAGTAGCCTCTGAAATCCGTTCAATAATTTTGTGACTTCCTAGAAACCAGACCTGTCCAGTGCCTCTTTCACTTGTTTTGATTTAAAAGTGTAGACCTCCCCTGATGACTCAGTGGGTAAACGCACTTACTGTAGTGGTACTGAACCATAGAGAGTAGGAAGATCCCAGGTTGGATCCCCTGTCTGTTAAGTTACCTTACCTCTGCCATGACAATGTTAGGAGTGCTTCAACTGATCTCTGCCCCCCTAAGTTAGGGAAGTGGGAGGTGGGAGGGGGAGTATCAACCAGAGTTCAACGATCCTACTGAGAACTTCACATGTGGATGTCAGATGAGAAAAGGATTGATGCTCCTACGGAAAATAGCTTCCTAACACTCGATGTCTGCACTTGCACATGAAGACTGGCTATACGGGTGATCTCCTCGGTCTAGTTTCAATCGCCTAGTGTCGGTGAGGAATTTCCCAGATTATTTTTCCGCAAATTGACCTTGGTGTTTTACCTGGTTTTTCGCCTCTCCCAGGCGATCACATGGTTTCGGGTGGGGTAGAGTGTGTATGTTGTGATACACAGGGTATCGCAATTGTGTGGGACAGGCTGGATGGACCAGAGGGTCTTTACCTGTCCGTCATTGATCATACTTGTATTCGCATCGCAGGGTTCTCGGCACCCATGGAACCCAACAGCAGGAGTCCGTGCTTTTATGGGGAAAAGCGATAAAATCTGAATGTAAAAGAGTGCACGTTTCATTATTCTTAAAATAAACAAAGTTAGATGGATTTAAATAGATTTAAAATGTTTGTCGCTCTTGTTAATCAGAAATGTCCCTCCTAACATTTTCCCAATCTTGGCATCCCTGGGTAATTTCCAACACTATTTTGGATATGGGTGCTTTTGGATTGGCCTTGTAATGCAGTGTATGCATATATCCTGCGCTGGTAATGTTTTTAAATTCAAAAACCGAGGGACACTTTAAACTGCTAGCTGTGCATGTGATTAGTTTTGCCTCTTGGGAGAGATGCCAAATAGAATCTAGCAGCCTGACAGAGTAAGAACTAATCAACTGTGGCCTGTAACAAGTCGCATTCCTCTTGCTGGATGACTCAAGCTTGTGTGGAAGTCTTCAGTGATGTCTGCTCTGATCTCCCTATTGTATGAGTTGAGGTTAAAGACTGGGTTTGGGTGAACAGGGCTTCAGAAATGATTAGAAAACAGTTCAGCAGGTCAGCCTCAGTACACTGAATGCACGTTTCTGACACCAAAGGTCCCACTATTTTAAAGAAAACTTAAACCCTTTCATCAGTCCTCTGTGTTTGTATACTAAGTCCACTCACATTAGAAATGGATTTTGTGAAGTTAAGATTTGGGCTTCCAATCTATTTTGTTCTGTGCTGCTGATTTGACATTTCCCTGTACCAATTCTTAGAATGTAGACTTGTCACTTAGCCATATTTGAACAAACCATAATGTGAGTTGTTCTGATGAAAGGGTTGAAATGTTCAATTTGATTGTAGTGTGCAAGTTAATATTGCTTTAACTAATCCAATAAAATATTACTGCTACTTCATAAAAAGCAGTCCTTTTTTTAAATCCCTTTTGGGTTTTTTTAAAAAATATTCAAAACATTGTTAATTTCTGGTCCAGGGTATTTGTTTTTTAAACAACAGTCTCCCAGGAAGAAGTGGAAACCTGCTTCATGTCCACTGCCCTCTCCATGGTGAGATCCTGGTGTCTTGGCCAAGCCATTCGGGTAGCACTGAGCGAAGGCCAAGTGCTCCTCCCCAAGGAGGATGGGGAAAGTCCAATGGCAAGTCAACCTGTTCCACTATTGTACATTGGTCTAGCAGCTGGTTTACAGCAGTACGTAGAGGTCACCTGCCCATCCATTTGGCAAGGGAATGGTGAATGGCTAAAGAGAGAAGTGGAGAAAAGTTTATTTTTGTAAGATCATAGTCCAGTGCAAATATTAAACAAGACTCAACTAATCAGACACATGAATTTTAATACAGAATTTTTATTCGTCATATATTTTGTTCCTAGAACGCATACTGCAATACCAAACTTGCATTGGCACCAAACTGCAAACTGATTATCTACTACTTTCAGAGTGGTTATTTGGCTGGGGTACCAGAAGGTTATTGGTAATGTATCCCAGCAAGGAGTCAATCATACATTCAGGAGAGGAGATGGGGAGAAATTTGACAGAAAAAGAGGTGTAGGAAAAAATTGTTCTGATTTTAGTTGGAAGGATATGCCCCATTACTGGCTACCAAATCTTACATTCTTAACATTTTATTGTGTTTGATTTTTAACTGTCTCAGTGAGATTTTAATGTTGCACAGGCGAGCCTATCTGGTGTAGGTTGACCATAAAGAAAGTTGATTCCATAAAGGGTCTCCGCTGGGACAAGGAGTCGATGTGCTGGAGCATTTTCATGTTGGGAGTATGGTTCTATGGGCTCTGGTAGCTCGAACAACTTGCTATTCTTAATGTGAGTCTAGGACACAAGTGTTTGCAAGTGAAGGGCATCGCAGTCGTGCCTGATCCTGTCCTTGCCCAACGTATGCAAGCAAAAGCTTTCCAGCAAGGCTCGGTGGATAGCAATCTAGAACCCTCGCCAAAGAACACTCAGGCCAATTATAATGCCCCAACCATTGCCCTGGGTGAGATCAGCTAACTCTATACAGCCTTGTATATCTAACCTGGGATCTCACTGACCCATACAGCGAAGAGTCACACATTGGGCCATTTACACACTGAGCTTTTGGAGAACCCAATGCCAATGTTGGGAGAAGAGGAGGTTTAAAAGCATGTGAGTGTTCATCCTATTTAGAAAGTGGATATTAATACTGAGGCCATTGCCACAATTTCAGCAAATATAATATACCACAGAGCAGGAATGCCCGAACCTTCTGTCTTCATGGGCCACTCAGGTGGATATATCATGGAGCCCTGTCCGCAAGTTTAAATCAATGTTCCCTTAATTTAAGCAGTAGGTCCTGACAGATCTCAGCGTTCACGTTTTAGGGTTTATCCACCAATGAGGCAACAGGATTAAGAACAGCCATTTCCAAACCTCCAGGCCTATGAAATTCAATCAGTACAGGCCAGTTAGGAAGAAATTTAAGCACAAGTAGAACTGAATTACTTGGGCTTTGTGGACCCGATTGTCAGCACTCGAGGGCAAGATTGGACACCCCTGCCATAGAGAATCTATTGCATGTCCCATCTCAATCCCTGGATTAATTGGTCCAACAGCCATACTATTAGTGTAGACTTGCTTGAATGTTACTTTAACTCCAATCACACACCAGTATATTAATTGAGTGACTAATGGTTTTTCTTTTTCCCCTTTTCCCTGTACCCTCTGCCATTGTGTTGTTTCACCCATTAGCTTTATGCCCTGCTCGGAAAGGATACATGTTGCTGTAGCTGAGATGGCAGCTCTTTTCCCAAAGGTGAGTCATTTTCTAAAATATTTTTAGTTTCCTTGTGGTGTGGAACAAAAGCCTTGTATTTCAACTGATGTCAAGTTTGTGTAAAACTGTAAATTTCTCCAATATGGAAAATTAGAAAATCAAGTTATTAGATCTAAACTGTTAAGGTGTTCATTCATTATGATAAGTATAGTCTTCAAGTAAGTTACATGATTGGTAAGAAGCCAGAAGCTGCTAGCTCAGCGTGGAAAGGAGCAGTGGAAAGGAAAAGGGTAGCACGAGTCGAGTGAAGACTGAGAAAAGTCAGGGATCTGAAAGGTCACTCATTCCATCTCTTTAGGGCATTATAGGTCAATCTGTACGTTCTATACTGTCCTCCTAGCAAGAGCTCAAATTATTGCTCGTCAGTTGTCTGATGGCAAACTAGTGAATCTCCTTTTGGGGAGGTAAGCTGGGTCTCTATGGTGGCTCCACAGTGTCACACCCTGCAATGGAAATGCTGAACCAAGTCAACCTTTTTGTGGCAAACTCAGTAATCTGATAGCAAGCCAGGCAGGTCTGCAATAGTTAGGAGTACCTTTAATGATGGCTTGCCAGCCTGACTACTAAACAAACCTAGAGGAGTAAATCTGTCATTGGGAATTGACAGTGGCTCCATGTAAATCCTGCAAGTCAGTACCTTAATTGATAGGGTGGTCCTGACTGGAAAGCAGTGGGAAATTTACCAGTGCTCTGGTAGGCTGTGTGGTTTTAGCCGATTAGACTCCAGAACTACCACTGCCGACTTGAACCTAAGCCCTCTGGATTTAGATTAGTGGGATGAGGAGAGTGTGCACTCCACACTGGGCAAGCATGATCACTACCTGCACAAAAGTGAAATACTGCTGATGCTGGAAATCTGAAATAAAAACAGATAATGCTGGAAATACTCAGCAGGTCAGGCAGCATCTGTAGAGAGAAGAAACAGAGTTAACGTTTCAGGTCGATGACTGTTCAGTCCCCAAGCGTGGTCCTGAGCTTCCGGTCGCCTGTCATTTTAATTCTTCGCCCCGTTCCCACTCTGACCTTGGCCTCCTACACTGTTCTAATGAAGCTCGAGGAACAGCACCTCATCTTTCGATTAGGCATTTTATATCCTTTTGGCCTCAGTGTTCAACAATTTCAGACCATAACCACTGCTCCCATTTTTTCAGACAGCATCTTTTGCTGGTAATGATTCTGCTTTTGTCATTTTCAGCTCTTCCCTTTTGTCATTTTATCACTCCTGCCTTTCACAGACCTTCCCTTGTGTTCTTTCCTCCCTTCCCCCCCCCACCCTTTCCCTGCCACTGAGCTTGCTTAAAACCTGTTACATCTCTAACTTTTTCCAGTTCTAATGAAAGGTCATCGACCTGAAACTTTAAAGCGATCCTTACTGTGTGGATTTTTCATTAGCTTGGTGTGGAGATTCTTAAATATGGCAATTGGTCTCTGTGCATATCAGAAACCGAGCTGATCAAAAAAAAATGTTGCTATATATTCCAATATTATGTTTGATTTTCTCATTGTTTTGTCGCATTATCTGGATATTGAAAATGATGCGTGTACTATTCTGTTGATTATATGGGCTGTTCAGTCGTGTGGAGGGTAACAAATGAAGAATGTTTCTTCTTCTCCCTGTATAGAAACCTCGTTCAGAGCTGGTTCGGGCCTCACTGAGGCAGTTAACTTCGAGTGCATACAGACTCCAGTCAGAATGCAAGAAAGCACTGCCTGCAGAACCCAGTCCCGCAACTGACATCCAGCTGGTAACACAGCAAGTGATCCAGTGTGCATATGATATTGCCAAGGCTGCCAAGCAACTTGTTACAATAACAACAAAAGAAAACAACAACTAATTAGTTTTTTTCCCATTTTTTATTTGCAGGAATTTTTTTTTATAAAAGAAAACTATTTTGAATATGTACCAGATTTGGTCTGGGCTTGCTGTCAGTATTATGTTTGCATGCTTTTTAATAACATTATTTACAATTTTTGGATATTAAAATAGCCTTCCTTCTGCCTATATGTTTGCAGCAGAGTTATGCTAATTTTTCTGGTGCTTTTTTTTTGTTGTTTGTTTGACGTCAACACCCACTGGCTAGATATTGCCTTCTGGGAATGAAAACCGTTGTTGGTTAGAATTGTGCATATGACTGTTTGAAGTGTATTGATAACAGTAGAAATATGTAGAAACTTAAAGCTGCATTTCTTCCACAGTTATAAAGGTTAACAGTCTTTCCAAAATTATGCAATGTCAGGGGAAAAATTGTTTGAAGTTGCTGCAATGGGATGGGGAAAAAAAAGATTTTTTGTATTCACCAAAGCTATAAATAAGATTTTAATGATTAATCTCGGTCAGGGTACAAAACCCATAGTGAGAGAAATAAACTAAAGTTGAAATGGGTATGGTAGAGGGCAGGGAAAATCAGTAAGTATTGGATAGGTGATGTCAATCGTGCGTTTAGAAAGTCTTTAGATTATATAAGGAAGGTAAGTTTGAGAGGGGTTCAAATCTCCGTGTTAGGCACCAGGCTGCAGTTGAAGGGCTGTAGCGGTAAAACTGTTGACCTGGGGGTTATGGAAGTGACCAGAGATTCCAGCTGAAACCAAACGACTGTAGGGTATTGCTGAGCACTTGCTTTTTGTAACCCAGTGGGCAAACTTGAAGTGGAAGTGTTACCTGAAGTGGAAAAAATTGCAGGGCTATGGGGAAAGAGCAGGGGAGTGGGACTAATTGGAGAGCTCTTTCAAAGAGCTGGCACAGGTACAATGGGCTGAATGGCCTACTTCTGTGCTGTATCATTCTATGATTTATTTACAGAGAATAGGTTCATATTTTGCTTTAGTAAGCATTTGGACTAAATTGAATTTTTAAAGATTCACATGTTTTCTACAGCTTTGTTCTGTCAGCAGGCAATTCACAGAATCACAGAATCCCCCACAGTGCAGATAGAGGCCATTTCGGCCCATCGAGCCTGCACCGACACATATCCCACCCTATCCCCGTAACCCCACGTATTTAATCCCCCTAACACTAAGGGTCAATTTATCATAGCCAAATCAACCTAACCCGCACATCTTTGGACTGTGGGAGGAAACCGGAGCACCCGGAGGAAACCCACGCAGACACGGGGAGAATGTGCAAACTCCACACAGTTACCCGAGGCTGGATTCGAACCCGGGTCCCTGGCGCTGTGAGGCAACAGTGCTAACCACTATGCCACCGTGTTGCCCCTTTGTTGTCTCTGTTCTGTTGATCACTGGCGTTCGGTAGCTCGTAATGACAAATGCTGTTTTTACTTTTTTTTTAGTGTTTCAAAAGAGCATTACAATATCTTCAATGATTGTTTGTGAATTCTCGTGTACGTGAAAAGTTTTAACCAGGCTCCTTCATTCAGCCACCTGCACAAATTTTAAACCAGGAGCTGTATAAATCAGTAAAATCAGATTGGTCAAAGCGTAATTGAACTAAAAGCCATACTCATCATTGCTTGTGCAAATTGTACCTCGTAATATTACAGCTTGTGACCTACATGACCGACAGCACTGTATCAATGCAACGTGCCACTTGTACAACCAACCCTTAAGATTGATCAGGCTTTTTTTGTGGAAGATGTTTTACATTTTTGTGTCTAGGCTGTGTATGCAGAAACTATTTATCGTCAATCCTTTGCCTGGCATTGCACAGTATTTTTGATCAGTTCATTCTAAGCAAGACCATTTACTTTTAGTTGGTAAGCCTTTAATATTGACTAAATTTGTGAAGTGGTCAGTAAATTGTAGTGAAACTTATAATCTCCTGTACTTTTTGCATTGATTTCCCAAAAGTGAAAGCCTGATTTCTGCAAAGCTGTGCATCTCAATCAGGTGCATTCTTTTAAGCCCTTCAGGCATGGGGATTTCAACCTGTAGACTTGGAGCCCACAACAGGCGAGACTAGCACAACCTCGTTTGGACTGGTGCAGCTAAGGCTTCCAGTTCTCCTTGATGGTAGGTGAATTAACAGATGCAGGAATGGGGAAGTCAGCAAATTTTTATGCAAGTGATTTTTGAAATGGTTAAACTGGGCATCCCAGTCAACTTTGTATTGATGAATGAATCTGCACCCAGACTAATGCAATGCAAAATATGGTGTGGACTTGAACTGGCAGGACCAGTCCAGAAGTGCACTTCCTGCCAGCAACTCAGAGTGTCATTGGCAGCAGCTGTGGGGGTGGGGGGGGAGGTGGGAAATAACCCAGTTCATTACAGTCTCCTGTGTAAAGGAGGAAATGTAGAGAGAGAAAGTAGCAACAACATTTAATGAAGATGGGGTTAATCAAGATTGCACCCATTTTCTCCTGAGCATAGTGATGGCAGCGTCTGTTTATGAACTTTTGGTTAGGTTCTAAGTGGGAGAATGGATGATCACAAAAGTCAGTAAGGTGATGTAGATGGGTTAGCGTATGTGACACTGAGGAGAGGGGAGTAGCATATTTATGCAGGTTGTACTCAGGATCTTTTTACTTTGAACATGAAAAATGAAGGGAAAGATTATTTTCAGGTGAGGGTGGGTTTTGTGGTACTGTATTGCAATATGAATTAGTGACTAAATGTTCCTTATAAATGACTAAGCTCGTAGGGATTGGCACTACCAGACTACAACATGAAATCTAGGCACTAACGACTGTCTGTAGTTCTGGGGTGGAATTTGACAGATTAGTTGCAGTGAAGGTCTGTTTGCTATGTTCCAAAAACTTTCAGCCTTTGAAGGTGGGTGTATTAAGGGTTTTTCTCACTTTTCCCTCCCCAGAATGAGTGAATCCCTACATACCTTTGCACTGTACCTGTCATGTGGCTCTTTCTGTGTAATATTTGTGTGTCACTTTCAGCAGCTAATGGGTATATTGAAACCAACTAAGCATGCAACCGTGTACAGTTTGTAATGATGTATTTACTCTGATTTATTAAATACATTACATGATGTACATGCAGTATCCTCTGGATTTCTTTATTTTCTTCCTGTACTCCACTTGTTCTTTAGACTTTTGCTTACCATAACGTACTTAAGACCAGATCACTATTAATGATGTGACTGTGTATATTTAAATATCTCCGGGAAACTGGATTGTATACGATGAATAATGTTCTTTCCATTCCAGTACCAGAGTTTTGAATCCTTATAGAATGACGGGATGGAAGTCTGCCTTCAATAAAGGTCTTGTGTGAAATGATGTCAATGCAGTTCGTAGAGTGGGTCCTCAGGAAAAGACAGCCCACACTTGGGTATTAAATTGGCATTTGTGCTCAAAGGGGCTGGTATGTGAATCGGAATTCACACTAGGCTGTTTATAAAAAATGAAGAGAGTAATGGTCCCAAAACTGACCCTTGGGGAGCACCACTACAAACCACCTCCCAGTCTGAAAAACATCCATCCACCACCTGCTTCCTGTCACTGAGCCAATTCCATATTCCCCTTCATTCCATGGGCTTCCATCTTCTTAACAAGCCTGTATGACACTTTGTCGAATGCCTTCCAAAAGTCCATTTATACAACATCTACTTCACTACCTTGATCAACCTTCTGTTACCTCATCAAAGAATTCAATCAAGTTAGTCAGACACGATCTGCCTGTAACAAATCCATGCTGGCTCTCCTTGATTAACCTATGCCTTTCCAAATGAAAGTTTATTTTGTCCCTGATAATGGTTTCCAATAACTTCCCCACTACCAACGTTAGGCTGTCTGGTCTGTAGACTGGTTTATCCCTCTCCCCTTTCTTGAATAGTGGTATAACATTAACAACCCTCCAGTCCTCTGACACTAAATTCTGTGTTACAACCTTGCTTCAAATGTTGGAGTTCCTAATCATACTTGTAAAGAATTGCTGTTAAAGCGCAAGACATGCAGAAACTGGTCAGAGAGAAAGAATATAGTCTTTTCAGTTCAAGTATCAGTATGAAATCTCCACCCAAAAAAATAAAAGCTTTTGTATCAAAAATTGGCTTGGTGAGGACCTGGTCATATTTTCTGCATGTGTGGTTGCTTCATGTGAGTTTTACTGACCCTGGAACTCACCACCAATTTATTTATGCATAAGGATAATATTGAAACATGCATCTGGTTGTGATTTGGTGATGAGTTTTCAGCTCACTAGTTAGACACCACATGGGCACAGACTATAGTAAATCACTGACCATAGGCACTCCTGCAACCTCTTGCACAAGGCAAGTCTGTGTGATGAAACGCATTCATTTCATGATACTATTGAGATTCCAGTGGCTGTTGCCCATAGTGGAAACCAAAGCTCTCATTCAACTAAGACCTGTAATGCTGGTGTTCTGTTATGCAAGAGTGGCTTTATAGACTGCAAGAACCAAAATACCTTTCTAGAAGATTCCATTCTACTTTAAACACCATGGGGTAAAAATTAGGTCGCGCCCCATTTGGGGCGCAAATATCGTCTGGACGCAAATATTAGCGCCTGGCACTAATTATCGGCACTGACTGGAAACTTCACTTTTACCGCCCCGGGAGGTGAGTGGAGCGCTAAATCAGGCGCTGCACACCTGTCTTAAGGCGCAAAGGCCAAGGAGTGAGGCGCTAACTCAGAGCGCTGGCGAAGCTCATGTAATGTCAGTCAGCAATGGAACACACACACAATGGCACGGGCCAGTTCTTAAAGGGGATGGTTAATCTTGCTTTCCATCCACATCCTGTTCATTGCAGCCTTGAATCTCGGCCTGGAGAGACTTGCACATCAAATGTGCTGGAAAGAACAATGGAGAGTACCAGGCAAAGAGCTCAGAGTGCAGCTCCCACAGTCTCTGCTAAATCGATACAAGGGATGGCAAATCAAAATGAACCTGCAAAGTGCTGCTCAGTACCCAAAACTCCTTCACACAACGTTGAATCTCTCCAGAAGTCTCTCCCTCTCTCTCTCTCAGAATGCGTAGTTCAAAAATGCCACCAACAATAAAAGACAGGAAGAGGCCCCCTTTAAATAGCGCCCCCCCCCCAGCCCCACAGCGATTGATAGCGTTCCAGTCTTCTGGTCGTTGGATGCGCCAGGCGGTAAGGCAGGGGGCGCCACTCAATTTCCGCTCCGGGGCGCCACAAGGGCGTTGCACCATGGAATGACGTCACAATCTGCGCGCGCAGGTGGTCGCAGCGGTAAAGTTTAGCGCCGCCGCACATGTCAAGTTAAGTTCCCGAGCGGCGCAAACATCGCTGCGCCCGGGCGTTAGCGGCTTTGTGCCCCATTAGCGCCCTCTTAAGGCGCTAACGGGAGGCGCAACCAACTGAATTTTTACCCCCATGTCTGGCATCTTGCAAAGTTTGTCAAACCCCATTGCACTAGTCTCTCTAGGGACTTGGTGACATTTCTTATAGAATAGTACAGCACAAAAGGAGGTCATTTAGCCCATTGAACCTGCGCTGCCTCTTTCAAAGAGCAATTGAATTAGTCCCAATGTATTTGAGCACATAATCTATGCTGATATTCAGTATAGGAGTGCTGTAAATGTTTCAGCATGTCTCTCAAACTGAACAGGTATAAATTGACTACTAGTCACTATTTTTAGTTATATGCTCCACTTCATTGTCTATCCCCTCTGCTGTATCCTGTCTTCTCATCCACCCCTCCCCCCCAAATGTTTTCACTTCTTATTCCTCCAGTTAGTTTTCTGTTACATAAGAACATAAACATAAGAAATAGGAGCAGGAGTAGGCCATTTGGCCCTTCGAGCCTGCTCCGCCATTCAATAAGATCATGGCTGATCTTCTACCTCAACTCCACTTTCCCATGCTATCCCCATATCCCTTGATTCCCTTAATATTCAAAAATCTATCGATCTGTGTCTTGAATATACTCGACGACTGAGCCTCCACAGCCCTCTAGGGTAGAGAATTCCAAAGATTCACCACCCTGTGAGTGAAGAAATTTCTCCTCATCTCAGTCCTAAATGGCCGACCCCTTATTCTAAGACTGTGACCCCTGGTTCTAGACTCCCCAGCCGGGGGAAACATCCTCCCTGCATCTACCCTGTCAAGCCCTGTAAGAATTTTGTATGTTTCAATGAGATCACCTCTCATTCTTCTAAACTCCAGAGAATATAGGCCTAGTCCACTCCATCTCTCCTCATAGGATAATCCCCCCATCCCAGGAATCAGTCTGGTGAACCTTCGTTGTACTCCCTCTATGGCAAGTATATCCTTCCTTGGGTAAGGAGTCCAGAACTGTACACAATACTCCAGGTGTGGTCTCACCAGGGCCCTATATAATTGCAGTAAGACGTCTTTACTCTTTTCCTCAAATCCTCTTGTAACAGGCCAACATACCATTTGCTTTCCTAATTTCACTGACAGAGCAGCACTCTTCTGCTTCAAATTCACTGCTTTCAGGAGACAGATGATGAAAATTGGAGGAAAGACAAACCATGTCTCTGGACTGTAGGACAGATGATTGCATCCATGAATTACCATGGGTTGAGATCTCCGATGGAGTCTTGGGGACAGTGCTGAATGCTGGTGAGGTCGATAGAGAATGAGAATTAGTGAATTATCCCCGGTTGCTCCCAGACACTATCTGAACATTAACAAAAACCCGGGATAAGATTACCTTTGCTGGGAAATAAAATAGATTTGAAATGAAAAGAAAAATTGAATTATTTAAGGGCCGGTGTTGTAATGGAGGGAGCTCTAGGAGTAAGTGTCAGCTGTGGCTCAGTGGGTAGCACACTCGCCTCTGAGTCAGAAGGTTGTGGGTTCAAGTCCCACTCCAGGGACTTGAGCACATAAATCTAGGCTGACACTCCAGTGCAGTGCTGAGGGAGTGCTGCACTGTCTGAGGTGCCGTCTTTTGGACGAGAGGCCCCGTCTGCGTTCTCAGGTGGACGTAAAAGATCCCATGGCACTATTTCAAAGAACAGCAGGGGAGTTATCCCCGGTGTCCTGGCCAATATTTATCCCTCAATCAACATAACAAAAAACAGATTATCTGGTCATTATCACATTGCTGTTTGTGGGAGCTTGCTGTGTGCAAATTGGCTGCCGCGTTTCCCACATTACAACAGTGACTACACTCCAAAAGTACTTCATTGGCTGTAAAGCGCTTTGAGACGTCCGGTGGTCGTGAAAGGCGCCATAGAAATGCCAGTATTTTTAAGTATGACGAATGATAAACATCTAGACGGTGTGTTTCTTTAAAATACATAAATACTCTTAATTCTGTAATTGTCATCCATGTCCTCTCAGTTATCCTGTTGTCACTCTCAACAGGCTAACTGAGGTGACGTAAGTTGATCATCTGAATGTGCCTGCTTCCTAACACTGATGCCAATCTGATCACTGCACACTCTTTCAAATACAATGGTTGCACCCAAAACCGCAAATGCAATACCACTCTTTTCACAGAACTACTTTAATTTGAGGTGCATGACACACTCTGGTTTTACACTGCTCCTCTTACAGAACCAAATTTTGAACGGATGGAATCAAACTATAAAACACAACTATCCCAACGTGGAAACAAGGGTCAATGTGGAAATATTGCGCGCACAGAAATAACAAACTATTGTTCAAAACAAAGCTGCTTGAAGACGTCTTCAGTTTCCTGGTCCTTTACATAAAGCAAGTAACCTCAGTAACCATTATCATCTATGCACAAAGGACACAAACCATTTTCTACTTTAGGAAAAAATCTTGAAGTGAAATTTGAAATGTTGTTTCCTCATCAATTTTCTGACATTTGTGATGGCCTTTTTGAAAACTTAATGAACTGGTTTACAGTGAAGCTGACATGCATGTAATTCTCATGTATGGAAATCCTTTTTTTACTGATTGCTTTACAGTAATACACAGCAGGGTTTTAGGAATTGTTGCCAAGGAAACCTATTCCATATGACAGAACACCATCTTTGGAGGTTTGACCGGTATAAACAGTTGCCAAAAGAAAGTCTTGCATTTATATAGCACCTTTCATGACCACCGGATGTCCCATAGTGCTTTACAGCCAATGAAGTACATTTGTAGTGTAGTCGCTGTTGTAATGTAGGAAACACGGCAGCGCACAGCAAGATCCCACATACAGCAATGTCATAATGAACAGATGATTTTTTTTAGTCATGTTGATTGAGGGATAAATATTGGCTAGGACACCGGGGCTAACTCCCCCGCTCTTCTTCAAAATAGTGCCATGGGATCTTTTACGTCCAGAGGGCAGACGGAGCCTCGGTTTAACATCTCATCTGAAAGACGGCACCTCAGACAGTGCAGCGCTCCCTCAGTACATAAGAAATAGGAGCAGGAATAGGCCACTTGGCCCCTCGAGCCTGCTCCGCCATTCAATAAGATTATGGTTGATCTTGGGCTCAAAGCCACTTCCCCGCCCGCTCCCCATAACCCTTCACTCTCTTATCTTGCAAAAATTTGTCTATCTCCACCCTAAATGTATTTAATGACCCAGCCTCCACAGCTCTCTGGGGCAGAGAATTCCAAAGATTTACGACCCTCTGAGAGAAGAAATTCCTCCTCATCTCAGTTCTAAAAGGGCGCCCCTTTATTCTAAAACTGTGCCCCCGTGTTCTAGATTTCCTCACAAGGGGAAACGTCCTCTCTGCAGCTACCTTGTCGTGCCCCCTCAGTATCTTATATGTTTCAATAAGATCACCTCTCATTCTTCTAAATTCCAATGAGTATAGGCCCAGCCTGCTCAACCTTTCCTCATAAGTCAACCCCCTCATCTCTGGAATTAACCTAGTGAATCGTCTCTGAACTGCCTCCAATGCAAGTATATCCTTCCTTAAATAAGGAGACCAAAACTGTACGCAGTACTCGAAGTATGGTCTCACCACTACCCTGTACAGTTGTAGCAGGACTTACCTGCTTTTATACTCCAACCCCTTTGAAATAAAGGCCAACATTCCATTTGCCTTTTTGATTACTTGCTGTACCTGCATGCTAACTTTTTGTGTTTCATGCACAAGGACCCCCCAGGTCCCTCTGCACTGTAGCATTTTGTAATCTCTCTCCATTTAAATAATTTGCTTTTTTATTTTTCCTGCCGAAGTGTATAACCTCGCACTTTCCCACATTATACTCCATCTGCCAAATGTTTGCCAACTCACTTAGCCTGTCTATATCCCTTTGCAGGTTCTTTGTGTCCTCTGCACAACTTGCTTTCCCACCCATCTTTGTATCATCTGCAAACTTGGCTACATTACACTCGGTCCCTTCATCCAAGTCATTAATGTAGATTGTAAATAGTTGAGACCCCAGCACCGATCCCTGTGGCACCCCACTAGTTACCGTTTGCCAACCGGAAAATGACCCATTTATCCCGACTCTCTGCTTTCTGTTAGTTAGCCAATTCTCTATCCATGCTCATATTACCCCCAATTCCGTGAGCTCTTATCTTATGCAGTAACCTTTTATGTGGCACCTTATCGAATGCCTTCTGGAAATCTAAATACACCACATCCACTAGTTCACCTTTGTCCACCCTGCTCGTTACCTCCTCAAAGAACTCCAGCAAGTTTGTTAAACATGATTTCCCTTTCATACTGCACTGGAGTGTCAGCCTAGATGTTTGTGCTCAAGTCTCTGGAGTGGGACTTGAACCCACAACCTTCTGACTCAGAGGCGAGAGTACTACCCACTGAGCCACAGCTGACACTTATGTAAATGTAAATATGGACGGGAAACTTAGGTAATTTAAAATGTATTCAAATTACCTTCCTGTTATCTGTGCTTCCTGATTCCCATGAGTGCCTCTTTATTACAGCTATCATTAATAGGTATACAGAAAAATCAATTGCAAAAATTGATAAATCAAGGTCCTAAGGGAAATAATTTGGGGAAATTTGGTTGCTTAATCTTATTTTTTCTCAATAAATTCTGACTCAGCTAGTTTCTGGGGTCCATGGAGTTAGAACCCGTCAACATTCAGAGCCAGTTTTTGATTTACTTACCAGATGTTGCCGGATGTGGTTTATAACCATACAACATTTACACTGCAAGATTATTTTTCAAATTGCAGCACACTTGAGTGGCCAAGCACAAAAGTAAAAAAAGCTGGAAATGCACAGCAGGACACCCAGCATCTGAAGGAAAAGATGTTAATGTTTTCAGTGCAACCTTTAAAAAAAAAGTTCTGATAAGTTTACACCTGAAATATTAACCAATCTTTTCCCCTTCAGAGATTCAGAGGGTAAGTCAACCCTGGGCCTCACCACTTACAAGGAACACATCATAACTCACTCATGAATTATCAGGTTTCAGGAACTGAGGACCCTCCCTCTTTCCCAGTGTGTATCCATTATATAACAAGCTACTGCAAAACAACAACTGGGAACAGCAGTAGCTTTTGCAGTGTATCTACTTGTATCTCCAGTGATGGTAATATGAGTACATTTCAAGTAGAAGAAACTTTTAAGTTGTGGGCACTCTGCTGTCCTATTTTCAGGTTGTAGACATCACAAATCCTTAAGGTCAGTGCAGTCGTCTGTCATTACACTCGAGGCTCCTTGAACTTAGCTTTAACATTTGAAACGATCAGGAGGTCACGTCACTGTATTCAACACAGTGTTTTGTGTAAATTTATAATGAACTTAAAGCTACCTAAACTGCTCTGGTGCCCTTCTGCTTCTAACACAGAATGTTGGAAACCCAGTCTCAGCTGGTAATTGAGCTCAACTGCTCTCGTGGGCAGAGTTTCACAACCCAACCTAGATTAATGGAACAACACCAGGTTATAGTCCAACAGTTTTATTTAAAATTACGAGCTTTCGGAGCTGCTGCTCCTTCGTCAGGTAGAGGTACAGTGAGGGAATCTAATACACAGTATATATACACAGAGAGCGACTTGTCTGCAGAGATACAATCCGTCAGGGAAGGCACTACATCAAAGACACATCAGAGCACAGCCAAGACAATGAGGTGGGTCACAGGGGGTCCAACGTGTCAAATGCTGCCATCTGCAGTTGAGCTCCTAACTTTTTTTTTGTTTGTTTTTTTAAAACTGGAAAGACAGACAACGATGTCGCGTCACGTTCTGTAGCGTGACATGAACCCGAGATCCCTATTGAGGCCGTCCTCATGGGTGCGGAACTTGGCTATCAGTTTCTGCTCGATGATTTTGCGTTGTCGTGTGTCGAGTGTTGTCATGGAGAACGCTAACCCGCAGATCCGAGGCTGAATGTCCTTGACTGCTGAAGTGTTCCCCGACTGGGAGGTAACAATCCTGCCTGGCGATTGTTGCGCGGTGTCCGTTCATACGTTGTCTCAGTGTCCGCATGGTCTCGCCGATGTACCATGCTCCGGGGCATTCTTTCCTGCAACGTATGAGGTAGACAACGTTG
Source organism: Squalus acanthias (assembly GCA_030390025.1). Taxonomy (NCBI): domain Eukaryota; kingdom Metazoa; phylum Chordata; class Chondrichthyes; order Squaliformes; family Squalidae; genus Squalus; species Squalus acanthias. Next base: position 86,390,080 of record CM059437.1, read on the forward strand.
GCCGAGTCACATGAGTATGTACCATATACCTGGTGGGTAGTGTCCTCACGTGTGATGATGGTATCTGTGTTGATGATCTGGCATGTCTTGCAGAAGTTGCCGTGGCAGGGTTGTGTGGTGTCGTGGTCGCTGTTCTCCTGACAGCTGGGTAATTTGCTGCGAACGATGGTACTTTTGAGGTTAGGTGGCTGCTTGAAGGCGAGTAGTGGAGGCGTGGGGATGGCCTTAGCAAGGTGTTCGTCATCATCGATGACATGTTGAAGGCTGCGAAGAACATGGCGTAGTTTCTCCGCTCCGGGGAAGTACTGGATGACGTAGGGTACTCTGTTGGTTGTGTCCCGTGTTCGCCTTCTGAGGAGGTCTATGCGGTTTTTCGCTGTGGCCCGTCGGAACTGTCGATCGACGAGTCGAGCGTCATATCCCGTTCTTACGAGGGCGTCTTTCAGCGTCCGTAGGTGTCCATCGCGTTCCTCCTCGTCTGAGCAGATCCTGTGTATTCGCAGGGCTTGTCCATAGGGGATGGCTTCTTTAACGTGGTTAGGGTGGAAGCTGGAGAAGTGGAGCATCGTGAGGTTGTCCGTGGGCTTGCGGTAGAGTGAAGTGCTGAGGTGTCCGTCTTTGATGGAGATTCGTGTGTCCAAGAATGAAACCGATTCTGAGGAGTAGTCCATGGTGAGTTTGATGGTGGGATGGAACCTGTTGATGTTACCTGCAGACGGCAGCATTTGACACGTTGGACCCCCTGTGACCCACCTCATTGTCTTGGCTGTGCTCTGATGTGTCTTTGATGTAGTGCCTTCCTGACGGATTGTATCTCTGCAGACAAGTCGCTCTCTGTGTATATATACTGTGTATTAGATTCCCTCACTGTACCTCTACCTGACGAAGGAGCAGCAGCTCCGAAAGCTCGTAATTTTAAATAAAACTGTTGGACTATAACCTGGTGTTGTGCAACTTCTCATTTTTGTCCACCCCAGTCCAACACCGGCATCTCCGCATCATAGATTAATGGAAGGCATTATTTGGGGGTTGGAAACTGCACGACAGAAACTGGAAGTGTGCCAACTGCCTGCTGGATGTAGAACGGAGTAGAAACCTTAAAGAAATTGAGATTTGGTCTAAAGGAGGTAGCAACCTGAGAGAAATCTGTGTCCAGATCATCCAGTCCTCCCACTGAAAGAAGCAAAACCCATCCAGAGAAATTTGTTTTATGTACTTTACTCGCCACATGATCTTCCTTGATTGGAAGAGGAAGTTCCACAGCCACAATCAATTGTCCTTTTAGTTGACTCACTGGAGCAATGCAGAAATGCTGAGAGCAGTACTTATGCATAAGTCACCATCTTAAGGAAAGGAAGGAGATTCAATGGAGGAGGGTGAATTGATGAAGATGAACAAGTCGATCTAAGTATAAACAGGCCAAAGGATTTATGTCCCTCAAAAGCAGAGAAAGAAACTATAAAAGATAGGAGCTAGAGGGAGAGTAGTACTGCCGTTATTCACTAGCTAGTGAGTAATTTCCTTCTCAGCTTTCCACAATTTGAAAGAAATTTACAAGAGGTAGATTGATCAGTGAATGTTCCAGCTCTGTTACAGTGTATATTGAGTGGCGGCGGAAATGAGATGCTAAATTAACATTTTTGTAAATCAGTGTGTGAACAAAGGTCTGGTAGTTACAAATTTGATTTTTCAAGATCAGAGAAAGGCATTGAAGCATGAGCACAACCTTAGTCGTCGTAAGTAGTGAGACCTGATCTTGGCTCCTTCTCTGGATTTCCCTGTAATGTATTACCTGGTCTCTGTTGCCCTCTCCGAGTACACAGTGAGATCTGAAATTCAGCATGTAGGCAATGATAGGCAGCCACAGAGCCAAATACTGCTGGAGCATACACCACCTACTCTTAAGTTTTCTGATGCTGATGGTTCAGTTGGTAATTGCACCACCCAAGAGGGCATAATCTTAAAATTAGAGCTAGGCCATTAGGGAGTGAAATCAGGAAGCACTTTTCCACACAAAGGGTAGTGGAAATCTAGAACTCGCTCCCCCAAGAGGCTGTGGATGCTGGGGGAATTGAAATTTGAAAACTGAGTTTGATTAAAAAAAAATGTAGGTAAGGCTATCAAGGGATATGGAACAAATGTGGGTAAATGGAGCTGAGATACAGATCAGCCATGATCTAATTGAATGGCAGAACGAGCTTGAGGGACTGATGTTCCTGTTTTCCTATAATCTAGGCCGATACTTCACTGCCGTACTGTTGAAGTGCTACATTATCAGAGGTTCTGACCTCTGGATAAGATGATAAACCTCCTGCCCGTTCTGGTGCTTCAATTGAATATTAAATATCCTACAGCATTATTTTTTTTAAAAACAGGAGTTTTCCTGTGTCCTGGCCAACATTCCTCCTCTAACCCAAATTATCAAAACAGATTATTAACTGGTTATTCATTTCCTGGTTATTCATTTCATTCATATTTGCACGATGCAATGTTTGTCCGCATAGTCACTGCACTTCAAAGTAATTGATTGTATATGAAGTGATACACACTCAAGGAAGTATAGAGGCACTATATAAATACAAGTCTCATTCTTAATCATCTTCAGGAGAGGTGGTGGAAAGTATCTAACTATTGTGAGATACAGTCACTAATTAGTGATGCCATCGTTCAATTATGTGTTCATTTAACTCCCTTACATGATAAAGGCAAATATTCATTATTTTTTGGATAACCAGCTGTAAATGCATTGGTAGTAGAAGCTTTAAATTGAAGCCCTACTCCAGCACTTAAATGCATAGGGTAGAAACAGACAAACTATTTCCTCTGGTCGGGGAATTCAGAACAAGAGGGCATAATCTTAAAATTAGAGCTCGGCCAGTTGAGAGAGAAATCAGGAAGCACTCCCAAAATATATTCGCTCCACCATTGGCGGCCTTGCCTTCAGCTGCCTAGGCCCTAAGCCCTGGAATTCCGCCCCTAAACCTGTCTGCCTCGCTACCTCTCTTTCCTCCTTTAAGACGCTCCTTAAAACCTACGTCTTTGACCAAGCTTCTGCTCGAATATCTCCTTTTGTGGCTCAGTGTCAAATTTTGTTCGATAATGCTCCTGTGAGGGGCCTTGGGTCGTTTTACTACATTAAAGGCACTACAGAAATACAAGTTGTTATTAGTGTAGAGAACAATAACTCGGTCAGTTGCTTCACCCTCAATCATAGACTTGATGCATTAGTGGAAGGAGGATTAAAAGAGAAGAAACTCACAAAAAGGGAGAAAATTAAGCTCCGAGTAGCTGAGCTATACAGACCAGGAAAATTCCAGATTTGATTTCTAGTCTATGTCTATGAGTTAACTCTGCTTGGCTGAAGCAGTAGTGGGGACTATATCGGCCAGAATTCCTGCTTCTGATCACTATCGAGCACCCCTGCTGTAAGTATGGGCATATGCAGATTGGGTAGCCAATAAACATGTGAGGCCTTCATATGAAGAATCACCTGTTGAACAAGGTTCCCAAGCGCTGTTGGCATCATGACACTGGACCCTAGAAATACTTCAGTCTTCAGGGAAGATGGGGAGAGGAAGTACATCTAACTCTGGTGACAGAGCTCCTGAAATAGTCACTAAAAATAGGAGCTTCAGTGATCTATTAATTCAACTCTGTGTATGTGTTAACTTCTTCATATCTAATTGAATACCCTACCAGAGTATACAAAATGCTTTTGTGCACCTCCAACCTGTTGGTTGAGTTTAAGAAGGATACCTGCTTGCCCCTCAATCATGGACTGATGCACTGAGGGAGGAGGAACCTACCAAACATGGAAAAAATTGAATTGGACAGGAATAGGACAGGTTCAACTGATTAAGGTAGTGAGCAGATGAGTCTTCAATCCCTTTGTGGCCTCATCCCTCCCTATCGCTGTAACCTTCTTGAGCCCTACAACTGTCCAATAACTCAACATTCCTCTGATTCAGGCTTCTTGTGCATCCTCCACTCCGTTGGTGGCCGTGCCTTCAGCCTTTTAGGCTCTACACTCTAGAATTCCCTCGCTAAACCTCGCCACTTCTCCTTTGACCCTCCTTAAAACTCACCTCGTCAACCAAGCTTTTAGTCACCCCTCCTAATATCTTCTTTGGCTTGACATACATTTTTGTCTGATCGTACATCTGTGAAGTGTCGTGGGGTGTTTTTCTACATTAAAGGCGCTATATAAAATGCAAGTTGTTATTGAGTCATACAGACAAGCAAGGTTCCATGACTGATTCCCACTCTGTTGTTAGCTGATCTCAAGCAGGCATGCTACAATTAACCTCAACACCTCTGGGTAGGAAGGGCAAAATCATTCAGAGCTCGAATTCCAGAGTTCTATCTGCTGGAAGTCCATGTGTGGATGTCAAGTGAGGACAAGATCAGGTTCAGCTGCAATACCCCCAGTGGCCAAATAGTCTGCAAGGCTCACATACAAATAATCAGCATTGGGTGCAGTCGTGGTGGCTGACTGGTAACTGTGGAGGCGTAGCCCGGCAAGGAGTCAAATCCCTTCAGCATTGGGGGGGCGGGGGGGAATTGACAGGGAAAAGTTTGTCAAAAAGAACCATTCCACCATTTAATGCACAAGAGATTTTATTTATAATTACCGATTAAAAATATAAATAAAAACATTCAAGCCCCAAATTGATTTTTTTTTCTATTTCATGATCAGTGCCTCTAAAATAAAATTGTCACAAACTCAGTATAAAGGCTTAGAAAAAAAGCTGGGATGCTTTTTATAAACATAACAAACATTATATTACAAACATCAATAATTCAGACTGAAAGCAAGTAGAGAGACGCTTGCTGGTTTCCCAGGCTGGATTTCAGAGCCATCGGGAATCCAGGTGAATTAGCAATTAATCAGCTGGACAGTTACACTAGAAGTGCTTTAAAAGGTTTTAATCATCTGAAATTTAAATAGTTCTAAAACAGTCCTGAGTGCTGTGTTAGAGATGCAGCTCTGAACAGTAACTGCTGCTAATTAGGCAGAGATGCCTTTCACACATAGATTAGCTCAGTCAGCTCCAGGTGGAGATAGAGCAATGGAAATATTAAGACAAACCCAAATAACATTTAGACTTCCATTGCTATTTACAAAGAGCTAAGACTTCAAAGCCCAAGTTGCTCAATATTTTATAAAGATGTTAGTTTAATTTCTCTCAACTTAATCACTTCCCAGTTTACCTTTGGACGCTTAAACTCTGGCTCAGCAATAGATTTAAAATCTGTTTTGACATTGCATCTGGCAATAAAAGGGATGCTGCTACAAGAGAAGATTCAAAGATGATTCCAACGGTATGTCCCAAATGACCCCCCCCCCTTGTTGACAGGATTCATACAAAATGAAATCTGATATGTTTCTCACTGTAAAACAGCCAAATTTGAAAAAAATTGGTGCTGCTCAAATGTACAGCGTTAAAATCGGAGTTTGAAATCCAAACTATTTGGTGCCACCTGTGATTTTGTTCCTCTCCTGGCCTCTATGGCTTACTTCCATGCCGGAAGTGAGCAATCTTTGAGCAATTAACCTACTATTGTGACTTGTCCAGTTGCGTACTTTACTTCCCCAGATATGGCTGGCAAAATAAACCAGCAATGTGGTAGGGACAGAGATCCTATAGCATAGGCCGTACAGCAGTCGCACACTGGGATGGAGGGCTGATAATGTGATGTTTCCGCCGCCTTACCCATTGATGCGGCCAGAAGCTGCTTCCTGAAAGTTGTAAATCTTTTAAAATATTCAATCACTGAGATCAGAGTGCACCCAGTACTAGTATGAGTGTGGCAATCAATGTCTAGAGTAGACATTGGTGGGGGTGAATAAAATTAAACATTTCCAGTTTAATGTTCTTTATTTTGTGAATTCAAACACCACAGCGGTAAATTCCAGATGAAGATGTCAGCTCTGTACACCTTTATTGAAAATGTGCACAAACATCTATTTACTTTTGTAAAGACATACAGCTTGAGCTATGCAAAAGATAGTTATAAAATACATATCAAAAACATAATTTATCACTAAACTTATGTTCAGATATGTTCATCTGGAATCAGCTGTGTTTTTAATTGTAACCCAGAATATTAAATTGGAAATTTAAAAATATTTTGCACCGATATTCAGACAGCTACCAATACTCCCCACCACTTATGTTCTGCAGTCTCCAATTTAAACTATTTTGTTGAATTTTTTAAATCACATTTTTCCCCAAGTCTCTGTTTTCTTCCAATGTCCTTTCCAAGCCTCCTAATTCACTCCTATTCCACAGCCCCAATACCAATCTTCCATCTCTCTCTTCCTCTCTCCAATCATCTTCTTTCCCAGACGTCCAATCCACTTCCTCAGCCTCTGTCTATTTTCCCCTTCCCCCTCCAGATTAGAAATCTGGAAAGGGGGCAGGGAGAGACCGGAGATCAGGATCACACAAGCTAAAGCAAAAGCCTTGTTACCTGATCATTCATGTGATCTCCTGGCCCAAAAAGGGAAAATGTTGATTCCTAATCTGGGAAGAAAGTGAGCAACTGAAGGCCATCGGGAGAACAAGTGAGGGTCGAGACTGGTCATTGTAGTGCTTCAGTACTTCCAGACTGCCAATGAAAAGCTCACACACATACTTTCAACAAGAGTTAAGAGCCTTCAAACACAACACAAGACATTGTAATAAAATCTTCCTGTCCTATATCTGTCTGGCCATTTGAAGCCTGAGTTAAATGGTCCAGTACAACAAAAGACATCAACTACATTAGGCTGGTCTTGCAAACACAAACTGTGCAAACACAGTAATACAAAAAAGGTTCCGAGTGCATTATGGATTGAACATTCTGTATAAATACATTTAATGTTTTCTAAGCTGGCTGAACTCAAGGTGTCAGTTTCTCTCATTCCCCATTTCTTTCTCGTCTCCCCGCTGGCCTACTTTCCATATGTGTCACTTCCTGTTGCTAGGAAGACAGATAGCCCAGGTTGTGCACAGTTCCACACACAGTTAATAGTGCTACTTGGTCAACTCTGGATGAGGTGTGCTTGAACCTCGCAGGTAGGGAATATTGCGTTCTTCTTTCCCTGCTCCTGCTTTTCCATTTCCCTGCCAGATGACCAAGACCTGTCAGTTTTAAGGCTTCCCCCTTCTACTTCATAGAAGCCCTGCTGCAAATGCCAGTTAAGAGTGGGACTTATGGGTCCTCCCTGCCTGAGAGTCCATTAACTAATTTTGTCGCTTACAGATCATCGCAAAGAATTATAAATATCAGCAGATGCTTTTCTAACTTTCGTAATGCGGAAGCAAAATTATTTACCTACCACAGAACTGGAGAAATCTAGTGAACCTGAAACTCTCAAAACCTGAATGACAGGGTTTGAGGATTACTTCCAAATCCTACAGAACATGGAGAGGGGCATAACATGGATTCTGCGCACCAGCCACCCATAAACACCTACTAGAGAAAGAACAATCTTCCAGACAATGAACAGGGCCAGTGGTTGAGCCCTGTGAACCATTCATATTTAATGCGTACTAATCACAGGCCAGCAATTTATCGAGAGAGTAAGTGAGATCCTTAGAGACTTAATCAGCTCTGTGGTTTTACGTGAACTCCAGCCTGAATTTCCGAGTTTTACCGATGTTGAGTTTTTCCTTCAATAAGTGTAAATTACATACTACAACATCCAGCACATCAAGGGAATGAAGACTTGGCTCTGTCTGCTATGTCGAGAGGTCAAGAAATGTGGATTTGATCCAGACACTCGATCCATTCCGAGGCGAGACTCACATTTCACAAGCCAGTCTTTTATTTCTCAGCTTTTACGCTATGTCCAGGCTATTCTTGGTCGGTGGCTTGTCTAATAAAATATAAAACAGGAGCAAAAACAGTCAAGTCTTACAACATTTTCACTTTAAAGACTGGATAGTTCAGAGGTTCAGTACCACACCAACGTTCCCTCTAATTTATGATGTTTGGTGCGCGGTCCCTTTAAATTTGCGGAACAGCTGGTGAGCGGCGTGCGCGGGACCTCCTGATCGCTGCGCAGCCGCGGGGAAAAGTTGTACCACACTGGATGGTACACTTGCCAACTGAGCCACTGCGGTGCTCCAGACATCCATTTTCAATGTGTATAGTTACCTTAGGTTCATATCCTCGCTGCCGCATCAGCTTCGCCTCATGTTGGAGCATCTCTTCATACCGTCTCTCTGCAAGCCTTTCCTCATTTTCCTCCTTCTGTTGCCGGTGCAACTCTTCCAACTCCTGCCTCCTCCGTTCTTCAACCTACATTAAAAACAAGAAAAAAATAATTACAGTTAGGAACAGCTGCATTTACCAGTCCAATGTTATCCAGTACATTTGTTTAGTGTTCATCGATAGCATGAAAGGCCAATATCCAGTGTTGGGGATTACAACAAGATCTCAGTGGTCTTTCAGTAGACCTGCAATACCCGCTACTGTAATATTACTAACAGTATCAGGATTGATCATTGACTATGTTTCCACCCCCTTTCTTGAAGATGCTGGCCTGGAAGGTGAGGGCGGGGCGGGCGGAAATATAGCTTCAGATTTCTTCCTCTCTTTCTGCTGTGGGGGCCGTTTTTGGCTTCTCCTCATTGTTCCATCAACTCATTGTGTGAAGAGACGCGGGAGTGAACCTAAATCTGACCGCTACTGGGCACTGTGTTTTTCCCCGTCTGACTCATTAAAGCCAATTTAGCCTCTGTTGATGCAGTTACTGAAATCAGCTAGCATCGCTGACCACAATGAACAGTCTTTGGAGGTATTTTTGGTTACATGGCTGTTCTCAATATCTCTGGGGGACAATGCATTACACAGTGTACAGTGAGCCACTTAAATGTGCAACAATGTATGCATCTCAAGGGCAATTAGGGATGGGCAATAAATACTGGCCTTGCCAGCAACGCCCACATCCCATAAACGAATAAAAAAAATACCCTGTACAAACATCCATTAGGAGCGGAGTCAGGTGATTAATGCCTGTATATCAATAGTTTTGTGGAACAAACCTGTGCTGCCAGCTCCTGCTTGCGAGCGGTTTTCACCTCCTCCACCTCCTCCTTCTCGCGCTTTGTCATTTCCTTCACTTTCTCTAGCTCCCAGATCAGCTCCTCGCGACGCTGCACAGATTCCTCCTGAGCACGCCGATTCATCTCAATCCGCTCCAGGATTTGCTGCTGTCGGCCTACAAGTACCTAACAAGAGGAGATCACATTAAATACTGCTTTTACTGCTCCCTACTACAATTCTCTATTTAAAACAAATTGTGCTCGACAGGTGAGGGACGTGTGACCCTTTCCAGTTTAGGCTTTTAAGTCAGGTAAAACCCTTTTTAATCCGCCCCAACAATGTACCTTAACCCTAACATCGTAAGAGCACCCCAAATGCACAAGTGCGATATTTCATTTCTCACACCGGTCAATCTGTGACCTCTCTGAGTGACTTTACAGTTTAATAATATTTGGTCCCCTCCAAACTCTGGGGCAGTTTTGTCTTGTCCTCATTTCGTACCATCAGCAGAAGAGACCTTTGTCTGACCATTTTCAGCCATCTACACTGTTTCTCCAGGGGTTCCATCAATCTCCTGGCACAGTAACAGTGGAAAATCAGGAGAGCCCCTGAGGAACTTTCAGACCAACATGCTCATAAGAAACTGTACTTGTAGGAAGAATCTCATGTATGACCGTACAGAAAGGATGTAGAGATGCCAGCTGAGCTATTCTTCTGGCATATTTTAACATTTAGTAATCGTTGAGTTAATGCAGGGCAAGCAGAGAAGTTGTCTACGGACTCTGTCTCAGAGTCTGTCTTAGGCACTGTTCAATTCTCTGTCATTCTTTCCTGAAGCTCCAGAGGGCCCCAGCACCCCAAGGTACCTGGTCCAAGTGACCATTCTTCAAAGTCCAAACAATGAGCGTAGGCAATGTCCCCACTTGTGTGGCTCCATAAAGGGTGATTGGATAGCAATCAGAAGTCATTGATTTTTCAACCCCCTAGTCTGGAAAGGATGAGGCCAACAGTAGTCAGCCGAGATTCTCTTTGTTAAATTGTCAAAATAGCAATGCTGCCGTCATTGTGACGGCAAAAGTATCAATGGGGCTCCTTTCATTAGAGCACAGAAAATCAAGAGGAGATCCAATAGAGATGTTCAAAATTATGAAGACTTTTGATAAGATAAATCAGAAAAAACTATTTCCACTGGTCAGTCAGTCAGTCAGTAGCTGGAGGGCATACGTTTAAAATCATTGCCAAAAGAACGAAGAGAGGGGATGGGAAAATTATTTTTATGCAGGGGGTTATTAGGACAAGGAATGCCCCACCAGAAACAGTGGTAGAAGCAGAATACATAATAGCTTTTAAAAGGAAAGTGGATTAATATTTGAAAAAGAATAAAATTGAAAGGAAATTGGGAGAGGCTACAAGAATGGGACAAAATGGACCACAGGTGTGATGGGTGAAATGGCCTCCTTCTGTGTTGTAAATCAAATATTACTAGCTGGTATTTAAATATGTTGGCCTGCCCCCCCTGTCAGTAATCAGTGACACTTCATAGTCCTTACTTTAAAACAAAACTTCATCACTTCTTCTGGTTGTCTACATACCATGGACCGTTCCCTAGCTGAAAGCGAAGGCAGATGACTTCCAGCCTGGCCAATGCCGGGAGTTTCGGGAGGGGTGCACCTCTTGGGTTATTTTCTCCCTTGCTCCCTATGGGTAAATACCTGCCCTTTTTACTCCGCCTTCTACTGACAGTATGACCAAGAGTAGTAACTTATACAGTGTGGGGAATTATAGGTGTACATCCATGTCTCACCATTTTGTACTGAAGCATCGATCAAAAGACACCTAGTAAACTAGCTAGGTACTGACATTTATTTTGGAGAGTTCAACGTTTGTAAAGAACATGACTAATTCACAGGACCACATTCATAGATACAAAGTGGAATGTACATAAACACCAACACTGCATTTGTGAGGCTGCCTGAATCAATTCTAAGACATACCATCTACACAGCCAAATACCTGATATTTTCAAATAATTAACCTTTGGAAAGTCGAGGGAAGAATGTGAATGCCATACCTCCTGCATTAAACGCACTCTTGCTTGTCTCTCTCTCTCCCACTCCTCTTCTCGTTTCTGCCACATACGTTGGGCCTCCTCCCTGGAATCAGAGGGATTTTTTTCAAACTTAAAAGCCCATTTGCGCATCCTATAATTTCAGTACATTCTCTGACTGCAATGAACTACTACACATTGTCACTGCTAAGTGCTGCATTGAAAATTGAGAAAATAACCTCTTTAAAGAGTGTAACAATTTTAAAATAATAACCCTCCCCTTCCCCCCCCCCCCCCGCCAACTTATTCCTAGAACACAAATGCAGCCATGTCACATTCTATTTATAATGCTTGTAGGCTCTCAACTGAAAAAGAAATGAAATTATTTGTAGTCCAAGAAAGTCTGTTGAAGTTCCTTTCTGATTTATATTGTGACATCATTGTCACGGAAACAGGGCTTTTGTTTCTAATTAGATGTTTCCTTCCATCGAGTAGGAGAACAGAAACATACTGATTTCATGAAATTTAAACAGAATATAGATTTTGATTTAGAGGAATACTCTGGGATAAGAACCTTCGATGTCAGTTCAATATATCCCAACACGAATTCTTATTTAAAATCACATGTTCACTACGAGAGCTCTGGCTCCCGAATAATTATCACTGTGCTTCCAACTCTAGAGACAAAAGGAAGACATCTTGCCTTCACCTCCAAGCAATTTGTGCTGCTGGTTATAAGTCACAGACAACTGGGGATGCAACGGGTGGGAACGAGTGCCCAGAGTCAAGGTGAAGTAAAGACTCAACATATTTCCATGGCTCGCTGGGAAAAGCAGCAGAAAGTGCACTCAATTGGGACACTGATCATAATAAGGTTTGTTAAATAAAAAAGTCCACTTATAAGTAATACAGGAAACTCTCGTTTAAACGGCACCTAAATATCTGGAACTCTCTAATAACCGGCAGAATTCATACTCCGAAAACTACAGTATACAGTCGTTTATAAGTTTTGTTTTACTGTTAAGTAATTAAAGAGTTATGGATTACCCTCAACTGGCATTACTGTACTTAATCAAGCATCTTCCACCATCCATTTAACACAACATTCTGTAGAGGAGGACCCAATTATACTGCACATTTCTTGATTTTTTTATTTTTGTTTGTTAAAAATAGCCTTGGTAGATATACCTCTCCGTTATCCGGAATTTTTAATCAACCGGCACCACGCCAGGTCCCGTCGGTGCTGGATACGAAAGAGTTTCCTGTAGTTCTATTTTGCAATTTCGCACTTGCAAGCAAATAACTACAACTGGAGAGCCTTAGCCTGGAGCACTCTTTTGCCAGAAGCCTCCAACGCCTGATGAAAGTATTCAATAGATATCATGCTCATGCAAATAGAAGATTAATTAATTCATGCTCCTGTGTTAAGGAGAGCACAATACAATGATCTCTCTGTCCTTTTCCTTCCAGTACAATTCTCTGCCAACCAAATAAATGGAGCATTATCTGCACAAATGACCAGGAACAGACCTGAATGCAGTGTCCAATTCCGCCTCACGCTCTCTCTCCAACTGCAGCTGCTCCTCAATGACTTTTTTCATCCACGCTGCGTCCGCTATAGCCCGGTCACGCCTCGCTGATTGCAGTTGTTGGTCCACCTCTTCTTTTTCAATCAGAGATGCAAGAATTTGGCGATCCATCTCCTGCAAATTGGGGGGAAAAAAAGGTACAAAATAGAGAGCTGCACAATTCAGCAATGACCTTTGTGAGGAAGGGGGTCCAAATAAAATGTGCACAGTACGTGCATAAAGAATGCTTAAATGAGTGATATTCCTTCATTGGCAACAGAATCACTCAACGGTACAATGATACGTACCACCCGTAATCCAGCAATCACAACAAAATACACAGCATTCTGCAATCGTTTCCAAGAGTATTGTTCTCGCTGCTAATCCAGACTTCCATTTGAAACAGGGGCAGGAATGTGCAGACTGTTCCCCCAGCCACCTGCTGCCTGACCTTTTGTCACTGGATGCCTGTCAACTCGTGATAGATGACAATTGCCTCTTGAACATTCATCATCATTCCAGTTGATTTGAAGCTGTACCCAGGTGCATTAGTAGGGTGTCAGAACAACCCTGCTTAAAATAAAAAGCATAAAGACTGGCACAGTGCATTTGAGCTCCAACGTGTTGTACCAGGCAACGGCAGGTGGCAGATCTACACCCACAAATCCCCATGAGGAGGCCTCCTTGTCAGCTGTGCCATCACAGAGCGGTATTAGTAAAAGGCAATGTACTCTGCCACTGGGAAGAACAGTCACCCTGACCGTTCTCAGCCATGTTAAGTGACCAGTTATAGTGACAGGCGATACATCCACCTCCCTGCCCTTCTCATTCAAGGTACAGCGAAGGACACTGGGAGAAGATAAAATATACTTAGAAAGAACAGAAACAAAATAAACCAAATCACACATTTAACTAATTACTCCACCTGTACTGTACCGATAACTGATGGAATGAACTTCTCATTCTTAACACAGTCCATTTTTATTTAACTTCATACCACACTGTTCTGCGTTACTCGCAGCTCTTCCTGAATCTGCTGCGCGCGTGTCCTCAAAGTCCTCAATCCACCAAGTGTTAAGTTAACTGCTATTTAGAGTGCTTTACTCGGTCTTTTCACTGAAACCCACACTTTTTAATAAATATTTATTTTCTTTCTCTCATCCTCTTCTCTGAACAAGAAGTGTCAAGCAGGCTATTTAACAAGGGTGGGCATCACACCCAAGCCTGATCCTATCCTCGCCTATAGGTAGACTATTCATGAAATGTTTGAACTTTCCGATTTTGCAGTGCAGGTGCTCTTACCAGCTCTTCCTGAATCTGCTGGGCACGTCTCCTCATCTGTGTCTTGTACTGACGGTTCAGTATCCGGCTGCAAGAAGGAACAAAGGAAGTTAGCATGTGGAAGCACTTTCTGCAAAAAGGAAAAGGCCGAAGTTTGAGAATTAATTCATTAAAGCAAAAAAGAAAGAGTGAAATTATAAGCTGAAAAAGCCTGTGCAATCTGGTGGCAGAGTCCACCGTGACACAAGTTGGTAGGACGCAAGCTTCCCCCACCCCTGAGAAAGGGGTGATTATCCTCCTTGGAGCTTTCTGTAGCATTTACGACATATTACAAATCCTGACCTGAGAAAACCTGGGAAAGGATAACTCGAGCAGTATCGAGAGGCCGGTTCGAAGCAGCGTATACAAAGCAGTCATAACAGAATCCATTGACTCAGTCAGGAAAAGGTGTGTGGCATGAGGAGAGGGGGAGGCGACACCTAAAGTGGGCAAGAAAATGACTGACAAATGGGTTAAAAGTAGCTGCACAGAATACAAGATTTTTTTGTTTAAACAAACAGTGCAGTGCACTTTAAGCTTGTAAACCACAGTGACAACAACAGAAATTTACCCAAACATGAGGCCAGAATGGTTACTATAGGCCCCGATTTTACCTCCAGGTGGATTCCCCGCTCAGGCCAGAGTTAAAATTACAGTCGGGTCTCAATGATGTCATCGGGCCGCAACGATGCTGCCTGACCTGCTGAGTGTTTCCAGCATTTTCTGTTGTTGTTTCAGATTTCCAGCATCCGCAGTATTTTGCTATTGTATGTAAAGAAGGACCCTGTTGGCTCCCGGCGCATGTCCTTGCTGCCTGCTCAGGAGAGCAGGTTAAAATTGCAGATGTTGTGATCATGGCAGCTGTCAGACGGGTAAAAGCCAGGGCGATTTTAACTGCCCACCCGCCAGGTTTCTGCTGAGCGAGTAGGGTTAAAAATCGCCCCCTATGAACCTATTACCATACAATAACAGTCATTTTTTCTTTACAATGACTGTTGCATCCATTTTATGAAAAATTTGATTACATTACTTATTAGGAACACGTGCACTCAAGTAATGCAGAAATAAAATCACGATAGTGCAGTACAACACACTGAAGACATTTTTAAGAGGGTTGGTGGAAGACGAAAGAGAACAAGACAGTGAATACATGGTATTTTTGGAAAAGTTTCAAGCAATCAGATTGACATTATCAGATTAATAGGAAGGGAGAGGCAGAACTGAATAAAAGATTATTGGGAATAGGTGTAGGCAGGACGGTCGCACAGAATGTCGCTATTCCAGTACCAGGTTGCACTGGAAATCCTCACTTTCCCAATTTTGGCTGCTCTGACAGGAGGAGGTGCCCACTGGAGGCAAGATATGATTCGCAAATAAAAGAGCACATTTCACCAAAAAGGGTTGCCACCTCTTAATGGCCACTTCAAGAGGTCGAGGAGTAAATGATCTACCCCTCGTCCAAGGGAGACGTAAAAAGGAGTAGATCTTTAAAAATTACTAAGAGAAATCTCCAAAGCAGTCAGTAAGTAAGTAACAAGCCAACTAACAGTACTCACCCCAGCTCAGATTTCTTTCGTCGCTGCTCCAACTGTTTCCTTTCCTCTTCCAGCTCCTCCAGCTCCCATTGCTGTTTCAACAGTTTCTCCTGTTCTGCCTTGAGATTCTTGGCCTGAAGACAGCAGACCAACCCTGGATTAAATCAGAACACCCACTGGCAATGCTAATGCCCCTTGATGAAGGCAAACAATTCTGGGAACACCCTCCTCTTCACATGCAAAGGTTTGAATTATTGCATGAATCACAAAAACCTCCATCGCTCCCCTAATGTCAAGGATAGTTCAAAAGGACTGGAAGTTATTGCCTTGAGCCAAAGAGATTACCAAGGGCTATTGAAAGGCAACATGAATGATACTAGATGTAAAACTTCTTAAGGACAGATCAGACTGAAAGAGGTAACTGGAGAAGATGATCCACATTTACATGTTGGTCGGTTATTTGACCACACAGGGCATCACAGACATAAGAACATGAGAGATAGGAGCAGGAGTAGGCCATTTGGCCCTTCGAGCCTGCTCCGCCATTTAATAAGATCATGGCTGATCTTCTACCTCATCTCCACTTTCCCACACTATCCCCATATCCCTTAGTATCCAAAAATCTATCGATCTCTCAGTCTTGCATATACTCAATGACTGAGCATCCACAGCTCTCTGGGGTAGCTAATTACAAAGATTCACAACCCTCAGTGAAGAAATTTCTCCTCATCTCAGTCCTAGATGCAGGAAGGATGTTCCCGATGGTCGGGGAGTCCAGAACCAGGGGTCACAGTCTAAAGATAAGGGGTTTTACATCTAGTATCATTCATGTTGCCCTTGGTAATCATTTAGGACAGAGATGAGGAGGAATTTCTTCACCCAGAGAGTGGTAAACCTGTGGAATTCTCTACCACAGAAGGCAGTGGAGGCCAATTCATTAAATATATTCAAGAAGGAGTTAGATATATTTCTTAAAGCTAAAGGGATCAAGGGATATGGGGAAAAGGCAGGGACAGGGTACTGAATTTGGATGATCAGCCATGATCTCATTGAATGGCAGAGCAGGCTCGAGGGGCCGAATGGCCTACTCCTGCTCCTATCTTCTATGTTTCTATGTTTCTAAATGGCCGACCCATTATTCTGAGACTGTGACCCCCAGTTCTAGACTTCCCAGCCAGGGGAAACATCCTCCCAGCATCTGCCCTGTCAAGCCCCTTAAAAATGTTATATTCAAATACGGTCCTGAACTGAAATCCACGCATGCACACTTTCTAGCAGAGGTCATTGGCTATCAATCAGGAGTAGCAACACAGGCTAAATTTCCCCCAGACGCGCCAAGATTAACTCTAGCGCCCCTACCACCTCGCTTTTTCATATTTGTTAATCAATCTTGCATGCTCTCCTTGGTTTTAGAACAGTACTAACCTGTAGATTCTTTACCCGCTCCAGATTGCAACTATACTATTGTTCCATGGAAACAACCCACAGTTACATAGCCAGTGTAAATCCCCAGACACATGGAAGCTATTTATATTTACAATGGAGAAATAATGATCTATGGGGAAAAAGTCAGCTGCCAGAAAATTACTTGATCAGAACTTCATGAATTAGTCTATTTTTCTGTCCTAAAAACACACATGCATAAATCAGTTTTGCCTGAACAACTGAGATATTGCATTACATTGATACCTCACACAGCTCCCAGTAAGTCTAACCACAGAAAATCTAACCACCTCCCCATGACATTCAACGGCATTACCATCAGCGAATCCCCCACCATCAACATCCTGGGGGTCATCATTGACCAGAAACTCAACTGGACCAGCCACATAAATACTGTGGCTGAAAGAGCAGATGGAAGGCTGGGTATTCTGTGGTGAGTGACTCAGCTCCTGACTCCCCAAAGCCAGGAATGTGATGGAATACTCTCCATTTGCCTGGATGAGCGCAGCCCCAACAACACTCAAGAAGCTCGACAACATCCAGGACAAAGCAGCTCACTTGATTGACACCCCATCCACCACCTTAATCATTCACTCCCTCCATCACCGGCACACTGTGCCCACAATGTGTACCATCTACAAGATGCACTGCAGCAACTCGCCAAGGCTTCTTTGACAGCACCTCCCAAACCCATGACCTCTACCACCTAGAAGGACAAGGGCAGCAGACGCATGGGAACACCACCACCTGCAAGTTCCCCTCCAAGTCACACACCATCCTGACTTGGAAACACATCGCCATTCCTTCGTCGGTGGGTCAAAATACAGGAATTCCCTACCTAACAGCATTGTGGGAGGACCTTCACCTCACAGACTGCAGCGGTTCAAGAAGGCAGCTCACCATCACCTTCTCAAGGGCAATTAGGGATGGGCAATAAATGTTGGCCTTGCCAGAGACACCCACATCCCATAAATGAATAAGGAAAAGTCATTAACCCTACTCTAGTGAAAAGAAACTGGCAATATAGTACTGTGATGCGGAGATGCCGGTGTTGGACTGGGGTGGACAAAATTGAGAGGTCGCACTGTGCCATAGCATCTGAAGGTATGTAGTAGGTTTATACCTTCAGTTCCTCGTCACTATTCTCTTTAGTATACTTTAATCTACATCACATAGACTATCACATTCAGACAAACTATTAACAAAGCCACAGCTGTTGACTGGTAAATGAGTTAATGGCAGCAATTCAATATCACAGTTCGGGAGATATCATTGTCTGCTGTCAGTCACTGGAGATATCAACAAAACGAAAGGTCTCACTTTTTCAGGCAAACATTTATATACCTCCGCGGTGTTAACTATGTGTGATTTTAGAATGGAAACTTGCATCGACGCAGGAAGACCCTGATTTAGTAATTTACTTGAAGCTGTGTGATGTGGGTTTTTTTTCCAATTGATCAGCATTTCCCAATTGTAAATATCAATAGTTTTGTGTGTCTGGGGATTTATACTGGCTACACAGATCACCCTTCAGTTAGAACCAACAAAATACATCTTACACCATTACCTACATATCCAACCCATAAGATGGCACCCGGAGGTATTGTTGTTCCTTATATGTGTCTCCCAGAAATTGTAAACAGGAAAACGCCCATCTGCCCTTCAGCTGCACCATAAAGCATATCACACATTAAGAAAATATATCTTCAGCAACGACACAGCCACCAATCAACACAGTAAACATAGGAGGCCTATACTAGTCAGTTAAAATGTTCCTTCCATCATTACACATGTCTTTCAGCAGTGTCTTCAGGTCTATTAATATGTTTGTACTCCCCCCCCACCCCCCCAGAGAAATCAAATGATTTCATTGTTTCAGTTTGTGCCCATTGTTTAAACAGGTTGACAGCTTTGAGGACATTCTCTTCTCTTCTTATGCCTTCTTATTTCCCGAGGGTTTGCATGTGCTGTAGCATCACAATGGCTGACTAAGCCAGCCACTAGGAAGTGTGTGAGGGACAGCTCAACTTCCAATCCCCTCTTCCGAGTAGTGCATGGTTTCTGTTTGGTGATCTCCCACAGCAGCACACCTGGAATCCAACGCGTCCCTATTGCCATTGCACGGCAGAGTGGTGCTCAGTCCGTTATATCACACAGATTTATCCAACTGCCAACATAATGCACGAGTGACAAAGTCACAATGTGTTATTTGATTGGATCTGCCCATTGAAAAAAATTCTGTGGTAGTGGATCCGACACAACTCCTATCTTTTGCATTAAAACTATTCATACAGGCCTAAGCAATTTGGTTCTTACCTCAACCTCCCTTAAACGCAGCTCCTCCATTTGCTGTCGCAGAGTCGCTGCCTGCTTCAAGTCTTCCTGTCTTCTCCTCTCCTCTTCCTGCTTTATTCGCTCCATGGCCTGCTTTCGTGCAACTTCATATTCATTCTCTAATCTTTTCTTCTCCTCTAACTCTGCCTCTTCTTGCTAAAAGAATTGCGAAAGCAGGAGAGACAAATAAATGTGTTGTTTCCATTTTGTCACCGATCCTTTAAGCCAAATTTCTGTTACTTCCTTCTCTACCTCTGCAAGATTCAATTAGAAGAATAGAATGGTCAAACCAAGCACCTCCCTCAAGGCCCTTCTTAAAACCCACCTCTTTGACCAACCTTTTAGTCACCTCTCCTCTCCTAATACCTCCTTCTTTGACTCGGTGCACATTTTTGTCCGATATTGTCCTGTGGCATCTGAGTCAGATTCAGATTGTCAATTTAGTACCAACAAGTGTAAAATGAGGGGCCAGTTTGTGTTGTAGGTCCCTGCACAATTTATACTGCTCAAACTAATTTCAGATGCAACCCTTACAGGCAGTAGTTAATGGAGGCTGTTCTTGCATCAATCTAGATTTAAACCCAGGTCCTAGAAATGAAAGGTTAGTATCTAACCTATCACCGAGTTCCCCTAAATATATTAAGATTTTTTTTTAAAGAAAACAAAATTGTTATATCAATTTATGTTTAATATGTCTGATCATTTAATTCATTAAACTACATTTAAAATTTCAAGCTAAAAGTTCTTAATTAATGTAGCCATTTGGAGCATTTCCCCATAGGGAGTTTGCACCTTTAAAGGGATAGGCAAGTTAAAAAAAACAGCTCCACTTCAGCAGCAGCCTTCCTCTAAGCAGTTCCTTACGCCCATTATGAAAGGGCAATTCGGACAAAAACACCCCTTCATTATTAATACATTGCCTGTTATAATGTTCTTATTATAAAACTGCAGAACCTCCAACTCTCAGTCAGCAAGTTCACAGGAGATCCCCTAGTTCGATATAAAAACAATTGTCAGTATAAGTCTCACACACACACAAAAACAAATATATATCCTTAAGCAAAATTAGAAAATGCTAGATGCACAGCAACTCAGACAGCATCTAAAAGAAAAGAAAGGTTACTGTTTTAAATGGCACCTTCTGCCACAGTCAAAAAAGAACCTTATATATCTCATTGAAAATTAAGATATGAACACTTGACTCAACTCACAAGAGCATGTGAAAGGAGTCCCACAGAAGCTATGTTTCTCGACAGTGGTCTGGCCCTCAGAAACTGAATGTTGTATATTTCTTTTATTGGGGGCTGTCACAGTTTGGGATTTTTTTCTGCTATTTTTTCCACAGAAATGATTTGGGGGAAAAGCTGCATTCAAGTGTTGGGTTTGAAAACAAAATGAATTTCCACAGGTTTAACAAGGCCACAGTCTGCCAGGCATTTGGAGAATGTATTAAAGCCAGGCGTCGATACTGTTATCCAGGACAGGCTGGAACAATAAGGGTGTTGTTATCTCATCTCAGGAGCTCTCAGCAAACAATCAAACTGTATGGGGTTGGAATGTCCCTTCCTGTTCAGCTCTACATCAAGCTAGTTTCAAAGGGAGGGGGGCGGCAGCAGGTTTGATTAGCAGCTCTTCTGGCCAACTCCAAGATAGGAGGAGTGTTCAAGGAACCAAGCCCCAACTTCCTGAGGGGACAGGAGGGAAGTGAAGAAAGATCCACGGGTTTTTTTTGAGGCAGAAAACTGGAAGGCAGTCAGGCCCAACAAAGGTTGGGAGTAGTTTAGAACGCAGGAGGCGGTTAGAAATGATTTTGTTTTAAGTTAAACAAGACAACCCACTGATGTGGGGAAGCGAAGCGTCTTCATTATTTTGTATTATTACGCAAAGGTAAGTTGTACTAATTAGAGATAAGTGAATACAATCATAACTATTGCTCTGTAAGTTCATGTGGTGTGAAATAAAGCAGCTTTACCATTCGCATCTGGTTTTATCTCACCAAGTGTTTGCTTGATCTGCCTTTGGAAAGGTTGAAGAAACATGTGTGGAAGATACAAATATCCAGTTCGGATTACAAGGGAATACGATTGTTACACCCCTGGGTTATGTTATCGTACCGTTAGATATTGGGCAGTACGGGCACACCCCACTGCTAATGGGAGTGACTAGTACCACTGTATCCAAGGCGTGACCCTAAACTTCTAACTAGATCCATAACCACATTTTGTGTCTGCATCACTGTATTGTTTGCTTAGGAGGTTGGACGATCTCAAACATTAAAATATGGTTTAATTACCTGCCGTTTTTCCGTGATCTGTGAACACCAGCTGCCTGTCACATGCGTCTTGTGCAAATCCGACTGGATCTGTATTCAAAATAAATAACTAGAAAATTGATTGATTGTCAACAACTCCATTATTAGTGACTAACAGGATGGCAGAAGGCGAACTAGATAGACCTTGGTCTTTTTTCATCTAGCAATTCTTATGTTCCTAATAATATTACAATTTTAAACAATGCTGTCATTGTAAAGAGGGCTCTTAAAAGTGGTATTTGTGAGCCTTACTGCAACAGGCTCCTATGCCAAACTAACTTAGGTCTCTAATTATGGTTCACATTGCACCAAAAGATGTTGTGCAATCATAACAGTTTTTCCAAGCTTATTTTCAGAGCACCTCAACACACATACTTGACTTTAGCGATGAGCCAGTATCGAGTTCAAATAAAATCTCACTCTAGCAACATTCATGAGCTGAAAAGTGTAAAGGGTCAGGCTATTCTAGGCTGCTACAACTGACATCCTTCACTGCCTGACTTTCCCATTATAAACTCCGTGTGGAGTCAGAACTGTCAGCTGTATCGCTCTCTGTGCCACCAGATTTGTTGGTTTGAATTTGATAAAATCCAGTACCAAAGGAAACATCAAGTCTCAGTGCTGCTCCTTCATAATAAGCAACAGATCCCCGCTGGACAGCAATGCAGGGACCCAACTTTAAACACAAAAGAAGTTCTTCTTGGAAAGTAAGAGACCAGCTAGAGAGCTGGGACAGTGGAGCTGAGCCAAGAGGCAAAATAACGATATGCTGAAGCCTTGATATGAAGATTTTTTTTGGCCTGTCTTTTCAACTTCAAAAGATAGTGACTCCACTTTATATTATTAAAATACTTCAGAACCCCTGGGCTAGACAGCGTGGAAAATTTAGTCAAAAGTCCTCATTCCTGATCACTATCCAGTAACCCCCTGCTAGAAAGTGCTCTGGTGGAGACACTAGACAAAGAAAGGATCAGGCTTGACTATGCTGCACTACCCTAAGGTTGATAAACCTACCGAGACTCAATATCTTGGCTCATAAATGAAGAATAGTAAGTTGGGTGAGATACTGGAGAGCTGCCAGTGCAAGTGAACCCATAACCAACATGAGTTCCTTCAGGGAAGGAGGGGAAAAACTCTTAAATAAGAACAATGTCTACTAAGACTGGATGGAGCTTTCTTAAAATTCCTTTTACCACTGTTGCTCATCAACTTCCACAGAAGATAGACCACATCAGCCCACATTACATTTGAACTGAAGCCCACCCCTCTTACAACCACATAGTCTTTTGCCAAAAATTCACCTCACAGCTTGGTCCTGGATCTCGTGCAAAGGCCAGAAGTCCTTTTGTTTCATGCTGCGGAGTTCTGAACTATGAAAGAGAACTATTTGGGCATGTCTGATATATCATAAGCTTAACCTGTATTGGGACTTTGCTATCATTGGAAAAAAAGACAAAAAACATAAAATGCCCATTGCCCCTTCTCAGCATAGTCTCAAAGGACTGTGTTCAGGCTGAAGCTGCTATCCACCAGAGACTCCCAGGTATCGACAATTGGGACAGATGCCTCAAGCCAGCTTCTCCTGCTCAGTGAGACGGCCTCTCTACTCACTTGACGCAGTTCTATATTGTTCTTCTTCCAGTGTTCATACAACAGCTCTTCAGCAACCTGAGAACAGAGGCACAGGAATGTTTAGTGCCAATTACATAGCATCTCTACATCATTTTCCAATGTCAAATATTGTTGTAATGGCAGCTGCAAAACTAAACTGCCAGCAGAAAAGAAGCTACTTCACTCTAAGGAAATCAAGGTGTGAATATTTCTGTGTGAAAAGCTCCGTTCACTGTTCCAGAAGCACCACAATTATAGCAATTAAACATTCGCCCATTTTAAGCAGCCGGGTTAATCACAGAATCTCCACAGTGCAGATAGAGGCCATTTCGGCCCATCGAGCCTGCACCGACACATATCCCACCCTATCCCCGAAACCCCACGTATTTAATCGCCCCTAACACTAAGGGTCAATTTATCATAGCCAAATCAACCTAACCCGCACATCTTTGGACTGTGGGAGGAAACCGGAGCACCCGGAGGAAACCCACGCAGACACGGGGAGAATGTGCAAACTCCACACAGACAGTCACCCAAGGCCGGATTCGATCCGGGTCCCTGGCGCTGTGAGGCAACAATGCTAACCACTATGCCACCGTGTTGCCGTGTTAGTTAGCAGCTGCAACATAAACATGAAGGATTTATAGATCAAGGCTCCCTTGATGGCTCAGTAAATCCACCACCCAATGTGGTATTTAGTAATACCCACCAGGACGGTACTAGGTCCTATCCCTAGTCTGTGCTGAGTTAGGTGATCGCAGTCTGGGTGCCAATAGGGGCATTCCAATTTATCACAGTGCCCCTGAACTTGGAAGGAGAAAAGTCAGCCAAGATTGCTAGCCCGATTGCTATGAAGTGACTCCTGCTGGAAAATGCACTTAGTGGACATCGGGTGAAGAGAGTTTCTGGCTTGGCTTTGACAGCACCCCTTCTTTGTGGATGAATAGCCTACTGACATTCAGGACCTGAAATTCCTCTTGATTAAAAGTCTCAGAGCCAGAGTGATCTCCTGGACTAGATGTAATCGCCCAGATGGGTTGGAGAGGAATTTCCCAGATGTTTTTTCCCCAAATTGGCCTGTGTTTTTTATTTGTTTTTTCACCTCTCCCTGGAGATCACATTCTTTTGGGTGGGGTGGGGAGTGTATATGTTGTGATACACAAGATATCGCAATTGTGTGGGACACAGGCTCGATGGACCAGAGGGTTTTTACCTGTCCATCATCATTCCTATGTTCGAGAATGCCTATTTTTCTCTGTAATTAACTACCCATGAATGGAATTCTGGGAATGCACAGCTTTAAAAAAAACAATTTCTGAGCTTGCAATTTAGCAAGTCACTAATTATGGGCAAAAACAGACATTTTCTTTTATTTTTGTTCAGAGAAATTTTGACTCTCTCTGACTTGGCTCTGCTAGAACTGGACCCCAGCACGAGTCATTGCCTTCATAAGAGAAGGGAAGAAAATCATAAAGAAGAAAAATCAGCATAATATTCCAACCAACTACTGCATCCTCCCGCAAATATCCTTAATCTGTTTATTTTATTTCAAGTGTGAGGGCTTTTCCCCAGTTGAAATGTAGCACATGACACATAACAAGGCACCAAATTTTGTCCAATAGCACTCCATGAAGCTCCTTTGGGTGTATTTACTACATTAACGGCGCTATATAAATGCAAGTTGTTGTTGTTGTAAGGGGCTCTAAGGATATCATAGACCTAATCTCTATTAGATTTCAACCTGTAACTCACTCCTGGGCATCCATTATTCTATATATAAAGCACGCAAATACATTGATTAGATTACACACTGTAACTCATTCCCAGGTATCCATTATTCTTTTTTAATGCATTGATTCGATTACAGCCTGTAACTCATTCCCAGATATCCATGCAATGCACAGCCACTTGCAGTCCCTGATGTGTACACCTTGACATTGAATGTCATCAGGGTATTCCATCAGGGGGGTGTAACAACCAAGCCTGATGTACACAAGCACACTTTCCAGCCAAGGACATTGGATCAGCAATGACAAGCTGGCTGATTTCTCCCCCACTTGTCTTACCCACCGGTGCCAATGGCCACTGTAGCGTCGCAACTCCTATTTGACTGAGATCAGCTAACTTAGCACAGATCAGAGACCTTCTTGGTCAATATGGCTCAGGTCCACACGAGGTGGTACATTTATTTAGGCCATCCGGAAGCTCCAAGCCGGGTTTTTTACGGCGAAACCCAGTGCCTACCTTTTTCCTGCGCTCCTCGCGGGCAGATTTCAGTTCCTCAGTCTTCTCTTTTGCCTCCTGGATGAGAGAACCTGCGTCCACCGTTAGATCACGGAGCTCCGCTTCAAGGAGATCCTGTTCCTCTTGCAGCAAGCTCTGTAGCTTTTTCCGTCGTTGCTCCAGGCTATGCAATTTTTCCTCCTGCTGGCGCTTCTGGTGGTACGCTGCCATACTGCCAAAGAAAGAAAGGTCTGCCTAAATGCCCACGTCTTACAGCCAGGAACAAGATTACAGTCCAATAGCTCTGGTATCCGTGCATTTCATTTCCAAACTTAATACCCATTCTCAACTGATATTTACTCGGGGGGGGAAAAAAAGTTACATTTATTTTTTAAAAACATGCATCAAAGGTTTTTTTTGTACGAATCGAGGCAAGCTAGGGAAATAGATCATTTTCACATTTTTGGACCTGGTCACCATCGCACATTTGTAGGTCACACAAAATAAAGCTGTTTAACCTGCACCAAACTGCCTTAATGTCAATCACGTTAAAATAAAATTCAACCCCTACTGTGCCAACATGACATTTATATTTCCCAGGGCCAGCCAGCTTTGCGGCCTTTCTCAATGAGATTGCAAATTAAATGCCATAGCAGGTGTAGTTTTATACTGTCCACGTGCCCCAAAGACTTATCAGTCATGGCTGGAATTGAACTTGGGTTCCAAATAACATTCAAACCAACTATGCCACCCATCCCATACAATGTTCTTTAGTAACTAATCTGACACGAGGGCATACAAATCAGAAATGTCACAGATTTGATCCCCGCTCCACACTGACTTTGCTGATCTTAGCTGGAGCAGCAGTAGCGATTCTGTAATTGTGCCAGAACCCTGGACTATGGAGGGGGGGAAATAAGTCACCCTGGGTTCCTGCTCATGACACCGAACCAACCTGGACTCTTGTTCATTATTGCTTCAAGAAAGTGAACTTCTGAACATTGGGTAAAGACACGATCGAACTCTGTTGCGATACCCCCAAGTTAGAATAGCCCACTCATTTTCAAGGCTTACATATGAACAATGGTACCTTAAGGTACCAGAGGTCACCTAGCATCTCTAGAATCATACCCCAGCAAGAGTCAGCTCCTTCAGAACAGGAGAGAGAAAAAAACTAGAATACAGACCCACTAGCTACTATCTATACCTTTCTAAAGAAGCATCTTTACCACTCCCCACTCAAAGAGATACCCAACTCCAGGTAGTCTCCTAATAAAAACTCAGACTTTTGTTTTCTACCTTTGCTGGTAAGACTGCCTTGAGCTCCACTGCGCCTGTTTACTGCTCCGGACATCTTGCTTTTTGAAGTATTGACGATGTAGCTCCCACTGCGTGCGAAGGCGCTCCTCCTGATCCCGCTGACTAACAATATGTTGTTCCAGCACTCGATTCCGGCTACTCCATCTGGAAGGGATCGTGGGTAAAGCCATCTCTGGGACCTATGGAATCAAACTAAAGTTAGCAGTCAAGTGACATTAAAAATGTGCGTGCTGAAATCCTGAATTTGCAAAGGCGACCCATAATATATTATTTTTCCCCAATTTTCTCCCTTAATCTGTCCTGTGAGCGCTGACTCTTGATGGGGCGCATTCCACATGTGACAAGAGCCCTCTGGTAACTTGCTCAAATGCTACTCTTCATGTGCTAATGTTGACAGTGATTGTCAGTGGGCTATCTTAAGGTCATCATCGCTGAGCCCAGTTCTTCCTGCACTTAATGTTCCACAAGTACATTTTCCAACATTGCCCATTTATCAACTAAGCCAGCATGTGAGCAATCAGTGTTATTTGTAACTGTAAAAATGATCTGAACTGTTGTCATAGGAAAGATGCAATGTATTATGAGTTATTAGTTGGCATTATTAGAAATAGCAGATCTGTGTACAAATCCAGGCCTCCACAGGCTTCAATCCAATCTGATATTTAAAAATCTTTGGCATACTTTCTGCTTATTTTACACACTCTCAATCAGCTGGGAAAAGATTGACTATGTGTTTCAATCCTTGGTCTTGAACTACTCATTTTATTTATGGCATTTGTACCACAAGGCTATTGTTGAGATGGTTAACAGTTGCTCATTGTGTGTCTATGGCACTAGGATTCCAGTAATGGCTGTGAAATTTTCATGCTACAGTATGTTCACTTGAACGTATAAATACAGTTACAGACTTTGTCCTTCCAATCTCGGATTATGTGTGAGGAAAGCATTTTGAACTAAAGCTCAAGGAACAGCACCTCATCTTCCTATTAGGCACTTTACAGCCTTCAACATTGAGTTCAACAATTTCAGATCATAACCTCTGCCCCCATTTTTTTTGGACAGCAGCTGTTAATGATTCTGCTATTCCCATTTACACCTCCTCTAGAACCATCCTTTATTTCTTTACTTGTTCCATTGCCATCTCCTTTTACCTTGCACCATCATCCCTTTTGTCATTTAATCTCTCCTGCCTTCCACCCGATCACAGACCTTCCCTTTTGTTCTTTCCTCCCCCCTTTCCCTGCCCCTTGCACTTGCTTAAAATCTGTTACATCTCTAACTTTTTCCAGTTCTGGTGAAAGGCCATCGAGCTGAAACCTTCACCCTGTTTCTCTCACCACAGATGCTGCCTGAACTGCTGAGTATTTCCAGCATTTTCTGTTTTTATTTGAGATACAACTGATGCTGACAAATCACTGGGGAGCAATTTGAGATTATGAATTTTTTTTTTAAATCACAATTTGATAGCATATTAGCGCGAGTCAGGCTGCAAATCGCGGTTAGACTGCTGGAGCCCACCATAATGTGACAGCTGTAGATTTAAACTCACACAATCCCTTACAGCATTGTATGCACTGACATCACTTCCCATTTTAATTTACATCAGTTTCCAGCACCCAGTTATAATTTTTTTCCCTTTAAAACATGGTTTATTCTGGTCTTAGCGTTGCCAAGTGAGCCAACACTGAGCAATTTCTGCACACAAGGCCCCCATAGACCAGTCTAAATTTGTGAGGCCCCCGAACCGGACAGTGAGAAACCCGAGGCAAAGGGAGAAATAAAATACTGTACCCAGGGTCTCAGACACCGACCCCCGACAGTCAAATTGAACCGAGCGCCTTCTCGGCGAGATTTAATTTTATTTTCTGTCCGGCGCCTCCATTAATTCCGACCGTTTGCACTCCGCAAGCCCCGTCGCCCATGGCAACCGCCAACCACTTCCGCAAAGTGTACGGATCCTGTGCGCATTCAAATTAAAGCTTCCCCCGTCCGAGAGGCGCGCTTTCGAAACATCGATTCAGCACCGCCGGCGCTGACCCCAGAATCTCTCCGCTTCTAACAGGAGGAAAAGTTTGCGTCCGGTTGCATGAACACTCAAATGCACGCACGGCGTGTGTTGGGCCAACGCAGTGTTATCTATTTATCTATCTATATACCGTTTTAAAAAAATATATTTAAATATAGAAAATAAAATTTGGCAAATTGATGTCAGGTAGAAAAGACAAATTGGTCCAAAAGTCATGAAAAGAATGAAGCAGATAAAATGCAGTGATTCCGCAGGCTTGCTGAATGTCACTCATCAGGAGCGGCAATCACTCGTTTTGATCAGAAGAAATATGAATGATTTTGATGGAATGTCACTTTAAAAAGAAATAAAGACGTCTACAAGTGTCACTCCTAACATTCTTGCAATATTAATTAATCTGAATGAAAGCCTTTATTAAAACTGCTTTGAAAATGTTTCGGTCTGCTGTTGTATTTCTGCCTTGTTTTGTGTGTTTTTCCCCTTGTAACCATCTTAGATTTTCTACTTGACTTTTCTCATCATGTGGAGTCTCATTTGTGTTCGATTAAACTAATAATCAGTCGTGAAACTGAATATAATCTTTCATAATATTTATCAGAGCCTTTGTAAATTTCATGAGATTTTTTTCCGGACCAGTAATACACACACATAAAGTGCACTTTTCAGTCCATATTCATTGTCAGAGTTTGCCCCATTTAAATTATTCAAACTGCATAAATATTTAACACGAGTAAATAATACGTGCTAATTACAGCATATGTAAAGAAGACCTTTGCTAAGTCATACTTATATTCACTCTCCTGAGCAAATGACGGTCTCCCTGGATAAGTAAACATAATTGCTTGTCCTGATTTCAATTATATTGTATTTGTGTCCTTTAATATTTAATGATTCTGTGAAACTTGGGTTGTGTAGTACTTCTAAGTTGTCATGTATTAAAAAGGAAGCTGATTCCCTGTTGATAATTCAGGAGCTTTTTCTCCACCTAACTAGTGACAAGGAATAATGGACAAAATTACCTTACATAATATACACACTGAAGAATACTGCATATTAAATAACAGGCTTTATTTTTTTATCTTTTTCGCTGCCAGCTTTAATTAGTATTGCTGGTGGCGATCGTAAAATGAAATGTCCAGAATGGGGACTTACTGCAATGAGAGTTCCTTCAAATCTTATGAAAAACGAGGGAGAGCTGAGAAAAGAAATCTAGGTTACCATCACAGATGACTATCTCGTCAGGACTTGCAGTGGAGATTGTAAAGAATAAACTGGACACCTCGTAAAAAAAACAAGGAGTATGTGGGTGTGCAGAGAGTTTTGCACCCCTGTAGATATGCATTGATTACAATTAATGCTTTGATCAAGGAATTAGAAATGTTTAAAGGAATTGTATTTTTTCAAATGGAGGAACTGAATTTGACGAATATAATTTTTTAAAATTAGTTTATGGGATGTGGGCATTGCTGGCAAGGCCAGCATTTATTGCCCATCCTTAATTGCCCTTGAGAAGGTGGTGGTGAGCTGCCTTCTTGAACTGCTGCAGTCCGTGTGGTGAAGGTACTCCCACAGTGTTGTTAGGTAGGGAGTTCCAGGATTTTGACCCAGTGACGATGAAGAATCAGTGATATATTTCCAAGTCAGGATGGTGTGTGACTTGGAGGGGAATTTGGAGGTGGTGGTGTTCCCATGTGCTTGCTGCCCTTGTCCTTCTATGTGGAAGAGGTCGCGGGTTTGGGAGGTGCTGCCTATGAAGCCTTGGCGAGTTGCTGCAGTGCATCTTGTAGATGATACGCACTGCAGCCACGATATGCCGGTGGTAGAGGGAGTGAATGCTTAAGGTGGTGGATGGCGTGCCAATCAAGCGGGCTGCTTTGTCCTGGATGGTCTTGAGCTTCTTGAACTGCACTCATCCAGGCAAGTGGAGAGTATTCCATCACACCCCTTACTTGTGCCTTGTAGATGGTGGAAAGGCTTTGGGGAGTCAGGAGGTGAGACACTCACCACAGAATACCCAGCCTCTGACCTGCTCTTGTTGCCACAGTATTTATGTGGCTGGTCCAGTTAAGTTTCTGGTCAATGGTGACCCCCAGGATGTTGATGGTGGGGAATTCACCGATGGTAATGCCGTTGAATGTCAAGGGCAGTGGTTAGATTCTCGCTTGTTGGAGATAGCCATTGCCTGGCACTTGTGTGGCGCGAATGTTACCTGCCATTTATCAGCCATTAAAATATTTGTTTTACACTAGTAGGGATCTTATTCACAGGTCCAGGGTGCGTTGAATCTGTGGGGAGGGTTCCTCCGACTGTTGCAGCTCTTCTGAGGCCTTTGTGCAAATTTATAATGAAGCCAAAGATATTTGAATTGTTCTGGTGCCCTTCTTTCAACACACAAGTGACATATTTAGAAAACCAGTATATTATAATTTACACTCCGGAATGCTACACATCATCCTTGACTAGGAGAAAAGGTTTTCAATTTTGACGCAGCATCCACAGTCTTTTTTGGGGGGAGCAACAGCCAGATTTCTACTAACCTTTGGTGAAAAAGTGCTTCCTGATTTCACTCCTAAATGATCGAGCTCTAATTTCGAGATTATGCCCTCTTCTTCTCGATACTCCCACCAGAAGAAACATTTTCTCTGTATCTACCCTATTGGATCCCTTAAACATTTTAAATACTTCAGTTAGATCATCTCTCATCCTTCAAAACTCATGGGAATACAAGCCAAGTTTATGCGACCTGTCCTCATAATTTAATCCTTTAACCCCTGGTATCATTCTGTTGAATCTGTGCCCTACCCCTTCCAATGCCAATATATGCTTCCTTAGGTTTGGTGTCCAAAACTGAATGCAATACTCCAGTAGTGGTCTCACCAACTCTCTGTGCAACTGAAGCATCACTTCCTCACTTTTGAATTTCAATCTTGTTAAGATAAAGGCCAACATTCTATTAACCTTTTTGATTACTTTTTGGAACTGTGTACTAGTTTTAGTGATCTGCGTACATGGACACCTAGATCCCTTTGCTCCTCCACAGCCCCTAGTCTCACGCCATTAAGAATGTGTCTTCCTCAGATCCAAAATGGATGACCTCACATTTCCCCATATTGAACTCCATCTGCCATAGATATGTTCACTCAATTAGTCTGCCTATGTCCCTTTGTAACTTCCTGTTCCCATCCACACAACTTACGTTGGCTCCTAAATTAGTGTCATCTGTAAACTTGGATATGCAACTCTCTACTTCTTCATCCAAGTTATTAATATATATGGTGAAAAGCTGAAGCCCCAGTACAGATCCCTGGGGAACACCACTTGTCACATCCTGCCATCAGAGAAAAAACCCTTTATCCCTACTCTCTGTCTCCTACCTCCCAATCAATTACCAATCCATGTCACAAGGTTATCTCCAATTCCATGTAGAAACATAGAAACATAGAATCTAGGAGCAGGAGTAGGCCATTCGGCCCGTCGAGCCTGCTCCGCCATTCAATACGATCATGGCTGATCATCCAAATCCAGTACCCTGTCCCTGCTTTAATCCCCACAGTACACATAACCCACGCAGACACGGGGAGAATGTGCAAACTCCACACAGACAGTCACCCGAGGTCAGATTCGAACCCGGGTCTCTGGCGCTGTGAGGCACCAGTGCTAACCACTATGCCACCGTGTTGCTAGGAGAAACATAGAAACTAGGAGCAGGAGTAGGCCATTCGGCCCGTCGAGCCTGCTCCACCATTCAATACGATCATGGCTGATCATCCAAATCCAGTACCCTGTCCCTGCTTTCTCACACAGAATCCCCATCGAGCCTGCACCGACACATATCCCACCCTATCCCTGTAACCCCACGTATTTAATTCCCCCTAACATATCCCATCCTATCCCTGTAACCCCACATATTTAATCCCCCCCTAACACTAAGGGTCAATTTATCATAGCCAAATCAACCTAACCCGCACATTTTTGGACTGTGGGAGGAAACCGGAGCACCCGAAGGAAACCCATGCAGACACGGGGAGAATGTGCAAACTCCACACAGACAGTGCTCTAATTTTTGCTACTAATCTCTTATGTGGAAACTTATGAAATGCCTTCTGGAAGTCCATATAGACAACATCCACAGAAACTCCCCTATCCACCATGCTAGTGACCTCCTCAAAAGAAGCATTCACTTCTAAGTCAGAAGGTTGTGAATTCAACCCCCACTCCAGAGACTTGAGCACATAATCGAGGCTGACACTTCAGTGCAGTACAGAGGGAGTGCAGCATTGTTGAAGATGTTAAACTAACACCTTGTCTCCCTGTTCAGATGGATGTAAAAGATTCCATGTTACTATTCGAAGGAGAGTAGGGAGTTCTCCCAGTGTCCCTGGCCAATATGTATCCCCCAACCATAGAATCATGGAATTGTACAGCACAGAAGGAGGCCATTCAGCCCATCGTGTCTGTGCCAGTCTTCCCTCCATTCACCACTACTCTCTGCTTTCTGTCTCTTAGCCAATTTTGTATCCACACTGCCACTTTAATCCTTCAGTTTTGTTAACAACTCTATTATGTGGCACTTTATCAAACGCCTTCTGAAAGTTCATATACACAATATCAACTGCACTACATTCATCAACCCGCTCCATTATTTAATTGAAGAACTTAATCAAGTTTGTCCAACATGATTTGCCTTTAACAAAGCCGTGTTAGCTGTCATTTATTAACCCATGTTCATCCAAGTGACAACTAATTTTGTCCCGGATTATGGTCTCTAGACATTTCCCCATTACCGACATTAGGTTGACTGGCATGAAGTTACCTGGTTTATCTCTCCACTTTTTTGAACAGGGGTGTAACATTTGAAACCCTCTAGTCCTCTGGCACCACTCCATACCCAAGGAAGATTGAAAGATTGTGGCCAAAGCCTCTGCTATTTCCACCCTTAATTCCCTCAGCAATCTAGGATGCATCCCATCTGGACCAGGTCACTTTTCTACCTTGAGTGCTGCCAGCCATTTAAGTACCTCCTCTTTAGCTATTTCTATCCTATCCAATTTCTCTACCCCTTCCTCCTTTACTGTGACATTGGCTGCATCCTCCTCTTTAGTGATGACAGATGCAAAGCACTCATTTAATATCTCAGCCATGGACTCTGCCTGAAGAAGATTTCCTTTTTGGTCCCTAATTGTCCCCACCCTGCCTTTCACTACCCTTTTACTCTTTATATGTTTATAAAAGACCTTAGTGTTCCCTTTTATGTTACCCGGTAATCTTTTCTCATACACTCTCTTTGTTGCTCTTATTTCCTTTTCAATTCTCCTCTGCACTTTTTGTATTCTGCTTGATTCTCTGTTGTATTATGAACCTGGCATTTATCATAAGCCTCCTTTTCCTGTTTCATTTTAATCCCAATTAGTCTTCCAGGGAGCTCTAGCTTTGGATGCGATTCCTTTCCCCCTCCTAGGAATGTGTCTAGTCTGTACCCAAACTATCTCGTCCTTGAAGGCCTCCCATTGCCCATTTACTGCTTTACCCGATAATGTTTATTTCCATTCCACCTGGGCCAGATCCCTTTTCAAATCACTGAAATTAGCCCTCTTCCAGTTGAGTATCTTCACCTTTGATTGTTCCTTTTCCATAACTACTCTAAACCAATGTTCCCTGTAAGTTGCGCTTTGTTCTGCGCGGCCTGTTTTTTTCAAAGCGCGGTCCCTTTAAATTTCAGCGCATGTGCGGTATTTCCGATGTAAAAGCATGTGAGCGGCCTGCGCGGGACCTTGCAGATTACTGCGCTGCCGTGCACACATGCAGCTTAAAGGGAAAATTGGTCTAAACCTTATGATATTGTGATCACAGTTTCCCAAATGCTCTCCCACTGAAATATGCACCGCTTGGCCTACTTCATTCCCCAGAACTAGATCTAGCAATGCTTCCTTCCTTGTTGGACTGGAAGCACACTGATCAAAAAAGTTCTCCTGTACACATTTCAGGAATTCCTCCCCTTTTGTATCCTTTACACTGTTTTTTCCAAGTATATTACGATAACTGAAGTCCCCCATTATCACTTCTCTATTATTTTTACATCTTTATCAGCATCACCAAAACAGATTAACTGGTCATTTATCTCATTGCTGTTTGTAGAGTGTTGCTGTGTACAAAATGGCTGCCACATTTGCCTACAAAACAACAATGGCGACACTTCAAAATGTAAGTTATTGGTTGTGAAGCACCTTGGGATGCCCTGAGAACCTAAAAGATAAGAGGTCTGGAGGTGATAAAGGCATGGATGAGGATTTCGACAGAAGATGGACTGAGACAGGGGTGGAGACGGGGAATGTTACGAAAATGGAAGTAAGCAGTCTTTCTGATGGAGAGGATATGGGTTGGAAGCTCAAATCCAGTAAAGCTCTCTCAGTATCTCCCTCTTTTGATTCAGCCAATCTTCTTCCTCTTTTGATCTCTCAGTATCTCTCCTGGACAGGATACAAGAAAAAGACTGTCATCTATCAGGCAGTCTCTCACCTTGAGTCTTACCACATCCCTCCGTTTATTGAAATCTTTCTTTCACCACTTTATCAATACTGTTAAGGTCAGTGCTCCTCTAACCTATTCTATTCCTTCTAAACTCCAAGGGGTAGAAATTAGGTCGCGCCCCATTTGGGGCGCAAATATCGTCCGGACGCAAATATTAGCGCCTGGCGCTAATTATCGGCACTGATGGGAAACTTCACTTTTACCGCCCCGGGAGGTGAGTGGAGCGCTAAAGCAGGCGCTGCACACCTCTCTTAAGGCGCAAAGGCCGAGCAGTGAGGCGCTAACTCGGAGCGCTGGCGAAGCTCATGTAATGTCAGTCAGCAATGGAACACACACACAATGGCACGGGCCAGTTCTTAAAGGGGATGGTTAATCTTGCTTTCCATCCACATCCTGTTCATTGCTGCCTTGAATCTCGGCCTGGAGAGACTTGCACATCAAATGTGCTGGAAAGAACAATGGAGAGCACCAGGCAAAGAGCTCAGAGTGCAGCTCCCACGGTCTCTGCTAAATCGATACAAGGAATGGCAAATCAAAATGAACCTGCAAAGTGCTGCTCAGTACCCAAAACTCCTTCACACAACGTTGAATCTCTCCAGAAGTCTCTCCCTCTCTCTCTCAGAATGCGTAGTTCAAAAATGCCACCAACAATAAAAGACAGGAAGAGGCCCCCTTTAAATAGCGCCCCCCCCAGCCCCACAGCGATTGATAGCGTTCCAGTCTTCTGGTCGTTGGATGCGCCAGGCGGTAAGGCAGGGGGCGCCACTCAATTTCCGCTACGGGGCGCCCCAAGGGCGTTGCACCATGGAATGACGTCACAATCTGCGCGCGCAGGTGGTCGCAGCGGTAAGTTTTAGCGCCGCCGCACAATCTCAAGTTAAGTTCTCGAGCGGCGCAAACATCGCTGCGCCCGGGCGTTAGCGGCTTTGCGCCCCATTAGCGCCCTCTTAAGGCGCTAACGGGTGGCGCAACCAAGTGAATTTTTATCCCCAAATATGCTATCCTATAGACTATTCCTCTTCACTATTTCCTCACTATTTTGAAATCAGGATTCATTATATTATCTGTTACTGTTCGTAATGTTTCTAAGGATCTCAGTTCTTTACCTTTCTCACTCTTCCATTCTTGCAATCTTCAGACCTTTAAACCCAAAATTGGCATTACCAAATCTCTGCTTCCTAACACAATTCATCTTTTGAACCTTGGTTCTACTCTCTCATTATGGGTTTCACCTAGATTTCTCTTAAGCAAACTTTATTTAGGATAGCAAAATAACGTCTAATATACACCAACTAAAGAAAGAAAGACTTGCATTTATATAGCACCTTTCACAACCTTGGGACGTCCCAAAGTGCTTTACAGCCAATGAGGTGCTTTTGAAATGTAGGAAACACAGCAGTCAAATGTCACTCAGCAAGATCCCGCAAACAACAATGAGATAATAACCGGATAATCTGTTTTTAATGATGTTGATGGAGGGATAAATATTGGCCAGGACACCTGGGAGAACTCCTCTGCTCTTCTTCAACTGGTGCCATGGGATCTTTTATATTCACCTGAGAGGGCAGAGGAGGCCTTTTCACTGCACTTAGTACAAATAGAATATAATTGTGCTTATGAATATAATGGCATTACTTACTGTAACTCTTTTTGAGTCAACATAAAACGACTGTAAATTAACAAAACTTCAAATGAAACTTATCTCATTAAACTAAAATAACATTGTCGGGGGAGACGATGCACTCCAGTCCCTGCGGCGCCCACCGGTCTCGGAAGGCTTCAAGTGTGCCAGCGGACACCGCGTGCTCCATCCATTACTTACTGTATCACTGTAATATAATGCGGGTTAAATATTATAAAAGTTATTTAACATAAAACCAGATAAACTTGTAATGCGGGCACATAAATGCCATTGGCTAAAAGAGGAGAGAACCTGCTGCCCATTGGTTGGCAGTGTGAGTGGGCCGGCCACTCTACCTGAAGACGATTGGCTCAATCTCTCCACAGCGCTATTAGTCATTGGCTGTTCTCTCGCGTGCATAGATTGGCTGGCTTATCGTGAATGGCTGCATGTGATTGGCCAGCTGTCCCTCGCCAGTTGCTATGACACGGATGGGTGTTCCCCGGTCAGGTCCGGTGTGCCGCGGTCGGGCAGGTTGCGCTGTTTTGTTCCTCGGCGCCTGTCCGCCGGGTTGTATATTTATTTATTTTTTAATTTAATTTGCTGGTTGTGTCTACCCCCGGGGGTGGGGGAAAAGGAAGCCTCTCCGCGATGGCGATGTTAGCGGAGCACCAGTTCAAGCAGCTCCCGGCAGACAAGCAGATCGACACCCGGGCTTTCCTGGACAGCGTCTCCTACCTGCCGCCCTTCTTCGGTGAGCGGGTCCGCGGGGGGGAGCGGCGAATGGGGCCGTTTGGGGGGCAAGGCCCGGGGGGTGGTGGAGGAGGAGGGTGAAGGCTAAGGCCGCAGCAATAGGGGCGAGACTCCGAGCCCCAGGTAAGGGCTCAGATAGTTTTTTCCCTGTTTTAAAATTTGTTATGAGGCATTTCGAAGCGGGGCAAAGCTCAAAAAAAGTGCGCGAGTCTCAAATGAGGGGGGAGTGGAGGATGGGGGAGTGGAGGATGGGGA